>OY756938.1:5165000-7565000 GCA_963580275.1 Crataegus laevigata
ATATGTTTATGAATCCAAACAAGAGAATTGGTGTATGTTATTTTTCAAATTCTGAGTTTTATTCAAATTCTGAGTTTTATTCAAATTCCAAGTTTATTTCCCTCATCCAAACATAGTGTAAGTGTATTTTAAGTATTGGGTTGGACCAATTTTGGGAAAAAAGGGTAAACCAATCAAATTGGGAACTTCCCTGCTAAACCGCAATCTTCGACGCGGTAGCTTCGTCAGCCGTGTCCACTATTCTTGCTTCTACCACAGCCGCCAGATCCCAAGCACCGCCATCCTCACCAACTTCTTGTGGTCTGGAATTGCGCACATCATCGCCATCACATACCGTTAGTACAAACTGAGGGCTCTGACGGTCAGAAACATCATCGAGGTAGCGAAGATGACGGACATCAGACCCTCTGTCACCCAAAAAAAAAAACCAGTTTCATTGACGGTCAGAGATCTCGAAAAAGTTTAGAATCGCAGGATGAACCACATCACTGCTTAGAGAGATTTGGATTTGGATTTGGTGGCATAAAGATGATGGATTTTGGGTTGGTTTGGGGAGATTTTTGCAGAGAGGGATTTGGATTTGGATTTTGCTGGGTTTTGTTTCAAGCCATGGTGCGTGGAATTGTAGGGATTTGCAATGTTTGGTCCATGGCGAGGAAGGGATGAAGGGTGCATGGAGGAGGGAGGAAGGTGTGTGGAGGGAGAGGGAGGGATGAAGATTATAAGATGTGGTCACCACTATTTTTCTTTCCCTTGAATTACATTTCCAAAAAAAAAATATAAAAATATTTTGTCCTATGTGGCATATTAATGATTGCCATGTCAGCTAAAGAGTGGGACATGTAATTTTCACATCATCACTTACCGGTTAAACTAATAGAAAAGTTAACGGATGTATGACATTGAAATAAAATAATAAATAATGTATGAAATTAAAATATTTTAAAGATATTGTATGAGATTGCAATAGTACCCAAACATAAGGGTGTAAATTATAATTTACCCAAAAAAATCATTTTATTGCTTGGATAAAATTTCTATTTTACCCTTCAACTTAATAAAAAAGTTAACGAAGTTAACAAAAAGAATTACTAGTGTAACAAATGGCATAATTCGAGAATGAGATATACTATTACTAAAGTTCAGAGACGAAAACTAAACTCATGGTATATATGAATAAACTTTGCTACAATTCAACCATTGGTTTTCTAAGTTTCAAGTCTTTTCTTTTGTTGTATCAGCAAATTCTCAATCAAAATGCTTATAGTTTCATTAGTTAGAGTTTTGTTCAACAATAGAGGGTGAGGGGGTTTTGATGGTTGAGAAGATAAATAATATGCTAAAAGTGATTTGGGATATATTTAGAAATTTTTAATTTTTTTTAACCTAATAAAGTCAAAATTGTCATTGCATATTGAGATAAATAAGTCATTTAATATTAAATTTTAATATGGGGTGCATTCAACATTTTGTGGAGTGCTAATACAAAAAGCAAAAAAAAAAAAAAAAAAAAGGGTGGGGGAAGAATGTAGGGAGCATTTTTACTCACCACCATTTAATGTGGTGTATGCTCACCACCCTATTTATCACCGTTAGATGAGTTTGAATTTCAAGATTCGTGTAGTGGATAAGCACGAATCTCGAAATTCAAACTCATCTAACGGTGATAAATAAGGTGGTGAGCATACACCACACTAAATGGTTGTGAGCAAAAAAGCACTTATTAATGTGGTGTATGCTCACCACCATTTAATGTGGTGTATGCACTCAAGAATGTAAGGTTGTTTCCGTGATTAAAGGAAGTCCCAAAAATAAAGGATAAAGGAAAGAAAAATGAGGGAAATAAGACATTTGATTGGTTATGACTGAGGCCCACATAGGCCTACTGTTGGACTGTGTCTACATTGTTTGGTTGAAGCCTACGCTCTTTTATTAGAAAGTCTATTGTTGTTGCTTATCAC
Source organism: Crataegus laevigata (assembly GCA_963580275.1). Taxonomy (NCBI): domain Eukaryota; kingdom Viridiplantae; phylum Streptophyta; class Magnoliopsida; order Rosales; family Rosaceae; genus Crataegus; species Crataegus laevigata. The sequence goes on from OY756938.1 coordinate 5,166,962, forward strand.
GACGATCACCCGAGTGCTTAGATTGGTGACCAATCGAGTGATGTTGGTACCTGATTATAAGTTGGATTGCCTGTTTTTGGAATCTTCTTGCTTGTTTGCCGAAGTGCCGTGTTCGTCTAACGAAGTTTGCATCCGCATCTATTTGCAGGCAAACTCATGACGTGTCGCCATGAGTTTGACCATGAGGTTGTTGGAAATTAGTTATTTATTTTATTAGTATTTAAGGTTTTCTTGTAGACCGAAGATATAAGAGTTTCTTACTCGTTAAAGATTTAGGTTTGCTTTAGTTTTTTTTTTTTTTTTTTTGGTTTCAAAACCGAGACCACTTGCTTAAGCGACCAAATCCCTCCTACTTTGACTAACCTTTATTGGTAATTTTGCTTTAGTTTTCACTATAATAATAGTGCTTGTATTTGTTTATGAAAAGAAGTCATTTACAATATAACTTTTTAAATTATGTAATCATATTTTTTTTAAGGACCGAAAAAATTCACAAAGACTGCAGTCATATTTCGATTACTTAATAAAATTATAAAAATTTATACTTAATTTGTTGGTGATATTCAGCTTTCCCTCACTTTTCCTCACTTTCCTAGAAACCAAACAGCGAATAGCCATTGACAGACAAGTATCAACATTGAAATCGAGATCGACTACAAACACAAGACATTGCAAAACAATAGACAGGAAAATGCCCGATTTCAGACTCGGGCAGCGAGTCCACTCAGCGGGCGATCCCCGTCGAATTGGGACGGTCAGGTACTTGGGGCCTGTCCAAGGGTATTCGGGCACATGGGTCGGAGTCGATTGGGACAGCGGAGAGGGCAAGCACGATGGCTCCATCAACGGGGTTCGTTACTTCCAGGCAACCTCCGAACGATCCGGGTCCTTTGTTCGGTCCCAGAATCTCAGCTCTGGCATTACGTTGCTGCAAGCTATCCAGCTCAGATACCGAGGTGACACCACTCAAGAAGAAGAGGGTATGTCTCTGTTTCATCAGTTTCGTTTCTCACTTGTTCCGTTGCTCCGAAAACAGCGGCAAATGCTATTACGTTAGTTGTTAACTCGTATAGCATTCCTCGATTTTTGCAAGTGCGAATTTTTGGTTGATATGATAGGTAATGAGACAATTTTTGATATGTGCCGTTTGCTCAAAGTGGGTAGCATTCACAGAAACTGTCGAAAAGTCTGTCTGATTATTTTGTTCCTTGTTATGTTGTAGATGAAATGTATGTCCTTTCATCGAGCAACAAGCGTGTCAATGTTCAACTTGTTGGAAAAGACAAAATTCAAGACAAGCTAAGTCGATTAGAGGAGTTGACGAGTGCATCTGTTTCTCTTCTGGGTGTTAGCTCTCCCGGAGACCCGTGTGATATTCGTACTAATGTTCCAAGTAAGTTTTAGTTGTCCACAAAAATATATGCTTTAGTTTTTCGGTTTGAAATAGTCCTATATGTTTAGGGTCACCACAGCTAAATACATCGTTTCCAGTTATTCCAGTTCCACCCTTGTCCCAATTTATGTCATGATTTATGAGTGGTTCTCTAAAATTGGCTTGTGATCGGATGGTTTGCATTTATCTTGTGATCGGATGGCATTTATTTCCTCCCTAGAAATCTTCCATAAACACGCACATATTACCATTTGCCATATGTTTCTTGTTCCAGCCTGGTCCCATCTTCTTAAGTTGTTATTTCTTAATAGAATCTAATAAACAATCAGACTTCATACTTGTCTGTGCGGGTGCGTCGACAGATGTAGACTTACTGGAAAGATGTTTATGCTTTTATTGCAGATTTGAAGGAGCTTGACTTGACTGGAAATCTAATTTCAGATTGGAAGGTATGTGCAAAATATCATGCAAATCCAGTTTTCTTTTACCCCTTAATGGAAATCAGTTCTGGTGTGCAAGCACATTCTTTTGAAAAGAGGATACAACATGTTTGTTTACAGATACATTTAATGCAGTTATACTGATTTGAGTGACTTGTTATTAAGTTCTTTTGATAATCAGCCAATTTGTTGTTGGATCACATGTGTGGTTGTTTGTACGATTTTCCAGTCTCACTTAATAGACTTTCCCTAGTGTACATGTTTGCATGCATGTATTTTCTTTATCAGATTTGTTTCTTAAGTTGCCCGGGGTTAACATACTGTGTTTGAGTTAATCTTTGCTTGCAGGATGTTAGCACAATCTGTGAACAGTTGCCAGATCTTTTTGCCCTCAATTTATCTTACAATTCAATGGCGCAAGATATTGTTGGGTTGCCACATTTAAAATGTATTCGCATTTTAGTGTTAAACAACATTGGCATAAACTGGACCCAGGTGCCTATTTGAGTTTATTTCTCCTTTTACCATTCCTTCTCTTGTTGGTTTTATTTTTACTACTTGCTTTTCTATATCAATAGCTACATATTGTCTGTTCAATGTCACAGGTTGAAATACTGAAACACTCTTTGCCAGAAATTGAAGAACTACATCTTATGGGGAATAAAATAAGCACCATAGAGGTATGCCATCTGAACTCTTGATGCTTGTTCTATGTTCATTTAATAGCTTGATCTAAAGCGACAAAAAGAAAAGTTACTTGTTACTTTACATGTATTTTATATTGTTGTCATATCCTTTTCGAGTGTTATAATTATGTTATATATATATATATATATATATATATATATATATATATATAGATATGTATGTAACTATGTATAGAGGAAAAATCACCTACAGGTGATTTTTTGAAATATATATATATACACACACAAACACACACACACACACACACACACACACACACACACATATACATATATATATGTATGTATAGATGCAAGGATGTATGTATAGTTGTATACGAGTATCAGCTAGCTGAGAATAGTGTATGATGTGACACTATGCTATCTTCAGAATGTAAAAGTTGAAAAGAAAACAAAAATGAAAAAAACGTTTGAATACATTACAAGCTCAGTCAGGCTTTGCAAAATCCGAATCGGGCATAAAATACTTGTTAAATCTTTATCAAATAGAAATGGTAAGTTATGAATGAGTAGGTAAATCTGCAAAGAGGAAAGGAAAAGATGTCATGGTAGGTTCATCTCAAGCCAGTAATTCATTTTGTTTCTTCTAAAAAATTTAGGGGTTTCAATTTTTTTTCTTTTACAAGAGCGTTTCTCCTTAATTGCATATATATTTTATATTACTGTGTTTATTTAAATTTCAAACAACTCAATGCATTTTGACTGTTTACTCTGCTTTTGGACTCCTTTATCTGCCAGCCTGCATCATCTTATGCAGTTCAGGGATTTGATCACTTGCGGCTTCTGAATCTGGAAGACAACTGTATAGCTGATTGGAACGAAATCTTGAAACTTTCCCATCTAAAATGGTTAGTAAGAATTTCTTGTTTCTTCCTCAACAGTAATTATATTAAAATTGGGGGGATTGGGGCTGGGAATGAATCTTAGGTTGGTCCTGGTTCTGACAAATGAAGAATATAGACTTAAGGTAGGTTTTAGGATGTCTTGGCTTTGTGATTGAGAAATATAGATTTATCTACATCTTTTCGAGGATGCCCTTTTAGTAAAAGTTTATGGATGAGCTACTTTGGGGTTAGCTAGGCTAGTTCCTCACTCCACATCATAATGGGAAAAGTCATCTTCTGGTGGTTGAGCGGGTACAGTCCTTAAACTTGAAAAAAGTGGTTCGGGTGTAGTGTAGAGGCTGCCAAGAAAGCAGTAAATCTCTATCTCACACCCGTTGGCCGGATATGTAAATATTCTAGTTCGTGTAATTAACCTTTGGAAAAATTTATGTGTGTTGGGGGGGGGGGGGGGGGTGGGGGTGGTTAGGATTTGGGAAGACATGCTTTTGACACCCATTTTATAGGGCTTACTTTGTAATATATTTCAACGATCTGAACCGTTTATAATTTAGTACATAATTCATAGTGTTGAGAATATCGCGTTTAAGAATGGGAAAAATAGAAAAAACTCCAGAAATCAAAGCAAATAACCAAGATAAATAACACCAAGAATTTACGTGGTTTGGCTATATGTGCCTACGTCCACAGGACAGCAACAACAATCTTTCACTATATCAATAATGAGTACAACCAATAATCTTGCCAAATCTCTATAACTGGGACTTGATGAAAAACCTGAAAGAACAAGAACAAGAAATACACTATCTCTTTTCTTTTCTCTTGCACACACTTTACAGTATTCTCTCACTCTAATCCCTTGAGTGGTATACAATTTATTGTTTTGCTACCCTTAAATTCAAAACTAGTACAATAGCCCCTTTATATAGACATAATAAAGGTCTTCTTCAATAAGGATTATTAATCATAATTGGAATCTAGTTATGAATCCTAGTCCAATTTAGAAACTAACTCCAATTGGGCAAACAACTCCATTTGGGAAAACAACTCCAATTGGGAAAACAATTTAATCCTACAAGTCTATAATTCCTAATAGACTTAGGACAACTCATCATGGGTTGGAAAAACCCAACAATCTCCCCCTCCAGACCACGAGGAAGGTATACCAAAAATAAAAAAAAAATAAAAAAATAGGATTGCTCCTCTTGACCAAACTCCCATTGATCGAACTTTTCATGACCAGGATTCCCCTGATCAAACTACCCATAACCAAGAGCCTCTTGATTAGACTTCTCTTGACCATGCTCCCCCTGATTGCAATACCCATGACCAGACTCCATGTGATCGAACATCTCTTGACCAAAATTGCTTGACCAAACTTCTCTTGACCAGGATTCCCCTGATCAAACTACCCATAACCAAGACCCTCTTGATTAGACTTCTCTTGACCATGCTCCCCCTGATTGCAATACCCATGACCAGACTCCATGTGATCGAACATCTCTTGACCAAAATTGCTTGACCAAACTTCTCTTGACCAGGCTCCCCCTGATCAGAACTACCATCGTCATTGGCAAAGGCAATTATAGACTTCTTTGCTAGAAAACATCGCTTATCTTCATCTTGGTCCAATCAGCATCAGACATACTTGCTGGCTTGCTCTTAACACCTTCTATAAAGCATGTCCTCCTCTTGATTTCCACGTAACCTAATTAAAGCGGGTTGCACCCTCCATTCTAAACGGATATCAGCCAAACCTGTCTGATACCACCTGATACAAGAATTTACGTGGTTCAACTATATGTGTTTACGTCCACGGGACAGCAACAACAATCTTTCACTATATCAATAATGAGTACAACCAATAAACTTGCCAAATCTCTAGAACTAGGACTTGACGAAAAACCTGAAAGAACAAGAGCAAGAAATACACTATTTCTTTTCTTTTCTCTCGCACACTTTACATATTCTCTCACTCTAATTCCTTGAGTGGTATACAATTTATTGTTTTGCTTCCCTTAAATTCAAAACTAGTACAATAGCCCATTTATATAGACATAATAAAGGTCTTCTTCAATAAGGATTATTAATCCTAATTGGAATCTAGTTATGAATCCTACTCCAATTGAGAAACTAATTCCAATTGGGAAAACAATTTAATCCTCCAAGTCTATAATTCCTAATAGACTTAGGACAACTCATCATGGGCTGGAAAACCCAACACATAGATCATCCTTGCAAAAAAATTAGACGGTTCTACAAAGACACTAAATTTAATCCAACGGTCATATGATTTCGAATTTTGGTATTTTAAGTAGACATGATCTTTGAGGTAAGACAAAAGATAGACTGTTGGATTGTCGAAATACATTACCGAGTGGGCCCCACAAAAATGTGTGTGAAAATGTATATCAAAAGCGTGTGTCCCTAGATCCTAACCCACACATATATATGCACACACACACGATGCTACCTATATTGATTGGTAGACTAGAGGAATATAGAGCTGTAAGTAGAAAAAGATCTACAAGGGCAAAATGTTCCTCAGTTCTGATGTCATATTTTCTTTACAATTTTCACAAAGTGGTTTCTTCATCCAGCTTGGAGCAGCTTCATTTGAGCAATAACAATTTGAACAGAGTCTTTTATCCTGATGATGGCTTGATGCATGAACTGCTAAATGGTTATGAATCACCAGAGAAAAACCATAAGCCATTTCAAACTTTGCGTTGCCTTCTTCTTGGTAACTTATCACAACTTTTCTATCAGCACTCATGCAACCTTCATGTAGTGATTTATTGCTGATTCATTATATGCTCCAGGAGGCAACAACATTGAGGATCTTGCTTCTGTTGACTCGCTAAACTCATTCCCACAGCTAGTGGTAAGATTTTGTATGAGAACAATCATCATTTGTGTTATTAGACCTGGTGATTTTCAGAGAGATGCATGCTGCACATTTTCTGCAATATAAATTGAAACTGGTCCTGCATGTGCTTGCCATATTGAATTAAAAATGTGCCACGGTAGATTATACATACATTACTACTCATTCCATGTCCTCTAGCTACATTACCATTCTATATCCTCCGAAGTTTTTCAATTTCCACGTACAGATATTGGGTTCTTTTGATTGGTATTTAGTTTATACCAATGTATTAAAAGCGCAAGGCGTGAGGCGTGAGGCGAAGCCTCACGGGATTTAATTATTTTTATTATATATATATATGTTTTATATGTTATTCAATATACATATAATTGTACAAAAAATAATACTATGTAAAATAAATATCCATTCTCAATTTTTCATTCAAATCCAGTCATTCAAAAGATAATATCATTTAAATTCATCATTCAAAGGTAATATCATCCAAATTAATCAATTTAATCTAAATACCAACAATTTCCAACAATTTCTAACAATTATTTATTAATTAATCAGTCTATATACCAACAATTTCCAACAATTTATTAAATAATTTATATACCCATGTAGTCCTGAGTCCCGAGCCACAATTTCCAACCTACTAGCACCTTCCACTACATTCTACATTTATAGCCTAACCTTCCCCAGAAAACCTTCGGCTTCCCCAGAAAATGCATAAACAAGGCAGCACGCAGAGGCAGATTAATAACTTTTCTGTTTAACTATTAACCCCTCTATTATAGCAAAACCTTCCCCAGAAAACTAAATCCCTAATTTCAGAATTTTAGAAACCCTAACTTTTGGGATCTTGCTGACGGCGGTGAGGTGATGGCGGTGTGGCGACGGTGTTGCTCCAAGCGGCGGCATGGTGACCGGACCAGTGTTCTGGGCTACTGGCGCGCGGGAGAAGAAGCAAGAAGGCAGAAGGCAGAGGCAGACAAAGGCGATTGAATTCGAATATGAAGATATGGTATGAAGACTGAAAATCCTTACCCAAACGGTGTCGTTTTGGGTTTGGATGGTTTTCAAAGCCAAAAAAAAAAAAAAGGGGTCTGACAAGGCGTCCAGACGCCTCTGCCGCTCCGGCGTCTCCGGCGAAGCATTTCGCCTACTCCAGCAAAACTGAGGCGTTTGCCTCACCGCCCAGCCTCAAGGGCGCCCTAGGTGTGCCCCGAGGCGAGTTCTTTAAAACACTGGTTTATACTCAAGGTCAGTCTACACCAGGCTGAGGGAAAAAAAAAAGGAAATAGCTATGTGCACTCTGCCATACTGGGATTGTTTCTTCTCTTGCTCCTCACATGCCACTTGAGCCTAATATTTGAAGTTTACTACCAAAGAGAAAAGTCGTATTTTTTACTAAAAATAATAGGAACAACTTAACATACTCCCTTTAGGTTGGGTTCAACTACCTATTCTTTTAGGAGTTGAACTCACAACCTCACACTTAACAAAGGGGAGACACAGGAGAGGTACGACTCCTAGATGCGCACGTATTTCAACATGGGCAACTTTATAGTTCATATCAATTCCTGGTTTTCTTTTATTGGAGTTTGTGTTACTAAAATCAATCTGCTTCTCCTCTTGATCTTTGACATAAGATAATTCGCACAAATCTAAGTTATGGGTAATTTGACTACTTTCCTATCTCATCACATTTTCTGGTTTGCTTATTTTTCTGTTTCCAAAGGATATCAGGCTCTCTGACAATCCAGTGGCCGATCCTGGACAAGGTGGTATCCCAAGATTTGTTTTGGTCGCCCGTTTAGCTAAAGTTGAAATGTTGAATGGGAGTGAGGTAAACCTTGAAGTAGTGCTGCAAATTTTCATCTTCGCATATACAATAATCTGATATGATTGGCTAACATATCTTTCAGGTAAGTCCTCGTGAAAGAAAAGAGTCAGAGATTCGGTATGTCTCATTCTTCTCATGTCACCTTCAGCTTTTTCCACCAGTAATGCACACTTTTCATGTAGAACCGTAGGTTTCTGTAGTCCTTGTTGGTATTTTGGGTAATCTTCATCCTTAATAAAGCTTGAATAAGAATGAAGAAAAATGGGAAATATATTTTTTCTATGGCTGCAGCACGGGAGATAAGAAAAACAGAGAGCTTTGTGAAAAACAGAGATCTGATCTTTATTCATGATATTTTCTATAATATATGGCTCAACACATAAGTCGACTGAAGACAAGATGTTGGGTCGACTGAGTGAGCCATCAGTCAGCCTTTTACAAACAGAATGAGTCGACTGAAGCAAGTCTTCAGACAACCCTTTTAATACAGCTTGGGTCGACTGAACAAAAACAACTGTCAGCCTTTGGGTCGACTCAAGCATTACATATTAACTAACAAGCATCTAAATTAGACAATAAACAGAAGCAAAGGATTAACTTTAACACTCCCTCTTAATGCTTTGCTGCTTCACTCCTAAAAGTTCTCTTAGGTAGATGAATCTGTCTTTTGGTAATGCCTTGGTGAAGATATCAGCCACTTGATCTTCTGTCTTGCAGTAGACCACTTCCACTTCCTTGTCTTCCACAGCACCTCTGATGTAGTGATGCTTTAGAGCAATATGCTTTGATTTACCATGACAGACAGGATTCTTGCTCATGGCAATAGCTGACTTATTGTCACAAAGGATATGAGTTGCTGATTCTTGATTCTCACCAAAATCTTGCATAATTCTTCTCAGCCACACTGCTTGAGAAGTTGCAATTGAAGCCGACACATACTCAGCCTCTGCCGTTGATAGTGCAACTGATTTCTGCTTCTTAGACGCCCAAGAGAATACTCCAGTCCCTAATGTAAAAGTATAGCCATATGTGCTCTTCAAGTCATCCACACTACCTCCCCAATCACTATCACAGAACCCATACAATTTCGGTTCAACATTCCTTTCATACATAATACCAAAGTCAAGTGTACCTTGTATGTATCTTAGGATCCTTTTTGCAGCTCCATAGTGAATGCAAGTAGGTCTGTGCATAAATCTGGACAACAAGCTTGCAGCATACATAATATCGGGTCTAGTTGCTGTCAAATACAACAAACTCCCAACCAGGCTTCTATAAACAGATTCATCAGTATCACCACTACCATCTTCTCTTTGAAACTTTTCATTCACAACTAGAGGTGTTGCAACAGGCTTGCAACCAACCATTTTGAATTTTTCTAGAAGTGTTTTTGCATATTTCTTTTGAGTAATAAAGATACCATCATTTGATTGAATGATACTAATTCCCAAAAAATAATGCAACATGCCTAGATCACTCATCTCATATTTCCTCATCATGTCATTCTTGAAATTCAAGATCATATTTTGACTACTTCCAGTATAAACCAAATCATCAACATATAAGGAAACGATAAGAATATCTGAAATACCTTCTGTTTTGACATAGAGGGCAGGTTCATTCTCACTTCTTTGAAAACCTCTTTCAGTGAAATATGAGTCGATCTCTCCATACCATGCTCTCGGTGCTTGTTTCAGGCCATAAAGTGCCTTCTTAAGCTTGTACACCTTGTGCTCTTGTCCTTTAAGAACAAATCCTTGAGGTTGATCAACGAACACCTCTTCTTTTAGGACTCCATTTAGGAAAGCCGACTTGACATCAAGTTGGTGTAGAAACCACCCCTTCTGAGCTGATACGGAAATAAGGCCTCTGATTGTTTCATGCCTAGCTACCGGTGCAAAGGTTTCTTGGAAGTCAATCCCAGGTTTCTGAGAATAACCCTTTGCTACCAATCTAGCTTTGTTCCTTTGAATGGAACCATCTTGATTGAGCTTAGTCTTATAAATCCACTTCACTCCAATGACGGAGTTGTCACAAGGTCTGTCCACTAGTTCCCATGTCTTGTTTTTCACAATGACATCAATCTCCTCTTGCATTGCAGCCTTCCAAGTCTCTTCTTTCACTGCATCATCAAAGTTTTCAGGTTCTACAACACAGAAATTGCAGCTTTCATAGACTTCATTTAAGCTCCTTAACCGAATCGGTGTTGAACTTGGACTTGAAGTTGTAGGAGAGTGAACTTGAGGACTGTTTTCATGTGATAATTGTGGAATTTCTGGCTCAACTTCTTCTTCATTTGATTGATTTTCTTCTTCAATTCTGATTAGTGCAGATTCTTCTCGGATAGTTGCTTGATTCCAATCCCACGAAGATTTCTCACTAAAAAGAACATCTCTACAAACCACAACTTTCTTCTTTTTTAAATTGTAGAGTCTGTACCCTTTTGTGTATGAAGCATAGCCTACGAAAATGCATCTTTCACTTGACTCATCAAGTTTTTGTCTTAGTTCTTTCGGAACATAAGCAAAACAGATTGATCCAAACACTCTCAAATGATTCACGGATGGCTTTCTTCCACTCCATGCTTCAAATGGTGTTTTTCCTTCAACTGCCACTGTTGGATGCCTATTCATTAAGTAGACCGCTGTATTAACTGCCTCACCCCACAAATATTGAGGTATTCCCTTGTCATGCAACATTGCCTTAGCCATTTCGACTATGGTTCTGTTCTTTCTCTCAGCTACTCCATTTTGTTGTGGAGTGTAGCTGACAGTAAGTTGTCTTTCCAAGCCAATATCTTGACAAAACTTATCAAATTCTGTAGATGTGTACTCTCCTCCTCTGTCACTTCTAAGAACTTTGATTAGATACCCAGATTGTCGCTCAACCATAGCTTGAAACTTCTTGAAGATTGAGAACACTTCTGATTTCTGTCTTAGAAAATATACCCAAGTCATCCTGGAATAATCATCCACAAAGATTAGGAAATACTTGTTTCCTGCTTGAGTAGAGGTCTTCATAGGTCCGCAAACATCTGTATGAATCAATTCCAATGGAGCTTTTGCTCTCCAAGCTTTATCATGTGGAAATGAATCTCTATGATGCTTCCCAAGTGCACATCCTTCACAGATTTCTTCATTTTCTTGGATACTCGGCAATCCATACACCATTTCTTTTTCTTTTAGCTTCTTGAGACTTTGAAAATTCAAGTGGCCAAGCCTTTTATGCCATAGCTTTGAATCTTCTTGCACTTCCATCTTGAATGCAGATTGAGTTGCATACTCAATTGTAAGAGGAAAACTTCTACTCTCCCTCATCTCAATTTTAGCCAAGAGTTGTTGACGATTCCTCCTATCATATATTTTGCAAGTATTGTCTCCAAAATATAAGTAGTAGCCATGCTCAATGAGTTGTCCAAGACTTAGCAAATTTTGCTTCAAGTCAGGAACTAACATGACATCCTTAATGAACATCTTCCCATTCTTCGTATGCACGGCAATAGTACCTTTTCCCAATGTATCAACTAGCTGCCCATTTCCCATCTTCACTCGGGTTAGGTTTGTAGTGTCAACATTATGGAGAATGTTCTTGTTTGCCGTCATATGATTGCTACAACCGCTGTCCACAAACCAAACTTTAGCTTCTTCTTGGACGGTTGTATCATGACCAACATAAAACATATTGGTCTCTTCATCTTCTGCTTTGGTGTAGTGAGCTAACTGATTGTCTTTGTAAGTACAATCCTTTTGCATATGCCCGAATCTGCTACACTTGTGGCATTTCACTTTTCCTTTGAACCGACATTCACCGGAATGAGCTTTGTCACAAATTTTGCACTTCGAAACATATGTACTCTTCTCAACCTTTTTCTTCTCTTCAGAATTTCCCTTTCCTTCCCACACTTTGTTTTTGCCTTTCCACTTCTTGTTGGACTTGGCTTTGCTTTGACTTGTACTAGCTTCAGTTTTTGGATACACTGTAAGTGTTTGGAAAGCATTTTCTACATCATTGTTGTCATGCCTAGATAGTCTTTGAGCAAAACCTTTGAGAGAACCAATCAATTCTTCAACACTCAAAGTTGACAAATCCTTAGTCTCCTCTATGATTGAAACTATGTTGTCATACTTTCTTGGCAAGCTAATAAGATACTTTTGAACTATTCTCTCATCAGACAAGATTTCACCATAGCTCTTCATTTGATTAATAATCTCAGATAATCTACTCAGATAATCATCTAGCAATTCATCATCTTTCATTCTTATATACTCAAAATCTCTTCTCAAAGATTGGAGTTTAACTGCCCTTACCTTAGTAGAGCCTCTGTAGACTTTCTCCAAGACATCCCAAGCTGATTTGGCATCTGTCTCATTCGAAATTCTCGGAAAAATTTCATCGGAGATGGCATTTTGGATGACCCCAAGAGCTTTTGCATCTCTCTTGATGTTCTCCTTCAGTTCCTTTGTTTGAGTCTCTGTCAAAGCTTCAGTACTTAGAGGTACTACAAAGCCATCTTCAATCAAACTCCACAAATCATGAGATACAAAAATTGTTCTCAACTTTGTCCTCCAGAAGTCATAATTTACTCCATTGAAGATAGGAGTTCGATTCTCACCACTGCTACTTGAACCAGCCATGAATTTGAAAAATTTTGATTCTAGGGTTTCACTTAGAATTTTCCCCCTTTTGAGAATCAAAGAAACGCCCCACTCTATTGATCAGATTGGCTCTGATACCATGTTGGTATTTTGGGTAATCTTCATCCTTAATAAAGCTTGAATAAGAATGAAGAAAAATGGGAAATATATTTTTTCTATGGCTGCAGCACGGGAGATAAGAAAAACAGAGAGCTTTGTGAAAAACAGAGATCTGATCTTTATTCATGATATTTTCTGTAATATATGGCTCAACACATAAGTCGACTGAAGACAAGATGTTGGGTCGACTGAGTGAGCCATCAGTCAGCCTTTTACAAACAGAATGAGTCGACTGAAGCAAGTCTTCAGACAACCCTTTTAATACAGCTTGGGTCGACTGAACAAAAACAACTGTCAGCCTTTGGGTCGACTCAAGCATTACATATTAACTAACAAGCATCTAAATTAGACAATAAACAGAAGCAAAGGATTAACTTTAACAGTGCTGCCTATTCATGATAGGAGATTGCTTCTTTAGCCGTCAGGACCTGTTCAGGCTCTCTGCATGTCAGTTCTATTTATTGTATTCAGTGATTCATAACTTTCTGAGAGCCTCAGACTGACTATTTATCTTCATCATAAAGGCATGGATTACTTTTGTTGTTTTAAAGTTGACTAAATCAGTCAGTTAGTAACTTAATATAGTTTTGATTGTACTATGCACACATTGGTGATAACAGATAAGGGATCATAAACTGCATAACTTACAGTTACAAAATTACAATAGTATGAGGAGTACAGTAAGTTGTTATTGGAAGGTAGCATTCCCTAAAATCCTGCTTCAAAAATTTATGACATCTTGATGGTGATTGTGGAATAGGTGATTTAGTTATCAATGGACCCAAATAAGCTATATGCAAAGCAATTTATTCATATGTGAATTACTTTTCTTTAAACGGTAATTATTTTGGAGTGCAGGTATGTTCGATTAGTTATGTCAAAAATGCAAGGAAATACCAAAGATATCCAGTGGCTTCATCCCAGGTATCTTGTTCTCTTTTAAAGTCTTTTATACATTCTGTTTTAAAAGAAAAAAAGATCATGAGTGGTGTCCTAAGTATTTGTTCTGTTCTATGTTGTTCCTGAGATCCTTTACTTCTTGTGCAAGAGCATTGTTGCTTGCAAAATGGCTTTATCAGTTTATGTGGACTCATATTACTTCTTGTGCAACAGCATTGTTGCTTGCATTGTGAGTTTCAGTGTTTCAGATTACCATAACTGACTGGTTTTGGATGTCTTTTGATATTGTGAATTCAAACTCCATTGAATTATCCAAACTTCTTAGTTGACCGGGTGTACTTTAATCGCTTAAGCATATGACCATACTTTTGCATGTTTAAACACAATTGTTGAGGGATCCGGGAAGAGTCGGGGCAAACATATAAATTTATCTGTCCTAAACTGTCGTTAGATATGATAGTAGACCTACTATTCAACGTACAAATCATGATAGAAGTGATGCAGGAGCATCAAACCCTACTATACACAGACCACATCATACTGTAATGTTGTTATGGGTTTTTGGATAGTTTGCTACAGCTGTTTTGATGATGAGTCAGCATCATTTGGTCTCTTGTATTTGACTATATATATACTCATTGTACAGATTCAATTGAATGAATGCGAATACAATTTTCCCAATCTCTCCAATTTCTTTGCTTTCCAATCTCTCCTCTTTCTAATCTCTCTTTCAACAAGATATTCATCTGCCCCCTTGAATACGTGCATTCAAGGGCCTTGGGTTTGGGACATTAATGCGATTATTCTTTACCACCAAGAATGCTTATTCCTTGATATTTGAATCAATAGTTAAGTCCTTCGCTTCCCATAAACCTATGCTTTGTTACAGGTTTGCGGAGCTTAAGGTTTTTCATGGAATTGAGGATGAAAAGCCACTGGTTGGAACAGCAGGCCCTCAGAAGATGTCTTCAGGACTCCTGTGTAGGAACTTTAAAACTTTTTTTTTAGATTCTTTCTTGGACTAGCAATCATGATATTCAAACCAATTTACAAATTTATGCAGCTATTACTCTCAAGTGTGTGGGAGCATCTATTGGTGAGAAACCATCATTGGTGAAGAAGCTGCCAGGCGCCACAACAGTTATAGTCCCACATACACAATCTCTGTCGCTCTCTCTAAATTACCTGTCTTGTTGGATGTATCCTTGAAACTCTACATTTTTTTTTAGGTTGGAAAGTTAAAAGTTCTTTGTGAAAGCTTTTTCAAGCTAAAGTCTATCAAGCTGAAATTGTTTCTTGAAGAAAAGGTTTGCCCTCCTTATTACACAATATATCTTCTGTCATTATTGATTTATAAAAGATCGATAAGTTCCTATTGCGGAGAATAGTATGTCATCAGAGTAATTCCTACCGGTTGCTTTTGATAGAGAGAAAAATTGTCATACTCTCGAACATTCTTCTCTGTTTGTAATTCGAGCTGAAAAATTTCTTGCTACATAGTATAATCACTTTCTTGCTCCTGCAGTAAATATTTTTTTTACCTAAACTGTCAGGGTTCTCCTCTGCCATTGTTACTTGATGATGAAATGGCAACTTTGACGGACCTTGGGATTGGAAATGAATCAACCATTCTTGTAGATGAAGAGAGTTAAGAGAAGTATCTGCAGCGAAACTCCTTATGTTTTTGTGGTCTATAAATCCTATACCAGTGAGGATGTGACCTGTTGCGAATTTAAGGTACTTGTGCAAGTATACGTCTTTTCTGATTTTCAATGATTTATTTTCATCTGGATGGTTTTTTACTTTCGATGCACCCTAGGTTCCTTACCTTTATTTTCGCTACTATTTTGATTATTTACTTGACAACTTGGATTGCTACTGTTAGATCTTCAAGCCGCATCTGCTCAACGGCCAAGATCAAATTTTGGGCTTTGCAGAAGCAAGATAGTTACTGCCAGTGTGTTATTTGCAGCATTTTAAAACTATCTACTGCCGCCTCACTCCATGAAACAGTTATGTAGGCCGTAAGTGACTTGATTTGAGTTTTACAATTGGTTTTTGTTTAAGATAACTGAATCGATAATTATTCAAATCACCCAGATATCTGAGTTACATTGGCGATCTGCTCAGTAATGTTGCCTATGTTGCTCACCGACACTACTTCTTGGACCCAAATATTTTGGAATATTATGGCCTGTTTGGTAGTGTACTTGAATCCAACTTTTTAAACTCAAAAACAGTTTTTAAGTTTTAGGTTTTAAAAAACTTGTTCGGTATGACTATTTTTAAAAACTGAATTCAAGACTAACTCAAAAATATAGTCTATTCCTTAAAATCATAAAAAGTGAGTTTTTAAACTTAAATTCACTCATTTCTTTTCTCTTCCTCCTCACCTCTCACTCCAAATATCTCTCTTTTCTTCTTTCTTTCTCCTCTTTTTTTTTTTTTAAAACTTTTTTCGTCTCTACTCCAATCCAATCAAGTTTAAGTCGTAAGATTTAAAATTTTTAAATCGCAAACCAATCAAGTTTTTGAGTCTTAAAGAAAATTGTTTTCAAGAAATGTTCTTAAGAAATGTTTTGAGAAATGATAAAATTTTTCAAATAAGGTACCAAACATGCCCTTAGTTTCTCTGTTGGTGTTCTCTTTTCCTAAATTTTGCCCCGCTTGAGTTGAAGTTTTGATCAAGCAGAGTTAAACTTGTAAAAATATCAGTATAATTGTTTTCGATTAGCATGACCCCTTCATTTCTCGTCCTTTGCGGTTATCTTCGAAGTTCAAATATGCCTCCTAACCATATAGACTAGTTTGTTTTCGATCGCAAGACTAGTTAGCTTGTTAGGTTGCTGTCTTTGAGGGGTTTGGCTTTATGTTCCTTTTGGCTAAGTGTGTTGCCTTCCTCTTCCCTTTTAATATGTTTCTCATTCCGTCGAAGAACTATAGAAGACTGTGGAAAAGGAATGTAATTGACGCTCCAAGGGATAAGGCAAGTTGCTAGGAAAAGGGCTAGAAGCTTCGTTAATTGTTTGTACATACGTCATTTCATTTCATAGGAAGAATATATGGTATCTTTCTCGACATTTGCCTTACTTTGAACCAGGTAAGTGGCTCGGTGGAAATGCGGTAGAATTTCAAGCCAGGTATGTTTTTTGGTAGATTCCCTGGCTGAAAACTTTGGGAAGACGTCGATTGTGGTTAGGAGCCTTTTCGGGCCCCACTCGGGATTAATCCTACCATCTGGAGTGTGGGATTTGGCAACATAAAAAAACAGTAACCTCATTCCTAGGGTTAGCAGAATCCTGAAATAAGTGCCATTTAATTGTGGTCGGGAGTGGCCAAAATGCCCGTAGTCTTTTCGTGCATAATTCGGAATTAGTCCTACTCTTCGAAGTTTGGGATACCTCAGGCTTTAGCAGAAAAAAAAAATGTAACTCTAAGATTTGTAATATGGTTGAATTAACTAGTTTTTAGTAGCAAGTTGTGGATTGTTCGTTGTAATGCAAGAGCTCAATACTTTTTTACCACTGTGGTAAAAAATCATTTGCATAGACTTTTGGATGTCACCAAGTGTCTACAAAAGTACATAATCTCTCATCATGCGACTAATCACGATAGATTTACACATGTTTGCGAATTTTGAGAGAAACGAGGCAGAAAATGCATAACAAATTGTTTATGTAATTGAAGGTGTTTTTGAATGTCGTATTTGACGTATTATTGTCCCTTGTAATGAAGGTATTCCGTAGTACTCCTTGATTAAGCACTTAGGATAGCTCTCACACATGGTAAGATCGTGCGTTATTAGGAAGAACAACTTACATTGCAAATACACTTGTATGTAGACAAAAAGTTGTACTTGTCTTTATCTCATTGGCATATGATATCATTATAGCAATGTACTCATTATTTTACATGTAAGTTATTGTCGTGATTAGGTGAAATTAAAATACAATGGAGTCTCATAAGAGATATTGTATGCGTGATGCTCTACAACCCTAATGTTTATGTTCCGAAAGATGTATTGTATGTCATGGGTACATCACTATGGTGACACTTGATATTAATAATACAAAGATGTTTGTTAATTTTTTTTCTTCATATTCTTACATTATTGACACAAAACATGATCGTGATACCCAAGGTTCTAAAAGACACTAGGCGCTAGTAGGGCGGCGAGTTGGGGCCTAACACCTAGGCGGTTAGGTGGAGTCTAGACGGGCGCTTAGGCAGACTAAGTGGAATTAAGTAAATCTATTGTATTTTGTGTAAATAAGTGTCAGTTTATACTTCAAATATATATAATTTCATCATAAGCTAGAAAATAAAATGACATATATATATATATATATATATATTATGAAGTATTGGAACATAATCAAAACATGAGGTGCAAACGTATAATGTGTGTTTATTTAAGTGTTCAATAAGTCAATTACAATTTATTGGAAATAATAAAATGCTAAATGGAAGTTATTTATTTTCTATCTAAGTGAGTCGCAACTTATGCAGGTGTCTAGGCGGGCTAGGCAGGTGCTGAGGCGGTCTAAGCCGGTGCCTCAGCAAGTCTATGCGCCCTTTTTTAATTTTCAAACGCCTAAATATTAATCGGAAGAATGACTAGCCGTCTAACGCCTAGACGTTAGACGAAATTTTTTAAAACAGTGGTGATACCTGTAGCATGCAAATCCTCGTATTGCATGTAAAACTTTCTGGGAGTAAGTATCACGCAAATCCTAATGTTGTGAGTAAGTATCACGCAAATCCTAATGTTGCATGCAAAACTTTCTCCGAGTAAAAATGAGGATACAATGAGCAACCCGGCAGAGTCCAAAGTTGATTTAAATGCTTTTGTCCTCTCTGTCACTCTGTCAGTGACACTCCTCTCTCTCTCTCTCTCTCTCTCTCTCTCTGAGTAAAAGTGTAATATGTCACCTCTATCACTCGACCTGAAAATGTACTGTGTAAGTTTGGATTTTCCCTAGGCGTTATAGAGGACACATTATGCGCGCCCCACAACTACCCCTTGTCCCCCCTCTCCTTTCCAACCACATATTTCAACAGAAAAAAAAAAAAAAAAAAACAAACAAAAAAAAGGGTCGGCAACTAAAACACAAGGAATATTTCTTCAATTGGTACAACTCGCCATCTGTGTAAGGAAGATGAAACCAGCCCCAATGCTCAAAACTCTTTTCATTGTTTCTCAAATTTAGCCACTCAGCATTCAAGTGAGAACTTTGGCCTTGTGGGTTGTGTGATTTAGTTGCTGTGAACACAGGAATCCCACTAATGTATGTCGTTTTTCTTCCCAATGGGGGTTGTTGTAATTTCTAATAAATGATGTTGTTTCTGTTTGCATTCAGTGGTAACATGATATGCTTGAAATTGGAATTAGATTTGGTTCTTGTTTATTGCTTTCAGCTGTGTTTTCTGTCTGCGGGTTCGATATCTTTCGCATTTACTACTCACTATTCTACTTTTAAGTCCGCTGTAGAGTGCTGAATACTAAATAAAACTCTGTTACTGATAGTTTTTACGTGCCGACGAAGTTTGGTTATATTTGTGAGCAGGCGGAGTTTTGATTACTTTTCTTACTATTGTTTTTGCCTGTCGGCAGAACACTTCGAGCTTCTTTTTTCTTTTTTTCAACCCCCTAACTATTTGTTTTGCATAGTATGGTTCTGAACCTTACAGTTTAGTTAATTGTACCACCGTTAACTAGCGCAAAAGTTCTCATTGCGTGCAAATGCATAACCAATTCCGTTGCCATTCTCGGAAACTAGGCTGTTAAACGGATCATGCAGGATATTTTCAAAACCTGTGTATTGCTGGGATTCTGCAGATACAAGTTTTAGATGCATGATAGATAAAGTATGTGTCATTCGGTTTACTCTTGTTTGTTTCGTGGTTATGCACTTATCGTTCTTACTTTCCTTTATACAGATTGGTAGAGTTCATACATATTTTAGACATTACCGATGTTGAAGCAATCGCCGAGTAGGAACCAGAGGTCAAAAGGCTTCAAGGTGAAGCATGCCGTTCAGATATCTTTGTTGCTTGCCATTTGCATCTGGTTGCTTCACCAACTCAAGCACTCCCATGACAAGAAAGCATATGTGGAGAGCTCTGGAAGGATATCAGGAAAGATGCAGGACGGGAATGCAATAATAAAACTTGGGAGGCGCGACCTATATCCCCGAGTGGATGAAACTTCATTGGATAGTGGAATAGACGGACATGATTTGGAGAGAGCCGAGGAAGAGTCTGAGGGGGTCGAGGATTTAATTGATGAAGAAGATACGGAAAGGGAAGAGGAGATCGAGGAACAAGAAAGTGATGAAGACAAGGGGGATGACGGAGAGAATCTCAAATTGTTAGATGATCAATCCCGGAGTGAAGATACAAGGAACACTGAAGAGATCAGAGAGGAACATTACAAGGCTGATGATGCGTCCGGTGCCGTGAAGCACAACACCCAAACTTTAAGCACTGAAATTGAAATTGGAAGCTTGCGAAAAGTCAAGGAAGAAGAGGTCGATAATGCGGAAAAGATTGAAGTCGAGAAAGAAATTAAAACCAATGGTATCCTCGACTTTAAGGTTGGCGGGGCAGCTAAAAATGCTGTGCATAGTGAAGAAAGTGGTAATCTGGATGTTCAAACATATTCATCAGTCAAAACAATTGAAGAACTAAAACTGAGTGATGATTCAACGGGGACACTGGTTGAAACCGCTGATTCTCTCAATGGAACAGAGATGCTACAAAAGTTATATCGCGATGCAAGTCAAGCTTCTGGCCAAAGGCACTTGTACTTGGAATCCAAGGATCTGCAGTCAGGTTCCAGTACGACTCCTTTAACCGATAATTTAGATGCAACCAAGCGAGAAGTGGCAGCAACTGGTTCCGAAACTGAAAGTGTTGAATTGGAAGCAACTGCCAAGCTCGCGAAAAGTTCTAATCCTAGAAGTACCAGTAAGAAAGATGATGAAGTTGGCAGTGTGAAGTCTAATGCATATGGTAGGGTGGAGAGATCAGTTGGAAGCTTAATGGCACTGGAAACCAATGAAAATGTAGGTGCTGTACAAAATGAAGTTAATGAATCCATTCTCCGAATGCTGGAAACTTTAGCAGAGATCGTCAGACCTGGAGCAAGCAACATTGAAGGTGCAGCTGAGTGATGGTTTGTGGCGAACAAGTTCAGGTCTTCCGCTCGGGTGTTCCCTTTCCATAGCATACATGCCGGTAAGGTAGATGAGCAACTGTATATAAGATCTTTCACCGATGCATAGATGATATGAAGATATAAATTAATCAGGACTCATGGCAATAAGTTTAAGCAGATTAGAACCAAGAACAAGTGAAATGTATCCACTGAATGATGGAAAGTGAATGTTATATTATATGACCTTCCAGAAATTAGACTCTGTATCTTTAAGTTAGTAGGAATTCGACACTCTGATTACTGCTTGTATATTTGAGGGATGGGGATTGTTTGCCCTCCCACTTCCCATTCCCTTCTCATCCCCTCTTATTTGAGCGGTCACAGTTAAGCCACGTTAACATTTTATATTAATTTTTTTTATAGAGATAATAAGACAAAAAATAATAGGAATATAAAATGTTGACGTGGCTTAAACGTGACCGCATAAATAGGAGAGGATGGAAGGAGATGAGAAGTGGGAGGGCAGACAATCCCCCTCTCCATATTTGAGAGCCTTGTAGGCTACTATTCCAGCTTCCCTTGTTACTTACTTCGACTTGGTTGTTGGATTGGATATTTCTTTAATACTTCATAGTATTGAATGATACGGAAAATGAATGATAAAGATTGGAAATAGAAGATCTACACAATTGTGGAGATTAAATATAATGGCTAAAACACGTGTAGCAGTGAATGATACATGACATTGTAGCTACACCCGATGTATTGGGGACTAATATGTTGTGGGTTTTTGAAGAGTTAGATTTTGATGTATAGTTATTTGATAAATCACATGTGATTCCACACTAGTCCTGAAGCAACACGAAACTATCAAAAATTACAAGCGTAATTTATTGAAGAATAAAGTTTTAGAGCACCAGTTTAGAGAGAAATCTCAAAGGTATAAGTCCAATTTTTTTACCCAGTAAGAAGGGGCTTTTAGATCTAGGTCCAAAAAATATAGATGGTTTTTAAGAGTGAATCCAGTTATCTAATTACCTGTTTTAATTTTTTTTGATACTCATTTTATATTTTTTTA
Organism: Crataegus laevigata; assembly: GCA_963580275.1. Taxonomy (NCBI): domain Eukaryota; kingdom Viridiplantae; phylum Streptophyta; class Magnoliopsida; order Rosales; family Rosaceae; genus Crataegus; species Crataegus laevigata. The sequence continues at coordinate 5,188,953 of OY756938.1, forward strand.
AAATATTAAAAATCAATTAAAATCTTCTAATATTATACATTTTTCAACTCCAAAAAATATAATTAATATCTTATAACAAAAAAAACTAATATACTAACATAAATTATCTACAAAACATTATACCTTAACTCAAGTAATAAATATGTGAATGTATATATACCTGTAAGCGAGATATGAAACCTAACTAAAAGGTAGGAAAAAAACATAATATACCTATAAGCAATGTGACATCCCACATCGCCTAGGGGAGTGATCCTTAAATGTATATTCTCATCCCTACCTAGCACAAGGCCTTTTGAGAGCTCACTGGCTTCGGGTTTCGTTGGAACTCCGAAGTTAAATGAGAAGGGGGCTAGAGCACTCCCATGATGGGTGACCCACGGGGAAGTTGCTCGTGAGTTCTCAGAAACAAAATAATGAGGGCGTGGTCGAGGCCCAAAGCGGACAATATTCATGCTACGGTGGTGGAGCGGGCCCGGGAGGTGGCTGCGCCTGGGTCGGGATGTGACAATTTGTTATATAGATAGATAAAAATAATTAACTTGTGATATAGGTTGACTATAAAAATTAAAAATAAAATCTATAAATAGGGTTTAAAGTAGGAGGAAGAACAAGAAATAACAAAAACTAAATAAATAAAAAGAAATAATCAAAGAGATAATTAGGAAGAAAATTGATTTTTATAATGAATCTTATCATTGAATAAATAATTATTGATAATAAAATAATTAAATTTAAGGAATTGGACTTATTTTAATAAATTGGACTATTTCTACCATTGATTAAAATAAGTCAAATTTCTTAAATTTAATTATTTTATTATCAATAATTATCTATTCAATGATAAGATTTATTATAAAAATCAAATTTCTTCCTAATTATCTCTTTGATTATTTATTTATTTTTGTTATTTCTTGTTCTTACTCTTGCTTTAAACCCCATTTATAGATTTTATTTTTAATTTTTATAATCAACCTATATCACAAGTGAATTATTTTTATGTATCTAAATGACAGATTATTTTTTTAACGTGTAACATATTAATGTGTCTTACTTGTAGGTATATTATGTTTTTTCATATCTTTTAATTAGGTTTCATATCTCGCTTACATGTATAATATACATTCATATATTTGTTACTTGAGTTAAGGTAGAATGTTTTGTAGATAATTTATGTTAGTATATTATTTTTTTTTCGTTATAAGATATTAATTAGATTTTTGGGAGTTGAAAAATGCATAATATTAGAAGATTTTAATTGATTTAAAAAAAATATAAAATGAGTATAAAAGAAATAAAAACATGTAATTAGATAAATGGACTCACTCCTAAAAACCATCTATGTTTTTGGACCTAGATCTAAAAGCCCCTTTGATTAATTGTTGAATGTTGAGCTTACATTGGGAGCGAACGCTTATAAAGATATAAACTCAGTCTTCGAAAGGGTGAAGATTCTTTGGAACAAACAACGACAATAGTTAGATGGGAAACGAAAAGTTTGATTTTTATTATAGAAGGTATAGTGAGCCCAAATTAGAACTTGGGCACCAAATTCAGAAATTCCCGTTGTATTCCGTTGTCTTTCTTTACTTCATTTCATCTTCAATTCATTTGGCCATTTGTCCTACGTCAACAGACAGGAATGAGATGTAACCAAAGTAACGACAACAAACAAAAACCAGAGCACGTCCAATCTACTCTGATTAGAAAGAGAATAGAACAAACAAGTTGAGTTGTCACTTGCTAGTGTTATGAGTTGTGTGGACCAAAAATAATTTTGAAGGTTTTTTTTTATAAATTTTTTTTGTTAATTTTTAAATTTACTATTGCTATTTAGTATCCACATACCTATTTTTACCTCCAACACACTCCTCTCAATTTTTTGCCATCGAATCGGAATAATTGAAGAAGATCAATGGACAAAAGTTAATAATGTTGTGTGCAAATAGCATTACCCTACTATTATCAAGGATAAGGGGAAAATTTGAAACTATTATCTTTTTGTATTGTGATAATTTGAGTATCACCTAAATGGCTGTTAATCCAATGTTTCATGCTTGAACGAAGCCCATTGAGCTTGATAATCATTTTGTTCATGTAAAGTTGGGCACTCACAAAGTTCAGTTCATTCCTTTGATTGATCAACTAGCGGATATTCTCACCAAAGACCTTTCCAAGCCACACCCTCACTTTTTCGTTCCAAATTTGTCACTTCAAGACCGCCAAGTTTGGCGGTGGTTGCCGGTGTAATGGGCTAGGTTTTGTAAATATGTGGGCTTAGGTCTACTTGTACTCTAAGTGAATTGACTAGTATATATTTATACTATTGTGAATCAATTAAATAAAAAAAAATTATAATTCTACACAAAGATTTGAACCTAGGATGCATGGATGGAAACCCACAACCTATCTACTACGATAGTGATTGTTCACAATTTACTATTTTCAGTAGGAGTTCTTATATCACATTTGGGGATTTTCAAGAATAAAAACCTCACACTCAAATTGAATTATCTGTTTAGGTGGATAAGTTGAGAAACAATATCAATTTATCTAAATAGTTATATTTCTCCTTCTAGTGTCGGAAGAGGCCCCAAATTCGAGTCTCTTCACTTCCTTTCAAATTTTGTTCAACTAAATTAGGTTTTGATCATAAATTTGACAAGCTTCCGAGCACGTCAATTTTTACCTATCCCTAAAGAATTAGGGTACACAAAACAAAAGAAAACACAAGCCCAGACATGGAGCGGGTGAAAGAGTAGCTTGCCTCCAGGTCCGTGAGAAAAGTCCACAATCCAATCCTAGTGCTGACTGTATTCCATATCACACGAGAAAAAGTGCAGTTTTCAAGTAAATGTTACAGAAAGAGGGTCTATAAATTAAAGAGCCACGTTCATGGAACAACATTAAGTTTAAGTGGACAGATTTTTTGAATTTGGTCCCAATAAAGTATACAGATTTTGTTGAGCCAACACGTAATCCTAGGGAATGTTTTATGCTCACTAACTTGGCACACAAGCATTATACAAATTTCAACCGTATGAGGTTTTATAACCGCGGATAATTATTCATACTCGTCAAGATGCATAATCATAGTTGTATATCCGTCAAAAATCAACTTGTGTTACTTTGCCTCCTACCAACGAAGTCCTCTAAAACTGTTTACGTAACACAATTAGGAAATTTATATCCAACTTCAGCTCAAAACTCAAATACGAGTTTTAAATCTTATGTGATTCGGAGATATTTTACCTGCTATTTAAAAATGCTTGTAGAGGAGAGATTACGTGCATAAGAGATATTTTACTTGCTATTTAAAAATGCTTGTAGACGAGGGATTATTCAGTGTGTTTAGAACACAAAGTAATAACTACTTGTTATTATATAAATCATGAATTTTTTTAAGTGTGCCTCCAATTATATAATTATACTCGGTAATCAAAGTGAGCATATAGTAGTTACTTAGTGTCACTATCTAGTAGTATTTGTCTTCACTTGTAAGTAAGAGGCCATATATTTGATTCTCGCCAAAAACAAATTTGAATTACATTATTACTAATTCATTGTGAAGCTAAACCCACTCTATTTTTCTTTTCTTTGGTATAAGTAATACCTTTTGTTAAAAGGAACCGGATCTCCTCCTGAGCATAAGGTGGGGATTCTCCTAGCCAGTCCATTTGGACTATTGAAATTTAATCTAACGGCTACAAACAAGGAGTTCCCTAAAAATTATAATTATTATAGTCGTTTGATTAAATTTTAAAAACTCAGATGGACTGGTCAAGAAGATTCTCATCCTATCCGGTTCCCGTTAAAAAAGAGTTGAGCGTAAAGTAGCCCAGAAGGACTATGCTCTAGAGGCCTAGACTATAGTAATAAGTTCTGCCTACCCTACATTTACTCCTTTTTCCAACAAAAACGCTTTTGACAGCTCCCTCTATCGCTGGTCTTCCACTCGGCCCAATCCAACAAAAGACACTGATTGCTGCTGCAAAACTGCGCAGGGTGAACGTGACTCCGACTCCCCCTCGTGATTATTTCTCGAGTCCCGACGGTAAAATTGTTGTTGCCCACCAGTTTTTGTACGTATTTCTTGAGTCCGACTGGTTGTTGCCCACCTCTAATAGTCGGCCTCATTGTGATATTTTTAAGTCCATTTCATGAACAAAATAAAATTGGTCCCCGCTTCAATACCAAATTGCATAGCACATCTCTTCCAAAAAATAAAAATATTGCATAACACATAACACCAAATTCATCCGATGAGATTCATGGCACCCTATGCCACCAACCCTTGGAATTTGCCCAAATAAGGCCTACAATTATTAACACACTTTACTCCTTTTATATAAGAAATCATTTAACTTTTGGTCACGACTTGAACTTATTTTATCGTGTAACTTTTTAATAGAAAAACTCATTCAATGAGTAAAATGTTTAGTCATTCGTATAAATGAAACAATTGACGATTCTTCATGAGAATACTACTGCAATTACCATACTCAATATTTTATTTGACACACATGGATAGGTAAATAGTTTTCAAATTAAATAAGTTTTTTCTAGAGATTATCTAATAATAATGATAAAAAAACAATCAGTTCAAATCATAATGTTTGTTGTACAGTAAAATAATGTCATATCGTCATTAAAAGAAATATGATTCGAGCCAAAAAAATTATTTTATATCGTTTGAATATTGTATTATGTTAAATACTTTTAGATTTCTTATTATTTTATGAGATACCTGCTCACTTAAACTAATATCCTAGTTCTAGAAGCAGCTAAACTAAGAAGGGATCCCGTAGTTTAAATAATCTTGGCTGCCAGCTCCAAAAGTCATAACAAATCACAACGAAACTATGATATTCTTCTTCAACGCCGAATATCATTAATCCTCCCAACCAAACAAAGCCAAACACCAGTCGATAAGATAATCCCTCCATCAAAGACGCATTACAGCTATCATCCACATTAATTAACAATTCGTGTGTTCATCACGCTACTTATTACGATTGGATGAGTTTTGAATTTTAAGATTATATTTATTCACTATAAAAATCTCGAAATTTAAACTTATTTAATAATTATAAATAGGATGGTGAGAGCAAAAATATTGTCAGATAGTTTTAGTTTTTAAAAATTGAAAACAAAAAAGTAAACTCAATGCCAAATTTTAAAAACTCAAGTAGTAAACAAGATTTCAGTTTTTTTTTTTAAATACTAAAAACGAAATGGTTATCAAACGGACCCTGAATTTAATTTGTACTGAACCGGACTAAGCACATGGTAGCAACAAAGTTAGGAAGATATTTCACATTGGATTTGTCTCACATAAATAATGAGTGTCATTGTTGACTACAAAAATCACCTAGCCTACGTGGCGCCCAGGCCGGGTAATTAGTAAGCTAACTACGTCCTTCAAATGTGTACGGGGCGTGCCAACTTGTCGGCCGGACTCGGCCGAGGAGTAAAATGAGTTGATGTTGCGTTGAGCGCGCTGCTAACTTCTACGTCTTGCGATTGCGGCCGAGGAAGGAACACGTCTCGGCCTTTGGGTTCTAGAGCCTGAAGACAATGCTGCTATTTTTATGAAGTTCAATATCAAATTCGGCTTTCAATGTGCCGAATGTAGTAACCTGGTAACACCTCACTTCGCCGAGAAGGCTAATGAGATGACCTCTGCCAAAAAAGATTTGAAAATCCTTCTTGACTGAGACTTGGATAGATAACCAGTCGACCCTGTCGCAGTGCTGTTTATCCAAACTGAAGGTGCTTCACGGGATGCTGGTTCTACGGCAACAGTGCTGTTTATCCAAAATGAAGATACCACCGGTTGCCTTCACAGTGCTGTTTATCCAAACTGAAGGTGTGTCGGCGAAAAAGGAAATAAAAAATCTCAAGGTTGTTGAGAGGTTTCGCGTAGAGCGAGAAATTGCGTAGGACAGATTTGTGTGTTGTGTTGGAGATTGAAGGATTCTTTTGAGAATACATGTTCATTTAAGCAACATCATTAGCATGCAATTAACAAATTAAAGGCGGAATCATGCTTGCATGTACTTAAAAACAAAACATTACCCATGAATGTTCAAAGCCTAGTAGTTTGGTGAACCTTTAAACAACTCAAAACAAAGTGAGTTGAAATTTATACCTTTGTAGATTCCTCTTTGCATAAGCAAAGGCTAATCACCCAAAGAGAGGGCTTTCATTCCTTGCATCTTAGATCTATGGATTTGGTTGGATGAAAAAGTTTCTCCAAGTTCCCAAAATTGGGAACCTCTAATTCACCACACCAAGTTTGGATTTAAGAAGAAATGAGTGACCTTGGAGGAGTAGGATTGCTAGCTCATCCCTCCAAGGGGGGCCGGCCTCTTTAGAGAGAAAAGAGAGATTGTGTTTCTCCAATTTCCCCAAAAAGAACCCTTTATGAATTTTGGCTATAAAGTCATACTTATACCTTAATTCATTTGAGTGGCAAACTTGTAAATAAGTCCAAAACCACTCCATCTCTAACATGGCCGGCCATTGGGTGTTTATTGGGCTTTTGGGCCTTTGTGAATCATTATTCATTAAGTTGTCATACAACTTAAGTCAATGGACTTGACGTTCGAAGCCCATTGGGCCTTAAGGTCCAAAACCATCCCGAGGTCTTTAACGAACTTATTCGTTTGATTAATAATCATATTAATTAATCCTTGCCATAAATAATTAAACCATTTAATTATTCTTACTCATCTCCGTTGAATCTTCAATCTTTACCTTACACGGTGTACGATCCATTAGGTTCCTTTTAGCGAGGCAGTGGGCGATTCAAACTCTTTCAAATCGATTGTGAATTTGAAACTTACTTTCAATTCTCCCTTTAGTGTTTACACACATTTAGGGCTTCCACAAACCATGAGTGACACCTAGCAGCATATCATGGTTACCCAAGCTAATCAGAAGAGGTGGAGAACCTATTCAGTTTAGGATTACAAATGCAATACGGTCTTTCTCTAATACAATACTCTTGACCACATTGTTTGTTTTGATAGTTTATTCATGTCTACTATCCAATGTGAATCTTGTACTTATATGATTACCTTGAATGTGATCTGGAATGCATTCCAACATCTCATTCATACTCTGGCCAGAGATTCCAAATCATATTATAGAGTATTCTCCCTCAACGGTTTGAAGGTTAGAGATCCCTTGTTGCGTATTCACTTGTCTCCATGGCTAAGTGGCTTAACCCCGACGATGCCGTGGACACCCTGATAGAGTGACGTTTGACATAGTCAAAGATCAAGGACCTAACCACAAGACAACTATGATGCCTCAGGTCAAAGGACTACTTTGCATTATCCCAACCTTGAGTTCTCATGTGACATGAGTATGAGAACTCCTCGTTGATCGTGTTCAGTGAACTCATTCTCTATTGAGCACCTACATGCTTGTCCTGGTGTCACTCACACCAATGACTCGAGACTAGTCACTCTCCCTGAGAGAAGACACAGCACGTACTGATCTTAACGGACTGTCAATGCCCAATTGGCAATCCTATGACCAGGAACGTTTAGGATGTGTCTACGAAAGAATGGTCTCATGTATCTAACCTTTTTAGATCGCATTCTCCCAATCACATATTCCTTGGACTTATCGTTTAAGCATATGAGACCGCTCAAACAATAATGTTTGCCCTTGATATTAAACTAGATTAGTTTAACATGTGAAATGTCCGTAAAGTATCATCATATGATTGGTTTTAGGGCACATTTCCAACAGAGATCTCCTTTGAATGTTGTATTTCCCCTCTATTTATAGCAGCAAGAACATCCATGGACGGACTAGAAATACATTTCGATTAGAACTCCTCAACCCAATCAGATTAAACTTTGACCAATCCTAATCTCCATAGAACTTTGAATCAAACCTCCAAAACAAACCAGGTTCATCTCTATGTCTTATTATCCTTATCTATCTCGTTTAAGAATATGCCAAGATAATTCATATTAAAAGATAATTATTATGATAAAAACCACAATATTATCCTTTAAAAAGTAAAATTATCTTTACTTCTTATCCAACGGTTGTGAATTATGCCCATTCAACGGTCTTGATTGCGCAGGCCAGTATTGTAAAATCGGATCCAAACAGTCATATATAAGCCATTCAACGGTCTTGATTGCGCAGGCCACTATTTGATTGAGCAATGCGCATGGCCCTTTGTATGTTTACATTTTGGTTTTTTTTTATAAATTTGAACTAGATTAGAACTCACGCAATATGTGTGTAAATAAGAGAAATTTAAAAAGGGTAAGGAAATTTAATAAATTGGTTTACATGGAAGCAAGAAAGGGCATGTTTAAAAATTTGAAACTAGAGTAGGCAAGAAACGGAATAAGCAAGAATCAAAGTCGTGCATTTCCGTCAAGCTATTTACTAACCGTCAAGACTCGAAATGAAACATGTTATAGAGTACGTTCCACACTTTGGTTGACAAAAGAGTTTAGTTTTTTTTTTTTTTTGTTATTGTTGGTGTAAGAATGTAATCAATAGATTTGTAAAAAGTATTCGATAGATACCAAGTTGCTAACACAATGCCACATAATAGATTCGCTGCCATACCGTTTTATCATCAAATGACATTACATTATTAGATTGAGATGATATGTTCTATGAATACATTTCATGTAAATGACTCTTTGAATGACTTTGTTTTATTATACCATTGTATATTCACTACAAATTTTGTCTATTAAATAAAGGTAAGATTCTACATTAAATAAAAAAACATATGAGAAATTGAAATCAGAATGCGATTGCCCAAATCTTCAACACCTCCCTCCCACCTTTTCAATTCCATGCATAATTGAGCATCCATAAACTCAATCATTTAATTACAACTTTATACTAAACTACAAACACGGAAAAGTAACTAACATAAAATTAATTAATGCGTTTTAGGTGCCAGTAATTAGATCACAAAGCTAATCCAACACTCCAACTATTTCATTAGTCCAAAACTAAACTAACATCAATTTTTTTTTTCTTTTCCAAATCAGTAACTACAATATCTTCAAATAAAAAAAACAAAAATTGCAACCAAATCAAACCCTCCATTTAGAAAACTAAAAGGGAAAATTAAACACAAGCCACACGATTAAAAACAAAGCGTGCCCTGTCTACCTCTCTCACTATATACACCTACACATTCTCTCTCATCAGTCCGTTTGTTAGTAGTACTAATACAAATCAAATTTTCCACCAAACCCCCCACTCCCTCCAAAATTACAATAAAAAGGTCCAAAACCCCATAAAACGACGACGTGGCCCTATCCGAGTCAGCCGACCAGATCCGACTGCTGACACAGCTCCTTCCTCAGCCGCTGCGAGAAAAGCCTGCAAGCGTCCATGCTCAGATCAACGGCTGCGGCCAACGCCACGAAAGCCGCTGCGTCCTCCGTGCAGTTCACGTGCTGCACGCTCACCTCCACCGCAGGTTTGCTGCACCTCCCTTCACCCTCGACCTTCGCCGACATCACAAACCCTCTGTACATGCAGTAAGGCCACAACCCGTACCCGAAGTCCCCGCTCCCCCTCGGGCTACACCCCGGAGAATTTGGGCCGAGTCGGTTACTGGACCCTGACCCGAGATCCAGGACGAATTTCCCGCCCTTGTTCAAGCTGATTGTGGACTCGGCCAACACAATGCCGGCGCCGCTGGTGTCGGGGATGAGTTCAAATCGGTATCCAAGGCCGTCAGCGCCACCTCGTTCGCGCCAGGCCTCGAGACGGCCCCAGGGCTTCCAGGTGTTGTCGCCGGGCCGGAGAATGAGCCAGGAGCCAGGGTTGGAGCGGCTGACGCGGTCCGACCCGGGCGAGGCCACGAAGGGCGTGACCATCGAGGCTGCAGCCACGGGCGACCCGGAGAGGTCGTGGACCGTTACCGACCAGCCCTTTCGTTCCTTCCCGGGTCGCTCTCGCTCGCTACCGAACGAGCTCAGCCAGCTTCGAGAGCTGCCTTGTTCCGACTGTAAAGACCTGAAAACAGGGGCAAAATGGGAATACAAAATTAATTTGTGATTTGAGCCATTGGCATTCAGCACGCAACGAATCACGAATAAAACAATTCGAATCTGTTAGAACCCTATCTCTTGAAAATTTAGAAGATTAGAGGGGCAAAATGGGAATAAAATGACATTAAACAAACGTTTGCTTGGATTAAAAATTGGGCTTAGAAGCTACGTAAAGAGATTTAACGAGATCAGAGTCCGCTTGAAGGATTCAATTCAGACGAACATGGAACAAAACGTCGTCGTAAAGCAAACAGAAAATCCCACTGAAACCCTAAATTAGAAAAAAGGGAATTATACCTGGATCTCTGAGTGCGGTCGGCGGAGGTTCTGAAGCTGAAGTTGCAGGTGAAGACTGGCTGCCGGAAGTTGCCTTGGATCTGAAACACTTGCGGGCTGCACTCAGGTTCGCCGTCGAACTGGAAAACAAATCTCGGGTCGGGTTCGGCCTTCACATTCAAATGGAACTGGGTCTGGGCCGCCGACCCAACCTTGCTGGGGGCCTTCCCCACGGAGACCCATCCGTTGTGGAAAACGCTGGGCTTGGACTCCGTTCCCGCCAGATCCAACGGTACCGAGACCCGGCCCAAAAGCCTCCCGGAGTTGACGCCGCAAGTGGTGCCCCTGCGGCCAGTGTATATGGAGATTTTGAGGCAGAGCCTGGATGCGAAGATGGACTTGGAGGCGAGGCGGTCGATATCGGACTTGCTGAGGTGGAAGGTGGCGGCGGTGGCGGGGTGGTCGAGGGTTTGGGCGTCGGGAGGGAGGCAGGGGACGACGGCGTTTTGAGGGGGGAGGTTGAGGATGTTGAGCTTGATCTTGCAGAAGCAGGGGGAGGAGGAAGGGTGAACGACGGAGCGAGCAGGCTTGGAGGCGACGGGGATCTTGAGAGCGAGATTGCCCACTGTGACCCGCACAAATGGGCATGGATCCATTTTTCACCAGCAAAATAGAATCAAAGAGGGAAATGCTAAAGCGCCTGTGCCTCTCTCCCTTTCTCAGTTGAGTCCTAGGGCAAATGGTGTTGCTGCTGCCATTGATTTCTGATTTGGATTTGGAGTTCTCTAAATTGGAAAGTGCAAAGGGGGTTAACTGTGAGATTGTATTTTTCGATTTATTTATTTTGGGTTGGGATACAGCTGGGTACAGCCTGGTATCACTGCCAGCTCGGACCCAAGTTGACGCCATTTTCAGGATTGTGGATGAATAGGAACAATTCTCTCTCCTCTAGTGGGACCCCACCTATCCCGACTCCTGAGTCTGACCAACTTTCTCTCCCCCCCCCCTGTCTAAGCCAACTCACACTGCTCCACTCACTGCGCTCGATCTTTAATTTCAATTTTCACATTTCCCACACGACGATTTTGCCCCTGCCTCCGCCTGCAAACCCATCCTGTGTTCTTCCTTCATGATAATTAAGTTTTTTTTAGCCAAAATCGTCTTAGCAATTGCTATAATTTTTTACTTTTGTTTTAAAGATTTGTTATTGATAGAAGTAATTTTTTAAATTATTTTAATTATTTTGTGAAAAATATTTATTAAATAAAAGATAAAATGACAAAAATACTCAATTTTTATCAAATTATTTTGATATATTGTTTATTAAATTGTGAATATTTTTATTATTTTGTTCTTTATTTAATATATTTTTTATCAAAATAATTGACAATAAAGAAACACAAAAAATATTGTGTCGATTTCAAATTTAAAAAATAAAGAAATTATGACAATCCTATCACTGTATTAGCTAAAAGGTATAATGATTATTAAATTTATCCAGCTAGGGAGTGGAGGGAATCTCCGGCTCTCTATGTCAAGTGTGTTAACTCGCATATCTGTGTGCTGCTTCCTCCTCCCCCACCCACACGTGGAATCCCTGTGCCACCCGATGATAGCCCGGCAACCACGTGTGTCCTACTCATTAGTTAGGCATGAACGCAATTGCTCTGTTATTTATTTTTGCTTTACTACCAAACTCTGTTGAATCACAGGCGATGATTCCCTCTAGTGCCACGTGTTTTTCGGCTGCCTGTGATTCACAAGAATGATTCATTCATGTGACACCGCTACATTCTAACCGTGATGTCGATTCCAATGATACGTTGTCATGTTAAATTAAAACTTGTATATGAAATTTTATTAAGGTTGTGTTATTTATACACTTATTTCTACTTATCATTTTCAAATTTCAACTGTCAAATTGAAGAAATTAAAAAAGATTAGTAGACAAAAATTAACAAGCACTACAAGAAAAAGATCTTTTTGCGACACATTTTTTGCGTCAAATTACATTTCCATCGCAAATAAAAGGAAATTAGAGCGGTATTTGTTAGTGCAAAAGTATTTGCAACACTGCTATAAGTAATGTTGCTTAGTACCTTGTTAAACCCCAACCCACGCCTTCGATTGCTAAGTGATTCCATTAGTCTTGCTTAGTTCTCTCCCTCAACCGTTTCCGTTTCCAATTATTATTTTAAATTTCGGATTTCTTTTCTACTTGTTGAGTGTATTGTTGTTAATATGTTTACATGAATTGATTATATACTTGAGGGTTTAAAGAAATCCACAAACTTGAAATACGATCAGAGCCGACCCGAATATGATCTTCAAATACCAATCCACAAACTTCATTTTCCACTACAAATAAACAAGAAATCAAAACTTCAATTCACCAACTATATATTTTAATCGGGCCATGCTTTCGCTCAAAGAATTATAAGGTAAGAACCAGAGCAAGAGATTTACATGGCTGAAGCGTGAACAGTAGACAAGAGCTCTGGGAGGCGGAGACTCTCTCTCCTACTACAAGGGTGACGAGTTTCTCCGTCTTTTCGAGTTTGGACTGGACAACACCTGCGTTTTGGGCTGCAGGTTTTCTTAATATGTTTACAGCATAAATAGAAAATTTTAGTTAAAAACAAACCATGTTTTCTTAATATGTTTATAGCACAAATAATAATTGATTTTTAGGGGGATTGTGCTTCTTGATTTTCTATGTGCCTTTATTTTTTATTCATGGACATCTTGTCTTATTTTTTATTCGTGGACATCTTGTCCATTTTGTTTTGTTTTGTTTTTTTTTTTTTTTGTAATTTTGTTGTCCTTGCAACAATATTTGGCTTCTTTTTCTTCCTTAAAAATATGGTGAATGATTAGAGTGTATCTTTTACAGGCGTTGCTTTTCCATAGATTGAAAAGATCTTGGAGAAGGCCCTCGCACAAGGTAAGGTGGATGATGTAGGATGCTTTTTTTTTCTGTACTGACTAAAGCTTACTTTGGAGTAATCTCTTATTTGTGACACTTCTTAAAATTCTGCATATATTTTCTCTGAGTATCATATACAAAAGTCAAAGTTGCCCAAAGTTCAGAGGATACATTGAATAAAGAATTGGATATGTATATCGTATTTGCTATCCAAGAATATGACCGTTTTGATTGTTAATTACCCATTCCTAGCTAGCTCATGTGTTAAGTAGGTGGAGGATGGGGATTAGTAGTGGGTTTATCTAATTTTTAAGTGATAATTGGGGTCTTCCTAATGTAAAGGTAAATTAGAAAAAATTACATTGTTAAGTTTATAATAGTGATGAGTTATGGTAGCTTTAAACACGTGTAGGAATGATCCGAGGCAAATAAGGTTAATCGTGCACATGGACTTGCTTCTCATCGGACTGGTCGTACAACATTTGCTCAATTGAAACATGAGGTCAGAACACTAGTTTTCATTTAATATTTTGGCTTCTTCTCATAGGCTTTAGCTTGCATTTGCAGTGAGTAATAAGTGATCATTAATTAATAATAAGACTAACACTAATACAAGCAGGGGAGATGTATGTATATACACCATGCTGGAAAACTGGAATGGTACAATCTGTAACAGATCCAATTTGAATATGCCATGCTGAAATGCTAGAAAGTTTTTATTTTCTCCATTTAGCAATTTTTATTACTAATACCCGGAATGTCTACTAGGACTCCACAGTCGAGCTGTGCTAGCCGACACCTAGAAGGTGACGAAGCCATAAACTGTAATGATGTGGAAATGTGAATAAATTTAAAACTAAAAGTGCCTAAACACCAGAGTGCGCTGGTGAGTGGGGGCGAACCCATCTCACATGTGACGTCAGAGCATAAGTAAGATGCAGTAGAGCGGGTAAGAATCATACCCTCAAAAGTAGCCACCAATCTTGAGATTCGTCAGGAATACTTGTCGAGACGAACGTTCAGTAACTAAAACTTGGAGGGGCACAAAACACAAAAATGTGAGTGGCAAAAACAAAGGCTTTGAAGGCATATTTCTTTTTAGAATTACCACAACCCCTCACCGAAATCCGTATAATTTCCCATAAAAAAACAACACACACACACACACACACACACACACACACACACACACACACACACACATATATATATGAATCATGCTGAAGAATGGTAAGACCAAGGTGTACCATATCAAAGTATCTCAACCACAACCATAGAAACAAGATAAAATAAATCAATATAATATGAATATAAGTCGGAGTCACCTATAGTGACCTGTACGACTTATCCATCTCATCAATCAATATCTTGTCAATCAGTGCTAGCACATAAGTTGGAGTCACCTATAGCGACCTGTACGACTTATCCATATCTCATCAATCAATATCTTATCGATCAGTGCTAGCACATAAGTCGGAGTCACGTATAGTGACCTGTACGACTTATCCATATCTGAACAATCAATGCTAGCATATACCTCATCAATCAAGGCTAGCACATATCTTACCAATCAATGCTAGCATATATACATATCTCATCAATCAATGCTAGCACATATCTCATCAATCAAGGCTAGCACATATCTCATCAATCAAGTCCTGCACACGAGTCAGAACCACTTAAAGTGGTCTATACGACATGCTGGGTGTAAATGAGTATGCTCAAGTGCTACAATCACGTGAAGGCTGTGCGAAGTATCGCAAGTCACCTACGAGTCTGAACCACCTATAGTGGTCTGTACGATAGGCTGACACCTACCTTGAAATTCAAGGTGAGCGTAAGGTGCGGGAGGTGAACGATCACGTGAAGGCTGGCCCTGGCCTTGGGCGGAGCACTGACATCGGGGTGTAGGACAATGAATTATACTCAAATCCATTCATCATCAATTACCATTCGATCGCACTAATAATATATACTCACTTGAACTTACCTTGGCCTTCGCATTGGTGTGCAACACTGTGCAATGTTGTACTAAATTACATATTAAAATGTAAACTAATTATGGCATGGCATTTATAAAATATAAACCACGATTTCCTAATTCCTCACACAATGATTTATAACCAACACTAATTCACTAAGTCTTAAGATTAAATCTCACATTTTTCGTCATATTCCTTCACATTGCTCAATTTTCCAAACAAAGCTTCTGCCTCGATTATTTAACCTCACTTATTGTATGGCTGCATCTAACGTCTCGTTAGACTGCCTATGTACCCTAAGCAAAGATCAAGCCAATCGTAGTTCACAATAATTATTTGTAAGTAATAGCGTATGGATATATTGTGATAAATCTAAAATCAACCATCTCATAGAATTTCATAACTTATAAATATATATAACATGGTATAAATTTCTTAATTCCATTTAAAAGTATTTATGGAATTATCAGTCACACACACACACATATATATATATATATGATAATAAGGAAAAGATCCACTCACCTGGAGTCTGCGCTACAACTTCCTAGCACAAACATTGAGGCATCATGAACAATCGGCGCCTAGAACAATCATCAAATCACATCTCAGAATCCTTACTGAGAGAACATGCAATTTACATATAACGCATCCCTACGTAATTTGATCCAGAAGATCCATATCACAAATCTTTAATCCGTTACTTCCAAAGATTCACATTATGCTTCTAGAACAATACTCCAAAGTTTTGTTACGATCCAACGGTTGGATCTCCGCCACTTGCCAAAACCAAGTGGCGGTTAATATTTTATTTACGAACTTACAATTTCAATTCGGGAAGATCCGTAAGACAGATTCCTGATCCATAAATTCCTATATTCTTCAAATATTATGAAAAATGGCATTGGTTGGCCGAAATCAGAACCGGGTCAAGAAGAGGGCGTGGGTCAAGGGGGGATCCGGCCGATTCCCTTCTTCTTCTCATCCCTTCTTTCCCTCCTTACTCTCATTTCCCATTGGGCAATCACTTTCTCTCTCCTCTCCTTATTCCTCTACTTCTCTCCATATTCATCCTTTCTTTCCCATCCACACCATCCATTTCATATTCTTTCAATATAGGCCATCCATGTGGCCCTCTAGATTTTATTCCAAAAAATTTGGAGTTTTCTAGAAATTAATAAATTTACAATTTTGCCCTCAGCTTCATTCGCTAATATCTCTTTCGTTATAACTCCAAATCACCTTCCGTCTGCATCCACGCATTCGTAGCCACGAGTACTACAAGGATATGCCAATAAAATGAACCTTATATGACACCACACGATAGTCAACAAAGGTCAACGCACCTGTCTTAAAGGGTATTTTCGTAACTTCACTTATTAAATTTATAAAAATCACAACTTTTAGGGCTGGGCTGTTACAACTAACTCGATTAAACATTGTGTGCTCTTAAGATGAGAGAGAAGGGAGAGAAAATGGATCGGTTGAGCATGTTTATAAAAACAAGAACAAAGAAAACAAAGAATGACGACAAAGACCTTTTCAGTGAGGAAAGTGGTGGCATTATTGTAAGTATTAGTTAGTTTATATATATATATATATATATATATATATATATATATATATATTTTTTTTTAAGTATAAGACAAAGTTTGCATATTCACATCGTTTTGATTAGTTGGGTTGTGCATTATTTTTATCTTTTGGTCATTTGAACTGGTTGGGTCATGTTTTATAGAATCAATTTAATCAATGCTTGGAAGAAAGGGAAGAGCGTGAGCAAGACGAGGATTATCGAGAAGAGGTGTTTACTAGAGTTATGGGACCTAATGCACATGGACATGTTTGCATGTATGGAACAGATATAACTCCATCTCAAGTGTTTGGTCAAAGTTCAAGATCTTCCGATGTTAATAAGGACACCATACGAGATGAGGTAGAAAGACAATATAAGACTAAGATAGATGATCTTAAGGCTAAGCATGAATCTAAAATTGAAGATCTCTGATCCAAGTATAGTGAAGTCAGTTCGAAACTCGATCTCGTGATGGCTTATATTGGTTTCAATGTTAACACATCATCAAGCGGAAAGGGACATGTGTATACATTCGAATGTGATTTTTTTCTCTTTTCAATTTATTATAATTTTAGTGTGAAAATTTGAGTAATTTTGGTTTCTATTTGTCATTTTGGTATTAAATATACGCTCTAAATACATCAAGCAACCATCAACAAGAAACATATGGGAGTAATGAGCAGCAACCTCAGTTAGACCCAGAAGCATAAAAGCAATTGCTTTCACAAAATGTTTGTAAAGAAAACATTATACTAAAGATTAAACTTTTAATTGAAACATATTATTAATGTTTGTGTAATTCTTATTTTTCAGGTTTGCATGGAGATTTTGAAGAAAAGTCTTGATCATAATTAAACTCTTGACTATGTTGGAGCATATTTGAAATAAAAAAATATGTTCATAACTTTTGGGACAAGATTATTCATATTTGACTCAAGTAGGATTATGATTGTGAATAGGATTATAAATTGCAACCCAATCTTTCACTAAACAAATATCATTTCCAACCAGTTTGTATTTATAGCAAATAAATTGCAGGGATAAAAGCATTTACGACGTGTCAAACATGTCCCAAATATTCTATTTAATTTCACCATCAAAGCAGTTGTGACGCTAACTATTGTATCGCGAAGCTGTCGTAAAATAACTTTGCGACGCTTGCAATGCGTCGCAATAAGTTGTGAAAACTTTTGCGACATGGGTTTGTTGTGACGCGATCGCAAGCGTCGCATGGCAGTCGTTAAAACGCATAAACGACGCTTTCATGATTTTACATGACGAGTTTTTAGCGTCGTATTTAACAAGTTTTTTTTTTGTAGTGAAGAGTGTATAAGAGGTAAAAAATGATGTGTAGATGACACTACTCTTTAATCATCGGCATGAGACACCATAGTTATAGTATATCTGAGTTATGTAAGTTGCTATTGGACTTTACCCTTTGATGTTGGAGGCAAGAGTTTGACCTACCATGTTGTCTTAAGAGCATCTCCAATGAAAACTCCCAAATTGGAGATGTAAATGTTAGTTCTACTCTAATAGGACAGATGTAAATTTGGGATTCCATTTATAATTCTCCATTTGGTTAGTGGGGCTCATCTCCAGTAGGTGAAAAAAAATTGTGTAAACTTACATCTCCCGGTGAAGTTGGATATTTTACATCCTACTATTGGAGTTTTTTTTTTTTTTTTTCACAAAAATGTAAACACCAGTTTCAAGGCAATTTGCATCTTCCATTTTAAATGCTCCTGTGCTCAATATTTAAGGAGAAGTAAAATATCCATCTTTGTCTAACAATGTAAATTTACACTTTTTTTTTCTTACATCTTCAGTATGCATCTTTCTAAAATGCTACATTTTGAAAATGCACAAATTTTCAGTAGGCTATGACTCAACTGGATAAATGTTTAGCCAAAATAACCACACCACAACGCCATTGAGGCGTTTTATCAAAAAGTTGAAGGCCTTGCCTATATCTAAATTCAACTTCAAACGTCCAAACTTAAAAATTATGGGCCTTGCCTGTATCTAAATTCAACTTCAAACATCCAAACTTAAAAATCATAATTTTCCTCGAACTTTTTTTTCCCCCTTGAAAAAATCATACAAAATCAAAAAATCACGTTAACTAGAATCAAGTAAGGGATGGGCTAATATTTTATTACTAAAAAGTAAATAAAAATAGTACACTCTAATAGCATTGAATTGATCTTTACTAACCACCACAGGGTGTAGGGGTGGGTTCGGTTCAAATCGATTCGTTTTTTTGCCAAAACTGAAACCGAACCGAAATTTCAGTTCGGTTCATTTTTTTTTCGGTTTTTTCTGGTTCGGTTTCCGTTTTTTTCACATTACGGTTGGATTTATAAAAAAAAAAAAACAAAGTATACACAGAGTTAATCCTTGTTTGGTTCTTGAGAAATTGGGTTTAAAAAATAATTATATTTTAAATTCTCTTTTTCTCGGTATTATTTATTTAATTATTTGTTTTGGATATTTTTTTTTCACATCAAGCAAACAAACAAAGTATACACAGGGTTAATCCTTGTTTGGTTCCTTAGAAAATATCAAGGAAAGTCCTAAAACTTTTGAGCAGAATAGATCACTCAAACATTATATGATTATTAATAAGGGGCAAACAAAACAGTAAAACCCAAATCACAAATAACCATCATATCCAATGGTATGTTTAGTTTTCTAAGAAAATGTAGTGAAAATTTCAATCTTTTACAAAGTCAAGCAACAAAAAATGAAATTAAAAATGTTTAACTCTCTCTTTCCCCCCTCTCTCCCTCTTAATTTTTACCCAGCAGAGATATGAAAGTAAATGGACTGGAGTGCAGAGAGAGAAATTGTACAAGTAGATTTGATTACTATGTGATTATTACTCCAAATCACTCATAATTTCAATTCAAACAATAAAAACACAAATAAAGAAGAACATGATTGATCAAGAGACAAATGGAAAACAACTGGTTTAGTGATCAAACTAGGGGTGGGCCTAAAAACTGCCAAACTGCAAAATCGCATCGAACCGTATGAAAAAACCGAAAAGAACTGCGTTGACCGGAAAAGTCAACTTTGGAGTCAAGAACCGAACCGGACCGTTTAAACCGGTTCCGGTTTCAAATAAACAAGAACCGGCCGGAACCGAACCGAACCGTTTTATTAATAATAAATAAACAAATTATATATATACACATGTCATGGTATAATACACGGTTTAGTTTGAGAGCTTGTTGATTAACTTAAGTCGGGTATGGATGTCGATCGATTGGTATGACCCGGCCTACCTCGTCCCCTAGAAGTTGTGCTTTGAAGGCTATTTGAGCCAAGTCATCAACATTGATTTCTGAATTTGAGAGATATGTTTGAATGTGATGCCTACGAATGATTCAGGTAAATAGTTGGTGACCATATAATAGGGTGCCAAAGTACAACTCATGCAACGGAAAATTCCATTGAGCTTGTTAATCACAAGTTTTGAATCATCGAGGATAAGTACACGAGCTGCCTTTAAGTCGTGAAGAATATTAAGACCAATAACAAGGGCTTC
The DNA here is from genome assembly GCA_963580275.1 of Crataegus laevigata. Lineage (NCBI taxonomy): Eukaryota > Viridiplantae > Streptophyta > Magnoliopsida > Rosales > Rosaceae > Crataegus > Crataegus laevigata. The sequence continues at coordinate 5,209,324 of OY756938.1, forward strand.
GTATTCGGCTTGGTTGTTGGTACAGTCGAAATCTAACTTGAGAGAAATACCATATGTAGTGGTTAGGTGATTGGATGACAATGCTGACACCAGTTGAGGTCGTAGTACTGGAACCATCAAAATACATTGTCCAATTATTGGCACGTGTTAATAGCATGCTAATTTCGACATTGTTGCCTCCAAATTCGTAAGGATAAGGGTGTTGGGCAAGGGAATCAGCGATGGCCTGACCTTTGATGACTTTTTGGGGTACATACTGCAGACTAAATTCAGATAAAGCCATTGTCCATTTTCCAATGCTGCCCTTGACTATTGGCCGAGTAAGCATATAACGAATAACATCAGTTTGGGCAATGACTTAAGTAAGGGAAGGGAGCATGTAATGCCTGAGTTTGGATGTGGCAAAGAATAAAGCTAAGCAAAGTTTCTCGGTGGCCGAATAATTTATTTCAGCCGAGTTGAGATTTCTACTGAGGTTAAAGATGGCATGTTCCCGACCGGTATCGTTATCTTGTGCTAGAAGACAACCAATAGATTCTTCGGCAGCTGAGATATACGACTTAAGAGGCTACATGAGGGCTTGTGAGAGAAACCTTAATTTGTGTAAAGGCGTCCTGATGTTTTTCTCACCATTCGAATAGGTCGGAATCTTTGTGTTTTAGGAGCGTGAAAAAAGCTTTCATTTTTTTCGCCCATTTAGAAATAAATCGGTGAAGAAAATTGATCTTGCCAAGCAAGAATTACAATTGCTTCTTTGTTTTTGGGGTGAAGTGTCGATAATCGCATGAGCCTTGTTCTTATCCACCTCGTTTCCTCGATGATGCATAAGGAAACCCAAAAAAATTCTTGCAGATATGCCAAAGACACATTTAGCAAGGTTTAATTTGAGTTTATGCTGGCGCATGCAGAGAAAAGTTCACCAAAGATCCTCTAAATGTGTTCGACGATGTTTGGATTTGACTATGACATCGTTGATGTATACTTCAACAATTGTGCCAATCAGGTCGCGAAACGTGGTATTCATGGCATGTTGATATGTGGCACTAACATTCTTAAGTCTGAAAGGCATGACAACCCATTCGTAGGTCCCTAATGCTCCGAGGCATCGAAAAACAGTTTTATGGACATCTGCCTCAGCGATGAAAATTTAATTGTAACTAGCATGACCTTCCATGAAAGATAAAATCTCATGGTTTGTTGTGGCATCGATTAAAAAATTATGAAATTGGGACAATATTTGCCAACCATTCAAAGTATCGAGTTGTCTGAATAAAGCTAGCTTTTAAAAGTTGAACAAGTTAGTCTTTTATGTCAAGCTGAACTTCGGTCGAGAATTGTCTTGGGGGTTGGCAGAAAGGTTTACATCCGATTATGATACGCATCTCTTGTCCAACCAGTGTTCGATCAAGTCTAGACATCTCATAGTAACTTTAAGCAAAACAGTCTTTAAATTCTGCAAGTAATTTACAAAGTTCGCCTTTCATAGGCTAAGACAACAAGGAACTAATAAATAAAGGCCGAGGTTCATCAGCCATTCCAACATTTATCTTTTCTAAAGGATATTTGACTTCAGGTCGATTATCTTCAAGCTCGGTTGGTGCAGCTTGAATTTTATCGAAAGACAGCACTGAGCCTTTATTCCTTTCGGCGAGGAACTCCATTAAGTTCACGCTAAAATTCGGCTCCTTAGAAATGGTGTACCAGTGGACCAGCAACTGTTCCATAGTAGATGAAATCGTTACCCTGCGTTTGTTCCATTGTGATGTGTAAGTCATCAGGATAATAAACTAAGTTAGCTAATCCAGGTTTTGTCAAATCCTGTGAATAGTTTCAGCGCTTACCTCGATGGCTTTTTGGATAGAGAATTTGGTTGGCATTTCTTCCTCGTTAAAACTTTGCAGAGTGATATAGTCGACCTGGTCGGCATAATAATGAGCGTGAATCATGTTAGCCTTGAACGGCTGATCGGCCGGATAAACCATGACCGATTTACCGTCCTAGAAAATAAGGACTTGGTATAGCAAAGAAATGATACAAGCAGCCTAGTAGATCTAGTCACTATCGAGCAATGCATTGTACTCGGTCTTTGAATCAACTATAAAAAAATGCGGTCATATGATTTCAACCTAAGATATTTACTTCTAAAGGTAGTACTCCTTTAGTCTGAGACTATCACCAACAAAGTTGCTCATGGTTACGCCAGATAGAATGAGCTTATCTTTGGAGCGGCATAAAGTTTTCATTATAAACAAGGCCATGATGTTGATCTTTGCTCATGGTTACGCCAGATAGAATGAGCTTATCTATGGGTCGTTTGGCAGAATATCTTAATTATCAACTGCACCAACTGCGTCGTTTGCAGCTACAGGTGTTAGAGAATGTTCACCTGACGTGGCTGTTTCAGCTTCAACTTTAGCAACTGGTTCCAATAGCGATGTGACTTGGTCTTGTGTTTGTAGAGCCTTATGAGTCTGCTCCTGATATACGATACTAATATCTTGTGTGACCATTTAGGCATTCAATCTCGTAACACGTACCTTTTCTTTGGCCTTAAGGCTAAATAATGACACGACTGAGAAAACCTCAAATAATGTCACAAATACTACAGGTTATCTAATGAAAATGAGAGGTCTGTAGGATCCAGATCAATGTATGGGTCTACGTCGAACATGAGAATATTGGCTTCATAGATGTGTTGGAATTTGGCCTTCATTCCCAAATTTGACCATTTATGGATGATTTGTTCGACGTCGAGGCTGGTTAAGGCTAAGTCAAATGACTCTTGACATGCCATTGGGAGGCCGTATAGATTGTTGGTCGAATATTTCTTGTGAAATTCCTATATGTACTCCATAACCTCGCAAAAAAATGGTGGGTGTCGATTCTGCTTGACCTTGATCAATGGTCACTGCGGCGGTAATGAAGGGAGTTTGTTTTCGGTTTGAAATGTTCGATACGAGCTTTCATTTCTCCAGGGTGAAGAAGAAGTTTGATTCTTTTCTCAGATTCTTCAATTTTAGTTTCAAAGTCGTGATCAATTACCTTATTTCCTTGAAGCAACTCAGTCATGATACCAGAGTTTGTTGGTCATCCACCTTGTTTTTCCGTTTCTTGAGGCTGCTATTTTGTGACTAACACTTCCTGAGCAGCTCGTTGATGGGCCATGGAGTTCATTCTTTGTCGATGACATTTTTGAGACTTGGATAGAATGGTATATACGTCAGCAAGGGAATTGTAACTATACCAATGGTGGTTGCGTGGCTTAAGTGGTTTGAAAGTTCGTGGGGTCATGGATGAACTTGAACTTCCAGAGTTGTGTACATAGTAAACCTCATCATAAAATGGCTTGTCAAAGTCAAGTCACCGTCTAGCTGAAGGCGGTTTGTAGTTTTGTTGTTGAGGGCCTAATTTATCGAAAACCACCATTTGCTGATGTTGACTTGAATCGAGTATTGATTGAGACTTTGCCAAAACTGTAAGTGTGGGTTGTGGCGATTCGGCCAAAGGTTTCTGCAGTTTTGGCTTGGCTATATTACCTTCAGATTGGCATCAGCTGCACATGATCATTGGGCTTTCAGATTTATCTAAATTGAAGTCAAACATTGGTTTGGCATAGACTGGATTAGAGTAGAAACTAGGTGGATGAGAAATAGATGTTCAATCGCGGCTGAGAGTTATGTTTTGGGACATGGTATGTTGGAATGAACTCAGCTTTTCCTTTTTTCTTTATCCTTTGGCAGATGAGCATCTACCATATTTACCGTTACTGAAGGGAAAATATCAGCGTCAACCAGCATTTGTGTCTTCTCTGGGAACTTCAGTTTGTCATTATTGATCCAGCTTTGAATTGCATCATGGAATACAACGTAATTATTCGTCCTGTGCTTGTTCAAGTTATGGTATTTGCAGTATGTTTTCCCCTTAAAGTCTTTGGCCTTAGAAATGTCCTACCCTAGTGGAAGCTTGATAATCTTTGCAAGTAGTAACTAGTCGAAGATAGCATCAGCCTTGTTGAAGTTGAAAGTGTATACCTTTGATGTCTTGATAGCTGCTTCAATAGAGGCCGAACATGTTTTAATGTCTTTGGAACAAGCGTGAGCCATTGCCTTGCATACATAAGGTTTGTCAATTACTATCTCGGCTGCGTCTATACTGACATTTTGGGATTCGTCACTCCCCAGCTGATACGTAGCTAACCGTTAAATTCTTATAAATTGTCCCATGGGTTAGAGTTTTCGAGACTTTTTCTTATTTGAGCAAATAATCATATTGCTCAACGTGCTGTGCCAACTCATACATATCTCGAAAATTTGCTCCCAAAAATTTCTTCTTGTATTCCACATCCAGACCGTTCTAGGCGAGCCTAACAAATTCAACTTCATTGAGGAGTACCCTACACCAATTCCTTACTGATTTGAACTTAGTAAGAAATTCCATTGGTGACTCATCGAACGACTGGCTATTCTAGCTAAATAAGACACTGATATTTCCATTCTGGGTCGATATAATTGCTTGTGAAATTTCTTGACCATTTCTTCCCAATTATGTATAGAATTCAGTGCAAGGTTAATGTACCACGCAAACACCATGCCTGTTAACGAGAAATTAAACAGTCGTAGTTTGTGGAAATCACTATTGACATCTCTACATTGGGCAGTGAATCTAGCCACAGGTTCCAATGAAGACAGAGATGATTCCCCAATGAAGAGACTAAAATCTAAAATCTTGAAACCTTTGGGATACTTAAACCTTTTGACAAAGGCTGGATATAATAGATAAACTTTGAGAATTTTGAATCGATCATTCTCTGGACTTCACTCATATCAATAGATGTCGTTTATGTTGTTCCACCAAATTTTGCCGAATTGGTGCTTGGCTCACCGTATTTCCTTTCGAGATCGATTCCCCTGGTCCGATTGAGTTTTATGTTGACTTGCACTGAAAGTGGCATTTCCCATCCCAATGGAGTATTCTTCTTTAAAAATAGATAATGTCTGGGCTAATCGATAGGCCTCTTCTCATGAGCTTTGTTAACTAGAATTTCAAGCAACTTATTAGTCACCGAGTTGCTCTCGAACACCTTATCATGTAGGCTTTTCACCTTTTGGCCAAAACCTTGCTCAAATTGCAGAGATTGTTCTTCCAACCGTCATCGAAAGAAAGATTTAGATGGTGCACCAGAGGTCTCATTGTCTTTATCGTCGCAATCCTCTACCAAACCTTCAATAAAACCATCTTTTGCCGCCCTGGTGATTTGAGTGAAGATCACGGCATCATAGTTATGTCCGTCGAGATTAATGTCCATTTCTCCGCAGACTGTGCTTGTGGTTTTAGTTGTCACGGCAACATGGATATCATGTGCATGCGACATATTGCCTTGGACTAGACTTTGAAATATAGGTACTAAACTAGTAGTCAATTTACCAATAGTTGTTTTCTTTTTTATTGACTGTGTTTCAATGGCCATGAACTTCGTAGCTTTAGCATTGGGTCCCACTAGGCGTGCCAAAATGCTGACTCTAAAAACTACTTAGCCTATGTGGATTGCAGGCTGAGTAACTAATGAGCTAATTACGTCATTTGGTTGAATGCAGAGCATGCCAACTCGTCGATTGAGCTCGATCGAAGAGTAAATGAATGTTGATGTGGCATTGGGCGCGCTGCTGAGTTCTTGATCTCACGACTGCGGTCGAGGAAGAAACACGTCTCTGCCTTTGGGTTCAAAAGCTTGAAGACTAGGCTGCTAGTTCTGCAAAGTTCAATATCAAATTCGGCTTTCAGTGTGCCGAATGTAGTAACATGGTAACACCTCACTTCGCAGAGAAGGCTAATAAGATGACCTCTTCCAACAAGGACTCAGAAATCCTTGCTTGCTGAGACTTGGATAGGTAACCAGTCGGTCTGGAAGCCGTGTTGTTTATCCAAACTGAAGGTGCTCCTCAATCGGGTGATTCTATGGCTCCAGTGTTGTTTATCCAAACTGAAGATGTTGCCGGTTGCCTCCACAGTGCTGTTTATCCAAACTGAATGTGTGTTGGTGAGAAAAAAGAAAATAAAAATCTTAAGGTCTTTGAGATGTTGTTTACACAAGGCAATTGTGTGTTGATTTGGAGGGGGTTTTGAATGATGCACTCCTTCTCTATTTATAGTACCAATTTCCCTAATGACTGAGTTAGAATTTTACCCAAACTTGAATTCCTTAACGTAACCTAATCTGATTAAGTCTTGACCAATCCTAACCCTGATAGGATTTTGAACCAAGCTCTCTAATCACCTAAATTTAAACCTTGTCTTTCGGCATCTTTTCTAATTTGAAGTATTCTTAGCTTCTAAAGAATCCTTATTGTACTAGGATTCAACCACTTCACCCTTATCCAGATAAAACCATTTCCTGTTAGGACTTGGTCAAACTCTACTGGGCTCGGCCATGGTAAAGAATATTCCCGATATTCCTTATTGGACTGAGAACAATTTTGGGCCCAAATAGAGTTATAGAAAAAATCACGAAAAAAAATTAAAGAGACCTCTTTTGCCAATTAATTAGTACCTATGGAAGGATATTAAAGTTAGATTTCGAATTTCGATTCACTCGCATTGAGATCATGAATATTTGGTCATCCGTGTTAAGGAATGATTGTTTTTGGTAATTCAAATAGAATGGTGATACAAAACTGATCTATTTTTCCTAAACCCTAGGACATTAAAGTCAGATTTCGAAATTCGATTCACTCGCAATGAGATCATGAATGTTTGATGGTCATCCATTTATGGAAGGATTGTTTTTGGTAATGGTAATACAAAACCGGTCTATTTTCCCTAACCCTAAAACATTCATGTACCATAATTAGAAGCTGATCTTGCTCCGTCTCAAAGTCATCGGCCGGTTTCCATCTCCATTTATTTATTAAGAGAATTGTTATTGGCACATTAAAAAAATCATCACGCATCTCTTCACATTAAAAAGAAATGCACTATGACATTTTTAAAGTGTCAAAAACATCTCCCTTAATATGTTTGAACCAAACAGTATTATTTTCGACTAAATAACAACGCTCTTGGTATCAACAAGTTCTCCCTTCATATATTTGAACCGAACTGTATTGTTTTCGACAAAACAACAATGCTCTTTCATAAAAAGTTAAAATTACGTAACTTACACTAAATAATTACAATTTTAAATTTACAAAACTCGTTTTTAAAAATCAAAATTAAACAAAAACAGAAAATGCTCCTCTCTTTTCTTAAACAAATACGTGAAATTGATATAATAGCTTAAATCAGGCAGATCAAACAAACACACGTGCCAAACGGAACCGGGTGAATTAATGTTGCTGAGGCAGCAGATAAGATTAAGCCACCAAACCCTAATACCAGACAGAGGTATTGAAGCCAGCAGTTTTTCAAAACCCCCGTCCGCTTATTCTATAAAACTGAGGCAAACACTCCTCAGTTGATGTGTATACGAATCTGCCCACCTCTCTCTTTCTCCTATTTCGTATTAGAATTTCAGTTCAATATATGGGGGGAATGGTTTTGGTTTACGGGGCTTTGTGTGAAGGCCAGGATGAAGAGAAAGATGATGCTAAAAGACCGAAGAATTTGACTTATTATCGCATTCATGATTTACCAGGGGTATATACACATGAATTACCTTTTGATCCATTTTCCAGCAACAATATAGATTCGTGATTCAGGTTTCATTTTCCTGGTTATTAGATATATGCCCGTTCTATTTCGTCTTTAACCATTATATTTGATTTTGTTTTGTAGAACTTGTGCCAATCGAGTGACCACCAGGTACGGGGAAACGCTGACAAGAAATGGCTGCTCAAGTAATTCACCCTTGATCATATACCGATCTATTTTATTTTTTATTTGTTTTTGTTTTTCATTGGCGAGACAACGACCGTTGTGCTTTGGTTTGTTACTTGGTAAATTGATCGATCTTCCATCGCTGCCAAATTTACTGAAAAGAAAAAAAAAAGAGAAAAACGAATCTGGAACACCTTAGTTTTGACATAATTTGTGTGCTACGTCATTTAATCTGATAATTTTCTCAAGAGCATAGGTTTTTGTGCCCTTTAGTTTTGATATGTTCCAAAAAACCTGTGAGCAATTTCCGTTTATAGATTTGTTATTGTGTTCGATATCACAGCTTTCCAAAAGAATGATCCCAATTCATTGTTTTTCTACCCTGAGTGATAGCCAATGGCTATGATCTCTGGCCCAAAAATTGTTTTCTTATACATGAAAAGCTCCCTCCCTAGGTTTCTTCCATCTTAAACAAGCCAGCTTTTAATTCAGTTTATTATGTTCAAGACCTGGTGAGTAAATTGAAACCTGATAAACAAGCCAGCTTTTGTTTTTTTGCCAGCTTTTAATCCTTCTTCAGATCTGACAGTTTTGGTAGGGATTCCTTATCACTGTTATGTGTCCTATATGGTTACGAGTTTCAGAGCAGTAATAAAAAATTATGTTTGTCATCAACATTTTCAAACCCTAAAACTATTACTAAAGTCCTCATTTCTGGTGCAGACGTTGCCTTCATCAAGATTTCCCTGTATATCCAAATCTTCAAATACAGGGAGGAAAGATATTCACTGAGTTGCCTAATTTCAGCGAAAACTTACATAGACAAAATGGTGGTCCTCACAGCATACTTCGTTGGAAGAAACGAAAGTATGCGAGAAGAAGATCATTTTGTTAGTCACTTATCCTATCACTAACTCCTTCTTGACGCTTTGGCAACCCATTTGTACCACGATACTTAAGTTAGACATTTGTATGTACATTTCAGTTAAAATTGAAAAATGTAAACTCTTTATGTAGCTCTACATATATATTGTTACTTAGATTCTATTGTAAAGCGTGAATGCTCCAAAATTTTAGCATTTGATATTTTGATATCGTATCTCAAATTCAAAAATGAATGGCAACGATTTTGCATTTAACCGTAATCACCCGGAATAATAGTTTCCGTGCTGTCACAGATATCTAATTCCACTGCCAAGAAAACTTTATTTCAAGAGAAACAAACATATCCAAGAAGAAAATATTCAATACTTGAACGCGCTTGTGCAAGAAACCTTTATTCAATGAGAAAAAAGAAGCAACAAAATAAAAATCTCAGACTTAAATTCTATATTCTTCTATTGTTGGGAATGAAGCTAGAAATTTAACTAATAAGAGGTACCTTAAAAAATTTGACCTCCTTTTTTGGACAAAAAAAGCTAGTTCTTTTACAAATGCTGAAAAAAATTAATTTCAAAATGCCTAATTTTATTACTCCATTGTCTAATTTTGTCTTTAACTGTTGACAATTTAATGCTCATTTGTACTAATTAACCAAATACATGCAACTCAACAAGGTTTAGACATTAGTGCATGAGAAAAATATACATGACGGAAACGCATTTAAAAACTAAAAGAGGATTTTCACTATTTTAATATGATTAATTGAATAATCTGCAAAGCAAAAAAATGTGAATGATTAATTGAATCATTTGTAATGCAAAAAACAAAAAAACAAAAAAAAAAAGGATGAGAGGGGAGCATGTGCCCCCATTGGGCCTTACCTCCCTCCGTCCATGTCTATTGTTTACTTGGAAATTTTCTTCCTAACCAAACAGATGGTAATATAAGGAAATCAAAATGTTTGAGAATACGTGGTAAAAGCTGAACTACAACTCTGACGTGTGAGAGTGAAGCACAAGACAATACTTATGTTTCAAATTCATTTGCTACAACAATTAACCAAACTAACTGTGAGTAATTACAAAGTGAAGTTATTTAGCTTCGGCTTTTCTTGTGGAGATATGCTGCTCAAAATATATTGGCCGTGAAGGCCAGCTTGTATCGTGGATGTATGATTGTGGAGATGCTGCTCTAATATATTGGCAGTGAAGGCCAACTTTAGAGTGTCTAGTATCGCTCTCGATCGCTCTTCTCTATCTAGGTCTCTCGCAACGCCTACTACCCACAAACACTCTCCCAGTCTCTCTTATGGTTTTTCAAATGATCTAGTTAGCCAAATATATATGTAATACCTTGAAATTTTAAATCTATGAATTAGATATTCATAATTATGAATATGTAGAGAAAAATCGAAAAATAAATCGATTTATGATTATGGAGATTGAATTGAGAAATTTTATAATTTTTGTTTCCGGAAATTATTATAAATTACGTATTTGTATTATAGAGATTTTATATTATTTTTTAGAATTTATATTAACTTATTTGAATTTAGATTTTAAATTAAACTAATTACAAAGTTTGATGCTTGGAAATTAATAATCTAAAATCCGTAGACCTTTTGAGGTCACAATTTGTATTTTTGAATAGAACTCGATCTCACAAACGCGTAGGCGCAAACCATTCATAAAACCGAGTTATAACGAAGAAGTTATTAACGTTTAAAGTTAGGGACATTTTGTAATTTTAGCTTCATCTAGAAGGCTTCAGAAAATCTGGAGCAATGGATGTGCCATGTGTGTGGCTGTGATGGGAAAGAAAGGTGATGGGAAAGAAAGGAGAGGAAATGAGGAGGGAGAGTGAACCAATGGAAAGAAAAAGAAAGGAATGAAGGGAGAAAAGGGGGAAGAGCACGGGACCCTCGACCCACTTCTCTATCCGACCTGACCTGGTGCTATATTACTACTCCGGCCATCTTTGATGATAGAGCCAGTGCCAAAATGATCCTCACCTCGAGTTCTATCGACATCATTGTTCTAAAAATCCCCGCCTAGCGCCTGGGCGCTTAGACCTGCTAAGGCGCCCGCCTATGTTGCGACTCACTTAGACAGAAAACAGATAACTTTCATTTTGCATTTTATTTTTTTTCAATAAATTGTAAGAGACTTGTTTGAATACTTAAATGAATACACATTATATGCATGTTCCCCATATTTTCATTATGTTCCAATACTTCTTAATATATATGTCATTCTATTTTGTAGTCTATAATGAAATTATATATATTTTAAGTATAAACAGACACTTATTTATATGAACCATAACATATTTGCTTAAATCCGCCTAGTCTGCCTAGGCGCCCGCCTAGTCCCTGCCTAGCCGCCTAGGCGCTAGGCCCTACCTTGCTACCCAACTAGTGCCTAGCGTCTTTTAGAACCTTAATTGACATCTTCTTCCCTTTCACATAAATTCGAGTCATTGGTCTCTGTTTCTTGGCATGCAAATCTGACGGGTGTGAGAATAGGGGTACGGTGACAATCCACCAAATGTGAAGATAACTCATGTAATCACCACCATCAACAGACTCACCTCAACCCCAGGAACAAATCTCAAGCAATGATTGAGGCATCAGAGCTTCTTTGGAGTCGAATCAAGAACACCAATTTCAAGGATTTTCGGCAGATCGACGTGGGTTTTAGGTGTTTCCCAGTTAATTGGACTTGGCCACAGGTATGAAAATTGTTCCGCTCACTGAGATCTACTTTCTTGTAAAATTTGGTAATTTTTTGAAATAGTTGAATTTTTCGGCAAGTCGAACCCCCCACCTGTGGCGGTGCGTGGCTAGTGGGCTGATGATATCTTTCTAAGTTCAATTAGATGCCTTGATTTCATAATTGATATCCGTATAATGTTGTTTGATTGTTTGAACTTAGTTTCATTACGATACATCACTTGATCATATTTTGAATCGACAATCCGACAGTTGAATCGTCACCAAACTTTAATGTGTTATAGAACGTAATATTTGAGGATAGCTGGAATTGACAGATCGGAAATCTGACGTACAGATCTTTCCGAATTAGAATTCTAAGTTTGTAAAATAAATTATCGACGCCACCTAATACTAGTAATTAGAGGGGATCCGACCATTGGATCGCGGTGAGAATTTATTATGTCGTTCTATAAGCATAATGTGGACCTTAGGAAGTTACAGATCTGAAATCTAATGGCGGATCTTCCAGATCGAATTACGTAGGGTTGTGGACCCTGCCGTTGATCTAGAGTTGACTTTTGGGTCAACATGGCTCGTAATGTTTTGAATATTAATTTAGTACTATGGGATACTAAATGAAGTCTTATGGGCTTACATTGGTTAGAGAGTGACTCGAATTTATGTGATATGATTACATAAATGTGATTTTATATATATTTAGCCATGAAATGATCGAATTTGATTTATGGTGGTTAATAGAATATTAATTAACCATGATTTATGTGGAAGCAAATGTTGAATATTTCCGTTACTTGAATATTGTTGGTAGTGAATAAAGAATGAAATGTGAACTACAAAAGGCTTGATCCCGTTCCAAGGTACATAGGCAGTCTAACTGTGTTAGATGCAGCCTTAAATAATTGAATTAAATCCTTTGTTGAGAATTGGTACAAAGAGAAGAAATTTGGTAAATAAATTGATAATTAACCTTATGTTTTGATAATTAAATGTGGGACATAATTTAATGTGAGGGATAGGAAGTTTGAAGTAGAGAATCGAGTTAAATGGTAGTTAACTAAGCAAGAGTTTAGTTTTGGGCGTATCATCGATATTAAATTCTGAAATAAATATTTCAAGGCGGAGCGTTACAATATATATATAACCTATCAATTTTCCAATTGCAAATTATTCCTCTTTTGGAAAATAATATTGGTCGATGGCCATTTGGTGGTGTTTAATTCTACATAATTTCAAGAAAGAAGAAATGGAGAAATCTTGGTAGGGAGATCTTTGTGCGGCTTTTCCTCTCTCACCAGATGAAAGTCATTCTAACTCATTATGAGTTCAATTATCAATCGATCTGAGTTCGTTCTTTGTGGATCCTCTAGCTCATGACAACGAGCAAATTTTAATTTATGGTAATAGCAACATGTGGTGGAGTGAACAATATCGTGAAAGTATATGTTAAGGAAGATATCTAAATTAATTTTTTTTAAACAAAATCTCAAACTAATTAGTCAATATTGTAAATTGATCATATTTAGTTATTTACTTCCTTGTTTAGTCTCTTATTAGCCTTGTTTGTAGGCAATTGTTTAGGATCATATTGTGAGAGTCATAGTATAAAGATGTAACCCTAGTTGATAAATATACTACGAACATTATTCTCTCATTCTACGCTTCTTGTGATGGTATCAGAGCATCCTTGCAGTTAATGACACTCTCTAAGATATCCTTCGACATGGATCCTAAGAGCCACGTCTTAACTAGATTGTTGCATTGATTCCATTACTGCAATTCTTCAAGTTTATCCTCACCTGGCTTATTGACCATTCCATCAACAAGCCCTAGTTTGTTTTTGACCGTTAAGGCCATGCTCATGGATTGAACCCATGTACTATTATTGTCCTCCACCAGCGGCTATAGCACAAGCACTGCACCAAGTTGGTCCGAATGGTGGAGATATAGTGGGTGATTAGGGCTTTCCCACTTTAGATGTGAAGTCACGCACGAAGAGGTTGAATTTTCGTCTGCATTGTCACCCATGGCTGCATTTGCTAGGGTTTATATTTGTGTTATTTTTCTTTTTATTTTCCCAGATCAATCACTTTATTACCATCATAAGAAGAGTAGAATGGGAAAATATTTCCGTAGTATATTCATCAACTAGGGTTACATCTTTATACAATGACTCTCACAATATGATTCTAAACTATTGCCTACAAACAAGGCTAATCAGAGACTAAGCAATGAAGTAAATAACTAAATATCTCAAATTAGTTAATCAATATTGTAAATTGATATTTAGTTATTTACTTCCTTGTTTAGTGTTTGATTAACTTGTTTGTAGGCAATAGTTTTGGATCATATTGTAAGAGATCATTGTATAAAGATGTAACCCTAGTTGATGAATATATCCTACGGAAATCATTCTCTCATTCTATGCTTCTTATGATGGTACCAAAGTAATTGGTTTGGGAAAATAAAAAGCAAAACAGAAACACAAATACAAACCCTAGCAAACGCAACCATGGGTGACAATGTAGACAATAAGTCAACCTCTTTAGGCATGATATGAAGCGGGAAAGCCTTAATCACCCACTCTATCTCCACCATTCAGACCAAACTTTGTACAGTTCTTATGCCACAGTTGCTGGTGGAAGATAATTACACATGGGTTCATTCCATGATCACTATGGCCTTAACGGTCACAAACAATCTAGGGCTTGTTGATGGAACGGTCAAGAAGCCAAGTGAAGATAAACATGAAGAATTGTAGCAATGGAATTTATGCAACAATCTGGTTAAGACATGGCTCTTAGGATCCACATCGAAGGAAATCTTAGGAAGTGTATGATACCATCATCAGAAAGCGTGGAATGGGAGCCTTTGATTAGCCTTGTTTGTAGGCAATAATTTAGGATCATATTGTGAGAGTCATTGTATAAAGATGTAACCCTAGTTGTTGAATATACTACGAAAATTATTCTCCCATTCTACGCTTCTTTGAGTATATATGAGATATCCAACATATCGATAACTATCTATTACCATATCGACAACATTGTGAATATAGACATGGTTTACATACATTATGGACTTAGCTCACTGGGGATGCATGACTATTCTTGTTGCATCCCAACAACAGGGAGCACAATGCCAAAACCTTTCTCCCATGTTTTTGATGAGGCATTTCGTCAGCACTTCGCCTACCATTGTGTGCTTAGCGTACGTAATATCCCCACTCTTTAGTACTCTTTAATTGTGTCTTTTGGTCCATATTGTAATAGGTCCAACAAAGAGTAAAATCATAAATAGGGCCGAGAGATCATATTTATAAGGCGAGTACGAGGGGGGAGGTTAATTGGCCTTTTATTATTTTAAGGAAAAATGACTCTTTAAATTATCCAAAAAGGTGGTGTCTCACTAAAATCACACATGTTTTTTCCTTAGTGGCTGTCTTGGATGAGGATCGAGTGGTCGAGTTGCACTAGAGATATGTTGATGTCGTTTAGCTTTTGTTGAACTTGTCTGTTTCACGAAAAATGAATAAAAATAGATATTTGAAGGTAGTTTTGACAAATTACTTAAAACTAATTGTATAGTTTAAACATTGAGAGGGGCACTTCATCAAATTCGCTCCTAGATAAGACTGAACCATCAAACCCTAATACAAAAGAGGATGTGATATTCACACACCTTTTTTTACTTTCCACATGCTTAATTTGCGGCCCTCGGATCAAATGAATTAAAAATATAAAATGACATAAATAAACAAGGAAGTGTGAGAAGTAAAAGTAGGTTTGTGGATAACACACCCTATAGAATGTATTGAAGCCAATAGTTTTTCAAGACCGCCGTT
The DNA here is from genome assembly GCA_963580275.1 of Crataegus laevigata. Taxonomy (NCBI): domain Eukaryota; kingdom Viridiplantae; phylum Streptophyta; class Magnoliopsida; order Rosales; family Rosaceae; genus Crataegus; species Crataegus laevigata. The sequence goes on from OY756938.1 coordinate 5,224,593, forward strand.
CACTTATTCTGATAAACTGCGATAAACACTCCTCAGTTTCTATGTGTCTAAATCTGGCCACCTTATCTTATTTCTTATTTGATTTTCGGGTCAATATTTAGAAGGAATGGTTTTGGTTTACGAGGCTATGTCTGCAGGCCAAGAAGAAGAAGATGATGTCCTTAAAAGACTGGAGAGGGTTGGACTTATTATTTAATTGATGATTTACCAGAGGTATATACATTTCAATAAACAACAATTATCCCTTGATCATTTTTCCACCAACAATGGATAGAGTTGTGCTTTAGGGTTTCATTTTCCTTGTTTATTAAGCATATTTTCGTTCTATTTCTTCTTTAACAATTAGATTTGAGTTTGTTTTATAGAATTCTTACCGATTGAGTAGCATATGTGGGCAAGAAAGAGTATGACACTAAGGTTGCTCAGGTAGTCCTTCGTATTCATCAAATCTATTTCTTTTTTATTTCTTTGGCAAGAGTGGACAAACGATGTGTTTTAATCTTTTGAATTTAGCAAATCCATCGATCTTCCATTGCTTACTAAAACGTACTGGAAAAAAGAAGAAAAACCAATCTAGAACATCATTAGTTTTGATATAAGTTCTATCTTCTATTGGTTCCTTAATCACTAACATACATATATGAGACAGATAATCTTTTCAACTTTTCTATAGCTAATTTTCCATTGTATATCTCGGTACCCTTTCTTAAATACTCTTCCCATGTTTTCAAATAACCTATCGTCAAATTCGATGAGGCTTCGATTGTTGAGTCCCCTTCGAGCTCATTTGGTATAGTCTCTTATATCAATGCTGTTTAATAATTCCAATTCAATGTTTTTCTTACCTTGATTGATAGCCGATGGAAAATAAGCCAGCTTTGAATTCAGTTTACTGCCTTTAATATCTGGTGAGTAAATGGAAACTAGAAAGCTTATCGAGCTTCCTTCTGAAAGACTCACAGATTTAAGGATAGATTTAAAAATGCTCAAGGCTACTTCAATTTTCCTCATATAAATTAAACAAGGCTGCATGTCTTTATATACATTTACAGATTACATACAATGCAACCTAACTTAGCGTTATCAATACTTTTTATTATTCTATGCTTCCATTACATCAAAATCATTGTTCCAGCTATTGCATTCCTTGCATATGCTATTCCAGCTATTCTTCTATTATTCTACTCTTGCATTTAGCCGAAAGCTTTGCTCCAGCTGTTCTTCCATTAAGACTGAAAGTCATTGTTCCAGCTATTCTTCCTTTAAGCAGTCGGACATGGGACATGGTCTAACACCTTCGCCCTAGCAGTACAGTTGACCAAGTTACGGGTGCATGCAACTATACTCTATGGTGATGGATTACTTATTTTCTTGTTTAGGTACTATGAGTTTATAGATACTGCTACATACTTTTTCTTGGTAGCTAGTTCAGTGACGGATTCTTTGAAACCAAACAACTTGGAATAAAGAAGTTTTTAAAAGAGTTTTTACATAAATTTGTTGTGCTAGGGTTTCCTTATCGCATGTATGGATCTGATAATTTTCTCAAGAACATATTATGTAGTTTATTATATATAGTGGTGCCCTTTGTAAGTCTTTCCCATGTCCAAATGTTGGTCATGCTCTCAATGGAGTCCCTTTGAGAGGCTCATCTGTTGGGGCTTAAAAATACTTCACTGCTTTGGAGATGTTTATCTCACAAACTCACAAAGAAGAATGTAACCCGGCAGAAATTGATAGGCAAGAGAAAAATGAACATTAAAGGTAATACACAAAAACTTTTTACTTTCACACAAACTAATACAAGAGGAAACACTCAAACACTCTTAAAAGTTTTGTAGCTTCTTCTTAATTGTCACTCCTCACACTTCTCACTACTCTCTTACTTACTCTCACTTTGTCTTGCTACTCTATTACACAACACCACACACATATTTATAAATGGTGTTCATCAACTTTCCTTATTGCCACCGATTTGGGCATTGCAGCAATGACCACATAATTTGCAGCTTCTAGATCTTTCTTTAGCTTAGATATTTTAGGTGGATAACCAACTTAGATTGCTGGAATTTTTCGGGTACTATTACCGACATAGATTGCTAGAATTTTTCTAGCATTTGCATGCATTGGCTTTAGGCTAGATCACTTGTCTTGGCCCAAGACAAGATTGCCATTCAACATCCCCCCTTAATCTTGTCTTGTGACGCTGATTGAATTCTTTAGTCTGATAAAGTCTTCTTGTTTGAGTGGCTTAGTGCATATGTCCGCGATTTGGTCTTGTGACTTCACGTATCCCACTTGCACATCCTTTCTTGCAATGCACTCTCTTATGTAGTGATAATGGGTATCTATGTGCTTGCTGCTGTCATAGAATACCGAATTCTTTGCTAGAGCTATTGCAGATTTGTTGTTGACATAAATCTATGTTGGTTCTTGTGGCATGCTTAATTCTTTCAGCAAGTTTCTCAACCAAATTGCTTGACAGGCGTATGAGGTAGCAGCTACATATTCAGCTTCGTAGGTAAATAGTGTGACAATCGGTTTCTTCTTCGACATCCATGTGAATGCAGTGTCTCCCATGAAGAACACAAATCCAGTATTGCTTTTTATATCGTCGGAATCTCATGCCCAATCACTGTCGCTATATCTAACAAGTTTGTAGTTATCAGAACTTAAATCGAACAAGCCAAAGTTAATAGTACCTTTAAGGTATCGAATAATTCTTTTGGCAGTCTTCAAGTGTGTAGTTGTGGGATTCTCCATGTAGCGGTTAACTAATTCAATGGCATATAGAATGTCTAGTCTTGTGCATGTCAAGTAGCACAAGCTTCTAACTAGACTTTTGAAAAATGTTGGATCTACACTTTCTCCTTCGTCATGCTTGGTTAGTTTGACTCCGCACTCCACTGGTGTGCTTATGGGCTTGCAGTCCTCCATTTTGAACTTTTTTAGTATCTCATTTGTGTAGCTTTCCTGGGAGATGAAAATGCCTTCTTCCTTTTACTTGACTTCAATGTCTAGGGAGTATGCCATCAACCCGATGTCGATCATCTTCAAATTCTTTAGTCATTACTCTCTTGAACTCTTCAAACATTTTTGGATTGGGGTGTGATATCCACACACCCCTTTTTACTTCTCACACACCCTATTAATTTCTATCCGTTAGATCTTCTTTAATTCATCCAATTCGACGGCCGAAATCCAAAAAGGTGTGAGAGAAGTAAAAAGGGGTGTGTGGATATCACACCCCTTTTGGATTACTTCCGGTGAAGATTAGATCATCCACATATAAGCACACAATCAGAATATCTATATCTTTGACTTTGACGTAGAGAGCATGTTCATGAAGGCACTTGGTGAAGTTGTTCTCTTGGAAGTACTTGTCGATGCAACTATTCCATGCTCTTGGTGTTTGTTTTAACCCATAGAGGGCTTTCTTCAACTTTAGAACTTTGTCTTCATGCCCTTTGATTTCATAGCCTGACTGTTGCTGAATGTAGACTTCTTCTTCAAGGACTCCACTTAGGAAGGCGGACTTCACATCCATTTGTTGAATTTTCCATTTGTTTTGAGCTACCAAAGAAATTAGTAATCGTATAGTTTCCAAACGAGTAACGGCAATACACAAACTTTTTACCCTCACACAAACTAATACAAAGAGAAAACACTCAAACACTCTTAGAAACTTTGTTGCTTTTTCTTAGATTTCACTCCTCATACTTCTTACTACTCTCTTACTTACTCTCACTTCTTCTTGCTACTCTGTTACACAACACCACACACCTATTTATAGATGGTGTTCACCGACTTTCCTTATTGCCACAGACTTGGACATTGCAGCAATGACCACATAATTTGTAGCTTCTATATCTTTCTTTAGCTTAGATATTTTAGGTGGATAACCGACTTAGTTTGCTGGAATTTTCCAGCTACTATTACCGACATAGATTGCTAGATTTTTTTCTAGCATTTGCACGCATTGGCTTTGGGTTGGATCACTTGTCTTGGGCCAAGACAAAATTACCATTCAACATCATCCTCGGTAGATTAATTTTTGGTAATTTATGTGTCTCCGATATCAGTGCTTTCCAATAGAATGATCCCAATTCATTCTTTTCTTCCCTTGAGCAGCCGATGGCCATCATCTCTGACCCAAAAACTGTTTTCTTGTACCTGCAAAGATAACTAGCTAGGTTTCTTCCTTCTTTCTAACAAGCCAGCTATTAATTACTTTCTCTTTACTGGCTTCATGATCTGGGGAGTAAATGGAAATGTAGCTTCGTTTGCCAAGCTTACATAGAACATAAACTATTTGTATGTACAAATATCCACACATGCGTCAGCGTGTAGATGAAACATTGTTAACCAGTTACTGGAGCACTCAGCTTTGCTCCATGGCTATGCGATTACTTTTCTTTCTTTCTAGGCACTATTAAGTTCAATGATGCAGTTTTTTCTTCTTCGAAACGAACTTGGAAAAAAAAAAAGTGGTTTTTAAGGTAGTATGCTACAAGGTAATACCTTTCAAAGACAGTTTATCCTTCAAGTTTCTGCTATTTATATTTCCGTTTTATATGAATTGATAAATTTTGATCCATAATAAGAAAACAAATTTGTGATTCACTGGTGGTTGAGCTAAGGCTCGGGGTGCCTTTTAAGGCTTTAATTTATCAAGTAGTCAGCATGTAGTCGTTACATATGATTCTTAGAATTTCCTTTCCTGTTTAATTTCAACAAGAAACGGCATTTGACAGCGGCAGTTGGTTAAACCTTTTAACAGTAAGTGCATTGCCTTTCAAATATCGATCTGTTTTGTTGTAGTATTTGACAGCGGCAGTTGGTTAAATCTTGTTGTCAAATTGTTCTAGTATTGTCACTACAATAACGAGTGACTACTTCCAAATACTGGTAAATGTATGGTTAGGCTGATAGAGACAAGGTCTCTTTTAGGAATTGAGAAGCGAATAAATATTTGACACGCACGCTTATGAGTTCCATTCAATCATACAGTGGAGTATACCATGCGTTCTTCCCTGAGTCGGTTAAAACTTTGCACGCGAAGTTCTATTGATTTATGTTTTACTGTTTTGGTTTACTTTTCTGTGAAAAGTTTGGTACCGGTTTGATTTGTAACTGATGCTGATCTTTCAGCAGTGTTCTCCCAAGAAGATGAAGTAAACAGAGCAGATCTAATCAGTCAGCTAGTGCTAGCTGATAGTACTCACATTGGATCCCGGACAATTTTTTGATGTTTTTCTCCTGTTTTAGGGCTGCCCATCTGCAACTCCTCTCTTCAAGGGCTGGGGGCCTTGGTAGCAGTCCATGGCTCCAGGATCACCTTTCCATGCAGCGCAGTGCCACTGCCTACCTCGATCGCTAATCTAACCAACATGGCTACAACCAAACGACCAATTTTTTTTTGAGATAATGCCTCGAAAAATTCATCCTTCACGTTTCGTGGCTCTTCACTCGAATTCAGTCAAAGTTTAAAAGATCAGAGTTTTTGACATCGTCCGCATCTGCTATGATGTGTAAGACTGAGTGATATACTGCTCTTAGTTGTTTTTCTTTTCAATCGAATAGTTGATTTACTAGGATTATGTCAACCTTTGTAATGAATTTTTAGATGACTCACAATTGTTTAATTAATAGAGGATAAAAAATGTCTATAAAAAACATAGTTACGCTGGTAGAATCTTGTATGCTGGTAACTAGTTGCCTTATTTGGAAAGAAAAACTAATGAAAATGGTCTGAAAAGTTTTAGTTTTAATAAAAAAAACCATGTTATAAGTTTTGATTAATGATTAGTACAAGACCCATATTAAAGTAGTCCAACTAAAAATGACCCAACTATAATAAATTATGATTTGGCGATTTTACCCCTAACTTTTTATGTTGAGTTCCAGATTTTCGTCGTTAATGAAGTTCATCGTTGTTTCGCAGACATTCTTCTTTTTCTTTGAAACAAAAATATAGATCATCATGCTATTTAATTTATATTTTGTATTATTTCGTTGAAATGTGATCGTCGTTATTATTCATAATGTATTTAACGTACTGTTTTTCAATTTTTATTCGTCAGTGGAGTTCATCCTTTGTTTCTCTAGAAAATATATTTGAGATCTACATGCTATTCAATAATGACAACGGGTTACTGTTTCTAGACTGTAAAAATAAACTGCTTCTGAAACTGTTTCTGGAATTTAAGTCACTGTTTCTAGAATCTAAGTTACTGTTTCTGGAAACTAAGTCACTGTTTCTAGATCCAAATGAAATAGACACACTGTTTCTTAAATGTAAGTTAGAAAAGAAATAGTGAAATTCACTGTTTTGGATTCAAAGCAAAATAAGCATCTTGTTTCTTAAATATAATCAACTGATGCATAAAAGAAAAGAAACAGTCAAATGTTAAAACATAAACTGTTTCTATAATCTAAATCACTGTTTCTAGAATTTAAGTCATTGTTTCTGAAATTTAAGTCATTATTTTTAGAATTTAAAGCATTGTTTTTGGATTTTGGTTCTTTTCTTTCTAGATACAGTGTTTGTTTATGCACAGACAAAACAAACACTGTATCTAATTTTTATTTTATTTTTCAGAAACAGTGTTATGTTTTGGGTTCTCCATAAACAGTTTTATGCTTTTGTTCTTTTTTTTTTCCCAGAAACTTTTTCACCAGTTTCTGCCATTAAACTTCTTTGAACTTGTTTCGACAACTTTGTTCGTTAAAGCACTGTATCACCATTTCCTTGTTTTTGTCATTATTTTTAGTAAAAGTTCTTGAAGTGTTCATTAAAATTTTGTTTTGTAAAGCACTTTTCTTGGAACTCGTAGAAGAAAATGGTCTCTCTCCCTCGTTACGCCACCTTCCTCCCTATGCCATCGCCGCCCCCAATCTCCCTGTTCATGTAGCCATCGGGCCACTTCCCGTTTCTCCCTCTTTCTCCCCCTCTATCCCCGGAGAACTTGGTAGAGATGATATGACCTCCAATCTGAGTCCTCCCTCCCCATGGAGAGTAACAGAGAAGATACCCCACTATTACTGATTACCTTCTAAATAGTTTTACACTACCTCCAATCTAAGGCGTTTCTTTCATAATTTTAAATTAAATGTACTGTGTGCATGAACGTACCATAGCCAATATACTAGATCCCTTGTCTCGCCGTTGTCGTTGTCGTTCTTGGCGGGAGTTATGGCGGTACGATGCTAGTGGACACTTAGTTTTGGATGGTTTTTTATTGAACTTTGAGCCCTTTTGGTTAAATAACATTTTGGGATGGTTTTTGGTTAAATATTTGTTGGTCCAAACCCTTTTCATTAAAGGTCCCTACCCTTTTCATTAAAGGTCCCTATTTGGAAATAACTTTAAAATGACTTACAATGTGTTGAACAACAAAAAAATAATAATAATAATAATAATAAATAAAATAATAATAATATAAAAAAAAATAGAGTCCATACAAATTGGATCAATCTACAAGACAAAACAAAAGTATAATCCAGCCTAAAAGGTGAGGATAAGCTTTACATACAAATCAACATCCATAAATGAAATAAAAATTAAAAAAAATGTATTTCTTCCTACAAAAGAGAGAAGTAACGTGCAAAACAGGGGCTCCCTATTTTTCTGCAATAAAAGGACATGGAAGACTGGACAGTTGGTGAGAGATCAGGTTAAGAGAAAGTGGTGGAAGACATGGCCTCTATCTCCCCCACGTAAAAACTCCAGAACCCTCCTAGAATGCCTATAAATAGGCATCAGCTGCAGTAAGAAGAGAGGACATAGAAGAAGAAAGAGAGACTCTGCAAAAATTGGGAGAGAAATTGAGAAAAAAAATCCTAAGCAAGTCTTTCAAGGAAGTAGAACGAACTACAAACAACAACCAGAAGGTACAAAACCTATGTTTCTCTTATCTTTATTTTCTTTCTAGAAATTTTGTTTTGCATGTAGGTGTTTTTTTAGTAAACTTTGGTCAGCAAAGAACCCTATACACTGCAACCTCCCTTCCTTCCAAAACGCTGCAACAGTTGTCGAGCACCAACACATCCACAATACAAATGACAACATTGCAGCAGCTATGCCATTCCTGGGACCATTCTCTGGTCCGCGAGTTCGCACTCATAGCAGCCTTTCTTTTTTCACATAACGCTGCAGAAACTGCCGATGTCAGATGAAAGCCCAAACGAAAGTAGCAGTCATGCCACGTCTCCAATTGTTGTCTTCGGTGATCTTCATTTTCTTTCTTCGCATAACTCTACTGCAACAGTTATCTTCATTTTCTTTCCAGAAATTTTGTTTTGCATGTAGGTGTTTTCTTGAGTAAACTTTGGTCAGCAAAGAACCCTATACACTGCAACCTTTCCTCCCCTCCAAAATGCTGCAACAGTTGTCGAGCACCAACACATCCATAATACCAACGGCAACATTGCAATAGCCACGCCATTCCTGGAACCATTCTCTGATCTGCGAGTTCACACTCACAGCAGCCTTTCTTTCTTCGCATAATGCTGCAACAACCGCCGATGTCAGACGAAAGCCCAAACGGAAGTAGCAGTCATGCCACGTCTCCAACTGTTGTCTCTAGTGATCTTCCAGATAGAGCCTGTGCACTATGCGACTTGAATGAGATGGATTTGATGATGTTGTTTTAGGCACAAAAAGTTGCATCATCGTCTGGATAAGAGAGGTTTTGAAGTGGAAGACTCAAGCTAGCAATCGCTGATGTCAGACGGAAACCCAAACGGAAATAGCAGTCATGCCACGACTCTATTTGTCGTCTCTAGTGGCCTTCTAGATGGAGCACGTGCACTGTGCGGCTTGAAAGAGATGGATTTGATGATGCCGTTTTAGGCACAAAAGATGTAGCATCGCTTGGATAAAGAAGATTTAAAGTGAAAGACTCAAGTTCTTTTTCCTCGAAACGGTGCCTTACATTCATGCTTTTCATCCATGCCAAGAAGAAAAGGAGTAGCCAGTGTCGTTCCCTCACCAAGCCATCACTGTCAAAAGTTCTTGTCCACCGTAATGAAGCCGTTGAAAACCCGGTCTTTGTAGAAAGGTTACCAGCAAGAAGATTGTCGAGTAGCTGTTCAAGTAGCCCAAGAGCTTATACCTTGTCCAGTAAAAAGCAACCAAGGGGCAACCTCATCATTCTGTGAACCAAGTCACTAGCGGAAAAGAAGATTGCTTAAGTCATTGACGGAGTACAACGATGCATAAAAGAAACGCACAATGTCTTCTCAGAGCACCAAAGAAACGAAAAGCAACAAAAATTCCTTCGTATCCTCTGCAAAAGCACAAATCTCGGGCCAAGTCTGCATGTTACCCACAAAAGTCCAAGTCTTTGCAGCTATGCTGCTGTCGAAAGAATGCAGAGATCAAGAAAGTAATTTTAATAAATATGACTTGCCATATTTATAAACTAAATGGTTGGTGGAGACAAAGAGAAGGTGGAAGAGGATTTATAGGATCCTAATCCCGTGAAGATACCTGTTTAAGTTGAACTCAGAAGGAAGCCAACAAAACTCTAGTGCCTTTCCGCCTTCATTTTGCCGACTTATGTAGGATTCCAATTCTATAAGTAGGCGTGCCAATTCAAAACTTGGCCCCACAAATAAGAAAACAAAATTTGCTTGCTACATAACAACTCTCCAAATCAAATGGGAATGATCACGTGGAGATCAATGGAGCTATGGGATTTTATGCGGTCATAAGGGACAAAATTTCTTTATGGAAAATCTAAATTGTGTCGTTTCGAATTGGATTCCATTCCTCTCAAACCATTAAGGAATTAAACACGTCAAGATATACAATCTCAATTTGGGCCTTATAAAATATAACTTTGGGCCAAAATAAATGGGCAGGAGCCCAATAGTGTGATGGAGGCACATCAAGTCCAAGCAAAAAAAAAAGTATGAAGCCATTGCCGACATTAAACTCGTGGATGCAAATTACTCAAATACCGTTTATGTGAACTATATCAATCGATGGACTCACCACCTCAAATTGGTGAAACTCATGCCATGTATCAAATACGAAATGGGACGAAGCAGTATCAAATCCCAAATGGCACAAAGCCGAAGAAAAGTCTCAAATGGCACAAAGCCACATCAAGTCTCAAATGGCACAAAGCCGCATCAAGTCTTAAATGGCACAAAGCCGCTTCAAATGGCACAAAGCCGCTTCAAATGGCACAAAGCCTTATCAAATGCCTAATGGTTCAAAGTCCTCACCCGCACGAGCTAAAACTGCACAAAACATCAAATACTCCTTGCCTAAACGAGCTGAAACTGCACAAGGCATCAAACCCAACAAATACATAAGAAACTACGAGACTTGATCCCTCAACGAGGATACATAGGCAATCTAGAGTTCGACCTAGGTGCAGTCACAAAATCATAATAAACACCCAAATCCCCAAGTTACGATTTATTCATATTGGAATCAAAGGGTATTCTTTTTCCAAAAGAAGGGTTGTAATTAATAGGCGCGTAGCCTAGAATGGGTCAAGCTCAAATTAATAAAACCCTCTTCGAAAAAATGAACTAGGGTGAAATTGCGTCGAGTGAATTATTTGATTACCTATTGTGTATAATTTTTGCTCAACACATTGCTTTTGGGTTTCAAAAGCATTTTGGAAAGCACTACCAATTATGTGCTTCTTGCAAGAAACACTTAATCAAGTGCTTTTTCAGGATTCACTTGCATTTTTACTAAAGATTTGTTTCAAAAGCACTTTATCAAAATAGCACTTTCAGTATTTTTTTTTAAAGCATTTCCAAATTTCAAACACATCCTAATTCTTATTCATGGAAATGCCTTGAACTTTGGATTCCTGGAGACTGAAAGTATAGAAAGAAAGCATGTAACATTAGGAGTATTTCCATGAAATGCTAAAATACAGACCCAGATGCACATGTACGGATCTCAAGCTAGCGCATCCTACCAAATCGCCTAATTGAAAAAGGAAATTGAAGACCGATAGATTTTTTTTTTCTTATACAAGCGATATTGAGGGATGACAAACAAAATTCAAGAATTAGATAAAAAATATATATATATATATATAGACACACACAGAGTCAAACAATTAACTGTTATGATTTCATCTCAAAGACTAGTGGATGTTGACATGTTGTGCATGGAGAAACATTTTCCAGTCGCCGTAATTACAAGTTACAACAATGTCAAGAAATCTGTACAACAAACATCCCAAGAAAATTTATAAAAAAAATCAGTAACAAGGATCAAAATGCTTGACGGTTTAAACTTTAAATCGCCCAAAGCCAATTGTTGGTATGGATCTTAGACTGCTGATACCCCAAGAAGAAAAGCACAACAATCAGAGCAACCAAGCGCAAATGCTGCAGCAACTTTGTCCAATATTCATCCTTGTTATAGCCAACTGATTTATTACGGGCAATGGGTTCGACGACATGCAGTGCAGCGAGTACAAGTAGTATTAGGGCAAAGGGCACCAAATCCACTCGCACGTTTCCAGGCTTATTGCAAATCGGCAATGAATGTTACGCCCATAACGATGATTGTCGCGTGTAAAACGAGGCATGGCGGAAGATTGCAAACTGAAGTGCATGATCTGTAAACGCCCACAATGTTGGTCGACTTGAATGCTAATCGTAAGCAACCTTTGATCAACCAGTTTATAGCTTGGTGAAAAGGATTGTTGAATTCTTTTATTGGAAATTAGTGTGGAGAATATAGAGGGGAAGGAAGTTTACTGACATTGATAGGAGAAGACAGGAAAAATGAAAAATTGGAACTGTTAACCTTTTTATTTGGAGAGCTTTAATAAAACACCCCTGGCACTGTTTACTTTTAACGAAAAACCACTTTTTTACCTTTAACTGTCACTATTCATTATACCTTCAAAAAGGACTTTTCATTAAAACTGTCACTATTCAGGGACTTTTCGTTAGTTTTCCTTTTTATTTGTGATTTTATTTTATGGCCGTTACTTTCTGTGCTTTTGTGCCTTTATATACGCCCGAATTTGAAAAATTGGCGGTTCAGCAAATTATACATCAACGTTTTAGGGAGAAATTTTTTAGAGCAACATGGCTCGAGTCATAATGAAAGTTGTTGGAAATATTTTTATTCAAATATTCAACCACTTGTATTACCATTTATCAAGTGTCATAATGAGAGGTCTTAAGTTTCGATTTTTGTCAAGTGCGAATTTGAATCACATTATTACTAGTCCATTGTGAGGCTAAGCCCACGTCCCTCCCACTTAATATAGATAATATCGTTTATTCAAAAAAAGAATCGCTTCTATTATCATACGATATAATCACCACACTGAAAATTCTTTTTGTTTAAATGTACATTAATCACATTAACTTTTTGGGCTCACCAATTCTCATCTAAAGAATATTGTAGGCCCAACTTACTTTTTCATTTCATGAGCATCGGCCTACAAATTTATGTTGATCATTTCTGGATGGGCTACAGGCACATGTGAGAGTGGTTTTTTAGGCAACGGTCAGAATGGTCACATTAATCAAGTAATATTCATAAAATACCATCACTCAAAATTATCCTCCAACTCAAATCTTTGCACCCAACCAAACTCCTAGAAAAAATCTTAGTGTCCGTTTGATAAATATTTCGTTTTTAGTTTTCAATTTTTGTGGGTTTAGAGTTTGGAGTTTAGGCCTAATTTCATACTCGGAGGATAATTCTAACTAAATTGCAAAGTAAACATCTACAAACGTAATCCCCAATTTGGGCTCAAGCTTCTAGTTATAGGAGCTTAAAGTCACCGGTTTGGTATCCTACTTAGATTCAATTTTTTTTTTTTTTAATCTTAAAACGATGTTGAATGCAGCTAAATTACTTAGTACTTATTCAAAAACAGAGAATTGGATACAAGGATACGAAACAACCCCTCAACTTCAGAGAATAGGAATTAATAATTTTACAAACTGAAAAGGGCGAGAGTGAATATGTTGATCACATACTACAAGATCAAGCCACAGAAGATACTGGTCACCTCTCTCACCCCCACAAGTAAACTTAACCAACCTAAAAACACTTGTGTCTATAGTTACTCCTAGCATGTTGTCTTGGCCAGCTTCGAAGTATTGTTCGGCAACCAAATATGGTGCACAAACTTTTCACCAAACCAGATGCAGCGGAAGCACTTCTCCAGCATTCAATCAGTTTAAGGTCGAAGTTCCAACACATTTATTCCTTGAATCTTACTTAACTAAATAATGTGCAAAGACTACAAATCAATGTAACAAAACAAGTGTCAATTTCATTAGCACATACCAAAAAAATGAAGTATAAACATATATATACAAGGGTAAAGTAATGCTCAAGCAAACCAGTTAGTAACTATATACGTTGCTAACCACTCGTCTGGGGCAATTGAACAATATTTCTCAAAATCTGGACAAATCATTTATTAGGTTTTCCTTGTTCACAGCCCAAAAACCTAACGCACTGAACAAACTTCAAACGGCATAAGATTTATCAGTCGATCAACACCTATAACACTTCAGCTTTTCGAAAAAAAGGGAAAAACTCAATTCCTACCATTGCATTCAAACTAATCTCACAAACCAAACCAAACTAATCTCACACAGCACGGTACTCTACCACCCCAAGTGCCTTGAATCAAATACCCTATGACCAATTTCCGGATAATCGACAATGCCATTTTATCACCCAACATAATTTAACAGTTTATCTTCGCCAGTTAATTTGTTGTATGAAATCCAGTGGCTAGCCCAGTCCTTCTACATGAATGAACAGTTTGAACAAACCCAGATGATAATTTAACTTTTAAAGGTACCAAAGTAGCAACTTCACAAGTCATGCAGTCAACCAAGTCATGCAACCAGCACTCATCTGAAAGAACAGAATGCATGATGGGCACCTAATCTTACAAGGGCAAACTGAAATTCCAGGAGGAGGATCCAAATATCAATGCAACAGAGATCAGTGTGCTTTGATTAAAGGAAAAAAAAAAGTGAGACTTTCTCTTTTCATAAAAAGCCCCGTGAATCAATTCCAACATTACGAGAGAAAATAGGAACTATAGATGAAAGTTATAGTCTCATGATTAATTAATTCTACCAAGTGGCACATTTAATTATTTGCATTATCGAGAAACTAAAAAACCCCATAGTGAAACCAAATGCACAATATAGTCAAGCTACCAAAATCCAAAAAGAAAAAAAAAAAAAAAAAAAACCATTCATAAGGAGGGTGAGTCATCTTGCTTACTGCACCTCAATCTCATAGTCGTGCATTTAGGCTAGTCTCACGTGATAGGTCTGGAGTCTGCTTGGAAGTGATTTTTGCTTCAGTTACCACCTTTCTGGATGCTGCACTCTCACTTGTTCCTTGAAAACAAAGGTAAGACAATGATTGCAGCCAAGAAACTAAAGTAGGCTTGCGAGTAACATCGTCAGATTCTGCAACCTGTGAATATAACTCATTTAGAATCATATTCTGGCCATCCTTTGGTAGTTGGGCTATTAGCTGTGCCAACTGCTTCATCAAGTCTGGTAGTACCTGAACAAGTAAATCTTAATGTTCAGTAAGTTTAGACACCGAAGTTGAGAGAAAAGAAGGCATAACACCTTTATTCAAACATCAACACTGATGCTCGTGGTAAATTGGAACTGATCTCTCTCGAATTTTAATCATGTCACTAAATTACTTCTATATCAAGTGTTATGTAAACAAACTAGGGCTTGAAACCAGATTCCACGTGCAGAACACAAAATAAAGAGAAAAAACGTAGTAAAGTTTCTGATGGAAACCAACCATATGAAGAAAAAGAAGCAAAATATTAGCTTACCTGTATATCAACCAGGGAAATCAGCCGTAAAAGTAAGTCTAGGATTTTCTTGCCAGGCTCTGACTCTCCTTGCCAGTTCTTCCACATATCAGCCTGGTGAGCGAAGTCTTCAATGCAAAGCCTTTTAGCTTTCTCGACAAGACAATGTATGCAATAAAATATGGCTGGGCTTCCAGCAGGAAGATGTCGAACCAAGGCTGCAACTCCAGAAGCCATTCCCTCAAAAGGGGTAATCTCGGGATATTCCTGCGCTCATATTACAGAGAAATCTTGCTGTTGGTACCTTTAATCAATGAAGCACGAGTTTAACCAATGTAGTCACTATCTGCTTAACATACCTGTAGTGATCTTTGCATGTAGTAGAAAACAAGCTTCTCCTTTAATAACTCTCTTTCATCCTGATCAGAATCCTTCCCCGAAGATATGAATGCAGTAAACATAGAATGTGAGGCTCGAGGTACTTTTCCATCAGGATGACCCATATATCTGATTAAATTTGTAATAAGGAGTTAAATTATTCACAATATTCTATGTAAGTTCATGAAAGATCAAGTTGTTCGGCATAGGATACAAGAACATCGTTGGAGCAACCACATCCCCAAATACAGGACTAGGCAAACATGCAATGCAAGTTGGTATGACCCGTAGGTAAAACAGAACGCGAGCAGTTTGAACCTCATCCTTGGTCCACACATATTCCATCTTTCGCAGGAAAGAAAAGTCTGATAAGCAACATTAGAAATCTATCAAATCAAAGTATCATAACAAAAATGAGAGGGTGACAAAACTAAATTTAAGACCTCATTCCAGAAAAGTCAAATGTTAAATGAAATTTAGAGCTAAGACGGCAACTAAAGCATACCTCGGCCGTTCGTCAAGTCACCATAAGTGGGCATGGATCTTACAAAAGATACACAAGCAGAATCACTTTCCTGGACACTCACAACAATACCTCGAATTGTATCCATGTATTCTGGCAAACGAATGCGGCGGAAATACTCGAGACAAGAAAACGAAATAAGTATTCGTACTGATGTATCCAATTGAGTTTCTTGAGTGAATTTTGAATTCAACTTGTGCTTTGTGACAGTCAATGCAAAAAGTACAACCATAAGAAAAGCAGATTCAGCAATTTTCTCCAAATCTCCAATTACTTCATCCTCTTTACCACGAAGAACCAAAGCCACCTGTCGGTGCTCCATGTATATCTGTTGACAGTAATCCCACAGAAGATTCTCCACCATATGTTGGCTCTGTTCATCAACTGAAACATAGAGATTGCAGAAAACACCGGTTATGGCCCCTGCTTCCTTAAAAGCAAGACTTTCCAGGTGTTCCCTGACCTCATTAATCCTTGGTACAGCTGAACTGTCATGCCTTGGTTTAAGTAGCTTCATGTATAAACGTCTCAAGGGAAAGATTTCAGTCAACAATGCAGAAGCAAGGCATATAAACAAAGGGGCACGAGCAGAGACCGCACCAGTTCGAGCCAATGCAATCGAAACACACTGTAGCAGAAGATTATCTGTGAGATCATTATCTGAGCTGGCAAACTCTATAGTTCTTGAAACTAACTCTCTTGCTACAGATTCTATCCGATCTTCTGCAGACCTTCTCAATCTGGAAATAGTGTCCATCCCAAGACCACTCACTACAGATCTACTTAATGCCCTCAGTACTCCAGCTGCAGCCATGACAACAGCAAACGGAACATAATTTGCTTTATCGGTCTCTAAAACCTCCCGGGAAAAGGTATCAACTTTTTCGACAGAGCGAAAACTGCTCAAACCAGACATTACCCATTCCATCAAATGCAGAATCATCAACCCATGACAAACACTGCCAGGAGGCCCACTTTCCTTACCCCAAACACTCAACACGAAATCCAAAACAGTAACAAAATGAACATTCACTGAAGAAGATAGAGCATACCCAATTCCGGCAAGCACGTCCGGAATCAATCCACCAAATGTCCCAAGTACCTGGTAGTCCTCTGCCAGCAGCCTACAAAGCAGCCCCAAGCAATCTTTTTTCGAGCTTTCGGAGGCCGAATGAGCGAAAGAGAAGGCACCCAGAAGGAGAACGCCTTCAGAAAAGAGGACAGGACTCTTGTTTGATACATACTGGGTAAGGAATAGATTAGAGAGAACATCCACAGCGGAATCAATGAGACCCGAATTGGGCCGGGCGGATTTCCGGACCCAAATATAAAGTAGCCGGAGGAAGAGCGGATTGGACTGAGGAGGAAGAGAGAGGTCGGGAGAGGAGAGAATGGAGAGCAGAAGCTTGGCTTGGGGCTCGGCAACGTGTAGAGAAGTTTGGGAGTTGGCGAGGGTTTTGAGGGACTGGAGATGGCGGGATTGGAACGATTGGTGTTGGAGGCAGTCGCGGAGCTCGGCCCATGCCTGAATTATGGCTCTTGCGGATGAGGTGGATGAGTTTCTGGAGACGGCGGCGGAGGTGTTCCTGCTGCTGCCGCTGCCGCCGCCGCTCACACTCCTCAGCCAATCTTCAAGGAAAAGGGGCGGAGCTGATTTTGCCGCCATTGTACCAGCTTCCAACTGTAAACCCTAATTATTTATATGAACATGTTATGTCAGTTAAACAGTCAACTTGGGCCATTTCTGGTAAATTGAGAAATGTAGGGGATTCAGAGGGAGGGTCAAATGAGAGGCGGTGATTCAGTTTCTACCGCGCGTTAACCTACAAAAATATGATAAAGAGTGTTACTTTTGTTGCTCATACTGGTCAATTGGACCCAATGCTATTATTTTCATATAAATATACCGTATTATCTTTTTCATGCAGAAGAGACTCATACGTGTTGACGGATATTACTTCTATTAGGGAGATAATATATATAATAATACAACTAAATATTAAGTATAGCACTACTAAAAAAATTATCAATGTCGTCTCTCAGTGACGGATCCACAGTGGGGTCAATGGGATCGCACGACCCCTTGGAAGCCATGGAAACAACCTTAGAGACCCCTTGGAGCTGCTGGTGCAACCCCTTGGCTGCACATCAAGTGTTTGACGAAAGGTCTGAAAGAACTCCTCGGCTGGGCAGGTTGAAGACGAAGGCGCGTGCACGCCTGTTTTTTTTTTTTTTAAAACAACCTGGGCAAAATAACGTTGTTTTGGCGTAGGAAATTTTTTTAAATGACCTGGCCAAAACAGCGTTGTTTTGGGCCAGGTCTGAAAAAAAAAATGCCCAGCGTGTCCTTTTCAGCCCTATTTCACACAAATCCGAAGCCATTCATTCCAAAACCCCCAAATTTCTTTTGTTTTCTCCTCCTCCAACCCTAAGTTCCAAACTCAATCCCCCCCCCAAACCCTCAACTCCATCTCATCCCTTACTGCTGCCATTAAGGTGCCTTTGTGCTGCCGTCGTCATCACTGTGGTGGTGGTGCCACCAGCTTTGCTCTTTGTATTTGCTCATTGTTATTGTGAAATTTCACAATTCAAGTAAGTTCTAAACCCTATGTATGATATATTTAATTTTAATTGAAACCTAATTCATATTTATTTTGATTATGTTGATGGTTTGTTTATATTGTGAGTATTTATTTTGAATATTTTGTATATGTAGAATATATTTAATTTAATTGAAATCCAATTCATACTTATTTTGATTATGTTGATGGTTTGTTTATATTGTGAGTATTTATTTTGAATATTTTGTATATGTAGAATATATTTAATTTAATTGAAATTCAATTCATATTTATTTTTATTATATTGATGGTTTGTTTATATTGTGAGTTTTTATTTTCATTATTTTGTATATGTAGAATGCAAGATGAGATATTTAATTTAATTGAAATCCAATCCATACTTATTTTGATTATGTTGATGGTTTGTTTATATTGTGAGTATTTATTTTGAATATTTTGTATATGTAGAATTATTATGGAACGGTTTTTTAAGAGAAAGTCATCATCAGGTTCGGGTAGTTCGAATAATGTTGATAGTTCAAATATTGTTGGTAGTTCAAGAACTCCAAGTTCAAGACAAAGTCAATTAGATGGTGTTTTGGGTAATCTTGAAGCGGATCCTGGATTGAGAACTCAAATAATAGATTATGATGCTAATATGAGAGATGAGGTCCGAAGATCATATCTACAAAAAGGACCTTGTCAACCTAGAGGTCATAATTTCCCAATAACTAATATGTCGGGAATTAATTGATGTTTCATTCCCCAATGGTTTGATGAGTTTGATGTTGAGAATATCGCGTTTAAGAATGGGAAAACAAGAACAAACTCCGGAAATCGAGAAACAAATAACCAAGATAAATAACACCAACAATTTACGTGGTTCGGCAATATGTGCCTACGTCCACGGGACAGCAACAACAATCTTTCACTATATCAATAATGAGTACAACCAATAATCTTGCCAAATCTCTAGAACTAGGACTTGACGAAAAACCTGAAAGAACAAGAACAAGAAATACTCTCTTTTCTTTTCTCTCACACACTTATTGTTTTGCTCCTCTAATTCAAACCTAGTACAATAGCCCCTTTATATAGACATAATAAAGGTCTTCTTCAATAAGGATTACTAATCCTAATTGGAATCTAGTTAAGAATCCTTCTCCAATTGAGAAACCAACTCCAATTGGGTAAACAACTCCAACTGGGAAAACAACTCCAATTGGGAAAAACAATTTAATCATCTAAGACTATTAATTCCCAGTAGACTTAGGACAACTTAACATGGGCTGGAAAAAAAAACCCAACATTTGATTGGTTAGAGTATAGTATATCTAAAGATGCGGCATTTTGTCTCTATTGCTATCTCTTTAAAACCAATTTTGCACAAGTGGGTAGTGAAGCTTTCACTAAAGATGGATTTAAGACTTGGAAGAAAGGGAGAGAAAGATTTAAGATGCATGTTGGACCGGTTGGGAGTGTTCATAATAAGGCTAGAGAAGCTGCTACAAATTTGATGAATCAAGCTACACATATTGAAACGGCAGTGAGCAAACACTTTGACCAAGCTCGTAAGGCTTATCGCACATGCTTGAATGCATCAATCTAGTGCACTAAGTTTTTATTGCGACAAGGTCTTCCTTTTCGTGGCCATGATGAAAGTGCCACTTCAAGCAATAGGGGAAATTACTTGGAGCTATTGCAATTCCTTGCAGATAATAATGATAAAGTTAGAGAAGTTGTGATGGAAAATGCTCCGGGGAATCTCAAATTACTAGCTCCTAGCATTCAAAAAGAAATTGTGAATTCATGTGCCCTTGAAACACTTGATGCTATCATGGATGGTCTAAAAGATAGATTCTTTTCAATATTGGTGGATGAAGCACGTGATGTGTCGGTGAAAGAGCAAATGGCTATGGTGTTGCGTTATGTGGATGACAACGGGCATGTAATTGAAAGATTTGTGGGTATCCAACATGTTACCAACACTACTTCAAGTTCACTAAAGGATGCTATTGACACATTATTTTCTCGCAACGGTTTGAGCATTTCCAAGCTACGAGGACAAGGTTATGATGGTGCTAGCAATATGAGAGGTGAGTTGAATGGCCTTAAAACAAAGATATTGAGAGAACAACCTTGTGCATATTATGTTCATTGCTTTGTTCATCAACTTCAACTAGCTCTTGTTGTCGTAGCAAAGAAGAATATAGACATTGCCTCTTTTTTTGCAACGGATAATAGTGTGGTTAATCATGTTGGAGCATCTTGTAAGCGGGGCAACTTCAAGAAGAGCTTATGATAGCTTTTGAAAATGATTGTCTTATAACGGGGCGATGCTTAAATCAAGAAACAAGTCTCAAACGTGCCGGTGACACACGATGAAACTCACACTATGGTATCTTGATTAGCATCATTTCCATGTTTTCATCCGTGGTTCATGTGCTTCAAATGGTTATTGATGATAATCCCAATGAAAGTGCGGGTGAAGCAAATAAGTTAATGAGAGAAATACGTACTTTTGAGTTTGTGTTTCACCTTTTCTTGATGAAAGTCATATTGGGACTCACAAATGATTTGTCACAAGCATTGCAAAGGAAAGATCAAGAAATTGTGAATGCAATGACTTTAGTGAAATCATGCAAGGAAAACCTACATTGGATGAGGAATAATGGGTTCGATGCATTGGTTGATGAATTATCTTCTTTTTGTGAAAAACATTATATTGATGTTCCTAACATGGAAGAGGCATTTATACTTCCAGGGAGGTCAATGTGTAATGCTCCAATAAAGACAAATCGTCATCATTATCGTGTGGAGCTCTTTATTTATGTCATTGATAAGCAAATTACGGAGTTAGAGGATCGCTTTAATGAGGTAAATACCGAGTTGCTTATTTGTTTGGCATGTTTGAGTCCGAAAGATTCATTTGTAGCTTTTGATAAACCAAAGTTACTTCGTCTTGCTCAATTTTATCCTCAAGACTTTTCGGATGAGGATCGTTTGGCACTTGAAGATCAACTTGAGATTTATATTCATTATGTGCGTTCCAGTAGTGATTTCTCTCAATTAGAAGGGATTGGTGATCTTGCAAAAAAAATGGTGGAGACAAAGATGCATCAAGTATTCAATTATGTATATTTGCTCATTACATTGTCTTTAGTTTTACCAGATGCAACTGCTTCAGTGGAGAGAGCATTTTCTGTCATGAATATTGTTAAGGGTCCACTTAGGAACAAAATGGGAGATCAATGGTTGAGTGATAGCTTGCTTGTTTATATTGAGAGAGATATTTTTGCTTGTATTGAAAATGAAGCTATAATGCTTCGTTTTCAAAATATAAAACCTCGTCGTGGACAATTATAGCTTGTAATATTGTTTCCGTTATGAATTATGAATGAAAGTACTATGATTTCATTTTCAACATGTTTTTTCATCCTAAATTTTTTTTTAGACTTTTACACTACGACCCCTTGTGGTAAGATTCTTGGCTCCGCCACTGTCGTATCTAAATATGAAAGTCATTCATCAATATAGTCATTATATCAAAACCCTATAAAATTGTGTTGTATGATGATGTGCTTTAGGAGTGGGATCCACTTATCTAATAATAGAGTATGATTTTCTCTCATTCTTTTACACTCTCCTCTTATCACACTTTTTTTTGTCATTTTTTCTACATAAAAATTTCAAAACAAGATGTCACGTGACCCAATATAAGAGGGGAGGAAAGAGGAGAAAAACCTAATCCAATAATAATGGGTACATGGACCCTACAATGCGGTATCCTCAACGTTATCCCAAAAGAACCAAACAGAGGAGCTAAGCAAGAGCAAGAGAAGATGTCAGTGTCAGCTGCGTTGGGGTCTCATTTGGTGCCGGTGGGTGTGGCCGTGAAGAACCCATCTGCGATGACGTCGTTTGGAGTGACCAATTCAGCCCCGTGGCGGGGCTCAACCATCAGTAACGGTGGTGGTGGTGGTGGTGGTGCGTTGGTGATAGAGTGCTCGTCAAGGCCACAGAAGAAGGCGACTGCGCACCACCGGAAGCCGACCGTGTACGCTCCCTGCCTCCTCTCCCTGCGGAGTGGACCTTGCTCTCTAGTGCCTCCGAAGCTGCTTCCGCTTCTGCATCTTCTCCGGAAGAGCCCTCCTCTGCTGAGTAGTCGGTGTCAGTCAGTAGAGAGCTTCTTATTTAACCCAATTAATTCATGTTGTTATGTTTTGTCTAATTTATATCTAGTGATTTGAACTCATTTGTTTGGACATTATGAAACTTTGGATTTCAACTGCAGAAATGGGGTGGGGGAGAGAGAATTTCAGATTTTAATGGCCTTCATGTTGATGAACAGAGAAATTTCTTGGTAATTGAACTCCTTCAACCTTTTGATTTGCGAGAACATAATATATTACATTTGGACGAGGAAGTCTAAGATTACCAAGAATTGTGAGAACCCAAAAGGAAGTTTAAGATTACTAGAATTGTCACAACTCAAATGATATCTACAGAAACAATCGAGCCCACGAGTCACCGCGGTTCTCAAAATGATCCAAATCCATAACTCGCCAAGAGGTACGCCACTTTGTTTTTCAAGAACCAGATATATATGTCACGGCCTAAACAACCAACAGAAACCATACTGGGATGAAACTGGGGATGAGCAGCCGATTATCACCTGTGGATTGTCTCGGACTTATGTTCTCCCTGGCCGTAAAATATTTGGCCTGCTTTCGATTTATCAGCATTGCTCCTTCTCTGTAGATGGCTTGGTCCTCCTGCAGTCTCTTCTTTATTTTATTATCCATCACGCTGGCTTGCTTGTTTATGGTGCGAGTCCGGGCTGATTGGGTTCTGCTGCATGATTACCATTTTGCTCTGTTTTCCATGTCCCTTCTCCAATATATATATATATATATATATATATCAGAGGACTTCACAAAAAGGAAAACTAACGAAAAGGGCCTGAATAGTGACAGTTTTAATGAAAAGTCCTTTTTGAAGGTATAATGAATAGTGACAGTTAAAGGTAAAAAAGGACTTTTCGTTAAAAGTAAACAGTACCGGGAGTGTTTTATTAAACCTCCCAAAATCCTCATATCTTTCAGGAAATGATATCCTCACATAAACATTTTTAGCACTTACCGGCTTTGGACAACATTTACACGATAACAGTTTCATTCGGAATTAGGCTGCACATTCAAAGTCGACTGGATTGGGGTCTGAAGACTCTGAACTCAGGTTTCCACCACCAGCTGGGAAATCTGTTTCACCCAGATGGACAAAGAGATTGGGACTGGGACCAGTAAGCCGCTCTAAAACGTGTGCGCAGCTTGAAAGCTGCGGCACAGCACATGTTTCTGCACAACTGTAATACTAACAATAAAAAGTCTTTATGGAAACCTACTGAACAAATATACTCTCACAAAATTGTCTACCACCCCTCGGCCCTAGCTGATTTAAAATAGCTTGCTTTCTTGATGAGCAACTCATCAAATAATAAAATCACAGAGCACACCTGATATACTATCAATTAACACAAACCATAAACAGAATTGCTGGATAACGATCATCAAAATAAATACTCACAGTTCACATTGAAGATTTGGTGGAGTTGCACCTTGCGTTCCACGAATGTAATCTGCGTTTATTGATCCACAAAACCCTGCCACACCAGTTGCTACATCACTGCACACTTGTGATGGGAACGAGACATTTTAGAAGGTCAGTGCATGCAACGATACATTTTAGATGGCTTGATTTACATGACAATACACCTTCAGCCATCCATGTCAAGCAACCGAAGTCTGATTGATGCACTCTTTCTGCTTAAAAGCAAACTTCCACATAAGCCGTCATAACAGATCCAGGCGCATACCACAAACAATACAAGTTAATGTAAACAAAATACTTCAGTGTATCTTAACTAGTGAGTAAACCCTCCCTTAAGAACAATCTACATTCGATCTTCTGATCTGCTTGATGAGTTACTCGAATAATCTTTTCAAATTCTGTATCTGACAGGAGCAACTGAACCTCTAATTGAAGTCTCAGTTTACTCTAATACAATGTGTTTAATCTTAATACCCAGACACATGGTCCTAATATAGAAGCAACCAAAGCTGTAAACACTGACCCATGTAAAACTGATGTCAACATAGAAGTCAGTGGGATGACTCTCCTAATTATCTACTTCTTTGAATTAGTGATAGAACAAATTCTCCCAAAATCTTAATACTCATTTGTTGAATTTAAAACGCTCACGAGGCACCCACACAGCCCCACACACACACACACACACACACAAAGCACAAGCTTATTCAATGAAAGATAATATCGTAAGAAGATGCCATTCCAAATTGTGAATCAACATAAAGAACTTTTACAGCAATTTTGTAACAGCAGACACGGCTCACCACACAAATACACGCACATGAGCATAAGCTGCACAAGCATTCACAAACACAGGACCACCAAGTGTCATACTTGACAACGTTTAAATTTCTGTACAACCTTGGATATAGAAAAACCAGTCTTAACCTCAATGCCAGCTTCATAGCTAAAAGGTGTAACTACTAAGTACAAAAGATGTAGGAAAGCTCTTTGTTGAATTACATGCCAAGAAAACACAAGTACTAACAGACAATGAACACCGCTTTTTTCTTTAAAAACTAAACTGGAAGCATATCTGCTATATGTTTGATATGGCTGGGCATTTTCGCACATAGTTTTCGCTCATTTGTATGGTTGGGCACTTTCACCCTAATCCTAGTATGACTTTAACGAAGCGGTCAAACATGGTTCCATCAATTGTAAAGACCATGACAACACATTTATATATGCCTCCTAGCAAAACAAAACCTAAGAACCTTGCTTCTGGAGACGCAAGTCGTTGAGAGCAGATGCCATCAATTGCTCTCCAGTAACTGATCTACACTGTTTGACGAAATCATCCCTGGCCAGCTTTCCACCCTGCAACATTGAGAAATACCAAAAACAATTGATCCTTAGATTATATTTAATTGTTCATACATTTTATAATGCACAGAGAGACTATGAACCACAATTCTGAACCAGTGAGAGGAAGGTTGCTCACCTTCAACTCGCATACCAAAGAGGAAAGTTCCTGAACTTTAGAAGGAGGAAGATAGCTCTTAATCTTCGAAATTAACATATCAACAGGGTATGCTCTTCGCACCGATTGAGCTGAAAATCCACAAAACAAAATCAGTTATCATCAATGAAACAAAATAGAACATAAATAAAACAGATGTAACAAAAAAGCATAGAAGAAACATACCTGGCACGTAATTCGATTTGTAACTCACAACACACTCCGGAAGCACGTGTCTATTCATGTTGGTAGACCATATGACATACCACTTAGGATTCTTAGGATCATCCGCACCGTTGTCGAATTCCACACCAGAAGGGTAACATTGCTTAGAACCAGCCTCAATTTTTTCAACATTGCCTAGAATAACCCGGCACAAAATAGCATATTTTTCGCCATTATCATCCTGCTCCGACTGCCCAGCACTGTAGAATTCAGCCATTACAACATCAAATTATCAACAATTCACAAAACTCAAGGCCCTTAAATTAAACTGCCAAAAAAAGGAAATGAAACACCAATTTGAAAGTACCTTAGAAAAGGCACCGATAAATGCGAAAGATGAAGACCAACGCCATGCGACTGCGGCCAAGAAACCTTGCCGGGTGCGCCGAACCCATGTGTCAAAATGCTTTTCACATCGTTGCCTGACACTCCGCACCAGGCGTATATGACATTGGCCGAGCTCCGAGCCGCTGTGGTGATCTCAATTTGCTTCTGAAAGACCTCCAATCGAGCCTTATCCAACGGCCCGTCCCGAACGCACTGATGAACTGCCGTCACAGCCGCCGCGAGATCAACCTTCTTCATCCCGGCGAGAAACAAATTGCTGCAAACAGTGTAAACCCTCTCAGCTTCTCCCACCAACCTCACATTCGGCCACTCCGAACTCCGCGGCTTTATTGACGACGTCACTTCGTCCTCATCCATCGGCCGTTCCTCCGTCAGCCTCTTGCCCAATACCCGACCCGATACGTTGATCCGTTTGTTGATTTGGACCTTGGGACTATCCGACCCATCCACCAAATCCTCGCTGACAAACGCCCTAGGGAAGAAGGGCCTGCCGTTCACGTCAATCCAAGCGATCGATCTCTGACTCCCAGCCCCCAAATCAATCTGCAACATCCGCACAAAGTCAAACAAAACCGTTGACCCCTCGATTTCAACGCTGACGACCGCCTTCCGCTCCGCGAAACCCGAACGCAGAAATTCGACGATCGGGGTCGGCAAGTCATTCCAGGAATCGTTCTGGAAGAACATAACACGGGCCGGGGCGGCGCTCCGCTTGAAATTGGAGGGGTAGTGCATCCGATTGGACGGCCGATTGCAGAAGTTTTTAGAGCTCGCCGAAGAAGACGAAGGCGAAAGCATCCCCTGAGGTACCCTAACGGTGACAGACTGGACAATTTTCTTGGGGGTGGGGGCGGCGCTGGAGGCCATGGATTCTACTGCGTAGAGCTTTTCGAGCTGATGCGACCGCCTCACAGAACTCAAAAGAAACTCGTAGAATCAGGGTATTTTGCGTTTGCGTATGGATTTATTGGGCGGAATACGGAGCGTGAATTACTAGAACGCCCCTCTATGGCGGTGCTTTTTGTTCGAATAGTTTGAGTTGATGAAAGGGTAAAGTCGGTAATTCACGCGTGGGTTATGCAGCTGGCGTATCTGTTTACTTCGCCCCAAAGAAAATTATTTGGAGAGAGAGTGGGAGGAGAGAGACCGTTGGAATGGGTTTGATGAGTGGATATTTGTTGTTTGGATGAGTTTTATAGTGCAAAAGGCGGAGGGAAATAAATCCCTCTCGCAGTAGGAAACCCGAAATCCTATTCAGAAAAGGAAACCATCCTCAATAGTAAAATGAATAATAAACGGTTACATGTACACGTGCATGGCACGTGATAACGGAAATTATTGGGGAAATTTTTTTTGAACGAACCATATATTATTTACACGAATAGAGTGGAAAAATAGGTTAAGTCTCGCGTGCTAGCAATAATTTGATTTAAATTTGTCTGGAGCAAAAATCAAATATAAATTTCTTACTTACAAGTGAAGGAATACCACTAAATTTTTCATTAACAAAAATATGTGAAGACTAATAAATAAATAAAAAGATTTGTAAATAGCAATACTCAATTCAATTAGGGCGAGGAACGTAATTAAACATATACTGTGCCTACTACGGTTTAATGAAAAAAAAATATTTTATGGGCTAAAGGGATTTTTATTTTATTATGTGCTTAATTAAGGAAA
Source organism: Crataegus laevigata (assembly GCA_963580275.1). Taxonomy (NCBI): domain Eukaryota; kingdom Viridiplantae; phylum Streptophyta; class Magnoliopsida; order Rosales; family Rosaceae; genus Crataegus; species Crataegus laevigata. The sequence continues at coordinate 5,252,235 of OY756938.1, forward strand.
GTACAGGTACATAAGAATTCCTAATGGCATCCAGTTACATTTTGGTATAGGATTTTCCTCTCCTAATCTCTCTCTCTTTTACTCTCTTCCTAGTTAAACGGTTAGAATTAAGTCACGTCAACATCTTGTATTGATTTTTTTATAGAGAGAAAAAGACAAAGGAAAGTGTGAGAGGAAGGAAGGCAAGGATAAGGGATTAGGAGGAGAGAAAATCCTACTCCTTAGTTTTTCCCATTCTTTTAAAAAAATTATATGTAACGGCCCGTCTCCAAATATTACGGTTTTTATAATTTTAAAGTGTGAGTTACAAAAATGCCCTTTGAGGCAAAAACGTTGACTTTTGTTGACCGCCTTGTCGTGTCATGTAAGATTCGTTTCCTTAGCGTATTCTAGTAGTACTCGCCATTACGAATGCGTAGGCGCAAACGAAATGTAATTTGCAGTTATAACGAAAGAGTTATGAACGAGCAAAGATAGGGGCGAAATGGTCATTTGACCATCATCTAGAAGGCTCTAGATTTATTAGAGCAATAATCTAAAAGCAACGTATGAAATCCCGTTCCCGAATTTCACTATTTAAAATTACGTATTACGTATTTCATATTCTTATTCGTAGTTTCGATGCGTTTGTATTTGCGATGTATTTTTTTAGATAATTGAAAAAGACAAAGTTGCCCTTATTGTATTAAATGAGATTCTTCGCAAACGTATTTGATTCTTTCATGATTTTTCAGATTTCTTTACATATTCAAATACTACGTCTTGATACGGACGCGTGAGCGCAAATGAAATGTAATGTGGAATTATAACAAAAGATTTATAAGCGAACGAATTTGAGGCTAAAATGGCCAATTAAACATAAATCTAGAAGGCTCAGAATATTTGATGTGCCACGTGTGTGGCTATGATTGGAGAATGAGGAGAGAAATGAAGGAAAGAAATGGGAACGGCCCAATCAAAAAAGGGGAAATGAGGGGACATGATCGCCATTTGAATTATGATTGACATATATAAGACCGTTGGATCGTTTCGAAATTTTACGATATTGTTCTAGAAGATAAATGAGACTCTTAGGAAATTACAAATCGAAAATCAGTGAACAAATATTCCAGATCGAGTTACGTAGGGTTATGGACCCCACCGTTGACTGAGAGTTGACTTTTGGTCAACATGTCTCGAACCGCTTGAAATACTAAAAGTAGTATTGTTAGGGACTCGATGAAGCTTTGCAAACGTATCTCGGTGAGTGACTTTAATATATGCGATATAGTTATTACCTTAAAAACCTCTCATGCTAGTATACTTTGTGGATACAACATGGATTTCTAAATAATTGTTTTTAATAAAGTTTGCCATCGATCTACCTTATGAAATGTTATGTAATTTGCCTATTTGAAATGTTTATGAATTATGTTTTAAAATATATATTTGAAATGTTTATTAAACGTAAGGGCTAGTAGAAAACCGTTACCTTAGTGTCATGGGGTTAGATGACACTGAGTCTGCACCATGTAGCAGTGGTACATAGATGGTCCTGCTTAGTAAATCCGCGATAAGGAACTATACTATTTATGGATCGTGCTTGGTTAATCCACGATAGGCGATCCTTATGGCCATACATACTTAGGGGTGATCATGCTTGGTTAATTCGCGATAGGTGATCATTGCCTAACAATTTCATAGGTGTGACTCTACTTGGTTAATCTGCGATGGGAGGTCAATACCTACTTGGTTACCTTCTCAGGGGTGGTCTTACTTGGTTAATCCGCGACAAGAGGACCCTACTATTTATGAATTGTGCTTTGTTAATCCGCGATAGGTGATCATTGCCTAACAGTTTCGTAGGTGTGACTCTGCTTGGTCAATCCGCGATGGGGGGTCATTACCTACTTGGTTACCTTATCAAGAGTGGTCCTGCTTAGTTAATCTGCAATAGAAGACCCTACTATTTATGAATCGTGCTTAGTTAATCCGGGATAGGTGATCCTTATGGCCATACATACTTGGGTGGTCATACTTGGTTAATCCACGATAGATGATCACTACCTAACAGTTTTGTAGGAGTGACTCTACTTGGTTTATCCACGATGAGGGGTCACTGCCTACTTGGTTACTTTCTTAGAATGGCTTTGCTTGGTTAATCTGTTATAGGGGGCCACTTCCTATTTAGTTACTTATGTAGGCTTCAGCCGAACTGTGTCCCTCTAGCCCTAATTTTTAGCGTATTTATGAACGATAGTTTTTTAGAATCTTTGTGGTTGGAATTAGAAAAGCCGTTGGATGTCTAGGTGACTCTTTCGGAGTTTTTAGTGACTTAACTATGATTTCATAAAATATAATTTATATTTGAGGTTTATAAACCGTGATCGATGGTCTGTTTTTATTGATCATCACATATGTTGTATTATTGTCATTCACACGAGCTTCGCAACTTATCCGGGTTCTTGTTGCCTGGTGCACCATTTTCTTGGTGTAGGCACTGATTGTACAAATGAAAAGTCTGAGTGATTACGAGTAGACACTTGGTATTTTTGAATTTCGTTGAGTGGTCCGGAATCCTTACTCTTGCTTATTTTCATAAGGTTAGTCCAACCCTAGATTCAAGTGAACATGAATTGCTCACAATAGACGTGTTTATAAATTAGATTTATTATGTTATTACTTGGAATCCAAGTAGGGATTTATGTAGAATTCCTTTATTAAATCTCGTAAATTGATATGTGATCTTATTGATTGATTAACGTAGTTAAATATTAATATCATTTTTTATTCTTGGGATTGATTAATTGGAGTGATTATGGTATTACGTTGAAACATAGCGATTTATAAGATGGATGAAATTGAAATCTTGATTGTTATGTGAGTTTGTTATGTAGCTCTGAATCTAGTAATTCAAGCTTGTCAAGCCCCAATAATTGATTGAGGAATGTTATACCTTCATGTTAGAACGCACTGGGATAAATATACGAGTTTAATGACTGGTGAACTATGAATGGCTTGATCCCTTCTTAGGGTACGTAGGCAGTTTAACACTAAGGTTAGATACAGCCATGAAATAAAGGAAAATGAATGCGTGGTTAAATCATTGATTGTGTTTTGGTCTTGTCTCAGAGGCAAGAAATGATAGATAAATAGGAATGTGGTGATATCACGTGTCGATCTTAGTTATATATCAGGATCAAGGCATGACACCACGTGTGTGGCTATGATGGAAAGAAAAAAAGAGAAAGAAGATAAAGGAGGGGGTGCTGCCCAATCGAGAAAGAGGGGAAGAGAGTGAACCAATGGGATATGAGAGAAAGAAGAGAAATGAGAGAAATGAAAAATAAGGGGAACCAACTCGGGTCATCCCCATTTCGACTCACGCAACCCGACCACTGACCAGGTTCCCTTCAAAGTTTTCGGCGATTTCTCTTCAGTTTGTCTGGTAAATTGCAGCCATCCACCACCATAAATCAACTCAGAGACCTCCCATTTTCATTTATCCATCAAACCTAAGCTGCGTTGAGCATTGTTTCGCGACAAACACCCAAGTCGGTCTCCAGACTCTACGGCGGCAACAACCACCACCATCATTCAACTCTTCTTAAGATCAAGAACAAAGCCCAAACAAGTTTTTTTTTGGGGGGGGGGGGGGTTCGGAGTTCTATTTGATGACGAATCAATGAATACCCATTTTTAGGGTTTCCAGGGGTTTGAAGAATTTTCAGGCCACTTTCCGACTGAATTGGACTTCGGCCCAGGTATAAAAGTTCTTCCCCTTGATGAGTTCTACATTCGTGTAAAATTTGGTACTTTTTGGAGTTGGTTGGAAAATTGGGTTTTCGTCACAAGAAACTGCCGCATGCGGCGGAACGTGAGGGAAGGAACCCGAGGTCCCTCCTTAGGTTTTTCAATATCCCGAATCCAAATTTGCTATCCTTTTTCCCATTCTATCGTTTAGGTAGAGTTTCACAAAATGGTCTCAAATTGTGGTTAGGTGCATCGGTGGGTGATGTGAGAATTACTTGACACACAAATTAAACCCTATTGATGACAATTGTAGTAATGATGCAAGTAGGGATCGTTCTAGACCGGGGATTAACTAGGGATGCTAATCAATAAATATAAGACTCAAAAGATTTAAAGAAAACAAGTTTTGACTCTATAAACAAGAAAGTAAAAGGGGGATTTGGGATTGGTGAAGGTTGAACTTTAAAACTTAAACTTTGAAAACAAACTTAAATCAAAATAGATAGTGATGAAATAGAATGATGAGAAACTAGTTAGAGGGTTCCTTATCCACACATGAACATATGCATATAATTTGATTCCCAGTTATGAATTCAACAAACGAATGAATGACAATGCTCCAAATTAATTAGGTCCGCTTAAATTAACTTTCAGATTTTCCTAAAGTCATTAGATTGGATGATTGCATACGACAACCCAAAACATTCCCCACAAGTTCCCTACATGAATTGCATAATAGAGATACAAGCAAGAATCATTAAGTTCTATGAAAACCATAAGCATTGACGAGGCACTTGTTACTATGAATTGCATGAAACTTATGCCAAGGATTTACTTAACGCGATTGTGACTAGCAACCTTTACTACTTGTGAATATAAGTTCATAACGATTAGGTGAAATTCCCTTATATCCTAGCATCAAGTTTAGGCATGCAAATTAAGTGTCGACCCTTAACCCACATACATAAACAAGTTCTTAATCAAAACAGAAAAGTAAACCACATCCAACATTCATAAATTCATAACTGGGGTAAATCAAATCATAACCAACATATGTCCATGGCTTCAAATTTGCCTCTAACTAAAAAGAAATTAGTTCCACATGTTTAACATAATTGAACAACAATTTAAATTAAACATTGAAAAACAAAAGTAAAAGAAAGAAAACACCTAAACTTTCCAACGATCCAAGCGCATCCAAGGACTTTCCTCTTCTTCTCTTTGTTGCGGCACAAGGCTTTGAATGATGTTGAAGGGTTGGTTTATGGAGGAATGAATGGGGAAAGTTTAGATATGTAGGGAGAGGCAAGGAAAGGCTTGTAGAATGGTTTATTCTTGGATGATTTGAATGAGGTTGCTACCATGGTATTTATAGGGATGGAGATGGACTTGTTTAATGCAATTTTCTGGTGGGAATACATGAAACTCACGGCATAGAGTGGAATAGGTTGGTGGTGGTAGGTTTTGAGTCATCCACTTCACATGTCATGGTGAGTTAAGCATTACATCACCCACTCACATGTCATGGTGAGTTAAGCATTGCATCATCCACTCAAATGTCATGATGAGCTAAGCATTACATCATATTTTTAGGCCCATTGCAAACAGATTTTTGGGCCTCTTTGCATCAAATTCTTGGGCTTCTTTGCATCAAATTCTTGGGCTTCTTTGCATCAAATTCGTCCATCCTCATGCCTCCATGCTTGCACTATCCAATCTTGGCCCAAAAATGCTCTAGAATGCTCCAAATTGCTTCTTATTGCATACTTTGACATATAAACCTATAAACACACGAAAATGACTTTAAACACTATAATAAATACTAAATAATAACCAAAATGCAAGAAAACAAGCAAGCTAAGTCGCATAAATATGCTCCTATCAGTGGGAGGTGACTTCATCATCGCTAGCTCGAGTGGCTTCCGGGCAACAAAATATATGTGAGTGGACCTCTTCTAAACTTGCATGTTTTTACAAAATATTAGGCTTGCATGCATTGCATATTTCATGAATGTTGCATGATTTATGATATGTTTTACGGATTTTCATACTCTTGATTTATTTAAATTGCTTTTACGGAATATTTATGATTTATCTAATCTATGTTTTACAAAAGGTTATGAATTATTGGATTCTCGTATATGGAATTCTATAGCTTTTGATTATCATTTATATTACGAATTTTTGAAATTGAGTTATGAATCTTTGGATTTGCATATATGGAATTCTATGGATTTATGAATATGAGTTATCATCGATTTATGAGATGAGACTTTGAGCTTTTGAGCTCCGGATTGGATATGAGGTTTTTTAGATATGTTTTTAGTACTTATCCAGTGGGTTATCATACAACACATCCACACAACACGGGTATGTAGACGTCTATGGCCAAAGGACACAATTGAGGATATCTGTGTATATACTTCTTCTCCAGCATAACCCAGAGTCATACAGCTTCACCTTTGGGTGATAAGACTTACCATGTTTCTTCACTGGCATAACCCAGTGTTGTACAGCTTCACCTTCGAGTGATGGATAGGTACTGTCTTTAGGCGAATGAGGAGTGATATATTTCTTCTCTAGCGTAACCTAGAGTCGTACAGCTTCACCTTCGGGTAATAAGGCCTACCATGTTTCTTCACTGGGGTGACCTAGTGTCATATAGCTTCACCTTCGGGTGATGGACAAGTACTGCCTTCGGACTAATGATGAGTGAGATATTGATGATATACCCCCAGCTTCACCAGCCACAGCTAGTGTTGGTGTGTGATGTTATATATTTCTTCTCTAGCGTAGCCCAGAGTCGTACAACTTCAACTTTGAGTGATGGGGCCTACCATGTTTCTTCACTGGCGTAATCCAGTGTCATATAGATTCACATTCGGGTGATGGATAGGTACTGCTTTCGGGCGACTATGATACCCCTAAAGAGTACATTATTGATGAAATTTACGAATTTGCCTTCAGGCGGCGATAGCACCATTATCGAGCATTGTTTTACACGTACATGTTTTACAAATGTTTTTTAGTGCATGCTAAAGTTTTCAGAAAATCTATTATGTAGTATTAAATGTGTTTTCAAAACAGGGGGTAAGTATATTCATAAATAAAATGGTTTTCTTATTGTTTGTACTATTATTATAAATTTTGTTCCACTCACCTTTTTGGTTTTGCGCCCCCTCAGGATATAGATTCGAGGCACATGATCTCAGCCATGCTATGAAAAAATTCACTTCTATAAATATAAGAAGCGATGCAACGTTGAAGGGTCACCAAATCAATATACAAATTGCCTTGTGCAAAACCTCTCAAACACCTTGAGATTTTTATTTTCCCTTTCTTCTCGCCAACACATCTTTAATTTGGATAAACAGCACTAAAGTTGTAGAACCAGTCGACCGATGAGCACCTTCAGTTTGGATAAACAACACTGCTTCGAGACCGACTGGTTATTTATCCAAGCCTCGATCAACAAGGATTTTCGAGTCTTTGTTGGTAGAGGTCATCTTATCAGCCTAGGCAAAGTGAGGTGTTACAACTTACTAGGCTTGGCACGTTGAACGCCGAGTTGTTTTATGATTGGGTCTTCACAAGTATCTTTTAGAGTTTGGCATTCTGACAGCCGACCCACATTTACAATCAAGACGTACATCTCTTTTGAGTATTTGTGTCCATATAATGTGGTACTAGTTCGGTGTGCTTATACTCTCACGAATATAATCACTGTAACTGAACTCGCGCTGACGATTTGTGAACTTCGTAGAACTAGCAGCCTTGTCTTCAAGCTCTAGAACCCAAAGGCCGAGACATGTTCCTTCCTTGGCCTAAATCGCAGGATCAAGAAGTCAGCAACGCGCTCAACGTAACAACACATTTTACTCCCCGGTCGAGCTCGACCAATAAGTTTGCAGAGATAATTTTTATAAAATGATTTAGAATGTACACGCTTTCTATTATAAATACAAAATTGTGCGATTAGAATGTTTTGATGAAAAGTCCTTAACGTTAAGGAACCAAGCTCTGATCTTTAGATTGAAGTATTTATTTTCTTGTTTTTTTTTTATTTTATTAGAAAAACTCGGTTATTTATCCAAGGTTTCTCGCTTATATTGGTTCAGTGCAACAACAAACAACCTTCTGGGATTTTCCAAAAAAAAAAAAAAAAAAAACTTCTGGGACGGGTCATCTTAACCAAACCCGGTTCACTTGTATAAGGGATTTTATGCTTTTGGCTTCCCAAAACCAAAACACTCGTTCATTGGAAGAAGGAAAGCAAAATCAATGCCCAGGAGTTGAACAAATTCTGTCTTCCGACCATACTGAAATCCCTGCTTCTTCCGAATCCACCACAACCGGTGAGTCTACTTTGTCAATCAGTCTCCCATGTTCTCTTGTCTCTTCATTTCATTTTCCAAAGACACAATTTTTTATTTATTGGGCAATTTGGGGCAGATGAGGGAACTTTCGTTGTACCTACATTTTCCTGGCTGCCAAGCAAAAAATATTAGGGGTTATGTTATGTCCGCTGGCTTTTGTATCATTGCTGGTAAAAGACTAAAGGTGTTTGCAACTGGGATAAGGATTTTTTGTTTATTTTTATTTGAACCGGGATATGTTAGTGTAACGTTTACTGTGTTTTTAGAGCTCTGTTTGTTTAAATTCAACGTTTCAGTGGAAGACATTTTGAGACTGTTTTTGGGAGGATCCGAATTTTAGATTTTTCTTATGTTTTATTGTTTTTGAGTTATATGCAAATGGCAGTGCTGTTGGTCTGCTATAATTTTGGGTGGAAATGTCGGCTCCATTGACGCCGTCGAAGAGACCACATGAGGGGAGCCTTGCAGAGACTAATGGGAAAGGGAAGTTGCAGAAGTCTGAAAATCAAGCTTCTGAACTCTCCCCTGGCAATGTTGCTTTCATGGTACTGTGCCCTGCGTCCAAAGTTGATAATGTCACTGGGGAAGGTGGCTCTGTCATATCACAGATTTTTCAAGAAACTCTTGTAAAGGTCAGAATTGAGGAAGCTGTCCCGGGATGTGATGAAAGAGTTATTGTCGTGGGTTCTGATGGAGAGAATGATGTTGGTAACGAGCATAGAAAGGAGGATGGCGTTGAAGAGGCAAATGTGGATGAAAAGCATGATGGTACTAAGGAGCCAAGAGAAAAGGATGAAACTCGGGAATTGGTTCCTCTTGTAGATTCAAAATCTGATAATGTGTCTCCATCTTTGCTGAGGGCTCTGAAACTTGTTTTTGAGAGAATAGTTGAAGGGGAAACAGAGAGCGATGGAGCGGATGAAGAAAGTAATAAGTCTTTGACATTTGTATGCAGATTACTAGTCCCTTCATCTCAAGTGGGATGCCTCTTGGGAAAGGGTGGTAGTGTTATCAAACAAATGTCATCTGAAAGTGGGGCACAAATCCGGATCCTTCCCAGAGATAAACTTCCATCATGTGTGGCAGTTTGCAATGAACTAGTTCAGGTAACTTCAAATATCACTATATATTATTTAATACTATCAACCATTGCTGCAGAATACCTAATTTTATTTTAGTCAAGATATGAATAAGTGAGTTGTGCCTACTTTAACATTTTCCGTCACTCAGATTTTATTTAATCAGCAGGGTTGTCAAAATGCTCATGCAATGAAATAGTGTGGATGTAATATTTACGCATTGTATGTAACCTTTAAGCATTGGAAATTTGCACAGTACAGTAGAATTTGGTTTACGTTTATATGTTGATGATTCTGGTGCATAAATTTCTATTTGGATATCCTATTTTGATAATTCTGCTGCAGATTTCGGGGAACATTGATGCAGTTGGGAAAGCTATTGAATATGTTTCCCGGCAGCTTTTGGATAATCTGCCTCATGATAGTGACGCTTCCCTTGCCAACACCACTGGGACATCATCTAATTCATTTGGTCAACCTTTTCCAAGACCAGAAATACATCCACCACATAACCATTCTGAAGGGGCTCCTGATATTTATCAGCCTGGAGATTTTGCTGCTCATCCAGTAAACCCTAAATTACATGGAAGTGGCATCCCTGGTAGGATGAAGCCTTCTCAGGAAGTCCTAACTTTCCGCTTATTGTGCACTGAAGAGAGAGTAGGCGGTGTAATTGGCAAGGGAGGAACCATAATAAAGACACTTAAGCAAGAGACAGGCTGTGAAATCAGGGTTATGGAAGGCGTGCCTGACTCAGACGACCGTCTTATTGTTATATCTGGTCCTGCGGTATGGTTTTGGCTTTTTCTTCCTATTGGACACGTGTTTTTTGCACATACAAAAGAAAAATGATACACACACATTGACAAATAGAGGCACACACAACCTAAGCTGTTTGACATACAATTTACTATTGCAGCACCCAGATGATAGGATATCACTTGTCCAAGATGCCGTTATTCGTGTGCAAAGTAGGATATTCAGGGCTGTACCTAATAGCAAGGAACAATCCATGATGGCGAGGCTTCTTGTTTCCTCTAATCAAATAGGTTGTCTCCTTGGAAAGGGTGGTACCATTATTGCGGAGATGAGAAAGTTATCTAGGGCCCATATCCGTATAATGGGGAAGGATCAAATTCCGAAATGCGCTTCAGTTGATGAAGAAGTTGTTCAGGTGTGTTTTCCTTAGTGCAGGTGTGGTTCTTTGAGTCTGAAAGGGTTGACCATATCTCTATCTTGGGTATCATTATGTGAAGTGATTGCTTTTGCTTCTTGGTTTAGTTGCTGTAAACTTTATGTGGATTTGTGCATGTTGTTGATATTAATAGTCCAGGAATGCTGTCTTTGTTTGCACGCAAGTGTTCTGTGTTTTATCATATTTAACAAACTTGGCCTTTTTGTTTCTAATCAGCTGTGCTTGCTGCTAAACGGTTCCTCTTATTACAGATAAATGGAGAATTTGAGGCCGTTAAAGATGCTCTGCTGCAGATTACCACTAGGTTGCGGCATCACTTTTTTCGTGATGCATTTCCTTCTATACATTATCATCAAAATCCTGCGTTTTTGGATCAACCTCCATTTCAATCATATCTGAGGAGGGACTTCTCACCTCCAGGAATGCATTCTAACTTAGGCCCATCGTTGCACAAGTTTGATGCTGTTGGTGGCCTGCCCCCTCATGGTAGTTTTCATCCTCACGAGGATCGTGCTCCCTTTATGCACAATATTCATAGGTTAGGTGCCCGCCCACATTTATCCAAGAGAAGACCTTGGGGCCCTCAGGTATTTAGTTGTTTTAGACACTTTTACTTATAGTTCTGCTTTACATGGTTTCTGTATTTCTCCACATACTTCTGTTTCAACTTTTGTTGATTTTTTCAGTCAGGTGCTTCAAACTTTTTCATCATATGCTTGTTTCATCTTGAGATAATTATATGTGTGGAAATTGATCTGTACTGTATGTTAGTTTGAAACGGGCAAGTCTAATTGTACGTAAGTTGCTGATTAACGTTTGTATCCCAAACTTATCCACAGGGACTTCATGAAGGTGGTGGTCCACTAGGCTTGCCAAACTTTCCAGGTGCTCCTCAAAGAAGAATTCCAGGGTTTGGAGGAAGCCAACCAGCAATAGTTACCAACACCACTGTTGAAGTTGTTGTGCCTAGTTCCCTTGTTCCTATTATAAATGGAGAAGATGGTGAATGCTTGAAGCAAATACGTCAGGTACATTCTTGATCCGACCATGTTGGCATAAAGGAAGAAAACATGGATTAATAATTTATTATTAAATAGAGGGCCGTGAGGATATTTGGAAATGGAATGAAATAAATGACCTTGCTTCCCTTTTAGTTATAAAATTTAATTAATGACTGAGAACCCTGTAAGTATATGGGGTAGTGTACATCTGCTCAGAAAAACTGCTCCCACCTGGTTGACGTTTGCTTGCTCATAATCGCCCTTCCCCATTACTCCTAATTCCACAAAATTAGGTCACCAATTTTTTTCTATTGCATTTGCACAATGTTAATTAGAGAATCTATGTTCGTCGCTTCATACATAGTCTACTTATGTCTAGAATCAACACAAATAAATTAATTGTCAGGATACACCAGTTGAACTAAAACCAATGGAGTGGCATAGATAGATAGAAATATGGATAAAGATGGGAGGTGAAACTAAGAAAGAAAGAGGGCCGCGAGAGAGGACAGAAGAGGGTAGTCTAGGATTTCAATATTCTTCAATTGTTTGCATAATCAAGTTTAAATTCTTACGCTACATTAAGTGGATCTCACCATGCTTGGTGTTATATGCAACAGGCCTTGCCTTGCCTTGTGCTTGGAAATAAATTCAGCTGTTCGCAATATGCCAATTATCGTTATTATTTTTGTAAAAACAACCCCAAATTCAATTGGCCTGTCCTTTGCTTACTGTGTGCTTGGTTTTCATTGCATGATAAAGTTCAACTTACAATTTTATTGGAATTTGGAAGCGTATGATACATATATTTAATTATTTATGATTCTACAGTTTCATTTAGTAAGAACATGCTTTGTTGCATAGCATTTACACTTCTAATATGACCAACACTGTTCCAGATTTCTGATGCAAAAGTTACCATTACCAAGCCCAAGCCTGGAGCAGTTGAAACTGTTATTATAATATCCGGAACACCTGAACACACGCACGCTGCTCAGAGCCTTGTTCAAGCATTTGTGATGAGTGAGACCGAATCTTCTTGATTTAGGGTAATACTTTTCTTCTTCTTAATTTGGTCATCATAACTGGGTATATTTATAGCACAGATAGCACAATATATAGAAGTTGGTATTATATACAAATACACTGTAGCACAATAATATCAAATTGTGCTTTTGTTATTGTTTTGTTATAAGCCAGGTCTCTCTTGCTCTCTCTAAGTTGCATGAAAGAACACTCCATGTAGTTTGTAACGTCTGCTATTTGAAAACAGTTTATCAGCTGAAGACTTTGAAGATTTAGATCCCCAGAACCATAATGTTGCAGTCCCAATAATCATGAGATTTCTGAACCTAACAGTGCAAATTCATTGGTCCATACATGAAGAGCATTCCTCCTTCTTAAGTTACGCGAGGATCCCTTTTGGCATCCATGAAAGTTGAAGAAAAGATTGGCTTGGATAATGAGGTTGTAGTAAGTTTCGAGAAAGTTCTAATATCACATTCTAAACTGTCTTGTGTATCTGAGCATGTGTGAAACTTTTATATAAAATGTTAGATAACCTTGCCATGTCAATTTTAGGTAAATCCAGTCTAAACTATTTATTTATCGAAAGGAAATTAAAAAAAATTCAGAAAGCATCACAACTTTGTCTTTCATTCATTTCTGTGTGCGTCTGCGCAATGAAACATGCCTAACCATTACTTCCTAGTACATGCTGAACTATCCTTTTTCAGTAGGACTCCAATTAATGACTTTAATGTTAATATCAGAACAGTAAACAAACCCGGTCCTTGTCAGGTGCTTAGATGAGTTCAGATATTTACTCTTGTGCTTGGCAAACATTTGGTTACCTTGTTTTGAAGTGAATGTCTTGATTAGTATATAGTACTATCTTGTTAACTTAAAGGAATTAAGAGTAACTGGAGGGTGTGTTATAGTATATAGTACTATCTTGTTAACTTAAAGATATACGCATTTACGAAACTGTTTGTTCTCACATATTGTCTCCCTAATCCACATTCCTTTATTTTGGTTGTTCCTTCCATTTACTTTTTCTCATGTTTCAGAAATACATTGCAACCCTGACCAGTTGATAGCTTCAAACTTTAGGGGAGATTGAAAATTACAGACTTTATTACTATTAGGGTCTTGCCGGAAACAATTAATCACACACTACTCAAACCTATATATATATATTATATAAATAGGGAAAAGGGACTACTATTGCTCAGTGTGGAAGGGCTTGAATTTCTTGACATCGGTTGCCAGACCTCGAATGGATGCAGCAGCTGCAACAAGCGAAATCACCAAGCACACCCAGCTCAGAATCTTCATCCAAGTCCAGGTGAAAGTGAACTTGGGTATTTTTGTCCTTGCCATGTACATCTCTATCGGGAAGTAGACTGTCAGCGGCCAGAACGAGGCAGCTCCGAGCATTCCCACGAAGTGGTTGAAGAACGGGAACAACATGGCCATGATTGCGGTCATCACCACGTATGCAGTCCTCCACACCAATCTGAAGGAGTTGACGCAGAATCGACCACAAAACGGAATGTTAATGGGGTACTCGCTGTTGATGAACTTGCTATCCGGCCACCGTTTGGCGCATTTGCTTTCCACAAACCCGAATATGGGCTGGCAGAAGACCTGAAGAAGATGATCATGTCATGCACGCGGTCTTGTATTAGTATAAGAAACAGTAAGAGTATATTGTTATTTATACCGTCGCAACTGCCAGTTGTATTGTGTACCATCTCTCAAATACAGGTATACTTCATTTAGATGTGTAAATGCATGGGTAGATAATGTGCCAATTTAGATTCTGAATTATTACGCGATTAAAAAATTAGGTCCCTAAACTCTTGTATTGGAAACATTAGCCCGTAAACTAATTAACATCTGTCAGGTACATCCCTAATATTAAGATTTGAAGCGATTATATTCAATTTTTAGTCAATTTAAGTCACGTGACTTTTATGTGATACACTTTGGAGGGGATATGGTTGTTTTTCATGAGTCCTAAGGAATTATGTTTTTTTTTTAAAGAGTAAAGAGGGTTAACTTTGGAGGATAAACAAAAAATTAGATTTGCAACTAATATACAATGCTAAGGACTCATAGGCAAGAAAATAACAGCATTACCACTAAAATGTGTCACATATAAGTTATTTGACTTAAGTTGACAAAAAAATTAGATAAAATAGTTTTGAATATAATAGTAGGGATGAAACTAGAATTTTTATAAGGGAACTTTAACGAAAAGCTCCCGGTATTGTTCACTTTAACGAAAAATCACATTTTTACACTAAAAAGTCAATTCTGATACTATTCACTCTACCTTTTATTTTGTCTTTATTGTTAAAATTCAAAGTTTTCAAGTCATTTTCATTAGTTTTTCTTTTTTTTTAATGAGTTTTGAGACTTATTTTACCTAGATAATAGTTTAGGGATTTAATTTTTACTCAGTTGATAATTCAATAACTAAATCGACGGTTCACCTTAGGTAGATAGATTATTCCACCTCTACTAGAACAATGGTACCAAACATAGTGATGGTTAATGAGGGCTTAATTACCTGGTAAGCACCGATTAGGTGGATGGCGATGCAAATGTTGGCGACATCAACAAGCCAAAAGGGTTCATAGAATCCAAAACCGGTGAGGAAGTTTCCGGGTGCAGCATTCCCAAACGCTGCATAACCAACGCAACCGCAGAGAACATAGAACAGGGTGGTGGTCGCAATGCCAATGCTAGTTGCCCTCTTCATGGCTTTGTTCTCTGCCGGGGGTGATTTCAGTGTGTCCTGCAATTAGGCCAATTCCATGAGCCACAACCATAATCTCTTACGATTATTCTTAGAAGTCTGGATTCCACAACCTATAAATTTTCACTTTCAGCAGTGTCTCTAGTAATTAATACGGGAGATGATTTTCATACATCTCTTTCAAGGTTATCTTTTGTCGTAGGATTGAGTAAATTAAACGAAGCAACAAATAAGATTAAAAATAACTGTATAGAAACTAGAGAAATAGTTTATGTTATTATTTTAAATACACATCACCATTTTTGTAATTGGAAAATGACTTGTCTAGCAAATCACTTCGATGATGATCACCTACCCCTTGTTTTAGACTCTTTTGGTGTTAAACTACTTGCTTTTTATTATAATATATCACCATTTTTATTAAAAATTCCAACCCAAATATGTATAAAGTTTTTTCGCTCAAACTTAATAAGAAATGTTTTTTTTTTTAAATTATCATAAGCACTTTGACTCAATTCAAAAGCAATTTTTTCACAAGTCACTAATTGTAGGTATAGCCACAAATAAACCAATTTTTCCTTCTATAATACGTACCACTGAGTGATTTAGAAAATTAAAACAGTTAGATGTTACAATAGTAGTGGTCCAAAAGGAAAAAGCTAAGGAGACCATCTACAAAATATTGTTTAAGTAGATGGCCCCTCTAGTATTACTTGGTTCAGAAATACAATAGTTAAATCTTGTATAAAATCCGTATCACGGAGTAATATACGTAACCGAACTCAAAATCAAAGAAACAAGCAATCATGCCAAAAACAATCAAAACAAAAAGAAAATAAGGACATGATATGCATATTTTCCTTTAATCTTTATTATGGTATAGAATTTATGTCTAATGTTAAGAGGCTGAGTTCCGTCCGATAATGGGACAACTTTGAAGAGATTTGACGAGACGACGATTCATTCATTCAAATTCATGTCTCATATTTCGTCGGAGAAAGACGTGACAAATGACAACGAACCTAACTTATTTTATAAAAAAGAAAAAAAGGATGGACGACATGAAAAGTAGAAGGAATTTCATATCTTTTTCTTATTTTTTTTATACGGTCCATCTTATTTGGTGGCCCAAAAATTTCCCTTGTGGACCACCTTTGATGATGGTCCTCTTGGAATCTTGTATAAAGTGGGCTGTACGGTCAAAAGAGTGGCTTTTAGATTTAGGTAAAAAAATATAGATGATTTTTACGAATGAGTTCATTTATTTAATTACAAATTTTTATTTTTTTATATTCATTTTATATTTTTTTAAAATATTAAAATCAATTAAAATCTTCTAATATTAAACATTTTCAACTCCAAAAAATGTAATTAATATCTTATAACAAAAAAAAACTAATATACTAACATAAATTTTCTACAGAACATTCTACCTTAATTTAAGCAACAAATATATGAATGTATATTATACTTGTAAGTGAGATATGAAACCTAACTAAAAAGTAGGAAAAAAACATAATATACCTACAAGCAAGACACATTAATCTGTGACATGTTGATTATAAAAAAGAATTTGTCATATAGATACATAAAAATAATCAATCTGTGATATAGGTTGATTATAAAAATTAAAAATAAAATATATAAATGAGGTTTAAAGTGGAAGGAAGAACAAGAAATAACAAAATAAATAAATAAATAAATAAAAAGAAATAATCAAGAGATAATTACGAAGAAATTTGATTTTTATAATAAATCTTATTATTGAATAGATAATTATTGATAATAAAATAATTAAATTCAAAGAATTGGACTTATTTTAATAAATTGGACTATTCCTACTATTGGCTAAAAAAATGGGACTTATATCAAGTTTCCCCTTGAAAACATAATATATATCTCTAATAACAAAATTAAGCTATATATTAGATTAGAAGAAATTAAAATGTTTTAACTTTTAACTCTTCATTTTCTTACAAAACGATATCGTATTTTACAAACAAGGACATCAAGCATAAAGTCCTAAGCATTTCATTTTTTTTTATAAGATAATATTTTAAAGTACTTAAATTTATGAAAATGAGACTCTAATGCAAGAAGATAAATGGTACATAATCTTCTGGAAATTTTGAACCATTTAACTTTATGGTTACCTACAACGTAAAGCTTCCAAATTATATTCCATTTTGGTGATGCAAAAACAAAGTTTTTTGTTTCTCACTTTAGGTCCTTATCACTTTAAGTAATCGGACCACATTTACGTTTTTCTCTGGCTAACTTCGGATAAAACCTAAATCCAATTTGCCACTTGCTTAATTATTGAGTAAATTATCAAGAAAGATCCATGCAGAAAACCACACACTCAATGCTTCTATATGTTTCACTACAAAAAGATGGATTTTATATGTATCTAGTAAAAGAAATATCTCGAAGCACTAAATTGACATACTTATTAACAAGAACTTTACAATAGATGGATTCATACCAATGCATGTGAGATTCGTTTGTATTAAAATAAAAATGCGTAAACAAACATTGCAGTTTTGTGTGTTCAAATTCTAGATTTTTAAAACAATAATTATGAAGACTGATGATAAAATCGAGATATGAGTTAAGATGAGATTAGAAATGAGCATATTTAATATCCGACCTACATCTGGACTCCATATATCGACCCCATCTTAATTTTTTATAAGTATATATATGAAAAACTAGCACAGTAGTGTCGACATTTAACCAGGCACACATATCAAGTTGCAGACGGACAAGAATATGGTGCCAAAATATTTTGTTTCGATTGGCAAGGACAAAACAAGCCATGCTGCATGCATGTGAGATACATATACCTAAATCATTCATATCTGACAAACGTACACGCCCTAGCAGGCTGCGTGTTCGTCTTGTTTTGTTCATTTGCGCTTCCCGCTAAACAATTAGCAACGTTGCTAGCTAATTGAGATTATGTTTTGAGAACACTCTAATAAGTGAATTAGTAATATTTATACTATTACTGTTGCACTTAAAAGTTTTCTAAGACCTACACAAATACCTAGTGATGCTTAAGTAGTATCAATAAGTTTGTCACTACAAAGATTTTTTAGAGTTAAAATTTTGTCTATTAAGTGTTACTGATCACATCTCTTACAATTAAAATAGAACACCCTTCTAATAAAAGTAAAACTTTCGTAAAATAAGTGGATTTACATCCAGTGGGCACAATACGGTAGGGTTTATAGATTAGGTTTGTGTGTGTATGGATATGTAATATCACGATGATAAGGTGAAGATTTATAGGTAAGAAGTGACTTGCCTGTATTTCCACAAGAACGGTAGAGTATGCATAAGCAAAGGCAATGTCTCCAATGGCTTGGAATGTGTTCCAAACTTTCTCGGAGGCCGACACATCTATCCCGACTGTAGTTCCGGTTAAGGCTGTCCTTGCATGTGGTCCACCTAATTCATTTTCCATACAATAACAAGTTATATTATCTATTTATATACGCATTAGATAGATATACATATATCATCTGTACATAATTGAATGTATTAGGGAATTAGGGTTAAATATTACCTATAACTTTTGCTATGGAGAGGCCAAGGCCTATTGATGAATAGGCAAATGACATGACGGCTGCGAGTATTGAGAGCCAAGAGAGTTTATGAAAGTTCTGTATTTGGCTGAGAAAGAGTTGGATGCAAGCAAAGATAATCATAAAAGGGTTATTTGATGTGTGACACTTGACATGATGACCATGCTTGTGAAAGCAATTCGACCTCTTCACCGCCCTGCATTATTACAAAACCTCAAAGTTAATTTCGCTCAAAAAAATGAAAACAAAAGAAAGAAAGGTTATTGCAATCTTGCTTATCTTTTTACAATAAATTATGTTTTATTAAAGAAAGAGCGGTATATATAGAACCATTCTAAGTACCAAAATTCGTTTAGAACCTCTTAAATATTTCACTGTTTTCTTTATTTGTTATAAAATATAAGAGTTTTTCACTGTTAAAGGTCTTGTCGTCTAGCTTTTTGCTACAGTGAACCAAGATTCTAATTAAAAATACCTTACACACAACAAACTATTGTATTTCAATAATATTCTATACTAAACTAATCTAAAATACAGATATCATTGGCTGCCTATCTCATTTTATGGTCAAATTATGAAGAACAAGTTTATTATTTGCATATATAAATAAATATATTAACACATAGATAGATAGGTTAGTGCGCATGATTCGGTGAACAAATTCTGCGAATCTAATTCGTGTCGTTGAAAATAGAGATCCTTGTCACATAAATACCAAGTAAGTAAAAAAAGCAGTAGTCTTTTGTTGAATATCTAAAGCTAATGCGAGCGGCTGCGGCTACTTACACCATGCTGATGGATGCAGTAATTGTGTAACCGATAGTAACACCAATCAGATTTCCATACTGAGCCAATCCACACAGCTGCACTTTTTTGCCTCCTGCTCAAACAAAACCCGACAAAAATCGCCAGATTAATTACGTGACCTTTGATTAATATAATATAAACTAATAAATTAATAATATAATTACGTAAATAAGAGGATAATATGTATATATATTACCTAGATTGGCTCGTACGACATCCATGTAGGTGTAGTTTCTTTTGCCGCTGACAGGGTCGGGAGACCTGTAACAGTCGGCGAGCAGAGTGGAGGTGAAGTAGGTGATGAAAGAGAAGGCCATGAGAACAGCAGGCCCTGCAACCCATCCCAACTGAGCTATTGACCATGCCAGAGACAACACCCCGGACCCTATCACAGCCGTTATGATATGTGCACTAGCAGTCACCCATGTCCCTTCAAAATTTCACAAAACCGCAAAGTCACGTAAGTATATATTTCCTATTAGACAGTTGAATGAGATTCTGAGTTCAAATCTCTTGGACGACAACTGTGTATATATACATACCGGTTCTTTTGGGTCGGCCATCGTCGTCCACGTTCTTGCGAAAGTCACCGTTTTCGATTATTGCAGGGTTGTGCTCTATGTACATGCTAGTCTTCTGAAACTGGCCTGCCATCTCTCTCTCTCTTGATTTGTAGCTCTTAGTTTTGGTTGCAGGGGAGTTGAGAGAGAAATTGCACCAAACTTGGGTGGTTATATATAGAGAGAAATGGGGAGTGAGGAGAGTATATATGAATCAGTGATAAGGAAGGGGGGGGGGGGGGGGGGGGGTTGGGTGGGGAGAACATTAAAAAGGTGATTGGGGGAGATAAAATACTACAATGAAGGGTGAGGACCAAAGTCAAAACGAAAACTCGTGCAAAAGCAAAACATGTGTAGTCAAAGACTCAAAATCGTAGGTAGGGAATTGAACCATTTATAAACCGAATTAACTTTAAAATGCAAATAAAGCAAAAAATAATGTTAGAATATCACATATTTACATCATATTAGTGTTTTTATAGCCTGCGATAAATTAGGCATAAAATAAATACTTAATAGATAAATTCACTAAGGATATTAGGAGGAGCCTTGCCACTCAGTACTACAGTTTAGTGGTATTCCTCTTACACTTGTAAGTGAGAGGTCTTAGATTCGATTATTGCCAAAGGCAATTTTGAACCACATTAGTGCTAGCTCATTATGAGGCTAAGCGTACTCTCTCTCTTAGTGTAGATAATACTCGTTTGTTAAAAAAATAAAATAAAATAAGGGGAGCCCCTTGAAGATGAGCTCATTCACCTCTTGCAAATAACGTATTTTGACCATACTATTTTTATAATCAGAATCATTTAATTTCTTAATCTTCATTGAAAAATCATCTCTATAATATGAATTATTTAGTAATTCAAATGTGTAGAACAAATCGACGATGTAGGTATTAAGTAATATATTCATGATCAACCTTTCATGTATTTGATATGTTTAGATGATTAAACGATTTGTAATTGGAATGCTTTTTTTGTAGGATTGATTGTCAAATAAAGAATAATAAATTGAACAGTTCTAATAATTGATTTTATTAAGTGAAAATACATTATTTGTAAATATATGAACGTAGTTTCTCTTATCTTTTCCTAAAAGGAAACAAAAAATGGCTATAATAATAAGGGTTTTGAGAGCCTAGGCTAAACGGTTGGGTTGCAGATTGTCCAAATTATTATTAGGGTTTAGTGTGCTTGTGCACCGTTGATAGTGGTAAGCTTAAATTAAGGTCCCCACATTCGGTGGTGTTTTGGATTTGGTCCATCCATTTGGAGGGTTTGAATGGCACCCATTGATTGTGGATTTTGAAAGTTAGTGTGAGAAATAAACGGGACTTGGCTGCTGAAGATTCAGCAGCACTCTTTGCTGATCACCAATCACAGTTGGACATGTGTCTAAATTGTAAATTTTTTAATCACAACTCAAATACATGTTTAGCCGTGATTGGTAATCAACAGGGCACTGCTGTTTCTTTCAGCAGCCAAGTTCTATCCGTGAGAAGTAACTCTCTTTCTCCTCTATCTCTCTGTCTCTGCATTTGGCGGTGCCTCACTTGGGTTGGTCTCAGAGAATCCCACCATTCTACATCAAGACTTCGAAAGTAGCACGGAATTATTTTGTTTTAGCACATGCTTTCCTTTCTGTATTCGACAGTACATATATTTCATTGACCTCCATTGAATTGTTTACGATTATCATCATAATGTATGCTGGCCCTGCTGCGACCGACTATATTTCATCACGCACATATCTTCAAAGACAAGCTAATTATAACTCTTAACACATAATATTGTACCTTATTAGTTATTAATTAGGGAAATGTCGAACAACTAACTTTTCTAACCACATACTAATTTGCTATTTATGAGATTCGAACCTAAGACCTCTCACTTCTAAGCAAAGAGGAATACTACCAGACTATAGTACTGAGTGACTAGTGGTTAGATTTTTAAAGAGTTTTACATTCATGGAGTTGGATGGAATACAATGGACTCCCATGAGTTTTATGTGAAATATGAGTTTATTTAAAATTTTAGATAGAGGGCATGAATAGTCTAACATACATTATGAAACATCTCCAAATCCATCAAAATTCTTCCGTTTTTAATATCTTTAAATCAAATCATGATTAAATAAACTCATATTTTTATAGACTTGTTAAATTCTTAATTGAACACACCAAGATTTATATAGACTTTTATAAATTTCTTTAAGGCTTAAATGATAAAATGGTATGTGTTTTAGTCATTGGGTCACTTTAGTCCTTGTGTTTTCAATTTGGCCAATTTGGTCATTTTGTTTATCTTCGTTAGCCAATTAAGGACATTTCCATCTAATTTTTGTAAATTTTTTTATAAATTATTATAAACTTATTTATAAAATTATTTATTTGATTTAAAAATGAAATAAAATTAAAAATTAAAAGAAAAATTATTCTCCTTTCAATTTCTTGACCTCCTCCCTAACATTACCATCTCTCTTTTCTATGTCACAACCTTAATCAATTTTCATATTCAAAGTTTTATCTCTTATATGTGTTATTTTTCATTGATTTGTATTTTTTTTGTAAAGAGAAAGGGTAATAATATCTCATATAATTTTTCTTATGAATTTTTTAAAAGAGATTGAATGAAATGTTCTTAATTTGCTAATAGAGACAAACACGAGGACTAAATTAGCCAAATCAAAAACACGTGGACTAAATTTTCCATGTGACTATAACACAGGGGCTATTTTGACATTTAAGCCTTTCTTTAAAATTCGCTAGATTTCTTAGATTCATGTTAAATTCTAATTAAATATAGATTTTTAAGCTCTTTTAAAATCCCTGAAAATTTTAATTAAATACATCCATGTAAAAGTAGTTCTAGATTTTGCTAGCTAGTTTGAAAATTTCCATATCAATTTACACTATAAACAATTTATGAATTAATTAATTGATGAGTAATATAAATATATATATTATAATATTATACATATCTGTTTTATTGTGTAACATGTATATAATTAGAGATTTCATAGTATTCGGAAATAAAAAAATTACACACTTACCGACCTCTATAGTACATGCAAGTCTACCTCAATCAAAGAGTGTGCCAACAAGTGTGTTACTTTTCATTTGTGTGTGTTTTGTTTTACAAATGATAGCTTTAATGAGTTAAATTGTTAAATGTTACGTGGTCAGAAGAGAATCAATAGGAGTCAAACCCACGTAAAGATACATATGCATTATTGCTTATTGCATCACTTAGTACAGCGTGCATCCCTCATCTAAGCTTGCTCCACAATATTTTTTTTGTAATCTTAAATGACCATCTTTAGATTATCACTTAACGATCATACTTGCAAAATTTCATGAAATTGGAAGATGCTTAGTTATCTCCTTGTGATATGATAAACAAACGAATATAATGTTCTTGATAAACAATAAAGTTCCACAATGATAGTTTGAGGGCTAAATCTTTTTAGATTTGAGTGGATTTTTACAAGAATGATGTATGAATGAGAATAAAAGGAGATAAATATCTTTTAACGTTTCTCGGGATGGATTTCATTAACACGGATAGACCAGAAATGGTCTTTGGAAGCAAATTGCCTTCTATTCCAGAATCAGAAGTGGTATTAAGGGAGAGTACCGCGCTCCATGATAAGAGCCTATCATCTCTATGCGAATTTTGACCCTAGCTTTTCATCTTTGGTTAGTATTCGAAATTTGCATATGTCGATTCCATTAAGACCACATGATCTTCTACACATAAAATCCATGAACTATATAAATTACTTTGTGAAGTGAATCCAAATAAATGGATAACCCCCTGTTAAGTACTAGCTAGTTAGCGCTTATGGCTTCTACATGCATAAATCAATGCCAATTGCCTGTGGCATGCATGCTTGAAAAGGATGAAATTGATTTTTTTGTAGGTTTTCTTTCGTTCACAATTGTTAGTTGGTCAACTGTATTTTAATAAAAGTAGAATTTTGCAGAAAGCGGATTCCCATATTCTCATCGATCCTTGGAAGACAAAACTAGTAGAGAATAATAATAGCACAGAATAATACTGCGCATTTTTTCCATTGCTGGTGGTGCATCAACAAAGCATTAATGTACTACTTACTTTAAGGAACTCCTCTTTGTCAGTCATATGCTTATTAGAATGGTTGGAATTTTGACGTGTGTTTATTCTCAAACTCAATCACGAAAATCATTTATTTCTTCCTTTCTACTCTTCTGAAAGCATCATTTTCTTCCTTTTTTAATTCATATTCATGTTGCGGTTAAGAACAGAATAAGATTATCTCTCCTCATAATCTCTATTTCCTTTCTTTGTCTCCTGTTTAAACAGTTATGATTAAGCCACATCAATATCTTGTTTTGAGTATTTTATATATAGAAAAAGACAAAAAGAAAAGTATGATTAAAGAGAATGGTAATAGAAGTGGAGAAAACCCTTCCATTCAAAACGAGTGGAAAAGAGAGAGTCTTGGTTTTGCAAGCCAGACGCAGGTCAAGATAACTTCTGAAAAATAGATTTATGCTGGAGTTTTAGAATTATTCTTGCACGTTTTTTGAGTCCTAATTTGGTTTATATGTTTTTGGGCTTTCCTAGTTTCCTTTGATTTTGGATAACATGGCAGATATATGCAAGAAAATGACGTCTTCAGACCCTACAATTAGTAATAACGAGAGACAAAATTTATTTAAAACACATCATGCATGACCTGGGATTTTGTTGGCGTTAACCATTATTGCTTAAACATTGTAACATGTAAGTTTTGCCTGCAGATAAGGATGCAGTATGTTGTATTAAATCAGCAAATCTTGTCCCGGCCTTGATGAGTGACCAATATAACTACCAAAGAGTAAAATTTTTTAACACCAGTTTCAGGAAGATTACAGCATTTGTATAATCGAGTAGTAGTTTTAAAATCTTATCGGCTAGTACTAGTTTGATGATCCGTGAACTAGATTTACCATACTTGTCAATGTTAGGCACGACATATACCCGAAATATCAGCCGTGCAAAAAATCTCAGTATAATTGAAAGAACTAGCTTGGTAACTAGCTGCATGTGTGAATGGAAGATGGTGGGCGGACAGTGAAGAGACAACACAATACTTGATGAACAAAAAACGAATAAACTTTGCATGCATGATCGGTCCATGGAATGGTCGACCCCAGTTGACGGTATATTGTTATTTCAGCTCACAAAATTCAACTGTGTGTTGTAGGGAAAGCTGAGAGAGAGAGAGGAGGGAGGGAGGCAGAGAGGGACGGCAAGAAAGAGTAAGGGGCACTAAGAATTTTTATTTGTGTGTTTTCCTTGCGTAGTGCCTTTGTTTACATTAATATTAATCCAACATAGAGTTTATTTGTTCTACAATAATTACAAAAGTACATGATACTAGTTCATTTTTAACCCTACTTTTTTTCCCTAATTTATACAGTCATACTTATAAGTAAATACTATATACAACAATCTTTCACAATTCTGTCTAATTATAGGTCTAATTGGATTATTAGTCCATGTGGTGATTAGGTTAGCTGGAAGATAGCTCATGTAGTAAAAAATAATTAGGATTTAAGCCCCTGTAGTGAAGTCTGTTAGGATTTAGGCCCAAAATTGAAAATTCAATCAACTCTTTGTTAATTTTTAGCACATAAAAGCTCACGTTTTTTTTTACCATAAGAGTTATCTTCCAACTATCCTATCACTATGAGGACTAATAATCTAATTAAACCTTAAATATATATATATATATATATCAAGATTTCTCTTCTTTTTTTTTTCTTTTCTTTTTCCCCCATTTTAGCCACTACAAGTTTCTAAAGCCAACTAATTAAAACAATCATTTTCGGATGTCCGAGAAAACCCACCTCGCCGGTTGAGGGTTGAGGACGGCGTCCTCAGGAGAGTGCGACATGATACCCGTAACTTGTAAGCCACCCATGACGACATGATTATCGACAAACATGGTTGACCTAGAACATTAATGTAACAAAGATATAGACAAAAATATAACAATAAATTTGTTAATTTCTTGGGGTGCAAAGCACCAAACTTATACAAAGTAATGTGAAGGTGACTTGAGAGTAACAATCAAACGGAAAACTAATGGTGGCCGGAAGTGATTATGACATAAGAAATGCTATTCAGTCGAGGTTGGAGGAACTATATCAAAGAAAGAAATTAGTTGAGAACCAATTAGCAATAACCCTGCTCCTTATTATAAGTTAATGTGAAGTTCCTTAATAGTGTTTGCACTAAACTTAACATTGTTCTTGTAAAAATAAAGATATGTTTTTACTTAGAAAGTAAGTATAAAGTGGATGAAAACCTTAATTCAACTAGGATTGGTGCTTGCATGGGAAAAGACTAGATCCGTTTGTTAAACAGATCAATCAATGCTATGTTTTCTTAGTTCATAAGAACATCTCATTGACCTAAACTCTACACCTATCGATATCAAAGTTGGTCGTGATACTTACGTGAAATTTTATATAGTAGGAGAAAATTAATGAATATTATAAGACGTAAGGTTACATTAAGAGCCCATTTAAGTTCAATTCTCGCCAAAGACTAATTTGAATCATATTATTGTTAGCCAATTGTGAGGCTAAGCCCATCTCCTCCCTCTTAGTGTAAATAATATCATTTGTTTAAAAAACAAAATATAACAAGTGTAAGGTTACATTCAGACCTTAAGACGCATCTCGAACAAATATTAGTGATGGAGATTAATGTGACTAAAATTTGATGTTACTTGCACGCCTCATCTTCACCATGGTCCATGCAGTGACTGAACAAAAGTTACTCCTAGAGACAACTCCATTATATATATTGAAAGTTTTAACGAAACACTCTCGATACTATTCATTTTTAACGAAAAATCACATTTTTAGATATTCCTAGTACTATTTACTACACCATTATTAGTCATTTTTCATTAAAACTATAATCTTTTTAGACTTTTGGTTAGTTTTCCTTATTCTCTTTCATGTAGCTTTTTGCCTTCTTTTTTCTTTTTTTAAATTTTTCTAGTTTCATCTCATTTTTAATTTGTTTTTATTTTCTGAAAGGGACCAGATTGGCACGTTTCTGTCGAAATTTGGAATAATGTACGGTTTATTCAAATTCACTTTATGTCACCCAATAATAAAATGCCGACCTAATCCAACAAGGCAGAGTCACAATCCTTAATTTGAGATGTGTTTTTTTTCTTCTTCAGTTTGAGAGACGTGCACTGAGTTAATTCATAATATTGATCGAATTGACATGAAATATTAAGAGAAACTAGCCTTATCTATTATTTGCAC
This sequence comes from Crataegus laevigata, assembly GCA_963580275.1. Lineage (NCBI taxonomy): Eukaryota > Viridiplantae > Streptophyta > Magnoliopsida > Rosales > Rosaceae > Crataegus > Crataegus laevigata. Next base: position 5,279,659 of record OY756938.1, read on the forward strand.
GAATAATATTTTCATTTTCCCACTTGCTAATAGCGTATTTTTATTATAGAAATTTTATAATCAGGACTATATAAATTTTTTAATCTTCATTTGGAGACCATTCATTAAAAAAGATCATTCAAATCGAAAATTATTTGGTCACTCAAATGTATATTATTCTATTTGCACGTAGCACCATGGCTCAGTTTTGGTTTGTGTATTTTGGCTAAATTTGCCTCCTCTGTACACTAACAATGAGATCTAATTTTCTGATAATTATTGAAAACTTTTTTTCTTTCTGTCTTTTTTGATTAGGGAGGGCAAACTGAATACAAGATATCGAGTTATCGAAAAAAATACTCTTACCTGCTTTGAGTTATCATTATTTACAAAATGAGGCATTTGCGAGTAATATGTTTAACCTTAAAAAGAAAGAATTTTTTTGAAGTGATACGTGATCCAAGTAAACATCTTTCTTTTTTCTATATAAGAATTGATGGACATTTTTGTAGACAGTGAAATTTCAATAAATAAAATGTTGACCAATGGTCAAAATTTTAACACTCATGTATTACATAAATTGTATACATATTGTATGATTCGACGAAAATTCGAAAAGAGTTAAAAAAGCTGTCAAACAGGACACGTGTCAACACCTGGCAGAGACGGCTTATTTCATCTGGAATATTATATTCAAAATTAGGCCTTGGAAAATTCTATAAATAGAAGCCAATTTCATTCATTTCAATTCACCGATTCACAAATACATTTCTCTACTCCCAAATTGGAAGAGAATTCTCTGAAGTTCGTTCTTCGTTCTTCGTTCTTCGTTCATCGTTCATCGTTCTTCAAGATCAAGCCCTAACGGCCCTTGAAGAAACGCTCATCCATCCTAAGATCAAGCCCCAACGGCCTCTTGGATTAGCACAATTGTTCTTCAAGATCAAGTCCAGAAGCCCTTGAAGATCCATCCACCATTCATCATTCATCCGTTCATCCGTTTCTTCAAGAACCAAGCCCAGAAGCCCCTTGAAGTTCATCCATCGTTCATCCATCTTCTTCAAGATCAAGCCCCGACGGCCCCTTGAAACAATATTCATCCACCCTCCAAGATCAAGCCCCGACGGCCCTTGGAATCAATACATTCATCCTTCAAGAATCAAGCTCAAAGCCCCTTGAAGCTCATCCATCGTTCTTCGTTCATCGTTCTACATTCATCATCAAACATTTGAAGATCATCACTGTTCATCCCAAGAATCAAAGCGCCAAACAGCCCCTTCGAATCAACACAAACAAATCCACATCACTGTTCATCCAAGGATCAAGCCCAACGGCCCCTTTGAATCAGCAGCCCATCAACGAAATCCATATCTTACGAAGATAGAATCAGAGGAACAAATAGAGATTGTAACCCAAAATTCATCAAGTAACAAATATATTTTGTACACGTGTTCTTGTTCCTTCAGGAAATTTCCGTGTTTACAAATTTGGCACGCCCAGTGGGACTTTCTCTACCTCTCATCTCTATCTTCAAATCAAGATCCACAAAGAAAGGCACATATGGCATCAAAGCAGGCTCAAACCATTCCCGCAACTAACGCGAAAAACAAGGGTGTCCTCGTCACGAGCAGTGGCGCTTTTGGGATCACGACTCGGAGCAAGGCAAGAGCTCTTTTCGCCACATCTTCCTTCTCTGCATCAACCTCGCCAAAAGTTCATGAACACCAGAAATACAAACCCGTAATCACTTTGGCCTCGCTAAGTGCGCCAATGGAAGATATTCCAAAGAAGTGCCCCGAGTCCCTGCTCTCTGACGCCGACTCAAACAGTAGCACGGCCATGCAAGTCATGACCACCGGAGCGACTTCAATCGAGGAGCAGCTGGCTCAAATGAATGAGGCAATTGCAAAACTCACACAGACGGTGGAGGAAAAAGACTTACAAATCGCCGCGCTTGTCAACCGATTGGAAAAAGAGAACGACAGAAAAGAAGGAGGCGGTGAGGAGGAGGAACCTCCGATACAAGAATTCGAGGAGAAGCCGGACCAGGCAATAGCACCCGTGGGATCTCTGTCCATCCAACAGCTGCAACAAATGATCGCTAACACCATCAAAGCGCAGTATGAAGGGAGCTCACATGCCTCCATGTCATATTCAAAGCCTTACTCTAAAAAGATTGATGCCCTGAAGATGCCAAGAGGATATCAACCACCCAAATTCATGCAGTTCGATGGAAAGGGGAACCCGAAACAGCACATCGCCCACTTCGTTGAAACTTGCAACAATGCGGGCACTAAAGGGGACTACCTTGCCAAGCAGTTTGTGCGCTCACTGAAAAGTAACGCCTTCGATTGGTACACCGATCTTGAGCCCGAATCCATCAACAGCTGGGAGCAACTGGAGCGTGAATTCCTCAACCGCTTCTACAGCACCCGCCGTACAGTCAGCATGCTGGAGCTGACAAGCACAAAACAGTGGAGGGACGAGCCAGTCGTTGACTACATCAACCGATGGCGCACTCTGAGCCTCGACTGTAAGGACAGACTCTCGGAAATCTCCTCAATCGAGATGTGCGTGCAAGGTATGCAATGGGGATTGCAATACATCATTCAAGGCATCAAACCGCGAACGTTCGAAGAGTTAGCCACTCGCGCTCACGACATGGAGCTGAGCATCGCTCATCATGGAAAAAAGGAGCCGATCACCGACTTCAAGAAAGATAAGGTGTTTACTCCAAAGGTGGACAATCGTGGAAAGAAGCCCGCTAAGGAAGCTTTTGCCGTTGACGCCATCCCCACTAAAACTTCAGCTGCACCCATCAAAATCTCCTCTAAAACCAAAGCAAAGGAGATAAAAAGAGGTGAGCCCTCCCGTACCCAAGAAAGGTACAAAAACACCTTAAGGGAATTGGAGCAGAAAACATACCCATTCCCAGACTCTGACATGGCCCCGATGCTAGACGACCTGTTGGAAAAGAAAGTAATTGAGCTTCCTGAATGCAAGCGCCCGGAAGAGATGAATCGCGTTGACGATCCCAAGTACTGCAAGTACCATCGCATCGTGAGCCATCCCGTCGGCAAGTGCTTTGTCCTTAAGGAGCTCATCATGAAATTGGCGCAACAAGGGCGAATTGAACTCGACTTGGAAGACACTGTTGCGACACACACTACAACAATTGTGTTTGGGTCCTTTGATCTTGTGCCTCTTCGAGTCATGAATGACCATCATCCCGCGGCCCCTTCTGCACTACTACCATTGGGGGCAAACAACCAAGGTGCACCGACTGAGGATAATGAAGAATGGACCTTGGTGACCCGCAAAAAGTCAAAGAAACCCAAGCCACAGGCCGCAAGACCAAAGGTAGAAGATGGGAGAAGACACCGCCGTTGCAACAATAGGAAACCCAAAAGAAGCGTAAGAGCTGCTAAGCCAACATACGCTGGGGAGCCTATGGAGCAAGAGCCACGCATTCCCGTCTCCTTGCATGAGTACTTCCCAAAAGACTTCTTCCAAAGGTACACTGTCGCTACATGTCACGTAATAGAGGTAGAGGAGCCATCAAGAGGGGAAGTGATCACCGCTGAAGAAGTAAAAACCTTCATGACTAAAGAAGGTCTGCCGACTCATGTAAGCATCGAGGAGGCATTGCGATTACCCGAAGAGACGCGTAAAGCACTGATAGTGGCCTTAGCAAATCCCGATGACTATGGGGTACAAGGAAACAAAGATGAATGCTCAAAACTTCAGTCACATGAATATACCACATGTTGCGCCGCCCAAGACTCAATCAACTTCACTGACGAAGACTTATTGTTAGGATCAAAACCTCACAACCGTCCTCTCTTCATCTCAGGATACATAAGGGAGAGCAAAGTCAAACGCATGCTTGTAGATGGCGGATCGGCCATAAACATCATGCCAAAGTCTACAATGGCCACAATTGGCATCAAAATGGACGAACTATCTCTAAGCCGTCTACTAATCCAAGGTTTCAACCAAGGAGGACAAAAAGCGATAGGCATGATCCGAGTGGAGATGACCATCGGTGAACTCAAATCAAGCACAATATTTCATGTGATCGATGCAAGAACTTCATACGGCCTGCTCTTAGGAAGGCCTTGGATCCATGAGAATGGAGTAGTGCCGTCTACCCTTCACCAATGTTTAAAATTCTACCGGGAAGGAGTAAAGGTGATTTGAGGTGATACAAAGCCATTTACCGAGGCCGAATCACACTTTGCAGACGCCAAGTTCTACATGGAGGAGGACATGATACCCGAAGCTCTCCCGAGAGAGGTAAAGTCCACAGGCAAAGCAACGCCTAAAAAACAAGAATGGCAATCCGTTCCCAGAAAGCAAGGAGAAGAAAGCACACCATCTTCAGGCAACGACGAACTTGTGACAGCAAAAGGGGATAAGACGCTTGCAAAAGAACCAAATACGCCCGTCTTCCGATACATCCCAATGTCGAGAAGAAAGAAGGGTCAAACACCATTCGAAACTGGGACAAGCAAAGCCGACATGCAACAGTGTAAGGATGATGTGGAATTACTCAAGGCGAATGCAGTTCTACCTCTAACACAGCTAGGCGGGACCAAGGTTGCAGGACCACCACAAGGTTTCATAAAAGCTCTGCCAAAGGGAGTAGAATCAAGTTTTCTCCCAACCAAGAGAACCGAAGAAGGTTTTGATCCAAACGCCTACAAACTCATGTCAAAGGCTGGGTACGACTTCATTCCCTCTTCAAAACCTGGAAAGAAGGTTTCAGATGCTGCCGACAACAAAGAGCGTGACCTCACCGAGACTCAAAAAAGGCTGAGAAAGCATGGTTACGGAGTTGACAACGGTAAAGCAGGAATCGGCTTCGCACCAAGTGCACCTGTGAAGATTTCGAGCAAGGCGAAAAATGCTAGCACTCAGCACATCAGCGTGAGCGTTATACAAAAACAAGAAGAGCCTAAAACCGTCCCTCAGATACCGGTCGTCAATAGGATGAATCACCCAAGACCCAGAATATCGGCATTGCATCGCATTGGTGGTCAAAGCCGAACCTCCGTCTTCAAGAGGCTTAACACGCCAACATCCCGAAAATCCGTTTTTGAAAGGCTATCAAAACCTAAGAAACAAGGCAACACAGCTAGCTCGCCTTTGCAACAGTTAGTTTCCGAAAGACTGGAAGACAACAAAAAGCCTTCTAGAAGAAAGGAGACAGCACCAAAAGAAGAAAAGCCCGACGTGTTAGCAGAAAAAGGCGATATTCGGAGTTCAATTCCTTCAAGGATGAAGCGTCAAGCAATCTTGGAGATTGACACAAAAGGACCACTAAAAGTAAGAAGGCGCACCATCATCCATACCGGACAAACCTCATGCCAGCAAGTCCAAGAGGACGGCACTGAAGAGGAAGTCCAAGACGTCTTCCACATCACAGTTCGAGAAGACGAAGAAGACGAGATCCTTGAGGAAGATGTCACTGCTGCACCACCACAGCTCGAAGACGGGGGGCAAGCCACGGTAGATGATCTCAAAGAAATCAACTTAGGCACAAGCGAGGAACCAAAGCCTATCTTCGTAAGCGCACTGCTAAGTGCAGACGAGGCAGAGGAGTATTACCAACTACTGTTAGAGTATAAAGACGTCTTCGCTTGGACATACAAAGAAATGCCCGGCCTTGACCCTACCATCGCTGTACATCACCTTGCAGTCAAGCCTGGATCGCGACCGATAAAGCAAACTCAAAGGAGCTATCGATCCGAGCTCATCCCACAGATTAAGGCTGAAATTGACAAGCTAATTGAAGCAGGCTTCATTCGAGAGGTGCAATACCCAAAATGGATCTCTAACGTCGTTATCGTCCTCAAGAAATCAGGACAGATACGTGTTTGCGTGGACTTCCGAGACCTCAACGATGCATGTCCAAAGGACGATTTTCCTTTGCCAATCATCGAAATCATGGTGGATGCAACCACTGGCCACGAGGCACTATCATTCATGGATGGCTCATCCGGATACAATCAAATTCGCATGGCTCCCAAGGATGAGGAACTAACAGCCTTTCGCACTCCAAAGGGTATATACTGCTACAAAGTAATGCCATTCGGTCTAAAGAATGCTGGAGCTACATATCAGCGTGCAATGCAAAAAATCTTCGATGAAATGCTACACAAAAATGTAGAATGTTACGTGGACGATGTGGTGGTCAAAACAAAAAGAAAATCAGACCACTTAAAGGATTTGCGAATGATGCTCAAAAGACTGCAAAAGTACAATCTCAAGATGAACCCTTTGAAATGTGCATTTGGCGTCACATCTGGAAAGTTCCTGGGCTTCATTGTCAAACACCGCGGCATCGAAGTGGATCAATCAAAAATCAAGGCCATTCAAAACATGCCTGAGCCGAGAAACCTGCACGAGCTGAAAGGTCTACAAGGGTGCTTAGCCTTCATCAGGCGTTTCATCTCCAACCTCGCAGGGCGCTGTCAACCATTCAGTCGACTCATGAAAAAAGATGTCCCATTTGTATGGGATAAAGCATGCCACAATGCTTTTGAAAGCATAAAAAAATATTTGTCAAGTCCACCTGTCTTGGGGGCACCCACGCCTGGAAAGCCACTCATATTATACATCGCCGCTCATGAAAGCTCAGTTGGGGCACTCTTAGGACAAGAAAATGAATCCCAGAAAGAAAGAGCGCTCTACTACCTCAGTCGAACTCTTACCGGTGCTGAGTTGAACTATTCCCCAATAGAAAAGATGTGCCTCGCCTTGGTGTTCGCCATCCAGAAGCTCAGGCATTACATGCAGGCTTACATCATCCACTTGGTTGCTAGAGCTGATCCAGTTAAATATGTCATGTCCAAACTAGTTCTGACAGGGCGACTAGCTAAATGGGCGTTGCTTCTCAATCAACACGAGATCATCTACGTTCCAGCTAAAGCCGTTAAAGGACAAGCACTGGCAGACTTCCTCGCCGATCACCCGATCCCAGCCGATTGGGAAATCTCAGACGACTTGCCTGACGAGGAGGTGTTTTACATCGACGTCTTCCCAACATGGACGATGTTCTTTGACGGATCCGCCCGAACAGATGGAGCGGGGGCAGGAGTGATATTCATGTCACCACAAAGACAAATACTGCCTTATTCCTTCCAACTGAGCGAACTATGCTCTAACAACGTCGCTGAGTACCAAGCATTGATCCTCGGCCTCCAAATGGCAACCAATATAGGAATCACAGCCCTTGAGGTATATGGCGACTCGAAGCTCATAATCAATCAACTCCTGACCGAGTATGAGGTGAGGAAAGATGATCTGGTCCCCTACTTCCGACTGGCAACTCAGCTGCTGCAAAAGTTCGAGATGGTAACACTAGAACATGTGCCAAGAAAAGAAAATCAAATGGCAGATGCTCTCGCCAACCTAGCCTCTACCATGACGCTAGGAGAAGGGGAAGTCGCCAATGTGCCAGTTTGCCAAAGATGGGTGATTCCACTTGCCGCTGAGATACTGCTAAATGACACAAACGTCATCTCAGTACTCCTAGTCAACACCCAAGAATGGAGACAGCCGTTAATCGACTACTTGGAGCAAGGAAGACTTCCAGACGATACCAGACACCGCTCTGAGATACGTCGACGAGCACATCGCTTCCTCTATTACAAAGGAACACTTTACCGACGCTCTTTTGAAGGAGTACTTTTGAGATGCTTAGGTGAAGAAGAAGCCAGTCAAGCCATGGAGGAAGCACATTCAGGTATATGTGGAGCACATCAGTCGGGGCCAAAGCTACATTTCCAACTTAAAAGAATGGGCTACTATTGGCCAAGCATGGTGAGGGATTGTATGGAATACGCCAAAAGGTGCCAAGCCTGCCAGTTCCATGCCAACTTCATTCATCAACCGCCTGAACCATTGCACCCTACAGTTGCTTCATGGCCGTTCGACGCATGGGGGTTGGACGTCGTGGGACCGATCGCACCAAAGTCATCTGCAGGAGAAGCTTACATCCTAGCTGCAACAGATTACTTCTCCAAGTGGGCTGAAGCCATACCCCTGAGGGAAGTCAAGAAAGAAACCGTCGTCCGTTTTATCAAGGAGCATATCATCCACCGATATGGTGTGCCTCGCTACATCATTACGGACAATGGAAAGCAATTCTCCAACCGACTCATGGACGAACTCTGTGAGAAATACAAATTCAAACAGCATAAATCTTCCATGTATCATGCCCCAGCTAATAGTCTCGCAGAAGCATTCAACAAAACTCTGTGCAACCTTTTGAGAAAGATCGTTGGTAGGAGCAAGAAAGACTGGCACGAAAGAATAAGCGAAGCACTTTGGGCATACAGGACGACGCACCGGACGCCTACTCAAGCTACACCATATTCGCTCGTGTATGGCGTAGAGGCGGTCTTGCCGCTGGAAAGCCAAATCCCCTCCCTGAGAATGGCTATACAAGAAGGACTGACCGACGAAGAGAATGCAAAGTTACGTCTTCAAGAGTTAGAAGCACTAGACAATAAGAGGCTCAAAGCTCAGCAGCACTTGGAGTGTTATCAAGCACGGTTGTCCAAGGCCTTCAACAAAAAAGTTCGCCCAAGGTCATTTCAAGTAGGAGACCTCGTCCTTGCATTACGTAGGCCCATCATCATGACACACAAGACGAAAAGCAAATTCACCTCGAAGTGGGATGGACCTTACGTAGTACAAGAAGTCTACACAAACGGTGCTTACACGATCGTGGAAGAAGATGGCTTGAAGATTGGCCCCATAAACGGCAAGTTCTTGAAGCGGTACTACGCATGAGAAGGAACCACGCTCCTAGCCCGCAAGAGCATAAACTGTGTACGGCAAAATCGAGGGTACGTACATCATTCATTTGAACTACGTGATGACTTGATCCCTCCTTAAACCGAGGGTACGTAGGCAACTTGAAACTTCAAAACTTCAAGTACAGTCACATCATCAACAAAAACACAAACACTTCGAAGAATAAAGGGCAAATTCAATGACGAAAACACTTTAAATCTTTAAAGGAGGATGTCGGCTCTAAAGCTTTGTTACAAAAGAGGAAAGGAAAGACACTACTCAAAAGTTATGCCTCTAAAACTACGAAGGCGATCCTCGAGTAAATCCTCCAAATTCTTCAAAGACTCGACCTCAGTAGGAGACAAAATAGGCGATTCCATAGCCATGCTCTTCTCTTGCTTTAGGTGAGAAATCTCTTCTTGGTGCTCCGCGAGCACTCTTTCTAGATGAGACGATTCGGCCTCCAACTGCTCTCGCTCTCGCCCTAATGCATCAAGACGCGTTCGGACGGAAGCTAAAGAAGTCTCTACAGTCTGATAAACTCCCAAAACAGCTTGCTGAGAAGATTGGACTTGAGCTAGCGAGGAATCTATTGTCGCAAGTTGCTGAGCCCTAACATCCGGATCCAATTTCTCCAAAGAGGTCGCACGCAAGGAAGAATACTCAGTCGAGGCGGCCATAAGTTCGGCAATTTTGGCCTTCAAGGTCGAAGAATCAACGTTGAGGTTGTCAATTACAGAAACAAACTTTGACAAATCCTCACGGAGCAACGCAAGGTCTTCCAGCGGACACTTTGAGATCCTACTGTCAATATGGCCCTTGATGTCCATGGCCGCACGGAGACTAATGCGATGAATGAGCTGCTCAGTACCGCTAAGGTTTGGCCCCCTCAAAGAAATCTCAGAATTAGCTGGCAAAGGTACCGGACGCATAGCAGACTCTTGTACGCATTCACCAACACGCGGCAAGCTTGGGAGGCTCGACGGATTTTGAGTAAGCTCTGCACCAGGAAGATCCCTGATCCCCTCATCGGCGGGTAGACTGCCTCCGACCGGCATAGAAGGCCCAACCTAAGAAGGACAAACAAAAATGTTAGAAACAAAAGCTAAAATAAAGAGAAGAAATCATGAAAAAAAATATATACATACATCTCTCTCAAATAACATACGGCCATCGGTTTGAGAAAGCCTAAATGCCTCTTTCTTCTTATGACGAAAGTTAACGTCGCTATCAACCCGAGAAACCTCAAGTGGTCGCTTGTTTAAAGCCTGCTGACGCAGCCGCGAAGCAAGTCCATCCTCATGCGAACCGACTTCGTCACCCGCCTCTTCAGAAGCATCCAAATGAGAAGAAAGCAAGCGTGAGCGTTGACGGGCTGGAACCACAGGGTTATCTTGCAAGGGAGTCACACTCGCACAATCAAAAGGTACTAGCTGTGGAGGAACTGAAGAGCAACCCTCTTTCGATGCCTTATGGTGAAAATGGGAAGAATTAACGTCACTTGCCATCCCCAAATTCTCATAGTGTGCCTTCGACCACCAATTTACGTAAGCACGAGTCACAGGATTATTCTTGAACTCGTCTTTAACTGGCAGGGTGATAGAAGCATTTGTGCGTGCACGGGTGCAAGACTCCCAATGCATGTACATATCTTGCAAAGATTTCGATTGATCTCTCTCTTTCAGCCTACCCGGAATAGTTTGGACAAAACCAAACTGCCTGCTAAAACGGTGGGGATTATACGGCTGAATAATGCATCGGTCTTCTTGCCGCAGAGAAACATACGCCGATCGAAGGCTTATGAAATAAGACAAATCTGAAGAGCGAAGGTGTGGATCATCCACAATGATTTGTCGCGTCAAGCCGACTCTTGCCAGACAATCCATTCTCGGGCCTTCATAACTTTCAAATAGTGCTCGCGCCTGCAAATCATCAAGACCCTTCGCGGAGAGCACACCAGAATACTTCGTCATTAAAGGCCCCAATTTCACTGAAGACGACGAAGAAAAATGAGTATTAAAATATTCGCCCAACCACCCATACACATAGTGGTAGGGAAGTACCGCAGCACGGTCTTCAGTGCTTGCCAAGTTTGAAACAACACTCAAACCGTTGTAAATATTGGCTAAGACCGGGATAGCAAGACTAAAAGATTCGCCTGCAGCCATCTTGCTGGCAACTTTGAAAACTCCGGGACGGACGAAGTTGACGTCATCTTTAGGGAAAACAAATTTACAAAGCCAACAAGCTAAAAAAGCGGCTAAGTAAGATTCCTCCAAATGCTCTGACGACACACCAAGGTCTTCAAAAGTCCTCAACTCAATAGGGGTACGGCGCCTAACTGGACCAATGACGCCTGATGGATCCGAGTCTCCCTTAGGCCTGGTCGTCTTATTGTAACCGCTTTTCTTCGAAGGCCTCTTATACTTCATGGCATCCCAATACCAAAACCGAATCCATGAAGAGATCTTCACGCCTGACTTGCCCGGAGCCTCTTGGGAAAGCTTGTGATATGCCCAAAACAAATAGCGACAGCTCACAGGCAATCCTCGACTGTTGCGACAAGAAAACTCCTCCACGCTAGGGACAACCTCGTCGTAAAACTTTCCCTGGATTGGCAAGCCCCATATCTTCTGAAGATCTCGAAGAGAGAGCGACATCTCCCCTCGAGCTGTGTGAATTGTGTTGGTTGCTGAACACCAATGCTCAAAAAATTCACGAACGACGGAGGGTTGGCGATCATAACTGAACAAAGATGCATATACAGCATGGTAAAGGCCCGTTTTGGTAAGCGCATCCTTGGAACGGCTCAAGACATCTTCAAGCCATTCCCAATAAAAATCAACAAAAGCAGCCCCTCCAGTGGTCGACAGGGCACCACCCCAAGCCACGGCTCCGTTGCGGATACGATCGCCAAGAAGATCAAACATAATCGGAGGGTTGTCGTAAACATGGTGCGAAGAGTTCAAAACAAGAATCTTCGATGAGCACGACCTCTTCTTTGCATTAGATCGAATAGAGTTCACCACTTCCCAAGCTACTTCAGAAGACCATGACTTAATATGCATGGAGTTGTCTTTGGCGGGAAGGACAAGCGCCTTAGGGCCAGTCAGTGGCGCATAAAGCTTCAGCGTCGTTCCACTATCTTGGGAATCACCTTCCTTTGCAAGAACAGTAAGGGTACCGCCCTTAAAACACCTAAAAACACCATAACCGCAACGAAAAGTCAGCCACAAGACTTCGGCAAGACAGTGGACAGTACAGCAAGGACAGCAAGCACGGTAACAAGGGCAGCTACGAGACGGTCCTTCAAGGCGCGTTACGGTAGCAAAGAAACTATATGCCACGCAGCGACTACGCAAGCAGTTTCTTGCACCGCACGGCAACACCACCACTGAGGGAAATTTGCGACCAAAAGACAATACGCAACGAAGCCCCAGTGCAGCCTCTTGTACAGCACCACACGGCAGCGCACCAACCGAGGGAATACTGTAATCAAAAGGCACTACACGGCGGAACTCCAGCGCAGTCTCTCGCGCAAGCACTTGGCAGCAAAGAGCACAAAGTACACTATCGTTTACTCCACTTCCGGAAGCTTCATAGGAGTCCCATCATCATTGCCATGCCTTCGCAAAATTATTTACGCAATTCCTGACATCACAACAAAGAAGTCCATCAGATCACATCCAAAATAGAAAATTACATAAATGTGGCTTAAAAAAATATATAAATAAAAAATACATATGTTTTATGTATTTACAAAAAAAAATATATAAAACTTTATGTATTATTTTTATAAAAAAAAAAAAAAAGGGTGTGTATATGTCTCGACCCAAACAGCAACAAAGAAGCAGTAAGGCCCAAATCCAAGCACAAGTCAACGTCTTCACCGAAAAGAAGACCTCCAGCAGCAACAAATGAGCCCAAGCCGCAAGCTACAGGCCCAATTCTTGAAATCCCTACCCAAACCCAATATTGGGACAAGTCCAAATTCATGCCAGGTCCACGCCATCTTTCCAAAGCCGGCTCTCTCTATCGCTCTACTACTCTCTGTCTTTGGCCGCCTCTCTTAAGTCTCTTTCTCGCAAATCGCCATGGCCATCACCTTCCCAAATCTACCACCACCAGTGCAGCAGAAACCCATATCTCTCTCTGTCTCTATGGGTGCACCGACGTCAGAACACGAAGCCCATCATCAGCGTTCCCAACCAGATTGGGTCCCTCAGCTGCGGCTCCTGAGTCCATCTCACCTGCTCTCCAGACCTCCAGGTTCGGCTTGGCCGGAGACATACCGGAGCGCCGGGTCCGACCCGTTTGGGACGTCATCGATTCTTCTTCCTCTGTAGAAACCAGCGTTCTGGGCCAAGTCAGCCGAAGCCCAGCAACATCAGAGATCTCCTCCCCGAGTCACGACTGCCTTGACGCCTCCCCGAGTGAGTTGAGAGGAGGACGCATTTCACGCAGATCGCAGGAAGCTTTTACACTTTCGAAGTCGAGCTTTTCGGTTTGGAAATCTCTCGAATTTGAGCTTTTCTGTTTGGAAATCTCTCCCATTTCTTCCATGGAAGCTGCTCCATTGGTCAGTGTCTAAACCGCGGTCATTGGTAGATCCGAATTCGGTTTCGTAACAATGTCTTCGTGGCTCAAGGCTGCTGAAGATTTGTTTAAAGTTGTTGATCAAAGGGCAAAGCTGGTTGTCAGTGAATTGGATGATCAGTCGCCATCCCAATCACAAACTTCAAAACAAGAGGAACGCACGGGAGGATGCCCCAGAGAAGTCAATTCTCGTTTCACCTAAAAACATCACATCCAGGATGGGAAGACACAAGGAGAGAGGAAGCAGGGACAACAAGAAGCCAAAGCTCGGGACTTTGAAACTCTCGCTAGCCTTGCCGGGGGTGTCTCTCTCACTGCCTCAAACGCCTTGCAGAATGGCGATCCTCCGGCGATGCCTCGGCCGAGCAGAAGCATACAGTCGTTAGCGCCATCTGCTAACAACACACAGACAACTTACTCCAATGATTTCACAGCAGCTTGCGGATTGCGATCATAAGCTCGGATAGTGATGGTGGCTGCCCCGACTGCACATCAATCTCCGACGACGCTCCAGTGCACGTCCGATCTCATCCCACCGCTTAACCCACAGACCCACTTCTCAACTCCAGCTCGAACAGCCCAATGACAGAGAAAAGATAAATGAAGCAAAATGGGTGTATGCGGATGTGTAAATATATGCATGCATGAATTTCCAGAGAAGTAAGCAAAGATACGAAACATACGTAAGTGTGCGTATAAACAAACCTCCCTACACGAAATCAGAAGTGCATGTAAATAAAGCTACCTATCATACGGGTGTGAGTATGCATATGCTTACGTAAAGATCTCCACAGAAATAAGGGAAACCAAAGATCAGCTATCGTGCAACTCCAAGACAAAGGGGCAGCTTCTCTTAAAAAAAAATATGGAGGAAATGTCTAAAGTTACTGGAAGAAACCGTGCAGAAAGAACGAAACACATGCATTGATAAATAAGTTGTTTTGTTTTGGAGATGAATAAACAATTGAAAGAAAAGATGCTAGCTGTCTGAAGTGATGAGCAGATTATTGTGGAGCCTCTGCTCCATCTTCGGCCTGTCAAGACTGTAAAGCAGAAAAGAGAAAAAAAGAATGGCGAATGCAAATGATGATCCATTGTTTTTTTTGGGGAAGTCAACAGGAATTTGCTTTCATAAAGACAAAAGAAGAAGAGACGGAGAAAAGATGGATCCACTCATAACAATGTTAAAAAAATAATAATAATAATATGGAAAGGGGAGTGATGCACCGAAAGCATTAAAAAAAAAAAACAAGGGAAAGGTATCCAATGTGGGCTTGCCCACCGAAAAAAAAATGCGGAAAATTAAGAAAAAAAAAGAAAAGAAGAAGAAGCATTTAGTGAAATAAAGTCCATATTATTTCTCTAAAATTTTACATAAATTTACATTATAAAAAAAAAAAAAAAAAAGGAAAATCAAAATTACAAGCAGGGAATCTTTAAGTACGGTCAGGTGATGCCTCAGAAGTCGACGGAACCCCGGGAAGACGAAGAGCCAGAGTTGGAATCTCCGGACCCGGGACGCTCGGTGCAACTCCGGAGGACGAAGGCAACATGAACCTCGGGAGTAACGCCATGAACCTGTCATGGTCACTTTGGATCCGACCATCCGACTCCTGCAGCTGGTCCAGCTTCCTCTTCATGCTGGTCGAGTAATTAGTTGCAAACAGGTGCAATTCCTTGTTCTCGTGCCTGAGTCCTCTGACCTCTTGCCGAAGACTCACCACCTCCGCCATCAGTGACTCCACCTGCCGAGATCTTGCAAGAAGGCGCTGGCCCATGTTTGAAACTGAGCCTGCACTTTGGACACGGAGAGCTAAAGATTCCTGAACAGCCAGCTCGTCCGACCGCCTGGATAGCAACCTAGTGTCCCTTGGAGTGAGGAGATTTCGAGCAACCACCGTAGCGGTTATTTCGTTTCTCATCAATGAGTCCCCAACTGTAAGAGGACCGTTGGGGGATATGAAGGACGGACGCCAAATGTTGTCTGGAGAAGACAAGTCATCATCTTCTCCGACGTTCAAGTTAAGGCGACGGTCAGAAGGGC
This sequence comes from Crataegus laevigata, assembly GCA_963580275.1. Taxonomy (NCBI): domain Eukaryota; kingdom Viridiplantae; phylum Streptophyta; class Magnoliopsida; order Rosales; family Rosaceae; genus Crataegus; species Crataegus laevigata. Next base: position 5,295,083 of record OY756938.1, read on the forward strand.
AAGACATTTTCAAAATGTGTTAAGAAAGAAGAGATCAGAAAGATTAAAATTACAGAAGTGCAAGAAGAATACAAGAAAAGTTCAATTACAGAAGCGGAAGAAGAGTGTTTACAGGAGGGAGTTCAAAGTGTGAGGTGAAACAAAAAATTCGCGCCTCTATAAAAAGAAGAAAATGAAGAAGCACTCCTCAGAGATCGAAGAAGCGCTCCTTTCGCAAATCAAAGAGTGACGCTCCTTTCTCGAAGGCCGGAGTCCTGTCTCAAAAGAGCCGTTCCTCTATCAAAAGCTGGGCTTGACTCAGAAATCACGTGGCATCAGCTTTTCCAGTTTGTCATCACTCTTCACATGCGTCACATGCAGCTTGGAGTGTTGCGAAAACCACGAGCCGAACCCGGATTTGAACCCCGGTTTTCAAAAGATCATCATTCCAGACGTATCGTCACTCGTCGCATGCGCAGTCAGCTTCGCGGAAATTACGGACGGCTGTGTCAGAAAGCGCGTAACTGGTACTGTTCATCCATCACCGGCTGCCGACAAATAGTGAAGGAATAGTTCCGGTTGTGAAGCCAAAATTCTATAAGTTCGACCTTCGCCTTCCACAGCAAAGGCACACCTTCACACCCTCTCAACCTCTCAACCTCTCTTCATCTCCGATAATGTCTTCCCAAAGAAACCTTTCGAGTCACTCAGTGTTCTTCATCCCTTGGAACACCCCAGAAAACAAATCATCCAAAGCAAAAGTATTTTATATTAAAAAGGTTAAAAGCAAAAGTATCTCATATTACGCTTTCTCCTCACTTTCATCTGAAGAACATGGAGAAAGTGAGATCCTGATTGCTTACCTAGTCTTGCTCTCGAGTACTCATCTCAGACCCCTCCCAACCCACTTCAAAAATAAACCTGTGTAGAGGTGCTTCTTCAAAAGCAAAAGTACCTCACAGACGAAGCAGGAGGAGTCTGAGTTGCATCCAGATGAAGGCAGAGTCTGAGATGATCCAAGAGTTCAAGAAGATGCCACACCTGCGCAGAGACCGGACTACTTGAAGCATGTGGAGACAACGTGCTGAATCAACCTTCAAGACCAAGCCCCGACGGCCCCTTGAAGAAAACACAAGTCCGATTCAAGATTAGAAAATCTAGCTGAAGAAAGCAGGAAGAGTCTGAGTTGCATCCAGATGAAAGCTGTGAAAAAATCACAAACCCGATTCAAGATCAAGTGCCCGTCACCCTTGAATCAACCTTCAAGACCAAGCCTCAACGGCCCTTAAAGAAATCACAAGTCTGATTCAAAGATCAGGTGTCCATCACCCTTGAATCAAAACTAGTTCAAGATGAAGTCTGTGGAAAGTCAACAAGCACAACAAATACACGTGCCGATTCACCCCAAATATAGTCTCAGCCCAATCCAAGATCAAGCCCCGACGGCCCTCGGATCGACGTCTACAGTAAGGAAACTTCAAGACGCATCTCCTACATATGACAAACACATGTATACGACACGCCTTGAAGTGGGGGCATTTGTAGACAGTGAAATTTCAATAAATAAAATGTTGACCAATGGTCAAAATTTTAACACTCATGTATTACATAAATTGTATACATATTGTATGATTCGACGAAAATTCGAAAAAAGTTAAAAAAGCTGTCAAACAGGACACGTGTCAACACCTGGCAGAGACGGCTTATTTCATCTGGAATATTATATTCAAAATTAGGCCTTGGAAAATTCTATAAATAGAAGCCAATTTCATTCATTTCAATTCACCAATTCACAAATACATTTCTCTACTCCCAAATTGGAAGAGAATTCTCTGAAGTTCGTTCTTCGTTCTTCGTTCTTCGTTCATCGTTCATCGTTCTTCAAGATCAAGCCCCAACGGCATCCATCCTAAGATCAAGCCCCAACAGCCTCTTGGATTAGCACAATTGTTCTTCAAGATCAAGTCCAGAAGCCCTTGAAGATCCATCCACCATTCATCATTCATCCGTTCATCCGTTTCTTCAAGAACCAAGCCCAGAAGCCCCTTGAAGTTCATACATCGTTCATCCATCTTCTTCAAGATCAAGCCCCGACGGCCCCTTGAAACAATATTCATCCACCCTCCAAGATCAAGCCCCGACGGCCCTTGGAATCAATACATTCATCCTTCAAGAATCAAGCTCAAAGCCCCTTGAAGCTCATCCATCGTTCTTCGTTCATCGTTCTACATTCATCATCAAACATTTGAAGATCATCACTGTTCATCCCAAGAATCAAAGCGCCAAACAGCCCCTTCGAATCAACACAAACAAATCCACATCACTGTTCATCCAAGGATCAAGCCCAACGGCCCCTTTGAATCAGCAGCCCATCAACGAAATCCATATCTTACGAAGATAGAATCAGAGGAACAAATAGAGATTGTAACCCAAAATTCATCAAGTAACAAATATATTTTGTACACGTGTTCTTGTTCCTTCAGGAAACTTCTGTGTTTACAATTTTATACCAAGTATCAAAATAAAGTTGGTCACAAAATTTGTTCTATAGTCAAATGCGCAGTATTTGACAAAATGAACACAAACTCCATTCTATACTCAAATTGTGATAATCTTTTATGAAGAGAACAATTACTGATACCATATCTCGCCGGAAATGTCATTCATTTCAAGATTAGATGTCCCATTACAACTACGTTCAACATGTGGGTAAGGGATTAAAAGAAGTAGAGCAAGGATACAGAGTCCATAGACTCCATGTTAGAAGTATGTCATCAAAACTAATTAGGTTGCAATTAGTTTTGGAAAATACTTCAAAATGTTATGGCCTATATTTAGCTGGAGGAGGGAAATAGGGGTGCGGTGGGGGAGAGAAAGAGAAAGAGAAAAAGAGGCTCGGGGAAATTGTGTGATGATATTTCCTCATGCCTTGTGCCTTTATTTACAGTAAACAGCTTAATTACCCTACAAGTAATACAAAGTCCAATAGAAAATTATCTACAACATCACATAGGATTCCTAAATAATTTTTTTCTAATACATTTGATATTATCTACACTAAGGAGTGGAAGAATGGGCTATCCATAATAATTTGGTTCAAATTCACTTTTGGCGAGAATCGAATCTATGACATCTCACTTACAAGTGAAGAGAAATGCCACTAGACCATAGTACTAAGTGACAAGATTCCTAAACATAATATTTTCGAGAATTTATACAATCACACATGTGTTATAATTATAACTACAACACTCCCCCTTGATTGTGTAAATGCTTAAGTAATCAGGACATCAGATCTTCATGAATGATGTAGAAGAAGTTAATCAAGTCGTCATGTCTAGTCGACACAAGTATCAAACACATAGGGAATGCATGTAGGACTAATTCTGACTAAATCTGGATATGGTAAAACTCAATGAAACAACCCATAGTATAACAAAAAAAGTGAGTTAATATAATCAGTCAAAACTTAACATCTTTAGGACGTAAAAAGAACGCACACAAGGGATATGATCCCAAAATGCGTGCCTCATCAAAACCTTGTCAATTAATAAAAACCCAAAGGGAAAAATGTTCTTATACTAAGGAAAAATGAGTATACTTCAGGATTAACCCATGAGTTTGACAAAACCCCATGAGAACTAAAGAGTTGCAAATCAGACACTTTACGCACACTAATTTCTTGAACATGTTTTTGGAAGGTTGACTTTGGTAGTGACTTGGTGAAAAGATCAACAAGGTTGTCTTGCGATGAGATTTGTTTGACTTCAATCTTTTGATTCTCTTGTTGCTGATGTGAGAAAAAGAATTATGACTGGTGTTGTCTCCTTTAACGTACCATTTCTTGATATGTGTTGGGGTTTAGGCGCAATATGCTTGGTGTTGTCTCATTGGATGAGAAGAAGAATTTCGGCGCAATATGCTTGGTGTTGTCTCATTTGATGTATCATTTCTTGATATGGTCGATACATGAGGCGTTGTCTTCATAGATCATTGTGGGGACATTAACTACGAAAAAGGTTCGCAAGTCCTTCGAATATGCTCTACAACAACTCTCATCCAAATCATTCACGTGTGGCCTCGTGAAGGGCGAGAATTGATAGGATTTTACTACACACGAAAACTAAGTCAAAATCACACAAAATACTTGTAAGAGTACAAGAGAATTGTAGTATAAATGTTCATGCAAGGTCATTCTCCACAGGATTATTGAAACAATTTATATTTAAACCAACTCTTGGCTAATTATTCAAAACAAAGTTTAGAAGAAGAATAAAAATTGTGACTTAAAATTTAAAAATAAAATAAGTAAAATCAGTTAAAGAAATCGGCAAGATAAAGAAAATAAAAGAAAATGTTTTTGAGAATATCTAATCTAAAAGACACTAGGGTTCCGTCGTCACCTTAACAATCCTACGTAGTTCTTCTAATTATTTATGAATTATACATACATATTTTGAAAATTAGGTTTTCCTAAGTTATGCTCTACTTGGACCTCCAAACTAGAAAAAAAAATTATATATATCAAACATGCAACTTGTTCATTCATTTGGATCAAATCTGAACCATGCAAGACCCATTAAGCTTTATGAAAATCCTTTGAAAAACCATGCAACCCTTAAGATGTGGTATTTATTCTAAGCGAAATTACAATTAACAATTACAAAAAGCCTTAGTCAAGGACAACCCTCTAACCAAAATTACATCGAATTACTTTTCTAAAAATCCTAATGATGGCAAACCATTAAGACATATAGATAGCTTAAACATTCTGATTATGCATAATATCCTAAGAAAATTGAAAAGAAACTATATATTCTTGCTAAGACTCATAGCCTATCCCTAGCAAAGAGAGTTAGTTACACATATTCATAATTAAAAACAAAGAAAATAACATTCAGAAGAAAAAGAAGGAAACACCTTGTATTAAAGAAACAATCACCTATGCCAAATTCTCTCAAAGTCTGGTGCCTGTCATTTCTTGGTTGCACAGTTGCTCTTCCGGAGCTCTTTCATTATATTCTTTTGGCATGTCAATAGTGAAGACTTCGTCTCCTAGGCTTGGAGCAAAATCCATGAGGTCTGCATCCTCATTTCCTCATCCCTCAGCTTGGGGCCATGGGGTATCATAGCTCTACGACTTGGAGTATTTGCACTAATAGGCCTTCTCAATGTTCCTAGAAGATTCCCAAATGGTTTCCGGTGGCTTAGGATCGTGGATCCATAGATGGTAGTCGTCGTCCTCTCCGGAGCATGTGATGATAGCTGCTACCTCATTCCCTTAGTGTTTCGGTAGAGGGTCTGTGTATATGGCTTACGTCATGCATGATAGCTCTAACGTTCCTTCACGGATTATTGCATGGAGAATCATGCGCATAGTTTGGCATACAATAGAGGGATGTCCTATGTACTGATGGTAGCAACAGTACCTGGGATCATTTCTGTCTTCCCTGGAAAAAGGTTTGTATGGCCGAGGTAGCTTGATGGCTCTATCAAGGATAGCTTGGAACTCCTCGTCACTGCACTCCAGCGGAGGGTAAGTTTCCCTATCGCTCTCCCTTTCCTTCCTATTTTGTGGGTTGTAATCAAATCTTTCATCCACGACTAAGGCATAATGGGCTTCTTTCTTGTCAGTCTTTCACGGTTTCCTTGTAGATGGCTTAACTGACAAGCTGGTCTTCTTCAGTGCCTTTTGGAGCCTTGAGAACTGGTTGATACTAATGTTCTCCGGGTACACCCTGTAGTCAGCTACGATGTTGCTGATGCAGATCTCCACAAGAGCCTCCTCATCCTTTTCGTCATAGCAGTCAAGAGCGAGGTCTTGGAAACGTTTGATAAAAGTCACTAAATATTCCCCGTGTTTTTAGAGTGTGTTGTTAAGTTGAGTTGTTGTGACCCTTTCCTCATGCTGAAAGTAATTTTTATAGAACTTGCCTGCTAGCTCCTCTTATGTCCATATAGAACCTGGTGCGAGAGTGGTGTACCAAGTATAGGAATGATCAATTAGGCTTTTCGAGAACTTTTTGAGACGTAGGTTACAGTCACCATCATGAGGACCCAAAGCGTCAATGAAGTGGCTTATATATTCCTTGGGGCTACCTTTCCTCCCATCAAAGAGAACAAGGTTGAGAGTCTCGTATCCCTTAGGATATGGCATGTGGAGAATGTTGGTTGGATATGGTGGCTCACGAACATATTTCCAATCCTCCGAACTCTTGTGCAGCTCTTTTTCAAGCATGGCTATGACATCTTCCTAAGTGACAAAAGATGGTGCCTTTTCATGGTCTTTGCCAGCAGCAGCGGCTGACTCCTCTTGAGAAGTCTTTTCCCTGGGTGTGCAGTTTTTGTCACTGGCTTTTTCACTTGGCTTCAAGATTGAGTTTTTCAACTACTTCACCGACGCATCAATTTCCTTTTGAGCTTCACCCAAGGCATAAATGGTTGCGATGATGTCTGGCATGTCATATTCGTTTATATTTTCTTGACTTTCCTGGTATTGGCCTTCGCGTTGGGACTCATCGAGTCGAGAAGCAGCTTTGCCTGCGTCTAAGGCGTTACCACTCCTGGTAATGTTTCTTCTGGATCTTGGATTAACGGCTCAAAGATAGCACAAAAGATTAATATAATGACTTGCTCAAGCGAAGTGTGGTGTGGAAGCTAGAAGATTATTGGTTTACATAAGAGAGAGAGAGAGAGAGAGAGAGAGAGAGAGAGAGACAGAGAGACAGAGACAGAGAGACAGAGAGAATTTGCATGGTTGCATGGCATTCTTAGATGCATGTTTCAGACTTTTTTAGGGTGATGACGAGGCTTCTGGTGGCTGAGATGTTCGATGGAAGGGTTGTGGGATCACTACCGTTGTATGAATGGTGGTGCTTGAGGCTTAGAACGTGCCTCTGGAAAATCAATCGAGTTCTCGACTCTGCCTTTCATCTTTCTCCGATTGGGGTTCCTTTGATTGTTTCTAGATATGGATTTTAATTTCTGAAATTGGAATAACTAATTTGATGAGTAGAAGGCAAACTCACTGATTTGTAGTGTTTTTGTTCTTAAATTTTTAGCCTTTTTTTGGATATCCATGTTTGTCTTCTGTGCTAGAGAGATGGTAGTACAAAAAGTGTTTGATAAAAGTCCTCAACGAGCGTTTGATGCAGATTTGTTTGTATCAAAACTGATGGGTCCAGAAGGGGAGGTGCATGCATTAGGGAAGTTAGTTGTGTATGTATATGTTTATGATTTACTAGCATTCGATTCGTTTCAGTGTGGACATCTGGTTTTAACTTGGTGAATTGCAAAAATTGAGAATGTATATTGCTGACTTGTGTGTAGTTTTAATTATTTAATAATGTGTTTAGATGATACTTTAGATAGAGAAAAAGAATTTAGAACAAAGTATCAATCTGAAGGTGATTCGCTTTAAACTGGAAATATCAATTCGTTCTAAAATATTGAAAACATTTCGAGAATATAGAAATTTCGGTTTAGAATTGGGCTTCGAATTTCCATCCTTAAAAGGATCAGTTTGGAATTCGAGATCTCATTTTCGATTCGGGATTCTATACCGAATCAGTCCTAGTCAAGTTTGACGTAGACCAAATTTCTACCTGCCATTACACTTCTTTTATGGGAAATATTGAAGTACCAGGTTTGCACATTTTAAATTCAGATATGGAAATGGTTGCCGAATCAGAGACATTTTCAATTGATTTTGGCTTTTTATTTTTTAAATGGTGTAAAGTTAAATACATATTAAATTTGGTGTTTGAGGATAATTTAGGTAGTCAAATTAGATTGAAGAAAATATTGATAGTTTAATTAAAAGTAATATTAAAAAAAAATTAAAAGTAATATGAGTGTAGAGAGTAAGTGTTGGGTATAGAAAGATATGATATGTGCTCAAATAAAATCCCTCAGATAAATTAGATTCTGGTGATACTCTCCTCAATTCACACATCATATACCTATTTGTGGACCAAATTTTTAATGTGTCCGGAACATAGGCCCGTAAATTAAGTGCCATAATACAATTGGTTAGAATTTTTTTCAAGTTTCTAATCAATTATAGTAGTACACTTATGTACCAAACTGTGCTCCCGAAACACCGAAATTCTCTCTAATTTATCGTATGTGGTTCCCAACACTACAAGAGAAATTGACAAATGTCATGACATAATTGCACAAAATAGAGTGTATAAAAGCCTATCAATAATGTAGCCACTAATTGGCCTTTTACCTACCCCATTCTGAAATCACTTTTCTAAACATGAGGCGCCATACATTAAAGTTTTCAGAAACTTTGCGGGTGTAAAATGAAATTTACAAGTTGACATAATCTCTTCACCTAACCTAGAAGTTTGGACATCATATGGAAGAACAAATGGAAGAAATCAAAAAGACTCAATTCTTCTTTCTTGCACTCATTGACCCTATGAAACATACTCCAAATAATTTTTATAATTAATATTTCTTGCACAAATGAACTTCCTGATTACAAAATTTCCTTTAAATAAGGAACAAAGACTGCAGAGCAAAAGCAAGGTACGTAGCTAGTCTTTATCTCTCTAAATCTAAAACCATGAAACTTTCTAGTGTGAGTGCGGCCACTGCTGCTTTTATACTTCTTCTTCTTTTACTGGCAGCAAGTTCAAAGGCCACAATAACATGCAGTGACGTAACCAAGGACCTTAGACTGTGCCTGAGCTACCTAGTAAGTGGCTCAGGGAAGCCACCTGCTGCATGTTGTTCTGGAGCCTCAGCCATCGCATCTGCTGCGTCAACCTCTGCTGATAAGAAGGCCGCATGTGCCTGTATTAAATCAGCAGCGCAGAAAATTAATATCAAATCCCAGTTGGCCCAAGCTCTCCCTGGGAACTGTGGGATCAACTTGTCCTTCTCTATTTCTCCAAATACTGACTGTTCAAAGTAATTCATTCTCTCTCTATTATTTTCATTGATTATTCCCAATTAATTTTACCATCAGAATACAGTTTCCAGTTTACATTATTGACTCAAGTGTTTTTCTTGTTGCTCCACTGTTGCACATGCAAGGTTGGTTGAACCGTTGAAGCTGAAGCAGCGTGAACATTCGGAAATAAAAGTAGTCCTCTTAATCTGTACCGATATACATATAGAAAAATCCAGTTTTGCTGGCGGATCCAGGAAATAATGTTTGGGGGGTCAATAAGGATAATGCGCGCAGCGCGGAATTTTTTTTTAACAGAAACGGCATGCATATCGTCATTTCATCGGGTCTTGGTAGGATAGCGCGACCAGCTACTCCAAAATCCTAGTTCAAAGGTTCTGAACGTTCAAACATGGAGGAAGAGATTGCTTCAACTTGTCGGCCTTCTCGGAATCAAACACACAAAGTGTATAAAGGTACTTGTAGCACAAAGGTACCTTAATGGCAGCAGCAAGGGAAGAGATGGAGTTAAGGGTTTGGGGGGGATTTAATAGTAAGTAATGTGTATATGTCACGCTAATATTGAATTTCTCTCATTATGTTGGTATAAATCACTTGAGACATGAGATTGTATACTATATGATAATTCTGTGGTCTCCCTAGTTTATTGGAAGAAAAAAAATGATGATTTTGTTTTAAATAACGACATATGAAGAGTTGAGGTATGTTATCAACTTATCTATATAAATAAAGGAGGCACCCTAAATGGTGAGACATTCAAAATACCATATATTGTCCTTTAAAAATTAAAAAAAATTACAATTGAACCAAAAAGAGATAAAGTAATTCACCACATTTTAATTTTAAAACTTTATGAAAAAATTAAAACTCTCACATGGGTGACTTTAGGGTTGGAGGAGGAGAAAACAAAAGAAATTTGGGGGTTTTGGAATGGAAGTCTTCGAATCTGTGCAAAAAAGGGCTGAAAAAGGACACGGTGGGAATTTTTGTTTTTGTTCAGACCTGCCCAGGACACGCAGGGCATTTTTTTTTCAGACCTGGCCCAAAACGACGTCGTTTTGCCCAGGTCCTTTAAAAAATTTCCGCGCGCCAGCCTTCGTCTTCAACCTTGCGCTGGGAGGGAGTGTTCTTTCGGGCCTTTCATCGAACAGGTGGAGTGCAGCTCCACGAGGTCGCACCACGGCTCCGGCAGCTCCAAGGGGTCGCACCAACAGCTTCAAGAGACCTATAAGGTTAATTCCATGGCGTCCAAGAGGTCGTGTGACCCCTTTGACCCCACTGTGGATCCGCTTCTGTCTGCACGCGCGTATTACAATCCTGAAGATCTGCTCATGCATGCATCTTTCGGACCCCACTACGAAATAAAGTTAAATTTATCTATAATTGATATATGGCCTAAGTGTGTTAATCTTCTGCTTAATTACTAGTTTGTAGCTTTTTTCCTAGCGCGCTTGTTCCGAATTAAATAAAAGTTTTGCCCCTAAATATATTATATGGGAATGAAGACAATCATTTGTGTTGTACTCTGACATATGCATTTTATTATTATTTTTATTTTTTATAATCGCAAATTGAATCTCACTGCAGAGCTATCATGGGAAGTGACTATGGGGATAACTTATTAATAAACAAGAAAAATACAATATGTTAAGGGGGCACAAAACCAAACCAAGACCGTTAGAAAATTCATAAAAAACAAGTAAAAACCATTCTTAACAAAACCTATAACAAGAAAGCTAAGAAATGTTACGATAAAGTAGATGTAGTGCAAGAAGGCATGAATACCACCAATGAACACCAGGATGATCAACACCATAATTGTCAAACAATCATTTACTCAATTACCTTCTCTAAAAATATGAGAAATCTGAACTTGCGTGGAGGATAATAAAATTTGACAATTACCTTCTCCAAGGGACCAATGTCAAAGAAGGCGAAGATGAATAAAAAATGTGAAAAACTAGTGAGGAATCACACTCAATCCTAAATGAATGCCAATCTCTATCCCAATCTAAGGATACAACATGAATAACAACATGTAGTTCGGTGTCCAAGGAAGAGGCCAAACTTATTGCATCTGCAAAACAACCGAAAGAATGATCCATAAAATTATGAATGCTACCACCAAATGCAACCAAACCAATGGAACCTTTTGCAACACCGTCAATATTTATTTTGACCTTGATTTCTGTTAAGCTTTTTCCTGTTCATTGTACTATACTTGCTCTAGTGTGAGATGGGAGAAGCTCTTAAAGAGTCAAGTCGCGAGTGGACACTGCATCTTGAGTGTTCTTCAAAGCATAGACCCAACTGTGAATGTACAATCACATGTGGACCAATTCGGGAATAGACATTTCTTTGTGCGCTAAAGTGATAAAGAACGTTTTTGCGAGGGCCAGTGTGTAAGTGCAAGTTTCCTGAATGCTCGATTCGAGGTTGGTCAAGTGGTTACTTGCTAGGACGTCTTTGTAAAGAGATATCATTATCACCTCTTGCCTTGCTTCGGGATACCTCGTCAGGAGTGCTTTGCATTTTGATTTGCTTGAGAAGTTGACTCACCAAATTGGTTTGATGCAAGAGTGCGCTTGTTAAGTTTGCGATCTACAGAGATAGGTTTGGATCGCCGTTCGGAGTGGAGGTGTTGGGTTGATAAGCATCTTCTTAAGTGATGGAAGATCTTCTAAAAACTAGGAAACAAAATATAGGAAACAATCTCCTACACTAAGAATTTGCTAGTTTACAAATCTACCACGTTCATGGGCTAACTAGCTTGAAAACTAGCCTAAGAGATCTTGTTTTAGAGCTTGAGTCATCTTGAATATCTTTGTTGAAGATCCAAATGCCAAAACTGCTATCATGGACGCCAAAAAGCCCAAATAAGCATGAAACATCACTTGGCAACTTTGCGCGTTGATTCATTATTTATTCACTATAAATTAACGGTTCGACATTAAAATCTGAAACTTTGATACAAACAAGTTGAAAGACTCATGAATGCCCTCCAATTGGAATCACTTCCAAAATTCCTGGTTTTAACACTTTTTACTTAAGAGGAAGCCGTATGTCCTATATTTAAAATCTCACCAAAACAAATACCAATAGATACTAAGAATAAGGTAAAATTTATAAGGGTATATATCTGTTTACTACCCTAATGTTTGGTGGGTTTCAACATTTAGTACATTAATTTTTTTTCATCCCAGAGTCATACCTAAAGTGTAAATTTTGGGACAGTCTCATACATCTGTTAGTCAAACTGTTAGTTCTCCCATTAAGTGATGATGTGGCGCCCATGTGGACAATGACTGGGCATCACGTGTCATTAAAAAATATTTAAATAAAAAAAATATTTAAAAAAAAACCCTTTTTCCCCACCCTCCTCCCCCGGCGCCTCCAACCTAGATTTTTTCTTTTCTTCTTCCTCATCCTCATCCTCCTTCTCCTTCTTCTTCCTCTTCTTCTCCTCATCTTCCTTCTTCTTCTCATTCTTCTTCCTTCTCATTCTTCTTCTTTTCTGGGTTCGCTTGTTTTTTTTCTTTTTTCTTTTTCTTTTCTTTTCTTTCTTCTTCTTCTTCTTCTCCTCATCTTCTTCCTTCTCTTTCTTCTCCTCCTCCTTATCCTCCTTCTTCTTCTTCTTCTTCTTCTTCTTTTTCTTCCTCTTCTTCTTCTGGGTTCAATTTCTTTTTCTTTTTCTTCTCCTCCTCCTCATTCTTCTTCTTCTTCCTTCTTCTTCCTCTTCTTCTTCTGGGTTCGGTTGTTTTTTTTTCTTTTCTTTATTCTTCTTCTTCTTCTCCTTCTTCCTTCTTCTTCTTCTTCTTTTGGGTTCAGGATTTTTTTTCTTCTTCTTCTTCTCCTTATCCTCCTCCTCCTCTTTCTTCTTCTTCCTTCTTCTTCTTCTGGGTTCCCTTTTTTTTTCTTCTCCTTCTTTTTCTTTTTCTTCCTCCTTCTTCTTCCTTCTTCTTCTTCCTCCTTCTTCTTCTGGGTTCGATTTTCTTTCTTTCTTTCTTCTTCGTCTTCTTCTTCTTCTTCTTCTTCTTCTTCTTCTGGGTTTGGGTTTTTTTTTCTTCTCCTTCTTCTTCTTCTTCTTCTTCTTCTTCTTCTTCTTCTTTGCATGGCGGTTTTTTTTTAAATATTATTTTTATTTAAATATTTTTAATAACACGTGGCGCCCACGTCATCACTTAACGGTAAAACTAACAGTTTGACTAACGGATGTATGAGACTGTCCCAAAATTTACACTTTAGGTATGACTCTGGAATGAAAAAAAATTGATGTACTAAATGTTGAAAACCACCAAACATGAGGGTAGTAAACTACCTTTTGCCCAATATATAATATAAAATTGACTCATCAAGAATTTTAGCATGGTTCTAAGAAGTCACAACTAAGGTCTATTTAGTTGATTTCCAAGATATTGTGCTATCTCCAACATTAAAGACATAACTCATTTGAGAACATGCTTTGTGACGATCAGAAAAACATGTGTCAGCATAACGAACAAAGAAATCATCATTTTAAAAACCAAGGAGGTGTGATCTATTCTGAGATGCATAAGAATAAAATAAGCCCAAATCTGTAGTACCTTTAAGGTAATGGAGGATATCTTTAACAAAATTCCAATGTCAGCGAGTTAGATCTTGCCAAAAGATTAACGGCAAAGAGATGTTCAGTTTAGTGCATTGAGCTCTATCTGCTATTTGTTTAGTGTTTAGGCCCATATGTTTTTCTTTTTTGCACGCCACTTTGTTGCTGCATATGTATATTGACGTCATTAGGTTTTTGTGGTTACTGTTGCGAGATACATTGAGAAGTCTAAGAGCAGAATTATTTTATAACAGCACGTATATACACAAATGCACTGAGAGCAAAATCATATCGTAATTTTTGTTTTTATTTTATGCTACCATATGTATTGATGTTTTCATTGTTAGCATCCAACTCGGCAATAAAGTTTAACCAAGTCAGCCAATTCGGCAAAACTAATATCATACTAACATCTAATTCGACAAACAAAGGCTATATTTACTTCCAAAATCAACCTAATTCAGAAATAAGTAAATAAAACAATAAATAATTGAACTGTAATTAGTAGCTGAGAAAATGAAGAAACACAACAAAAAAACATAGAAAATAAACTTTTTAGCAATTCGTCGTTTTAGATCCAAAGCACAACTTCCTCAACTCAACTCTAACAAGATTTATTGAGAAGATGGTGAAGATAAATGGGTCATTTTTTCAAATAATAGACTCAATGAATGTAAATAAATGAGTCATTAGGTACAAAATCTATGAATATAAGCTTACAAAATTTGATTCAAATTATGAAAGTTTATCTTCTTCATTGTTATAAAGCTCAATGAAGGGAAGTGGCCGATGTGGTACTGATTGGTTGAATTGTCTGTCATTTGGCAACAAACAGGAGTGACGGTGAGAGAGAAGAGTTCGAATGTTGCTGAAAATATTATTATCGTTCATATAGTACGCGTTGATATGAGTTCTTATAAGAGAATGGCCAGTCATTTTATGGATCAAATGTTTCAATTCTAGCAACTTCCAACCTAGTTTTTATTTTAGCACACTCTGTTTTCATTTTAGGGTTGCATTAAATTGGTATAATTACCATAAAGTATAAGAATGATTTAACAATAAAACCATAATTTGTCAACAAACCGAACCTATATCATCTAGAAGCTGAAGATGTGTAACAATAGATTTGCATATCCTTAACGAGCGCTTCTTGCATGGCTCATGAAACATGTCTGCTTGGCACCTAGGTATACTATTACTGCATGGTATTCCTCTAACATCAAATGTAATCAGACACTAACTAAAAATAAGTGCAATGAACTTGCTGAGCCCTTAAAATTACAAATTAAAATGCCAATGATTTTAGAAAAGGCTTTTTAGCCAAAATGGTCCCTGCGATTTGCATAACACATCACTTTTTTCCATAAGATTTGAAATCAATAGAAGTGGTCTCCGAGATTGTCCATCATCAATCACTTTGGTCATTCCATGCACAATTATGTTAAATAATGATCAAAATGACAAATATACCCTCAATTTAATAGACAATAGGCCAAAATGATTTGACAAAAATTAAGGGTGTTTTAGTCATTTTATTCTTATTTAATGGAGGTTTTTCATGAAAGGGCCAAAATGATTTATAGTGGACAATCTCAGGGACCAATTCAATTGATTTAAAATTTCATAAACCAAAGTGAGGAGTTATGCAAATCTCATGGACCGTTTTGACTAAAAAGCCTTTAGAAAACTGTTTGGAATTATCATGTATGAACTTTTGAAATGGCAGAAGTTGCAAGCAATTGAAAAGGTAAACGCAAGGTTCCTATTTTAGAAGATTAAGAATGAATCTATCAAGTACAATGGATCCCAAGAGGAAGGGATGATTTGTTTGACATGGTCATGCAAGGCAACTTGGGTCTTACCAAATTCGCATAGCACTACAGAAGGAATAGTTGTGCAAGTGCGATGACTTGTAAGAAAGCAAATAATCATATTCAAACCTTGAGTACTGGTTAATTTAGTAAGCAATATTAATATTCAAGTAGCGGGGAAGAGAATAAACAAAGAGTATGCGTTACGTGAATGAATTGCATTACCAAAGATGTGCCTTAGATGAGGGTATTTCTACTAGTAGAGAGATAGTCTTTTAGGATAGCTAATCCGTATTAAATTGGGAGAATAAGAATCGTCAATTTCAGCGAACTCGGCACACTTCGCCTACCCCTTTTTCGGATTACAGCAAGATGTGGTGGCATCGCTGGTTCCTTTGAGCAATTTAATCCGATCAGAGCTATTAAGCCCATGACCAAACTTCTGAGGTACACGTATTCTAATCTTCCTTACTCCAGCCCTTGAAAATTCATGGCCCCACAAATGGCCTCTGTGTATCTAACAAGGTGTTATGCTTAAAGATAGATAATTATCTAAAGACTATGTCTTTCAAAGTAAATTGAAATAGCTAATGTTCGATATTCTTTGACACTTGGCAATCTGGTCTCCTTATCGTTGGAAGGTAGTGAGACGTTCTGGATTCAGGCGTGTGATCTCAAGGGTCGTGCCATAAGATATCAATGTGAGAGATGTCACTTCATGTGTGCATCAATGTGAGAGATGTCACTTCATGTGTGCACAAGAAACGTGGAGCTTCTTTATATTACTAAGTGATTTCAGCCGTCGAATGCAAAGATCTCGAGGTGGGACATTCCAAATTCAACAACGAGACGATTCAAAAAATATCTCCTATAAATATCTTGGATTTTTCTTCTTCATTTCGTATGCTTTCAAAGAATCTCTAAGAAATCTTTGAATATTTCCAAACCTCTCTCAACTTCAACTTTTTCGACTTTTGTTTTCAATTTTCCTATCAAAGAAATTGCATCTTCAAGTGCAAAACCAGTGTCAGTAAACAACTACGAGCCTCTGATGATCTGGGTGTACAGCCAGAGAACTGTGACACTTTCATCTACTATTGCAAAGATCTTCTGAACGGATGCAAAATTAGATGGAAAACTGGTGCAGACATTTTGGCACCATTGCTGGAATCCTCTGACCCAGAGTGCAATGTGCTAGAATCCACCCTTAGTACCTGAACTTAGGCTTAAAATTAAATTTCAAGCCATTTAATACTACGGTTTAATGATATTCTTCTTCATTGTAAGGTTAAGCCCATCATCATTTCTTTAGTATAGATAATATTGTTTGTTCTGAAGAAAAAAAAATCTTCAAAAGTGGATCTTAATCTACCACCACCTCTCCTTCTTTGCAATCTCACAACGACATAGTTTCCAATCCACCTTAATCTTTTAAAATCTTAATTAAATACTCTGAATTTGTTATAAAAGTACTAAAAATCCCTAGTAAGATGACAAAAATACCAATTTTGAAGCTGTTGAATTTGCAAAAAAGAAGTTAAAACCTCGTAAGATAACAGAAGTAGCAATTTTGATCGACAATGGGTTTGGTCGCCAAGGACAATATTGTAAAAGAGCAGAAGCAAAATTAGCGCATTGGATTGCTCGTTGATGACTGATGAGGTCCGTGATATTTTCTTCCCTTCTCTGACTTTTTTCTCCGACTACAAATGATGAATCCCATATTCCACGAACCCTAGCTGCCAGTGCCAATTGTCCCACTCACAATCGCTCGCTGATTGAACTTTCCTACTCGCCCACACAGTCACATTTCTTCGTCGGCAGCACATTCGGGTCAATTCCGCCATGAATTGGAGCTCCTGAGATGGTGATATTTGCTGAGGATTAGGGCGGGACGCTGGAGCTGAAATCGGAAGTGTTTGTGGACTAGGGATGCAAATTTTGGGGATTGGTGTTACGCATGTTTCGGCATTTGGGGTGGCTTGTGGGTCTGAACAATAAATCATCATCGTCATCAGCAAAGAGGTTGCCAGATGCCAAGCCTCCCCCGGCTGAGATTAAGCCGGTGGCTATGTTGGACGCCGTTCAAGAGATTGCTGTTTACATTCACAGATTTCACAATCTCGACCTTTTCCAGCAAGGGTATGTTTGTTTGTATCTGTATTTTGTGAATTCAGGGTGCGTTTTGAACCCGGGACGCAATGGGTTTTGGAGGAAAGCGGTACCCCATTGGGTGCAATCCACCATTTGATGTTAATTGGTGTATTTTGACCTTGCTTGTGTTTGTTTTTGTTTAGTTGAATTTATGGGAATTTGTTAACTTTTCTGTATTTTGCTTGTTTAGATGGTACCAAATTAAGATTACAATGAGATGGGAGGACAGTGAATACACTTCTGTGGGTACTCCAGCAAGAGTTGTGCAATATGAAGGTAACTTACTTTCATTGGAGTTGTTATGGCAGCTTTCTGATTAATCACTCTTCTAGTCTACCGTACAATCATGAATATATGTGAAGTTCCTTGCTTGTAAGTTTTAAGTATATATATGTAAATATGGGGTGCGGCTTGATGGTATGAGAGCTTTTGCTAAGTTATATATGGGTTAAGCCAAAATGTTGTAATGCAGCATGAAATTTACAAGTTTTACCTTGTTATATGTTGCAATGATGGTTTTAAGTAAAATTTGAAACCTGGTTCTTGAAATATCTTAAACTGCCCTAGAAGTTTTGACAATTCCCTTTTACATTGAAAGTGTATATATTCAATGGTCAATGGATTCTCCTTTTCAATTTTCTCAATTTATCACGAGTTGGTTGCTGCTGTTTAAGAGCTAGGTTTTCATTGTTTGTTTTGTAGTGTTATTCTTTGTTTGGTTTATATTTCAAATGATAGACACTGTAGAGTCAAAACTTTACATGACCTACTCTGGTCCAACTATTTTTGCCAACATATCATTGGATATCCTCATGGTTTAGAAATAATCCTTGAACAAAGTTAAAACAGTTAATAGAAAAGTAAAGAAGAATCCACACTCAGTTTCTTTCTTTGTTCCCCATATTGACCATCGGGTGTTGTTGCGGGAGAGCCTTCTAGTTTGTTCTCTTTTTTTTGGTTTCTTTGTTTTTGTAGTGGTCCCCTCGACCCCTGCATCCGTTTTCTAGTTTTATTCCATCTGTTTGCGAGCAAATGTCTCTTCCTCACAAATAAAAATAAATAAATAGTGGCCACTGGGTGGACCACTTTTTTAATATTTACGTGATTAAATGTTTTTATACCATATTATTAGGCACAGAGATATGTTTTGCTTCATTAAAAAAAAAATTCAATAAGCTCGTGGCATTTAAGTAATGCTCTGTTCATAAACTAAAGGGGCAAGAGCTTAGAGATAATTATATTGTTTGACTGGCAGCTCCTGATCTGGGTTGTGATGATGCATATGGAGTATGGAGGATTGATGATACAGACAACAGCTTCTCAACTCAGCCGTTTCGTATCAAATATGCCAGGCAGGATGTTTTTTTATCAATCATGATATCGTTCAATCTATCTCTTGGTGGACATGAGGTAATATAATCTCTCTCCCACTCCCTCTCTGTGTGTATCTATGTGTGTTTGCATGCATTTGTGACGTATAAGGATTTTATTGAAGATAGTAGCCCTCATAACAACAACAACAACAACAACAACAACAAAGCGTTTTCCCACTAAGTGGGGTCGGCTATATGAATCCAATGGCGTTCTAGGATTCATATAGCCGACCCCACTTAGTGGGAAAAGGCTTTGTTGTTGTTGTTGTTGTTGTTGTATAGTAGCCCTCATAAGATGTTTGGTATCTGGGTTGGCTACCTACATTCATTACAACATTGACAACTAGCCTTAGCTTTTATTTGGCCTTATCTTATTTCCTCTGAATGCTGAAAGGTCCCATTTGCATTCGTACTAAGTTACTATCTTAGAGGCAAGCAGGTCAAATTCTTAAAAATAACAAAAAAAAAAAAAAAAAAAAAAACTGTTTTGTGAAAGAATTAGATTACTTTTCAAGCATCTTTGTTGGGAAAACATGTGTTGTAACTTGAGGATTATATATTTTATTTTGGCCTGTAGAATGTAGAAATGTTTATATAAAGTATTCATTTATAGTGTATACTTTTCAGGGTATATCATCATCTCCTATTATTTTGAAGTTTGAGCTTCTGCATGCCCCCATATTGGGAAATAGGTGAGTTGACATGGTTCATATTTTTTCTTTTTCTTTTCTTACATGATTGAGTTTGCAGTGGAAATTGGAGTTCGTGATTAAATTGTATAATTGCAGGTCTGACTTGCAGGCTTCTCTAGATGCTAGCCCTGCCGCTGTCCATGAATTTCGAATTCCTTCTAAAGCTCTTCTGGGTTTGCATTCATATTGTCCTGTTCATTTTGATGCATTCCATGCAGTGCTTGTTGATGTTAGTGTACACATCAGTCTACTGAAAGCTGTCTCTTATACACACCCATCAAGGTACCCAGGTTTGTCACGTATTTTAGTCTATAAAGTAGTTTGGCATTCATTTTGGGGATTAGTGCTCTTGCGATATTGGAAACTAATTCTTGTGCACAATTTATCTGTAGCATTAACTCGATATTTGAATTATTTCAGTTATTCTTCCACTACTGAAGATGTTGGTGGAGAAGGTCTTTCTGGGTTAAATCAAGTATGTTGTTACCCATTAAATTCTACTAGATCCTTTTTCTGGCCCTTGGGAAGCTTCGCAGTATTCACTCTTTAATTTTTTATCTCTTTTAGCGGTGTGTTCTTATGGGCTGTTTGTCATCTTTCCTTCTCTCTTTCACGTACTTCGTATTGACAATATCAACAACATGTGCATACACATGCACTTCCCAAGGGCCTTCACACAATACCAGAACACAAACATCGTACGATTGAGCACATGTATGCACACGAAATTCTGCATGGTTGTGGGACCTATGGATATGCTTTTGTATACACATTGCAGTTTTTAGGAATTGACTTTATATTAGCATTAATTTTATATTTTCATATTAGAGAACTTTATGTGTCATTTCCTTAGTTACAATAATTTGATTTACTTTCACTGTCCATAATTTATTCAATATCCTTGGAGCTTTTTTTCTTACAGATATCCTTAGTGTTTGCTTATTATATAAATTGTCATAAACATTCATTTGAAATAGCTTCGTTCTAGATCAGGATACCATTCAGTAGAAGTCCTTCATATTATATTAAGATCTACATCATATAATATGAATGTCAATTAATGACTTTTTGTTTGATGCAAAAAGACTAAACAAATTCACCGAGCAGACTTGACTAGTGTACAGGCTATATCTACTTTTTTGGGATTGCATGATCAGAGAAGCACTAATACGTAATTACAAAATGGTTATTATATGGATTTACAAATAACCTGTCTTGGAAAGTAGTAAAGTACACATCTATTGTCTGCAAAGTGATATCAATGTAGAAAATTAAAATCCAAACTTTGTTCAAGGTTGAGTAATAAGTTCTTGGCCTGCTGTTATCACCTAGATAGGTACTAAACAAGCCTTGCATTTAGGAAAAGGGTGAATGAATAACAAAAACATTCTGTGATACGCAAGATTTAGTAGTGTTTTCAAGGTTTTAAAGTTACGTGGAGAAGTACATTGAAAATAAATGGTGCTGAACACAATATAAAATATAGATGGGTGATTGAAACAAAGTACTAAAATTAAAATAAAAAAAAACTATAAATGACATGTATCTGGACATGGGATATGAAAGGTTTTGAGTATTCTCAATCTGTTTTTTACTTTTTATTTGCTCTTTTCTTCAGAGGCTGTTTGATTATATACTTACAGTTTAAAATTTGTGACTGACTAGGCATCAACACAGGCAGCTGCTGCAGTTGTGAATGACGTTATTCGCGCTAAATCATTGTTAAATGCTCGTGACATACTGCTTGAAGAGCTCCAGAAACTTAGCAAGGCTATTGACCAAGCAATTGATTTGACTGATTTTATATCTAAAATTGATGACACAAAGTTTGATTTCCTGCAAGAAAATTTGGTTGCAGCAGATGACAAAGTTTCAGGACAAGGCAAGCCACAAAATGGTCTTCAGGTCCTTATTTATTTCATACAGCACAATGTTCTTATCCTTTTTTTTTTTTGGAATTTCAATGCTTTAAAGGTTCGTATTTTTCCTTACTTTTATCTGTTTTTGACAGAAAGTAAATGGCACATCAAAGTTTGGTAGTGGTGAATTGGTACACCCCTTATCGAGGGATGCCCTTCAGAATTCTTTTCATTCGTTGGGTGATCAAGTTTTATATTTATGGAACACTTTTTTGAAGTTCCACAGGTTCGCTTACTTTGACAATGTTATTACGGTTTTATGGGTTCTTTTTTATTGTTTTTTAAGTTGAAACAATCCAATACTGGTTGACGGTCCCAATCATAGACGTGTACACTTGAATGTTTTTTGTATAGATTTTCATATGTACATGATACACGTGTGTCTCTGTCCAAAATTTATAAATGGACCTGTGATTTGCTATAATTGTCAAATTAGTAATGTGGTTTCCATTTTGTAAATGTGGCCTTTGTGGTTAATGTTTGTTGTTTTAGTCAAGGTAAGGGTATTTACCCAGAACCCCCATCCCACTTCCCCCTGATCTACCCCGCCTGACCACACCCCAGCCACCACTCCTCTCACACACCTCCCAAATCAGTCTCACCCCAGCTTCCCAAACCCCACCCCACCCCACGGCGGAGAAAGGGCCCCCATATGAGGGTCTAGAGTGGATGCCCCTTTATTTAATTGACGGACATGCAATACCAATAAGGTGTTATTGTCAATATAGCCTTGATTAATCTCCTATTCATACCCACAATAAATAAAAGGAAGACTAGCTCCTCTTGATCTAATTTCCAGATCTTCTGTACTTGTTTGTATGGTGATATTTATTCATTGCAGGTTTAACAAAACAAAGATACTGGAATACTTGTGTGACACATGGGCTAAGGATAGAAAAGCTGAATGGTCAATATGGATGGTTTACTCTAAGGTTGAGATGCCTCATCATTTTCTAAATAGTAGTAGGGGTGAAGAGTCTTCCCACAATGGCGGCCATAAAAGGGTTTTAACTACGTGGAAATTAACCGATGATGTAAGTATTCCACATGATTTGTTAGTGATGAATAAAAATTGTCCAATGTGTTTTAAGAAATGTCAAGGGGGTGTTCAATCTTCCTTGTGCAGAATTCAGTTATGAGCCAAATTTAGATTCCAATGCATCTTTTAGGGATCTAACTTTTGTTCTGTACAGCCTGCCCAGACTGCTGCTACCCGTGCTGAGCTTCATCGGCGAAGTATTGCGCAAATGAAGGTGAGTCATTGCTTTAAGATGAATTGACGTATTGTCTGTCCTCTTCGAGTTTTTCTCTAAATCGGATTTTTCAATGCAGATTAACAATCGGTCAATTCAAGACATGCATATATTTGGAGATACATCAAGCATTCCTATTGTTATTGTGGAGCGCGTGTTGAATGCGCCTTGGCGTACAACTAGTGATAATTCGTACTTGAGAAACTTGGACGTGGTTAACTCTGCTGGCTTACTCAGTGGATCTAGCTCTGACTCCATAAACAAGAAATCTGACTATATCTCACCAAAGAAAGGCCGTGTTTTAAAACTTGTCGTCTTTGTGCATGGGTTTCAGGCTAGTTTTGTTCTCTTATAGCTTCCCCTTTTTTATTTTATTTTATTTTTTTATTAATATTTCATCGTTTTCTCTGTTCTTTTCTTGCTCCCCTCCAGTACTTTCATTGTGCGACAGACTTTTTTGTTTTTTGTTTTTTTTTTAAGTAGAAATATTAACAATTTTGAACTAGTCAAGGTATCAATTTTAATTTAGGTTAAAACTTGCTAGCTATTTGTAATAACTTTATGGAGGTTCAAAATACTTTGTATACGTAATGATCATAAAAGTTTTTGGTTGTGTTAGTCGGTGTATGTTTGGTTTTTAAAGGGAGTTAAACGTTAGTGATTTATGGGTTAAAATATATATTTGTTGGTCATTCATGTTTTATGCTGCAAGTTTACAACTTCATAACAGTTTAGTTGATGGAACAGCTACATAAGTCTATTTATATGTACTTTGTACTGCATTTTTATTAAAGATAGATAAGTGGATGCTTATTACAGTTCCCACACTACAGGGTCATCACCTGGATTTACGGCTTATTCGAAATCAATGGCTATTGATAGATCCCAAGGTAGAGTTTCTAATGTCACAGGCAAATGAAGACAAAACATCTGGTGACTTCAGAGAAATGGGACAAAGGTTGGCTCAGGAAGTAGTTTCTTTCCTCAAGAAGAAAATGGATAAATTTTCGAGATCTGGAAACATAGCTGATATTAAGCTTAGCTTTGTGGGACATTCTATTGGGAATGTTATCATAAGAACGGCACTAACAGGTATCAAACTACTGACGTCATGTTTTCCCATTATATGCAGTCGGTGTAATATTATTGGCCATCATTTTTGCAGATAGCATTATGGAGCCATTCCTGAGATACCTATACATATATCTTTCTATATCGGGCCCACACTTGGGGTATCTTTACAGTTCAAACTCTTTATTCAACTCCGGGCTGTGGCTCTTGAAGAAGCTCAAGAACACACAGTGCATTCATCAGCTTACCTTCACCGACGATCCAGATCTTCAAAATACGTTCTTTTACAAGCTGTGTAAGGTACTGAATTCCAGTATTTAATGCATTTAGCTCAGCCATCAGGTGTTTGCCTGATAGTTCTCATGATCTTGGGAAATGTAATCAAATCATGATATTAATAATGGCCTTTTGTTTCCTTTTAAAGTTTAATAATAGTATTGCATACTCAATACATTTTTCTGTAATTTGAAGTCAAAGCAATCATGACTTCTTTTTTTTTTTTTATAATTATAACTTGATTTAAGAAAAAATGGTGACAAATGTGATGTGTTTATTTGCTGATGTTCTAAAGTAATTCTTTTTGCAGAAGAAGACACTTGAGAATTTCAAGCACATAGTCCTGTTATCTTCACCACAGGTATCTTGATCTCTTCCCTGGGGCTTTCATAACCTAGTTTACTTAATTGAAACACATCGTTTTGGTTGCTTCTCTCTGCTGTTTCCATCAAGTTGACATGCAATTGGTCTATCCATGGACCATAAATTCTCATGTGAGCTACTATGTTTGACAGTTTGAGCACCTACGTTCTCTTGAGAATCAATTGCCAGATGACTTGTTTATTATCCTGACCAAAAAGAAATGACTTGTTTGTTATCCATCCTCAACCTGTAGGCTTTTATCCTACTGCTGAACTAATTAAAAACTTAATGTGCTCATTTAGTTGTCATTCATGTGAGCAGTACTCTATGGACCTTGGTGAACTAGGACCTTTAAAACCATTTTTTAGTTTGTTCTCTGGTTCCAAAACATGATCATTATGCTAGATTTTGCATTAGTGAACTATTCGTGCTTCAATAATGAGCAGGGTCTAAATTACTAGGACAACATGCATTATTTCTTTGCTTTTGTACCACATACTGAAAGATCTGATGTTAGCTTGGGAGGAACTCTTAATACCATTTTCGTCTCTTTATCTATTTTGATGTGTCATAAAAACACTTGTATTGAAGTGTACATTTCAGATTTAAATATGTTGATGTCTTAGAATTATGCAGCAATTTACTTGCGCCAAATTGGAAGAGCTAGAATCTCATGAAACTTCTTTGCTCTTGATATTCTAAATATGGTATTTTGAGGCAAAATTATTCTCATGATATCTATATTATTTGAATGGAGGGTGACTTTTTCTTGTAACAGAAAAAAATAAATTCTTTAATAATTTGTTGTATTTTCCTCTCATACCCATAAATTAATATTATGGATCGTGTTTTGCAGGATGGTTATGTTCCCTACCATTCCGCTAGAATAGATACGTGCCAGGCTGCTTCATTGGATTTCTCAAGGAAGGGAAAAGTGTTTCAGGAAATGCTGAGTGATTGCTTGGAACAGATACGGGCCCCTCAGTCTGAGAATCGAGTGTTCATGCGCTGTGACGTCAACTTTGATACCTCTTCTTATGGAAAGAACTTGAACACCTTCATAGGAAGGGCTGCTCATATTGAGTTTTTGGAGTCCGACATTTTTGCAAGATTCATCATGTGGTCTTTTCCAGACATATTTCGGTAATGGCTGTTGCTAGCAAATGCAGCTTCTCCTCTAGCCCGTCTCTATCTGGTTATCTCCCTCCCTTCAATCAAAAGACCAAGTGAGGAAGTTTTCTTTTGGAGGTGAGGGTGTTGAATGGTGGCATCACGTCTTTCTCTGCATTGAGGACGAGCAAGTGCTTGAAGACATCGGCTGTTGTAAATTATCAGCTTTAGAACTCATTTTACTGGTAGAAGTTGTGCCATTGTTTGGCTCAACCTCAACGTGAAGTTTCTAGGAAATGCCACGAGCCCGTGGACCATAATATTCTAGGCTAGTTAGATTCTGTAACTTTTGATACAGTTCCCGTCGAAAGCATCGTGTATTTAAGCAGGCAGTAGAGATTGGGAATGGAACTTGCAGAGTTTGATTAGTTGTGAAGTAATAAGATTTGGTACAGCTATTATCTTTTTTTCCTCGGTTCATTTCATTTGGAAGTAGTTATAATCCATAGTTTCGGAAAACTATTACTTTTTGCAAGACTTTAGTCCCGATAGTTTGCGCAGACGCTTGATTTCAACGAATTTGGTTATTGTAGTTACGGATCTGTTCCAATTCAAGAACATCCGTTTCACTTTGGTTAATTTCAGCACCAAATGATACTACCGGATGTCCTCAAATTGGAACAGATTGAAAACTACGCGGACCAAATTTGATGAAACAAAAGATATAGGGACGAGGAGGAAATTTTGTAATTTATTTACTTATTTTGTGCACGAGAAGGATTTTGCGAAAACGATTCCTGTTACTGTTGTCAAATGTAATTTTTGAGATCTCTTGAAGTTTTATGAAAATATGAAGAAAAAAAACTCGGGTTGTAAGAGTAATTATCCTACAAAGATGGTCAAATGGAATTAGGATGTGCCCTGCATGTATGAATGCCAAAATATGTAGTCTCGTACATTGGCGGATCATCTCGAAATTTTTGCACTTCTTTGGTTGCTTGGCAGTCGTTGTTGAACTTGTGAATGCATCGATAGTAGATCCTGTGTGGATATAACATGAAGTCAGAATTCTTGTGGTTAATAGTCGATCAAAGAAAGCTTATATAACGCGTGATACCACTTTTTTTTATACAATTTTTTACACACATTTTTGTAGAGCCAACTTTATAATGTGTTTCAATGATCTAAATTATCTGTCTTTTAGGTTTTCCCTTAAAGATCTTGTCAACCAGAAATCACCCAACTCTGAAACTGTATAACCGTTTGATTAAAGGTTTAGGGTTTTTTTGTAGAACTGTATTTGTCTATTTTCTTCACTACAAATAAATGTTTTACTAGTTTGGATTTGTCTAACTTTTTGCAAGAATGTGAGTGATGGTTTAAAAGATAGACGGTTCGGATTGTTGAATACATTACAGAGTGGGTCTTGCAAAAACGTGTGCAAAAAATTGTGTAAAAAAAGTGGTATTATACCTTGGGTGATCAGAACCAGGGATGTCATCTTGTCCGCAATTCTTCCACGCATAGCCGTCGTCAATCAATGTAGGAGTCTCTCTGGTCATCGAGTACGAAGCCTTTCTGCATGTGGTTTAATTAACCATTAGTTACAGCTTAATAATTTAAGTACAAAATCTAAACAAGAAAAAAATCGTACGTACATTTTTCTGGGGCCAAAGAGCACTTGCTGGTCTGCATTTACTTGGACTTCCTTCCGGCTGTTGAAGTCCGACGTAGAGATTAAACATTCCGGGCAGTAGTGTACATACAAATGCTCCATTGAAGGGCACTCGACATAAGTACTTGCTCCGCTATAAAAGCTCTTGAACCGTGGAAGACACTGCAACGATAAGTAGTTTAGTTGTGGCAAAATGATCTTGTTGTCCAATGTTCCCTCGCTTGGTCCGATAATTGTCTCCAAGCAATCGCACTCGGAAAGCCACAGCTCTTCCAGTTGCAAAAGACACCGAGACACATCCGCTGTGAAGATGTTCTTCAGTTTCATACACCATGCGACTGTCAAAATTTTAAGATTATGGAACGTCGCGTGTTGCGCAGGGCCATTCCATATGTTTCTCAGTGCTGGTAGATCCTCCAGCTTCATCTCTCTGCATTTTCCCATGACAGTTTGCTCCGGTTTGAGACCATCGCATTGAAACACGTATTCCAAACTTTTCATGCCATCGACAATAAGTACTTCCAGACTCTCGAGTTTCTCTAACAAATTTGATTGGAGAAGCGCATTCGCAAGGGCGTGACACTTCTTCACTTCCAATAACGTCAGATTGCCTAGAGATCCATCTGGTAAGTCGCCAACACATAACTCTTTTAACTCATTCATGTTATTCACACACAACTCTTCCAATTTCTTGAACACGAGCTTATTCGGAACCAAATTTGTGGCCGTGTAGTTCATCAAACTATGCATCTGATGGCAACTTTCGACATGAAGAGACATCAATTCATGTAGTCTCTCAATGGCATGTTCCTCCATAATGTTAATCAAGCCCCTGCATTCTTTGTAGACTATTTTCTTTGCCCTTTCGGTCACTGTTCTGTTAAACCATCTAGGCAAGTTATTGATTGTGGTATCAAGAGCCAAGATTCTTGAACCATATGAAGTACTAAAATCATAATATTCAACCTTATGTAGGGGTGTTGTTTGACTTTTGATAAGTATGTAAAAATTTTCCCAATTTGGATGGAAGGCAACATTTTCAGGAATGCATTCTGCAGAATGAATCTGAACAGTCAAATTACTTAAGTACGACAAGCAAGTTAGCTCATCGAATCCAACATTGGTTTCTTCTCCTGTTCCTTCAATTCTACTCCCAAAATTTCCAAAACTACCTTGCATGTATAGTTCCTCTAACCGAGACAGCCTAGATATCACATTGGAAGGAACTCTCTGAATCATTGAATTCCCAGCAAAATCCAACAACCTCAGATTGGTCAAGTTTCCTATTTCCTTTGGCAATTCCTCAAAACGCGAGTCTTTCAGACTAAGGATCTCAAGTTTGGTTAGTTCTCTGAGTACTGAGATATCCTTTAATGACCAACATGAATCTAGGTGCAATGTTTGAAGGTTGGTTAGGAGATTGAGCGAAGAGGGCAGCGACGAAATACAAGTGCTGCTAAGGTCCAAGACCCTTAATGCACTCAGACTTCGGAAAAAAGCTTCTGGGATCTTCTTTAGTTTAAGATTATCATCTATTAGTAAAATTCGGAGTTTTGGACATACCAATTCTTCCGGAAGCTTGCAAATGCAGTTGCTCTTTAGTGAGATTGCGGAGCAGCCTTCATCGACATCATTTGGCCAGTCCTCCAATTCCCAACTGGCTTTTACTAAAAACTCACGGCCCTGTTCTGATAATGCAATTGATATGGCCATATCGCGTATGACATCATGCATCCTGACATATTCTTTCCTTTCCCCGTCCAAAAGCAAGCTAGAAGCTTTAAGGTACTTGATCACTGAATGCGCTCTAGCTCTGGCTTCTTCCAGTGTCTTGCCATCTCGAAACAATCCATTCCCAAACCAATAATTAAACAAGTCTTGTATTGGGATTTTACCGTCTTCTGGGAATAGGGAGCAAAGCAAGAAGCATGACTTGGCATCCTCGCCTTTCAAGTAATCATAGCTTAACTTTACGCATCTGAGCACATCCCCCTCGTCTTCAAGGTTGGCAGGTCGGGACATCTCAAGTTGTCGAGCTGCTTCTTTCCATTCGTCAATGTCTTTATCTCCGAGTGCCCTTGCAACTGCTATCAATGCTATCGGAAGACCAGCACATTCTCTAGCTACCTTTCTTGCTATATTGTTGAAAGCTGCCGATTCAAAAGACCTTCCCGCTTTCTTGACAAACAAGTTCCAAGAATCTCCTTCAGATAGGACGTTGAGAGGTATTTTGACATGGCTTTCCATGGCATGACAGACATTTAATCTCCTTGTGGTGAGAAGGACTTTGGAATTGCATCCTTGAAGCTCCGTGTGGTTCGGAATCCCAATGCTGATCAAATCTAATAATGCATTCCAAATGTCATCTAAAATTATGAGCGTCCTCTTTGCTCTTAGTATCCTATTCCTCAGTCTACATGCTCTTCCCAATTCTGTCTCCTCCTGCAATTTCAAGCCCAACATGTCTGAAAGCTGACCTTGAATTTTCATCAAGTTGGGGTTTTGGGTAAAGACAGCCATAATCACATGATCAAAGAGTCCGTCTTTACAAGCTTGCACACCGACATTTTTCACCATGGTTGTCTTACCCACACCTCCCATTCCATAGACCCCAATGACGGTGACCTTATCATCTTTCAGTGCCTTCATGACTTGATCCATGGCTTGTCTTGTTGCTGCAAATGCTTCAAAACCATTCGTTGACATTGTGGACTCGATTTCAATTGGCCGCATAACTGGAACTGAAATAGTTTCAAACTTTCCTTCCTCTTGCAGCTTGTTTAAAGCTACTTTCTTCTTCATTACTTTCTTTCCTAAAGTGTAACGCCGTCTCAAATTTCCGGTGATGCAGCTTTTAGTTGCTTCCTCGGCTTCATTGTTTAATTGTGTAGCATCTGCTATGGCCTTATTAGCATCTTGTAGCCATATTTGAATCTCAGGCTTGACATCTTCTCCATTAATTTGAGCAGTATGAACGATTTCTTGATAACCATTTTTCATTGCCTCGAGCTTTTCTACTCGAAGTTTAAGAGACTGTATGTTTTTCTTGTAGTGAATCATGTAACTCAACCCGCGCTTTACTGGAATCCATAACCACTCACCGAGCTGCACTATCGGACTCGCAAGTCCAGAAACAATCTCTGCCATCTATTAACTTCTACACGAACACAAAGAGAGAAGAAAGATAAAATGAAAAGCCTGTTGGATGTAAGAAAATGCTCGCAGCGGAAACATGACGTGATGATCAATGACGAAAGTATTGCGTGTATAAAACACCAAAACTACGTAATTGGAGTAACTTTGGAGATGCGAAGCTCAAAGGCTGCACACACAGAGCTACACATATTCACTCCACAATCGATACAGTTGGATTACAAAGACTTGTATCTATAGTTGTTATATATTCGTGAACTCGATCGCGCTTAAGTCTCTAAATGTCAGACGCTATATCACTTACATTAAGCACCCAAACAGTCACAAGATTAACACCAAAAACTGGAAAACTATGATCTAATTAGTTGACTAACCTCACGAGCAATGGAGCTTCCTTAGCTTCAGTTATTCCTCGACTGTTGGGCAGATCTCAGTCAACCCGTGTATAGGTTTAGGCTTTGGTTTGTCTACCAATATAAACGACCGTCTCATCCCAATCCACAGCAAACGAAAATTGGGGAGAGATTGCCAATTTTGTTTGACCAAATGTTGACTTGGTTC
This sequence comes from Crataegus laevigata, assembly GCA_963580275.1. Classification (NCBI taxonomy): domain Eukaryota; kingdom Viridiplantae; phylum Streptophyta; class Magnoliopsida; order Rosales; family Rosaceae; genus Crataegus; species Crataegus laevigata. The sequence goes on from OY756938.1 coordinate 5,325,984, forward strand.
CACAAGAAAAAGAGGCGGTGTTTGATTTGGTTCTCAATGTCAAAAGAGAGGGTGTGGTGGAAAATTGGAAATGGCCACGAAAATGAGGTCACTTGACAAGCACGTAGTGATGTCGTACATGAAGATTTTAAATTTAAGAAATAAAAGACCTTGAAAGAACAAAATATTGTCTTAGCATGCAGATCGAGCATTGTATTAGTGAAACTTTGGTCTGTCAATCAGCTTATATTGAAAAGGTCTTAAAGCAATTCGGCATGGATAAAGCTTGTCCACTCAACGCGCTGATGGTCATCTAGTCTCCTGACATTAAGAAAGATTCATTTCACTCAAAAGACGATGATGAAATGGTCATTGGTCCATAAGTATCATATCTAAGTGCAATATGTGCTTTATTGTATTTAGCACAATTACTAAACCAAATATAGCTTTTTTAGTCAACTTGTTGGCAAGATATAGCTATCATTTTTGTCAATTGATTTCTTTTAGTTGCTCGATCCAATGGTTAGAAATTAATAAGAGTATGTAGGAGAAGAATAAGGGTGTGTGTAAATTACTTTGCTGACTATTCAATCCAAAATATTGTCTATTCACTTTGCTGAATAAGGGTGGGAGAAAAATATTGTCTCTAATGATAGATATTTTTGATACACATGTTCTTAAAAAAACCAATGTTTTCCAAAAATTATATTTACATAGATACAATAGTAGTTTAATTAGTTTAAACAACTCATTTAGTTCATGTATGAGTGTTAGACCATAATATTTCTCAACATGCTAAAAATAATAAAATATTGGGAGGAATAAAATGTATCCCATGCACTATTAAAGATGAAAAATTATAGCTATGCACTATTCATTAATAAATTATATTTAAATGGGTACAAATAGTAGTTTAATTAACTTAAACAACACATAGTAGTTAATGTATGAGTGTTGTATCATAATCTTTTCCAATATGATAAGAAATAAAAGGTCTTTTGATATGGGTCCAATTTTACAAGTTTCTTTTTATATGGGTCCAAAATTAGAGCTAAATCAAAAGTAAGCACACAATTTTAGGCTACAAAAATTGGAGCTAAATCAAAAGTAACTAAAAATTGGACCCATATCAAAAGAGGCTTATAAAATTAGACATATTTCAAGTTTCCACAAGAAAAAGAAAAAATAATAAAATATTGAGAAGAATAAAATGTAGCCCACACCACTAAATATGGAAAATTATAGTAATAGATTATATATTTAGTGTGCTGTATTTAGGGACGGCTGCCAACACCCAGCCAGACTCGGGTTTGGGCCGGATTTGCCAGCCCATTCTTGTTTACTGTATTTTCAATGTTTTCTCATTTAGGTTTATGGGTGACTAATCTCTTTCAATATTTTATCATTTTATAAGTTTTTATTTGTTTATTTATTAAATGATGTATTTTGTTAACTTAGATGTTAGGGTTTAGCCACCGACGAGATTTGAATCCACGTTGTCATGCAAGGGCGCAACACCTTTTCAGTACTATTAAAGAGCCACTAGCCTTATTTTATAAATAGAAGAACTACAATGTGCATAATAATAAAATTTTAAAAAACATTCAACGTTGAGACATGAAATAAAAATACACGTCAAACAACAAAAATAGAATATAAATTTTAAGCCAAAAATTGACACAATCCCTTATAAAAGAAGTTTTATTACTTGTAATGCAAGTATTTTAATATTCATATGACATATTCTAAATACAATACATATTTCTGTTAGCATAATTTAACGATGTCACGCTTGATAATCAACAAACCAAAGGATTCGCTAAGCCTCCTCGAAGGCCAACGTAATAGAATGAAAATAATCTTAATGAGCTGATTACAAGGAAATCCCTTGAAATAGTGAGAACAACTTTGAAAATACCAACTGAGAATCCTAAGATTTAGGATGATGATAGCTGATGACTGAGTAGCAAGTCTGGATGGCGCTCAAGAAAAGTGCTGTCAAAGCACCGATGAACGCAAGCGTGGCCCAGGGGGTACTGAAATGATCTTCAAAGAACTGAGCCATCCATGCCTTCCACTTGGATTTGTAGTGCTTTTCTAATCTGCTACTGATGTGAATTATAGAAGGGTTTGATACCAAATCAGGGCCTATCTCGTTGAAAAGTTGAGCGAGTGCTTCGTCAGTTTCGAGTTTATTGTGAAGTATGCGGGCTGACCTTAGCTGCTTTGCATCTTCGGGATGAGTAACGAGTGAACTGAGGAAGCTTAAGTAAGAGGTGACCGCGTAATCATTTTGGAAATCGGGGCACATCTCGTAGGCAATCAAATTCAAGAACAAAGGCATTGCGTCTGCGTTCATGGCTGGAAGAAATAGAAATCCTGCAAAGCATAGTGATTTAAAAGATATGTCACGCAATGTTCTACCTTCACTACACCTGAAATGGATCCCGGCTGCCTTGAGCTCCTGCGCGTTGCGAAATGATGGTGGAAGAAGTTCATTATCAGCTGCCTCCCTGCCATTTTTTTCTAGACCTAGCATTCTTGTTCGAAGAAGCTCGAGAAGGTGAGTCGGCCATGAATCTTCCATACATACTCCCAAACGCAATTCAAATTTCAGATCTTGTCGCATCATCCTTTTATACCATCTGAACGGCTTCGCTGATGCACCAGCTGCAGTACAGTGCATTTCAAGAAACACCTGGATTCCGTTCCAAAGGTGCTCATTTTTTCTGCTTGAGCTCATCAAAAGGTTGAGGATTTCATAAGGGATTTGGTTCTCTAGCAAGAACAAGTCTTGTTCGGCAAAGAACACTTGGTCTCTCTTTATCTCAAACTCTTCCAAGACAGAATATTTGTGTATAAACTGCAAGATTGAACAACCGTCTATGAAAAACATCCAGGCGAGGCTCGCCTCATCACCATCATAGCGCTCTGTTGTTTTCTCGTCGTAGCATTGTTTTAACTCCTTGATGTTGTCCTCAATCTCCCTGTACAAAGATTCTTCGCTCCGGCCGCTGTCGTTGACAAAGTCCGCTGCCAATCTGTACTTGAGCTCCTCCCATTCCGGAAACTTTCCATGATGGATAGGGCCTATTGCTAGTACCCTTGGCTCAAAGTATTTCTCCGAATTTTTATGACTTCGCAGAGTTCTGGAAACACTTTGGATGATCGGTCGTGACCTACTTGGAACAACACTTATAGAACTATCCTGATTTTTTGTTCCTGCATCCCTCAATCTATTAAACCTCTGCTCCAAAGAATCAGCCATTGTAATTTACTGGATCAGAAAGCTAGGTTTCTGCTTAATTTCAAAGTGCTTATCTCCTTCCATATATATGTGACTCTACATATCAGTACTTGTTGCACTTATACACAGTAAAATATGTTTAACTTTAGCTTTAACGTGGACAATGACTTTATCTACACTTGAAGATTAGTATTTATATATTTTTATTTTGCAGAATCTTTTTTATTTGACTTTAACCTCGTTTCAAGTTTGGGATATATACTTTTGAGGTACAAAATTATGCAAATATCATCGCACAGAAAAATGACCAATTAAGAATCATTTTATAAGTGATACACGTGAGGTTAATTAACTACATTTTCTTTTGATATAGAAACCAAATTAATCCTGAACTTCCTCCATTGGAAGGGGGACTGTCTTCCTAAACAAATGCATGTCAACTTTGAAATTTCTTTCAAAGGGTTTCGCATAATATTGGTTTTGGCATGTCGGACAAGAAGTAAGGGATTGTGAATTGGAGTTTGGTTACAAATTCGTTAAAAGCTGATTGCCTCCATGATACGGGGAGCAGTTGCATCGTATAAGTGGCTTGAACTCTCTTCTCAAATCTTTCATTTTATTGTTTGTTGCTTGTCCTATTGAGAGTAAAGAACACAATTAAGCTTGATCGTCGGACTACAATTGTAGCCTTACTCTCCTAAATCCTGGGAATGATAAGCCCAAACAAATTGAGGGACAAAATCCCACCATGAGTAATCCGATCGAGTGGTCACCTTCCCAAAATATATGCGAAAAATGGAAATGCAACCTAGAAGCACGCCACATATAATTTGCCCAATCATTACGTAACTTCCATGAAATAGAAGGAGAAGGAGATGTAAAAAAACTAAACCACTACAAAGGAGTCTGTTTCCAACTCCACATGGTGCCAATCACGCACCCATGCCACACGGATTGCCTCCAAAACTGCAAGAACTTCAGCTTCAACAGCACTAGCAACATGCGCATTTGCCGCAAAAGCCCCCAACCACACACCATTAGAATTTCGAAACACTCCACCTTATCCTGCCGAACGGTTAGCTCTGAAAGAACCATTAGTATTTACCTTCACCGAATTATCAAATGGTAGTTGCCAGTAAACAGTACAAGAAGGAGCTGATGGACGCAAGGGAGACACACCCAACATGCTAAAAATTGGAGCTAAGTTTGAAGATGAAGCGTAACCAGGGAAAAAAAGCACAGCCGAGTCCCTAAGAACTGAGAAGCTAACGCTTCGTGGAGGCAAGGTCCACCACCACCACAGGCCCAAACTACCTAAATCCTTTAGGTGCTGCAAGTTATCAATTTCAAGCGATTTTAGGTGAACCATCTTCCACAACCCAAACCAACTCAAACCTTAGACACTAACCTCACACGTTCGATCATCTTATATCTTTAATTTTTACCAGCACAGCTAGAATCCATGTATGGCAGTTTTAGATAGAGTGATTAATTTATGGGTTCTTTAGATATAAACCTTTGCAACTCTTATTTCCTAAACAAAAACACATCTAGTTATAAACATCCAAATAAAACCCAAATTTAAAAATAACCGCCAAGTATAGAAGTAATTGAGCTATTATTGCAAAATATTTACAATTTGTACCACAATATTCAAGATAAAATCAATAAATGTTATTATTCACCTTAATTACAATAAAAATATAATTATTACACATATTATTACCCCTAACACACACATATACATTCAAATGTATATATTACTACCATAAGCTCAATATATATATGTGTGTGTATATCAGTATATGTATATATACATATATAGTTTACCTATATAAATACACATATAGAATTTACCTATACGAACGTATAGTAGTATTATATATATCGTTCACACACACACACATATATGCACAGTACTATATGATCAAACATATTAAACAAATTAATCTACCTATATTGAAATTTATGATGAGCAAATAACATATATTTTGTAGGTAAATTAATATTGAATCAAATAACATTCTTTTATTTTGTAGGTAATTTATTTTCCATGTATTATTACATATATTTGGCACATTTTATTATTAAAAGATATATGTACAAAAAATTAATCTTGAATAAAATACAATTGCTTTATTTTGTAAGTAAATTAATTTTGAATCAAATAACATTTCTTCATTATGTAGGTGTTTTATTTTGTATGTATCATCATATATATTGGGCACATTTATTATTATATGTACAAATAATAGGTAAACTAGTATTGCATAAAATAATAATTTTTTATGTAGGTATATTATTTTGCATATATTCAGTTTGCTTTATTATGTAGGTAAATTATTTTGCATGAATTTTTTTGTATATCAGCCATGCTTTTGTTGTTGTTGACACACCCCGACCCGAAAGTGGGGCGTGCTGGCCGTCATGTGAGTGTGACGTAACCATGTGCACAGTGCGGAAGCAAGATTCATAAGAAGAATATGAACGAATTAAAACCAAGCCACTAGCAACCTAAGGAGATAGTGCGCTAGAGTGTGAAGTTATAATGCTTATACAAATTCAGAGCATACTAAGTCAATGCAGTCAAGCATGAAATAATATATTCGAATAACCCCAAGGGGTGCCCTACATAATGAGAAGTCTGTCAGAACTGCCAAGTGATCCTCGTTAGCCATCAACGATACTCTAGCTACCTAGAACCTGGAGGGGTGAAAAACAAAGTTGAGTGGGTCAGCAAAACAAATCTTTTCAAAATCATTCTTTTCTCAAAAGTATAACCCCTATCCGTAAAACATGTATAGTTTCCCAGAATCAAAGTATATACTCGTGTATAGATATTTTCGAAATCATGCTGGAAACTATGAATGTATGACATGCCAAAGTATCACAACTGAAATATAAATCATAACTCTGTGGATGTGATTAAATATCAGGTAATCATCTCGGCCTTCGGCCGTACACATAGCTCATAATCAATCTCAATAATCAACTCAGCCCTCGGCTGTATAATAGCTCGTAATCAACTCATTATATCATGTATATCAATCCTGCACACAAATCAATACCACCTCTAGTGGTCTACACATCATCATGAATATAGAATAATTATGCTCTAGTGCTACAATCACGTGAAGACTGTGCGAATGATTTGCAGGTCACTTATGAGTCGAACCCATTTATAGTTGTCTATACGACAGGACTGTGCACCTAACTTGGATCCAAGGTGAGCATGCGGTGCGGGAGGTGAACATCACGTGAAAGACTATGCCCCTAACTCTGGGCGGGAGCACTAATATCATGGTGCAGGTGTATGAGCTCTAATCACATCACTTCACATCATTCTCATCATAACTAATATAAAACTCACCTGACATTTACCTGTGCGTCCACAGCACAAATCATAATTATATGCAATCATGAATGCATAAATAAAATAAATAGATACTTTGCATGGCATTTCAAATCCTTTAAACGTTCAATTTCATTTTCTGGGAAAATAGCAATATATATAGGTATATACGGAAAACAAATTGCCCACTCACTGGTAAGTCGCTGGGTCGTAGCCCTCACGTCTAGCCTGGCCACGGTCGTCCTCGGGATATGTCTCACCTATATGAGAATTTACTGAAAATACGTTATTTAAGCACATATACGAAAGTACGGAAATAACTTCTCATACATATCTCAATTTTGGTATTTGAATATACCAACGTGACCTACTCGACGTCATGAACTTGTACAAATTTTTAGAAAAATTTTCTGACCCCACACGCGCCGCCACGTGATCTGCACACTAACGACGTCAGGTATATTCTAAGAATATTTCGTTTAAAGTAACTGATGCCGTTACCTCTGTTAGGAACATTTTGTTAAAACTAACGAAATATTCCGTCATCTTCTCCGGTCAGTTGCTGGTCGCTAGTTTCTGGAAAAACTTTAAAACCACTATTCTCCTTCGTTTCTTCACCATTTTCCACAAAATTGGTACCAAAATGAAGCTAATAACATGTAGAATCACCTTATATAAGTTTCAAGGCTTAAAATGCACTAGATTTTCCCCAAGAAAGCTCGATAGTTCGGCTTACCTAGAAACACGTCGATCTCGGCCCTCCGACGTCCAATTCCTTCCAACGAAGTACCCCGAGACTCGTGAGGACCTCCTCAAGCTTCCTATGGGCTTAGAATCTCCTAAAAATCACACCATAAAATTTGCATGAATAGTGCATGGGCACAGGGTAGGATTTTCACGTAAAACTGAAAGTATTCTTACTTAAAACTGGTACCAATGCACTCGTGAGGTCCCAAGCAATCCAATGGTGACCTTGGATCCTTCGATAACCAAGGTTTGGGCTTGTTTTGAGCTTGTCCGTACGTAGAGGGAAGAGAGAGAGTGAGAGTTCGAAGTGAGAGAGAGAGTCTGAGGGTACGAGAGATAGATAGTGAGACACGGGAGTGATGAGAGAAGGAGTGTGTGTGGTTGTGTGGTCTAAAAGCCACCAATCATACTACATAAATTATTAGTTCTCATAGGTCCCAAAAAATGTAGGAAATTATGCCATTGGACCAATAAATTAGCTCTCGTTACAATTATACCTCAACGCTTAAGGGTAATTTGGTAACTTCACATTTACGATAATATTTCTCGGGACGGGTTGTCACAGTTGTTATATGTGTGTGTGTGTGTGTGAAATAATTTACCTATATTTATATGTAAAATATAATATTGTAATTTTATTGAATTAACTAAGCATGTATTACTACAGTTATTAGGCATGTTTTATTGTTATTATATATTAGGCAATGAATTTATTATTTTTGTATTTTTGTAAAATCATTAATTCTTCCTTACAATTTGTATGGAATTAATTGTGTAAATCAAACATTCAAATAGGAGTGTTTTGGGCATTAAATTTTTTTAAATGTGTAAAGTCAAATATAATTAATGAATTTGTTGATGTGGAATCTAATCAATGTGTTTTATTCAAGTAAAAAACTTATGTCGAATTTTATGCAAAAAAATTTAAATTTATGAAACTAAAGTCATATATTCAGTTGATTTATATGCCTACAGATTGAACCCAACAACCTACACCTACTCAACCATACATTGACAGTCGAAATAATTAATCGTACTGATAAAGATGTTCTGAAACATTAATAACTGTTGGTGGCTCAACTGGATCGTAAGGTGTGCAAAAGCTCATACATACATACAATATCAGAAAAGAAAACTGATTTTCATCCAATTTTTTTAGGGAACTTTAACGAAAAACTCTTAGTACTGTTCACTTTAACGAAAAATCACATTTTTACACTAAAAAGTCAATCTTTGTACTATTCATTTTACTCTTTATTTTGTCCTTATCGTTAAAACTCAAATTTTTTAAGCCATTTTTATTAGTTTTTTTTTAACCTCTCACACATTTCTATTTTCTTTTTACTATTAAATTAAATAAATTATACAAAATCAATATATTTAATGTAGTAGGTTTCTAGTTGTACGATAAATAAATGCATAAACCACGTATGGTCTTATTTAACGAAAAATCACATTTTTACACTAAAAAGTCAATTTTTGTACTATTCACTTTATTCTTTATTTTGTCCTTATCGTTAAAATTCAAAGTTTTTAAGCCATTTTTCATTAGTTTTTCATTGTTTTTTTACCTCTCACACATTTCTATTTTTTTTACAATTAAATTTAATAAATTAAACAAAATCAATATATTTAACGTAGTAGGTTTCTAGTTGTACAATAAATAAATGCATAAACCACGTATGGTCTTACTTCATCAATTTGTCACAAAACTATTGTTAACCTTAGCAAGTTTTGTCTCATAACTAAAATATAGAAATTACAGCACAAACTTGGCTGGCTCGATCTACACTTACAAATTGATTATCCAATAAGTCGCTCTCTTTTGACACCCTTAAAAAAATCAATGAATGGAATCAATGGATATGTGGAGCCAGACAAATTGTGAACCATCATTTTCTTTCACTTTCTTTCGTTGTCTTCCTTTTATTTTTTCAATATCTACTTTTCCACGTGGTGTAGTAGTTATACACATATATATGATTTTTAATTAGTGTTTGAATTTTTTTGAATAAGGTCGATATTTAGTAGAGAAAGATGTAGAAAGAAAGAGAGAGGGGGTACACAAATTCGGTTAATCGGAAAAACTCTTATATTTCATTTAAACCAGTACTTGACATTTCTTAAAGTTTCATTTTCAACTTCCTTCGAAAGCAACAAATATTGAAATATTGATCGATATTTTCACAAATGCATATCGATATTTCCATCGATTGATATTTGAAACACTGCTTTCAATAACTATAACGCCTTATATGATACAAATACAATGTCATTTAAAGTCCCATATTAATAAAACAAAAATAAATATCTAAACGATATATATTTATTTTATTAACATTGTCACTAGTTTACTTGTCACGTCTCTCTCTAATAATAAACAAAAGAGGCCAAGGATGAGCCCATGGTACGTCCACGTGTAGGAAAATTATAATATGTGCATAGTGCATGTACACCAAGATCGATATGGAAAGCGATCAAGTGATCGGAGAGCACTAGGGTTTCTGGTCTTACCCAACGAGTTTGAAAAAAAAAAACTCGAGTGAGTGCATGCATGGTTTGGTCACAGTGGCGAGGCCACCAAAAACATGTGATGAATTAAATAAGTTCACCTACTTACATTTTCCTGTGCAGCACCAGAGACTTATTCGTCTTTTAGTCAACACCATGTGCAGCTTTGCTCCATTAGGAGCTGGATCGAATATAATTGTACTACAGTGGAAAGATCGATGATTGTCCATAAATTTAAAAGGTTTATTAAGTAGAAGAAATGTTCTCCGTGTAACTGGGTGATTAAAAAATATAAGGTCATTCGCATTTGGACTGTATATTGAGGGTAGAGAACGAATAAATGTGTTTTTAATGTTTCAATATTCGCTCTTGACGTTAAATGCAATGGTAATTAATGACTATAAATATTTCGATTCAAGTGACAAAAAGAGAGCAACTCTTTTATAAGTAGTAGTTTTCCCTGGATTGTAATTTTAAAATAGGATAAATTACATAAAACTACCTTAACTATTGGTCTGACGACACTTTCATACCTCATTTTTTAAAAGTGACAATGTCATACCTCATTTTACGAATTTGTGACAATATCATACCTCCGTCAATTTGTCTGTTAATTTTTCTGTTAAATGCTTACGTGGCGTGATGCGGAGCCCATTCCCTAGCCAACTGGATAAAAATATTAATAAATGAAAGATAAATTATTTTAATATTTTTATTTTAAAACATGTAGGACCCACCTCTTCTCTCTCTCCCCTCTCTCACATTCGATCTCTCTCTCCCTTTTTCTGGGTTTTCTCCCTCCAACCTCTTCTTCAACAGCACCGCCGCCTCCTTCCTTCCATAACCACAACAACCCATCTCCCTTCCCTCTCTCACATCTGATCTCTCTCATCTCTCTCCTATCTCTCTCACATCCATTCTCTATCCCCTTTCTCTTTCTCATGATTTCATCCGATCTCTCCCTCATATCTCTTCTATCTGACTCTCACATCTAAGCTTTCTCCTCTCTCTCTCTTTCTCTCTCTCTCTCTCTCACACATCCTCCAGACATTCAAATTGGCAAAGAGAAAAAAAAATTCACCACTCGCCTATCTCTCACATTCGAGCTCCAGCTTCGACCCAGCTTCTAGTTCGAACCAGAACGACAATCCAAACTTGACAATGTCCTCCACGACAAATCGGTCCTGATTGCATTTCACTAGGTACATGCCCTGGTAGTTGGAGCCGTAGTCGTGGGACACGATCGCCAGATCGAAGGCGCTCTGAACCAATTCGAGCTGGTTCTTGAGCAGATTGAAGGCCCAACCAGATCGAAGGCGCCCCAATACCATCTTCACGATCTTCAGCAGATTTATCTCCTAGTGCGTCAGAGTTGTCCTCCTATGGGGATGGACAACAACGTTGCCCGAGGAATTGACGGTGAAGTAGGGTTCGCCCCAGACGTCGATTCGGTAGAGGTCAGATGAGAGGGATGGGGACCAATGAGAATTGTCAGCGGCGACGGTGGTGATGATGGTCGACGGAGGTACGCCTGAGAACGACGACGTGGGAAGAAGGGATGAAGGTGAGTTTGTAATGAGTGAGGGCTTTAAGCACCGAAATCTGGAGAATGGATGATGGTGACGGTGAAGAATGGATGTGAGAGAGATAGGAAAGAGAGATGAGAGAGATCGGATGTGAGAGAGGGGAGAGAGAAGGAGTGGGTTCCACGTCTTAAAATAAAAATATTAAAATAATTTATCTTTAATTTATTAATATTTAATTAATATTTTTATCCAATTGGCTAGGGAATAGGCTCTGCCTCACGCCACGTCAGCATTTAACAGAAAAATTAACAGACAAACTGACGGAGGTATGACATTGTCACAAATTCGTAAGATGAGGTATGACATTGTCACTTTTAAAAAATGAGGTATGAAAGTGTCATCAAACCAATAGTTGAGGTAGTTTTTTGTCATTTACCCTTTAAAATAAAACTTCACGCCTCAATCAGCTTATTAAGCCCTGACTCAACTTATATATATGATGCGTAACTTACGTGTGATAGAACTTTTTATACAGTACATGCTAATGTCGAGTGGGAACGTGCATGCACAAAAAAACTTGAGTAAATGACAAAAAACTACCTCAATTATTAGTGTCACGACACTTTCATACCTAATCTTTTTAAAATGACAATGTCATACCTCATCTTACGAATTTGTGCCAATGTCATACCTCCGTCAAATTTTCTGTTAATTTTTCTGTTAAGTGCTGACGTGGCTACCTGCGGGATCCACTTACTAATCCAACTGGATTAAAAAATTATTAAATATATTTTTAATAATTAAAAAATTAAAAAATAAAATTTTTATATTAAATCTCTCTCTCTCTCTCTCTCTATCCACCTCTCTCTCGCCTCTCTCTTCTCTGCATCCCCAAAACCCATTCCCACCCAACACCCCCTCGACCCTTTCCCACCCCCCAACCTTCCTCCACCACTATCTCTCTTTCCTCTCTCTCTCTCTCTCTCTCTCTCTCTCTCTCTCTCTCTATCGCCTCTCTCTCTCTCTCTCTCTCTTCTCTACCCTTACTTCCCCCTCCCGTCTTCCCCAAACCCGATCCACCCCCTTTATTCCCCATCCGACACCCCCCGACCCCAAATCCGATCCATCCCCTTCTCTCCTCTTCATCGTCGACTCCATCCACCAACGACCATCACCTTCTTCCCCATTCTAACTGACGACATCGAAGTCGCCGATCTCCGGCACACCAACCTCACCCCTCGCCGATCTCTGCCACCTCCCTCTGCTTAAGTAGCCTAGCACCATCTTCAAGCCCAGCAAAACACAGCAGCAATCTCGTGCTCACCACCGCTGCCAAGTCTCTTGTGAATACAACTTGGGTTTTTTTTTTTGGGCAAAATTGAATGGTTTTGCTTTGTTTGGTTGCTCAGAAAATGTGGGAGAAAGGAAATGAATTTTTTTTTATATTCTGAAGGTTCCATTTTCTTAGAGAGAGAGAGGAAAGAGAGAGGGTGGTGGAGGAAGGTTGGGGGGTGGGATGGGTGGGAAGGGGTCGGGGGGTGGGGGGTGGGGGGTGTCGGGTGGGAAAGGGTTTTGGGGATGCAGAGAAGAGAGAGAGGCGAGAGAGAGAGGGGGAGAGAGAGAGAGAGAGAGATTTAATAAAAAAAAATTATTTTTTTCATTTTTAATTATTAAAAATATATTTAATAATTTTTTAATCCAGTTGGATTAGTAAGTGTCACATCCCGGCCCGGGCGACGCCACCTCCCGGGCCCACTCCACCACCGTAGCACGATATTGTCCGCTTTGGGCCCCGACCACGCCCTCACGGTTTTGTTTTTGGGAACTCACGAGCAACTTCCCAGGAGGTCACCCATCCTGGGATTGCTCTAGCCCCCTTCTCGCTTAACTTCGGAGTTCCTACGGAACCCGAAGCCAGTGAGCTCCCAAAAGGCCTCGTGCTAGGTAGGGATGGGAATATACATTTAAGGATCACTCCCTGGGCGATGTGGGATGTCACAGTAAGTGGATTCCGCAAGTAGCCACGTCAGCACTTAACAGAAAAATTGACGGAGGTATGACATTGGCACAAATTCGTAAGATGAGGTATGACATTGTCATTTAAAAAAGATTAGGTATGAAAGTGTCGTGACACCAATAGTTGAGGTAGTTTTTTGTAATTTACCCAAAAAACTTCTTTTTTAGTAAAAGTACAATATTTCATCATTGAGCAAAGGGCATTGCAGAGAAGTTCATAAACAATTCATTTTCAAACGAGTTTTTGCAAATTATATATATATTTTTTGAAAGTATGACTAATTGCAAAGCAATGAGTAGACTTTAAGTACTTCATGAAAAGTCGAGATCACCAAGAATTGCAAGATTACAAAGACCAATATAAGCGTAAAAAAATTAATTTCTAAAATTTTAAATACCAATTTGTTTAATTAAATGATGATAATGATTCCTATTATGTTGCTATATCTAATTAATTAATGAATTTTAATATACAAGACTGCAAAAAGGCCACATAAAGTTCTATAATTTTAGGGTTATAGCAATAATTTGATTGAGGATCACAGAAAGGGAAACCCATTGTTCTTTCCGCTTCTGCTTTTGCTTTATGCGATCCCATAAGAGGATTAAACATTCAAAAAATGGAGCATTAGCATTCATTTATATATAATAATGCATTGTTCCATAAGGATTAGGGAATAAGGAATGTCTTGTATTTTTGAGATATATCAGTTGTTTATGTGGGAGCAGCAAGAACAGACAATGTACGTTAATTAGTACAAGGGAAGCACACCACATTGACCAATCACCTTGTTGTATATATTATAAGGTCAAAGGCATGCCAGGATAAGATTTTGATTCTCTTTGTTTGGAGCTGGGGTTTCCTATTGTCTCTCTTTTATTTTAGTTTTAGAGTTTGGTTTAATACACTTTCAGTTAGTAACCTAATTACTAGTTTTTTTTTTTTTTTTTTTTTTTTTTTTACAAGTAAATAAATTTCTTGTTCTGGAGAGAAATACGCATTATAACAAAAGAGATAAAATTCCTACACGACTACCACAAGAATTACAAGAACTAAAGCAAATGATACAAGTCAATCATAAAGACAATAGACGTGGAAGATTGGCTCTGAATGCTCACATGAAACCATTGCTAAAATATAGCGATGCCACATCAATCACCATTGAAATAATGAGACCACAACAACTCGTCGAAGCACCAGCTAAGCCACAAATCACAAAACAATTAAAACCGACGCCAATTTCTGACACACTTTACTGAAGCTACTTTTTGACACACTTAATTGAATTTCACGTGGCGTCAGTTTAATGAAACTATTGTCGAATTAAATGCACTTGGCGTCGGTTAAAACCGGCACCAAGTTTGACACTGACTGCAATTCTTCCTCTTCTCAATCCATTTCCTCGTGCAAAACAAGCGGGAAAATTCCCGCCTAAATATTTCAAATTATCCAACCAATGTTGTCGGCTAAATTCGACACCAAATTTCCGCCTAAATAAAATACGTAATAAAAAAAACAAAAATATTAAAACCCATGGCGGTTACAACCGATACAAGCTTTGAAAATATTTAAAAACTTTCATTTGTGTTGGGTAGTAGCCACACCAGCCTTCTTTTAACCGACGCTAACTTTATGTTAGTTACAAGTTACACAGTTTTTTTTTTAATGTGACACCACTATTTAAAAAATATTAAAATCTATGTCGGTTATAAGCGACAATAATAGGTTATGTCAGTTATAAGAGACATAGACAGTTTATGTCGCTTATAACCGACAGTAATTCTGACACCATGTAAAGTAGGTGTTGAAAATGTCTTATCTGCAACTATGTTACATAAAACCGACACCAACCACAAACACAATAAGGCCCTTTTGTAGTAGTACGAAAAGGGAACTACCAATAAACTCGACTCCACCAATAAACTAATTAATAGCATAAATTTATATGTTTAACCATTGCCTATACTATGAACTTTGTGTGATCCACAAAACTATTTGTGAACAGCCTTATTAAGTTGCTGTGATTAATAGAAAGTAGATTATAAATATAAGGTTAGGTTCTTGTTCCAGATTAATATACAAGAAAATTTATATTGCGGTAGCGGTGGACCAAACCCTCTAATTACTTTGGCTTAAGCTTAATTAAGGCTAGCTTCACTAAAAGTTTGGTAGATCAGTTGATTATTGGTAAATGACAAATATGTCTAAACAAAAGAAAAGCTTCTGTGCATTGGCTTATCTGTATATTAATTCCCTGTGGTGGATTTGGCACACTAAAAGGAGTGGCGTGACATCTATATCCACATAACCATATGCACATGGCATTAAAGAAATGATGTATATATTAGCCTCAACCAAGATTAGTGATGACAGAAACCCATTAAATTTTTAGTTTCCAGTCCATGTAAGTGGCTTGTTTTGAGACACAAATGATTTTGCCACTAGTCAAAGGGAAGGTTCTCGGAGATTTTTAACAAATATTTCATGGAATGATTAAAATGATTTACGAATGACAAACTCAGAATTATTTTCATTTATTTTCATGGTCAGGAATTAAAGTGAGGAGTTATGACAATCTCATTGAAAATGAATCCTTTCAACTTAGCTAGACTGTGAGTTGTATCGTTGGCTTGACGACGAAATTGGATAAAAAATTAATGTTCTAGTGATCCTACGCAACAACGCCTTTGAATCCTCTACAGTGTTCTCCAGAACATACATATTTGTAGTGGGCGGATACGACTGCAACACTTCCTAGTCGCCAACCCTAACAACCCGTGTATCATGTTTCACCACAATTTCCATGATCCATGATTGATGATCCTGTGATCATATAATATATTAAATGCAAACAAATTCCACTAGTCACCTCAACTGATAAAACCCTAATACGTCTTAGTTTGTTCCAGGAAGGTGAAGCAGCAAACGAAGACTAAGTCACCTCAACTGATAAAACCCTAATATTATATTCTTAGTTTGTTCCAGGAAGGTGAAGCAGCAAACGAAGACTAAGAGGGAGTGTCGAAAGTCAACTGAAGACGAAGACGAAGACTAAGAGGGAGTCTTGGTCATCATTTGCCAGCACAAGGTGTGACCAAAAATTACAGGGCACAACACACTCGATTGCTGTGGATTCACCATTTTTAGTCATCAGATTTTGAGTCGTTTTGAAGACTTGGTCTACCGTTTTATAAAATTATACTACGATGACATAACGTGCAGACAAAAAATAAAAGTGAAAATACAACGACTTAACGTGGATGTGTCCTTGCCACGTACGGGATGTATCTCCTTCCTTCCCTCGCAATTGGAGGCGCGTAAGTTGTTGTACAGCCGCAGATCAAACGCCACTCCATAAGTCAGTACAGGTTTTGGAAGAGACCAAAAAATTTGGAATTCTATCAAGAAAATAACAAATACAGATATCTATATTCAGAAAGACAAATGTTAAACGCCCTTTTTAAAGTGGGGTTTATATGAATTTTCTGTCATTTTATAGTTTATCGTAAATTTTTATATTAATATTATAAAATATTGTAAAAAAATATATGAGGTAGTAGAGGGTTCATGAAATGTTTTACTTTTGAGAAACTCCAAAACTTAACATTTCTCAAAAAAATAAACCGTCCTCTCATGAATTTGTTTTATATCTCAATTTTGCAAGACTTGATTTTGTATTTGCATCATCTCTTTTTATGTCTTTACAACACTTGCCAACTTCATGACGATGGACCATAAAGTAGAATGTTATTTTGTATTGAATGATCATTGTTTTATTTAATTTTTCTTGCACAAGCAATATTGAGAGTAAAAAAAAGGCAAACACACATCCTTGAGTATAAACATAAATGAGAAATAATTTCCATGCATTCGTTTTTTCATTTTGCACACTATTGTCAAATTTTATCGTTTAATTTTTCTTGGGTTTATTTAATTCAGTGGCCAAAAAATAGTATCAGTGTCCTTTCCATGTTACACTTTATGATCCATTTCTTCTTAGCTTAACATTAATTCGTTGAATCTTGTAAAACCCTCATCCAAACATATACCCTACAAAACTATAATTCTAGTGTCTGTTTATTATTTGTTGTAATCAAATATCTTCAATATGTTGCGACAATTTTTATTGGTGGGTCGGAGGGAAAAAAAAAGTGAATCCTTCTCAATGATGGTGTGGGAAAGCAAATGGCAACCTCTACCAGAGCCAGTCTTGAGAATTTGGGGAATCTTAGGCGAGCTTTTAAGAGGGTGTATTCAATTAAGATTTTAAGAGATTTTAATTCTTTTAATGAATATAAGGGTATTCAATCAAGAATTTAAGTGATTATCTGAAATTCAAGGTGTATTCAATTAGAATTTTAAGATGGTTTATTAAAATCCTTATAAACCCGTGTGTATTCAATTAGGATTTTAAAAAAATTTATAACATTCCAGGTGTATTTAATTAAAAATTGATTTTAAAGAATTTGAGAAACTTGAGGAATTTGAGGGAATTTGAGAGATTTTGTAGTGTATTTTAAGCATTCATAAATCTCACCTCTTCCCATGAGATTTCGAGGGAATTTAATCAAAATTTTATATAGAATATCTACAAATCAATTAAACTCTATAAAAATTCATAGATTTATAAATCCATTAAAGTCTCTCAAATTCTCAATTGAATACACCCTCCTTAAAGTGGGGTCCTAGAATTTTCTAACTCTTGACCTTTTATATATTGATATATATATATTTATATATATATATATATATATATATATATATATATATATATATAAGGATTTCCTACATACATAAAAATGTCTATTTCTACATTAAATATCATTAAAAATAGGCCAAATTTTTTTCGTGATCCCTGTGGTGACATGCCACTTTCAATGTGACATTCGTGGTAAAAAAAAAACTTTTAATTAAACCCTCGTGGTGGGTGTTGTTAGCAATTGAGATCCAAATCCAAATTTCCGTTAGTTTTCCATTAAATAAAACTCACACGACTATCACATGAAGGGTCAAATTCGTTCTTTCAATCCAAATTACATCTTATTCAATGGACATCTATTATAATTTAGGGTTTAACTGAAATTAGATTTTAGAGGAAAAAAAAAAAACTTGAACGCGAAGATTGAAACTAAACCTGTAAAAACGTCTATGGCTAGGAGAAGAGGTGAAGGTGAAGTCACGCCTAATTTCTTAGGTATGATTTAATTTTGTTTAGAAAAATACTTCTAATATACCATTGTTTTTTTTTCAATGCCAACACGTCTTTGATCATGAGTTAGAGTCTTAATCTTACTTGAATTTTCATTCTTGTATCAATTTGTACCAGTTTGAATGCATAAATGCATTTCAGTTTTGTCTTTAATTGGTAATGTGGTTTTATGCAGGCCCTAGTCGACCAATACACAACCTTTTTTTATGCAGGCCCTATGCAGGCTCTTGAAGTTTATATGTGAAAGGGCAGACCTGAAGATTGAATTTTCTGCAATGCCTTTCACCCGTCTGAATGCATATATACTGCGTTTAACCCATTGTCTTTAACTCTTTAAGTTATTCTTGTACATATTTGATTTTTCTGCATTATATAGGTTGAGATACATGTGCTATCAAATTGGGGTGATGGTTAGTGACAGTGGAGGAGATCCACTAGTGGCTATGGCGGTGGTTGGGAGCTTGAGATGAGATACGGGAACTGCTAGGTTTTTTTTTTATCTTTACAAGTTTCTTTTATTTGTAATTTTATTTTAATCCAATCATGTTTTTGTTTTTTTTTTCCAAAATAAATAAACTTAATTTTGATCGATCCACATGTGATAGTCACGTGATTTTATTTAACGGAAGACTAACGAAAGTTTGGATTTGGACCTCAATTGCTAACAGGGCTCACCACATGGGTTTAATTAATAGTTTTTTCACCACAAGGGTCACATTGAAAGTGGCGTGTCACCACAGGGACCACAAAAAAAATTTAGCCTTAAAAATAATATCAAAAGAAAAAAAGATATACAAACATTGCTTATATGTTACACGTCTTGGATTTCTACATCCAATATCATTAAAAATTACCATCAAAAGAAAAAAGAAATACAAACATTACTTAACTGTTACACTTCTTGGATTTCTACATCAAATATCATTAAATATATATATATATATATATATATATATAAACATTACTTAAAATGCTATACGTCTCAGACTTTCAGACATAAATGTACTAATTAAGTTACAATCTATTTTTACAATAATTCTTTTTCAATGATAAAATAGTTAATCCATTCAATCCTTCTCGTGACATAGTTGATCAAAGATAAGATTTGATCAATTTTAATTTTGTGAAGACCGAGAGAGAAAGGATTGACATTTTGATTTTAAATTTTAATTACATTTGAAAGAGTAAAAGTATAGTTACATTTGAGTGAAGGAAAAGAAAAAAATAGTAAAATTCTTTTTATGGAAAATTATATTATTGCCTCTAATTTTATTTTATTTTAAATTTTAAATATATTAAAAAAATTAAAATTGGGGGCAATACGGAGTGGTGCCTAAGCGGCCGCCTACGTCGGATACTCTGACGGCCTGGCCTCTACCAATTGATAATCCCTGCACAAAATTTGTGTTAGTAGCATAAAAGATATTCCTAGATAATACTTCACTCACCAACAGGAAAAGATAGGGAGATAAAGCGTCCACTCATCTCAACCCTCTTGATGGGTTAAAAAATTTACTCGGCCTCCCATTAATCACCCCTGACATAGATATAGATCTCACACAACTCGGAAGAGGATCCTTTTCGGATCCACTCTGTGGGGATCCCAACATCCTAGCTGTTCATCATATATTGTGCGGTCAATTTTTGTAAGATACTATTTGTGTTTAATTTTAAATAAAAAAATGTCAAATAATTTTTTACTGCATGATGCACGATGAATGACTAAGATGTGAGGATCCATAAGATCCTCACAATTTGCATCTAGATGGAATATAAATCCACACAGCTCATCACCAAAGCCACCCCAATATCGTACGCCATCCTCAACATTGTCTATTCCAAAATGTCACATCCACTCTACTATAGGCTTTATTCATATCTAGTTTCATTGCAATCTCACTTGTCTTCCCTTTCTTCTCGAGTTCAAAATAATGGTAGCCTTCATGGGCGACAAATAGATTGTCCTTGATTTGGCGGTTACAGACAAAGGCGTTTTGGTGGTAAAAAATCATGTCAGGAACAATGACCTTGAGACGGTCGAATATATGCAAGCACGGGCAGATTCAGATTCTAACTTCAGAGCTCCTAGGGTAAAAGATTGCATTTTCACTCACACATGTTTTTCAAATTGCATTTAATTCACCATTTGGTATGCTAAATCTGCATTTCATCAAACACTTAACGGACACAATGATCTCGTATAAAGCATTCAAAGAGTCCTAAAAATCCTTCACCAACTTCTTTTCCGACCACTAGAGACTCCCAAAACCACCTAAGTCCCTATGTGAATCAGCCATCTATGCGAGTCCTCCTCATGGAATGAGAGAATTTGCACAGAAATTGATATACACTGTCCTCTATTCTTCACGAGGGATTTTTCAGTGTGATCAGAATACGAAGTGGTACACTACGTGTCACCATACAAATAGCGAAATATGTTATTAAAAAATTAATAATTTATAAATTAAAATTTCACACCACTTATATAAAAACGAGTAGTATACTACTTATATTCTGGTTATAAAGAAAAATTTCTCGTTCCCAATCAAATTGATTTGGACGGTGGAAAGCTTGATTTTAGACTTTTTAGTAAAACCTCGTCTTGAAAACTTTTTCGATATCCTTCCTATATACGAATTCCAAATGGGTATACGGACACAAATTTAGAGTTTAAGAAAGAAAAAAAATATTCCTAACTCAGGAAAATGTCCAAAACGCACAATGCAACCACTTTGACTTCAAACAAAAAACAAAACAAATAAATTGTGGCCGGTAAAAAAATGAAAAAAAAGTTATAAGCAGACCGTAGAGTCTGAGACATTAATTATTCAATGTTGGGGGCTATCTTTTACATGGTTTTCGTGCCATTCCACATGTCCATATACAATTTGACTTGGAAAGCTGAAACGCAGAAACCCACACACGTGAATCACTCTCAAACTTTGTGAGATTTTTTACTGTGCATGATGCATAGAGCGCTACGCTATAGGTTAACATTTAACGTATGAGAAATTATATTCACACCTCAAATTACTTCTCTCACACATTTTTAATTTTTTAATATTTTCTACACACCACTAACACTTAATAGAAAAATATTAAAAAATTAAAAATGTGTGAGAGAAGTAATTTGGGATGTGTGAATATAATCTCCCTTAACGTATGTGTTATGTTTTGAATGGCAAACCTTAAAACTTCAGAATACGAATCTCTTCTCTATCATTAGTTATTAAAAAAAATAATGCTGGTTAGATCAACAATTTAGATTAAATTCAAACCATGTGATGTGTCATTAAAAATAAAATAAACATGTTAATTAACACTTAAGTAATAATTGAATCAACAGTAACCACGTCATATAATTTATAAAATTCAATTTAAATAGTTAATTTGCCTACCGTTATTGACACACTCCGACCAGAGTCGAGACGTGCTAGTCGTCACGTGAAGTCTAAATATGGCCAAACCATTGGAGTTGTCCTAAAGCGTCACAAGGTCCAAAGTTCATGGTGCGAAAGTTCTACCTAAGACCTAAATTGTGTCCTTATATCACTATGCACAGCCACAACACTAGATAAAATTTAAAAGGTTAATTCCTATGATGAGAATATGTCTCACATCGAGATACGTCATTTAATATCGATAATATGAATTCCACATTAGAAAAAAAAAATGGAACATTACATGTGCTTACAAAGAATTAAATTATTCTTTATATATATATATATTGTCAATTAATTTTATAGTGAAATTTTGTCTTTATTTATTTTATACTTATCAAGCACTCAACTTTTATATTTTATTTTTAATCTCTTAAGTGATTATTCTCACCACAAAATTGAAAGTGAAATACTTACCAAGCACTCAATTTTGCAACACAACAATAGAAACTGGCCACAAACCATAATACTCCTAATTGAATTCCAAAAGTATCTAAAAGCCTACATATTGAATACAACCATTTTTAAAACTGTGAATTTCCTATAAACTGAGATGAATCTCATATTGAACATTTTAGTCCATAACACGTTTAAAAAAAAAAGGTATGGGTAACATCTAGTTGGAAAGTTGGTTGTGTAATGTAATTACGTCCAACTATAATAAGGAATTGTTATTGGCACTCAAAAAATCTCATTTGGCACTCCAAACTTTCTATATTTAGAAAGAAAAATACACTTGTGAGGAGTGCCAAATAAAATTTTTGGAGTGCTAATAACAGTTTCCTTTTAATATCTTACATTTATAATATAAATAATATCAATCCATATTGTAATGTAATCACGTTCAAGGGCATTGTTATAGTAACGTTAGCAGTGTTATGCAATTACATCTAAGTATAATATCATATTGAGTATAACCACCAACCTTTTATAATAATAATAATGTCACACTGTGTTATTTAAATCAATATTTTTCGTAAGGGGCGTTTTGAATCGATCATTTTGTTGCTTAAAGATCATTCACGCAAAAGATTCATGAGATAGGAGTAACAAATAACGTTCAATATACCTGGTTCTCCCTATTTTTCCGTTGCAGAGTGAACCTTCCTACTCCAATTTTGCTTTGGCCGGGATTTGTGTCAGCAACGCAATCCATTTGCTACATCAATTCCATCCCCTTTTTCATCCTTATCCAAAATCCACAATCTTTAATCCAATACATCTTCATATCATATCAACCAATTTCCGTTTCACTCGCCACCTTCCAGTTTTCGGGAACCTGAATTCAGAGCAGAATCCATCGGACTTCGTTTTGCTTGCTCCAATGGCAGATTACTCTCTCCCCAAGGATTCTTATTTTCTTGGATTTGACAGTTCTACTCAGTAAGTTACCAATCCCTCGCTTTTTCTCCCTGCAATTTCATATCTTTCTTTGATCACAAAATCCCAATTACCCACATCATAAATTCATGATTTTGCTTGGTTATGGATGTGGGTTCCCATTGTTATACTGCATTCCATGATCCATCCACAGTGAATTGGGTAAAACTTGATTGTTACTCGTTAATGGTTGTGGGTTCTCATTGTTTTAATGTGAAGTTAAAATTTCATATGGGAATGTGATTCTCTGATTGCTCTGTAATCTGAATTGGGTAAAACTTTATTTTACTTTTGTTAATTTTTATTGGCTTCTACTTCAAGGTCTCTGAAGGCAACTGTGCTAGACTCCAATCTCAACATTGTGATTACAGAGCTTGTCCAATTTGACACTGATTTGCCCCATTACAAAACAAAAGATGGAGTTTACCGAGACCCTTCGGTTAATGGTAGAATTGTCTCACCCACCTTGATGTGGGTTGAAGCTCTAGATCTCGTGCTTAGTAAACTTGCCAGTGCAAAGTTGGATTTTGGGAAAATTGCTGCTGTTTCCGGCAGTGGACAGCAGCATGGCAGTGTCTATTGGAAGAATGGTAGTTCTTCGATATTGTCATCATTGGACCCTAAGAAGCCATTGGTGGATCAGTTTAGTGGAGCCTTTTCGGTGAATGAATCTCCAGTATGGATGGACAGCAGCACCACAGCCCAGTGTAGAGAGTTAGAGAAGGCTGCTGGTGGAGCATTACAGTTATCCCAACTTACAGGTTCACGCGGTTATGAAAGATTCACGGGCCCACAGATTAAGAAGATATTCGAGACACATCCTGAAGCTTACAAAAACACTGAGAGGATCTCCCTTGTTAGTTCGTTTATGGCTTCTCTTCTGATAGGGAAATATGCTTGTATTGATGAATCTGATGGTGCAGGGATGAACTTGATGGATATAAAGAAAAGGGTTTGGTCTAATATACTTTTAGAGGTTTGTCATGTTTTAAGAGTAACTTTTCCTGGTTAATTATATTTCTCTGATTCATGTTAAGTTCCTTTGCTACTTCTTGGAGTGGTGTCTCGGTATCTTGTAATAAGTTTACTGTTTCCTTTTTTATTAATTTTCGTTGTGCTTCATGTTTTTTGAAGGCCACTGCCCCTGGTCTGGAAGAAAAGCTTGGAAAGATGGCTCCTGCCCATTCTGTTGCTGGCCACATTGCTCCCTATTTTATTGACAGGTAAGTAGCAGTTAATTTCGACTTTATGTTTTGGTGGTGGAGGGGCTAAATAGCTTTTGTGATGGTTTTTCTGAAGTATTGTTTTTCAATCTACTCATGTAGCCTTCTGTTGATATTTGATCGTCTTATGCTGTCTTAGAATTTTTCATTCATTATTTATTGTGATGCATTTAGTTTACATGTGAACAAAATACCCTAGATGCACCTCAAGAAAAGAAATGGTAATATAATCCTGAATTAGGATGAACTAATTAAATAAAATTGCAAACCAATTGGACCAATGGGATAGTAATTTTGAGAATATAATGCACCCCTGAAACCTGGGCACAACATTTATTGATAAGCATTTCTTTACGGTTTAGGGCTTAGGGATTTATATGGTACTTGAAAGGCTAAAAACCTGCATACTATAGTTTCTCCCTTTTCAAAATGAACTTAATCTATAATATCCAAGTTCTACTTATCAAAAAGGAAAAATGACTATGATGTCACAAAAGTGGTGCAAAGATTTTAAATAAAGCAGGGAGTGCTAAAGTCGCGTGATAGTTGTATCCTGTATAACCTTTCAAATAATAAGCCTGAAAATGTGGATGATTGTGGAAGTTTGATGTTATAAAACTTGTTCGTATTGAACGGAGTTATACTAGCATGGCCGTGATTTTAGTTTGCAGCCACTGTAGTTTCATGTATATTTTCTGTCTGAAAATATTTCCGTAACAGATAAGATATTTCAAATCTCTTTGCAGATTTCACTTCAACAAGAATTGTTTGGTTATTCTGTGGTCAGGAGACAACCCCAACAGTGTGGCAGGTGCCTGATTTTCTAATTGTTTGGTTATTCTTGTGTTCCTCATAGTTCTGCTGTTGGTTGTTATAGTTTAACGTTTCCTATTCGGAAGAGCCTGTCATATGATTTAGTTTTTACTTTTTTAACTTATCAAATGTAAGTGTTTTGGACGTGCAGGTTTAACACTAAGTACCCCAGGGGATCTAGCAATCAGTCTTGGCACAAGTGACACTGTAAGTTAAAATTAACTTCTTAGGATCTTTGGGATATGGTTATACCGTTTCTATTTTCTGCTATCTTTACCAATTAACCGAATGGGGAGAGGAGAGAAATGAGAGTCAAAACATGTGAGAAAGAAAAGGAAAACAGATAGAGCTCAAAAAATAGAAAATGTTATTTGGGGCTACTTTGTGTTACATTTCGAAATTAGCTTGTAATTTTCACTTTTTAGCTCAAGATGGAGAAGTATATGGGAGAAACGAGGGAAAAGGAAGAACTAATTCAAATTTGAGAAAAACATATGGCAAGAAGAAGAGAGAGATAAAGGAAAATGTATTAAAAAAAAAAGGAACTGTTTGAATTGGCTTTTACTAAATCGTTTGCAGTTTTCATGTTGTGTAGCATTTTAAAGCATTTTCTTCTCCCTCTTACCATCATTCCCCATATACTGTTGTCTGTCTTCTATCTCCATATTCCTTAAAAAATAAAATAGCTGGCGAAAATAAAATAGCTGGCCCTTAGTGTAACCAATTGAAATGCTAACAGAGGTATTACAAATTATTATAGTGTGGTGCAACTTGAAAAATAAACGGTTCAGATTGTTAAAGTTCGAAGTAATGTGGACCCCACAACTAATCCCCATTTTTATAAAAAAATGGGGGTCCCTTCCCTTAAAGATTTCCTATTACAGTATTGAATGTTGCACGAGTCATTACCAGAATCTCAACGGTTTCTTCTACGTGATCTACTATTGAAGTTATCCTTTACTTGTATCTGTTGCTCAGCTTATTGGGATTACTGATGATCTTCAACCTAGCTTGGAAGGACATGTTTTCCCTAACCCCGTTGACACAAAAGGGTACATGGTAATGTTGTGTTACAAGAATGGATCACTAACTCGTGAAGGTACAACTGTGCGCTGACATATTTTTATGGGTTCTAATTGAGATATTTTCCTAGTTTCCTAGTATGACCACAATCTTAATCTTAGATATTCGCAACCGCTACACGGAAAGCAGCTGGGATAGATTCACCCAAGAGCTTTTGAATACATTACCTCTAAATGGTTAGCATGTCTTGTCTGAATTACTTTCTTTTTGGAATTATTGTTGTCTTTTCTTTATTTCATATTCTGGTTTCTGCTATAGGTGGAAAGCTGGGTTTCTACTACAAGGAGCATGAAATTCTTCCCCCGCTTCCAGGTTAGACTTTTTTCTTAGTTAATTTCTCCATTTATACTCGTAATCTCTTTCTGACTGACTCTGAGGGTTGTCCATATTTAGTAGTTGCATTGCCTTCATTTCTGGGTTAACTGATCATTTTCCGGCCGAATGGCAATTGGACAAAGCATAGTTCATCTAAATGGTTGTTTCTGCTCTATTTATTTGCTTTGGGAATAAAGGGTTTAGGGCTCTAATTTCTGTAGCGCCTGGATATCCAACTGCCTTTCAACTACTTAATTCTATAATTTAATCATAGAAGTAAGCAGCAAATGATAAACTCTTTAACTTTTATGCTCTTAGTTGGCTTCCACCGCTACGTTCTTGAAAATTTCAATGGTGAAACCTTGGAGGGCGTGAATGAACGTGAAGTAGAGAAGGAATTTGACGGTGCTTCTGAGGTTTGTACTTTTTAAATGGAAATTGTTCACATAGGTGGAGGATACCCTACATGAACTCTCCCTTAGAAAGGCAAATTTACAAATTTTGCAGGTTCGGGCTGTAATAGAGGGCCAGTTTGTGTCAATGCGAGGTCATGCAGAAAGATTTGGAATGCCTTCTCCTCCAAAACGATTAATAGCCACTGGGGGTGCGTCTGTAAATCGCCCGATCCTGGGCATCGCAGCTTGTGTTTTTGGGTGTGAGGTTTACACAGTTCAAAGGCCAGGTAAGCATTTCGCCAATTACATGCATTATGCGGTACAATCACAAGTTTTGTCTCGCAAACCAACTGGGTGCTCTTTTTTTATGTCCTTGTTTTACAAGTTTTAACATTTGCTTGATCGAGAGACCGCAACTCATTACTTCTTTTCATTTTCTAACCTTTTTACAGATTCAGCTTCTTTAGGAGCTGCCTTGAGGGCTGCACATGGTTGGCTGTGCAACAACCAAGGCAGTTTTGTGCCCTTCAAATGCCTGTATGAGCACAAGTCCGAGAACACGTCCCTCAAGAGCAAGCTTGCAGCGATTCCCGACATACATCTAGTTCCCAAGTATGGGTTGATGGCGAAGAAAAGACTCGAAATAGAGAACCGCCTAGTTGAAAAATTAGGACGTCTCTGATATATCATTTGGCAGTGTTTTTAGTCTAATGCCGGGATGGAATACTTCGAATTGCATTCTGTAAAGAACCGACATTCTACTGGTTTCATTGTTTCGATGTTGGCGAATGAAACTCGGCCAAAACCTTTGCCCCGCAATGTGAATAATATCCAGGTCTGGTTTGATATCGATTTCGGTTTTTCATATGTGAATAATATTCCGAGTTAAGATTGTAAGAAAAATCCAGCAAGAAATATAAGATAGATTGCATACTGACTTAGAAATGTATAGTGTTGCTATGAAGATGCATAGCTACACCACCCACAAACACCAATCAGTTCATGACATTCAAAACGAAACTTAGCAAATGCGAAAACACGTAAAAACCATGAGGTCGGGAATCAGTAGTCGTCTCCCTCATCACCATCGTCCCCCTCGGCAGACTCGGCGCCAACCTCCTCGTAATCCTTCTCCAGAGCAGCAAGATCCTCACGGGCCTCAGAGAACTCTCCTTCCTCCATGCCCTCACCCACGTACCAATGCACGAAAGCGCGCTTGGCGTACATCAGATCAAACTTGTGATCAATGCGAGAAAAGACCTCAGCAACACTGGTAGAGTTGGAGATCATGCAAACAGCCCGCTGCACCTTGGCAAGGTCACCGCCCGGAACAACAGTAGGTGGCTGGTAATTGATACCACACTTGAACCCAGTAGGGCACCAATCGACAAACTGGATTGTCCTCTTGGTCTTGATGGTGGCCACAGCGGCGTTCACGTCCTTGGGAACGACATCACCTCGGTACATCAAGCAGCAGGCCATGTACTTTCCATGGCGGGGATCGCACTTGGCCATCATGGAAGCAGGCTCGAATGCACTGTTGGTGATCTCAGCCACCGAAAGCTGCTCATGGTACGCCTTCTCGGCCGATATCACCGGAGCATAAGAGGAAAGCATGAAATGGATCCTGGGGTATGGAACCAAGTTAGTCTGGAACTCAGTCACATCCACATTCAGAGCTCCGTCGAACCTCAGCGAGGCTGTCAGCGAAGAAATGACCTGAAAACCCACAAAAAAATCAACCCATCAGCCATCAAATCCTATCCAATCAGAATAAGTGGTTATGCACATAAGGTGTTCGATGAAATACCTGAGAGACGAGGCGATTCAGATTGGTGTAGGTGGGACGCTCGATATCGAGGGACCTTCGGCAGATGTCGTAGATGGCTTCATTGTCAAGCAACACAGACACATCGGTGTGCTCCAGAAGAGAATGGGTTGAGAGAACACTGTTGTAAGGCTCCACAACAGATGTAGAAACCTGGGGAGAAGGGTACACAGTGAATCCCAGCTTGGATTTCTTTCCGTAATCAACGGAAAGCCGCTCCAGAAGCAACGACCCGAGACCCGATCCGGTACCGCCACCGACGGCATTGAAGACCAAGAACCCTTGGAGCCCGGTGCAGTTGTCAGCGAGCTTCCTAATGCGGTCGAGGCAGAGATCTACGATCTCTTTGCCGATGGTGTAGTGACCACGGGCGAAGTTGTTGGCGGCGTCTTCCTTGCCGGAAATGAGCTGCTCAGGGTGGAAGAGCTGGCGGTAGGTGCCGGTGCGGACCTCGTCGATGACGGTGGGCTCCAGATCGACGAAGATGGCGCGGGGGACGTGCTTGCCGGCACCGGTCTCAGAGAAGAAGGTGTTGAATGCGTCGTCGCCGCGGCCGACGGTCTTGTCGCTGGGCATCTGGCCATCGGGGCCAATGCCGTGCTCGAGGCAGTAGAGTTCCCAGCAGGCGTTGCCGACTTGGATTCCGGCTTGCCCAATGTGGATCGAAATGCACTCTCTCATTTTGGCGGGAGGTGAGG
Source organism: Crataegus laevigata (assembly GCA_963580275.1). Lineage (NCBI taxonomy): Eukaryota > Viridiplantae > Streptophyta > Magnoliopsida > Rosales > Rosaceae > Crataegus > Crataegus laevigata. The sequence continues at coordinate 5,355,747 of OY756938.1, forward strand.
GGGAGGGATAGGGCTCCGGCTGAAAGGAGGAGGAGGAGGAGGAGGAGGAGGAGGAGGAAGGGGCGGCGTTTACCAAGACGCCTAAGACGAGTGGTGGTGGGATTGGATTGGAAAATGGGGGAGGTGTAGGTCTGGATTATAAAGGGGGGGAAAATGTAACCGGGGTTAAATGTTGACCGCGGAGTCGGGTTAAAATGAGGGTTTGCCAGCTCTGAGAGGAGAGAGGTGAACCGTTAGACACCCTGCCTGCACCCTAACTACCAGACCGTTTAAATTTTCAGATTTAGATATTTTAACCAATAAAAATTTCAAATTTAGATCTGGCCAAAAATGAAAAATGTATTTAAAAATAAGGGGGCCGGGTGACGGAGTGAGTAGTGTTTTAAAGGAAATAGATTCCTCTCAGCATATTAGCGGTGGGCAAGTGGGGTGTCCTCAGTTTGGATTGCATTTTTGGTTCCATCGTGATGCACTGGACCCCGGTAGAAAATAATCCGTTTATTTTTGCGACGCTCCAGAGAATTTCAATTTAGTTTTATTTTGTCTTAAAAAAATTTGGCACTTAGTACTACGATTTAGTGATATTTCTTTTATTTGTAAATAATAGATTTTAGGTTCGATTATCGCCAAGGATGAATTCAGTGGCGGAGTCAGGATTTTACGTGAGGAGGGGCCTCACATAAATGTCAAAAATATAAAACAAATAGATTGATAAGAGAGTAGAGTACATGCTTGAATTGTCAGCTAATTAAATTTTTTGAGACGCTAAATGCTTTTTTCATGTTGAAATTAATAAGTCAATATAGAGAGTGATTAATAAAAAATTAGGGAGAATTTAGAGAACAAAATATATGAAATTTTATAAATTTAGTAAAACATTAGAGAGAACATAGAGATTTATAAACCTTAATATTGTTGTGGGTTGGAATTTGGAGGAGAAATATATGAAATTTCACGAATGAGAGGAGGAAAACTCAAAATTTATTATTCTTTGGTTGGACAATATGAAAGAATATTTTTTTATAAAACTAAATCAGATTTTACATTTTAATTTTTAGAGTTGATTTGTTTATAAAATAAGATGTTAAATTTAGTTTTAAGATGAGTGCAATTGGAATTGAAAAGATAAAGAAACCTCTTACTTTAATTATTGGTGAATAGAATTTAAGAATTTTGTGTAAACTAAAAATAAAATATTACATTTACCAAAAAATTAAAATTATAATACAAATTATTTAGAAAGGATGACAAAGTGAGGGTAGGCCTATGCCTATCCAAGGCTAATGTTGGCTCCGCCACTGGATGAATTTGAATCACATTATTGACAGCTCATTATGAAGTTAATCTCACGTCATCTCCTTTAATGTAGATAATATCGTTTGTTCAAAAAAAAAAAACTCTGATCATGGCCAGGGAGGGCTTAGGAGCATCATAATAGACTAATAATAATGTAGTTCAAATTCACCTTTAGCAAGAATTAAATCTAAGATCTCTCACTTACAAGTGGCATCTCACTTACAAGTGGCATTATTTTTTGTAAGTTATGTTAATGAATTTGTTAAAACTTATTTTTTTTCAGACGAAAAGTTAGGATTCATTAAAAGTTAAAGCAAATTACAAAGCCAACCATTTGTCATGCCCCAACCGGCGAATAAGGACTATTAACGAGTTAGGGTGTGAGACATATCTTAGCTATAGAAATAAATTCTACAACCAATATATAGTAGAAAATAAAACAAAATTATAATGATTACACATACATCACATAACAAAATCTATAATGATTACACATACATCACATAACAAAATCTTACATAGAATTTATCGAATACACATACATCACATAACAAAATCTTACATAGAATTTATCGAATATGCATCATAATAAAATAGTGTACAAATTAATTAACAACAAGAGCTACCAATTAAATAATGATTAAATTGTAACAACTCTTGCAAATACATAAAATATATGCAAATGAGATGGATGAATGTACTCACTCTCTTCTAATCCCTCTAACACATACCTAAGGCACCTATGCTTGCACATCTCATACCATGCTTATACCACTTGACTCTGAATACCTTAGAATATGAGTTAACTCTCGTTCATCCCTTAAACCCAATTTTTGCAATTAAATTCTCAGTTTTCACTGTATCATATAGACACTTCCCCCAACGCCCAATTGTATATTCAAGCCCTTCTCTCAACACCTGACATATACAATATTTCATTAATTATATTCAAGGCAAACTTCAGCCTTTGAATATCCTCACAACTTAAACACATTAACAAGTGAGCACTTAACACAACTCTTTTTCTTGCTTTGCAAGAATGCTTATGTATATGTGTAACAGGGATATCAATAATCACATGCTCGATAGCATCTGCAACACTAATCAAACTGTTAGTAGCCAAAATTGTATTATATCTGCAACACTAATCAAATTGTTAGTAGCCAAAATTGAATTATATTATCAATAATATATAGTATGGTTAACACACAACAATCTAATTGAGAAATATTACTTCACCATTTTACTCCATCTCTCTCTAGGTGATATTGATGCATAACCCCATTTGAGTTCCATAGAGCCATTTTGTTGGGTAAGCTCTCATGCATTTTTTGGGATTTGTCTCTCTTATTTTACAACATTCTCAAGGGAAGTAAATGGAAATTTTCGATGGTTTAGTGTGAGTGCTTCTCATGGCAATGATCTCAAAATGTAAATGCATAAACAACACAAGATTTAAGTGGTTCGCCAGATCGACTACATCCACTGGGTTTGCTTTCATTGTATTTCACTATATATAAGAGACTTACAAATACATTGAAAGATCGCTTAAAGCCTTAACAATATGTAAAAGAAAGGTAAGAGGTAAGATGAAAAGGAGAATGGCTTTTTGTTAGAGTCGTTCTTTTTCTTTTTTCTTCTTCTTCCTATCTCTTCTCTCCATGTCCCTTCCGTTGGTTCTTGCTCCTTCCTTTATAGAGATTGCATGACATCTTCCTCTCCAAAAAAATCTCCCAAGTGTGCCAATAGAAAGAAACTAAGTCTTGTGCTAATCATCACCATAAAATGTGTTCCAATAACAAGGCAACTAGTGTTGTCCTAATCATTAAGAATGAAATGTGCTCCAATAGAAAAACAACAAATGTTAAGCTAATCATTAGCCCTAATATGTGTTCCAGTAGAAACACACCAAATGTAAAGTTGATCATTGACAATGGTATGTGTTGATATGGCAAAGCAACATGTGTTAAATTAGTCATAAACAAAAATTATCATGCAAGGTGGACAAATACCCAAAGGCCACATCCATACTCTATAAGATATAGAATCCCACATCAACCTATCTAGAGTAGTGACTAACCTCCCCTCTTTATTCTCTTACGGTTGCCAAAACACCACTTAGCCTTTGTGAGAAAATCAAGCTAAACTCATCATAATCCCCTTCTCCAATTCAAATCTTTACTTACTTATGAACATGAAATAATACTAGTTAGTTTTTGAAATAATCTTGTAGCAAAATGAACTTACGTTGACACTAGTTTACATATCAAAAGTATCAGTTCTTGTACACATAGCATATAAAAAGAAAACCAATAAAATCAGAACTTCGCACATACACACACACACACACACACACACACACACACACACACACACACACACACCTATATATAATCTTTTTTTTTTTTAATACAGGGTATTACACCAACGGCCCAAGTTATGTTAATGAATTTGTTAAAACTCTAGTGTGGCATAAGTAAGATCCACTTAATTGATGAGAGGGCTGCCACTTACACTACGTTAGAGTTTCAACAGATTTATTGACAGCAAATTGCAAATTGAAACTAAAATTGAGTTCCAATGAGACAAAATTGCGGAATTTGAGCTTTTAGGGCAAGTAAAATTAAATTGAAATTCAAGAAGGTGTCGCAAAAAATAATTTTATATTTGAAGCACTTTGATGTAGAGGATTGACTCAATTAGTAAATATCTTATTATTTTATAACTATATCAAGTTAGTATATTTCTTTGGGACAATGTAATCAATCGTGCATTTTGTTCAATAATGTATCTGAAATTAGTACCAAGTGAAGTACTCTACAATAAAAACCTAAAAGCAACTATATTGATTAGCCAAACGTATTAGTCAACTGAGTACAGATTGCTAGAATCCCACAAGCATATAAATAAATAAAAACTTAAAAGGTCAAAACTAAACAATGTGAACTTTAGTTAAGTTTTAGTCTTAGTACTTGAGTTAAGTTCACTTGGTTAATAAAGTGTCAAGACTAGCAAACCCTACAATGTTTAATTCCAACAAGGTTATAAATAAGGCTTTGTAAAGAATTGAACACAATGAAGTTTTTGGCTGGAAAAATCCACCTCCGGGTTAAAAAATCGGGGACTCTCCACTGAGTCCAATCCACTAGTGTAAACAAAGATTCATACAAAGCCCACATAAGCTTAATTCCTAGATCTCTATCTATGGAGCAGCTTTACCTTTGTGTAACCTTGCCTTACACAAGACATACTCTTTTGGCTTCACAAAGTGGCAGCTTTTCTTGTCCTATTCACCTTGTAGCTTCATGATCAACACGATCAATGATGTGGTATGATTTTATGATATGCACATGAGATTTGGATTCAACTGACCAGTCAGATTCTCTAGTCAAATAGTTGAAGAAAAACCTAACATGAATCCGAGAGATTGGTCTATGAAGGATATGAAACTTAGGTTTAGACAAAAAGCTTAATGCAAAACCATTGAAAACAATGCAACCATAATACGCAGTGATTGAGTGTTTATGCATGAGATGGTTTTGTGGCTAGGGTTTCGATTTAGAAGCTCAAGAGGTAGCTTTAGGCTAAATTCACACTCTTTTTTTTTCTTCTGAAAATTTGAAAATCTTTACCAACAAACAAATGATACCTTGAAACCTCTTTTAATGGAAATGCTAGATGTTTCAGACTAGATGAACATGGTGACACATGTCACAAGCCAAATAGACCTTTTCAGATCAAGGGTGAGAGATCCACGCACGAGAAAAGATGTCAAGTGGCACATATGGGTTGTCATATTTTGCGTGCCTTGACAGCTAGAAAACAAATGAAAATTTTAACTAGATAACTACACTAGACAAAAGGAATCTGGAAAAATAAACTTGACATGCATATGCAAATGTTTGATTCAAACCTTTTGTAGTGAAGATGGCTGGTACTTTGACAAGTTCAATCCTCAGTAGTAATTCCATATTAACATTGCACCCTAACTCTAAACTATGAACATGTGTGGTAGCAAATACAACATTTGACAAGGGAAGCCAAAACAATAAACTAGTATTTAACAATCTCCCCCTTTGACTTTCCTTGACAAAATAACCCCAAACCTATGACTAATTCACACATCACCCTTACTCAAGAAACCAAGTTGAGAAACGAGAGAAACAAGTAACAACTCCTGCAACAACACACATTTCTTGACAAGAGACAAGTGAGGTTCATCATGGGTTATGAGATTAAAACAACATAGTAAGCTCAAGTGATACCAACAAGTGAATATTCCAAAACACAATTTTTCTTCCCCATTTTGTCATGGTAAGACAAAGGAAGAAAGTGATAAACAGATAAGCACAAACACTAGTAAGGAATAACAATGAAGAGGCAATGCAATTTGGACCACCAAAAGAACTTAAACAGGTACAATTCTCGATACCAAATAAGCCAGATATTTAGCAATTTAAGCTCATATGTTCTAAGTAGGCATGAAAAAAACAACAACGAAACAAATGTACTAAGGTTAATTACATCAAAAGCCTAAACAAAATGAAGGTTGAACTTCAGCAACATTGTTTAAGGTTCAACAAATATGAAACTCTACCACAACACTTGCATATTAAACCCTATAGGTGCTCCCTCATAAACCTAGAACTCCTCCGATTGTGATGAGTCCTATGAGCTGATAGGAGATCAAGCAGCAAGCAGCAATGACATCTTCAACAGGAACAAATTTAAAGCATAAACTAGGACCACGACCCTCTCCATCTTCATCTTCATCAGAGGAATAGATAAACCGAATGTGCTTGCCCTTTGAGGTAGAAGTGGAAGAAAAGTGATGATGGATGTTGATGGACACTCTCTTTCCTTTAGCAACGTAGATTGCAACCATCTTGGCAGCAACAACACTTGAATGGTCGAATGAAGCAGCGATGTGAAATGATACAAAGGATGAATCCATGAGATGTTAAGGGACAAGCTTTGGAGGACTCAGAGAAGGCTCGAGGACAACCGATTGAGGATTTAGGGAGGTTTGCCTCAAAGATGGCATAGAGAATGAGTTACTGACAAGTGGTGAAGACGCAAATTGACCAACTAAAGACTTAAAATCAACAAATTGCTTTTGAAGGGAGTTGATTTTTGACTCAAGATATGCTTTTTTTGTGTGTCCTAGAAGGCATTTGATGAACGAACTGGTCTAGCATCATCTTGAGCTACTTCACACATGACATTACTTAGGTTCATTATATTTTTGTCAAATGTCCTTAATAGTTCTAGGATAGAGATCATCAGGACGTTTTTGGACACTAGTATGCTCACATAACTAAGTGATCAGACAATGATGAATGGTAGATCATCTCTGATGGGTTCCAGCACGTTTAGACTTGGACATAATTGATTTGAAAGTCGAAAAGCCAAAAGGCATATCAAAATGAGTCAACATGGCAAACAATACTTTGGCTGACTCAAGGGTAAGGTTGTCATTATTCAACATTCCTAAGACGTTTCTACAGATAAAATCAAACCAAATCTTATAGAAAGGTTTGAGACAAGATTTTGACACTTGACCTTTAACTAGAGGAATAAACAGATCAACATAGGCCTCACGATGGTAGGCACCCAAGTCATACTGATTGGTTGCAATATTATATTTTGATGACACAAAAGCAAAAAACGGATTAAGTTAAAGGACTGTACAAATGACAGACGGGTTAAAAGCAACCATAACACCACAAACATAAACAAACCCACCAGACTCAGGAAAGTTCGACGAAATGTTAGAGTAAAACTCTTGAATCATATAAAGATAGAAATTAGGAGAATAAAAGTTTACCTTATGAAGTCTATACCATTCAACTAGGTTATCAGAATGGATAGTGTTAGCCAAAGGAAGATCATCCCAGATGTTCTTTCATTCAAGCACGACCGTTTGAGCAGCCACCATGGAGAAGAAATTCTTAGCTCGAACGAACGAGAAAATGGGAACTTGTTCACTAGAAATAGCTCCAAAGGAGTTCCTTGCAGTCTAAAATCGAGTGGAATGACGAGTAGGCTAAGCTAGGGAGAATAAGTATTTCCAGCCATAGATGAGTAACTTTTCTAGCTAGATAGTTTAAGAGATTGAGAAATGAGGGAAGGAAAACAACCAAGGCAAACGGCACAAAGTGAGGTACGGTAAAAACCTAGAATGGTTAGAGAAGGTTAAAAACCTAGGACACTGTGAAAAAGTCTACAGCGCTCGATGAATACCAACGGATGAGATGCAATAGTTAAAATAGACGTGCAAAGACAATAATACCCTTAATGAACCTTACTTTTCAGATTAGAACACTTGACTAGTCAGAATGTTGAAATTAACCACTACTAAACTAGTTTGGTACAACAAGTTGTAACCAAGGGAGAAGACAACACACACATAAATGAAAACAAACTATGGTTACAAACCTAGTACCATTCGAGATATAGCCAAATGAGAATCTCACAAAGATAAACCCAGAATAAACAGAGTTAATAGCCAGGCTTCCAAGACAACTTTGATAATAGATATTTGACAAAGCAAGTACATTTGAAAGGAAAATCAATGCAATACTTCAGAAACAAATCTTTACTGACACACAACGATAACCCAACACAAATTAACACTTGTTCATACTATAGCCATGATGTGTCCAGATATGGGAAAAAGATTGGTGACAGCCATGGAAAAAGCATAATTTCATGTAACTAAGCAAAGATTTAATTCAAGGGCTAACCAAACTTTTAATAACCCATTGAGACTAAGAACCAACCCTTACAACATAAATTGAGCAACTATCTAAACACAAAACTACACACAATGAGAAACCCTGCCCAATAGAACATTTAAGTTGGCAAGTGATATGGAGCACATGACCAAAATTATGATTGGTGAGAATTGTATTTTAGCAATCCATGACACATTTTGAGCCCTTCTAGAAATAGAGAGAAAAATTGAACTTTCATGACATTGCATAGGATAATATTTTTGATAATTTTGGAATTTTTCCTTCTCCCCTTTCTGAAATTTTGAGAACTTTGCTAATGAGTGAATATATTAAAGCTCAGATACATAATTTTACTTTTAGGGGGATCTGGCATAATGGGAGACAAACTAGGTGGTGTTCTACACTAGAAAAGACACTTAGCCTAATTTATGGAGAAGAGTTGACACTACACCTCAATAAAGACCAAAGTAAGCTTAACCCTTAAATCAACGAGTGCTTTTGTCAAAAGATACAAAGATTTTTCACAAGCCAATAGCCATAACAGGGAAAACCTTTGACATCACAGAGAAATAATTAGTCAAGGTTAATCCATAAAATGCTAACATGTTGGATAGTTAAGAACTGCACAAAGTGACAAACAGACTTAAATGATGTGGTGATTGACAAGGCAGATACAAGAACAGGAAAAGTAAACATGCAGAAGAATAACAAAGTGGGAGTAAGGCTACTCAACCTGTTCAGTCAGAAGTACAAAAGTTAACAGACCATCTAAGATTTTTGTGTCTTCGATTTTCTAAGAGACTTACACAATTCACAGCTAGCTGTTTCTCACACGGCATCAAGTTCATATCCAAGACATTTCTTTGCAGAAATCTCCTAAGAGTAGGAAATTTGTTCTTAAGACCTTTGGAGATTATATATTTTACAACACTCAACCAAACAACTAGTGCATAATCTTGATCAGAATGTACATCAAGGGCCAAATCAAGGTTATCAAAATGAGGAACAACCTATGATGCAAAGATGTAAACAAACAAGGCATATGGAGGAATTACATTCATAAGTGAGAGAGAAGCATACCTTGGTGTTGTGATATATTCATCAACTAATATGAGGGGCAACTCATCAAGAAACAGAGTTAGAGTTTGAATATTTTGAATTTCATTCTCTGGATGATGGACTTTGGCAAAAATAGAGCCATGCTACTCAGAGTAAAATACAACAGAATGTCTTCCCAAGATGCAAGGTTTACATAAGAAACATTCAGAGACAAAGATTTGTAATTTTGCACATTGGACCATTTGCTGAAAAGGTTCTATGTTCCAACCTGAGAAATCATCACACTTAGAGGCAACAATTGTATAGCAATTTTTCTTTGATCTTAGAACCACCAACATGTTCTTCCTACTTTTATCAACAATTCTGCAACTCATCTTGGAAAAGCAAACTTCATTAGCAACTTAGTCACAGAGTTGACCAATAGTAAGGAGATTAGTTGACAATCCAACCACATAGCAAACATCTTCAAGCATAGGAAGCCCAAGAATCTTCACCACTCATTTTCCAACAATCTCAGCCTTGTCTCCTCTACCAAACTCAATCATACCACTTTTGAATGGTATAAGAGAGAGAAAAGCATCGTTGTCACCATTCATATGATGAGAGCAACTAATGTCAAGGTGCCAAGTTTCTAGCCTAGAGAATGACGTTGAACTCTGAGCAATCAAACATTTCCCAAATCTATGTTGAAAGCCACTTGAACTTGGCTTGACATTTCTTGAGCTTGAAGAATTAACTATATTGGACATTCTACTGACCTCTATGGTTAAACGATTTACTTGTTCTTTTAGATGATTTTTTCTTTCCAGATGTAGTTTTCTACACCTTGGTCTAATGTGGCCAAGATCACCATAATGATGAAATTTGGGAACGAATCTACACCTTGAAGAAGAGTCAGCCAAAAGAAATATAACAGGAAGTTTAACTACTTTCATCACAAGCAACCACATCATCACCGTCAAACTGATTTCTAATAGTGAATACTCTTTCTGATGAGTCAGCACCCATAAATAGACAGTTTAACTTACATGTAGCCTTATTCAATTCAGAAGTCAACTTCAAATTAGCTTCCCGATAAAATTCATTGTTTTCCCACAACAAATGAATTTGATGAAGCAAACTTTCATGCAATATTATTAAACTTTGTACATGATCTTCAAGAGAGGCGATTAGATCATCCATTTCATCATCATCACCATATGAGCCTCTTTCATTTAGTATGTGAAGTTCAGCTTCTAACCATGTGACTTTGTCACTCAGTTTAGTTCTGACTAAACGGAGAGACTCAACCTCTTTTTGTAACACAGAAACCTTTTTGACAAGTTCTGCATTGTCCAATTTTGCAACACATATCTCATCAAACAGAGATTCATAAAAGTTGGACAGCTTCTGAGATGACACATTGGTATCATCCAATACTTATATCTTTTCATGTGGATGATCTTTCATCAACAAATGCAACAATCTCATTTTCATTATTTGATTACTTGTCTGATGACACAGAATCTTGTTCATCATTGTCACTCTAAGCAGCTATCATAGCCTTTTCACATTTCTTACTAAGAAGTCTGGTGTTGGCACATTTAGCTGCACGGTGCTCATTTCCACCACATGCAAAACAAGGACCAGACACTTTGGATAGACTTTTGTCTTCTTTTTTTCTTCTTTTGAAGAATCACTATATTTCTCACTGAAGAGTAATTTTTTACAATTGTTTGATGACCTCTCAGACCACTTGATATCCCTTCGTTTGTTTATGAGACCTCTTCTGAATTGCTTGACAAATAGAGCAAGATTATCCTCTGAGAGCAAATCATAAGAGTCACTTGTAATGTTGTTGTTATCAACATTTTGAAGAGCGACATCTTTTCCATTTTTAGAGACACCATCATCCATGTCAAGCTATATCTCATAAGTAATGAGTTTCCCAACTAACTTTCAGAGCTTAATTTCATTTAGATCTTGAAACTCTTGGATGATAGCCTTCTTTGCTTGGAATATCATGGGCATAGATCTCAAGATCTTTTGAACAATTGTTGTTTAATAGATAGGTTTCCTTAATCCCAAGGCTTTATTCATCAACATTTCAACCTTTTCATAAAAGGCTGAGAAGGTTTTGGACTTAAGCATTCTTAAATATTCAAACTCTATGAGGGTCATTTGAAGCTTCAAATCTCTCACTTGTTTGTCACCTTTATAAAGGATTGGAAGTTTATCCCAAGCTTGCTTGGCAGTTGTGTAGTAGTGAATATGAGCAAACTAAGTTAGCGATATGGTAGATACAATGGCATTTCTTGCATTCCTGTTTGCCATGGCAGATGTCACTTCACCAGTAGTCCATTCACTTTTAGGTTTGATCACTAACTCCCATCAACAGCTCTAGAAGGAGTGCTGACGGGATTTTAAACCGCACAAATTTAACCCTCTTTTTGACAGTTGTAGTATGGATGTAAGTAGGGTATCGTTCTAGGCCGGGGATTAGGAGGGCTTGCTAAAACCTCTAAAATAATTTAAAAACGTAAAAACAAAGTTTAAAAACACTAAACTAAAATAAAAACACTTAACTAAAATAACTCAAAATAAAACTAACAAATAAACTAAAACAACTCAAAAGACTCAAAACGACTCAAGACTCTAGAAAATACAAACTAAGCTAAAAACTCGAAACACACTAAAAATGACTCAAAATAATGAAAACAATTTAAAATAAAAACTAGGAAATTAATTAGACGGAAATTAAATTAAAAGATAAAAACTAATAAAAATTAACTAAATAATAATATTTTAATGGGGGGGGGTTTGGTTTGGATGAAACGTAAATTAAACTTAACTAAATTATAAAATTGACAAAAACATAAAATAAAAAATGAACAGATAGACGACGGATTGGCTAGAGGGTTTTTCTCCACACATGACACAAATGCAACCTAAATTGATTCCCAGTTATGAATTCAACAAACGAATGAATGACAATGTTCCAAGTTAATTAGGTTTGCTTAAATTAACTCTCAGATTTCCCTAGATTCATTGAATTGGACGGAATACGCATCACAACCAAATTATTCTTATCAAGTTCCCTAACTATGGAATACGCATGATAGAGAAACATATCAAAGATCATTAAGTTTAATGGAAATCATAAACGTCGACTAGGCATTCATAACTATGGAATACGCATGTTAATCCAACCTAGGGTTTACTAAACACAATCGTGACTAGCGATTTTTACTACTCAAGAATATAAGTTCATAACGATTAGGTGAAATTCACTTATATTCTAGCATCAAGTCTAAGCATGCAAATTAAGTATCGACCCTTAACCCACATACATAAACAAGTTATTAATCAAATCAGAATAGTAAACCACATCCAAACATTTATAAATTCATAACTGGAGTAAATCAAATTAAAATTACAAATATAATCATGGTTTCGAATTAACCTCTAGCCAAAATAAATTAATTACACATATTTATAATTTAAAACAGAAATTAAACATAATTAAAATAATAAGTTGGAGGATTAAACCAAAATAGGAGGACTTTCTGTTCTTTCTTCCAATAATCCCCTCTCAAGGCTGCCTTCACCCAAGTCTGCCCCGTGGCACTCACAGCTCTCTCTTCTGGCCTTCTCCAACGCAGCCCCCTGCGAGCTGTCCTTCCTCCCCGCCTTTTCTCTTTATTCTCCTCTCGGTCCTCTCCCTTCAGAGATCTTTTCTTATGCCCTGCTCGCTGCTGCCCTCGAGGGCAGCTTGGTTGAACAGCCCACCTTCTCGTCTGGCTCCCCTTGGAGCCTTCCTATTATTATTTTTTTTATTTTTCTTTCCCCGCTGCCTTAAGGGCAGCTCCCTTATTTTCTGATTCCTCCGAGGGCCTTTAAAGGCAGCTCTCCTCAGATTCCTCACGGATGTCTTTTTTTTATTTTCTGTTTCTTTCTGACTACTCCCCCCTTCGCTGCTAGAGGCCGCCAGCTTTTTATTATTTTTCTTCCCACTCCCTTATGCTTTCCTTTTCTTTTAATATTTTTTTCTGGTTCTTTCTCTAATGCCTTTCTTTCATTCCCCATGGCTCATGCTTTTTTTTCTCTCTGCCTTCACGCATCACCAAAGGGCAGCGCCCCTTTTATATTTTTTTTTAATCCCCACCGAGATTTTTTCTTTTACATTTACTCCAAAGGGACCTGAGTGCATCCTTTTAGCCTTTCTTTTAATTAACCTTCTTGCTCCCACTGGCTTCCACACTATTAATCATTCACACACACAACAACATTAAAAATATATATAAAATATATATATATATAAATATATATATAAATATAAATTATATATATATATATTATTTATTTAAATGATAAGTATAATTCAACAGACAAGATAGTTTAGAAGAAATTATAACTTAACACTTCATTTATTCTATTTTTATTTTCTTAGCGAGATAAATTTATAAAACATAAAAATAACGCAAATAGCTCAAAATATAACGAACTAACTAAGAAAAGACGAGTGAATTTGATATAAAAATATGTATAAATATGATCCGATCAAATACCCCCACACTTAGCTTTTGCTAGTCCTCGAGCAAAACAGAGAAAACAAGAAAAAGTAATAACATGAAAAACATTAGCTTCCCCTTATTTGACCCTCATAGAATTTCATTCGAGAACATGAATCAGCAAGAACCATAGCTAACATTAAACAAGCTAATTCAAGCTCATCTTCCTTATTCAAATATTAGCAGTAATCTTTAAATCATCCTTGAAGTGTAGTGTGTGAGATAGTCATGCTAATGCAATTTCAAGTTTTTATTTTTAAAATCACCATATGCAAACTAGCAACCTTCTCACGGGATATGCACTCAATCACACATGTGTTTAGTTTTAATGTGTTTCGCTCAAAGAAACAAATGTGAAAGTTCTACCATAAGCTTGCATAAAGATCACTTCTCCACAATCATAATTGCAAAACTTAAATCAAGAGGACTTTTATTGGATGTAATGAGGCTTAGGGATAGGGCTATTGAAACGAAAGAATAGGAAAGCACAAGTTCCAAGTTACACTGCAAGCAATTCTTTTGTTGAGATTTATAAGAACTCAAGCTTTCCAACGATTCTTTTAACACCTCCCATCACACCCTTAAACTGAAACTTTAAAAACTTTTTTTTTATTTTTTATTTTCTTCGTATACAATCTTTCTTTTCTTTTTCTTTTCTTTTCTTTTCTCTTTTTTTTTTTTTTTAAAAAAAAAAAAAAAAAATACAAACATGAAGTACCCCCACACTTATTATTTTGCCAAACCTTCCAAGTACTTCACAAACATTTCTCATAAGACAATCTCAAATTGCTCGCTTGGAAAGGGTAAGGAAACATGCTTGAGGTATAAGGGTAGACATATCTGGTGATAAGAAATAAAAGGCTCAACAAATACGGCTCAAATTGGCACTCTAATGATATCATTTTTCTTTGGGAAATAAGGTTATTTGGGCCATGGTGGTGAACCTAATGCCTCTATCATTTTCAAGTTCATGCAATCAATGACAAATATTTCGAAAGATCGTTACGCAAGTTCTAGAGATGCATCTCACATAAGTTCATCACACATGAAAGAATAGGAGTGTATGAAAAATGCACACACTTTCAATAGGCTCAAAAACTCACATAGGATGTATATGGTCACTAAATTCACATATGAAGCTTTAATTCATGCTTTAGTTTCACATCAACAGGGCTATGTGCATTTGGTTTTTCAAAGATGATCAAACATGTACAATACTAACAAGAGAATAAGGAATTTCATATAACACATGTTAACTAAGTTCTTGATAATCATGGTTCAAATTCATCCAGTTATATCATTGGGTCGGGAAACTAATGAAAATCTAATTTAAAACCATAAGGAAAACAAGACAATATTTTTGGATTTTTTTTAAAAATTTCGAGAAAAATTAAATAAAACACAAAACTCCGGAAAAAAATTAAGTAAAACACAAAGCTAATTAAGAAAACAAAAAGCAATAACATGGAAACAAATGAAACCAGTTCAAAGTCGAAGGTACAAAAATTTTCAATTTGGTCATTTTTTATACTTGATACCCCCACACTTAAACTAGACATTGTCCCCAATGTCAGAAAACAATAATAAGCAAATAAAAATAAAAATGAATAAAAAAAATACGAAACAAAATAAAATAAAGAAAAGGGACTGAAAACTTCCCTAATTTGCAGAAAACTCAAGCGATGACCCCCAAGCGTAAATTTTGCAATCAACTTCAAGGGAGGAAATAACCAAACGTTCCTGCAAAGAAAAGAAATAAATCAGTTAAGCACGCAAGCAAAATATAGAAAAATGCAAACGAAAAATTGAAAATAAAAATAAAAGATAACGAAAAGAACTAATAGGTGGTCATCGGTCATGACTGTTGATTTTCCACAGCTTTCATCTTGAACTGGATGGGCCTTCTTCTGGCAAGTGCTCCTCAACTTAGTTGAGGAAGAATCAGCACGTTGTCTCCACATGCTTCAAGTAGTCCGGTCTCCACGCAGGTGTGGCATCTTCTTGAACTCTTGGATCAACCCAGACTCATCTGCTCTTGGGTGCACCTCAGACTCCTCCTGCTTCGTCTGTGAGGTACTTTTGTTTTTGAAGAAGTACCTCAACACAGGTTTATTTTTGAAGTGGGCTGGGAGGGGTCTGAGATGAGTACTCGAGAGCAAGACTAGGTAAGCAATCAGGATCTCACTTTCTCCACGTTCCTCAGATGAAGGAGAGGAGAAAGCATGATATGAGATACTTTTGCTTTTAACCTTTTTGATATGAAATACTTTTGCTCTAGAAGGTTTGTTTTCTGGGGTGATCCAAGGGATGAAGAACACTGAATAACTCGAAAGCTTTCTTTGGGAAGACATTATCGGAGATGAAGAGAGGTTGAGAGGTTGAGAGGTTGAGAGGTTGAAAGGGTGAGAAGGTGTGCCTTTGATGTGGAAGGTGAAGGTCGACTTTATAGAAATTTTCCTTCACAACCGGAACTGTTCCCTCACTATTTGTCGGCAGCCGGTGAATGGATGAACAGTGTCCGTTACGCGCTTTCTGACAAAGCGTCCGTAAATTCCGCAAGGCTGACGGTGCAGGCGACGAGTGACGACAAATTGGAATGATGATCTTTTGAAAACCGGGGTTCAAAACCGGGTGCGGCTCATGGTTTTCGCAACGCTCCACGCTGCACGTGATGAGTCACGACAAACTGGAAAAACTGAGCCCTCGTGATGCCACGTGATTGCTGAGTCAAGCCCAGCTTTTGAGAAAGGAAACGGCTCTTTTGAGAAAGGAGCGTCCAGCTTTTCCGAATTGCGTGAGGACGCGTATTCAACCTCCGAGGAGCGCTCTTTGATCTCAGAGGAGCGGGCGCTCTTCATTTTCTTCTTTTTATAGAGGCACTAATTCTGCTTCACATCACACTTGAACTCCCTTCCTCAAACACTCTCCTCTGTAAACACTCTCTTCTGCACTTCTTAATCTTACTCCTTCCGCTCTCTTCCTGCACTTCTGCACTTTTAATCGTTCCGATCTCTTCTTCCGCTTCAGCAATCTTAATTTTTCCGAACTCTTTTCTTCCTCAACCCCCTCTAAAAATGTCTTGCCCTTCCGACCGTCGCCTAAACTTGAATGTCGGGGAAGACGATGACTCGTCTTCTCCGAACAACATTTGGAATCCGTCCTTCATATCCCCCAATGGTCCTCTTACAGTCGGGGACACGATGATGAGGAATGAAATCACCGCTACGGTGATTGCCAGAAATCTGCTCACTCCAAGGGACAATAGGATGCTGTCTAGGCGGTCGGACGAGCTGGCCGTTCAGGAATCTCTTGCCCTCAGCGTCCAAAGTGCAGGCTCAGTTTCGAACATGGGCCAGCGCCTGCTTGCCCGAACTCGTCAGGTGGAATCGCTGATGGCGGAGGTGGCCAGTCTTCGGCAGGAGGTCAGAGGACTCAGGCACGAGAACAAGGAGTTGCACATGCTTGCAACTAGTTACTCGACCAGCATGAAGAGGAAGCTGGACCAGCTGCAAGAGTCGGACGGTCGGATTCAGAGCGATCATGAAAGGTTCATGGCGCTACTCCCGAGGTTTATGTTGCCTTCGTCCTCGGGAGTTGCACCAAGCATTCCGGCTCCGGAGATTCCAACTCTGGCTCTTCGTCTTCCCGGAGCTCCGTCGACCTCTGGGGCGCCACCTAACCAAAACCAATGAACACTATTAGTTTTTCGTATTATTGTAAATTTTTTTTTTTTTTTAAGTTTATTTAAATAAATATATATATATATATATAAATATTACTAATATTATTATTATTATTATTAATATTTTTTTTAGGTTTATTTTAAGCAATATAAAATATGTAAATTAAAATATGTAAATTAATGTAAAAAGACTTTATTTACTCGCACTTAAAATAAACAAGGCCCTAAATTTATTTAAACACAAACTAAACAAAAATCAACCAAATAACACAACTAACTAAACAAAACAAAATGAAAGCAGTAAAGAGAAGGGTTTAGGAATGCAAATCTGATTGTGGGTGATTCCTAGGCCTCCCTTCTTTATTCAAATGCATGGATTTATCATTGAACGGACGGTGGTATTTGAAATGATCTGACAACGGTCTGAGTTCCAATGACGGTGCCTGAATCATCAAAATTAAATTGTTAGTATAAAACAAAAGTAAAAATGGAGAAGATGGCTTACTGTCTTTATCCGAAACAAACTCAATGACAAAAACCATATTTTTGGACATTTCTGGGATTTTGCACTTGGCCAGATTGACGATGATTGTTGTGGCCTGTCCCGTGTCATCAATCTCAATTTCATGGGCCTTTGTTGCATCATGCACAACCTCTTGGATGTATTTTTGATATGCTTCAGCCACTTCATTCTCTTGAATCTCTTTTCTTGGTGTGCAAGGTTCGGGAATTTGTTTTGGTGCACCAAGAATTGAGATATCGCTTTGGACTTTTGGAAGAGCTTCCACAATGTCTTTTTCACTCTCTTCGAAATTTGGAATTAAAATTCTACAAGGAAAAAGGACATTCGGTGGAATAGGGTTAGAATGAATTGAACTTATAACTTCCTCACCTGAGTTGGACGACATAGGGACTTGAGGGGTTTGAGACAAGAATTCGTCTAAACTGCCCAAGTCGTCCTCCTCCTCTTCTTCTTCTTGCAGCGGCAATTCATCCAAGTTCGGGCTGTGACTGGATGGTTCTAGAACAGCTTCATCCTCCACATCACTTATGGCTTCATCGATTTCCACTTCTCCCTTTGAATTTGCAAATGTGGAGTTGGAAAGTTCACTTTGATCTTGAATCTGTGCCATGAATTCCATAATCTGCCCAACATGTATATCCAATTCGTCCACTCTGTTGGTCCGGTCTTGCATCTCCTGGATTCGATTTTCCACTCCCTGATTCAAAGAGGAGAGTAACTTATTAAATGTATCATTATCCAGAGATATACCTGAATCGAATTGGGCAGATTGTTGTGGTGGCTGTGGTGGCTGTGGTGGCTGTGGTGGCTGCAAAGGTGTTGTATAAAACTCATCATACGGCTGCCAATATTCTCCTTGGTGAGTCTCCTTAGCTTGATTTTGTGACCCCTGCACCAAAGAGTTTAATTCATTAAGAATTT
Organism: Crataegus laevigata; assembly: GCA_963580275.1. Classification (NCBI taxonomy): domain Eukaryota; kingdom Viridiplantae; phylum Streptophyta; class Magnoliopsida; order Rosales; family Rosaceae; genus Crataegus; species Crataegus laevigata. The sequence goes on from OY756938.1 coordinate 5,374,515, forward strand.
GATTATAATCCACGGGCATGCTTTGATTCGATTGGAATTGTTGTGGGGGATGCTGTGGTGGCTGCATAGGTCTGGAATAGAACTCGTCTTGCTGCCAATATCCACTTTGTTGAAAATGTTGAGGTTCATCCCACATTTGATTTGAATAATCCCTCCAATCCGAATTGCAAGCGTTGGAATACATATTGCCCCTTGATTGGTTGTGGCTTTGATATCCCCAATCATCGTCATATGCCGAAAATTGAGGATATTGATGAGCTTGATATCCTTGCCCATAAGGCACATCAAGTGTAGGGACACTTGGCATTGTAGTCCGTTCGGCATTATGCGACAATTGAGCAGTGAGCTGCGCCAATTGAGCTTGAATGGTTGCCATATCTTGCTCCATTAGTACCTAAAATTAAAGAAAGAAAAATAAATCAAATATCAAAAGTAAAATACACAAACACAAAAACAAACAAAAATACAAACAAACAAACAAACAAAAATTAAACACAAACAAAAAATAAAGGGATTAGCAAAGTTACTAATCCCCGGCAACGGCGCCAAAAATTTGACGGGATTTTAAACCGCACAAATTTAACCCTCTTTTTGACAGTTGTAGTATGGATGTAAGTAGGGTATCGTTCTAGGCCGGGGATTAGGAGGGCTTGCTAAAACCTCTAAAATAATTTAAAAACGTAAAAACAAAGTTTAAAAACACTAAACTAAAATAAAAACACTTAACTAAAATAACTCAAAATAAAACTAACAAATAAACTAAAACAACTCAAAAGACTCAAAACGACTCAAGACTCTAGAAAATACAAACTAAGCTAAAAACTCGAAACACACTAAAAATGACTCAAAATAATGAAAACAATTTAAAATAAAAACTAGGAAATTAATTAGACGGAAATTAAATTAAAAGATAAAAACTAATAAAAATTAACTAAATAATAATATTTTAATGGGGGGGGTTTGGTTTGGATGAAACGTAAATTAAACTTAACTAAATTATAAAATTGACAAAAACATAAAATAAAAAATGAACAGATAGACGACGGATTGGCTAGAGGGTTTTTCTCCACACATGACACAAATGCAACCTAAATTGATTCCCAGTTATGAATTCAACAAACGAATGAATGACAATGTTCCAAGTTAATTAGGTTTGCTTAAATTAACTCTCAGATTTCCCTAGATTCATTGAATTGGACGGAATACGCATCACAACCAAATTATTCTTATCAAGTTCCCTAACTATGGAATACGCATGATAGAGAAACATATCAAAGATCATTAAGTTTAATGGAAATCATAAACGTCGACTAGGCATTCATAACTATGGAATACGCATGTTAATCCAACCTAGGGTTTACTAAACACAATCGTGACTAGCGATTTTTACTACTCAAGAATATAAGTTCATAACGATTAGGTGAAATTCACTTATATTCTAGCATCAAGTCTAAGCATGCAAATTAAGTATCGACCCTTAACCCACATACATAAACAAGTTATTAATCAAATCAGAATAGTAAACCACATCCAAACATTTATAAATTCATAACTGGAGTAAATCAAATTAAAATTACAAATATAATCATGGTTTCGAATTAACCTCTAGCCAAAATAAATTAATTACACATATTTATAATTTAAAACAGAAATTAAACATAATTAAAATAATAAGTTGGAGGATTAAACCAAAATAGGAGGACTTTCTGTTCTTTCTTCCAATAATCCCCTCTCAAGGCTGCCTTCACCCAAGTCTGCCCCGTGGCACTCACAGCTCTCTCTTCTGGCCTTCTCCAACGCAGCCCCCTGCGAGCTGTCCTTCCTCCCCGCCTTTTCTCTTTATTCTCCTCTCGGTCCTCTCCCTTCAGAGATCTTTTCTTATGCCCTGCTCGCTGCTGCCCTCGAGGGCAGCTTGGTTGAACAGCCCACCTTCTCGTCTGGCTCCCCTTGGAGCCTTCCTATTATTATTTTTTTTATTTTTCTTTCCCCGCTGCCTTAAGGGCAGCTCCCTTATTTTCTGATTCCTCCGAGGGCCTTTAAAGGCAGCTCTCCTCAGATTCCTCACGGATGTCTTTTTTTTATTTTCTGTTTCTTTCTGACTACTCCCCCCTTCGCTGCTAGAGGCCGCCAGCTTTTTATTATTTTTCTTCCCACTCCCTTATGCTTTCCTTTTCTTTTAATATTTTTTTCTGGTTCTTTCTCTAATGCCTTTCTTTCATTCCCCATGGCTCATGCTTTTTTTTCTCTCTGCCTTCACGCATCACCAAAGGGCAGCGCCCCTTTTATATTTTTTTTTAATCCCCACCGAGATTTTTTCTTTTACATTTACTCCAAAGGGACCTGAGTGCATCCTTTTAGCCTTTCTTTTAATTAACCTTCTTGCTCCCACTGGCTTCCACACTATTAATCATTCACACACACAACAACATTAAAAATATATATAAAATATATATATATATATAAATATATATATAAATATAAATTATATATATATATATTATTTATTTAAATGATAAGTATAATTCAACAGACAAGATAGTTTAGAAGAAATTATAACTTAACACTTCATTTATTCTATTTTTATTTTCTTAGCGAGATAAATTTATAAAACATAAAAATAACGCAAATAGCTCAAAATATAACGAACTAACTAAGAAAAGACGAGTGAATTTGATATAAAAATATGTATAAATATGATCCGATCAAGTGCACCACTCAAGAGTAAAATAATCCATAGTAAGAAAATCATGTGCCTCAAGAAATATTTGAAACTTCTCACTCCACGCCGCATAGTTAACGCCATCAAAGAATCAAGGAGAGTTACATGATCCAGCAACATGATCACGATCCATGATGTGAGACCACCCAATACTAGTAAAATCCCAAAGATTACTCTATGTATGTCTAGAGCAAGGCTCTGATACTAATTGAAATTGGTACCAGGGGGAATACCCTACAATAAAAACTTAAAAGCAATTATACTGACTAGACAAACGTACTAGTCAACTGAGTATAGATTGTTAGAATCCCACAAGCATATAAATCAAACAAACTTAAAAGGTAAAAACTTAACAATGTGAACTTCAGTTACGTTTTAGTCTTAGTACTTGAGTTAAGTTCACTTGGTTAATAAAGTGTCAATACTAGCAAACCCTACAATGTTTAATTCCAACAAGGATATAAATAAGGCTTTGTAAAGTATTGAACACAATGAAGTTTTTGGTCAGAAAAACCCACATCTGGGTTAAAAAAACCGAGGATTCTCCACTGAGTCCAATCCACTAGTGTAAGCAAAGGTTCATACAAAGACCACACAAGCTTAATTCCTAGATCCCTATCTATGGAGTAACTTTACCTTTGTGTAACCTTGCCTAACACGAGATGAACTCATTCGGTCTTCACGAAGTGGCAGCTCCTCCTGAGCTCATCACCCCGTGGCACCGAGATCAACACAATCAATGATGTGATATGATATTAATGCAAAACCATTTAAAACAATGCAACACTAATATGCAATGATTGGGTGTTTGTGCATGATATGGTTTTGTGGCTAGGGTTTTGGTTTAGAAGCTCAAGAGGTAGCTCTAGCTAAATGCACTTTTTTTTTCTTCTGAAAATCTGAAAATCCTAACCAAGAAACAAATGAAACCTGAAACCTTTTAATGGAAGGGCTAGATGTTTCAGACTAGATGAACAAGGAGACAGGTGCCACAAGCCAAAGAGACCTTTCCAGATCAAGGGTCAGAGATCCACGCAAGGGAAAAAGTGTCAGATGGTCCATGTGGGCTGTCTTATTTTGCATGCCTAGACAGCTGGAAAACAAACAAAAATTCGAACTAGACAAATACACTAGACAAAAGGAATCTAAAAAAATAAGCTTGACATGCATATGCAAATGTATGATTCAAACATTTTGTAGTGAAAATGGCTGGTGATTTGACAAGTTCAATTCCCGGTAGTAATTCTAGAGTAGCATGGCACCCTAACTCTAAACTATGAGTGTGTGTGGTAGCAAATACAAGATTTCACAAGGGAAGCCAAAACAATAAAACTAGTATTTAACAATATCCATAATAATAAATTTCTAATTAAAAGGTAATTCTTATAGAAATAGATTCCTCCTCCCAAGGTTTACTACATCTTTTAAAGAATTAATATATTTTTGACCTAACACATTTATAATTGATTCTGTTAAATTGGTCATGCTATGCAAGTTCATATCAAATTATTTAATTGGTTGTCACACTAACTAGCTTGATTCGATTAAGGATCAAAGTTCCAGTTGTATAAAAATTCATGAATTATTGCTCTAATCTTCTCAAAAAGAAAAGAAAAAAAAAGGGTACATAATTATTGCTCTTTGAAGTTGGGAATTCAAAAAATTACAAAATAGTTTCGAACCCCGGCCATAAGCAGCGGAAAAGGCCTTACCTACCAACGCGCTAGCAAGCGGTATGACGTTGTATTGTAACAAAGTGTTAATTCAACTAGTTAAGTATTGATGTAACTATTTTAGTAGTTGCTTTAATTAGTGTTGATGCAAGTAGTACTAATGCCATTAGTGTTGATTCAAACATTTAAGGATGCACACATATGTTTGAAACAAATATGTTAAAGGTTTGGGTATGTTTTAGAAAGTTGTCCAAAACTTGTCTGCGATGGACTTTAGAATTTTTTACTTGGATAGGACAGTTTTTTTCTTTTTAACACAATATACTTATAAATAAAGAGGAATATCAAAATATTGGTCCATCTAGTCGTAATTATTGTGTAGGCTTGGGTATAGTCTGTGTATGGGCCTATGACATCCATTGATTGGACTGGAATGCTTTAGGTAGGAGTTGGCCTTGGATAATTTTAAAGGTTGTAGTCCTAGAGGCAAATTATCTGCCCTCCTACTTCCCATACACTCTCATACCTTCCTATTTTGTGTGGTCACGGTTAAGGCACGTCAATATTTTATATTAAATTTTTTTTTATAGAAAAATAAGACAAAAGGTAATAGTAATATAAAATGTTGACTGGCTTAACCGTGACCGTACAAATAGGAGGAGATGTGAGTGTATGAGAAGTGGGAGGGCAGAGAATCTACCTCCTGTAGTCCCAATGATAGAAACACAAGAGCTACTCTATGTTTGTGCCCCAATTGCTGACCTACCTAAATAACGTTTTACCCTACAAATCACTAGCTTAAAAGTTAGGGTAGCGCTATTCACACACTTATTGTTACCTCCCACATACTTATTGTTAATTTTTATCAGTTGATCTTCATTAATTCATTCAAGTAGATAATTAAAAATTGAGAAGAATGTGTGGGAGGTAAAAGGAAGTATATAGATAGCACTATCCAAAAATTATTATGCATGTGGGTTCGTTCCGTTCTCCAAATAAAAGAAAATGAGAGAAAGTTTCTTTTGTTGTCTAAAATGGAAATAGATCATCTTTGGATCTCTTTTACCAAGGTCACCGGATCAAGTGATCGGACTTTTGAAATTTCATCCAATGGTAAAAAATTATTATAGCTTTTAAAAAATCAAAACAAGTGAGCCGTCGGATGAAATTTCAAAAGCTCGGATCACTTCATCTGGTAATCTTGATGGAAGAGATCTAGAGAAAATCTTTTTCCTACTAAAATAACGATGACAAGATAAATTTTGTTTGTTTGATCATGTAATGAAAAAGACAAGACGTAGAAATAAATAATAAGCGTGGTTATACCGTAGAATCTCTACAAACAAGAAGGTTTTTTTCAGTCTCATTAGATCTGCAAAATGCTCAAGCTGAATATAAAGTTGAGTTTTTAATCCCTATAAAAATTCACAAATCGCATATTAAAGTTACAAAAAGAAGTTTCAAATTATGGGTCCCACTTTAAGGGTACAAGAGCAACATCACGTGAAAAGGGGACGAAAAAAAGGAAGATTAAAGAGAATATTTACGAACGGATAATGTTAGGAGATTAAAGTTTTAAATTAAATGTACAAATTAAATGATGTGTCATCAATAAAAAATAAATACGTTAATCAACATTTAAGTAATAATTTAATTATCAACTACATCATTTTGTTTGTAAATTTTGTATAAAATTTGGGTTTGTAACATTATCCTTTATAAAATGGATAATGCTAAGAAAACCAAAATTTGAAACTAAGTTTGAACTAATTAATGTGTTACTAATAGGAAATATGCATGTCAATCAACATTTTATAATAATCAAATCATCAACATCCACATCATTTGGTTTACAAATCTCATGCATTACCATTACCCTAACAAAATTGGAACTTACTAAGAAGAAATGATGCTACTCCAACTCTTGGATATATTGACAAGGAGATTAGATTGAGATGGATGAATGTCGTTCCAACCATATAAATAAGGCCAAATTGGATTAATGGTTTCTGTGGTAATAGAGTATTCAGATGTTTATGGTAGAGATTATTAGCAAATTCAACCCCAAAAAGAAACTTCTGTTAAATCTCAATTAAATGTAAGGGTAAAAATGTCCAACCACAGTTTTATTTCTGTTAGCCTTCTTCTCTCTCCTCTCTCTGTAATTGTACCACCCCAACTCTCTCTCTCTCTCTCTCTCTCTCTCTCACATTCCACTTTAACAGAAATTGCTTGATTACATGAGATATAAGCACATGGGAAGAGAGAAGATTTCTTCGTGCATATAGAAATACTCGAAAGAATGAAAGCCAATTAAGCATTCAAACAAGGAATGCACCAAAATTTTCAATTAAGTATTCAAACGAAGAATTTGAGACTTCAAGCGTTGAAGTTTAACAAAGCAATAACAGCGGAGATTAAAGGCCAATTAAGCAAAAGCTTACCTGCAAATCCAATGATTTCAACAATTTACACTTATCAGCAAAGCCAAATTAGACCGATGTTGGAAAGTCGTAGGAGCACCAGATTAGCCTCCACCTTTCGAGCTTGAGGAATCTGTCGCCGATAACAATCATAGCAGCGTCCGATAAGATGTTCAAATCAAGCATGTTGTCGCTAGAGCCATTGGCAAAATGCAGCCTCACCAACGAAATGTTGAGGCGCTCGTCAATGTGAATGCTGCAGACGTTCCCAAATTGGCGGGCGAGGAGGTCGACGACAAGGTCAGGTCTGCCGGTTGCGCCAATACAAAGGGTAGTGTGGCTGAGGAGATCAAGGGCGAGCCAGCACTTACAGACGAGGAGGGAGTAGGCGTTGTGGCTGTGCTTGGAGTCGAGTCGCCGGAAGACCTGGCCACCAGCCCGCCGGGAAGAAGGCTAACAGAAGGAAAGAGTGTGGTTGGACATTTTTATCCCTACATTTACTAATAATTTTCATCATTTTTAAATCCTAATTTTCTGACCACAAAGGAAATTTTTCAAACACCCTATTATCAGGTGGACAATTAATCCAATTTCGCCTATAAATAAAAGGAAAACTAACGAAAAGTCCCTGAATAGTGACAGTTTTAATGAAAAGTCCTTTTTGAAGGTATAATGAATAGTGACAGTTAAAGGTAAAAAAGTGGTTTTTCGTTAAAAGTAAACAGTGCCAGGGGTGTTTTATTAAAGCTCCCATAAATAAAGGCAATGTTACTATGTTTGATGCCCAAATTAAGATAACAATTAGACCAACATTACACGTGTTAGCTTTTCTAAATCGTGTGCGCGGTCTAGTTGAGCGATGTGGACGACACGATGCCGAAATAGTAACCAAATATCAACTTCATCTTAACAATGTAAGTGCCAAATATCTATGCTATGCCAACATTATTGACGTCATATCAACAATATCTATATAATTTCGGTATAAAAAGTAATCAAATTACTTATAAGCATATACAAGGTCTTTTTTTTTTATTTGGAATTCAAGCCTAGCACATGAACAACACAAATTGTGTGTCATGGAGCACGTGTGGTCTTTGAGCTTCATACGCAGACAACCTGCACTAATACAACAAAGAGATTTGGAGTTCCACCATATAACTAATTAGCAATATGGAAAGTAACTTAATTACTTATAAGCACATGCAAGATCTTTCTTTCTCCTGATCTGAGATTTATACTCTCAACACTATCACAATTCAAGTATGCATTTGATTTCTTCTTCTTCTTTAGCATTGGTAATTGTACTTAATTTGCTTAACTATAATATGAATCTTTATCATTTCTAGCTGTTAGGGTAAAGTACTGACTAATTCAATCTCACTTTTATTTCTCCACATTCCTTTATATTCTTTGTCATCAAATTAAATAAATCAAATATAAACAACGATCATAATTAAATAGTTGATGAGAAAAAAAAAGTATGTTGTTATCGCTCTCCTTGTTAAACTCATCCCACTACATGCGGAACAAATAACGGTAACTCGACCAAAACCACAAATAAGGTTGATGCCTTATACAATTTAAGGGGCAACTCTTTCTTAAAATAATACAAACACATCTGCAAAATTGAAAAACAATTGCTGGTCTTAATGTAGATTAACACTCATTGTATTCAATTATGCAATGATGCTCGTCTCTTTTTTCTTCCCATTCATTGTTGTTTTTACCTAATAAGAAATGGCAAAGCAAACAAAACAAAAGAATGTCTTAACAGTATGAACTATTACATCAGAAAACTATAAACCAGAAGAAAGAGTACATAAAAGCTTAGAGAGAAATCAAGAAGAAGTTGTATTGATAGAAAATGTAATCAATTACAAATGAGATGCTCACAGCTTTTTATATCTCTAACTAACTTTCTTACAACATAAGTCTCCTTATACCACTCTAACTAATTCATAACTGTTTTATATGATGTGGCATCTGACCTGGCATAGGAGTAGAAGACAAAGAAGAACCATCTTGTGCAGGTGTAACAGGATGTTGGATATCGGGAACTGATAAACTAAACTCATGTGTATTAGATCGGGACCCGGCTACCACATCTCCTGAATGGTCACGAGAATGTGTTTGACAAGGAGATAACCCTGCCTGGGAATGAAGATAAAAAGAAGGAACTTGCACAACTACATGTGGTATACTTGAATTCTGTCTTTGAGAGAAGCATAAATCTGGAGCAGACGTAGGAACCTGTACAACCACAGGTGATAGCCTTGACTGTGACATCTGATGTGTGGACACAACCTTATAAGGAAATACACTTTCAACATAAACCACATGTCTTGATAGAATCAACCTGTTACGACCCCTATCATAACACACAACCCCCTTATAGCCAGCAGCAAATCCCAAAAATACACAAAGCTTAGATATTGGTTACAACTTGTTGTGATTATATGGCCTTAAAAATGGATAGACACCTGATCCAAAAAATTTCAAAGTATGTAGAACAGGTTATTTCTGAAAAAGCAACTGATAAGGCGACTTTATATCTAGGGTCTTACATGGCATCCTATTAATCAAGAATGCAGCATGATTACAAGCAAAATTTCAAAACTTAAGTGGAACATTAGCATCAGTTAATAAGGTGATTGCAGTTTCCACCAAATGCCTGTGTTTCCTCTCAGCAATCCTATTTTACTGAGGGGTATAAGGACAAGAGATAGAATGTACAATGCCTTTGGAAGCAAGAAAAGCTTTAAACTTGTTACTCACATATTCAGACCCACCATCAGTTTGTAAACATTTAATTGGAACATTAAACTGAGTTGCAACAAACGAATGGAAATTGGTGAATACTTGAAACACATCTGATTTATTGATAACAGGGAAAATCCACAGAAACCTTGAAAATTCATCAATGAAACTAACATAATATCTGAAACCTTCTAAGGACCTAACCGGAGCTGGCCCCCATATATCAGAATGAATTTTCTCAAACAAAGAACTAACTCTAGTCCCTTTTACAGGAAAAGGCTGTCTACACATTTTTCCAGACAGACATGAAGAACAAACCATAGGTGAACTATCAGAACTAACAGAATATTGAAAATGTCTAAGCATAACAGAAAGCACTTCCTCAGATGGATGCCCAAATCTCTTATGCCAGATGGAAGTTCTCACAGTTTTCCCAAGTAATGCCACTGCCTTAGGGAAATCAACAACAAGTCTTCTGGAAAACACATTCACTGGAATCTCATAGACTTCACCGCTACTCCTGCCTTGGTACAATATTAGGCATGTTCGTTTGTCCTGTATAAAAAACATAACTTCATCACAAATGAACCAACAACCATTATCCTTACAAAGTTTCTTTACAGATAAAAGGTTTACTGTAATAGTGGGAACATGAAGAACATTTCTTAAGGACAATGAATATTGTGGAGTAGAAAGAATAGCAGACCCAATGTGTTTAACATCCAGACCTTCACCATTACCAATAGTGATCTTGTCATCTCCATGATATTGAACTGGTTGATTCAGATTTCCAAGGTTTGGTGTCATGTGATGGGAAGCCCCAGTATCCAATATCCAAGTATCAGCAACAGATACACCTTGTGCATGTTGTCCAAATTCAGCAGCAGAAACTTATGAAGGAGCTTGAGCTGCATAGGCAGTTAGAGAAGAAGGAGGAGGAGCACCTTGATAGGAATAGTTATTCCTATGCCGACACTCCAAAGCACTATGCTCCTTTTTCCCACAGATTTGACACATTAGAACTGGATAGGTATTATCACCTCTATTTGGACAGTTGGGAGCCGTGTGACCCCTTCGAGAACAAATCTGACATTCAACCACAACATTAGCTTTAAAATTTGTATTGCCATTCCAAGAATTTCGATTTCCAGTATTGTAATAGCCATTATAGTTGTTGCCCCCTCTCTGCCTATTGTTATTATAATATGGCCTTGAATTAGTGTATGATCCATAGCCATTTCGATTGTTAAACTGAGAAGAATTAAAACCATTTCTATTCTGAAACCGAGTATTCCCTTGATACCTTGGACTATCAATAGACCGTGATGCAACAGTCGAACTTTCTCCTTGTGTATACCCAGAATTGTGATTCATACCCGAACTAGGATTCATACCTTTGGACTGATCACCCTGAACATACATCGCAGCCATACCACTTGCCAACATATTAATTCTGGCTTCAATAGAAGATTCAGCACCAATCAACTGTGCTCTAAAATCTTTCAGAGGAATAGAAGTCTCTCTGGCCAAAACAACAGTCTTAACCATATCAAATTCAGAAGGTAAACCAGACAAAGCAGCTATAACCAAATCATTATCAGTAACTCTTTCACCTGCAGACAACAATTGATCACGAACACCTTTCAACCGAAGCAAATATTTATCAACAGAATCACTCCCTTTTTGAATTGTATGAAACTCAGTTTTGAGTTGATTAATCCTAGCTCGAGACACAGAAGCATATCTCTCTTGTAAATTTGTCCAAGCCTTATGTGATGTCTTACACCCTATGACATACTCCATAGCCTCATCGGATAAAGTAGCAAGCAACAAACTCAACAGTGCCATATCCTTTTTAACCCAATCTTTATAAGCCTCTGTTATTTCTTTAGTCACACCATTCTCAGTATCAATTACAAACTTTGGTGGACAAGGAGATTCACTAGTAAAGAATTCCAAAAAATCATACCCTCTTAAGACGGACTGAAACTGATAGTTCCACTTCACAAAATTATCATCGTGCAATTTCACAGTTAACATGCCAAATAAATTTTCAATTCTGACAGACTTATCACCCATTTTGATCACCGAATTATCACTGAATTCTTTTAACAACAATCACCAATCTTTAATCAATAACCACCAATCTTTAATCAACAACCACCAATCTTTAATCAACAACCACCAATTTTTAACAGCAATCACCAATTTTTAACAGAAAATCGCCAATACAAAGATTACCATAGAGCAACAATCACTATCAACCATTAACAATTATCACTTCACAAACACATCACAATCATCATACACATGTCGACCAAAACAACCATCACCAATACAAACACCCAAAATCAGCATATCTCTTCACTGACACAAAAACACAAACACCTAATGTGCAGAAATGAGAGAAAGAAATTACAAAACCTAAACCGCAGCACAGCAACCCAATACGCACAGGAAACCCAAGTAATAAACCGCCAAGAACATCAACCAACAATCCACGAACAGCAGCGAACACATCGACAGAAAAAATGGCATGGAGAATCGACTAGCTCTGATACCATCTTAACAGTATGAACTATTACATCAGAAAACTATAAACCAGAAGAAAGAGTACAGAAAAGCTTAGAGAGAAATCAAGAAGAAGTTGTATTGATAGAAAATGTAATCAATTACAAATGAGCTGCTCACAGCTTTTTATATCTCTAACTAACTTTCTTACAACATAAGTCTCCTTATACCACTCTAACTAATCATAACAGTTTTATATGATGTGGCATCTGACCTGGCATAGTCTACAGAATGGGGTGGCAGATCGCTCTCTTTGCCGGGTTGTATGTCTTAATACTTAATTAATTCCATTTAGGTATAACCCTCCAGCCGTTGGAGTTTCTAAAAATGATGTCTCTCTTTGGTGAGATTTGGATTTGGATTAATGCATAGCCATAAGATAGATGGGTTTTGGGACTCTTGAGGCTTCTTTTTCATTGGTTTCAATTCTCAACACCAACGTGTTGATTTAGTGGAAAACGAACAGAAGTTTAGAATCTTTAATTCGAGTTTAAGTTTCTATGAATGCATTCTTTAGAGCCATCAACTCTATTTTAGAATATTGTTTGATTCAAAATATAAAAAAAATATGATACTCTCATGTAGTACTGAAGCTGCATGAAAATGATAATTAGTCTATTATCAATATGTGGTGGAAAAAAAATACCTCCTATATTCAATAAAAGGAAAAACAAAACCACAAGTTGAAGAAAATCTTACTTAGAATGTGTTCACCGTCATATATGTTTCGATGAATAATGCAGTAGACCGGCATACTACAAAGGTAATGAATGCATTAATGTAAGTTGTCGTGGTGACGTTAGGGCACAACAAACTTGATCAACTTTTATAATCTCTTAAAGAAAACTTTAACGAAAAACTTTTGGTACTGCTCACTTTAATGAAAAATCACATTTTTACACTAAAAAGTCAATTCTCATATTATTCACAAATTTAAGATTTTTAAGTATTTTTAATTAGTTTCCTTTATAAATGACTTAAAAGGAACTTTAATGAAATATCTATAGTATACTTGAAACTAATAGATCAATAAAAAACGTAGAAAAGTAAAAACAGATCAAATGGGATATTTTCGGACTACAATTATGTGGGGCTTCTTCTAACTTACGACGCGCGTTTGGGTTGGTCCACGAGTTTTGCTAGTCTCAGACGTGGAGAGGAAAAATTAAAAATGCCATAAAAATTAGGTGGTGGTGTTCATGAGTTTTCATGTAAAGAAGTAAGTGGCGAATTATTTTAGTAATTAAAATATTTCATAAATACGGGCTTTGTTGTCTAAATTACATTATAAAAAATTTGAAAAAAATATTGAGAAGTAATTTAATTACTTATAGGCACATGCAAGGATTTTTTTTTCTTTTTTTCTTCAGATTTGAAATTTAATCCTAGCATATGGACAACATAAATCGAGTGTTGTGAAGCACGTGTAGCCGTTGAGTTTTACACACGAGACCAACCTCTACTGATACTATGAAGAGGTTTGGAGTTCCACCATATAACTAATTAGCAATATGGAGAGTAATCCAATTACTCTTAAGCACATGCAAGATCTCTCTTTTTCTGATGTGAAATTCATACTCTCAACACTATCACAATTCAAGTCAATGCGGTCGATTTCTTCTACTTCTTTGGCATTGGTAATTGTATTTAATTTTCTTAACTATAATATATGATTTCTAATCATTTCTAGTTGTTAGGGTAGAGTAATGACTAATTCAATCTTGCTAACTTTTTTCTATCTTCTACTATTGTCAAAAGGGAGATGGATGTTAGAAATTAGATGCACACACAAGCCATCAACTCATCAACGTAGCGACATGATTACATCCATGAACAACCTCTATAAACAACCCTATATAAAGTCTGCAAAACGACTTACCTGATGTTGTTGCCACTGAATAACCAAAATGAATCAGTCTTCTACTTCCAGCTCACAATGATGACCTCTACTAATGAATAGGGTTTAGATCTCGAGAGTCTTATTGTGTGGAAGTAGGGACTTCTTCAACATGTATGGATATATATATATATATATACCAATTCATTCTATCAGAGTTCCACACATACTGGCCTATTATCAATAATGAAGATAAACTCTATCCACATAGCAAGTTCAAGTCCCATCGTGAATCTTATATCTCATCGAATACCCTACAAGTACTCCTGATAATTTGGCTGCACAACAACTAAGCTCCACAACTCCTATTATATCAAGGATCTCAGATTCCTTCAACCACACAACTCACACAATGAGTTTACGTGTAGTTCAAGAAACCTAGTTGTTATCTCATTGTCATTCACACGTAATCTAACAATGGTAAGTTTGAACCGCACACTATTTTTCTCCTTCTCACTTCTCCACATATCTCTATACTTTTTGTCATTAAATTATAAATCAAACATAAACAACGATTATAATTAAACAGGCGATGGAGTTTCTAAAAATGCGTGTCTTAATGTAGATCAGCACTCATTGCATTCAAGTTATGCAGTGATGCTCATCTTTTTTTCTCTTCCCATTCATCATTGTTTTTACCGAATAAGAAATGGCAAAGCAAATAAAACAAAGAATGGGGTGGCAGATCACTCTCTGTCGGGTTGTATATCTTAATACTTCAATTAATTCCATTTAGGTATAATCCTCGAGCTGTTGGAGTTTCTAAAAATGATGTCTCTTTTTGGTGAGATTTGGATTAATGCATAGCCACATGGATAGATGGGATTTCGGACTCTTGGGGTTGTCGTTGTTGGTGCTTCTTGCTCATTGGTTTTAATTTTAAGGGTTCTTTAGATATAGGTCTTTGAAACTTTTATTTTTCAAACAAAAACCCACATACATTTAAACATTCAAATAAAATCTAAATTTCAAATAAGCTGCCATGTAAGCAAATATATAACCAACTATTACAATACATTTACAACTTATGCCACAAATAAATGTTATTACTCATCCTAATTATGATGAACAATTAAATCCATATGGATATTTTGCCTTTCTTATATCATAAATATTAGCAACATATATATATTAGTTTACCAAATTAAAAAAAAAAGACATATCTTGTACGAAAAAAATAATATTGCTTCAATCATGTAATTACCTACATTGTCACATCCCCGCCTGGGCGCAACCACCTCCCGGGCCCGCTCCACCACCGTAGCACGATATTGTCTGCTTTGGGCCCCGACCACGCCCTCACGGTTTTGTTTCTGGGAACTCACGAGCAACTTCCTAGGAGGTCACCCATCCTGGGAGTGCTCTAGCCCCCTTCTCGCTTAACTTCGGAGTTCCAACGGAACCCGAAGCCAGTGAGCTCCCAAAAGGCCTCGTGCTAGGTAGGGATGGGAATATACATTTAAGAATCACTCCCTGGGCGATGTGGGATGTCACAATCCACCCCCCTTAGGGGCCCGACGTCCTCGTCGGCACACTTCCGGTCAGGGATAGGCTCTGATACCAATTGTCACATCCCAACCCCGGCGCAATCACCTCCTGGGCCCGCTCCACCACCGTAGCACGATATTGTCCGCTTTGGGCCCCGACCACGCCCTCACGGTTTTGTTTCTGGGAACTCACGAGTAACTTCCCAGGAGGTCACCCATCTTGGGAGTGCTCTAGCCCCCTTCTCGCTTAACTTCGGAGTTCTAACGGAACCCAAAGCCAGTGAGCTCCCAAAAGGCCTCGTGCTAGGTAGGGATGAGAATATACATTTAAGGATCACTCCCTGGGCGATGTGGGATGTCACATACATACAAATTAATTTACCTACTTATAAAATACTATACTAATTTACTTGCATTTGACTCATGTAATTACCTACATACAAATATTATACTAATTTACCTACATTTAATTTAATTTACCTACTTATAAAATATTATACTAATTTATCTACATTTCCATTAATTTACCTACATTTAAATTAATTTACCTATTCCAAAAAAAAAAATAGTGATATTAGATAATGTTCAAATGCTGTGGGTTTGTGCTTGTAGGCAATTAAATAAACTTTTAATCTAATGCACATAAATCATGTAGGTAAATTAGACCATTTTGGAAGTAAATTAGACCCTTTAAATTTTGGTTTGATGGAATAGGTAAATTAGACTATTTTGTAGGTAAAAATTGCGTGGAACATATAGCTTTTGTTTTGTGCATTAGGGATTGGAGTATTAGCCGAAGATGTTTTAGGTTTATTGTTGTGTTGGTACATAAATTAACTTGTATATTTAATGCACAAAATTATGAAATTAGTATTATTATTTTTCAATCGGCACCTTATAACAATTTGAAAGTTAATACATTAAATATACAATGAATGGCATGAATTATTATGTAAAATATATAAAATTAATTAAATAGGTATAACAAGTAACTGATCCAAAAATGGTCTAATTTTTCAATCGGCACCTTATAACAATTTTGATTTACTGTTTTTTTTATTTCTCAAATTCATTAACTCTCTCCATATAATTTGCATGTAATTAATTTTATAAATCAAACATCAATAGGGGTATTGTTGGCATCCGAAATATGTAAAATGTGTCAAGTAGATTATAATTAATGAATTTGCTTATGTGGATCCTAGTCACTGGGTTTTTTTTTAGTAAAAA
This sequence comes from Crataegus laevigata, assembly GCA_963580275.1. Classification (NCBI taxonomy): domain Eukaryota; kingdom Viridiplantae; phylum Streptophyta; class Magnoliopsida; order Rosales; family Rosaceae; genus Crataegus; species Crataegus laevigata. The sequence continues at coordinate 5,391,275 of OY756938.1, forward strand.
AAACATGTTGGGTTTTTTATGGGTAAAATTGAATTCTAGGGGCTAAAGTCATATTTTCAGTAATTTTAACCCCAGCGTGTGGGTCTATTGGAAAGCTAACAAAAGAATTTAATTTTTAATTAGAGTTCAAATTTCCACGAATGTATTTTTTGGAGTCATCAACTCTATTTTGAATGTTGTTTTATCAGGAGTTAAAAAGTACGCTAATGCCTTATATGATACCAAAACTGCATGAAAATGAGAATTAGTCTATCATCAATGTGGCGGAATACCTCCTATATTAAAATAAAAATACAAGTTCTAAAAAACCTCACGTAAAATGAGTTCACCATTATATGTTGTTTTCGACCAATATGCAATGGACAGACATACCACAATGGTTGTGAACCCATTTATGTAAGTTGCCCTGGCGACGTTAGGGCACAACAAACTGGTGACGTTAGGGCTTAACAAACTTGATCAACTTTTATAATTTGTTAACTGATCCCGCTGCCAAACTGCCATGCAATTAGAAAGTACTCTGGAGGGATCTGGCGTGTGGCCTATGTTATTGCTACCATTTATTAACAATTAAACACTGGATTAATTACACCCATCTGCCACCTTTGCATCTGACATCCTTATAATATTTTCGTTTATTGGTAAGTGAAAAGTATTATGTGTGATTCTTCTTAAAAATGAATTTAAACTGCATTACTGCTAGCACATTATGTGACTTAACTCAGGGCTAGTTTGGTATTGCTGTGCTTTGAAAAAAAGCTGCTGTGAGAATAAGCGGCTGTGCTGTGAGAATAAGCGGCTGTGAAATAAATCAGCTGAGTGTTTGGTAAACATTTTTGTAAAAGTGCTTTTGGAAAAAAAAGCAGTCTGATAGTGGGTCTTTTCATTAAAGGAGCACTGTAGCTCCGTGTGCTTTGAAAAAAAACCAGTTTTCCAAAGCTACAAATAGCTGCTTCAGCTTTTTCCTTTGATTTCAGCTTATTCTCACAGCAGCTTCCAAAATAAGCCCTTTTTTTTTAGTTTACCAAACACCTAAAACTCTTACAGCTTTTTTTCATGGGTGCTTTTTTTTAAAGCACCTCACTCCCAAACTAGGGCTCAATCTCACACTCTTTAGCATAAAAATTATCGTTTATTAAAAAAAAAATCAATCAGAAACGTAAAAAGTAAAAGCAGATCAAATGGGGATGTTTTCGGACAACAATTCTGTGGGGCTTCTTCTAACTTCTCACTTGTGTTTGGGTTGGCCCACGGGTTTTGCTGGTCTCAGATGTGGAGAGGATTATTAAAAATGCCACAACAATTAGAAAAGACGGTGGTGTTCATGGGTTTTCATAAACATATAAAGTAGTAAGCGGTGAACTATTTTAGTGGTTAAAACATTTCATAAATACAAGTTTTGCTGTCCAAACTACACTATAAAGAATTCTATTGGTCTTTATGAGGCACTTTCATAAATTGAATAAAATAGGTATAAAGTATAAATTATAAAGATAAAGACTTTAATGATGAACCATCACAAGGTGATTCAGTAATTAGCGATAAATTTCAAGATCATATTTCACATGGCATGTCCTGGATTCGATTTCTGGCATTGTTAAATCACACGATAGTGACCAGAAATGCCTCACGTCTTCCTGGCCACTGAAATGATGGACTACCATAACGAAGCCACAAACTAGTCTCTTATTTTTGTTTTGTTTTTCTGTTTTTTAAATAAAGACTTTACATGATGAATCAGAAAATAAGTATTTGAATGAAAGAAAAATTGGATGGCCACCGGAAACCGGATCTGAATGTCGTCCTCCGCCGTCGAAGAAATTTGTTGGCCGTTTCAAGACGTCATCGTTCTTCATCCTTTCAAATAGGCCTGGGCAAAAAATACCGAGAACCAAACCGAACCCGTACCGAACCCTGTCGGTTCGGTTCTTTTTTTTCGGTTCATTCGGTATCGGTACAAAATCGGTTCGGTTCGGTACTTAGTCGGTTCGGTTTCGGTTCTATGTTCGGTACCGAATTTGGGGTTTTTTTTTACAAAAATTGAAAAATAGGTCTTATTCCTTACCGAACCGAAAACCGAACCGAACCTACACTTGGACCGAACCTACACTTGAACCGAACCGAACCGTACCGAAATTTTACTACAGGTTCGGTTTCGGTACCACTCCGGTACCGAACCGTGCCCAGACCTACTTTCAAACGTCGGCTGGGCCCTACCTTTAGCCATGTGGCCTAAACAATTGGGTCCCTAACTACCATATATAATGAATTTACAGTACTACATTTTCAGGGTGCAAAGTGACGTAATTTTTGTTCCCAGAAAAAATATAAGGTTGAAGACTTGAAATTGAGATCTAACAAAAACCGGGCTCCAACTCCAAGGGAGATGATAATTAATTCATATATATGTATGGATGACCAACTAAATCTCCCTCACATGCAATCTCGGTACCATATGATGGGGGTGCGGTAATGTATTTTTGATTCTCGAGTTAAGCCGTACATTAAATCAGAGTTGATAACGTCAAAAAATGCATCCGAATAGGTGCGGCAATGTATTTTTGATTTTTGAGTTAAACCGTACATTAAATCAAAGTTGATAACGTCAAAAAATACATCTGAATAGTTTAAACTCAAATTATAAATGTCAAACTTTTGCTCGTTTTCCACTAAACCAAATCCTTGTACTCGAGTACCTAAGTGGTTTGGCAATTGGTATTCATTTTTCAGTGGGGCACTTGGTGTACTGCACTTCAACTCCCACCATTTTATAAAATAAACTAAAATTCAAGAAACAATTTATATTATTCCAGAAATAATAATAATAATAATAATAATAAAGATTAAATATTAAGAAGAAAAAAGATACTCAAATTAAGAAAAAATACTCAGATCTAGAAAGACATGGTGCATTACAAATTCACAATTTTATAACAAGGTGTATTTAGTGATTAATGTAAATGTGGATGCTAGTTGGAAAGGGGCTGAACAGGGGCTACCATATCTGCGCCGTAATTCATGACTCTGCCTTCCATTGTCTGGTGGTGAGGAGAAAAGCAATCTGGGCCCCCGGTGTGCTGGCGGCGGAGGCGAAGGGGATTTTGGAGGGGTGTGTGTGATGGCTAAGTAGAGGGGCTTCGAGAAGATTGTGGTGGAGTCGGACTCGAGGAAGCTCTTCTCTTGGTTGAAGGGAAGAATTGATCAGAGTAATTGGGAGGTCTTCCTGACCTTGGTGGAAATTAGCAGGGATGGGGTGGATTTCAGGTCGTGTGATTTGTCTTGGGTTCCAAGATTAGCCAATGGAGTGGCATATTTTGTGGCGTCGCATGTTGGAGCGGAGATGTGCGACTTTGTCTGGGTCCAACGACCCCTATCTTCATTTGTTCGTGTTCTGAACATGGATGGTCTCCCTTGCCCTCCAACATAGTTTTGTCTCAACGAGTCTTAGGTGACAAGAGGATGCCCTCGAGTCGTAGCTTTACTTGTTTCTCGTTGTTGGTCTTTGTTGGCCCGGAGTGGCTTTTTGTACCTCTTTGGCTTCGGTCCTTGTTAATGTTATTTACCAGTGTACCCAAAAAAAAAAAAAAAACGGTTGGATCGTATTAAATGCCAATATGTAAACAACTTTTGGGTACATCGAATTAGACATTCTGCTTCACTAAAAAAGTCAGAAGGTCACGATTTTGACATTGATGCCGTCTTCTGTAAGAACGTCTCTTTCGATCTGAAACAAACATATGAAATTTATTCCTTCGTTTGAAAAACTTAGGGTTAGATGACAATATTCATGCTCTCTCAGCCGAGTAATGGCACGCTTGCAACTATACTCCAGAAAGAAGGTTTTCTTGTAAACTTAAGGGGTTATTACTACTGAAAATATATCGGGTATTACCGAAGTGGACGTACGCATGCATGTTAAGTTGAAGCACTATATTGTCTTTGTGTCATTGGGTGTGCATGCATGTGTTTGCAGGGTGTGCATGGTGAGTTTGCTCTCTCTTTGCGGTTTTGTTGATTGTGCGTGTTGTTGAAGTTCGTCGATAACGAGATTTATTAGGACGTTTGGACAACATGTTGAGAGTATAATGGTGTATTCAATTGCGAATTTGAGAGAATTTAAGAGATTTATAAATCACGGATTTGTATGGAGTTTAATTGATTTGTAGAGATTTCATGTAAAATTTTGATTCAATTCTCTCGAAATCTCTTGGGAATATGTGAGATTTGTGAATACTTAAAATACGATACGAAATCTCTCCAATTCCCGTGAATTCCTCAACTTTTTAAAATTCTTTAAAATCAATTTCTAATTGCATGCATCTGAAATGTTATAAACTTCTTTAAAATTCTAATTGAATACACCCAGATTTATAAAGATTTTAACAAACTATCTTAAAATCCTAATTAAATACGCCTTGAATTTTAAAGAATCACTTACAATCCTAATTGAACACCCTTAAATTCATTAAAAGAATTAAAATCCCTCAAAATTCCCATTGAATTCACCCCCTTAATCTCATGTCCAGAAAAGAAGAGATTGCACGTGCTTATAAGTATTGGACTACTTCTCATATTACCAATTGATTTTATTATGAAACCTCAATTTCTTCCCAACAAACTAGTATTAGGTTAGCCACGTTGGGCAACGATGCTTATTCATGTTTGGAAAACCATGTTTGTGATGGCAGAGTACAAATCACACGTAACCTTTACCGAGGATGAGAAGTTTACGCTCCGACAAAGATGGATGAAGATTATTACTACAATTGATTTATTTTGATACATTTAGATGACTAAATAATCTCTAATCAAATTGAGGATAGAAATAAAATTATAGAAAACGGACATATTTAAAGAAAGCATTTTGGAGGATGAACTATATTGAGGGATGGGCAAAAGAATAAGTGATTGGGGTACTAAAAACTACGCATAGCTCATACTACGTCATTGCAAGGGACTTTTTTATTTTTAACAAACGATAGAATCTATACTAAGATGGTGGAGAAGTGTGCTAAGTCTTACAATGAACTAGCCGACTAGCCATAATAGCGCGGTTCAAATTCACTTGACAAAAATCAAACTTGAAATCTTTCATTTACAAGTAAAGTGGTTTGATTCTCGCCAAAAGATGAGACTTGGAACAATGAGAGGGATATGCTCCTCCCCTCTGGAGGGCTGTGGTATTTTTTTCATTTCTTTTCTTTCTCCTAGTAATTAATAGTAAATTGATTTCTAATTGAATATTTGTTGTGTTGTCATACACATCAACAAATTTATCATCTATGGATTCACATTAACTAATACTCGTTTCTTTTTCCTGGTTCCTTTTTGAAATCAATAATTGTCGTAAAGGATTTTTTTTTTTAAACAAACTATATTATCTACTCTAAGAAAAATGAGGTGGACTTAGTCTTATAATGAACTAGCTGTTGCAGTCCTATTTAGAATAGGAATGTGATTGTGTAAATCCTAGTAGATTAGGAATGTATCTTATATTCCTATTAGGAGTAGATTACTTATTAAGTATTGTAATCCTTATGGGAAAGGGTTTGCCCTTTCTACTACTATAAATAGAGGCACAATGGGGTGAATAAATCACACCTCACAATTACACATCTCTCTCATCTTCTCTCTATGTGCCGCACCTCCCTCTCTCTCTAGGCCTCCATAATTGTTCAGTAAATTATGCCTACAACACGTTATCAGCACGCTCTTGACGCTGCGCTAACAAGAGAGTTTATTCTTCAATTAAGGGAGTATTACGTTTTAATTATTCTTTTTGAGATTAATTTATTATTATTTTGAATTAATCTACATGATATTGATTCAATTTAATTTTTCTTTGTTGAACGTGATACAACGCATTGGAGACGCGATTTCGGCTTTCTGAGAAGGATCTTCTACAAATTCAAAGGCTTTTATTTGTTTTCTGCCAATCAGGTACGCTTAAAATAAAGTAAGATATTTGAAACGACCTTGAAGCATGAAAACATTCCCCATGATGCATGAACCCCCTACATTTATATTTACCTTCCGATATATATATTGTATATGTTCATATATTTGTCAATATATATATTTGTTTCATGCATTACGCAATTATAAATCGCTATGTGGAATTTGTGAGTCAAAGAATCGGAAAAAAATTATAAGCAATTTAGGGTTTTCGAACCCTAATTATGTCGAAAAAATACATGGGCACTTACGGCACCACTACCACGGCCACCTTGGACCTATCATGGCAGCAGCCCTAGGGCTTTGTTGCGCTAACCCAGACCACTAGGCTTTTCGGTCTACCCCTGTTTATAGGACCTGCAGTCCATAAACCCAAAACCAGTAGATTTTGGCCCATTGTCTGGCGTCCCTTGGCCTATGAACTCACTGGGCTTCGCCCCAGTCTCGACCCGCTTGCTAGCAACTTTGGCTGCTGGGCTTCGGTTGTCTCAGACCCAACCCTGGCCAGTATTTTTCTGCTGGGCCTACATCCGTGCCTCTCCCTCGGCCCATTTAACCAAGCAGTTTGTTGCTGGGCCTTTGTCCCTCTTGGTCTATGGCCTGCAGCCACCGTAGGCTGCTCTCATGCAGCCAACCCGTGCCCTTACTCATGGCACCAAGCCCAAATATTTTTGGGGCTCTATTTTTCGACCTAATGCTATTATTTTAGCATTCTAAATAATTTTAACCCGTATGTTATAATTATTTTTGCTTCTACAATCGACCCCGAATGGTCCCGATCTATTGAATTAATTAAAAGTGACCTACAGTCCATTAATCTGATAATAAATCCAAAATTATTGACCTGAAGATCACTTTTGGACATTAACGATTCAATAATTTATTTCTCTTCTTTGAACCGTTGACTCACTTTCGTAGTCCCGAAGCACTCACACTTGAGTTCCCGAAGAACCTCAAAATCCACTACACTTAGTTGTATATTGCATTCTGTGTTCTTGCAGGAACCTCTTTTTTATGAACTAAACGTTCATAAACTAAATCGAACCTGTAGTTTCGAATTTAGTGCCTTTGAAACCCGAAGTTTTCATAAAACAATACACCCATGAAAACCTGATGTTTTTCATGAAACCATGTCTTAGAACTCGAGTGTTCTAACTTTGATGCTTATGGATGATTCCTTCTCATAGCACCAATCACAACCTTGTTCCCTCCAAATTCAATGGATTGTCGAACCGTCACAAGTTTGATTTCCCTTATTTTGGACGTTTCTAATAGAAACCACTTTATGTGGGGTACAAGACGTGAATCTCCACTTGACTATTAAGAAGTTGAGCAACCATTGAAGCCAACAATGGCATGGAAGAGATGAATACGCCTCCGCCATGATCTTCATTCGAAGACTTATGCCCGAAGCATTACAAATGGAAATACCTCCGAACGAGGATTCCATGGCTCTTTGGCTCACTTCTAAGGACTGTTTAATCATGTAAGATATTGCCCGAAGCATACCATGATTACGTCCATGAATGAGTACAATTCTGAAGTTTATAAATCCGATTGAATTTTGACTAGAGAATACTTTTCTCGTCCTTCCTTATTTCTAACTTGCTCCTGAAGCAACAAGTGTAGAAAGCATAAGTTTACCAAATTCTCGGATCTGATTACTACCACAATCATATGGTAGAATCAGGGCATGCCAAGGTGTGGCATCATGCCCGAAGCATGATCCTTGGCACCTAAGACCTAAAACTTCAAGAATAAGGGATAGTATTCCTGAACCTTAACCCTGCAAAATCTACTTCATTCTCGATGGAATAGATCATTGGTTATGCACCTGTTCGTGCCCCTACCAATGTTGTTAAGGAGTACCATTCTCGTAGTCAATATGTGAGATTAATTTTGCTCCACCAAACACCGTTGGAAGAGCATAATTTTGACATGGATGGCCTTATTGGCCGAATCCCCTTAGTAAACTATTTACTTTGTGAACATTTTTCCATGTTCTTGGATTCAAGTTTGGTGTATGTTTTACTTATGGATAATCTTATTGATATTGTCCTCGAATATGAGTTAATTGAATCCTGTTTCTTAGTACATGTGACCGATTCAATTAAACACGTGATTAGGTAGGAATGTGGGAAAGTTAGTTGTCTGGACGAATGCGTACTACGCACACTAACTTTACACCTAAATCACATCTCTAACAACGACTTCAGGTCTATCCAACCTGATTAAGAGCATTGGCACGCTCCTCGTTGTATGAATGGTACTGCATCACCATTTAAGGGACCTTAAATTCTCCCTGACGTTGAGTTTTTAAGGATATTCGAGATGACAATGATCATAAATGAAACCAGTGAAGAAAATAAAGTGAAATATCTTTGCACCGCCTCCAAAAATGAGCCTGAAGCTTCGATTTGGGGCCAATGGGTTGTCTCCCAATTGGGAACATGCCACATGTGGCCGGCCTAGAGCTGGGTGATTGAGCAGTTTCCTTGCTTTGGCATGACCTTTTGGGACACTTAGGTCGAACAATGACGTTACGATGCATCTCCTTACCCGAAGTAAGGATCTTGTGCCTACAAACACACTTTGCCAAGCCTGCTCATTAGGGAAATTGATTTTCTATATCATTCCTCGCAAAGATACGAAATCACCTATTTTCCACAGTGGATTCAAGGGAATATATGTGGACTAATCCAATCAAAATGCGGACCATATAAAGACTTATGGTTTTGATTGATGAATCGACAAACTGGTCACATGTTTGTCCACACACATTACTGCTAAACCTCATGGCCAATTATGGGTTCACCACCCTACTTATCCCTTAAGGTCCTGGAGACTGGATAATGCTTATTCATGTTTGGAAAACCATGTTTGTGATGGCAGATTACAAATCACACGTAACCTTTACCGAGGATGAGAAGTTTACGCTCCGACAAAGATGGATGAAGATTATTACTACAATTGATTTATTTTGATACATTTAGATGACTAAATAATCTCTAATCAAATTGAGGACAGAAATAAAATTATAGAAAACGGACATATTTAAAGAAAGCATTTTGGAGGATGAACTATATTGAGGGATGGGCAAAAGAATAAGTGATTGGGGTACTAAAAACTACGCATAGCTCATACTACGTCATTGCAAGGGACTTTTTTATTTTTAACAAACGATAGAATCTATACTAAGATGGTGGAGAAGTGTGCTAAGTCTTACAATGAACTAGCCGACTAGCCATAATAGCGCGGTTCAAATTCACTTGACAAAAATCAAACTTAAAATCTTTCATTTACAAGTAAAGTGGTTTGATTCTCGCCAAAAGATGAGACTTGGAACAATGAGAGGGATATGCTCCTCCCCTCTGGAGGGCTGTGGTATTTTTTTCATTTCTTTTCTTTCTCCTAGTAATTAATAGTAAATTGATTTCTAATTGAATATTTGTTGTGTTGTCATACACATCAACAAATTTATCATCTATGGATTCACATTAACTAATACTCGTTTCTTTTTCCTGGTTCCTTTTTGAAATCAATAATTGTCGTAAAGGATTTTTTTTTTAAACAAACTATATTATCTACTCTAAGAAAAATGAGGTGGACTTAGTCTTATAATGAACTAGCTGTTGCAGTCCTATTTAGAATAGGAATGAAATTGTGTAAATCCTAGTAGATTAGGAATGTATCTTATATTCCTATTAGGAGTAGATTACTTATTAAGTATTGTAATCCTTATGGGAAAGGGTTTGCCCTTTCTACTACTATAAATAGAGGCACAATGGGGTGAATAAATCACACCTCACAATTACACATCTCTCTCATCTTCTCTCTATGTGCCGCACCTCCCTCTCTCTCTAGGCCTCCATAATTGTTCAGTAAATTATGCCTACAACAATAGCAATAATGTGGTTCAAATTTTCCTTCAGCAAGAATCGAACCTAAGACCTCTCACTTATAAGTGAAGAAAAATATCACTAGATTATAGTACTAAGCGGCATAAGGAATTTAAATTTAAGACTTTCTCCAAAAAAAAAAAAATACAACAGGTACCAATTAAGTCACGATGGTCATTCATTAATAGCCGATCTCTCTTTCGACTATAGTATTTGGATTCTTGTTATAAACAAATCTTCTTGTATATTAATGGATTGTTCGATAATCATTTTATTTTTTAAGTTTATTTTTATTTTTTTAGAAGATTGAAAACATGATTGATCATTGTTTTTAGGTTTTTAGGTTTCACTTAAAAAAAAAAGAAACTGAAGTCCAAAACTAAGCTACATTTCAAAATTTAACTTTTAGTTTAGAATTTTATAGTTACCATACAAGTTTTAAAATGCAAGCTGAACTTAAAATTTAAAATTGAAAATCAAAAGGTTTCCACGATTTTGTTTGTAGAAATCATACCCTAATTCCCCCTCCGGTGTGCTCGACTTTAGGCGAGAAAGAGGGGGAAATGCAGCATTCGAGGCCACAAATAATTTTGGGTGCAGAAGATTTGAACTCAAAATTTTTGTGATATACCATACACTATTTATTACTAGTATGAACATGTTTATAATATTTGGATTTGTTTTAATTAAACTTCTTTTTGGTTATCAAAATCCATCATTTCGTATGAAAAATTATCTTATCACATCATAAAGAAAAAGAAGAAAAAAAGAAAAAAGAAGAAAAGAAGACAAAGGGGTGAGTGTTTGTAAGGAGAAAGGAAACGAAGAGAAAGTTGAAAATGGCACTTCACCGGCCTCCCCAAATCCAAAAGGCGTAACGCCGTTTCCTGCCAAAACATAAAAAGTACCTCCTCCCAACCAATCAAATTTGCCATTATACACCACCAACAAGAGCCCACCCTCTTCTCCCTCTCCTCTCTCTCTCCCAAAACCCCACAACAAAACCCAGAGGAAAATAGCTTATATAAACAACTGGGAGAGTAGGAGATAGAGAGAGAGAGAGAGAGAGAGAGAGAGAGAGTTGTCTGTGCTCGCTTTGCTTGCAATGGATGTGAAAGACAGGTCGTCGTCCTTCTCCTTTTCTCCCACTGTGTGCAGTGACCCAGTTGCCCCTGAGGTTGAGGTACCTTCTCACCATGCTTTTCTATTTCAAGGGACATTTTCGTGCATTCACAGACTGAGAGCACTACAAAGTAGCTCTTCCTCTCTGTGAAATGACGAAAATCCAACCTTTATGGGTCGGGAAAAGGCAAACAGGATGGAGCCAGGCATATTTCACACATATTTTCCTTTAAAAAAAAACCAAAATGTTAACAAATTTCATACCCTCGTATTTCTTTTATGTTTTTCACTTGTGGGTTTTATTTTATTTTGTTTTATTTGGGAAGTGAAAGGTCCTTGAAATTTTAGAGGTGGTAGAGGGGCATACTGTTCGTCATCTTTCATGGGGACTGAAATGTCAAGAACAAGACTCCCCGTTAATGTGATGATGGTGATGATGATGATGTTGATGTATGTGTAATTTCCCGCAAATTTTCCATACATTGAGTTAATCTTATGAAATATAGCAGTATAGTGTATGTAGTGCTCCCTTCTTCTGCTATTTTTTGTTTTCAATTTCTTTTCATTTTATATGCTCAGCAATTTAATAAAACTGGCAACCCAAGCAAACAAGGCTCCCAGTTTTGCGAGAGTATCCATGCTTTGTAAAGAGGCTGTTTTCACGACTCGAACCGTGACCTTTTGGTGACCAAGGTTGCTCAGCAATTTAATCATATGAAAATTATTTGGATGTCTGTGCGTTGCTTGTTGAAGTGAATAAGGGCTTTAATGATCGACAGCAGTCTGCCTTGATTAAGAAATTACTGTCTGTCTGTCTGTCTGTCTGTCTGTATTCATGGACCGTTTGATTTGAATCGGTTCGCTTTCATTTTCACTGGTCCATACAGATGTGTGGAAGTTGGTAAAGTAGTACACTTCTTCAATGCGTAGTGTAGATGCATTTCTTTTGTTACTGTCTGTAGTTTTCTTAAGCTACTAATTAGTTGATGGACGTATGTGTTTTAAGTTGTGAATACACAGTTTATCCACGAGAAGGATCGATGAAGCAGGTCCGGGATAAATTGTAACTTGTGTTGTTGATATGAATTGGTGATTTCTTGTGAATGCGTCTCGTGAATGTGTCTTTGCTGTCTGAAATCATTAATTGTGAAGGGCATGCTAGGATTTTGTCACCTCAACATTTTTTTTCTTTTGTTCTTCTCTTATGGGTCGAGATTGTCCACCCCGGAGGATCTAGTTTTAGACGTCGGTAGAAGTTCAAAATACATGGTTGAAACTTGCTGACGAGTGGAAGGGATTTATGAAATCGTGTTGAAATGACAATCAAAATTTGGTTTATCATCCTCTGTTATTCAGATTGTCAATTTTGCAAACTGTTTGATGGTATAAGGACTGTCTTTTGTCTTAGATTGTGCAAACTTTTCCATCCTCATGTCAATCCATCAGACAAAGCAACTTCCAGACTTCGTCCTAACAGTTCTCGAACCAATTTGTACCCATGGCATGACCGAAACTTTATCAGAGTCATGCTTAAGCCTTTTCTTGTCTGACATGCTGTCTGCTTAGTCTTCTGGACATATTTAGTTTGATCTCTGGTGCTCGACAGATAACTCTAATTTCGCCTTAGTTTACAGTAGTGTCTTTGCTTACAAAGATTATGTCTTGGACTCATGTCTTCGAAGCAGTTATTGTCAAGTATTTATGACACAATTATCTTTGCTAATCCGATGGGGCTCTAGCGCTGCTTGTCGAATATTTGAATGTGATAGGACATAAATGTTCAACAGAGAAGACAAGATGGCTGACCTTGGCCTGCTTAGAAGTTGAGACCCTGCAGCAGGCTTTGATCAGCAAGGTCTTTGATTTTTTTTTTTTTTTTTTTTAGGTGAACGCAAGGTCTTTGATTTAGTACACTACATTGCCACATTTTTTCTGGCATTATTTCTGACTTTAGCTGCAGAGGTCAATGGATCTGTGTTTATGTAGTTTGTGTTTGTTTGTTTGCTTGTTTGCTTGTGCTTCGCCTTCGTCTTCATTTTCGGGTTTCCATTTGAGCACATTTTACACCTCTTTGTGTTTTGATGTTCCGGTTCGTAATCTTTGAAAGTGAAACGAATTATATTTTAATTTTTCTGGAATTGAGGTGCTGCAACTTTGTGGATGAATCATGTGTATATTATGAAACGTTTAAAGCTTAAATTAAGGGTGATGGTTTTGACACTCCCGATTTATCCATTTGCATTTTCTAAAAGGAGAACTAAAGGACATAAACTCAAAGACGAATTCCAATGGACGAAACAGTGGTTTTCAACACAAACGATAATGTGCTAAACAAAGCAAAACCCTTATCACTAAAAAGTTTGATAGGTCTTGTCCAGCTTTGCTCACCCAGATATTTGTTTTATGGGAGTTTTAATAAAACACTCTCGGTACTATTCACTTTTAACGTTCACTCGTAAACAAGTGCATGAGAGCAATGTACGGGTGAGCAGACTCTCTATTACACCGTCCTGATATTATTGCAAGTTAATTTGCATGCTTAACTAATTAATTGATTCCTTGTCGTACGAATTCGAAGTTGCACCATCTCATTCACCAACCCATCTATCTCTTGATCATCTCTTTTTTCCGACGTTGTTTCTCAATTCCGTTGCCCTTCTTCTCACAACCTCCCCAATATTGTTTTCCACCACATCCTTGATCGCCTTTGCTACCTCCTTCTCGTCGCAAACTTCCCCCTGTTTTCTTAACCTCCACGCCAACGCCGAGCTCCTCTACTAATCGAGCGTTGAATGGCTTGTCAGGCATTGCTATAATTGGAACACCAAAATTCATGCTCTCCAACACTGAGCTCCATCCACAGTGGCTCACCATGTAATTCAAACTGCACGAACTTGGATTGATGAGTTGACGAGGATTGCTGGCCTAGATGACATGTAGGATTATTAGGTTTATCACTCCCCCGCAAGCTAAGCGGTCGTTGACGAACGGGAAGCTTGGAAAGAAGATAACTAAATCGAGTGGGAGATAATCCTTTTGTGAGCAGATCAACAATTTGGTCAGTTGTAGCAACGTAGCCAACAACTAGCTCTTTATACATAACTTTCTCTCAAACATAGTGGTAGTCAACTTCAACGTGTCGCATCCTAGCCTGATAGAGAATTAGTTACTAACAATTATAAAATAAAATATTATTAAAAATTAAGATAGAAAACACTTTGAAAATAAACTTGAATCCAAAAGCTCTCTAAAGTAGTGCGTCCTTTCTTCTCATTTTTCTCTCCTTCTATTTGTCTCTTCCTAACCCTAATGACTAAATATCTTTATTTATACTACCACAAAATAAAACCCTAAAGGGTCTTAGAATAAAACTAGGAAACATATAAAATAATAAAACAGAAAATAAAAGTTTTCCTATTTGAACTAAAATTTAGACTTCTCATAAAATTAGACTTTTAACTAAACAAATCAACTCCGATTTGGTCCCAAAAGGTTTCTTTTGAAATCTTAAGTCGTCCCCAATAAATCCTCAGAATGAATCTTCCTTAAAATATGCCATCTTGACAACTAAAATACATAAAACGTCCAGAAATGTCAATATGGGAAAACTATACACTGGGCCTTTATTTCATCGCCACGGTCAAACGGCTTGGTAGAAAAATATGAAATTTTGATACAATCATCTTGAAAGAATCACGAACATCCTCTAATTAGAATCACTCCAAAATTCATCCATTTGACCATTTTTTGCTCAAGAGGAAATTGAATGTCTTACATTAAAAATATAATTCAAAGTATCAAAATTCTCACAATATAACCAATAATCTAATACCAAGATTAGGATAAAACATATAATATAACATCAACTCATCAGGCAATATCTCTCACCCCGACTGTAACGCTCCGGCCTCGAAATATTCATTTTTGGGAATTAAGTTTGTTGATGGCCCAAGATAAAACTCTTGTTTATTTAGCCGCCAATATTCATGACCCTTTAATTAAGTTCCTTAATTCCACAAGTTCTATAACCTTAATTCTTTTACCAAAACATAACAATTTTATTTTCAATCCATTACCCTTTAGTTCTCTTGGATCAATTTTTCCAATCGAAGAGTATTTCTCAACTAAATTGTAATTCTCGATTATTTAACCTTATTTAATTTTATGGCTGCATCTAACTTCTCGTTAGACTGCCTACGTACCCTAAACAGAAATCAAGCCTTTCGTAGTTCACAATTCCACTTATTCTCCACTTCTGAAAATGTTCTAATATAGGTCATATTCAAAATTAGCTTTATCAATCGAATCACATCAATTGGTTATCAAATATGAATTCAGAATATCGAAATTTGCATGAAAAAAGGGCAACGTTGGCCCGCTGGCCACGATCCGCCGCGGGTGGCAGTCGGCTGCCCCGACTTGCCGGAAAATTCAATTATTTCTAAAAATTCTCAAATTTTACAGGGTTGTAGATCTCAATGAGTTGAGCAAGTTTCATACATGCGGCCAAGTTCAATTTGGCTGGGAGACACCTTAAATTGGCCATGAACCGCTGGAAACCCTTGATTTTGGGTGTGTTCGATTTGACCTCAAACGAACTCTGACGGCCCCAAACTTGTTTAGGCTTTGTTCCAGACCTCAAGGGGAGTCCAATGGTGGTAGAAATTGAATAAAAACATTTCAAGATTTGGTGAATTTCGAGCAAGAGGCGCCGCACCCACTAATGTATTATTCCCAATTTCAAGTGCAAATCTCTTGATTTTTAGGGTGTAATTGGAAGATGGAAGGTCATGGAGGGGTTTCCAAGTGGTGGTTTGATGTGATTCGTCAAAAAAATGGGTGAAAACCCATCAGAAATAGGCTAGTGGATTGATCAGGTCAGGTCACCAAGACATGGGTCCCGATCCTCCGCCTTTTCTTTCACTCATTTTCCCTCTCGGTTCTCTTCTCCCATTGGTCACCTCCTTCCTTTTTCTTCTTTTTATTCTTTTCTTTCAATCACAATTGTCCATCATTTATTTTTCCTTTCATCACAGCCATACACATGGCACAACTCATTGCTCCAGATTTCTAGAGCCTTCTCAATGGAAATAAAATTACCAAAATATCCCTGACTTTAAACATTAATAGCTTCTTCGTTATAACTCAGTTTCACGAACGGCTTGCGTCTACGCATTCGTAAGATAGAGCTCTATTCAAATATATATAAATTGTGACCTTAAAAGGTTTACAAATTTTAAATAATTAATTTCTAAACTTCAAACTTTGTATCTAGTTTAATTTAAAACTAAACTAAAGTAAATTTATATAATTTCTTGAAAAATAAAATAAAATCTCAATAATCCAAATACATAGATTATAATAATTTCGGAAACAAAAATTTAAAATTTCCCAATTCTATTTCCATAACCATAAATTGATTTATTTTTTATTTTCTCTACATATTCATATATTTAAATTTTCAAGGTTTTACACCGACCTTATCATTGGTCCATGCTGTACTTGTTCCAGATGTTAAGTGTAATCTTTTGTCGGTAGGAAAATTACTTGATACCTTATATTGTTCCGCTCACTGCTACCCCACATATTGTTATTTTCAAGACATTCAAACTCAGAAGATAATTGGTCATGGTAAAAGAATTGGGAGTTTGTACATCTTAACTATGAAGCATACTATTGCTTCAAGTTCAAATAATCATCAATTGCTAAGTGCTAAAGTGGATGACAAACATGAAATTTGGTTGTGGCATCGACGTTTGGGACATCCATTATTCAGTTATATGAAGCATGTATTTCCTTCTTTGTTTCGCACTTGTAGTGATTCAGAGTTCAAGTGTGAAGCATATGTCATTGATAAGAGTCATCGTGCTTCCTTTCCCATAAGTGATTCTAAATCTACTTTGCCATTTGATTTGATACATTCTGATGTGTGGGGTCCGCCGTATGTTACTTCTAATGGATTTTGTTGGTTTGTTACTTATATTGATGATTGTACTCGATCAACTTGGGTGTTCTTGATAAAGAATAAGAGTGATGTCCTTTTACTTCTTGAAGAATTTTCTACAATGGTGTCTACTCAACTTTAAACCAAATTTAAGGTCTTCTGGTTTGATAATAGAGGAGAATATGTGATTCACACTTTGGCATGCTTTTTCCTTGATCATGGTATTATTCACCAGACGACTACTCTGTTTACACCCCAACAAAATGGTGTGTTCGAATTGTAGAATCATAAAATAATGGAGGTTACTCACTCCATGATGTTGGATAAATATGTTCCTAATCATTTGTGGGGGCATTCTGTTTTGCTGCTGTGTACTTGATAAATCTTGTTCCAAGTAGGGTTCTTGATTTTCAAATACCATTTGATGTGCTACAAAAATATGTTTCTCCTATTTTTGTATCCAAACTTCCTCCAAAGGTGTTTAGGTGTGTGGCGTATGTGCGTGTCTACTCTCATCAGCATAGTAAACTTGATGCATGTGTTCTCCGATGTGTATTTATTGGATATGTTAACAATCAGAAAGGCTGTAAGTGTTATCATCCTCTAACTTAGAAACATTATATTACCATGGATGTCACATTCCACGAGGAAGTTTCGTATTTTGTGAAGCCCTCTTCTGACTCTTCACTTCAGGAGGAGAAAGAGAGAGAGAGAGAGAGAGAGAGAGAGAGTGTGTGTGTGTGAAGTACAGATTCGAAGAGATGGTATGAATGATGTGTTATGTGTTACAGGCAGAGTTGGGGACGAAACTTGTTATGCTGAGTGATACTGACTAATTGGCTATAGATGGTGATCGATCAACTATCATTCTTGAGACTATTTCTACTAACGACCTGTCAGATATGCCTAACGAGTTGCTTGTTGTTGATATGTCTGCCGAAATGCCCTTTGATGACCAGATGCCTGCTGCTGGTATGACTAACGAGTTATTTGTTGATGGTTCGTTCAGTGATGATTCTTCTAATGGTTTAGTACAAAATGGTGACACATATGAGGTAAAATTCTATTACTTATTCTACTTATTAGTTGTCGACCCCACTTAGTGGGGAAATGTTTTGTTGTTGTATAAGTTGTATAAGTTGTCTCCACGAGCTAATCGTAGAAAACCTAAAGTACAATATGAGCCTAATATGCATGCTAAAGCCAAGTATCCTATCAACAACTATATGTATACTTATCGTTTGTCCAAACCATATGCATATTACATATGTCAGCTATCTAATGTATTGGTTCCAACAAAATAGCATGATACTTTATCGTGGGTTTATGCCATGAATGTTGAGATAGAAGCTTTAGAAAAGAATTCCACTTGGGATTTGGTTCTGTTACCAAACGGGAAGAAAGCTGTTGGATGTAGATAGGTGTTCACTATTAATCATAAGGCAGATGGTATGCTAAGGGTTAAACTTAAACCTATGGTGTGGACTATTAGGAGACTTTTGCTCATGTTGCCAAACTTAACATTGTTTGTGTTCTTCTGTCCTTAGTAGCAAACCAGAATTAGCCCCTATTACAGTTTGATGTTAAACATATTTTCCTTCATGGTGATTTTAAGGAGGAAGTTTATATGGATCTCTCACATGGTATTGGTATATCTCCTAAAAAAGGTGTTATGTGAAGATTGCGAAAGGCTTTGTATGGTTTGAAACAATCTTCTAGAGTGTGGTTTGGGAGGTTTACAAGTTCAATGAAGAAGTTTGAGTATTTTTAGAGTCATTTAGATCATACTTTGTTTCTAAAGCGACGAAATGGTAAGCTAATTGCATTGATTATTTATGTTGACGACATGATAGTGATTGGTGATGATCAAGATGAGGTACAACGCCTTCAAAAGTACTTAGCTACTGAATTTGAGATGAAAGAATTGGATGAATTGAAGTATTTTCGGGAATTGAGGTTGCACGATCCAAGCATGGTATTTTTCTATCTCAACGAAAGTATGTTCTTGATTTATTAGCTGAAACAGGTATGTTAGATTGCAAACCTGTTGATACTTCGATTGACCAGAATCATCGTCTGGGCTTTTTTTCGAATCAAGTTTCTACTCATAAAGAATAGTATCAAAGGCTTGTGCGAAGATTAATTTATTTGTCTCACACTCTCCCTGACATTGTTTATGACACACCTCGACTTGGGATGTCTACTAGGACTCTGAATTGAGCTGTGCTAGCCGACACCTGTAAGGTGATGAAGCCATAAATTGTAGTGATGTGGAAAATGTGAATAAATTTAAACCTAAAAGTGCCTAATCAAGAGAGTGTGCAGGTGAGCGGGATTGAACCCTATTTACACGTGATGTCAGAGAATAAGACAACATAGTTAATAAGATGAGGGTTATGCCACTGAAGGTAACCATCTCCTGAGATTTGCCAGAATCCTCGTATACATGTAAGCACATCTATTAAACCTGGAGGGAAAAAAAGTTGATTGGGTCAGCAAAACAATGCTTATACGAAAACCTTTATTTTTGCATATTCTAACCCCTCGCCGTAAAACAAGTATAGTTTCCTTAAAACATGCTATGTAAGTATGTAAACAATAATATGATAACAATATAACCAGGAGTATACCAAGTCATGATATTCAAAAGCCACCATAATATAATCATGTGATAATAAAGTATAATCAATTGCTCATCAATCTATGATAGCACACGAGTCGGAGTTGCATAACGCAACTTATAGGACAAGACTGGGTGTAATAATGCGCTCTAATACTACAATCACGTGAGGACTGGTGCTAAGCACGGTCACATACAAGTCAAAACTGCCTAATGTAGTCTGTACGATAGGACTGGCACCTAAACTTGGATCCAAGGTAAGCGAATGGTGCAGATGTGAACATACACGTGAAAGATAGGCTTTGGCCTTGGGCGGAGTACCAACACCGGGGTGCAGCAAGATGAGTATATATAAATATGTATGAATGTCATGACAGTAATATCTTAACCATTTAGCAGCATTTATCACAATTTATATCACAATATCAAATTCTTGGCAATATAAACGTAAAATGAAGTAAATACGCATTTATGGAAACTATAAATGTATATAAACTGCCCACTCACAGATATGCAGTCGAAACGAAGCCTACTAGCATGGCTTAACCCCGTACGTCCTCGGGATACATTCCCCTATATATGAAATTATTAATTAACTTATCTTAATAACACATAAATGGAAACTTAAATAAAACCTCTGTAGATTGCTCAAACATAGGTTTTGAATATACAAAATTGATCTACTCAACGTCACGAACCTACACAAAATTTCAGAATAATTTTTTGGTCCACCCACGTGCTACCACGCGCTGCCACTAGCTGCCTGCGCTGGTAGCCACGCGCGGCACACACCACTCATGCGGCTCCCTCGTGCGCGCCTTCTTCATGAAACTTGCGATTTTTGTAGGTTGCAAGCCTTACTTTCAGAGCTCCTAACGAGCTCAATTCTCAACCAATTTCAACTCTACAAGGACCAATTTGAAGCTAGGAATGTAATGAATCGATCTATATTTACTGAAAGTTCAAATGTGGTCTTTGTTGTCCAAGAAATGCCTGAAAGTGGCTAAATGGCAACGGTCAACTTTTCCCAGAAATATGAGAATTTCTTCCTAACTTTCAGAATCAAAATCTAACTCGATAGTTAACCAAACCGAGTGATTCAAAAGCCATTTTGAAGTTAGGAATATAGAGAACAAGTCTATACCTAATAGGAGTCTAGTCGTGGTCAAGGTTGGTTGGAAGAATGATCTGAAAGTGACCAAATGGTCACGGTTCCAAGCCTCCAAAATTTCTGGGGAATGATTTTCGAGGTGTAACTGCACCAAAACACTACCGCGACAGAGTTTCAAGGTTTAGAGCAAGACCAAAACATCACTAAGGTCCAAAGAGAGGGAGACAGAACTTACCTAAGTCAGAAAATCGAGAATTTTTGCCGGAATTCCATGAAAGAGATGATGAATAGTGGCAAGGTTCATGTGCAGTGTCGAGCTCCACGTCTGGGTTGATGCTCACGGTTTAAACTTACAGAAATAGGGAAGAATAGGGCATGGTGGTGGTTGTTCTTCCTTGTTGCAAATGATAGAGAGCTTACAAGGAAGAAAGAGAAGAGAGAAAGAGTGAGATTTGAATTTTCTGAAAATTGATTAGGTGAAAGTGACGGTGATGGCTTTTGATTGGTTGCCCAAAATGAGGGAACGGATGTGAGTGATGGAGAGGACAAGAAGGAAAAAAGTAAAAGTTGATTGGTGGATGGGTGTGAAAGAAAGAGGACCAGATCCCTTTTAGGGATTGGATGGATGGATTTTGTACAATTTAAAATTTACAAAATCTGCCTCTTTGACAGTGTTTCCAACACTATAAATTTGTACGCGCTTGTACAAAAATACCCGTAGTTAACGTACTTTAATAGAGCGTAACTTTTTCGTTATGAATCTGATTCGAGTCTAACATGCGCTCATGCGTTCGTAGCGACAAATACTACGAGAATACTCTAAAAGAATACTCATATGTTTTTCTAGACAATGGTCAATGAAAATCAAAGTCTTTGCCTCTAGGGCATTTTTGTAAATTCACGCTTTTAAAAATAATAAAAATGTAAAATTAGGGACGGGTTGTCACAGCTTATGCAGTTAATGTGGTATTTCAGTTTATGTACTCACTTAGTGAAGCTCATATGGATGCAGTAATCCGTATTTTGAGGTACTTGAAAATGGCTCCTGGCAGAAGTTTGATTTTCTTCAAGAATGGTCATTTGAATGTAGAAGGGCATACAAATGCAGATTGGGCTGGTTTTATCACTGACCGACAATCTACATCTGGATACTTTACTTTTGTGGGTGGTAATCTAGTTACTTGGGGAAGCAATAAACAAAAAGTGGTAGCTAGGTCAAGTGCTGAAGATAAGTTTCGTGGTATGTCTCATGGTGTGTGTGAGTTGTTATGGTTGAAAAAAAATTGTTGAGAGATCTTGGATTTAAACCCAAGGGTGCTATAAAACTTCATTGTGATAACAAGGCTGCTATTGAGATTGCTCATAATCCAGTGTAACTTGATCAAACAAAACATGTGGATATTGATCGACATTTCATAAAGGAAAAATTGGGTGCTGGAATTGTTTCATTTGTGGGATCTCAAAATCAACTTGTTGATGTGCTTACTAAGGTTGTGTCTAATAGTGTGTTTTCCAACTCGCTTGACAAGTTGGGCATGCGTGACATCTTTGATCCAACTTGAGGGGGAGTGTTGCGAGTTATATATTTATATATTAGTTAAAGTGTAAATAGTAGTCTGTTGTCCCACATTGACGAAGTGCATAAATAATACCAATTTTAACTCCTATATATACTTTGGAGATTAATGAATATACAAGAAATTCCAAAATATTGTCATATATATTTTTGGTATTTTACCATGTTTAATTCAACACCACATACATTTTGGTTGTGCATGAAAGAGTTCTTGTAGTAGTAATGTTGATACTCAATTCCATCCAACTGGGCTGAATGGGCCCAAACCCTTCATCAATGCCAAGGGCTCAAATTAGGGTGTTTGTGAGGGGGTTTTCAACGTGTCCGTGGAATCAAAACCTAACGAGTAGATGACAATGGCGAGTATGTTACAATTTACAATGGGTGTGATTCTCATTTCCGAGACTTATAGTATAAAACACACTCGTTAGTTGTGACATTCATCAGAGAAAACCAAAAGTGCTTGGTATTGAGTTTTTTAATTACTCTACTATTTCTTGCTGCTATCTATTTCTCAATGAATCAAGTAGCATTTCTAGATTGAGTCTGTACTGTGAAAGTGGAATGCATGTAAAATTCTCATGTGGTATGATTTTCAACAAAATTAAATTTAAACCACCATTGCCTGGGCTCATCAGTGCTTCATTTGTGGGCATAGTAATCATTGTTATAATTGTGTATTGTTTTCTGTTTGTGAATGTCATGGTTAGTCAAACATCAATAATTTCTTACTTTTGATACTCATTTCGTCCAATAATCCTAAAGACACCAATTCGTAACTCAACTTTGAAATTCCAACCGCTGCGGCTACAGTTTATTTGTTAAACTTTTTGAATCACCGTAAATTTTATTCACTTATAATGTGAGAGGTAAACAAATGTGTAGATAGCACCACCCAAAATTTATTGTGCACTCAAAATTTTCTATATTTAAAAAGATTTTTTTTCTAGAAGGAACCCAAAAACCCTAGCGCAACTACATTACTTTCTCATTCCTCTCCTTTCTCTAAAAGCCCCAGAATGAAAAAAACCATCCTTAGCAGCTGGCCCTAGCCTTTGGCTTTAGGGTCGGTGGCAGCTCCTCATTTTCATTGGCTTCTGTCTTGTCTTCTACTCCATTTATTTATATGTCTTTCAATTTGTGCTTTGTCTTAGCTATCTGAGTCTTTATCTTAGTTTTGCCCCATTTCCCCTCACAATCACACCCTTGTTTCCTACCTCCCCCTAGCTCCCATTTTTTCCAACTGTAATCATGATTTAGATCTCAGAGTGTAGGGCTATACTGATACAAGATCCAACCCTCACACTTCATTGCGATTCAGCTTGTCGAAAAAATTAGGTCAAGTGTGGAACGATTCACATCGGAACATGGGTGTTTTACACACCCCCTTTGCCCTCCCCCTCCTCCTCTTTTCAGTTTGGGATGATGTCTTTCTTCCTGGAGGAAGCTGTTGGAAGCTAACCAGCTTCTGGAGTCGAGGAGTCGAATGGTCGAAGGCAACAAGAAGCCTCTAAGCAAAGGGTGCCATTTGCATCGAAGAAGAAAGAAGAAGAAATGAAGGGTTGGCCTCCAACGACTAGTTTTCTTTAAATGTGTGAGTGACAAATGTACACTTTAGATTAGATCACTTAAATTCCAATGAAGGGCTAGGATTTAATCTAGATAAGTAAGGTGTTTTATTGTTTAAATATTGTATAATCACCAACTCTTTTGTACAAAGTATGGGTGATTGAAATGCACTATACTCTTACACTTTTCACTACTTAATGAAGTATGGCTGCTGCATTTTGCAGTGCACAACCTTTTGAAGTTAAAAACCACACTCCAATATCAATTCAACTATCTGCCATTCCATCTCAAGAAAATCGATTCAACAAAAGACCAAAATCATCTGAAAACATAAAACTTTATCATGGCATCAGAGCTTAGTTTCTGATCTAAAAAACTTTCTGGGCATAATCTGTGCAAGTTAAAACCTTTGGGAGCACCAACGAAGTGTCCTCAACAACAACAACTAATAAACAATTTTGAAAATGAAGGGATCAAACAGCAGCAATGAGCTAAAAGCTTCAATCTTTGATGGGGAGAATTATGATTTTTGGAGAATAAGAATGACAACCATTTTCAAATCCTATAATCTATGGGATATGGTTCAACACGGGTATGAACTACTTGAGACGGAGATCGATGCTCTAGAGCAGAATCTCACAGAAACACAACTTAAAACATTGAAGCATAATCGAATTGAGGATGCTAGAGCATTTGGAATCATTCAAGGTGCTGTCTCAGACACCATTTTCCCGAGGATAGCAAATGAAGAGATTGCAAATGGAGCTTGGGAAGTTTTACAGCAAGAATACAGAGGAGACACTAAAGTCAGAAAGGTAAAACTTCAGTCCCTTAGAAGAGATTTCAAGTATACAAGAATAAGGGAAAATGAGCTGTTAAAAGACTACTTCACTAGGCTGTTTGATGTTGTAAACAAGATGAAAACATATGGTGAGGAACTGCCTAACGAAAGAATTGTCCATAAACTGTTGATTAGTTTGACTAAACCCTATGATTGAATAATGAGTGTTATTGAAGAAACCAAAGACACTGAAACTCTCAGTTTGCAAGATGTGATGGCATCCTTAAGAGCTTTTGACCAAAGACTCGAGAGGCATGCTGACTTTGCACCTGAGAAAGCCTTTCAATCACTCAATGTTTGATACGGTAGTCAAGCCAGTGCAAGCAATCAGAAACCACAGTGGAAGGGCAAGAATAAGAAATGGGAAGGAAAAAGGTATCACAACTCTAGACCTAACCAATGCAGCAACATTAATGCAGGTCCAAGAACCAAACAACAATGCAAACATTGTGACAAATTTCATCTTGGAGAGTGTTGGTTCAAAGACAAGCCTAGGTGCCACAAATGCAACAGGTTTGGGCACATTATGAAAGACTACATATCAAAGAATGTGCAGCAAGTGAACTATGCAAACCAAGTGGAAGAAGAAGCAAATGTGTTCTGTGTTTTCAGTGCAAAAATGGAGAAAAACAATAAAGTGTGGTACATTGATAGTGGCTACAGCAACCATATGACTGCACATGAGTCATTACTTATTGACATTGACACAAACTTCACTGGAAAAGTGAAAATGGGAGATGGAAACATTGTCAAGGCCACTGGAAGAGGAACCCTGGTTATCAACACCAAGAAAAGAAGAAGATGCATAAGGGAGGTGATGTTAGTGCCAAGACTGGATGAAAACCTACTTAGTGTGGGTCAAATGATGGAGCATGGGTATTTTCTACTCTTTGGGGGAACTGTGGTTGAGATCTATGATGACAGATCCCTATCAAATTTGGTGACCAAAGTGGAAGTGAAAAACAGAAGCTTTCTACTTGTGTTGAAATACTTAGAAGAAATGGCAAGGAAAGCAAGTGTGACAGGTTCTATGAAACTATGGCACAAGAGGTTTGGTCATTTAAACATGACAAGCCTTGAACATCTACAAAAGTATGAAATGGTACAAGGGATACCTAAGATGGATCACTGCAATGAAACCTGTGAATGATGTGCATTTGGGAAGCATCACAGGGATCCATTTGAAGTTGGAAAGGCTTGGAGGGCAACAAAATCACTTGAATTGATTCACACAGATGTGTGTGGACCAATGAAAACAACAACAATAAGTGGAAACAGGTATTTCCTAACCTTCATTGATGACTAATCACGGATGTGTTGGGTATATTTCATGAGGTTCAAGTATGAGATATTCACAATATTCAAGAAGTTCAAGGCAATGGTGGAATTGCAAAGTGGGTACCAAATCAAAAGACTGAGAAGTGATAGGAGAGGTGAGTACACCTCACATGAGTTCAATGCATTCTGTGAAGATGTGGGGTTGGAGAAACAACTCATAGTGGCATATTCACCACAACAAAATATGACTATAGTTGAAATGGCTAAGTTTATGATGCATGAGAAGAACATGCCTTATACATGCTTGCGTGAAGCTGTGAACACCTCAGTGTACCTATTGAATAGGTGCCCTACTAAAGAACTGGATAAGAATACACAATTTGAAGTGTTCAGTGGAAGTAAGCCTTTAATGAAGCACCTGAGAGTGTTTGGCTCAGTGTGCTACACTTTTATCCCTTATCAACTAAGGCATAAGTTGAAGAAATCAAGTAACAAGGGTGTTTTTGTAAGCTATGGTACTAGTGAGAAAGGGTACAAAGTTTATAATGTGTTAACTCAGAAGATAATCCTATCAAGGGATGTTATCTTTGATGAAGACTTAACATGGAACTGGGAAACAAGGGTAGAGGAAAAGGACAATGTCTCTCTACAACTTGACTTCAACAAAAGGCAAATAAAGGAGCCTATGGAGACCTCAGTTCAAGAAGAAGTCACAGATAATGGTGACATACAAGGGACTCCACAGCAAGCTACTATAAGTTCACAATCAAGTCAATCACAGATAACAACTTCAAGCTCAACTTCAGTGAGATTGAGAAACCTGGATGAGATTTATGCTACATGCAATCACAGAAACCAGGTGTAGACTTCAATGAAACCTTTGCTCCAGTAGCAAGGTTAAACACCACAAAGACTTTGATAGCCCAATCAGTCAAGAAGGGTTGGAAGTTACATCAATTAGATGTCAAATTTGCATTTCTAAATGGAGTGCCAGAAGATAAGGTGTTTGTGGATCAACCTCAAAGGTTCACAAGTAAAGAGTTTCCAGAGAAGGTGTACAAACTAAGGAAGGCTCTCTATGGCTTAAAGCAAGCTCCAAGAGTTTGGTATAGTGAGATAGATTTCTATTTCATTGAAAAAGGATTTCAGAAAAGTCTTAGTGAAGCTACACTCTACACTAAGATAGAAAACAACAACAAGACACTCATTGTCTTAATCTATGTGGATGATGTTGTCTACATTGGATATGATGCTGCAATGATTGAAGAGTTCAAAGAAGAAATGATGAAGAGGTATGAAATGACTGACCTAGGCCTCTTGCATCATTTTCTTGGCATTGGGGTAACTCAAGAGGCAAACAACATCTTCATTCATCAAAGGAAGTATGCTGAAACATTGCTTGAAAAGTTTGGTTTGAAGGGTTGCAAGTCGGTCTTTACACCTCTAATTGCAAATGAGAAACTTAAGATGGATGATAGAAGTGAACCTGCAGATGCTAGTCTCTACAAGAGCATTGTTGGCAGCCTATTGTACTTAACTGCAACAATGCCAGATTTAATGTTCTCAGCAAGCCTACTTTCTAGGTTTATGTATAATCCTAGCAAGATACATATGGGTACAGCTAAAAGAGTGTTGAGATATGTGCAAGGAACACTAGATTATGGAATCAAGTATGAAATGGAGAAGTCAACTATCCTAATAGGATTTTGTGACAGTGACTGGGGTGGCGGTGAAGATGATAATAGAAGCACATCGAGCTATGCTTTCACCTTTGGTTCAGGAGTGTTTTCGTGGGCTTCTGTGAAGCAACAAAGTGTTGCACTGTCCACAGCTGAGGCAGAGTACGTGAGTGCACCAGAAGCAACGGCTCAAGCTATTTGGCTAAGATCTATACTTAAAGGATGGTGCCACACCACTCTTGTGTGACAACACCTCTGCAATTGCCATGACCAAAAACCCAGTTTTCCATTAAAGAACAAAGCACATTAAGAGAAGATATCATTTCATCAGAGAAGCATTGCATGACAGCACAACCAAACTAATCTATTGCAGCACAAAAGATCAGATCGCAGACATATTCACCAAAGCACTACCGAAGGAAAGATTCAATTACATGAGGGGTTTGCTAGGAATGACTTCTAGAAGCAGTTTAGAAGGGAGTGTTGGATGCTAACCAGCTTCTGGAGTCAAGGAGTCGAAGGGTCGAAGGCAGTAAGGAGCCTCTGAGCAAAGAGTGTCATCTGCATCGAAGAAGGAAGAAGAAGAAATGAAGGGTTGGCCTCCAATGGCTAGTTTTGTTTAAATGTGTGAGTGACAAATGTACACTCCAGATTAGATCACTTAAATCCCAATGAAGGGCTAGGATTTAATCTGGAGAAGTAAGGTGTTTTAGTGTTTAAATATTGTATAATCACCAACTCTTTTGTACAAAGTATGGGTGATTGAAATGCACCATACTCTTACACTTTTCACTACTTAATGAATGCATTTTGCAGTGCACAACCTTTTGAAGTTAAAAACCACACTCCAATATCAATTCAACTCTCTGCCATTCCATCCCAAGAAAACGGATTCAATAAAAGACCAAAATCATCCAAAAACATACAAACTTTATCAGAAGCAGCGACGACAGTGGTGGCTGTTGGAAATTAGGGTTTTGCTATTGCTTTTTTTTTTAATTTTATTTTATTGTTGCCTATGGGCCTAAATCGGTGTGGGTCTCTCTTTATGTCTCGGGTTGTAGCTCTCATTTGATTGTGTCTGTCTTCTCTTTTATGTTTTGCTTTGTTTATGTAGGGTTTTGCGTTTAGTTTGGACTTAGGCCATCTACACAAAAACAATTTTTAACTTTTTTGCCAAATGTAGACGAAAACACTTTTAATAATCTAAAAACGTTTTCAGTTATTTTAAAAACACTTTCAAACATGCCCAAATAAACAAAACCACATAGCTAAAATTGCAAAAAAAGAAAAAGAAAAAAAAGGAATGATATTGGCTTCATGCAAAATGTGTAAGGATTTTTATTCATATTATTGTATCCTCATATATATCAAAGAAGAAAAAAAATAAAAATAAAAAAGAGAAAGGTCTTTTGCATTCGAAGGAAAAGGACTTTGCAATGTCAACCAATTAGATTTTTCTTCAAAGAATGGGCCTATGTAGGTTTTGTAAGACAAAAATACAATGGTGCACTCTCTTGGTACCTTTATCTACTTGGTGTGAATTCACCTAACACAATTTTATAACGGTCGTAATTCCTACTCATCCACCTCCATCCAATTAGGAATATTTGTGGATTATTATACTAATCATATCTGCAACTAAACAAAAAGATTCAATAAAACTTCACTCGTTTAATTTCTTTACTCTTTTTATACATGTAGACCGTAGAATTTTCCACCATGTAGATTTTGATTGGTCTAAAATGGTCACTTGAAAAAGGGTTGTTTGCCATTATGTGCTGCTTTTTATCTTCAAATAACTGTTTCATACCTTAATTACTAAGACACAATATACTCGTTTCCCCTCTGGATGTTTGGGAAAGGGTATAAGTTATGTCCCAACCATACACTACATGCATAAGGGCTTCAAAAGTACTACCATACCCAATATGCTTATTATTGAATTAACTTAAGGGTGCTGTTCACACCTTAAAATTTTTATGGTGGTGCTATCCTCACACTTCTTTTTATTTTTCACAATCTCCTTTCAATTGCCGATCGTCTGATCGAATACAAGAAGATTAAAGGACAAAAATCAACATGGAGTATGTGGAAAGTAAAAAAGTATATGGATAGTGTGAGATTTTTAATATGTCAGGAACACGGAGTGTTACGTCATATATTATTATGAGAGCTACTAGACCCACCCAATTGTCTTATTTTTCCACCCACGTTATAATCCCACTCACCTTAAAAACTTAAAATTAAAATGCATTATAAAATTGTCTCTTAAAAAATATAACAAATAATATGTCAATGAAAACCACTAAGGTTTGTAAATTCAAATGGAAACGACAAAGGTATCCAAATTCAAAAGAATTCGACAACAACAAATTTAAAAATATGATGGACAAATTCAAATGACCTACACACAAACTATTCTTCTACCTTTTCAATGGAAACATAATCTTCTACCTCTTCTGTAGAAGCGTCATCTTCCACATGTTCAATGAAAAAGTCATCTTCCAAGTCCATTGCTACTTTTTTTACTTTCTCTGAATGAAATGAGATGAAAATATGAGTTAGGGTTTAAGGTAGACAAATTGTCTCCCATGCCCAACCTTTTTTTTAATTTTAATTAAGCAAAACAAGATAATTAATGTCCTTATCAGTCTTTTTGTAAATGGACAAATTTGTTATTAAAAAATTCATTAAAAGATAGGTGAGAAGATAAAATATTGAGGTGAGAATAACATCACTCATTATTATACAAATAGAGGAATTTTTTTTCTTCTTAAATTGTCCCTCCACTTGTATAACGATATATAGCGTATATGCCTGTGTTCTGGGCACATTGACAAATCTCTTGTACATAGTACCACCCTAAATTTATTGTGCACTCTAAATTTGTACCACATTATTGCTAGCATATTATGAAGCTTAGTCCACTTCCACACCTCCATAGTATAGATAATATCGTTTGTTAAAAAAAAAAATTATTGTGCGATTCAAATTTTTTATATTTAAAGAGAACAGACAATAAATTATTAAAGTGTCAATAATAACACTCTTAACTTAATTCTTTCCGGCTGAATTCGAGTGATGGGAAATAGTAAAAAAAAGCATCCAAAAACCAACTAGCAGAATCAGACCAGGTGATGCTTAAGCAGTACTGCAGTGGGTATGATTAGTCCAATATTTATTAATTTGACTAGCTTACTATTTAAGTTTACAGTGTAACAGGCTCAGCATATTGTAGTGCAAATGTTTTCTTAACTATTATCATATTGTAGTACTCTAGATTCCAGAACTACTAAACTATCGATGAACAAAGTTTACAAGATCGAATCAATCCCACAATTCAATGAGTATTATGGTATGAAAATGGCTATACTTTGAGGCAATGGCTATTATTTATTTAGAATATAACTCCAAGAAGTCGGTATACAACCACTACAAGAAAAATGGGCTAAGAACACAATTCATTTGTGCCCTTTTTATTATCATTGAGCACAAATACATATTTGTGCTTTTTAAATGCCAATGAGCACCAAAACCATCTCAAATGTGCCCTCTAAACAAAGGGCACATTAACTGGTGCCGAAAAAGAAAAATAGAAAAGTTTATTTGTACCTTCAAAAATTTGAGCACAAAACTATTGTGCCTAGTTTTTGTTTGTCCCTTTCATGTCAGAAATTAGATTTTTTTTTATATTAATATACAAAAGCACAAAACATATATTTGTGCTCAATAACAAATTAAAGTAACTAGCAAATTTTAAAAAGTGATCCCAACACTATTTGTAAATGACACAATTATTTAATTTTTTGTTACTTTCTCATGAAAACAGCCCCACCCGCACCCACAATTTTTTTTTAAACCGCCTATTTTTTACCAGCCGTTCGGGTCCAGCCCCTCTCCCTTCTCATTTGTTTGAAATTATATTCTTTATGTAGAATTGGAGTGTGTGCCACTGAGGCCCACACCTCTTTTCCCTTCCTCTGTACTCCCTCACTTCTCTCTTATTTTTTTCCCCTCGTCCCTATCTCTCTCGAGTCACTTTTCCCCGAGCCACACAACTCTGAACCACCACCTTCTCTGACGACTTTAAACACCAAACCACCACCATCCTCGTCTCCCAACCTCGCGCCAAACACGGGACTAGTGCCCAAACCCTTGACTCGAACCTCAAATCGGAGAACCACGCGTCTCGAACCCGAGATAATTCCGGCGAGTTCATCGCCTTCCCGACCGAGGTAAGGTCTGTAACTACCTCCGATTAATTCCTTCGATGTTTTAAGTCGATTTATGGCTTTGCATGAGAAAATTTCCACCACGTTTGCGAGATTGAACGAAGAACTAACGATCTCCACTATTCTGGTAAGTTGCAGGTTTTCCGAGCTTTTCCCGCCCAAATCTCGTTGAAGACGATGATATTGACACCATAAACGAACTTCTCACAGTCCTAGGGACCAGATTTGAGCTTTGTTGGTCGAATCTGTCATGGATTCGTAGAGACCCAAACTGGCTGTGACTTTCAAGCCATTTTCCAGCCACCTCCGACCATCATTTGGCTTCGATTTAGGTAAAATCGAACTCCTCTTAGTCCCAGCTTCATTTTGACATATTGTGTGTTACAAATGGTTGAGATTGAATGCTGATCTGCTTCTGTTTCGAATCCAATATCATCTATATTGTTCGATTAATGGGAAAATTATAAGAACTGACTCATGCAAATGTTTTGGTTTTGTAGAGGACTCATTCCCCTGCAATTTCATGAAAACTTTGTTTGTAGTTCGTACGAAATGTGGATCTGTGGTCTCATGTCTCTTATTATGAATTTGTGCAAGGACATCCATAGTTTGGCCGAGAAAAATGATGGGCAGGAACTACCCGATGGTTTTCAATGTAAATTGCAATATTTTAGATACCTGTGGTTGGGCAATTTTGATTTGATTGTATGAAAAGAGAATTAAATATTTTGTTAGCCCCAACTTGGGTTTGTAAGGTGTTTTCATTTTTGTTTTTATAATTTTTTTTTAATAATGAATTGTTATGGCACAATTATGAACCTTGTGCCAACAGGATTTGAAAAATCATCTGACAAAGGTGTCAGAACATAGACACAAAAAGACCATTATTGTGCTATCCTTTTGGGCACGAAACGTTGTACTGTGCGCTTCAAGCAATGGTGACGCCCATAGAGGGCACAGACACAAAGATAGTAGCTGCACTGTTGCTATTGGTCTATGAGCACAATTGTTGGTCCTCTTTGGCCTCAAAGGGCACAGTTAATTTATTGTGTGCAGTGACCATTTTTGTTGTAGTGAACTAGCTAAATTAAGTCTGCGCATTTGTGTTATACTATTCACTATATTGGAAATTAGAGTGATTGATTTAGACTATTCACTATATTATAAATATTTAAAAGAAGAAATACATGACAAATAAAGAAAATTGCAACGTAATTATTGGAAATTAACCTTCTATATATATGCACCACAAACAACTATCATATAGTGTTCCACTGTAAAAGTGTGAGCTACTCAATAAATTTCGTTCATAATACGTAACATGAACAAACCAATCTAAATAGCAGAGAGCAAAACTCAAGGGGTTGGTAGAGTGGAAAGTCAGGAAAGGTTTGAAATCTCCAACTCGAGTTCGAACTTCCACGGATGCATTTTTTGAGGCAATCGGCTCTGCTTTCACATACTGTTTCATCTAGGAGCCTAAGTACATTGTCGTCTCATGTGGTACCGGACTGAATGGAATGGGCATGCACCTAATGTGGTCTATGTACCTGGCTGATTGATATCCATTTCAAAAGAAAGACCTGTCTTATATCTCATTAGTATTGGGTATTGGGTTTATGTCTAACAATCGAACAAAACATTATATATAAAGATCGATCGGGTGCGTCTAAGTCCAACTTTGTGAGTGGTACAGGAAGAGGGTGGGTGGGGGTAGGGGTCCCTCTAATAAGAATGAGATTCAAGGAGACGAATACAATTTCTCTTAAAAATCTGGGGCGTGTGGCTTTCAGTCTAAAGCAGTTGGCACTGATCGATGTTATTCCCCTACTACGTACATCTTTGTGGAGTATAAACGTAAAGATTCTTTATGCAAAGATAGATGTATGCCATCTCTCTCTCTCTTTCTCTCACACACACACACCAGCAGCAGCAGTACTAATATGTACAAGTGCACAAACAATCCCTCCTTTTTGATCATCAAGGCTTCTTGTTACTGCTGCATCCAGTGATCCCCTCAATCGTCACATTTATATACCTCTTCCCTGCCACAATTCCTACCAGTTTTTTAGAACTACCCTCTATTTCCCTCTCTCCAAAACCTTCTCTCTCTCTCTCTCTCTCTCTCTCTCTCTCTCTCTCTCTCTCTCTTTGATTTTTCAAATGGCTTCTTATAATCATAACACCTTCGTCCTTTCTATCTTCCTTGTAATTTACTCGCTTTTTAATCCGTCTCAAGCCGTCATCCGTACAAATACTAGCCAGTCTGAGTTTTTTGTGGTCATAATAAAGTCGGTTTCAGCTAACGCCGGGAACTCCCTGTCAGATTGGGATGTCAAAGGAGGGAAACCTTACTGCAACTTCTCCGGTGTCACATGCAACAACGAAGGGTATGTTGTCGAGCTTGATATATCCAGTAGGTCACTCTCCGGTAACTTTCCTGCAGGCATCTGCTCTTACCTGCCTCAGTTGCGTGTTCTCCGTCTTGGACGTAACAATCTCCGGGGTGACTTTGTGGACAGCATCACCAACTGCTCATTCTTGGAAGAGCTCAACATGGAACATTTGTACCTCAGCCAGACGCTTCCGGATTTTTCACCCATGAAATCTCTGAAGGTTCTTGACATGTCGTACAATTTGTTCAAAGGCTTGTTCCCCATGTCAGTGTTCAACCTCACCAATCTTGAGGTAATCAACTTCAACGAAAACGATGGTTTCAACTTGTGGCAGCTTCCGGAGGACATCACTCGGCTGACAAAGCTCAAATCTATGATCTTGACAACGTGCATGATTGAAGGAAAGATCCCGGCATCAATTGGAAAAATGACTTCTCTTGTTGATCTCGAATTGAGCGGCAATTTCCTGGGTGGTAAAATTCCGGCTGAGATTGGTTTGCTCAAGAATTTGGAACAGTTGGAGCTCTACTACAACCAACTTGCTGGCATACCTGAGGAGCTTGGAAATCTCACTGGCCTGGTAGAATTAGACATGTCAGTCAATAAGCTGACTGGAAGGATTCCGGAATCTATTTGTCGCCTTCCCAAGCTCCAAGTCCTGCAGCTTTACAACAACAGTCTTTCAGGTGAAATCCCAAGCGCCATCGCAGACTCAAAAACACTGAGCATGCTGTCGCTTTATGACAACTCCCTGACAGGAGAAATTCCTCGAAATCTGGGGCACTCATCACCAATGATTGTCCTAGACTTGTCCGAGAACCATTTTTCCGGTCCATTGCCACCGGAGGTTTGCAAGGGAGGTAAGTTGCTCTACTTTCTTATGCTGGACAATAAGTTATCTGGAGAGATACCAGAGAGCTACTCAGAATGCCAGTCTCTTATTCGATTTCGACTTAGCTATAATCATCTGGAGGGCTCAATACCTGCAGGACTTCTTAGCCTTCCCCATGTTTCGATCTTTGATTTGGGTTACAATAATTTGAGTGGTCAGATTGCAGATACAATTGGAAGAGCTAGAAACTTGTCAGAATTGTTTATACAAAGCAACAAGATTTCAGGTGTTCTACCACCTGCAGTCTCTGGAGCAATCAGCCTAGTGAAGATTGACCTCAGTAATAATCTTCTTTCTGGTCCAATTCCTTCTGCAATTGGAAACTTAAAGAAGCTTAATTTACTGATGTTACAAGGCAACAAGCTCAACTCTTCCATTCCCGATTCTCTTTCTTCACTAAAATCTCTCAATGTTCTTGATCTCTCCAACAACCTGTTGACCGGAAACATCCCAGAGAGTCTCATTGAATTATTACCAAACTCCATCAACTTCTCAAACAATAAGCTTTCTGGTCCAATTCCTCCCTCATTGATAAAAGGCGGGTTGGTGGAAAGCTTTTACGGCAACCCAGGCCTCTGTGTTAAAGTTTCATCAGATCAAAATAATTTTCCCATATGTTCACAATCTCTTAACAAGAAAAAGTTGAATTCTTTCTGGGTAGTTACAGTTTCAGTAGTCTTCCTCCTCATTGGAGCTCTGCTCTTCCTAAAGCGCCGGTATGGAAGAAGAGCAGAGGTGGAACATGGTGAGAGCCTGTCCTCATCATTCTTCTCATATGATGTAAAGAGCTTCCATCGAATAAGCTTCGACCACCGCGAGGTCATTGAAGCCATGGTTGATAAGAACATAGTAGGCCATGGAGGATCAGGGACAGTGTACAAGATTGAGCTGAGCAGCGGGGATGTGATTGCAGTGAAGAGGCTGTGGAGTAGAAAAGCAAAAGATTCTGCAGAAGATCAGCTGTTCATACACAAGGAGTTGAAAACTGAGGTCGAGATGCTGGGAAGTATAAGGCACAAAAACATTGTCAAATTGTACTGCTACTTCTCAAGCTCGGACTGCAACCTTTTGGTTTATGAGTATATGCCAAATGGTAACCTTTGGGATGCTCTTCACAAAGGTTGGATCCATCTAGATTGGCCTACTCGTCACCAGATTGCGCTCGGGATTGCGCAGGGTTTGGCATACCTCCACCATGATCTGATGCCTCCAATTATTCACAGAGATATCAAGTCTACCAACATCCTGCTTGATGTCAATAACCAACCCAAGGTTGCAGATTTTGGCATAGCCAAGGTTTTACAAGCAAGAGCAGGACAAGATTCCACCACCACTGTTATTGCTGGGACTTATGGTTACTTAGCCCCAGGTAATTTCCCTATCCAACTTTCTAAAGATATAATTAAACATTTACTAAAAACATTATGTATTGTGCGGACCTAAGCATAGTCAAGCTGTCTAAAGCAGTGTTCTTCCTCGTTAGCACCCAAGTTCGAATCCCCCTCCTTGTGTTTTAAATTAGATTAGAATATCACTTAGATTAAAAAAATTATAAATATAAAAAATAAAAATAAAAACACACATTGTGTGTTACTTATTGTATCAAATTTGTCCTTGGTAACTCTTGTGCAGCCAGTTTTTGAGGGTTGCTCTTAGTTGTTGCTTTTTTAGGCTAAACAAGTACTACTAAGCTGTGTTTTTTACTTAAATTAGTAACTAATCCAGATCATGTTTAGCTGAATTTAACTGATTAATTTGTTTTTGGCGACAGAATATGCATATTCATCCAAAGCAACAACCAAGTGTGACGTCTACAGTTTTGGGGTAGTTTTGATGGAGCTGATAACAGGGAAGAAGCCAGTGGAGGCAGAGTTTGGAGACAACAAGAACATCATATACTGGGTTTCAAACAGAGTGGACACCAAAGAAGGAGCTACGGAGGTGCTAGACAAGCGATTATCGGGCTTATTCGAGGAGGAGATGATCCAGGTTCTTCGCATTGCCGTTCGATGCACCTACAAGGCGCCTTCGCTGCGCCCGAGCATGAAGGAGGTCGTTCAGCTGCTGATTGAAGCTGACCCTTGCAAATTTGATTCATGCAAGTCATCAACTAAGACCAAAGAAGCACCAAATGTGACAAAGGTCAAGAACCCTTATGAGTTATGATTTGCATGGAAGAGTTTGCTTGTTGGGTCCCACGGTCCTAGGTTAAAGAGTGTTATATAGCACATATATATGATAACCATGTAATTAAAGTCCTCTCAAACTGATTGGGGGACTGGTCATAAAGGTATAGCTAATTACTCTCTTTAGATTTTTTTTCTTTTCATGAAGGTGGTTTATACAGTCTATGTCTCAATCTTTTTATCTACTTTTCGATTTTGTAATTTTGGTTTTGTAAGGATTTAGGAATTCAGTCACTATAGCTGCTTTTTTTTACAGTAACCCTAGCTCATCAGCATCCATATTTTTGTAGGGATCAACTAATCCAATCATTCCTAGCTTTTGTGTATATTGTTTTTTCCTCTTTATCTTTTGTGCTCTTTTGTATTGGAGTGGAGGATAAAAAAGCACATAAATGTTAGTGAGGAGTGGAGGGTTGTGAATTGTATGAGAGCTTTTTCTGTGCATCAAAATGTGGGTTCCTGATTCTGAAATTAAAGTTAAGGAGGGATATATGATTCTTGTGTGGAGGGGCCACTTGAGTTAGCTACCCATTGGGGATGATTGACACCTCAGCATATCTTAAAAGATCATATTCTAAACTAGTCTGATTAACTAGAGATAGATTCGAATTTGAGTGTAAGGGGATTGGTACATTATCCTAATTGACCTAACTTATATTTGCACGTTTTACCTCCATTAAAGTTAAGGATAGAGGTCGACCAAAAAAAAAGTTAAGGATAGAGGAGAAGGCAATAAATCTTCTTATTCTTTTTTGTGTTGTTTCCATCTTTTTCTACATGAACTTGATTCATTTTTTGTTAAAATGAGGTGTGTGTTTATCTTAAGCTACCAGCCCGAAGTTCAAATAAAAGAGGCAGGGGAGGGTATCAGGTAGTCGACAACCGACACTCTATTTTC
This sequence comes from Crataegus laevigata, assembly GCA_963580275.1. NCBI lineage: Eukaryota > Viridiplantae > Streptophyta > Magnoliopsida > Rosales > Rosaceae > Crataegus > Crataegus laevigata. The sequence continues at coordinate 5,429,476 of OY756938.1, forward strand.
ACGTCGAATCTATATGATATAAATCTTACATGAAGTTACGCTAAAGCTAGGTCGCCACAAAGAAAGAAGCGATGCGTTGTGTGGCATGAGTACATTGATAAATGAGTAAGGGTTGTTGTGTCTCCATCGACAATCTTAGTTGAATAATAGTACTGTAGAAACTTCTTTTTGAACGATTCCACTCAAAGTTATTTGGAAGCATCTGTTGACATCAACTTTACCCAAGATACGCAAAATTAGTATCGTTAACTTTACTGGACGGGTGAGCTCAAAAGGGCTAGGACATGAAGGTAAGGTTCAAGAGAGTATAATGCGCTTAGGAAAGTGGAATATAGGAACCCTAATGGGAAAATCTATAGAAGTAATGGTAGGTATGGTGAGGAGAAAGATAAGTATTATGTGCCTCCAGGAAACTAAGTGGGTTGGTCTTAAGGCAAAAAATCTTGAAAACTCAGGTTTTAAGCTTTGGTATTCAGGCACAAACAGATCGAGAAACAACGTTGGTATCATCGTGGATGAAACTCTAACAAAAGATGTTGTAGATGTTAAGAGGGTCGAGGATAAAATTATAGCAATCAAGATTGAGATAGAACAATAACTCATCAATGTGATTAGTGCGTATGCACTTCAAATTAGGTTGGATAGGAGTCTAAAGGAGAAATTTTGGGAAGATCTTGGAGAATTGATTCAAAGAATTTCTCATAATGAGAAGTTACTCATAGAAGGAGATTGAAATGGACAACTGGGCAAAGAGACAATCAACTATAGGGGTTTCCGTGGTGGTCACGAGTTGCGATGGCATACGATCTCTTTCTAGTCAATACCTTATTTAAGAATAGAGAAAAACATATGGTCGCCTACAAGAATGGGTCATAAAAATCACAAATATATTTCTTTTTGACGAGGAAAAGGGATCGTGTAACTTGTAAGGATTGCAAAGTTATACTAGGAAAGAGCCTGGCTAACCAACATTGCATGTTGGTGATGGATGTACATATAAAAAAAATGATAAAAGAAACAACAAGACTGTGATGTGTCTAAGAACTAGATGGTGGAATCTAAAAGGAGAAAAACAAGTCACTATAAAAAAGAAATTGCTCACCCAATGAGTTTGGGATACAGAGGGGAACGCTAACAAAATGTAGAATTCCATGGCTTAACTGTATCCAAAAAGTTACAAAATGAGTATTAGGAGAGCAAGGGTTTTACTCCACATCAAAAAAAAATCTTGATGGTGGAAGGATGAGGTACATGATAAGGTTAAAGCTAAGAAGGAATGTTGTACAGTTTTATACAAGGATAGAATTGACGAAAATTGTGAGAGGTATAAAATAATCAATAAGGAGGCAAAGAAAGTTGTAAGAGAAGCGAAGCTAGCAGCTTTTGATGATATGTATAAGCTGTTAGATATCAAAGAAGAGATCTTGATATCTATAAACTAGCTAGAGCAAGAGAAAGAAAGACAAGAGACTTAAACCAAGTAAGGTGCATCAAGGATGATCTACAAATGTTTTAGCTAAGGAGAACGCGGTTAAAGACATATGAAGAGCTTCTTTTCTTAATCTTTTTCAATGAAGGACACGAAATGAGTACTTTTTTGGGTGGTTGAGTAACTCGGAAGAGTGTAGAAATTACTCCTTATGTTGCCGAATCAAGAAAAATGAAGTGGTTGTAGCTTTGAACAAGATGAAGCATAGAAAAGTAGTGGGTCCCGACAGTATTCCAATTGAAGTGTGAAAGGTCTTGGTAGAGACGGGTATAGCATGGCACACAAGCCCTTTCAATAAGATTTTGAAAACGAAGATGCCAAATGTGTGGCAAAAAAATACTTTGGTGCCTATCTACAAGCATAACGGCGATATACAAAATTGCATGAACTATAGGGTATTAAGTTAATGAGTCATACAATGAAGATTTGGCATAGATTGAGGCAAGAGACGCGAGTATCAGACAATCAATTATGGTTCATGTCAGGGCGCCCGAGTATGGAGGCAATCTATCTCTTACGAAGACCGATGGAACAACCTAGAGATGTGCAAGAATTTGCACATGGTGTTTATAGATTTAAAAAAAAGAGTGTATGATAAGGCCTCAAGAGAAATTCTTTGGAAGATTTTATAGAAGAAAGAAGTACGATTAGCGTATATCCAAGCAACAAAAGATATATACAAAGTAGTAAGGACTGCAGTAAGTACTCACGAAGGAAAAAGTGAAAGCTTTCCCATAACTATAGGGTTACAGCAAAGCTCAACTTTAAGTCTTTGCCATTTTGCATTGGTAATGGATGAGTTAACGAGACATATTTAAGATGATATCTCTTAGTGTATGCTTTTAGAAGATGATATAGTGCTGATAAATGAAACAATGAGGGATTAAATGTGAAGCTTAGCCTTTGGCAGGAAATGTTGGAATCTAAAGGTCTTCTCCTAAGTAGGTCAAAGACAGAGTATATAGAGTACAAGTTCAGGGGAAATAGGGGCCTAAATGTGATAGGGGTAAAGATTGGAGATCAGGAAGTACAAAAGAGTGAACGCTTTCATTATCTTGAACCTATTTGCAAAAGAACAAAAAATTTGATGGAGATCTTCTTAACCATAAAATACAAGCTGGATGGATAAAGTGGAACAGTTTATAGGGTATATTGTGCTACCACCGTAAGCTACTAAAGTTCAAGGGAAAACTTTATAGGATGGCAATAAGACCATAATGCTTTATTGCACAAAATGTTGGGCAATCAAGGATTGACACATGCAAAAAAGAAAAAGAGTATAGCAGAGATGAAAATGTTTCGCTAAATGTGTGAACACGCAAGAAATAATATGATTAAGAACAAGGATATTTGAGGTAAAGTAGGAGTTGCCGCAATTGAAGATCAGATGAGATAAAATCGTTTAAGGTGTTTCGGACATGTGAAACGAAGAGCAACAAATGCTTCCATTAGAAAATACAATTATGGGACAGAGTTTCAGAGCAAAAAGGGTAGAGGAAGACATATAGTACTTGAAGTTAAGGGAATACTTGGTGCAAAACTGAGCATAATAACATTTTAGGATTCATACAACCAATCTAACTTAATGAGATACAATTTTGTTATTATTGTTGTTGAGCTGTGTACATGAAACATCACCAAGCTTGTTTCACCATAGATAGTGAGGAGTGAAGCCCCCCACTCACAAGGTGGAAAAAAAGTCTTGAATGATCAAAGGCATTCTAAATGTGACATATAATTCTTCCATTTCTCTCAAATTCATTTCTTCTAAATATTGTATCACTGCCTTTTTTTATGCTGCTCTATAACTAGCTTGATCATGCTATGGACAATATCATGTTCAACCTACAATTCATCATTTTTCATTTTCCTCTAGAAGACCAAGGGTGGACTTAAATACAAGCCAGGGAATATGAAAACACAATTAAGTGGATTGTGATTATTGGACCCCACTAAAAAAAATGACCCGTCAATTTAACAGTCACAACAACTTTTTGGTTAATATATAAGGAAAACTAACGAAAAGTTCAAAAAAAAAAACTTCCCTTCTAATGAAAAGTTATTTTTAAAAATATAGTGAATAGTATTAAGAAAATGTCAAAATGTAATTTTTTTTGTTAAAAGTAAACAATATCAAAAATATTTCAGTTAAACTCCCTAATATATATCCTAATAGAGAAGGAAGAACCCCATAATTCAACGGCTACAAAAATGTTGGCATCGAGTACGAGTTCGTACTGTATAAGAAAAATCCAAAAGCATATAACTTAGTAGTAAAAGAACGGTCTCATAAGAGTTGAGTCATGTCACATAAATATTAATTGAGATAGAAAAGCAGTCGGCCACTGGGCACGTACTAGTAGTTTGGAAGCATCTCTATTTGCTAAAAAAAAGGATTAGGTTTGTAATTCATTCTACATCAAACTTTAACGATTCGAATTATTTATTTTATAAGTCTCTATTCATAGATCATCTTTACAAAAAATTTAGTCAATTTGAAACCATTTGCCTACTTAATTGTCACGATAAAGTCTCAATATTTTTTAGAACATAATCTTTGTCAATTTCTTTAAACTTAATTAGATACCTAAAGTATTTTTGATTTGACTAATATTTGCATAGATGATTTATGATGTGCAACATAAAAAATTAACAATTCGAATCATTAAAATTTGATATGGTATAAGTCTTACAACTAATCTCTATTTAAAAAAAAGAATGAGAATCTCTTCCTTTAAAAGATGATATATACACATATAGCATGATTCATGAAGTACAGGTGCGTGTGTTTGCAACCGTGTGAGCAAACACATTTGCAATGCAGGTCTGTCTGCGTCCAACTTTGTGAGTGAGTGGCGCTCGGGGTCCTCTTATCAGAATGAGATTCATGGAGGCAAATATATATATTTTTTTTCTTTTGGCTTGGTGGAGACTCCATGGAGATCAAAAGCAACAAACTTTCAACAGTTTAAAGCAAATAATGGTTCTTCAAATGAAAAGGACAGCGTATGTATCATGGCAAAAATGCATAGCTGTAAATTCTAAGTTGATTGGATTCGGTCATTCCCACAGGATACCGACCGTCTCTAAATCCTTTTTCATCAAATCTACTTAATTTGTTTGTAGCTGTTTGATCAAAATCTAACGGTCCGAATCCCGAAATAAGTGGATTTGGTGAAAAATGACTCGAAGATGATCCCTTTCCATTTCCACAAACACCTTGCAAATTGCAATCATTCTTTTGGGGACAGATCCTTTCCACCAAGGCACACAATTCGAATCTTTAAAATTTAAAATTTAAAAGTTATAATAACTTTAACTGTTAGATCAAATTTCAAATGTATGAATTGTATGCCTTGGTGGAAAGAATCCGAGATGATCCTTTTCCATTCTTTTGAGTTACCATCATTGACTGACTTCTTTACAAAATCCAAAGACGTCATGTTCTTAACATGAAATATAAAGGACATAAGCTTGACTTTTTTACTCCATATAGACCTTGAAGACAAAGTTGCTAATGTATGTTTAGAAATGACAAAATAGGAGTAGGTATTATCGCCACTGTCTCGTAACCTCATTTTTTATTACCATCTGACACTCTTGTTAATTTTTGTCATTTGATATTCTTCAATTCATTTGATCCGACAACCGAAAATTAAAAAGAGTGTGTAAAAGGTAAAAAAAAATATGTGGATAGCACCACCACAAATTTTCAGAGTGTCAAAGAACAACACCCTTAAGTTAGTTTAATAACAAGCATATTGGGTATGGTAATAGTTTTACCCCTTATGCATGTAGTGGATGGTGGGAGTCGGGGCATAATTTTTACCCTTTTCCCCAACATGCAAACGGGAAACGAGTATATGTGCTTGGTAATTAAGGCAATGAAACAGTTGTTTGATGATAAAAAGCAGAACGTAATGGCAAACAACCCTTTTTTAAGTGACCATTTTAGGCCAATCAAAATCTACATGGTGGAAAATTCTACCGTCAACATGTTTACAGGAGGAGGAGTAAAGAATTTAAACGAGTGATGCTTTTTTTTTATCATTGTTTACATTTTGGATCGTTTTTGTGTAGTTGCAGACATGATTAGTATAATAGTCGACAAATATTCCTAATTGGTTGGAGGTGGATAAGCTGGGAATTACAAACATTATAAAATCGCGTTAGGGGAATTCACACCAAGAAAGTAGATAAAGGTACCATTGTATTTTTGTCTTACAAAACCTACGTAGGCTATTCTTTGTTGAAAAATCTGATTGGTTAACATTGCAAAGTTCTTGTCTTTGGAATTCAGAGACCTTTTCCTTTTTTCTTATTTTCTTTTTTACTTCTTTAATACACACGAGGATACAATAAGATGAATAAAAATCCTCACACATTTTGCATGACGCTCATGTCGTTCCAATTTTTGGCAGTTTTAGCTATGTAGTTCTGTTTATTCGATATATTTGAAAGTGTTTTTAGAATAATTGAAACTGCTTTTAGATTATCAAAAGTTAAAAAGTGTTTTTGTGTTATAAAAAAAATAATAATAAACAATTGTATTTTGATTAAAAAATTTGTAGTGCTTTTTAAAAATGCAATTCCAAAAAAGTCCGTAGTCAACAAGCCAAAATTGTTAGAAAAATAGGCAAAAATTGTTTTGTTTTGCAATGGTTGCAAAGGCTTTAGACAAACTGACTCATTTTCTACTAAATTTCGTGTGGCTTTGGTAATAAGCTCTAACAATCTTGAAGTACTTAAAATTTTAAGGGCGTGCTTGGTTGAGATTCTTTTAAAACCCAAGAGGTTTAAATTAAATGAGGAATAAATACACTACAAAACATTAGAAGGGATGAAAGCAAATGACTAGTCATTTGAAAACCTCTCCCACATTGTTTGTTATGCTCATGTTCGTGGTGCATTTACGATTCCTCTAACATTTTGTGATCAATTCCTTATCAACCAGACTTCAATCATATATGACCAACCGAAACAAAAACCTTGGCCTCAATACCGTTGGACTTAACGTCCCTCACCTAACATACACTAAAAGCTACCTTATTAGGTTAGAAGTTTCAAAAGATTCACCTCCTAACCCATGACTCTAAGTCTACATATCAAACTAAATTTCTAATTAACCTACTTAACAAGGTGGACCTCGTTCCTTCCTCCTCGTGCGCGGTTCTAATCATGGCCACATTTTTCATGATTTTGTAATCTTATTTTAAAAAATAAACAATCCTTCCCTCCGTTGTCACCGTGAATTTGTAATATATTTATAATAAACAAAAGCAATACTAAATATTAATCCGGGTGATCAGCTAACTTTCTATCTACTTACAAAATGAAAAACATCAAGAATACAATACATATTATAGATCTGTAGGATGCATACTTGGTCAATCGTTTTCTGAAGTCTTAAATTTGTTTCCTTTCAGAGACTAATTCATAAAACATACAGCTACATTTTTCAGTGATAGCAGAAAATCACCACAGTGCAAATTATCCATTTAATCTCTGTAAAAAAACACAACACAACATCTCGTGTTGACGCTGTATGAGACACAAATAAGTTCTGTCTCTCAAGAACTCTGTGTTAGTCAAGTACGCAGACCAGGAATTTCGAAGAGCTTGAATGTATACAGGCGGAAGCTAGGGTTACATATGTCAAAGATGCGCACCTCCAAGTGTACGGAACTTCTCTTCATCTAAGTAAACAACATATTAAGGGAGAAGTCATATCTTGGCAGAATTCTGAGAATGACACAAGGAGAACTTTGGTATGATGCAACATTGTCCTTGTATTGTTCCTCCTTAGGGGTTATGATTTAGGGTTTAGGATTTCGTGATTTTACGTAGCCTATGTTGTAGCATGAAATCATTCTCCAAGATATGATGATACCAACTGAAATATCACATTTCTTTTGGCAAAGCAATCACTTTGTTGTTTATATGTGTAAGTAGAGGTGCCATGATGCTCGACTCAAATGCGGTAGCTCTTAATTTAGGGCAAAAACCCAATCCAGAGACCTCTTCAACAACAACCACCCAAATGAATAACCATGGCTGATGGAAATCTCAATAGGGATATAAAGGATCATATTATTCATACGAGTGCTCAATGAAGAAGCGCAAAGCAAAGATACTTACATACCTCCACTCTTTAAAATGTTATATACAGCAGTTTTGGATTCGACCAAAAAAAAAAAGGCAGTTTTGGGAATCAAATCTGAGTTGGCAATGCCTTATAAGCTTCTTTTGCTTTTCATGACTATCAATTTTCTATTTTCTTCTGGTGGAGACGCTAACGTGCGCCTGAATCTTGAGCGAGCAACTGCATGCTTCGCTTACAAATATATTGGATTTGGACATGCTAGGGTTCTGTAAAAAAGTCACCATCTACATATATATTGGACTTGCTTTTCTTTTTGGTGTGTGACAAATTGACAGCCACTTCAAAAGAGTGCTGCAGATGCTCATGGCTGATTGGCTAAATTAATTGAAGCAAGCAATTAAATCGCTAATTGAGATAATCAAAGTTGTCATTGAGGCCTGCAAATGGCCACACACATCTAATTAATATGATCATTTCATGCTGCGGCAGGCCGCGTCCCACTGCGTTGAGAAAATTAATATTCCTCATAAGCTTTATATCTTATAGGATAGAATAAAGTCTTGCTTTTGATAGTCAATTATCTCTCAATTTTTTTTGCAACGTGATCCTTTTTTATAGGATGGAATATGAAGCAATATAGAATAGAGGTCTGCTGTGGACTTTGGAGGATTTGTTTATTATAGTTCACATTTAGAATGTAATACCAAATAAATCATTACAAGTTCATCATTACGAGTTAGCACTCCGCGCACCAATGGCAATATCTCAATTATAAGAAATTAGGATCATTCATAATTTAGGGTAAGTAATTGAATTTTACTAGTGAATAATGTTGGTGTCAAAAATCAAAAGGAATTCGATTTAGGTTAACACGTGATTTGCTCTGAGTGTTGCTTTTATTCTCAGTGCCACGAGATGACTTTATAAGAAATTAGGGATCATTCATAATTTAGGGTAAGTGATTGAAATTTACTATTGAATGTTGGAGTAAAAAAATTAGATAGAATTCGATTTAGGGCAATATGTGATTTGTTTTGAGTGCTGCTTTTGTTCTCAGTACTAAAACATGATTTGAGTATAAGTATAAGAACACGCTTGTCACTGTTGGAGACTGCCCATAGTCCATGACTGTGTAGTGATATGTAGGGTTTGCACTTAGATGTGACTCCTTAATCAAAATGACTTAGCACACAATGAGACACTGGTTTGGTTAGGTTATTTTTTAATACTTCTAAGACACTTGAAATCTAGTGTGATTTGTTTCCCTAAAAACGTAAAGGAAAGAGAAATGAAAGCAAAGAAACCGAGTGTAATCATTTCATGATCGAAGCAAGATTACTGACGTTTAGGAAAGAAACTTGTGGACTGATGAGCCACTTTATAGAACTGGAAAGTATGTTAAAGTAAAGGAAGCAAACAAACTAGCAAGATTCAAGCCATAGAATGCAGGATAATGCTAGGAGAACCTATAGCAATATAAGTGATATCGAACTGGACTGGGAAGGAAACATCACCTCAGGGAGGTGATCAGGGTGGTTGGAATGATCTGAACCGAATCATTCTACGGGGTAGTAGAATTGTACGTAAGTGTTTTAGATCTCACGGATCTTAAACAGGGATGCTTTAAAGAAAGCTTTGAGTTGATCTGAAGAGCTTTAGGTTTTTGCTGAAGAGCATTTGAGGGTTTGATTGAAGAATCTCCCGAAATTTGTACTTGTAGAAATTGCATTCGGCGAAGGTCAGCTTTGATGCCTCTATCCCTGTTTATAGGAGTTATGGAGAGCATCCACGATCTCGTCACTAAGCTGGACTGGGGCTAGGCTGGTCATTTGGTCAATGACAATAACTACATTTCGTGTGAGGTGACCTGCCTCGGCATTTTTTGGCGCTTTTACAGTGTTGTATTGTCATCTTCACGTTGGATGAAGCGTCCCTTGGTCATTCAAGCAACTGCGAGATTTTTGGGCTTCGTTCGGGAACATATGAGCCCGAGCTCCTAAATGGTTGTCAAATGTTGGGCCCGAGCTAGGCTTCGTTGTTGGTGAGCCGGTGTCGCACGCCATTGATGAGATAAATATTAAATAGCCCCATAACAGGCCTGAGTTTCATTTTAGCCCAAAGAGTGAATCATGTGTCTGGGTTTAAATGGCCCAAATCAATTTCGCTGCCAGTGCAAACACGTATTGCAGCGGATTTCATAAGAAATGTCAATGGCCAACTTTTTTGAAAGGGAAATGAAAAAACAAATCCAATTCGCCTCAACTACTCAACTGTACAGTTTGTACTAATACTTGAATATCAGAAGGCGCATACCGCGACGAACAAATAGATTATAAAATTAAAAATATTATTGATATCAAACACTACAAAATGATTGAGGGTACATTATAACTAACTTGTTATTCATACAAAACTGTCAGCTATATTTATAAAGCAAAATCTAAAAACTCTAATTCATATAGGCTTAAACCTAAACTAATAAGCAAACTCAAATAATCAAATAACTATAAAATACTAATAGTTTCTAACACTAATAACTGGCACAAGGCCACACGTCATCTCCCTCATTCCTACTGCTTCCTTCATCAACTGCTCACCAAATAAGACCTTCATTAACGGCTACCAGAACTCCACATAACCACTCAAATCCGAGCGATTCCAAAGACCACCTGCACAAAAAGTGAATACCCCTTAAAGCAAAGAACTATAGCTTGATACAAAGATTGTATTTTGTCAATCCACGAAAGTCGTATTTTTGTCACATGTACGTATCGAACATTTTAATCCATTTCTATGAAAACTACCAAACTGTACATGTATATTGCAATCATATTTAAAAGGGGTTTTTAAACTTTAATCCTTCAATAAGATTAAAATAAAATAAAAAATAAAAAAATCTGGTGTTAGATTGAATATTGATTATAGTCCCTAATGTGCCCTTAATTCAAAATATTTAATTTGAATTTTATTTAATGTGTCCCATTAAATATTTAAATTTATTAATACACAAATTTTAATTTTTTTTTACCAAAAAAAAGTTTATTAATTTATTAATTTTATTTAACATTCTCCAAATTTGAAAGACTCAATTAATGTACCTAAATGTTAGTACCGAAATGTATGTACCTAAATATATGCACTGAAATGTATTAATATTAAATTAATGTACCTAAATGTGTGTACCATGTTTGTATCGAAATGTATGTACCGAAATGTGTGTACCTAAATGTATGCACCGAAATGTATTATAATGAATTTAATATACCTAAATGAAAAAGATAAAGTACATCGAAATATATTGTATAACAAAAATTAGTTTATCTAAATGTTCACAACAAAATATATTACAATGAATGAAATGAAAATAAAAATTATAATGAAATAAAATTAATACATTAAAAATTAGAAAGAAAAAGATAAATAATTTAAAAATCAAAATATAATTAATAAATGAGGTTATTAATTTATCAATGGACTAAAATATGATTGTGTAAATCCTAGTGTATCTAAAGATATCTTAATGAGTAAGGATTTACCATATTCTACCATCTCTCTCTTCTCTCTCTTGCCGCCGGTCTCTCTCCCTCTCTAGTCCTAAATACAGTTCAGTCAAATAGGCCTACAACATGTTATCAGCACGCTCTTACCAGAAGTTAAGGAAGTGAAAGATCATAGGAGAAGGTTTTCTTTTACAAAATTCAAAGGCTTTTATTTGTTTTCTGCCAATCAAATACACTTAAAATAAATAAAGATATTTGGAACGTCTACGAAGCATAAAAACATTCTCCATAATGCATGAACCCCATATATTTATATTTTCCTTCCAATATATATATTGTATATGATTCATATATTTGTTAATATATATATATATATATACACACACATATACGCAATATATATATTGCATGAAAACATTACGCAATTATTTTGCTATGTGGAATTTGTGAATCAAAGCATATAAATAAATTAGAAGCAATTTAGGGTTCTTCAAACCCTAGAAATGTAAACAACAAAAAAATTCAGAAATTTAATGCATTATGGCCGCGCCACATCGCCGCTGGCACAATGACTGAGCATTGCGCTGGCCTACAGCCAGTCGCGTCGAGCACGCTCCAAGACGACGTCGTTTTGATGTATGACCCATGGTAGCAGCCTTTTGGGCTTGCTGCAAGCGACAACAAATCGGCCTTTTTGGCCTGGGATTGGTTTGGATTGGGCTTGCAGCCCCAGCCCACCTACTAGCACGGCTTGTAACTATGTACTGGGCTCTACCCTCGCACCCATGGCTTATCACTAGCAACATGTATGTTGATGGGCCTAGTTTTGCGTCCTTGGCCTACCTGCAACATGTTGCTTGCTAGGCTTCGCCACCAATCGGCCTACCTACTAGTAACTTTTGTTGTTAGGCTTGACCTGCCCCAACCCAAAAACTCGAAATCCAAACTCAACTAGGCTTCCTCGCACAAACCCACAAGCCATCATGTAAGGGTTCTAAGTTGTAACGCAATTATTGTTGGTTTGGGTTATCAACATTATTTGGTAATATCTATCAAAACTAGAGGTGGAAGTTGAATTGAAAATTCCTAATCGAACCCAAAATTTCCATTCCAAGTTTGAACATTTTTTATTCTAAATTTTTTTCGAAAAATTGAATGGCAATTGAAATGCACCCAATGTTTTAAAAGACGCTAGGCACTAATCGAACAGTCAGCTAAGGCCTAAGACCTAGGCATTATGCAGGGCCTAAGCGGACTAGGCGGATTTAAATAAATTTATTATAAATTGTATAAATATGTGTCTATTTTTACTTTTAAAAAAACACACATAATTATATTGTGATACATAAATTGCAAAATAAAATGACATATAAATTATAAATTATTAGAACATATTGAAAACAAGGGGAACAAGCAGTCTCTTATATTTTATTGAAAAATCAAAACACAAAATGAAAGCTAACAATTTTCAGTCTTAGTCACGATCGTTGACACACCCCGACCAGGAATGTCCACTAGGACTCCGAATCGAGCTGTGCTGGGCGACACCTGGAAGGTGACAAAGCCATAAAGTCTAGTGATGTGGAAAATATGAATAAATTTAAAACTAAAAGTGCCTAAATACAAAGTGCACTAGTGAGCGGGAATGAACCCATCTCATACGTGATGTCAGAGCATAAGTAAAGCACAATGGAGTGGGTAAGGATCATACCTCAGAGGTAGCCACCTATACTGAGATTCGCCAAGAATCCTCATCTATACAATCGTTCAGCAGCTAAAACCTAGATAGGTGAAAAATAAAGATGAGTGGGCCTGAAAATAAAGTTTTAATAAAAACCTTTTGAAAATGTTATAACCCTTCGCTATAAAACCCGTATAGTTTCCAGAAAATAATACTACATATATACGTAAAATAATGCACAAAGGCAGTAAAAAAAAAAACCAAGTATGCCATGTCATAATGTTTCAACACTAAAATATGTAAGCCAGGTGTGAAAATCAAAGTAGAATAATATGTCAGTCAGAGTCACCTAACGTGACCTGTACGGCTAAACTTATAGCTCATCAACCTATGCATGCACACGAGTCGAAACCACCTAATATGGTCCATACGACATGCTGGGTGTAAATAAGTACGCTCAAGTGCTACGATCACGTAAAGGCTATGCGATGAATCGTGGATCACCTACGAGTCGGAACCACCTATTGTGGTCTATACGACAGGCTGGCACCAGACTTGGATCCAAGGTGAGCGTGCGGTGCGAGAGGTGAATGATCATGTGAAGGCTGTGCCTTGGCCTCGGGCGAGAGCACTAACACCAGGGTATAGGATAATGAGCTCTGAGTGCATATATGCGTAACAATGTAATATAACCAATCATTCACATACTAACTCATCTAATGCTTACCTGAACCTCCGCAACATCATTCCATATAATGCATAACAATAGTAATGAAATGCTAAAAATATAATTCATTCACAACATGGCATTCAAAGCATAGTTCATATAAAACGTTTTTGGAAACCATAAAGCATGTATTTGTATATATATACCATAAAAAGGAATAAGACCCACTCACTTGGAGTCAACGCTACAACTTCCTAGCACGAATATCGAGGCATCACGAACAATTGGCGCTTAAAACAATTATCAAATCACATCTCAGAATTCTTATCTATAGAAATTACGTAACTTACATAAAAAATATCCCCCAGGACGTTCTAGAATGATTTGAAACCCATTGACCAAAAGTCAACTGTCAGTCAAAGATCGACGGTAGGGTTCACAATCCAACGTAACTCAATCCAGAAGATCCACATATCAGATTTTCAATCCGTAACTTCCAAAGGTCCAAATTATGCTTCTAGAAAAGCATAATTAAATTTCATTACGATCCAACAGTTGGATCTTTTCCAATTGCAAATTCAAGTGACGGTCAACGTTTTATTTTACGAACTTACAAATCTAATTCGGAAAGATCCGTACTTCAGATTCCCGATCCGTAAGTTCCTATGGTCCTCAAATATTACGTACTATAATGTACTAAAGTTTAGTGACAATCCAACGGTCGGATCGTTAATTCTTTTTTTTTTAATTTACTCTTCCTCCTCCTCGCAAAAACCTGCATTTTGCAGGTTGAAACGTACGACTTCTAGAGCCCATTTCAAGCTCGATTCTTAACTAAAATCAGTGCTACAAAGGCCCACATGAGCTAGAAATGTAGGGAACAAAATCATACCAAGTTGGAGCCGAGATAAGATCGGCATTGGTCAGAAAAAATTGCTTGAAAATGGCCAAATGGCCACGGTATAAGTTTTCTAGAATCTAAGATATTTTATCCCAAATTTGAAGGCTAATATCTAGTTTGATACTTAACCAAACTCGATGATTCAAAAGCCATTTTCAAGTTAGAAATGTAGATAAGATATTTATACCTTAGGAGGCCCCATGGAGATCGGAGATCGGGAAAATTGATTTTTACACTTTGAATAGTAGAATCCAAGCCGACTTATGAGAACCTGTTAAAATCTCCTCTAAGCCCATCCAATCGCCAACGTCATGAGAAGTTGCAGATGAACAAAATAACAGAATGACAGGAGTGTAAGATGAATATTTTGAAATGTTAATAACAACTGTAATAGTTATCTACATAAACTGATTACGGTATATATGTATGTGGATCATTTCATTTATTTTTATAATATATGGAACGTGATGTTGTTGACGTTCTAAGTGCACAATTTTAATAGAAATTTTCACTTTATATTTTTATACCAGAAGAAGTGCGTATGATGATTTTTTTTATAATGCCAAGAACAGTAATATTTATCTAATGAAACTGTGTTTTTTAATTTTCATGAAAGCAACAATTTCATAAAAATAAAAATAAAAAATTGAAATTGCTGCTCGTCTCTCCTTGCTTCCTATGTCGGCCGAAAGACAAAAAACAAAAAGGGAAGAAAGAGCATTGCGTTGATGGCTGTCGACCTAAATTTGGAGTCTACTACTCCACCACCATGCTGTTTACACTGAACAAATCAAATTCTTGTTACAGCAACCAAGCAATTAGGCTGCTAGCTCAATACCAATATGCCATTAAATCTCTTAAGATCTACCTCAAATATGCTACCACCCAGCTACTTGAACCTTGCAGTTCATGACCCAAAATCGGATTCTGACAGTCGCAGTCGAGGTCACACTTGTATTGGAGCCACCGCGTGCGTGAACAACTGTTTCTAGTAAAATCCCTTCACCAAACTCTTACGCTGATGCAAACCTTGCTTATTATACAAGTTCCAATTGCTCAACAAAAACAAATTACAGTAGCCTTCCTTTCAATTAGGCTCGAGAGTTGGAAAATTACAGTAGCCTGAAGGGAACAAAGGGACTAACTAGTAGTAGGAGATACATATATCGTACAAAAAGTCCTGCAACTATTTTACATCCACAAAACTGCAAACATACATATCTATATATAATCCATATGCAATGATCTGCAGGCGCTGGCTAATATGTTACAAGCAATCTCAGCTCTCGTAATTGGGCTGCTTCGACCAATTAATTTTCAAAGCGCGGCCGGAGTCTTGATTAGTTTCAATTCTCTATACCCTTCACTAGTTCCATTTTCTTTTTACCAGCGGCATCATCTTTGCCGATAACAATTTTGAGCAATTTAAACGTCTCGTGAGCCTCTTCTAGCATTTGAACCACACTTCTCATGGAGGGTCTTAGCTCCGGCAGCCTAGCCGTGCACAGAACTGCAATTCTTAACACCTTGATAGCCTCTTCCTTGTACACCTCTGGAATATATGAGTCCACCATACTTAATATGCTCTCTCTACTCTTGAGCATGCTGCTTACCCAGCTCACTATGTCCTTGTTCTCCCCGAACTCTGGCTCTATCGGCCTTCTCCCCGTCACTAGCTCCATTAGTACCACTCCGAAGCTGTACACATCACTCTTCTCGTTCACTTTGTACGTGTATCCATATTCTGCATATTTAAAAATCACATTAGCCACAACTAATAACAAATTAATGAACTCAAAAGTACTAAAATATTTCCATGAATGGAGTGTTTGACTAACCAGGAGCAATGTAGCCATGTGTTCCGGCAATAACGTGAGTAGAGTCCTTGCCTGCAGTGGCCTGAACAATCTTGGCAAGCCCGAAATCCGCAATTCTCGGCTTCAAAAACTCATCCAGTAAAATGTTACTAGACTTGACATCTCTGTGTATCACCAGCCTCTCCAAGCCATGATGTAAATACTCCAACCCTTTGGCTGCTCCCACTGCTATCTCATGCCTTGTCTCCCAATCAAGCTTCATCTTCTGGCATGTATGAAGCCGATCCCACAAGCTTCCATTCGGCATGTACTCATACACCAACAAGCTCGAATCCTCGCTGGTAATGCTGCAGTACAACTTCACCACATTCACATGCCTAATTGAGCTCAACGTCTGCACCTCAGCGTCGAATTCCTTGGACTTCCCACCTCGTTTTGCAAGCATTGGGGACGTGCTCTTGAACCTTTTCCTGCCACCTGGATTGGTATTCCATATATGTTTTACGGCGAGTTCTTTGCCATTCGCAAGTAAAACTCTATAAACATTTCCGGAACCCCCTTTTCCGATAAGATTCTCTTGCTTAATGGAATCAAGAATCTCACCCTCGGTGAAGCTCATCACATGGAAAGACTTCACATCCCAAGATTCCTCCCTTAATGAACGGCCTTCGTCCTTTTCGTGCTTCTTTAAGAACAAGAAGCATGTGAGGGACGCAAGCAGGATTGCTAAGCCTACCGAGAAGCAAATAATTAGCGTCCGGACATCCTTGGACATCCCCGATCTAGAAGAACACCGCGGGAATGAGCTTATGTCCGTGCTGCAGAGACCGGAGTTACCAGAAAAGCTACCGTTGTAAGCTGCAATCGACAGAGATTTTGGTATGGCGCCGGTGAGCCTGTTGTGTGATAGGTCAAGAAGGCTTAGCCTGAGAGATCCTAAGCTCTTCGGGATTTCACCCGAAAGTTGATTTCGCGACAAATTCAGAGAGTTCAAGGTTGGAAGAGAGCCTAACGATGATGGGATGTCACCGGAAAGTGAGTTTTCAGCAATGTTTAAGTCACTCAGAAAATCACAGCTTCCTAAAGACTTTGGTATCGAAGCAGAGAACATGTTGCCCTGCAAATGCAGAGTCCCCAGAAGCTTCAAGTCACCAACACTCCCCGGGATTTTCCCCGAAAACCTATTGTTGTTCAAAACAATCGACAACAAAGATGGTGCTTTGGAAATCTCATCCGGCAGCTCACCAGATAACTGATTGTAACTGACGAACAACTGCGCAAGCGTCTTCGCGTTACCGATGTCAGAAGTAATCGGGCCTTGGAATTGATTGGAAGTAAGGTCGATGATTTCTGCATTCGGCAAGCCCCAAATTCCAGGCGGAACAACACCGGACAGCGAGTTGATGTTAACTCTGAACCGCTTCATCGTCGAACACTTCGCGTAATTCGCCGGAATTTCGCCTGTAAAATTGTTCTGGAGCAAGAGCAAGCCTCTCATCGTCCCCATCTTGCACATATCCGGCGGAATACTCCCCGTCAGGAGGTTTTCAGAGACATCAATGAAATCAATCTTCGACCAAGAGCCAAGTTTCTGAGGCAGAGGACCGGTCAGCTTGTTCGTGTACAAGGACAGATTGACGAGCTTCTTGAATTCCCCGAACTCGGCAGGTATTTCTCCGGTGAAATTGTTCTCGTAGAATTGGAGGGTAACTGAGTTTTCCAAAAATCTCAGCTCCGACAAATCGCCTTCGAGTTGATTCGCGGAGGCGTCAAAGTTTTCGAGGTTGGTGAGGTTTCTTAGGCCGGAAGGAAGCCTCCCGGTGAGCTTGTTTTCGTAGAGCTCGAGCTGCCAGAGCTTGTTGAGCTTTGTAATCTCGGATGGGATTTCTCCAACCATATTGTTTTGGGATAACTCCAAGTTGATAAGCTCCGCCAGGTTTCCGATTCCTTTCGGAATCGGACCTCCGAGGCTGCAATTCGCCAAGTAAAGCCAGTTGAGTTTCTTGAGATTCAACAACTCGGCTGGGAATGGGCTTTGATCAAAAGGGTTGTCTCCCAAGCTCAGTCGAATCAAACCCGTCATGTTCGCCAATGATTTCCATGGAAAAGTACCCGAAAATCGGCTGTTGTTGAGATGAAGATGTTCTAACCGGGACAGGGATGATATGTCGGGGAATGATCCAGAGAACGAGTTGTGGCCCAAGTCCAAGTACTTCAAATTTACGCAGTTGTTCAAGTCCTCTTTGATTGTCCCGTCCAAGAAGTTGAACCCCAAGGAAAGCGTTTCCAACCATTCGAGCTGGCATATTGCGTCCGCCTCAAGAAACCCGGATAGGTTCTGATTCGAAAGATCGATATCTCGAACGAATCCTTTTTCGTTGCAGGCAATTCCGGTGAAGCTGCAAACGGGATTGGTGGAGTTCCATGTGTTGAATATGTTGTTGGTGTTTGAACCTTGGAACGCGGATTTGAGTTTGAGAAGAATCTGAAGATCGTCGGCCGCGGCGGCGGCGGAGAGGAGGCAGAGGAGGAGGTAGAGGGGGAGATGGAATTTTCTCTGGTCTGTTGATGACGACATTTTTGTGGGGTTGACGGGAGAGTGGACTTTGGGGAGTGCTGGGACTTTTGAAGTGGGAAGGGTGGAAGTTAGTCTTAAGAGTGTACCATTTTTAACCTATGAGATGAATGAGTGGATGTAATCATTGGAATTGGATCCCCTCCATAGTGTTGAGAGTTGTCCCACATTGGTGAGGGACAATGTTTGCTATGTGCTTATATGGTCTTGGGTTACTCTCTATATTGCCAATTGGTTTTATGGTGGAACCCCAAACGCTATCAAACACTCTAATGTACTGTTTGATAGCTATTTCATTTTAACCACCTTTTGTTTGCATTATTTTAAAAATTAATAGTAATTACCAAATAAGTTTTTATTTTAGAGAAAGCGAAAACTAAAAATAAAAAACTGAAAATGAAAATAAAAAAGTTTATCAAACAATTGATGTTTTAACAATTCTAAAAACACAGACAAAATTAAATTTTTAACCGTCGAAAAATAATTATTTAAAAAGTGTGAGAATGAGCTTTGTTTCAGCAAGTAAACCACTTTCTAATCAAGGTCGGTTTGTCGTGAATATGTAAAATTAATTTGGAAGCAGTCTGCTTTCCAAACTTATCTGTATTTTAAGTATAAAATGTATTTTATTTGCTTTGTTTGTCGGCCTTCGTCTCTCAAGACTCAACCTCTTTATTTAACCCAGTTATGGTACCTTGTCTTGTGGTGGTTGTACTATTATTTTTATTATTTTCCTCTTGTTAATTATTGGGCATATTCCAACTTGTATTTTTGTCTGATCAGCTTAAAAGTTATGTATGTGAATAATATTGCTGGAAAGGAGATCTTGTGTATCAGCACCCCACTTTTTGCCTCTGTTCTCCACTTCTTTTTGTTGTCTGAGATGAGTTGCGTGCCACTTTTAGTTGTTGGTTGAAGACGTTCCGGAAGCAACCGAGAAGGACGTAGCTAATTGAGCAGGAGACATGGCATGGAAGGAGGTCATCTCAATTTGACTTGAAGTTAACAAGAGCTAAATGCAATGACTAACGAAGTGCATCTACACTTGTAACATAGAACAAGAGAAGGCAAAAAATAATAGTCAAGCTCATCACAAGCTAGCAAGTTGGTCCCACATTTTGAATGGGAGCTACTATATGCTTGATACAATTCGACAAAAGTAGGTAAGAGCGTTTATTCTTGCATTCGAAGTTTTAAGTTTGATTTTATCCTGCCGGCTATAAGATATGATAGGTTTGTTTTGTTTAACGGGTTTTCTTTCTTTTTTTTGAGAAATATATCAATCTTGTTGCCCATGCGGTTGCTTCCTATGCTGCCTTGCGCAGTGGTTCTTTATGGAACGAGATTGGTCCAAGTTTCTTTTTTTTAATGTTCCTGATGAAGATGTAAACCTTACTATTAGATTATAAAAAATTTCATCCCTTGATAATAAAAAATTTTTAAATGATGAAAACAGTTGTTTTTATTTTCCAAAAAGAAATATACAAAATTTCTAGGACGCTTCAAAATATTGGATCTTCTTTTTAACCGTTCAACTTTATAAATAAAATTTAAGGGCAAGAATATCTAATCAAAATATTGGATCTTCTTTTTAACCGTTCAACGAATATCTAATCAAACAAATGGAACACCATCATACGATTCACCACGGGCAAGAATCGAACTTACGATATATTGTATGAAAAACGGGCTTGAAATTCGTCGCCAACCACTAAATCACCCCGTAGTCATTGATAGCTTTGTTTTGCCTAAGGGATTTCCTTTTTCATTTTTTGAGAAAGGAGGCACATGATGAAAATAAAATTTTATGACGCTTTAGAGCATTGAATATTCGTTTTAACCGTTAAATTATATATTTTTATAAACAGAGTTTTAAGGGTTAATATATCTGAAATATTGTAGGGACCGCGACTGCCTAATCAAAGCTATCAAACAAATGGAGAATACGGGTGAAGCACGGCAGCGTGAAGCCGCCCTTTTTGACCTTTATAAAAATCGTTCACACAAAAACGTGGACAATGTTGAACTATCAACTGCCCCCACCCCACGCGCTTCAAGAGGCACGACCTTTACATTTATCATTCATTTATTATTCTTCCTGAGTCAGAAATCAACACTTGTAGCACTCTCCTCTTTTAATTTTTTTTTTTCTATTTTTTTTAATTTCCTTCTCTTTTATTTTTTTTTATTTAAACAGTATTATGATATTTTATTTTTAAATTTTTTATATAAAAATAAATCAAAAAAATATGAGATGATAATAGAATAAGGCACATGTTATCCACACACTTTATTTTACTTTTTACACATTTTTTGATAATTTTTGTTTGTTAATTTTTTTCAATTTATCTAATTCGAAGATCGAAAATTAAAAAAATAAAATTAAACGTGTGAATATAATAATAAAAAAAATCCTACTCACACGCACACACCTAGATTTTTTAATAACTATTGTGTCATTCTTCGAGGAAGATTCAATGCACTCAGTCTATGTGTCCCAAGGTGACACGCGGGCTCCACCTTCTGGAAGATTGATATGATTGTCGTACATAACAGGGATATCGTTTGAGAAATGATGAAGAAGACTCTTAATTTAACCCTTTAGTCATCAATCCCGAGACCCACTCGTGTTGAAAATTATTCATATTTTTAAGAGATGTGATATTCACACATCTCATTTTACTTATCACATCTATTTTTAATTTTCAACAGTGAAATCAGATGAATTAAAAAAACCAATTAATATAAATAAATAAGGAGCGTGTGAAAAGGAATTATTCACACACCCCCATTTTCTAGTGGGTAAGTCCAAACAAGTGTGATTTTCTTGGAGAGGTAGACAAAAAATTGTTGTGAATGAAGTCCAAGTGACTGGAACCTTCTCCTTTTGTCCTCGACATTTCAAACACCCCAAAGAAAATTTGGGACAGAGTTGTTTGTTAATATAAAATATTCATAATATTTCGATATTTCTATCGAAATTTTCGTGTTTTTGGACTATCGATATTTCCATCGAAATTTTCGTGTTTTTTAAATTTTTATATTTAAAAAAACACCAAGGGGATTCAAACCCCTCCCATTTTACTCCTTCAACACCTTGACCACCATATTACTTATGTTTTTTGTGAAAATATGCTAAAATATTAACATATTGTCTACACTCACAATGTTTGCCAACTCGCTATATAATCAACTTAAATTAGTTAAATCCATCATGCAATGCATTTCCTTCCAATTTTTTGTGATAAACTAATAGATAATTGACTAAATAAACATCTCGCAAAGTTTCAATAAAAATTTCCAAGTTTTTCTTACAATTTCCGTGGTTTTTATTCAATTTTTGTCGATATCGATAATATCCCGATATTTCCATTGAAATTTATGTGTTTTTTGACTACCGATATTTTCGATATTATCAATATTTAATACTTTAGTTAATATTAATCCATGTACCCCTGGCATAGTTTTCCACGCAATTATGCAGTCCCATTATTTGACTCACCCTTTTAGGCAGCCGTAGTCCCATTATCATATAGAATAATTTTTCTTGAGTTAGACAATCTCCAACCCAAAAATATGTGAAATTCTAAATTTTGTATTGCATCTGCAGCTTCTGATGTTATGTAATTGCTGAACCAATTTGTGAGATTCGCTTCCTTTTTAGCATGGTGCCATTGCTATACGACCTATTTTTGGATTTATACTAAAGCCCCGTTAGGGAAGAAATGGTGCTAGAAAACAAATTTTAAGTTTTAGCATCAGTGTTGGAGATGGTCTTACAATTTGAAATATATATTGAGCCAAAAGCAATTAACGAAGTTCATACTATATGTGAATCTTAACATAAACAACAACAAAAGTTTTCTTGAATATTCATGTAATTATGAATGTATGCAATATCGCTTGTACCAAGTCCGGACATGAGTCGTGTGCTTGACTACGATCGCTTCTCCAATATCGCTTGTAAAAGAATAAATAATATTAAAAGGTACAAATAAGCTCTGAGACACTATTGTTATTTAAAATGTCATCAAAACAAAACAATGCCATCTAGAAGGACATGCATGGCATTCTTCTGCATGGTTTATTATCAGATTTACAATGCCATCTAGAAGGCAGAAGAGTTCATGAAAATTACTTCATCAAACCAAACCAAACTTCATTTCATTTTTATATATATATATTTTTTTTAGTATATCGATATTTTAACACTAAGAAGATGGGTAGTTCGGTTAAGTCACACAATGGGTAGCCTAATTTGGTATTAAATTCTTCATCGACAAGATTCGAACCTAAGACCTCTCACTTTCAAATGAAGAGGAATGACACCAGACCGTAATACTAAGTGACATTTTTATAATATTTATTTATTACTATTAACTTGTTCTTTATATTATAACCTAAAATGTTGTTGTTGTGGACTAATTTGTACCGCACCCGCTGGAAGTTCTTGTCACGGGAATCTGATCAAGTCCGAGGTATGTCCTAAACCTAATTAATCGTCAACTTTATTTAGAGAGCAGCTACGTAATCTACAGTTTAATCAGCATATACCAATCTTATTTAATAATTTAATTCTGATTCTATAAGAACGACAGATGAATTACACATAATTTACAACTTAGATAAAGAGAAGTGCAAAAGAACGAAAAGCTAAAAGCCAAAAAGTGATTACGACTTTTTCAAGGGCCATACATGGCTAGGCACTCAACACACACTGAGTCAAGTCCATGCTTAATAATTGATGTAGGATAGTGCCATCACACACTAATTTTTACTTTTCATACATTTTTCTCAAATTTCAAACGTCAAATCGAATAAATTAAAGAAGTTCAATGTAAAAAAAACTAACAAGGAATGAAAACAAAGAATCAACTTATACCAACATATAAAACCAAATTCTACATGTGACGAATGTAATATGATACAAATATTTATCTATAACAAAGTTACAAAGTTATAATTTATTTTTCCATTGAAAGGGAATTTGAGTCATTTGATACTATTATCTATATATGAAAATTATTTATCACCATAATCTACTTATAAATACAAATATATTAAGCATCATTGTCTGTCCATAGATAAAATTTGAAAGCAATTTTCTACTTATAACAAAGATGAAATCGAAATTACTCGTGAATTTTTTTTTATTGAACTCTATAAAATATGGAAATTGAAGGAAATAGTAACCTTGCAAAAGAATTTTCGAAACCTATATGGGCAAAAGAATTATATACCTATAGTATGTCTCGACAATGATTTATGATGAAATGCTGCATGTATCGACTAATAATTAAGAAATGATATATTAAAGGAGACAACACCAAGTATATTACGTCAAAGTTCTTCTTTTCACATCAGCATCAAAATTATTAAAAGATTGAAGTCAAGCAGATCTGATCCCTAGACAACCTTCCAATCAGTTCACGATGTCATTGTCAATGTCTACTTTTCATAAGCTTGTTCAAGAAATTAGTATGTGTAAAAAGACAACTAACTATTAATCCTTTGATAAGATTGGAATTCAATGAAAACCTAATGTAAGATCAAATATTAATTATAGTCCTTTGACTAGGTATCCACATTAGCATTTATATTTAAATTCATAATTAATTGTTATTGGATACTTAAATACGTTTTTTTCATTTCCAAAATGCCCATATTAAATATTTGATTTTTTTTGTCAAACTAAAAATTTTGATTTATTGATTTGATCTAGATTTTTTGTCATCATCCTTGACTTCCTCTATTAATAAATGCAGTTGAATGGAAAAACCATAACAAAAAAAATATTAGTGAAACGTTATGAAAAAAAATGCAAAATACACGGTCTTTCATTATGCAAGTTGCATAGTAATGAGTATATACCAAATAATTACAAAATGATTGTACCTAAATATATGTACCAAAATATTTGTACTAAAATATGTGTACCGAAGTATGTGCACCAAAGATGTGCACTAAAGTATGTGTACCGAAGTCTTTAAATGTACTGAAATATAATACCGAAACATGTGTACCAAAATATATATACCGAAATATGTGTATCGAAATATAAATACTGAATGATATATATTAAGAAAGGATATATTAAAGGAGACAACACCAAGTATATTACGTCAAAGTTCTTTTTTTCACATCAGCAGCAAAATCATTAAAAGATTGAAGTCAAGCAGATCTGATCCCTAGACAACCTTCCAACCACTTCACGATGTCATTGTCAATGTCTACTTTTTATAAGCTTGTTCAAGAAATTAGTATGCGTAAAAAGGCAACTGAATATTAATCCTTTGATAAGATTGGAATTCAATGAAAACCTAATGTAAGATCAAATATTAATTATAGTCCTTTGACTAGGTATCCACATCAGCATTTATATTTAAATTCATAATTAATTGTTATTGGATACTTAAATACGTTTTTTTTCATTTCCAAATTGCCCATATTAAATATTTGATTTTTTTTGTCAAACTAAAAATTTTGATTTATTGATTTGATCTAGATTTTTTGTCATCATCCTTGGCTTCCTCTATTAATAAATGCAGTTGAATGGAAAAAACATAACAAAAAAAATATTAGTGAAACGTTATGAAAAAAAAATGCAAAATACATGGTCTATCATTATGCAAGTTGCATAGTAATGAGTATATACCAAATAATTACAAAATGATTGTACCTAAATATATGTACCATAATATGTGTACTGAAATATGTGTATCGAAATATATGTACCGAAGTATGTGCACCAAAGATGTGCACTGAAGTATGTGTACCGAAGTCTTTAAATGTACTGAAATATAGTACCGAAACATGGGTACCAAAATATATGTACCGAAGTATGTGTACTGAAATATATATATTGAAGCATGTGTACCGAAACATGTGTATTGAAATATATGTACGAAGTATATGTACCAAAATGTATGTACCTATATAGTTCTCAAAAGTATAATGTAGCTATGCAAAAAAAGGCTTCTTGTTGAGATCACTACTGTTGTGAAATGGAAAACCAAATGGAAAAAAAGCTTCATATATTTAGGTATAACAATCACCAAATGGAAAGTTCCACTCAAACTAATAGAATTTTTTGAGGCAATTCAAACTAGAAGATGCAAAATCAAAATTCAAAGTCCAAGTTTTTATTTCGGAGACTGAAATGGAGTTTTTTTTTAGGGAGATAATGTGAGCCTTTGGCAGACACCATGGAGAGGAGTGGTGGTCACCGATTCACCGTGGATCAGTATGGTGGCTGTCTGGTAGCAGGGAAGGAGAGAGAGAGAGAGAAAGAGAGAGAGGATCATCACCTTATATCAAATTTTGCAACATTTCTCAAAGAGAGCTGTTATTTCCACCCCAATGTCTTATCTTCCCACCCACCTTTTATGAATTTTTTAATTACAAATTTGTCCATTTGTAAAATGACTAATAAGGACCTTAGTTACCTCTTTTGCATTACTATATATATATATATATAAATTTAAAAAAAAAAAAAAAAAAACTTGGGCGTGAGATGTCTTCGAGATTATATGCTTGTGCCATAGTCCTTCAAATTCCAGAGTTTCAAAGGAATTCAAATTCCAGAATTTCAGTCGGTTCAGTCCCCTTATCGACATTTCCTTCTAGACTTCCAGTAATCCAGTTTCATTCGAAATTTTGAACACCCAACACCGTGACGCACGTTCAATACCCCTTTTTTGGTTTTGCTCTCTCACGCTATGTTTAGAAAATTTGTCTCCCTTAAACCCTAACTCATCCTTCCATCTCCTTTCATTTAGAGAAAGCAAAATCATTCAAAGAAAACAAAAAATGAATGAACTTAGAAGATGATATTTCTATGGAAGAAGTAGATGATTATGTTATAACTAGAGAGATCGTGGAGCTTGACGAAAATTGAAGCTGGTAAGCAGCACACCACTATGCTTATCCGTCGGACAATTTCAAATTATGTTCATAGTATTTTTTTTTCTAGTAAACTCCCGCTTTCCAATGTCTGACTAAATTGCTCTTGGTTTGTTCCTCGGGGAATATGAATTGGGATTTTTTCTATCTTGTTTTGCTTTAGAATTCATGCTCTTCTTTTAAATCCACGTATACGGTTTAGTGTTTTTTTTCTTGGAATAATTACTAAAATATTTTTATTCCTAGGATTTTGGTTGCCCAATCCAGCTACTTTTTGCTTCTTACTAATTAAGGAGACCCACAACATAAGAAAGTTATAGGGAAATAGAGAATGAAATTATTCAAACTGTGATGCAACAATGAAATTTTATTTTACCCTGATTGCGACGGTGATGAACCAAGTGTTTCAAGTGGCTTGTTTTGGCCAAGAGAACGTCTTTTTGGAAGGGTTTTCTTACGAGCCCCAGGAGAGGTTCCAAATGTTATCTGAGGGCCTAACTGGTAAGAATGCCAAGCAGAAAAGACATCAGCCATTAACGAAGTGAAAAGATCATCCTATTCATACCAAGTGCAAATCGACTTTTAAAGACGAACATACTGCAGGACAAAGTAAACTGCTGAAGGAAATCAAAACATGGGTTCGGGCTTGAGAGATGATTTACTTGAGTAAGCACCTCCATTTTCAATCTTGATCAAACGTGTAGGCTGAAGATTAGAAGACCTCGGGGTTTTTTTTTCTTCCTTTTTTTATGGCTTTTAGAAAAAAGTAATATTATTTGTTTATATTTTTTTTAAGAGAAATTTATCTCTAATTATATACAAGGTTATTTTAGGAATAGTAGTGGGTGAAAAAATAACATTTTAATTTTTTTTAACTTTTTATAGTGGGTGTAAATATAATGTGGGTGGGGAAATAAGACAACGGAGTAGGTGTAGCAGCTCTCTTCTCAAATGAGTAATAAATTAAATGCAAATATTTGGATTTCAAATGAGTAATAAATTTTGCAACATTTCTCATAAAATCAATTATTGTTCATAGGGATATAATTGGAAGAAAGAAAACCATAAAATCAATGTAAAATGGTAAATACGACGTGGAATATGTATGATGACATGTAAACCGGATCAATGGACTAATTCAATTCTTAATCTTATACTAGGTATTAATCAAAAGTTGATCTTATTCAAGGATTAGACTCTAATTTCCTAATGCATAAATTATCTGATTTGCAATGCTTGTAGTTCTCATTTAGGAATTTTGTCTAACTTAAGGGGAGTATATTGAAATATACTCATTTGACCTTAATGTAACTTTTTCCCTACAATCAGGATCATTTTGTCCCATTGGTTTTTAATGCCTTAAGGGTTTTGATAAGGCTCCTACTCTAGGTTGGTCACACTCTTATGTGCGTTTTACTTGCGCCATGAAGGTGTTTAGTTTCGACTTATTGCATCTGCTCACTTTTCCCCTTAGATTATGAGTTTTGTTCCGCCTTGTGTTTTACCATAGCCAGGTTTTGTAAGATTTATCCCTAGATGCATATTTTTTTTTTCTTATTATGAGGCTCGCATTTGCTACTTATACTGATCAAACGAGATGACTTCATCAATTGCTTCTATATCATCCATGAAGAGCTGATATGACATTTACTTAAGTAAATATACACTCAATAGGGAATGATTAACATTATAGCACATATGTGATTGCGTAAATCTTAGTAAATTGTATTTAGGATTCCTATATAATCTAGAACTTAGGCTTTCTTACTTGTAGGAAGAGTAAGTCCATTATATTTACTATAAATAAGAATACAAGGTAAGTGGAATAACACAAAATTTTCTTACATCTCTCTTCTCTCTTTCTCTACCGTTGCACCTCTCTCTCCTTCAATAAAATTTAGGCCAGGACAGTTTTTAGTTTTTATGCAATTAATCTAGGCAGGTAGATGTACATACCCAACAAGTCGAAAATAAATTTCATCTGCAGACACGATTTAAAACTTTAAAAAATAACATGTTTTCGAGCATTGCCTTGCTCCTTACATAATGAGCCATTGCTACTTACAGTAAAAGAAAAGTTTAAATTATTGGACACACAGCTCGCTCGACCAGAGGCACTGAACGCAGTGAAGTGCGCACATGTAATAATCAGAACTTTTTATAGAAAAAAAGGGTACACAAAACTTTTTGGAACACTTTTCCCTATATCCCTAATTAATAGTGTGGTTTTTTTTATCAGCCTAAACATTCTGCTATTCCGGCGCTCATGGTATAAGCGTAATGAATGCCGGAGCATGCTGCATGCATATCTGTTGTTTCCAAACCACGTTATGCATCAGAACCGACACAAATGGGATTAAATTCTCACACAACATAACTAATTATTTTAAAGAATTTATATGTTCACACATTCGACGAAAGGAAATGTGCCCTAAAATCCCAGTCATCACTACCACAAATTATTATTTGTCCGACAGAAAATAAAAAATTAATTTTATAAGAGTTCTATTACTTAAGTAGCTAATTGTGTAAGTAATCTCTAATCGTATGTCAGAGTTTGAATCCCTTCTTTCATAATATTTCTTCTAACAAAAAGAGATAAAGTAGATTGATTTTTGTTTACAAACACAGTATAAAGGGCACTGATTAATGTTTCTTCGTTTAACAGCATGCAAATCCTATCGGATCCCTCAAAATTACAGACAAATCAAAAGGGGAAAAGGAAACAAAAAATGACAAGAAAAGTAGATGAGTCAGCTGCGAGATCCAACCAATAATTTGAGCCTAACTTGTCATTTCATATGGAGACATGAATGGCTGTAGTAGTCGACTCAGAAGGCATTTCTAGCACCCATGCATGCACATTTTGCACAATCCATCCATGCATAATTGCACATATTTTTTTAATTTATTCAAATAGAAGATAAGGGAATATTAGCTTTTCGGAGACGAAGACGTAGGATGTGAAAAATGTCCACCTACCCAAAAGCAAAGGATCCTGCAGAGTCTGGGAACCCACCGCGTATATACCATATCTTTTCAATCCCGTCCATCGATCAAGAAGTTATTATCATTCTTTTTTTTCTTCTTCTTTTGGTGTTAACGATCGAGTCCATTCAATGCAATCTGGTCTTTTGATCGATCATCCATTTTTTTTTTTCTTTTGGTGTTAACGATCGAGTCCATTCAATGCAATCTGGTCTTTGATCGATCATCCATCAAATATCTACAATCTTCTTCTTCCTCATCTCCTCAATTAATATAATTGCAGAACAAGTGCGCCTTTTCTCTTCCTAGTGGAGCCAGTCCAAGCCATTGACCGGCTTTTTGTTGGGTCCTGACCTCCTTTTGAGCCCCAAAGTGTATGCTGTGTCATTACTCTCGAATGATAATTGATAAAGCAAGTTATCATTTGCTTTCTTCACCAATCACATTTCTGCATACTAACCCACTCAATCCTACAATTTTGACTAACTATTCCCTAAGCTAAAACTTTGTTTTTGACCCACAGAGTTCATGTGTTCGGCCTTTCCTATCCATAGCTAGTTTATTTTAAAGGGGCATATAGGCCTAGCAACTTTTGCATGACCTATTAACTAGATATGAAAGGATACGAAAATAACATGTTTCGGGTCAATCCGTTAAAGAGACATGTTGTTATCGGATTACCTATTAAGATCTAGACATTAAGCATGACAGTTTCTTACATAACTCGTTAAGCTAACGCGAAACGACTGACAAAGTGGGTCATTATCGGGTCCATTATTAAAAATCTGTTAAGATAACGAGTATGACATGAAAACGACGCGAACACAATAAACACGACTTGTTGGTCCAGTCAAGTATAGTTGTTTCTTTCCTTACAGTTTATAAATCAGGAGATATTGATATATAGGCTTAATATTGTAAAATATGATTTATGTAAATTGAATCAAAGTAACTTTTAGAAGACAAAGTGAGACTCATAAACACCGGCCGACAGTGTTAAAACGCACGTAGAAGTACACAAATGAAGAGTAACAACTCACTACTTGCAGGTTTCAGCATTTCCCTTTACAAACTTCCATTTGAGAAACGGTGTTGAATTTCAACACTCCTATAATTATCAAATTCTGTAAAGTTTATTTTATATTTATGTTTACTAACTAATGGTTTGATGATAAAACTTTGATTTTCACAATATTCTACAAATTTATCTAAATTATAATAAAGAAATTCAACTTAAGTACAGACGAAAATCATACCGTTCTAACCAATTTAACTGATCAGTTAAAGACTTTTTATACTCAATTCAAATACATGCATGTTTGGCTGTGGAGAAGTTTACCATGCCAATTCCAATTTTTGTTTCTTTCTTCTAGAAAGCTCGATGTTAGCAGCCAGTTCATTGTCCTAATGCTACCGCTATAGCATTACATCATTGCAGCTGGTTGCTTCCGAGTGGTTATCAAACCACATCACCTAATTATGAAAAGGCATATGTATCCTCCTTCAAAGTTCAAACCACTAAGCAAGTGACGTAGTACCCAACACCCTCCCAGTCCCACTTCCCCACTTGATCCTTAGCCATACTTCTTGCTTGCTAATAGTAAATAGTAAGCAACACTCATACAAAACGCCATTTCTTTAATCATGTTTGAACATAATATCTTTTACTGTAAACAGGTCGAGTTTATCGGATTTGAGTCGGGTTCAATTCGACTCGTTAAGCTAATGGGTCATCCAAACCCGACCCGTTAAGCTAACGGGTCACCCGTTTCACCCGTTAACAATTATTATTATTTATTTTTTTCATAGAGTTTATTTTTTGTTGTTAAGATTTTATTGAAATTACTAAAACATCATCAACTAACAGGTGCTAACGAGTTGACCCAAAGTGACTCGTTAAGCAACCCGACTCGTTAAGCAACCACCCAAATATTAATATTAACGGGTCAGGTCGGGTTAACGGATTGGGTCCAAAATGCCAGGTCTATCACCTCCAATCAAGTATGGATTGAGTTTAGCACTAAACCTAATAGTGATTACCAACTTAATTTATGCATTTTGTTAGCGACTTAGTGTTATATATAACTACAAGCTACAGACCACCTTTTACCCAGATGTTAATCGATGATTTTTGTTTGAAATAAGTGTCGAACTAGTGGTATTCACGAACCAATTTCTGGCATAAATTGTTAATTTTTTTTTCCAATGCAGCACGAAGCAAAACGATTACTAACGTAAATCCTTGAAAAACCGATAATTAATCTGGAATCCACAAGTTTTTGGAGAGTAATCCCAAAATAGTTTTGATTCATTGATAATTGATGATTTACAATGATAACATCAACGACTTAAATAAGTCATTTACAACTATGTTGGACAACTCAAAGGCTTAGGAAATTAAAACGACATTAATCGGACGAAAATCAAGTTGTTTGATTTTTATTGCAGAAATTAAAAATGCATTTTGGAGGCTGAAACGACATCGAATGGTTAAAATCCCACTAATATCATAGCGAAGCCATGTGTT
The DNA here is from genome assembly GCA_963580275.1 of Crataegus laevigata. NCBI lineage: Eukaryota > Viridiplantae > Streptophyta > Magnoliopsida > Rosales > Rosaceae > Crataegus > Crataegus laevigata. Next base: position 5,461,626 of record OY756938.1, read on the forward strand.
TGAACTGCGGCATCGTTTTCTTTCTAAAAAGTATCATGGGCCCAAATCAGAGCTCGAAAGCCAACTCTGCAAATTCCCATAGCATCTTATTATCCTCCGACAGTCCATTTTCTCTGAAATCCACCAACCATTTGTTCTACATCATTTTCATTTTTATTTCTTGGTTGGGCACTTGTTCATGAAATCGTAGCTCACATTGTGATTTTGATTTACACTAGAAGTAATCAATTCTCTCGTATGAGATTTAAAAAAAAAAAAAAAATGAAAACAATGGAGACCACAAAATGTAGTGCATTGATATTTTTGTACGAATGGGACATGTTAATTTGGAATAAGCCTAGCTTGCCAAATATCTAGGGCGCACACGATGGGCCAAGCTTGGGTGAATAACTTAACAGATTGGGTTATGAACTTATAAATTTTCATTGGTCTCAATGGAAATACCCTTCTCGTGGGTGATAAGTAAAGTATTTATTTAACTAGAAAAAACATTTTGTTAATTTTGGCCCAACAGTTTCCCATAACAATTGCCATTTGAACTAAAGAGTTAATTGGTTAAATAAATGAATTAAATTGTGCAAGTACGGAAAAATAAATCAACACTAGTTAATTAGTTTTTAAATTATTGGACCGAATCGGGTACAGTCCTTAGGGCTGTGACGTAGGACATAATTGGTGTTATTTTAGGTGTGGAAAAATTAATAGAATGCATCATTTAATCAACAAAAATGATTGGAGAATTAGTAATTCACCGGTTCAAAGATTATTTTGCTATTAGCATATCCCGAAAGTGGCTAACAAATAGGAAAGAAATCAAGCAAACAACAAAATATCAAAAAATCTTAAGATATTAAAATCTCGTTTTAAACATGGTAAATGACATTATCCGCCCACATTCTGACTCAGCTCATTTCTATGCAATGAGTCATGTAGATCTCGTCATTTTCTTCAAATCCATTTGTAATGAACCAAAAACGGACATTCCAAATGAAAGTTACGTTAATCTGAACAACATGAAAAGTCCAAAACATCCACTTCCGAGATATGCTAGCATCAAATAACCTTTTAACCCGTGAATACGAATTCTCAAATCACTTTTGTTGATTAAATATCGCCTCATATTGATTTTTCCACACATAAAACAACACCAATTTTGTTCTACGTCAGGCTGGGTCATGGATCGATTTATGAGCCGACTCAAGCCCTAATATGAAAAAGGCCCAATAAAGTCCAGAGCATTATTGGGCCTACCCATGACCCTAAAAATAGAGCCAGACTCGAGTCAGCCCCATCGAAAAATTACAAGTTCATAAACCCAATCAGTTATTGAATTCAAACTGAGTTGGCCCATCGTGTGCTACAAAGATTTGGCAAGCTAAGGCTTTTTGTACATTCATACAAAAAGAAAGAATTGCCAACGCCTCCGAACAAGCCCGATACTGCAATTTGGGTTGTAGTTGTTGTAGCCCAAATGGTATTGGATCACCTGAGGTTGTTGTCAATTCAGTTTGAAGACGTGGGGTGTTGTTTACTATCGAAAATTTAAGAGATTGCATGTGCCAATTTGGTGTGGCCGACATGAACAAATATCCAATGTTGTCAACGTCGGTTCTCTCTCTCATATTACGACTCCTAGGATTTGTTTATATAAGATAGGGCATCTCACAAAGCGTACTTCCTCTGCCTCCAAACCCCTTACTCGAGGGCAAGTATCACATCTTTATCAACTTATCTGACACGAGTATATTAGTGTATATATTTAGTGAGAATGTTTTAACTACGTATCGGTGTCAAATGATTTATTCTTCTCAATCGTAGAGAAAAGATGTAGGTATTCACGAAAACGTAAGAACTATTACAAATTTCAAAATTATACTTCTAAATTGGTGTGTAGAAATCACTCAAGGGACTAGATTTTGTAAACTGATGAGTCACCGCATTAGGCATTCAATAGATATGGTTAAGACCATAGTATGAGTAAATTGAGCAACACTCGTATAAGAGTAATTGGATTTAGATTCTTCTTATTTGCTTTAGTTATGAAACTTAATACTTTTAACAAACAAGATATTGTAATTTTATTTGTTACATTATTTAGGTAATTACTTATTTTACCTCAACATCAGTCTGACAATCTGCATCAGCCCTCAAAATGTAGTCCAACTTGTCTAAGTCTTGATTTGGTACTGAGGTATTTCTAAAAAAAGTAGGCATAAAAAAAAGTTTGGAGTTTTTTTTATGTTTGGTAAACATTCAACTTCAGTTTTTTTTCTTCATAGTTTTGGGTAAAAAAAAAGAAGCAAAAAACACAAAGCTGCAAAACCCAGCTTCGAAAAATTGGTTTTTTTTCACATCTGTTTTACATAAAAGTTTACCAAACACTATAATACTTTTTTTTTTAAAGCACTTTTACAAAAAAATTTACCAAATATCCTGCTACTTTAGCTTAGAGCTATTTATTCTTACAAAACAACAGAAACAGTTTTTTTTTTTTTTAAAACACAGCAATACAAAACCAACCCTAATTGTTACGAGGCGATAAAGTTTTCTTCATTCCAGCTTTAATCTTTTACGTGAATGTATTTTACCCATTCTGCCTACAAAATTTATAAATTTACACCATCAAACAGCAACGGTCTGCATTCATTTGTGTCGTTTACCTGAAACAGATATCGGAAGCAGTTTAGCCTTACGGTGCAACCTTCCGCTTGTCAGGACTCAGTCGAGCTCCAGAAAACCAAAATTCCGCACCGACTTTGCCCTCACTTCCAATCATAATTTGCCACTCCAAACTCCAAACTCCAATCATCTACCTCCCCTGAATTCCCGCTCTTATCCACTTCCAGGGCACTTTCGTAAAATTAAATAACATGCAAGGGCATTTCCGTCTCCCCATCACCCCTTCCCCTTCGCCTTCACTCTGACTTCGCACCTAACGTTCCCGCGGCCAAACCAAAAAAACCGCCACCTTCTCTCTCTTCACGCCATTTCCCACAGTTATAGAGAGAGAAGGAAGGAATATATTCGAGAGTTCTAGAGAGAGAGAGAGGGGACCGGTCGCCATGCCAGCTCCAGACGCAGACCGGCACCGGGTCAGGGCTCGATCGGCGGTCCGAACCCGAGTCCCCCTCCGGCAACTCCTCCGAGTGGCATCGGTCGCGTGTGGAATCCAATTCGGTTGGGCCCTACAGCTCTCGCTCTTGACTCCGTACGTTCAAGAGCTCGGAATCCCTCACGCTTGGGCCAGCGTCATATGGCTCTGTGGGCCCTTATCGGGCCTTGTGGTCCAGCCCCTTGTGGGCCACATGAGCGACCGCTGCACAAGCCGATACGGTCGCCGGCGCCCCTTCATCTTCGTCGGAGCGGCCTGTATCGCCGTCTCCGTTCTGATCATCGGTTTCTCCGCCGATATCGGGTGGTTGCTCGGCGACAGAGGCGGCGGCGTCAGGCCCAGAGCCATCGCCGTGTTCGTGTTCGGGTTTTGGATTCTGGACGTGGCCAATAATGTGACACAGGGTCCTTGTAGAGCTCTCCTCGCTGATCTCACTGGTATGAACCTTCAATTTGAACAATTTGCAAAAAAAATTTATTATAAAACAATATATTTACATTAGGCGATAGGGGAATAAATTGGTATCGAACGAAATTCAAACAGACAATACACTTCTTAGGAATACCGCTAGACCGTAATGAGTAACAATTCAATCCATTGACCTTAGTAAACTTTTAGTCAATTTTTGGAATGAATTTTGTGGTTGTTTATAACCTCTAATATGTATTAATATTCTGTGAAAAATGCTGTTAAAAACTCATCATAAATTAGGGAGCTTATGATCTGCTGGAGACTGAAAGTGTAAACATTTTCCTAATTTTGGAACTTTGGTATTGATAATCCACCCATTTTATATGCTGTGATAATCCACCCTAATATGTTAAGCCGTGCGTGTGGCAGTAAACCCGAGAGTTTAGAACTCGAGATCCTTGATAAGTTAGGGGTCACTACTTAGTATGGATGTTTGAACGCACTACAGAATAATGGCTACTTTTGTAGCAAGTAAGCTATTTATATTTGCCCACGTGCAAGATGAACATTGAACAGACCTCCCGAACAACTATTGAGTAGAGACTGTTTCTGCAAATGCTATAATTTTGATTGCTTGCAGAGGTCTTATAATTCCAAAAAGGTTATGAAAGCTGGTGTCTGTAATTAGTGAATGCCAAAGTGGCAGCGGTCTAAACCATGCCTTAATTATCTTGCAAGAGATTATCTTCCCCTCAAAGTAGGTCATCGTGATTCATTATTGATTTCACAGAATGGAGAGAGATTAATGACCACATCGCTATAGAATAACTTTTTTTATTTTTTTTATGTGAAGTTCTCAAAGACAACTAGAAATTATAGATGCATGGAACATTTTGATTCTTTTGAGGAACATTGGTTAGCTGCCAATGTGCTGAAAAGATCAAAGTGTCAAAATAAAAACCAGTAACACTTTTTTTTCTTCGTAATTTCTCTCTTGCTAGAAAAGGATTATCGAAGAACTCGAGTGGCAAATGCTTATTTCTCTCTGTTTATGGCGGTTGGCAATGTTCTCGGATATGCAACTGGATCAATAAGTTACTTGTTCAAGGTTTTTCCATTTTCAATTACCCCAGCATGCAATGTTAACTGTGCAAACCTCAAGTCTGCTTTCTTCGTCGACACTGCCTTCATTGCAATTACTACGTGGATAAGCATATCAGCAGCTCAGGAAACACCTCTGGGTTCAAGTAACAGAACTACACCCTTTGCTGATGAAGGGCCAGGACAGTCAAGTCATATTGAAGAAGCTTTTCTCTGGGAGCTGTTTGGGACTTTTAGATATTTCCCAGGGTCTGTATGGTTAATCCTACTTGTTATTGCTCTAAACTGGATTGGGTGGTTTCCATTTCTTCTCTTTGATACTGATTGGATGGGTCGAGAGATTTATGGTGGCAAGCCAAATGAAGGGATAAATTATAGTACTGGTGTTAGAATGGGAGCTCTTGGTCTGATGTTGAATTCAGTTATTCTTGGTATAACCTCGGTGCTTATGGAGAAGCTTTGCAGGAAATGGGGGGCTGGTTTTGTGTGGGGAATTTCAAGCATTCTCATGACTCTTTGCTTTTTCGCAATGCTTGTTATTACATTTGTGAACAAGAGTATTGGCGTTGGGGGCCATGATTTACCTCCGGATGGCATTGTGATAGCTGCACTGGTTGTTTTTGCAGTTCTCGGTATTCCATTGGCGGTAAGCTTTTATCTCTGGTTGAATGCGATGCATGCTTTCTATTTGGCAATGTATGTTTCACTGTTCCAAGGCAAACAGGGGCTAAATTTTATGAGCAGGAATGTTGGAAGTTGTTTACGACCAATCTTTTTCTTTTGGTAACTAATGATTGATCAAGCATACCATAATGGTTATTTTACATCAAAATAATATAAAAAATTACTTCTGAACAAAAAGGGTTAATCTCATCCATTTGACCTCAAAATATGCTGCTGTGGGGAGCGAGGGGGTGTCAAGTTGGGGATCTTCTCTGTAAGAATTTGACCCATCAAGTAATAATTTTTTATTTGAGGAGAAGTCGTCTTCACTTTTCTCTTTTATTTTTGAAACACTTTGGGTGGATTTGAAAGTTATTTTATTGTTTTTGGAGAAGGGTCTTTTCACCACACGATTATTATGGAATGGCTATGCTTTGTGTGTGAACTTGGTCTATGAATGGAATTTAAATTACCGGAATATTTGTTGCAGATCACATACAGTGTTCCGTATGCTTTGGTTTCTTCTCGAATTGAGTCTTTGGGACTTGGCCAAGGTCGGAATTTCTTTAACAGAATGTTAAAAGAGTTTTCGTTGGAGTTTTAGCTGTAGGATTTCTTACATTGATGTTTGGTTCTTGTAGGTTTATCCATGGGTGTACTGAATCTGGCAATAGTAATCCCGCAGGTAAGAACACTCATTTCCTTTTAGCAAATGCATGTGACGCTTCTGTGTTGAAACTAAATTAACATGAAATGGATTACTGGTATAAGGTTATATTACACTTCTACAGTCATCAACCAAACGTGAAGAGATACATGCACATATGACACCTGCACCTTGTCCCAACTTTGGGGTTGGCTATATGCATCCTAATTCTTTTGTCATGTCCCATCATTGGTTAAATTTTCGTTTTAAGTCATATGTTCTGATTATAATTCCTAATTACCACTAGCTAAGTTGTTGGCCTTCCTCTTCCTGTAGCACCACCGTCCATGTATGAGGGGACCCTAGGAGAGCCGCCGACTCCAACTACTGTCCATGTACGATCCATACTAGATCTGACCAACTGCCCATCCTACCTCCTCTACGTTTTTGACTGCCCATCTTTGGCTCAATAGAGTCTTTCAGTGGCATGTTTCGGTTCTCTTCCCCATTACTTAGAAAAAGTGAGCCACTGGTTCAGGTACAAGATACTATCATTACCGCCTGGACAATTAGACATCCAACCCGTAATCTCAACGACCCAATTGCTAGAGCGGAGCTCTACCAACTGAGCTATATCCCCCGAGCCAAGTGGAGCATGCATGAAGGAGTCCTTCTATTCTTTTCCTTGTATTCATGCATATGAGTTTGTTCAGCTTCTTCAAGCCTTTTAACTCTGAAAATAAGCCTATTCATGTTGAGCATGTCCTCACCTGGGACATGATGGCACTAACCAATTGATCGATCAAGAAAACACTTTTAAACCATTGTTCTATTATGTGAAACATAGTCGAAACTGTTTTCTACTATCACATTTTGGGACGAATTACTGAAACCACCCAAGAAACAATACCCTGTTTCGCAAAACCCCTTAAACTGTTACTAGGATGTGATGGCTCAGCCGTTCAGGTATGGGTTAATGCGTTATGCAAATCATCGATGCTTGATTTGAAGAGCATGCTTTGAAAAGAATCATATTTGTGTATTTATTTTCCCTTGTTATAACAATTACTCGATTATTGCAAGTGGTGGATTGCCTTGTTGGTTAGGGCCTTCCTCTTCAACATGCTGCGTCCCCGGGGTTCAAACCCTCCTCACTCTCCTTAGTGTGGTTGATTAGTGTATAATATCACATGTAATCAACAATTACTCCATTATTAGTTTTGTATTGAGCCAATATTACCTGATTAAACTCCCATGGACTTCTCTGTGAATGACATTTATCATCTTTATTATATTGATTTTGATCATGAATATTTGTTTTTTGAGAACAGGTGGTCGTATCACTGGGAAGTGGACCGTGGGATCAGCTATTTGGTGGTGGAAATGCTCCAGCCTTTGCCGTGGCAGCAGTTGCATCCTTAGCCAGCGGCCTGGTGGCGATCTTGGCAATTCCACGTTCTGCTGCTCCTAAGCCCGGAGCTGTCACATGAGGTATTTTGTTGTATCTACTTTCCACTAAACTTTTGTCACCAAAATGGTAAAATCTCAATAATTAGTAAAAATCTGTAAATAGCTGTTACTTGCTATACAGTCAATCAGTTGAAGTTACTTGTGTTCAAATAATTTAAGGGCCTGGCAGCGAGTATGTGGATGTTGAACTCAATTTCCACGTGAAGTGCTTCGATTCAGCAAATTATACATCAGAGTTTCTACAATTTATTCAATTCCTGCTGGGCGCTTGGTGAAATCCTTATGTTGGAATCATATATTTGTTTAGACATGGGAAATCCATGTGGAATGGGTGATTTTAGACACTGCTATTTTTAGAAGTGTAGTGGGAAACAAGAATGTCACAAAGCGATAGCTTTTCGCAGACGCTGGCTACGAAAATATGTTGATGTAATAGAAGTTAGTTAGTGCCCAGTGAGACAAGTTATCTACAACTAGTGGAGAATTTCTTGAATGAAAAAACCTGTCCCATCTGCAGGATTGTGGCAAATTGCCATGGAAAAGTAGGGGCAGCCTCCTCAGCTGTAGATTCCGGAATTAATCCGAGACTAGTTTGCTACCAACCAGAGATAATATGTTGCGGCTGTTGGAGAATAATTCGTCATGAAAATATCATGTTTCCTTTTGGGTAAAGCTTCGATTGGGCGATGGTGGTTTGGTTATGAGGTATTGGAATCTCATGCGTTTTGTTTATGGATTTTGTTGTATGAATGTGGTCGCCAGCAGTGAATATGTGAAATGTACTGGTCGAAACCTTGATTTAGACAATGCCTTTTTATTCTGTCTGATTTTTTTTTTGGTTCTCTCTTTTGTTGGAAAGTTTTATTCTTGTGATGGCTTTGCGTTTATTCTCTTTTCTTCTGTTTTTATTTTTTTTTAATTTTTATTTTTTTATAATTATATATTAAAATATTAATTAGTTAAAGTAAAATTTATTTTCTTCTTTGTAGCTGGACATTGGAATAAATTCTTGCCTTAATTGCTTTAATAAGTATCTATGAAAGTCTGTCTGCTTTTAATCCTCCCATCCCATGCTTGCTTGCTAGACAGGCTTCTAGTACTATTGGAAAGAAAAGAAAGGGAAAAAAAAATAAATCAAATCTCTCGGGTAACGTCCACTATTGCCATCGAAGAATACTTGGATCAGTTGTTCATGCGTGAGTGCGTCAAACAGCCAAGAATTGCTCACTTGCGCATTGACGGCAAAATTCATTTTGCTGAGTGGCACGGGGAACAAAGTGGGTTCCGGAAATAAAAGATGAAACATGCATAGTACCAAGTCGCAAGGCTTTTACACTAGTAGAAGAGAGATTCGTGAGACATTGTTTTTGAGAGAGAAGGCATATCAGAACTTTCCAGGAAAGGCAAGGGCAAAGCTCTTTTCTGCTGTGAGGGGAATATGTGAATTTGTTCGTGTATTTTTAAGAGGAATATTTATTTTATTTTATTATTATTAGTGTCAAATCCCAAGAGGTCCTATCATTGCAAATGTCCACTTCCCAAAACAGGCCTTGGAGTTTGTATATTTATTTTGTTATGATGTGGTTGATGGAGTTTTATTTTCTGTGGTCGCTCACCTTTTTATTTTATATTTTATATTTGATATAAAAAAATTGAGAGGATTTCCGATATAAAAATTTAAGAGCTGCTAGACTCACCATATTGTCTTATTTTCTCATTTCCGTTATATTTACACTCACTATAAAAAAAATTAAAAAATTAAAATGTTATTTCCTCACCAACTATTATTCCTAAAATAACCCTTAATATATATATATATATATATATATATATATATATATATTATAAACGTGTCTCTAAAAAAAAATATAAACAAATAATATTATTCTCTTAAATAATACGGATTAAATAGAATGATGATGGGAATGAATTGGAAGTCCGATCAGACCTGTGATTGAGGGAGAATCTCTTATCGAGTCCTTTAGTAAAATTGAAGCGCATCCCTTCAAACAGTTCAGGCTTTAAAGACACTACATACACATGCAAATAATCTCGTCTTAGACCCAACATTTGAGCACTTCTTTATTGTCCAAGTAAACCCAAAAATAAAAAGCCATTCCATTTGTTTTCTAAAATCGGGTTGTGTAACATGAGACACAAAAATGATAGTTACAAGACCTAATACTTTGTATTTCTCCGAGAATTAAAACTTTCATCAATTGCATGTAAAATAAAAACCCAGAAAGGCAAACGTTTAAATTCTAACAAATTGCACACAAAAAATTATTCTTTTACCTCTTCGATGCAAACATAACCCTCTACTTCTTCCATAAAAACGTCATCTTCTAAGTTCATTCTTTTGGCTTTCTCTCAATGATTTTGCTTTCTTTGAATGAAAAGAGATGAGAAGGATGAGAGATGGAAAGGATGAGTTAGGGTTTAAGGAAGACAAATAGTCTGAAGAGTTATCAAACCCAAACTTTTTTTTTATAAAAAAAAAAAAGCAGTAATGCAAAAGAGGGTAACTAAGGTCCTTATTAGTCATTTTACAAATGGACAAATTGTAATTAAAAAAGTCATTAAAAGGTGGGTGGGAAGATAAGACATTAAAAAAGTCATTATAAGGAGATAATTTTCACATAACTTCTTCTCACACTCTTCTTTATTTATCAGATTAAGTAAATCAAACGAAAACATAAATTAAGATTAAATCAGAGTATGTGAGACGCTAAAACTGATATACCTTTATCATTTCTCATTTTATATTTGAGTCCCAAAAAGATGCTACATTTATGTATTTTGGTTATTTTCTCAAATGCAAATACTAAAATCTTAAGACTCATCTTGAGTCTTAATATTTGAGTCTTTGTATTGAAGGAGAAAGCACTAGCCTCAAAACATGTGTTTTAACAATTTGGTTATGTCCATTGAAGATGATTGGACTCAAAATATAAATTTTATTGTTCTTGGTTGAATAACATTTTTCCTATTTTGGCACTCCACCTTGAACTCAATTCTCATATTGAAACTCAAATTTGAGTCTCAACTTCGCCAGAAACTTATAGATGAGCTTTAAGTCTCTGGAATATTGAACAACCTTAGACTCAAATTACAATAGTGTTATTTATTTTGTTTTGATTTCCACAAATTAAAATATCAGCACATCTATTTTTAATATCAAATCTACAATTATGAGTGAGTGAGTGATCATACATTTGCCCATTTATGTCATTGATACCCCAAAAAAAAATCTAAAATTCTGAATTGAGTGCAAGCATATAAGTATAAACCCCCACTATAACAACTTGGGTTGATACAAACTGGTGGAATTTGCATTTTGGGTGAGAGTGAATGAGACCCCACTCCTCAATTAAGAAGTTAAATTCGAATTTTTTTTTCTTTTCTTTTGCATTTGGAAGGAAAACCATTTTTGTGTATGAATTACCGTTCGTGCATGAATTATGCACCCTAAAAATAATGACCCGTGAATCCTTTTCATTTTTTATATCAAAGATTACAAAATGTGTGACAGAAGAATGTGACAAAAAACTCTACTTGTAAGGAAAATATCAAAATATATTCACTTTTTTAGACATGATTGATTGGTAAAGTTACAGTTGGGGAAATCTGTGCATAATTTTTTTAATTTTAATTTTCTGTTTTTTACTTGTTTTGGTCCATTCGTTTTGTTGCTTTTGACAAGCACCTCTCAAACCTCATCTTTCTCTACAGAAAAATACTCATTGAGCTCGATACACATGGAGTATCTGACATGGGCGGGGGTTATGGGTTTCTGGGATGCGATAAAATACAACTCTTCAATCTTCTCTTTCTCTTGGAAGTCACTCAAATGGGAAGATGAACTTTCATGCAACGGAGTTGTCATTCTGTCAATGTATGTATCAACATAATTACGCAATATTATATAAAAAAATTAAAACGCATAATAGTATACGGCTGATTTGAAATATCAAAACAGTAAAATTCATATTTATACGACAATACATGATCAGGTTGAGATATTATATTATTTGTGCCGTTCAAGTTGTAACTCGAGATACTAAAGTAACAGTGTCGTAAAATGGGAGGAGGGAAAAAGTTTTACTTGCTCAGTATCACTGATTGTTTGGGCTGGCGGTAGCAGGCAGAGTGGCAGAGGTGCAGAGCAGGAAACAGAGAGAGAGAGAGAGAGGAGAAAGAGCCAAGGCTCTCTCCCACAGAGAGACAGCCTCATCTCTGTTGTGTTAATAGGGATACAAATTAAACGGTTGTAAGTGGAGCACGTATCCATCAGTGTTCCCTTTCTCCCATCTGCCTACCTCTTCTCCAAGCATGCACACAGAGTCATCTCTCTCTCTCTTTCTCTCTCTCTCTCTCTCTCATCCCATTACAATCCATTTCTCAGTGGTCCCATTAGTACCTACCTCCAACATACCATCAACATATATGATATATATCCCTCCCACATAATTGTTTGTTTATTTATTTGTTATATTAAAAAATATGGTGAAAAAAGGTGCAACAAAAGATGAGTTTAGATTTGCCACACATTTTCCTCACTTGGACAAAACCCTTCCCCAAAACCAAAACCAAAACCAAAATCCCACTTGTTTAGTTAAATTAGGTTAAGCCCCAATTTACCAGCAAACTAAGCAAATCTTAGTTTGATACTCAATGTTTCTGGTGGTTGATACTTTTGCGAGTCTCAAGTCTCAATTTATTGTTTAATTACATCCGAAACCAGCGACCTCATCTATCTGGCTTAGGATTAAGTGCATGACAAATTTTGAGCAACGTCTCTCAATAGAGTGATCAAAAAATGAGTTACAATTGTCTTGTCTTATGTTTGTTGAACTTAATAATAATAATGACATATTGGCCTCTTTAAACGACACACTAGAGAAAACGAAGTACCATTTACAAATGTGGGAATTTGTAAGACATAACAGAACTCGATCCCATCCTGACCCTCGCACCAAGCAAGGTCCTAGTTGGGGCCATCGGAAGTACGAGGGTTTTTATTTACTACTAAAGTGACTACTACTTTCCATATGCAATTAGGATCTTAACAAATGGATCGTGAAATCAAGGCCACTTTAAAAGGAAACAAACTTTACCACAAGTTAAAATACTTGATTGACCTCAAAACCCATGCCTTACTTTAAAAGGAGTTTTAACGAAAAGTCCGCGGTACTGTTCACTTTAACGAAAAACCACATTTTTACACTAAAAAGTCAAACCTGGTACTATTTACTTTACTCTTTATTTTGTCCTTATCGTTAAAACTCAAAGTTTTCAAACCCTTTTCATTACTCTTTATTTAAATCCTCCTAAGTGGGGTGGGGAGGGCCAAAAACAGGTTGTAAGCTGTGGCACCTCTCAAATTGAGCTATCTAGTCAGTAGCAACCTAGTGATGTGTTGAAATATTCTAATCAAGTGAAGAGACAGCACAGAGCTTTGCTGAGATTGGGTAATGTTGCTAAACGTGTTTTGTGCCAAGATGCAGACATGCAGGGCCAAAAAAGTTCAAATATGCAAACATGTTTGCTGCCCACGAGTTAGCTAGCAGTTCCAGTTGTTGCCCATATTCTCAAAGACAGTAACAATACACAACAAACTAATAGGCTCTTGTCATTTCTCAAGCAAGCAAGCAACAAATTAATTAACTAAAATGCTATGCAGCACTAGTCACAAATTAAAATGCTTTTTTACTACCAATTCCACTTGGCAATGGCATCCTAATTTAAGATAAACTTGTTTTACTTTTTTGGTATAGAAAAACAGATCCGAATGCAGGCTATAGATTGGGGGGAGGGGTTTAAAAAAGATTATCTACTTAAGCGAAAAGGTTTAACCATGAACGCATCAACACCAACTTAATCCCACTACTGACAAAGTGCCAAACTCGGGCCACAATCGACCAATAATCTTTCGGGGTTTTCACTTGTTTCATTTTTTTTCTGAGTTTCTCCACCCACACCTTTCAAACTTTCATACCACCATATGAACACAAAATGAGGTGACTAACCTAATATTTACAGAGAGAGAGAGAGAGAGAGAGAGAGAGAGAGAGAGAGAGACAGAGAGGTAAACATTAGGGACGAATGGAAGGTCGGCCCCCACGCAACCTCCCCATTACCACTTTTATTTTAGGTTTCATCTTTTCCCCCTTTTATCTTTCTGGCTGAATGAATCATTTCAAAGCATTTTCGGGAGGACACTCCTTCCCTATGAGGGTTCTCTCTTGGATATATTGACACGTGCATGAAGCAAATTATGGGACCCAATTTCTTTCATGCGTATATAAAACCCTCCTCACCCTACTTCCCTTCTCGCATTCAAAGTCCTCCAACCTAAAACAAAAAGACCCAACAAAAAACAGGGTCCTTCCTAATTCTATTTCTTCCCACACTTTGTTCTTTAAAATTTTTGGTTTTTTTTATCCAAAACATCAATAGTTTTAGCTTAGCAAATTAAGCAAATCAATCATGTGCAACCCAAAGCCTTCTTCTCCCTCCTTATTTCTCTCGACCAACAAAACCCTCTTAATCAAAACCTCCAACAAAACCATGGACGACCTTCACTCTTCTGATGTTTTTGTTGACGATGACGATCAAGAGCTCCATAGATGGCCTACTCTCTCCGAGGTACTTAACAACAAAATCCCAACAATCATTTTCACGATATATAAAAAAAAATGTCTATATGCTTCTTGTTTTTTTATTAATTAATAATGTTTGGACGGCGTTTCGAAGTAAACAATTAATTACATGTGTTAATTAATTCTTGGTATCTTTCTTTCTTTTTGCATTTTTCAGGCTGTACAAGAAATCAAGGCCATAGGGAAGATCTCAGGTCCATCAACCATGACAGGACTACTTCTCTACTCAAGAGCCATGATCTCCATGCTTTTTCTGGGATACCTCGGTGAGCTTCAGCTCGCCGGAGGCTCTCTCTCAATTGGGTTTGCCAACATCACAGGCTACTCCGTCATCTCCGGCCTCGCCATGGGAATGGAACCCATCTGCGGCCAAGCGTACGGCGCCAACCAGATGAAGCTCCTCGGCCTAACCCTTCAGAGAACCATCCTCCTCCTCCTCTCCACCTCGCTACCCATCTCCTTCATGTGGTTCAACATGAAGAGAGTCCTTCTCTGGTGCGGCCAGGACGAAGAGATTTCCTCCGTCGCCCACACTTTCACCCTCTTCTCCATTCCTGACCTCTTCTTTCTCTCCCTTCTCCACCCTCTCAGAATTTATCTGCGCACCCAAAACATCACATTGCCAGTGACCTACTGCTCCGCCATCTCTGTCCTCCTCCACATCCCTCTAAACTTCCTCCTCGTTGTTAAATTCCAAATGGGGATTTCCGGGGTGGCCATAGCCATGGTTTGGACTAATCTCAACCTCTTCATCCTACTCTTTTCCTTCACGTACTTCTCCAATGTTTACAAGGACACGTGGGTTTGTCCCAGCGCTGATTGCCTCCGCGGCTGGTCGTCTTTGCTTGCGCTCTCTATCCCGACCTGCATCTCCGTTTGCCTCGAGTGGTGGTGGTACGAGTTCATGATAATGCTGTGCGGACTGTTAGCCAACCCAAAAGCCACCATTGCTTCAATGGGAATACTAATCCAGACCACCTCGCTTGTCTACGTGTTCCCTTCGTCGCTCAGCCTCGGCGTCTCCACGAGAGTCGGGAACTTATTGGGCGCTAAGCGACCCTCAAAAGCGCGCATTTCTATGATCGTCTCGCTCGTTTGCGCGGTGGCTTTGGGCCTTTTAGCCATGTTGTTCACAACATTGATGAGGCACCAATGGGGGAGATTTTTCACTAATGACGCGGAAATACTCAAGCTCACGGCGATTGCATTGCCGATAGCAGGGCTGTGTGAGCTCGGAAACTGCCCGCAAACCACAGCCTGCGGTGTTTTGAGGGGAAGCGCGAGACCTACGGTTGGAGCCAACATAAACTTGGGGTCATTTTACTTGGTGGGAATGCCGGTGGCGATGCTGATGGGGTTCGTGGTGAAAATGGGGTTTGCAGGACTGTGGCTTGGATTGCTTGCAGCTCAAGGCTCTTGTGCTTTGCTCATGTTCTATGTCGTTTGCACAACAGATTGGAATCTTCAGGTCAAAAGATCAAAGGATCTCACCCAAGCTTCTGCAGCTTCTACAATTTCTTCGATAATACCAATATCATTCCCACCACCACCAAGTTCTGATCATAGGGATCCCAACTTGGAAGATGCTGAGGTTGTCAAATCATCAGAAGCGCTGGAAACAGACCCACTTGTTGTATGATCATCATATATATATATATATATATATCATATCATCGGCTGCTACAAAAAGTTCACACTAGCAATTATTAATCGGCTGCTACAAAAAGTTCACACTAGCAATTCTTTTCCTAGGTGTATTAATCAAACATTGTATTTGAATTATTAATCGGTTTTTCATGTGTTGGATACGTGTGTTGAGAGAGAGAGAGAGAGAGAGAGAGGTTTAATTGCCGGTTGCTTTTGAGCCGTGATAAGATCCGTTCCTACCCTTCTTCTTGGTCTATTCCAAATTAGGCAAAAATCTTGCTGTCCTAAAAGGGAGATTACACATTATTACATACAATTTCTTTGCAGATTCTAACCTTTTAACACATTATTTCTGTTCTAAGAACTAATTTAATGGAACACGCATTGTTCGGATCATAAATATAAGTAACACTTTCTAATATATATATAGGGGTGTGATATCCACACACCCCTTTTTACTTCTCTCGCACTTTTTTGGATTTCGACCGTCGGATCGGATGAATTGAAGAAGATCTAACGGACAAAAAGTAATAGGGGTGTGTGAGAAGTAAAAAGGGGTGTGTGAATAGCACACCCCTATATATATATGCATTAACTAATTAACACCTAAGTTCAAATTCACCAGTTCATATATAAAATATCGCTTATCTAAAAAAGAAATGTCAAACAACACATGCATAATGTGAGTTAATCCAAATGGCCAGAACGACTTTTGTAGCCTCGTTTGAATGTCTTTGGGGATTAAAGTAGTTTACAAGCATGCGAAATTGCTCAGTTCACTATTTAAGAGACTTGTAATCTGGTCTGCTAATTCTTTTTTCTCTTGTTATAGTGCTTGGAATCATTTCCAAGCGTGCAAAAGTCTTTCTCACATGCATGCATCTGGTTTGTTTGATATTATTTTATGTGTTCACGAGGAGCTTCTTTTGTAGATATTTTTTTTAAAGAACTTTAACGAAAAATTCTCGGTACTATTTATTTTAACAAAAAATTATATTTTTATACTAAAAAGTAAATTTTGATACTATTCATCTTACTTTTTATTTTATTCTTATCGTTAATACTCAAAGATTTAAAACTATTTTTATTAGTTTTTTTTTTAATTTTATCCAAAAGGGTTTCAATTTGAAATTATCTATAGCTATATATAATAGGTGGCTGTCCCTCTAGGCTTCAGCTCAGCACACTTTGCTAGATGATGAAGCAATTATACCAAGTTGAAAAGTAAACAAAAACCAAATTTGAAAACACAGAAATTAGCACAAAAACAAAAATACATATACATATCTATATAACTGTGAGAGAGAGAGAGAGAGAGAGAGAGAGAGAACTAAAGAAAATAATTTGAAAATTTTGAATTTTAATGATAAGGATAAAATAAATGATAAAATAAATAGTATCAAAGTTGACTTTTTAGTGTAAAAATGTAATTTTTTATTAAAGTAAATTATACTGAGAGTTTTTCTTTAAAGTTTGCAAAATAAAATGATGACAATAATTGACAGTAGAGAAGTATCTATTGAAGGAGACATTTTTTAAAATTCTAAAATCATAATTTGGTACATCAAATGTTATAATATACTTAGTTGAGTTTTTATTTATTTTTGAAATTTCTAAACCAATTGTATTGTTATACTTTGTATACCGTCGTTTTTCAGACACATTAAAAAAAATTTCCTCAAGAAGGGGCATTGAATGGAGTGGGGCCCTAGATTCTAATTGAAGAAACAAAATCCAGCTATTATTGCCTCTGTCTACTTCTCAGATGACAGCAATTGGAGCAGTGGCTCTGCATTACTAGTTTCCCACTCCACACCGCCCATCATAACCCTGCCCAGCTACTTCCCCCAATTTTTCTCATGTATGATGTTCCAATTTTGTAATCCATATTTAATTCATGTCTTGTAATATATATAATGTCTCTATTAAACACCTTAAATCGATGACCAAACTCATGCGCCCAAAGAGTTGGAGGGGGAGTTTGGCTACATAATTTTTGATGTCTAAGTTAGTTTTTTTTTTTTAAAAGAGAGATTTAGGGTTAAGTTGTGCATAGTAACTTCAACTTACTTGAGAAGTGTATAAAATGGGGTATTTATTGGGAGATAGTCGGTCACATGTGTAAGGATTGTCATGCCATGGGTCAACGTCGAGTTGGCAAATGTGTGTCATCTCATTAGATGTAGTAGAAAAGTATCTTTAAGATGCTGAAATATCTTAAAAATGCTAGAAAATAATCCTTAGGGTATTATGTAGACATTGAAATTTAGGTAAAATAAATGTTGACCAATAATTAAAATTTCAATGCCCACGTATCACATAAATTTTACACGTAGCGTATGACTCGACGAAAAATCGAAAAAAGTCAGAAAATCCATCAAACATGACACGTGTCAACACCTGGCAGAAACGACTTATTTTATCTGATTATTTAAATCCAAAAATCAAGTTTTGGAATTCTATAAATAGGAATCCATTATATTCATTTCATTTCACCAATTCACAAATATATTTCTCTACTCCCAAATTGAAAGAGAATTCTCTTGAAGTTCGTTCTTCACTCATCGTTCTTCGAGATCAAGCCCCGACGACCCTTGAAGAAACGCTCATCCATCCTAAGATCAAGCCACCAACGGCCCTTCGGATCAACACAACATCAATGTTCATCATCAAATACCTGAAGATCATCCTCGTTCATCCTAAGATCAAGCCCAACGGTCTTTCGGATCAACACAACATCAACAAATCCACACCACTGTTCATCCCAAGAATCAAGCTCCAACAGCTCCTTTGGACCAACACAACATCAACAAAGCCATACCACTGTTCATCCTAAGACCAAGCCCCAACGACCCTTCGGATCAACAGCCCATCAACAAATCCATATCTTACGAAGATAGAATCAGAGGATAAATTATAAAGAGATTGTAACCCAAATTCATTAATACAAATATATTTTGTACACGTGTTCTTGTGTTTCAGAAATTTTTCGTGTTTACAAATTTGGCATGCCCAGTGGGACCATCTCTACCTCTCATCTCTTTCTTCGTTCAAGAAAACCGAAACACACTTCAAGAACGATGTCTTTAAACAAGGAACAAGTCATCGGCGCTACCTCCATGAAAGAACGGCTTGTTCAAATGAAGGAAATGATTGTAACAATGACGAGAACCCTTGAAGAAAATGACTTGAAGATCGCTATGCTCTTGGGCAAAATGGGGGCAAGGCATGATGAAGGATCTGGCTCTGATTCCAAGAAAGGTGGCGACGAAGAAGAAGAGCCTCCGGTGGAAAATGTTGAAGAAGACCCAAAGCCAGACCAAGCAGCGGCACTCATGACATCTCTCTCCATCAAGTAGTTGCAGGAGATGATCGCCAACACCGTCAAGGCGCAGTACCAAGGGAGCTCAAATACCTCCGGGTCGTACTCGAAGCCTTACTCCAAGAAGATTGATGCCCTAAAGATGCCAAGGGGCTATCAACCACCCAAGTTCATGCAGTTCGATGGAATGAGAAACCCACTAGCACCGTCGCCGAAGAGCAAAGCTTCACTGTGCAACGCTGGCAAATCGTCACCACTTCTTCAAAAGTAAGAGTATCTCATATCACACTTTGTCCCTATCATTTTCCTTGTCTTTGTTCTCATCTGCAAGACAAGCAGAAAGAACACAATCAGTCGAAACCTGAAAATAAACTTCCGATCTGGAACTGATTGCCTGGAACCTTTGCCTGGTTGCTTACCTTACATTGCTCTCGAGCATTCATCCTCAGCTGTTGTCAAGGTCACGAATTCCTTCGTCAAATACCTCAGCGCAGTTGATATGGTGGTGGCTAACCATTCAAATGCAAAGGTTGCGTACCACTTCTGCTATGCAAAAAGATTAAAGCAGAAGGATCAATGATGAGCTAGCACCGTCGCCAAAGAGTAAAGCTTCGATATGCAACGCTGGCAAATCGTCACCATTTCTTCAAAAGCAAGAGCATCTCATATCACGCTTTCTCCCTTCCTTTTCTTTATCCTTGTTCTCACCTGCAAGACAAGGAGAAAGTGAGCAATCAGCCGGCATTTGGAATCAACTCTTCGATCCAGAACCGACTGCCTGGAAACTCTTCCCTAATTGCTTACCTAGCATTTGCATTCCATTCCTGCATCAGTAATGCAAATACTGCAAGAGAAGATGCCACACATGCATGGGAGAAAACCGGAGAAGATGCCGCTTCTGCAAGGGAAACAGATAAGGCAAGGGAAAATGATACATTGAAGCATGTAGAAACAAGCACGACGAAACATGTGCCAGGCCGTCCGCTACTTCTTTAAAAGCAAAAGTATTTCATATCATCAAGTTATGACGTACTCTGGATTTGATGGACTTGTTTTGACCATCAAATTCTTGAGTCGGCTTGCAAAGATCACTTGCCACGTAAAGTCGCTCATGGTCCATTTCCTTCAAGATCAAGCCACCAACGGCCCTTGAAGGAATCACAAGTCCAATTCAAGATCAAATGTTCACCACCCTTGAATCAACTTCAACTCTAGATAAATGGGTAAGCTCAGACTTTTAGAAAATCTAGCAGAAGAAAAAACTCTCTAGCCCAATTCAAGAATAAACTTGTGGAAAGATACTTCTTCAAAAGCAAAAGTATCTCATATCATCAGAGTCAAAGACAAAGATATCTCATGGCATGTTTTTCCTTTACCCTTGCTCTTGCCTATGAGACAAGGAGAAATAGAGCGATCGGTCAGCACTTGTAAAGATTGAACAGAGAAACAGACCAACACTTCTACCTCGTGCCTGCCTGCCATGCAAAAGAAACAAAGCAGAGAATAATGCAGCATGGGTCATACATCTGCACATGCTGATTCATCGTCAACAAAACCGAAGATCGCTTGCCATATAAAGTCGTTCCTGGTCCGACAAGATCAAGCCTTAACGGCCCTTGGAGAAATTAAAAGCCCGATTCAAGATCAAGTGTCCATCACCCTTGAATCAACCTTCAAGATTAAGTCGCAACGGCCCTTGGAGAAATTGCAATCCTGATTCAAGATCAAGATCAAGTGTCCATCACCCTTGAATCAACCTTCAAGATTAAGTCGCAACGGCCCTTGGAGAAATTGCAATCCTGATTCAAGATCAAGTGTCCATCACCCTTGAATCAAAACCAGTTCAAGATGAAGCTTGTGGAAAGTCAACAAGCACAACAAATGCACGTGCCGATTCGTCCCAGCAAAGTTGAATAGATCCCAGCCCAATCCAAGATCAAGCCTCGACGGCCCTTGGATCGACATCTATATTAAAGAAACTTCAAAATGCACATTCTACACGTGACAAGCACATGTATGCGGCGCACCTTGAAGTGGGGGCATTTGTAGACATTAAAATTTTGGTAAAATAAATGTTGACCAATAATTAAAATTTCAACGCTCACATGTCACATAAATTTTACACGTAGCGTATGACTCGACGAAAAATCGAAAAGAGTAAGAAAAGCCATCAAACATGACACGCGCCAACACCTGGCAGAAACGACTTATTTCATCTGATTATTTAAATTCAAAAATCAAGTTTTGGAATTCTATAAATAGGAAGCCATTCCATTCATTTCATTTCACCAATTCACAAATACATTTCTCTACTCCCAAATTGGAAGAGAATTCTCTTGAAGTTCGTTCTTCGTTCATCGTTCATCGTTCTTCGAGATCAAGCCCTGACGACCCTTGAAGAAACGCTCATCCATCCTAAGATCAAGCCACCAACGGCCCTTCGGACCAACACAACATCAAAATTCATCATTAAATCCCCGAAGATCATCCTCGTTCATCCTAAGATCAAGCCCCAACGGCCCTTCGGATCAACACAATATCAACAAATCCACACCACTGTTCATCTCAAGAATCAAGCTTCAACAGCCCTTTCGGACCAACACAACATTAACAAATTCATACCATTGTTCATCCTAAGATCAAGCCCTAACGGCCCTTCGGATCAACAGCCCATCAACAAATCCATATCTTACGAAGATATAATCAGAGGATAAATTATAGAGAGATTGTAACCCAAATTCATTAATACAAATATATTTTGTACACTTGTTCTTGTGTTTTAGGAAATTTTCGTGTTTACATATTATTAAATCAATAATAGTATTTAAGAATTATACTTAGAAAAGTGGATGTAATTGTGCTTCCTTGAATAAAAGAATATGCCTTCAATGAAGAAAGCCTCAAGGTATGAATTAGTTATTAATTCTACCTTTAATTACCTTGCCTTATCTCCTTGTCATGAGTAAAAAAGCTTGGACAAGTCGTAGTCAGCAGCTCAGGTCTTCTTGGTTGTTGAACTATGTGGAACGGATGAGCGCCTCACCGGTTTAAAGAGGGCATTTTCATCTCTTGTAGGTAAAATTCCATGTGCCAGCTCCATAATTTTCTAGATTATTTTTGGCTTTACATCTTTAACATATAAACAATATAGGAAAAGGTCATTTTGGCATTTAATTTTATTATTATTATTGTTGTTATTATTATTATTATTACTACTGTTGATGCATAAAATCAGGTATACTTTGGAACAATGTAAAGTGTCAAAGTGTGACCTTGACAAGGTTGCTCCGGTAAATATGTAGAAAGATAGAGATAGGGAAGCAGACACAAGATGTATGTGGTTCACCCTAAGTTGGGCTACGTCCACGAGGGTAGAAGAGTTCTCATTAATAATGTAGACTGTACATGATAGAGAGGTTTCAGCATAGTCATCATTCGTGAGTTCTAATAATGAATTCATTACAATAATGGCATTAGAGATTAATTGTAGAAGAATGATTTCCTATTATAGTGTAAGACAGTCACACACTTTCGTCCTCGGTTGATGTGGAACTCTAAAAAACTTTATTCTGATGTTGACATGTCTCGCGTTGTGATTGGCCTCCTGGTCGGAGAGAAACTCTTGTGCTTCGACAGGGGTTCCTGAACAAGAATCCTTCAGTGGGTCTTTGAAGGTATAAAGTTGACTGGTGCTCGGTATTTTCAGGATTGATGAAATATAGTACAAACAATGCTCCTCAAGTTCCCAAGTAAAAAAAGCTTCTTAGTTGGGTACTTGCAAAACCCAAGTAAGTGAGTAATCTCGAAGCTTTTGAGTGCCCAAGTGTAATAGCATATAGTGAGTGTCCCCCAAGTCTCCAAGCGAGGAGGACAACCAAAGGAGGTGGCTTGATTTTTGTTGAGTTGCTGAGGGACCAAAGTCCCGCTTTTTTCTCTTCTTTGCCTTTTTTTTTTTGGTAACATTTCCATTTTTTAGGACTAGGAACAAAAAAATGTGGGAGGGATCGCATAGATAGATTTTGCTTCAGACACTCTTGAGCAAAAGTGTGCTAGGTTTTATTGAGTTTAGTAATAAGCAAAGGTATGCGAAGCTTCACACTTGCATAGGTATGTGAAGCTTCCACCCTTCATATATATGTGAGCTTTGCACTTGTAGCTCCCCCTGTATGGGTGTGTGAAGCTTCACACTTGTAGCTTCCCCCCCCTTCATAAGTGTATGAAGCTTTGCACTTACCTAGCTTGATTTCATGCCAAGGTGGTGGAAGCTAACATAGGACTTCATAAGTTAATTTGAGCAAGAGTGTGTGAGGCTATCTACATGTTGTAGTTCTTGAAGGCTCGAATGAACCATATAATATGATTTTGCTTCGCAGACTTGTGAGCAAGAATATGCGGGCTATCTACATTTTGTAATTGTGAAGGTTTAGAGGAACCATATAATATGATTTTGCTTCACACTTGTGACCAACAGTATGCAAGGCTATCTAGGATAGAGATAGGGAAATATCATTAAGTATAGGTAAATATGTAGAGGTATAGGGATAAGGAAGCAACCATAAGATGGTGGTTCACCCTAAGTTAGGCTACATCCACAAGGATAGAGGAGTACTCATTAATAATGTAAAGTGTACATGATGGAGAGGTTTAAGCATAATCATCATTAGTGAGTTCTAATAATGAATTAAGTAAAATAACGACATTTGGGAATAATTGTAGAAGAATAATTTCCTTTTATATAGTTGAGGAGAGTCACACACTTTCGTCTGCATTCAATGTGGGACTCTAAGAGCTTTATTCTAATGTTGACATGTGTCACATTGTGATTTGTCTTCTAGTTGGAGAGAAACTCTTATGCTTTGGCAAAGGTTCCTTAACATGAATCCTTCAGTGGGTCTCTGAATGTAAAAGTTGACTGGTGCTCGAAAGTTACGGGATTGGTGAAGTATGGTACAAACTACAAACAATTATTATCATTATTATTTATTTATTTATTTACAAAATAGTTGATTTTTAATTTGATTAATTGGAACTGGATTAAAACAAAAAAAATTGGATACAATCTTGAGATTTTTCGAACCATACGATGCCAAGCAAAACGAGCTAAATGGTTAACAACAAAATTAGTTTCATAACAAGCACCAAGAGCAAAACATCCACTAGTTGTCTCTCTGAGCAACTCTCCTTCATCGCCACCATTTGATGACAATTTTAATTAGTAGCGATGTATTTAAAGGAAAATTCCACAGTACCTTTTAATTAAAAAAAGGGTATTGTTATCTTTTAATTTAACGTTGGCAATGTATATAATGCAATCGCATCCAAATATAATATCTTACGTTTACAGGATAATATGATTATAGTTATGGTTATAATTAGAAATACAAATGAAGTAGTTATTACTTTAACATGGTTGGTAGTTATGATTACAGGTTGCCACTTAGTATTATGGTATAGTGGTATTCCTCTTTACTTGTAAGTGAGAAGTTTTAGGTTCGATTCTAGTCAAATGCGCATTTGAAACAAATTATTATGGCCAGCGTGAGGTTTAACTCATTCCCACACCCCTTAATTAGTGTAGGTAAAATAGAATGTATTAAAAAAAAAAGTTGGTAGTTACGTTGTAGATGTCCAATTACACTGTCAAGATAAGTTATTATTCTTAGACGTGATTGCATTACTTTACCCATGTTGATAATTACATCACAGACGTCTTATTACAGTGCAGACTAAAACACTAATTATATTTATATAAATGTTACCTAAGTGTTATATAAATGATTTCCCAAATTATATATGTAAACCACAAGGGGTGGCTCAGTGGTCGGGGACGAATTTTTGGCTCATATTCCACACAACATGTTCTGGGTTCGATTCACAGTGCTAGTGCATCAGACGATGGTGGCCAGAGAGAGACTGAAATACCTCTATGAATCTTTCACTCCTAAAATGATGGATTATCGTGACGAAACTACCAGCTGATATTATATATATATATATATATATATATATATATATATGTATATTTATTTTTATATTTACTCTTGTAGCTTTTGCATTCCTGGACGTAGTGCTTGAAGCCTACTTCTCCTCTCATCAGCTTTCCTTATCTTCTTTTTGTGATCGAATTGATATATCTACGTATCTCTATCTAACCATCCTAGTACTACTCCATGAACACCATGCATTTGTGGCAAATAATTGTCTTTATAATGGGTGGTACTAGTATACCATGTATCCATATTTCCTATATTACCCTACATACCAATTGGGTTACTATTACAGGTTGTGTTATGTTGCAACTTACAAGCTCATAATTATTTTATTCGTTCTTTTTCTTTATTTTAAATGTAACACAAAATTTTATTTTGAGTGATTTCAAATTAGTCTTAACCTTTTAAAATATTTTCAATAACTACGTAAAGTTTTACAAATTAGACATTTGTTAGGTCACCGGTGTTAAGTGATGACTTTACTAACATTAAGTAATGTTTCTAGCACTAAATGATGAGGTGGACCAATACTAAAGTTGCTCTTAACTAATCGTCATCTTTGGAGCTCTAATTTTCCAAATAGACTCCTTTTAGCCAAGTTAAGACATAAATTTGCTTATCTAAAATGCGTCGATTTGGAGATTGAAAACACCATAAATGCCTTGAGGGTAAAAACTAGCTTTAATAATTGTCCACGTCATCACTTAATGCTAGTGAACTTAACAAATGTCTACTTTCAAAATGTTAAGTAATTATGGTGTCAAAAAAAAAAATGTTAAGTAATTATTTGAAATATTTTAAAATTAAAGTTAAGATCAATTTGGAATCAATCCTAAAAGTTAAATAGCTATACGAACTAAAAAATAATAATAATAAAATAAAATTACATGCACCGTTCCTCGGACACCTAATTAAACTTAAATTTTTTAGGTTTTGGTGGATGATACCCTCGTAAACTTGGTAATATCTTTAAAAGTGTTTTACCTATATTCGGTAGCCAACAACCATGATTCAATTTTATTAAAATGTTATATGAAATAGTGGGGAGTAAATTGCATTAAAAAATATGAAAAGATGAAAACAAAAGTAGGTATATAAATAAAAGAGACTAGCAGCCAGTTTGGAACTCAAGTGATTGGAAAACCATTCGCACGACTTGCATCATCTTATGTACAACTCTCTTTCCAAAAGTAGGTATATTTAGATACTAATCAATCTCCAAGATTATTTCATGCTTTGATCTTTGATTAGGTGGAAGACTTGATCTTCAACGAAAATCAATCTCATAAATATGTGGATGTTTCGTTGCAAGCATTTTAATCTATTGGATGCACGAGATTCAGGCACACGTTATCAGGGTCAAATAAAATTATGAAGCAAGGATTGATTATGCAGGATTTGGCGAAAAGCCAAATCTTTTCGAGAAGAAATTTAACGATTGAAATTCTTGTGCTAAGTGGCATGGAGATACAAGTACCTGATAGTATACAAACGGAAAGTAGAATTTATGTCCATCTGAGATTATATATTGGATATGGGTCTGATAACATAAACATAGCATAGTCAGGATGGCCGAGTGGTCTAAGGCGCCAGACTCAAGTTCTGGTCCTCTAACGAGGGCGTGGGTTCAAATCCCACTTCTGACAAATCTTGTTTTTAATTTTTTTTTAATTTCTTTTCTTTATAACTAGATGGGATTCCAAAGACATAAACGACTAATTTGTCATGCGAAAATAATGCATGATGACATTTTTTTTCCTTAAATAATGCTCCTAGTGCTGACACACCCCGACCCAAGTCGAGGCATGCTAGCCTTCATTCAAAGGTGACGTAACCAAAGGTGCAAGTGATGTAAAAAAAAATGTGGATAAATTTAAAACACCCTAGCAATGGATTTAGAGCATAGATAACAAATAGTGCAGTCGAACTAGAAAAGTGCTTAATACATAACTGGGAAGAGTTCCTACGCTAAATGGATATATGTCAGTATCGCCGGATATTCCTCAAATGCCACAGAGAGTTCAGCTAACTAGGACATGAAGGGGCAAAAATCAGAAGGGTGAGTGGGCACAAATATAAAAGTTTATAAAATCTATTTATTTTCTGAACATACTAACCCCTCACTATAAAACATGTATACCTTCCAGAAAACATACTACATATATGTATGAAATTGAATACAAATCAGCAGTCAATCCAGAAGCATGCCATATCACAATATCGCAACAATAATATGAATAGAATCAGATGCTCAACAACCTAGGCTAGCACACTAGTCTGGGTCACCTAATGTGACCTGTACGACTATATCTATTACTCATCAATCTATGCCAGCACACAAGTCGAAGTCGCCTAATGCAACATGTACGACAGGGCTAGGTGTAACAATATACACTCTAGTGCTACGATCACGTGAAGACTAGCGCTATGCGTGGTCACCTACGAGTCAGAGTCGCCTAATGCAACCTGTATGACAGAGCTAGCATCTACTTGGATCCAAGGCAAGCGTGCGGTGCGGGAGGTGAACATACACGTAAAGAACTAACCCTGGCCTGGGGCGGGAGCACTAACACCAGGGTGCAGCAATGATGAGCACTATATGAAAATATGCATGCCATAATGATTCAATGATTGCAATCAACATAATAAACTTACCTGAACTTACCTGTGCATTCCGTAGGATTATTTTAGCATTTCACAACAGTGCAACATTTATGAGTAAATAAAATGCATATGAATATGCCATGACAATATATAAATCTCAACCACATAATAGTATTTTAAAATTAAGTAAATCATGGCATAAAATGCATAAATCAATTTAAAAGCATTTGTGGTAACTATAAAGTTTATAAATATATACAAAAACAAACTGCCCACTCACTGATATGTCGATGGATCGTAACCCCCTAACCTCGCTTGTCCTCATACGTCCTTGGGGTAAATCTCCCATATATATGAAACAACTAATAATAATAAGTTAATAAGGACATACACTAAAAGTTAGGAATAACTCCTCATAGATTGCTCAAACAGAAGATTTGAATATACGAAAATGTTCTACTTGAAAGTCACGGACCCGCACATGTCAAGCACTTGCCGGCCAGATGCCGAACTCGCCCTTACACGCTGCCCAACCCACGGCCACATAAGCGGCCATGCGCAGGCATGTGCACCGCAGAAGTTAACAGCCGTCAGAAATATTCCGTTAAATAGTTAACAAAGTTTAACGGCGTTACTTGACGCCATTAGAATATTCAGTCAACTTTGATAGAATATTCTTTGTCTTCTCCGGTGAGCCTCGCCGTCTGCCACTGCCGTGTAGTTTTGTCGATTTATGGGAAATTTTCAAAATCGCATAATTTCTTCATTTCTCAATGATTTTTGACCAACTTTATATGGAAATGAAGCTCTTGAGGAGAAGAACAAGATTATACCTTTCATAAGTCCAAAAAATGGACAGAAGTGACCTGAAAATGGCTCGAAAAGTTCAGTAAAAAACTCGACTCCTTGAACTCGCTGGTTTCGACGTCAACTTGACTCCAAACTTAGTCTAGGGACTCCAGGGGGTTGTGTAGAAGCTTCCCCACATTCTAAAACCTTGTGGCTCGGCTTGAAACTTGTCGGACGAAAACTCATCGAGTCGGACCTTCTAAGTTGACGAGTCAAAACTCGTCCGTTTCACGATCTGAGGGTACGTCTGTGATTGTGAGTTCAAGGGGAGTTCAATGGTAGTGTTTTGGGAGTCGATCTAGGAAGTTTAGATGTCAAACTTGCTAGCTAAAGAGAGAAGAGAGGTTTTAGGGAAAGATAAAGAAGGAAAAAAGAGTGAGTGAATGTAGTTTCTCATTGGAGGAGAGAGAGTAGGATCAAATTTAATTGGGCGAAAGGGAAGGTTTTGATTGGTGTGGAGGGAATTAGAGAAAAAAGGAGTGAAGGTGAGGGTTTTAGGGAAAACAAATTTGATTAGTATGGTGATTGGGAGACATGGATCCACTTTTTGAGGATAAGAGATTAGATTTTAGATTTTGTGCAATTTTAAATGTACAAAATATGTATCCTTAACAGTGTTTTCAATACTGTAAATTTGTACGTGCGTGTACAAAATACTCGTGGTTAACGTACTTTAACGGAGCGTAACTTTTTCATTATAGATTCTATTCGGGTCTAACTCGTGCCCATGCGTTCGTAATGACAAGTACTAAATAATTACGTTAGCTAGAAAATAATTTAAAGCTGCATAATCACATCCACGTTACTTTGCCAACAAGGGCATAAACGTCAATTTACACACTCGGGGAGAATTTACATAGGAAATTAGGGACGGGTCGTCACAAATGCCATTTAGTACAATAGTCTAGTGGTACTTTTCTTCACTTGTAAGTGAGAAGTCTTAGGTTCGATTCTTGCCAAAGGTAAATTTGAATCACCTTATTGTTAGCCCATTGTGAGGCTAAATCCACCTCCTCCTACTTAGTGTAGAAAATATCATTTTTAATGCTCCAAATAATTAACACATAGTCATTTGTAGGATCTATTAGAATTTCATTATTTTTCATATTTTTGTTATCTGACGTTGGCCGCATTAAAGTTGAACCCCTTATATAACGAATAAGAAGATGCCAAAAAATCTATTTTAAAATTTTGGTTGATGTTGCATTTTGAAGCCTAAAAATTGACATACAGTTCTTTATATTATTGGCCATCTCCAATCTACAAGGTAAAAGTTAGAGTTACATGTGTGGATATATAAATTAACCACATCCAATAGAAGGAGACGTGGATAATACGCTCAATATGATAGTTTTACCCTTAACGTCGTGAGTAGAACACTCAAAATTACCTAAAAGGAATAAGACGTAGTCTGCCCTAAGTAATGAGCTTTTATGCTAGTAATGAGTCATGAGCTCTCCGAGCTATCCATGGTATGGGTCATGGATTTCTGAGCTGCCTATGACATATATTATGGGCTTTTGGGGACACCCATAATACGTCTTGCCATCAAGCCATACCGGTCTAATGGTAGTAAGGCACTGACTCTCTGCGATACCCTTAGATGCCAGGCGCATATATGCTCTTACCAACATGGACCTTTCAAAATTGCTAGATGGTAGGACTACAAAGGCCTGCATCATCAAAAACTACCTAATATACATGCTTTGCAACTGTCTGCTTGGCTTCTTTTTTTTTTTTTATAAATATTTTTTTTAATTTAATTTTTTTAATTTTTTTTGCTATAAAAAGCCAGGTCAAATAAAGGAAACCATAATCGTCACTAGCTACTCAGAACTCTCTCAAGTTCTATTGTTCTCTTTGTTACTTTTCTGACTTAGGCACCAGGGGCCCTTTGGTGGACACCCTCCACCTTTTTTTAGGGTATTCGTATATTAGGCTAATAGTGTTTGTTCTCTTGTAGGTGGAATTTCGTCAAATTAGCTGTGTACGAAATTTGTATCCACAATATGTGACTTCAATTGTGGCAGTGCAGGTTGTAATATCTTTAATGCTTACAGAGTCAAATTTGAATTTTTAACTCTCATGCATTATAGAGGGATTAAATGAATTTTAGAGTTTTTTTTAACAAATGATATTATCTACACTAAGGGGGAGAGGGTGAGATTAGCCTCACAATGGGCTAGCAATAATGTGATTCAAATTCGCCTTTGGCGAGAATTTAACTTAAGACATCTCACTTACAAGTGAAGAGAAATACTACTAAACTATACATAGTACTAAATGACAAATCAATTTTAGAATTAAATATAATATTTGTAGCTTCAAAAGGTGCGGATCCTACTTTTAACTTTTAGTGTTATACCCATAGTCAACTTTCTTTAAGGTTAATCCTTGTAACATGGTATGGTGTAAGCCAAGTGATTTCTGATGTCGAAGTTAGACGTAGTGAAGGGAGGGAAATGATAGACATACACACTTTCTTCTCCTCCTACATGCTTATGTTTAATTTTTTTTTCATTGTTTCTGTTTGATTTATTCAATTTGACGACTAAAGATAAAGAGGGGTATTGTAAATGGCTGTTGGAAACTCGGTTTCCAAATGCATAAGCAAGTTCTAGGGTTTCTTGGTCATGAAACGATTACCTCTAATATCATGCCTTAGTATATTGACAAGTTTGAACTTGAAAATGATTAATTAAGGTACGCGTAGTTGCGTGATTCGCTAATTTGAAGATTCAGAGTAAGCCTACCTAGATCCATTATCTTAGACTAGTTTTGACTTACAAATAAAAAATGGAGCCACATATATCATGGCTAACAAAGCAATTAAGGTTATACAACATAAAACAGTCATCCGGAAGGTTATACAACATAAAACAGTCATTCAGTCATCCAGTCATCCTGAATCCTATGCAACTAGATTTCTCTTTTAAACTTGTCAAATGATCAAAATTTTAGGTTTTCTAACTTTCATACTTTTCTTCCGAAGTTTACATTAGTTTTCTCAAACATAAAATTTAGGTCTTCTTATCCTCATCATCTAGATTGCCACATCAGCTGAACAAGTTTTCACCGTCATTACATACAATATTGATCAATGTACAAAACGGAAGGATTAAGTGTTGTGCTTTCCTTAAACTAGTATTATCTTCAACAAGCATGCACGTGTTCCTCAATAAAATGAACACTCGATAGCTATCTTTTAAACCTTTTGGAAATGGTTATTAGTTCTTTTTGCAACAAGTATTTTTGCTGGTTTAACGTGGAAGCTGCCACAAATATATCAATCAAAACCATCATTGTTCCCTGCCTCTACTAATTAACGTGGAAGTTGGAATCGAACAAATTCATGCCACGTGTTGTGTCACGCTGAGGATTTGACACGTGTGTGTCACCTCAAACTACTTTAGTTAACTTAAATATGTAATCCACCAATGGCGCATCATATTATGCGCCAAAAGAACCATTTTTCAATGGGGTTGTAAAAAGACTTGAGAAACATGGCAAAATGGCACCGCCCCAGTTGGTGAAATTAGTGGTAGGGTTTGCGTTACAATAAAGAACTAATTCAACAAAAAGTAACACCACAAAGTTGGTATAAACAAAGATTAAGTAAAGATATATACTTTGCTTAATTAAGTCTCCAGCCAGAGGGGTGGCTAAATGTGGCAAAATTCCCTCCCGTAACGTCTTATCAAAAAGCACCCTGCTCCCATAAACAGATAGAAAAAGAGAAAGAGAGGGCATGCATTGCAGTTGGTAATGGTGGCCCTTATCTCTTCCATAGCGGCAGACGAGTGCATATATGATGCAGTTGGTGGCCATTGTGCATGCATTGATGCATATGTCATAACTAGTATTGAGGAATGAGGACCTTCTGCTCTAGGCAAAGCAAGGCATGCAAAAGAATGGCTTTAAAGTCTGTAAACACCAATTCATACAGTACCTATGTTGATAAATTAAATCTATTTTTTTTATTTGCTTCTTGTAGGCCAATATGAACAAACAAACTAAATCTATTTTTACACTGTAAATAAATTACAACGAGAATCCTCGGTAGACTCTATTTCTAAAAAGGGCAACCTTTAACCTATACATGAGTGGTGATATGTCGGATTGGGAGTACGTGCTGATATCTGATCCGTTATTAATCACGGACAATTGATCAAATATTCCTACACACGTTGGTCGCTTTTTTAAAACCCTAAATAAAATAAAATTTTAGAATCTCTTTAAGTGTCTGTCGAATAACCAAAAAATTTCAGCCTACAACACAAGTGACTATATATGGGAACAAAATATATAATTGGTATGTTGTGTTGTATTAAGTGATCCCCATGCATCGATGAGGATGACTCACCCCGACCCCGCAGTTTATGTCTCCACCTGGAAAACACTTCCTGAAACTCGTGATTTACAGTAGAACTTTGTGTACCTTTACCTATCCTGATTCTTATCCATTGACAAATGTACTGTGGTTGCAGCCGAAGCCACCTTTAACTTGTATGGATACATTCATTGCCATTGTTGTTGTCTGTTTTTGATACTTTTACAGTAAGTTACTTTTTTCTTTCTGAACTAGATCAATTAATTTTTGCCTTAATCATATAGACAAACACTGTGCATCTAGTACAGGGAGAGACAAACAAGCATATACGTGCAACTTCATTCCAAAATCTGTAAACCAAAAAGAAAGTGAAGAATTAGTATTAAATCAAAGTGAAGAATTAGTATTAAATCTCGTGCAAAGAAGATATGAAACCATGTTAAACAGACAACTACTGATCTAAAAGATTTGTTCTCACAGAATAGGCAATGTAAATCAAGCTTATAAAGAAAGAGTTAATATTTTTTTTATCTTTGTAAATTTTAGAAAAGATTTCATGAAGAAAATGTAAGATTGCCTCACGTGAGTGTGTTTGCCACATCATATTTGTCTTATATTAAATAAGAAATAGAATTATATACATGTATTAGGAAATAAATAATATTATGTTATTTATATTTTAGTGGTAAGAGAACTCTGAAAGAGTGGTTTTAAATCAGTCACATCATGGATGACAGTTTCCTTAATAGGAGGAAGTTTTTAACTGTGGTAGATATATATGTTTTGGTCTCTCCTCTCATGATCTATCATTCATATTGAGAAGTTCGTCCTGTTAAAAACTGAACACGAGATTGTAGAGGGGAGAAGGCTGACTCTAACTTGGAATGATGAATTCTTCAAGTAAGTTTTACTTATTGTTTCCATAAAACCAATTAGGTATATATGATTATGATATTAATTGCTTTAGATTCTTAATTGAAAACACTCACAGAAAAATCAGCCAATTATCGATCCAAGTTTATTATAAATTTTAGGAGAATGCTACATATTTAAAATGATGATTAATTAGTGAGAAAATGCTACATATTATTTGGAGGTGATGATGAAAGACATCCCTATGAAAGAAAATATGTTCATTGGTATCGTGACATTGTCGTTCAATAAGATAACAAATAAGGATATGCATGTGTAAGACTCTCTATATAACTTTACATTTCTAAAACACCATGATGATTATGAATTTATTTCATATAAGTTGTTTACAAATTAGCATCCATTTTTCAAAATGGCCTATATATCTCTATATTTAAAAAGTGAAAAAAATGAAGTTCCAATAAATAAAAGGGATGAAGTGGAGCCCCACCCGTGCACTCTCCACCCTCTTCCTGTGGAAGAGTGCAAATATCACCCACAACCCTAGTCCATATAAATACGACTCATATCTTTTGACAGACTAGCACAATAGCATTTCCGTGCTGACCAGAAGTACCCTACTAGTATCGAAAGAGAAAAAAAAAATCGATCATGCAACCATTCAAAGATGCCAATCGAGTGTCAGTGTCGTGCATACAGTCTCTCTCACAAGGACAGGCTGCAGTGCCGTAGTGGCTTTTCCATAGGGGTCCCCTGCATGCATGGTGCTCTGCATGGACCACTTAAAAGAGAACAAATAGTCATTTGTAGGGCAAATATTGTGATCTACGGGACCATGGAACGGAAGTTAGAAAGATTAAGCGTGTGGAGGCTCTTTGTCTTTTATAGATGATGGTGTTTTTGCACTTTCTCCATATAGGAACCGACCCATTATTTTGGAATGTTTCAATAACTCCCAAAATTTGTTGGCCGTTTGTTGGCCACTTTATGTATTGTTTTTCTTCCCTATCACTATATCATAACATCACAACATTTATAACGAAGTCAAATCTACAAAACGGTCATAAGACGTACTAGTCGTGATTGAAGATGAGCCACGCCGCACTGCACTTTGCCACTACCATACGACGGTGAGAAGCAAAGACCCTAAAAAGAGAGTTAAAATATGTGTCTAGATAAGCCATGGTTGAAGTATAAAATTTTATAAGTTATTTAAAATAATATATACTCTTTAAATTAAATATTACTATTATAAATCATATAGAAAATTGACAAATTCGAGCGAAGTAGGTGAATCGGGGTGAAATTAGCATAAAATGCAGGAGAAAAAGAACCTTTTTTTACTGATTTCGGATTAAAAAAGATCTGCAATTCCAAGGGTTTTTGAAGAAATTTTGTCTCCCACCTTCCTCATGCTCATGCATATGCAGCTGCTGCTGCTGTCTATCACAGTCTTGCGCCCCCCTGATTTTTGCTACTGGGACATCTGATCTAGTAAGGAGATTTTTCGAGGTCGGAATGACCAGTTGCCACTTTTGCCATCAAATAGGTCCGCCACTGATTGTCAATACAATGCTCACATTACAATAAACATGATATAAATAGGGAGATTATATTCACACACCCCAAATTACTTCTCCCACACATTTTTAATTTTTTTAATTTTTTTTCTATCAAATGTTAGTGGTGTGTAAAAAATTAAAAAAAATTAAAAAAAATGTGAGAGAAGTAATTTAAGGTGTTTGAATATAATTTCTCTATAAATAAATTATTAATTTAACTGTCATCGATAATGTATTCAATACTGTATATTGATACTTAATATTAATTAAAAACTCGTTTCATATGTATGTGTTGTATTTGTATGAAATGAAGATACAGCAATAGTCTTGCTTTTATGCACAACACGTGGATGATAGGGGCTATAGAAAACAGAAGAACCCTAATCATGTTCATTGCAAAGTATCTTTGATCTTGAAGTGAATGCAAAGCAAATAATAGATGCTAGTGGGTTGACATTTGTTTTTCACTCGTTTTGAATATAGGAGGCATATTCTCTGCTCATTTTTTCCCATACATTTCCATCATCTTTTTGTTTGTGTGGTCACTGTTAAGTCATGTCTTTTTGTCTTATTATCTCTATAAAAAAAATTAATATAAAATGTTGACGTGGCTTAATCGTAACCACACAAACAGGGAGATGATGGAAGTGTTTGGAAAAAAAAGAGGAGAGAATCTGCCTCCTTGAATATATTTGTGGTTTGCCTGGGAGGCTTAGTTAATTGGGTCTCTCCTCCAATTAAAATTAGTACACATTCTTAATTGAATAACCAACTAATAAGAAAGTCATGAGAAGGGGAGGTAGAAAAGAAGTCCAACAAGCTATGATATCTTAATTGGAGTAGAGAAAAAGATAATTACATTCTTTGTATTATTTTGGAGGGTTGTCTAGGTCAAGACTCCAAGTACATCAATTGATAGGGAAACTAACGTTAGATATTAACTTGTCACTTAACACTACGGTTTAATGATATTTCTCTTCATTTATAAGTGAGAGGTCTTAAGTTCGATTCTCGCGCAAAGGCAAATTTGAACCACATTATTGCTAGCCCATTGTGAGACTTAACCCATTCCCCCACGCCCTTAACTATAGATAATAGATAATATCGTTTGTTAAAAAAACATTCGACATTAACTTGAGGACAACGACGGTCATGATTAACCCTAGTGCTTGAGTCAAAACACAAGACCTCATATATTTGTTCAAAAACGCTAACAATATCGGCAAGGACATCTTAGACAATGACATGGATTTGAGCGTATAGAAACATGCATCAATTAATCTAAGCAATTTGCAGCACGGAAGCATGCGCATTGGCAGTGTTCTAGTAAATCTGAGAGTTTGAATGGTAGAAGCCAACAAGAGATTTAGATACGTAAATATCTGTGTGCATGTTAAGTTTCTTACGAACGTACTCTCCAATCATATTAAGAACAAGGGAATAATTGAAGCTTATCACCATCTAGTAATATACTTCTTCACTCGTAAGTGAAAAGCCTCAGATTCAACTTTGATAACACTAGCGTTTTGTATTTGTGTTGAGTTAGACACTTTAATATATCTCCTTCTCTTAGAATAGAATATCATTGTAAAAAAAACAAAAAAAACATGGTTGTACTTGCTTGAATATCCAACTCCAATAAGCATGAAAGAAGTGAAATTATTTTGCAGCAAGATAAGATAGCTAGTGTTGAAGAACTGTGGGCAGAATTCAAAGGCTAAAGTGGTCGTTAAGCCAACCCAACGAACTCCAAATTGAAACTATGAGGTAAGGTAAGGGTCAAGGATTTTAGCTCATAGAACTGGACTATGCTTGGGTGAATTTGCTGGCCCAATCCACTATCCAACTGGGAACCTGACTGATAATGAAACTAGTATTTGATATTTATGTTGTCATGTTCGAATGGTTGGTCCAAAGCCTGAAAAATAGGTTGTCACCACCCAAATCCACTCCAGCCGAGCCAAATAAGCTGGCACCCAGCCCAAGCCAGCTTATAGGCCGGCTCAAAATGTGATGAGCAATGTCCCGGCCTATGTGACATCACTCTGGCGTCTGCATGACATCGCATAGACTCACTGATTTTTTTAGCATCAAGCGCGCATTACTGACAGAAAAAAGATAGCGGGGCCCACCGTTTCAGTGCAATAAAGTGGAGCGAAGAGATGACATGTGGCGCCTCTTTGACTGTAGGATTTCTAATGGCTAGTTTTCTAGACCGTTGGATTTTCAAAGGTAAAAAAATTTGAATTCAAACACAATGGCTAGTGATGTGGCGCGTTTTGGGCCGTCCGATTCCTAGATCAACGATCCACAATTTTCGCCCAAAAACAACAATAAAAAAAGCAAACGGTCAGAATTATGACCATTGGCCATGTGTCCAAATCTGGGTGGTTGGATTTCAATCTTTTTCAGATCCAACGGTCCATATTAATTAACTTAATAAAAATTAATAAAAAATTACAAAAAATTGTTTAAAATACTAAAAAAAAATTCCTTATAAATATGTAACCATCATCTTCCACCTTACACCACATTTCAATATTTTCAATACTTTCAACCAAAGTTTCATATACTTTTCTATGAAAAAATGGGCTACGTGGAAGCTCATCGAAGATGTTACGTTATGTCAATGTTGGGTTCAAATTACTCATGACCCGATTACGGGTAATGAGATGCAGTTGCAAGAACTATGGAGTAGAATTACTACATCGTTTTGCGATAGGCTTGGGAAAGACACAAGAAGTAGTCAAGGTCAAACTCAACAACTCGCTTACTTGTTGGAAAAACGCTATCTCTCACGCTTCCACTAATCTGAGTAGTGGGAGAAGTTTAGTAGATCAGGTGACAATATTTTTATTTATTTATTTATATGAATTCCACCTGCATCAATATTTTAATTTATTTATTTGTATTACACCTACATTTTATAATATTGTCTTATCCCACATTTTATAGACACTACAAGCACAAGCATTCTACAATGCGAACAACAACAACAAATCATTCAACAGATGAGAATGTTGGGATGTTGTCAAAGATTGTCCCAGATACAAACTTGTGTCAACCGGTCCAGAGGTTGTCATGCACAGCATCCCTTTACACAATTCGCCAGAAGCAGACCTGGTCGAACAAGAAGGCGACACATTTGAAGAGTGGGAAGGGACACCTGAAGAAATACCAGAGCCTACTTGTCGGTCCCAGATACAAACTTGTGTCAACCGGTCCATAAGTTATCATTCACAGCATCCATATACACAGTTCGCCAGAAGAAAACCCAGCCGAACAGGAAGGTGACACATTTGAAGACTGGGAAGGGACGCCTGAAGAAGTGCCGGAGCTAACTCGTCGGTCCTTAAGGCCTCAAGGTAAAAAGGCAGCAATGAAAAAAGGCAATTCTTCTAAGAATGACTACACAAT
Source organism: Crataegus laevigata (assembly GCA_963580275.1). Classification (NCBI taxonomy): domain Eukaryota; kingdom Viridiplantae; phylum Streptophyta; class Magnoliopsida; order Rosales; family Rosaceae; genus Crataegus; species Crataegus laevigata. The sequence continues at coordinate 5,500,285 of OY756938.1, forward strand.
ATATATGGACAAACTTGCTCGCCAAGGTGAACTAAGCATGGGGCGGGAAACGGCTAGAGATGAGGCAAAAACTGCTACTATGCAAGCAATCTTAGCTGCTATTGAGAGACGTGATGCGGCTAATGAGAGACAAAGAGAAATACTTAATCGATAAATGGATATGCTTAGAGAAGAAAGGATGGCTCAAGCAAATTGTGACACTATGAACAAGCTTCTAGAATGAATGTCACCAAATTCTAAATTTTTTTGGACATCGGGAAAAGATGACATTGTGCAAATGAGGCGTGCAAGAAATGAGGGAACAAGTTGGGGGGGGGGGGGGGTTGTTCTAGTTACACAAATCCTAGCAACCAAGATCCTGGCTCCTCAGACTTTTTATATAATTTCTAATTTATTTTTGTACTTTATGTAATTTCATATTTATTTTAAGTACTTTATGTAATTTCTTATTTATTTGCAGTACTTTATGTAAGTTCGTATTTATTTTTAGTTCTTTATGTAATTTCTAATTTCTTATTTATTTTTAGTACTTTATTTAAACACACCAAATAAAATTACATAAACACACCAAATAAAATTGCATAAACACACCAAATAAACTTACATAAACACACCAAATAAAATTACATAAACTCTACAAATAAACTTAAAAAAAACCAAAAAAACTTAAAAAAAACAAACCTAACAAAATTACATAAACTCACCAAATAAAACTTCCATAAACACACCAAATAAACTAAGAACTTTATTCTTCGGCCACAAGCTCCTTTTAAGTTTCTTCACCTTGTTTCAATCCCCACTGGTGCTCAATCAAGTCACTTTGACGGCTTAAGTGCATGTATGGTCGTTGCATTGCAATGTATACAATCAATGATCAATTGATTGTAACGTCCATCTTTTTCCAATGGCTCGTGTTACACAGGATCTTCAGTGTAGTCATGAGCACAATAAATATGTTTTTTGGAGTTGTTCATCGAGTCCAGCACGTATTCATTGATGGCATCATAATCATACTCATCTTCCACAATTATGTTATGGAGAATAATACACGTCATCATGATGGATCGAAGAGCCTCGACATCAAACATTCTAGCAGCAACCTTGACAATCGCCCAACGAGCTTGCAGGATACCAAAACAACGCTCCACATCTTTCATACACCCCTCTTGACATTTTGCGAAGTCTTTTTCTTTTTCACTTTGTGGATGTGGCATTATTTTGACAAACATTGTCCACCTTGGGTAAATGTCGTCTGCTAGGTAGTATGCTCCTTCGTATTTATGGCCATTGACCCAATATGTGACTTTATGTGCTTTTCATTGCAGTACCTTGTCGAACACTGTAGATTGAACATGGACATTAAGGTCATTTTAAGCTCTTGGAACACCATAAAAGCATGCTAAATCATGTATCAAATGAAGCCACTGCTTCCCAAAATGATACTTTGGCTCATTTTCTGTCACCATAAGTTCATTGCCACGCACTTGGACAGTTTTTTCAGGTCCAGTGCATACAGTCGATACTTCCAATCATGCCAGGAAAGCCTCACATCTCACCGTTCTTCAAAAGCCTTCGCAAGACCATTGTTGTAGATTTCTGGAGGTACTCATTCATGTACAAGGCTTCAATTGCAAAGCAAAACCTCATCAGAACTCCAGAGCAGTTGATTTTCCGATCCTCGCTATCTCATCCACTTGATATTCAGATGCTCCATATGCAAGGCAATAATAATTTTTTGCTCATGAAGAAGACATAGAACATGAAAAGCATCATTTTTTTTTTGCACAAAGTATGGATCATGGTTGCAAATAGCAATCATGATTTTGTTGACCATACTTTGTTGCATTCTAAAACGACGTCTAAAAATATGATCAGGGAATAAATTGTTAGGGATAAAATAATCTTCCAAGAGATCTTTATCTCGTCTTTCCCTCTTTCTATCCAAGTTTACGGCACGTCTAGGTTTGGATATCTAACTGACAACTTCCATGGCACGACGGGAATGTGAGGCTCTCTACCTTCTATGTTCATCATCCTCATTCTCTTCCATTGTGAAAGCCTCATCTCCACCTTCCTCGACATTTAACAACTTTTCCTATTCTGCCAACAATTTTTTTTGTTGCTTATCGATTTCATACAATCTCCTTGAAGAATACATTGTAAGACTAAGCTAAAGGATTGAGTTTGGTGTATGAATTAGGATGGATGTATGGTTTATAGAGACAAAAAAAGAGATGAGGTTCTGCATAATGCCACGTGGCACTACGTGATTGGTTGAAAATCTTATCAAAATCTTGGCTAAATTATTGTAAACAGATAGTGATACTGGCGCGTCGGGATTGGTTGAAAATCTTATCAGAAAACTATCCACAAAATAGTACTTTCAGATAATGACACATGGCGTGACAAGATTGGTTGAAAATCTTATCGAAATCTTGGCTAAATTATTGTAAACAGATAGTGATACGTGGTGCGTCGGGATTGGTTGAAAATGTTTTCGGAAATATATTCACAAAATAGTACTTTTGGATAATGACACGCGGCGTGACAAGATTGGTTAAAAATCATATTCGAAATTAAAACTATTTTTTTTCATTATTTTATGAAAAAAATTAATAATGTTTTAACGGGCTGGATGCCAGCGTATCTTTTAGACTTTATGCCAGCACATTTTTTAGGGGTGGAGAAACATTTGGCCAATTATTGTTCATTAGGGTCAATCATTATTCATTTGAGTGAATTAAATGGGCTAGATGCCAACACATTTTTAAGGGTGGACTTGCTTTTAGCAAAAATAATTATACACCAGCAATGGCGTAGTCAGGGAATTATTTGGTGGGTGGGATAGCTAAAACTATTACGAAATCAAATTTTAATATTTTATTGCCTGCATAATTTATATAATAGTAAACCTGAAAATAGTAATTTTATTTTTTTGAACAATCGATATCATTTTTAATAAGGGAGTGAGAGAGTGAGTTAAACCTCACAATGGGCTAGCAATAATGCGGTTCAAATTCGCCTTTGGCGAGAATCGAACCTAAGACCTCTCACTTACTAGTGACTTCTAGCCTTCAAAACTTTCAAGTAAATAAAATAGGGAACCATTAGTGGTATGGAAGTTTTAATTTATTACTATTAAATTAAAATATTGGTTAAATTGATGAGTTTAGTTGATATTTATTAGCTCTTATTTTCCTGAAAAGCAGCCTTAAGATTCAAAAAATTTGCTAAGTGGAATATGACAATTAAAAATCATAATGTAGTCGAAAAGATTAATATTTTTAAGCTTAAAAGAACCAAAACTCTCTCTATCTATAGCTTAAGGGAGCTTTGGCTCTGCTAGTGTACACGAAGTGGATGTTTTGAACTCAGGATGCAAAAAGTTGAAGAGGATAAAAGAAAGATGAATTTCCAAGGCATTCTTCTTTAATAAAAAGAAAAAGAAAAAGAAAAGGTATAAATGCTAATGGATTAATTACTGAAACCAATATGAGTAGTGTTAACCACCATAGCTAGCTAACCTTGATTATGTATTTGTGAGGAAGAAAAAGATTTAGAGAGAGAGAGAGAGAGAGAGAGAGAAAGAATGAGATATTTCTTGTATTACTTAACTTCCAAGTTATTACAACACACTTGTATTTATAAGCAACAAATCCTAACAACCTTCTCTAACTAACTCTCCATATGAATGACAAGTGTCCTAATCACTAACCATTGAATATTCATTAACATCCCCCCTCAAGATCATGGTTGGGGATACCAAGCATAAGATTGCTGCAATGAGTTCGAAACAAAGGTGCATTAAGACCCTTAGTAAGGATATCTGCAAACTGCTCCCGATATGACATAAACTGCACTCCAAGTTGTTTCTTGGCAACTTGCTCTTGAATAAAATGCACATCAACTTCAATATGCTTGGTTATCTGATACTGCACAAGGTTAAAAGAAAGTGTAATCGTAGACAAGTTATCACAAAACAGCACAGGTGGTACAATTGTCTAAATCTGCATAAATGAAAGTAGCTGTTGAATACAATTAAGCTCAGATGAAGTAGTGGAAATTGCACGATATTCTACCTCTGTGGATGAACGTGAAACCATTTGTTATTTCTTAGAGGACTAGGAAATTGGATTGGATCTTAGAAACACAACCAGACATACTGTCGACCTACGATCATTCGGGTCTTCAGCCCAGTCAATATCACTAAAGGCTTTTAAGACTAACTCTCATTTGGAATAAGTAATCCCATGATGTATCATACCCTTTAGGTATCTGAGTATGCGTTTGACAATAGTGTAGTGTGACATCATTAGGTTCTGCATGAATTGACAGACTTGGTGCACTGAAAAAGCAATATCAGGCCGTCTGAATGTGAGATATTGGAGAGCACCTACAATGTTGCGATATGCAGTAGAATTGTTGTAAGGAACTCTATCATCTTTGAGAAGTCTATTGTAGGGTAAAGAAGGTGTCTCACAACTTTTAAAATCATACATCTCAGTTGTGTGCAACAAATCCTCTACATACTTAGACTAAGACAATAACAATCCAGATTGAGTGAAGCTAATTTGAATACCAAGAAAATAATGCAAATCCCCTAAGTCCTTGATATTGAACTCAGATGTGAGAGACTGAATAACATTGTGAATCACACTTGAAGAGCTCTCTGTGATTATAATGTTATCCACGTAGAGAAGTAAAATCACAATATCACTACCAACTCTCTTCACATATAAAGAAAAATCTGAGTAGGTAGATTGAAACCTAATTGTAGGGAAGCAAGTAGTGAACCTCTCATTCCAGGCACGTGGAGCTTGCTTCAAACCATATAAAGACTTACGAAGTTTACAAACTAAGTGAGGATTCTGTGCATCTTCAAAACCAGGTGGTTGAGACATGTACAATTCTTCCTGCAACAAGCCATGCAAGAATGCATTTTTCAGATCGAGTTGTCTCAGTTTCTAACCATGATGAGCATCTAAAGCCAAAACCAATCGAACAGTAGTCGGTTTAGCCACCGGGCTAAAGTTTTATCCATAATCAAATCCTAGTTCTTGACTGAACCCTTTGGCTACCATCCTAGCTTTATGTTTGGCAATAGTACCATTTGAGTTTTTCTTGATTTTAAAGACCCACTTACATCCAACTAAGTTCATCTGTGAAGGAAGGGAGACCAAAGACTAAGTACCCTAAGAATGAAGGGCCCCAATTTCTTCATGCATTGCTTTAAGCCAAACTGGAACCTTAAGTATAGCCTTGTATAAAGTAGGTTCAACCAAAGACAAATCTACAGCCACAAATTCATCTAGAACTGTTAATAAGGCATTCTTCTTTATGATGCCAGACTTACTTCTAGTCTATATGGGATGCATGTTAAGTGGAGCAATGGGGAGAACCACTTGAAGGCTTTCATGATCCAACAAAAGATCCATAGGGAGTGAGGATGATTCACTTGCAGTGTCAGTAATGGACTCAGAAGCATCAAGAGGTACAGAACTATGGGATGGTGAAGGAATAGACACAGGTTGTGAACTATGGTTAACATAAGGACTTGACAGATTCTGTGATGAATGTGAAGGCACTGGTGTTGAAGAAGGAGACACTAGAATATTGTCAAGAGTTGGCACTAATGGTGGTGGGAGAGTAACACTAGGGATAAGAGTAGTAGATATATGTAGGCTGGTTTAACAAACTAGAATAAGGAAACTCTAGTTCATTGAAAAACACATGTCTAGAAATATACACCTTGTGTTTGAGAACATCAAAACATATATATTCTTTATATTTAGATGCATAACCAAGAAACACACATTTAGTAGTCTTAGCCTGCATTTTGGATGTGTTGTAAGGTCACAGTAAAGGAAAGCATGAACAACCAAATACTTTCAGATGAAATATAACTGGTAGTTTGTCAAACAATAATTGAAATGGAGATTTGTTATGTAAAAGTGATGAAGGCAATCGGTTAATAAGATACACAACAGTTTGACAGGTAAATGACTAAAACTGGGAATGAAGTTTGGCATGTTGGAGCAAGGTTATGGTAGTTTAAACAATGTGTCTATGTTTCCTCTCAGCTAGACCATTTTGTTCAGGGGTATAGGGACATGACTTATGATGAATAATGCCCTTAGTTTGCATCAATTGGAGTAATTGATGATTAACATACTCTCCACCTCCATCAGTTTGCAAAATTTTAACAGAAGTTGAGAACTGAGTTTGAACAAATGCACAAAAGGAAACAAATGAAGCAAATAAGTCAAATTTATTAACAAGAGGAAATAACCAACAGAATCTAGTATATTCATCAATAAGGGTAACATAGTACTTAAAACCATCCATTGAAGTATATGGTGCAAGACCCCATAGGTCACTGTGAACAACCTCTGGACTGATGAGACCTAGGTTCAAATGGAAGCTTAGTGAACTTGCCTTCTAAACAACTAGTACATAGTGCAGGATTAACATCTTTAGCATAAGATATAGCTGCATTTTGAAGTAGTAAAGAGACAGTAGAGTTAGATGGATGACCTAAATGACTGTGCCAAAGATTAAAGATGACAAGTCTTCCAAAGCATGCAATAGCTTGATGCATGGTTATTTGTGATCAAGCAGGTGAAGGGATGTGATAGAGACCATTACTGCATTTTCCTTTGTACAAGATCTTCCATGTGGCTTTGTCCTGAATCTAAAAACAATAAGCATCGAAAATGAGCAGCAATTATTGTCAAGAAAAATCTTGTGAACTGAGAGCAAGTTATAAGATAATTATGGGACATATAGTATGGAATTGAGTTTAAGTGGATGAACTGAAGGTTTGATACTACTACTATCAATGTGAGGCACTTTCAAACCTTAGTAAGCCAAAATTAAGGTGTCGCTTAGGGAGATATAGACTGAGATGATTGAGAAAGCACAGTGTCTAGTGCAGCTCGAGCATATGACACATGAGATTGAGAGAACTGAGATGCACCAATGTAATTAAGACCTTTTCCATTGTAGAAACAAAACCATGTGGAGTGATTAAGTTTGCCACATATATTACAACCTTGTCTCGGTGGTGGTTTAGTTCCACAAAAGGCAACAGAATGACTAAATATATTACAAAATTGGCAAATGATTAAAGCAGAAGAGGATCCACCACTTAGAGAACAACCAAGTACACTAGATGCCGAAGTGGGATACACAATGTATGACTATCTAGGAAATCGAGGCTCTTGATTGAAGTTGCTCATTCCATTCTACTTGTTGTGATTAGACTACTTATAGCCACCAGTGAAGTAAGAGGATTGGCCAGTAAAGGGTTCATAGTTGTTATGAAACTAATGTTGAGGTTGCACATTGGTAGTTTTTGTCTCAGTGGAAGCATTGTTGGCTACCATTGCAGAAAGAAACTGTGATTGCACACTTGTTTCAACAACCAACTCCTCAGCTAAGAGTTGAGACCTGAAATCTTGAAGAGAAATAACACTTTCACGCCCCCTTATAACTGTCCTAAAAGTGTTGTACTCAGATGGTAAGCCATTCAAGGCAAGAATCACAATGTCTTCATCAACAAAGTGTATACCAGCAGCTGAGAGATAGTCTCGAGCTTCTTTGATTCTTTGAAGGTACTGTGACACAGAATCTGACCCCTTTTTAATAGTTTGAAGGTTGGATTTCATCTGAAAAATACTTGTTCGAGAGATAGTAAAAAGCTGTTCTTTCAGTCTTGTCCACAAATCTTGAGCACTAGTGCTACCAATTGCATAAGAAATAACAATAGAAGATAATGTAGCAATGATCAACTGCATTAATTCTCGATCATGCATCTTCCAAACAATATATGCATCATTATCAACTTGTGTGGAAGAATTAGGGATAACATTTTCAACACTAGGTTCAGCAGAATAATTAACCAATCTAGTGGGACATGGATGAATACCATCCACGAAACTAGAAACTCCATGGCCATTAAGTAGTAACTGCATTTGAAATTGCCAATTCAGGTAATTCGAATCATCAAGCTTAACATTCACAGAGGTAGAAACAGTAGAGATAAGCGAAGTAATTGGCGATTGAACAATTTGTAATTGTGAAGCAGTCACCATGATTGCAGCAAACAATTCTTGCAAAGAAACGAGAAGAATCGAGCACACAAATTTTATCGACTACTAGAAACCCTAGAAATCGAAGAGTATGAACACTGTAAATTCTAGAAATGGCGATCAGAGAGTCACCAACCTTGAGAATCGGAAACACTGAGACGAAGAATGCAACAGAGAGAGAAGAAGTGTAGTAGAAGCACGTTAGAGGATCGAGAATGTGTTGGCAATTCCGGCTCTGATACCATGTTAACCACCATAGTTGACCTTGATTATGTGTCTGTGAGGAAGAAGAAGATTTGAAGAGAGAGAGAGAGAGAGAGAGAAAGAAAGAGAAAGAAAGAGAAAGAAAGAAGGAGATATTTATTGTATTATGCTATGCCATCGCACAAACCCAAAGTGTAGTCTTTTTTCTCCAATTAGAAGACTAAATAATAATAATAATAATAATATAACTTAGAAAATAAAGTCCTAATTAAACTAGGAGAATCTGCAAAGGAATTATCCAGCCATGTTTTAACCCCAACTATCCTCCAAATCCAGTCCATAATAACTTGTTTTGAAGATCGAGACGTTCTAAACACATCTCTAGAAGGCCACGAACCCATCCGATGTCATATTGGGCTCCAAAAATGTAATTCAAGCCCAAAACGTCACTATTCCTACATTGCGCACTGCTCCTTTATTTTATTGCCAGAAGATAACCATTTGGTGGAAAAATATGATATTCTGATATGATCAAGCCAGCTGACTCATGAACTTCTTCCAACTACAATTACTCCAAAACTCATCCATTTGACCATGTTTTGCTCTAAAAGAAGTCGAAAGTCCTATATTGAAAATACAATTCAAAGTACAAAAATTCTTCCAAAATATACTAAGAATAGGGTTAAATATATAATATAAAACCTACTCATCATATTACTTAACTTCCAAGTTATTACAACACACTTGTATTTATAAGCAACAAATCCTAACAACCTTCTCTAACTAACTCTTCATATGAATGACAAGTGTCCCAATTTGTAACCATTGAATATTCACTAACAAGTAGAAACTATCATAATTATGCGCAGATGAAAACCCGATAATTTTGAGCTAAACTTTAAGAAATGTAATACCAATTACTAATGCATCAATTAAACTATGTATGCAATAATTTTGAATTGAACTTCCACTTGCCCTGCGCGATCTTATTCGGGTGTAATGTGTTAGAATAAGTCATAGAGTTTCAACCGTTAAATAATCTAATGCTTGCAATAAGTTTATGGGTGGGCTTGACTCGATTCGGTTCAATTTTGAAAATCCTGCAGAGAAACAGAAGAATAAATCAGAGCAACTCGGTTCCTGTTCAATTCTACCGGTTACTGGTCTAAAATTTTCCCATTTAATTTTCTTTTTCAACCTCAAATTTTCGTCCAAAAATTAAAAATGTCCAACAAAAACAGAGCGAGGACTGTAAATGGACAGAGAGAGGGAGAGTTTTCATCGAATCATGAACTCGAAGACTCAAAGCCTCACATCTTGAGTTGAGGTTTGGGCCTCCACAAAAGGGTTGGGTTTTGAAGTTGGGCTTCAGGTGAGGTCCAATAATACACCATGAAATTATATTTATAAACAAATCAGTCCGGTTTGGTTTGGTTTAACGTTTAAAGAGAAACAGAAATCAAAACTGGTTACATGGGTTAAGTTTGATTTTTGGTCTGGATTCGGTTTTTTTTTGTCAGCTTGGTGTTTTCAGTTTTTGTTGGGTTCGGTCCGGTTTTTTCCCACCCTCCCACCCTTTAACATTGATTGTATATATTTTCCCACCAAACATGTTATTTAGGCGAATGCAATTTTCATCTTTTAGTAATGATGAATGAAACAGGAAAAAATGATATTGAGTCTTCACAAAATTTGAACTTAAAATATTTCACATATAAGTGAAGAGTATTACCACTAGATCTCTTACTAAACTAGAAAACTTAAAACCTCTCAGTTAATCGTTGGAAAAAGTTGTATAAAAGTAGAACAATAATTGATGTAGCGGGTAACCGAACATGACCTCAACATGTAATCGTCTTTTCCCTACATTTGTGTATCCTCAAATTGGAAATGAAAAAAGAGACTTTAATTTGTAGTTCAATTAATGAAAAATGATGAAACACATCCATGTGCACTATCTTTCTATGATCATGCAACTGGAATCTTGTTTGCTGGGTTGGTTACCTGTCATCTTCAGATGACGCACGTCTGCAAATTAAAATTTTGAATTTTCATGAATGTTTTTACCAAGTCCCTTTCTATATAAACGTTACCTGCCCATCCATTACTAAATCAGACGCCCAACTCTCTCTCTCTCTCTCTCTCTCTCTCTCGATTTCTCAGAACAACAAACTTGTTCGCTGGGTGTAGATGATCGAGGCCAAGAACCAGGCTTTGTTGCAGCTCGAGCTCGCCGGTACCACATAAGGAGAGATCAGAGAGTTCGAAACTATTATAATAGAAATAGGAGTTTCAAAACCTGACACGTCGGTATAAATTCAATACCCTATCCATCAGGATACTATACCACATTTGTATATCATTTCCGTTGTTGCATTTTTTGTTCACGTTAATTCAAAATATCAGCCCCTATTCACTCACAGATTTATCTCATTAATGTTTTCAATAGTCTTCGTCTGTCATGTGTTTAAATTAATTATTTCCTAGAACTGCTTCTGTTGTGGTTTTGAGTGTCAACTATCAGGTTGCTGATATTCTGCATTTTCTCCTTATCCATCATCACGGTATCTATCCTTTGTTCGGTTAGTTCCTTAGTTCTTCATGTAATACATTTCAAACTTCTGCTGTAACTAAAGCTTCCTTTTCACATCTTTGACTTTTTTGTGATTATGTTCTTCTTCTGTCAATTTGTTTGTAGGATCAAGTTACTTTGAATGTGCTGGACTAGTCTCTTTGGTGCATGCAGCTTATGCGTGCCGTTGAAAGGTCTGGACTAGTTTCTCTCTCACAGACACATACCCAGCTACATACATACATACATATATATATATATATATATATATATATATACATATATATATATATATATATATATATATATATATATATATTCTTATGTGCTTTCACGTGAGACTCTTTTATCACCTTAGACTTGTTTAGTTCCGATTACTTTCATGTGTGCATAATGTGTCTTCTCTATTGAAAAGAAAACACACTCATAAATTGAATATAGCGATTTATATCATTTTTTACGCTGACATTTTATCTAAAGATTTGGCATACGTTATGGCATCAGAGATTTTCTGGATTCGTGTAATTGGAACTTATCCACTTTTAATCTCTATTTCTTGCAGCATGCTAAAAGTATATTTGCTAGTTGCAGCTCAAAAGTACGATTCTAGCAACAATGAATATCTCTTTGTAATATTACGAAGAAACTTTCACTAATATCCTTATATAAACCCACCATTCCTCTTCAATTCTTGCATAAAACAAACCTTTAAGCCCAAGCTTCTAATCTGAAATCACATAACCATTTCTCTCCCATTTCAAAAATAATAATAAACCATTTCTCTTCAATTTCAAGCTAAAAATAATGTCTATCCAAGATTTCATTCAAGATCAACGTAATAGCTAGATCAGGGACCTTAGAGACAAAGAATAATTGAGAAATTAAAATTTCCTATAAAAATTTGAGGCTGATTCTAATCCTTTGTATATTCAAACAATTGCAAGAGAAATTGGTATTGCATGTCGGACTTGGGGATTTTTAAGTTATAAATCACGAGGTTCCAATTTTATAACTAGAAGATGTTCAACACGCATCCATAAGTTTTTTCTTGATGCATAACAAAGAGAAGAGAAAATATAATAAAAATGTCAAAAAGGATCTTTTTGGATACTTCGACAATTAATTAACACACAATGTCAAAGATTGTAAACAATTATTTGACTACATCGTCGATGAGCCAACAACATTCTCTACTTCTGATGACCCATCAGATAAGGAGGGATTGATTGAGTAAAAAATAACTGCCCTAGGGTAAGTCAATGAAACTTAATTTTTTTTGTTGCAACCTCATAATTATTAAAAACTTGGTTTATCATATAAAAGACTGTTTTATTTTGACTAGTGATGTATGTTAAGATTATGTAAGAAAATGGAAAACTAACATGTTGACTGATGGGGCAAATTGCTTTGACCCTGGTGTTGCCAACCAATAAGTTTGCAAGCAATTCTCAAGAGCATACAAGTTACCTACAAATTAATTTGTATCCCCCTTGTCCTTTTCCGGACTTAGCTCTTGGGGCAGTTAGTTGTAAGGACGCATACGATCTTGTGATTGTATGATAAGACCAGATAGAAGGTTTGGAAATGAAAAGAAAAAGTGATGAAAAATGGGTTAAGGTTAAATTGATCCCTAGTGCTTTCATAATCAATGTCGGGAATAATATTCATGTACCACCCTTCAAACTATTTCAAAGCTTCTGTCCAAATTCCTTCTCTGTCATTCACAAGGTAGAAGAAGACATAGGATCTTGTACAACTATTTATTTGGTGTACACCCTTCAAACTAATTCAAAGCTTCTGACCAATTTCGTTCTTCGTACTTCACGAGGTAGAAAAGACATAGGATCTTGTACAACGATTTGTTTGGTGCATGTACCTTGTATTTGGTATTTGGTATCTTGTACGAGGATCTCCAATGCAGTATATGGTTGTACAAGATACAGACACCAAATAAATCCAAGATACGGACATCAAATAAATCGTTGTACAAGATCCTTATGTTCTTCTACCTCATGATACATACCCAATTTGTTTGGTATGTATTGTGATTTGTTTCACATAAATCACGATGCCATACATACCCAATTTGTTTGGTGTTTGTATTTTGTACAACGATATAGTGCATTGGGAATTGTTGTATAAGGTACAGAAGACCAAATCCAAGATATGTACACCAAATAAATCGTTGGACAAGATTGTCTTCTTCTACCTCGTGAAGTACGGAGAACGAAGTTGGTCAGAAGCTTTGAATTAGTTTGAAGGGTGTACACCAAATAAATAGTTGTACAAGATCCTATGTCTTCTTCTACCTTGTGAATGACAGAGAAGGAATTTGGACAGAAGCTTTGAAATAGTTTGAAGGGTGGTACATGAATATTATTCCTGACATTGATTATGAAAGCACTGGGGATCAATTTAACCTTAACCCATTTTTCATCACTTTTTCTTTTCGTTTCCAAACCTTCTATCTGGTCTTATCATACAATCACAAGATCGTATGCGTCCTTACGACTGACTGCCCCCAAGAGCTAAGTCCGGAAAAGGACAAGGGGGATACAAATTAATTTGTAGGTAACTTGTATGCTCTTGAGAATTGCTTGCAAACTTATTGGTTGGCAACACCAGGGTCAAAGCAATTTGCTCCATCAGTCAACATGTTAGTTTTCCATTTTCTTACATAATCTTAACATACATCACTAGTCAAAATAAAACAGTCTTTTATATGATAAACCAAGTTTTTAATAATTATGAGGTTGCAACAAAAAAATTAAGTTTCATTGACTTACCCTAGGGCAGTTATTTTTTACTCAATCAATCCCTCCTTATCTGATGGGTCATCAGAAGTAGAGAATGTTGTTGGCTCATCGGCAATGTAGTCAAATGATTGTTTACAATCTTTGACATTGTGTGTTAATTAATTGTCGAAGTATCCAAAAAGATCCTTTTTGAAATTTTTATTATATTTTCTCTTCTCCTTGTTATGCATCAAGAAAAAACTTATGGATGCGTGTTGAACGTCTTCTAGTTTTAAAATTGGAACCTCGTGATTTATAACTTAAAAATCCCCAACCATACTAATTGATCTTCGAAAGATCGAGTTTTGACTCACCAACTCGGAAGCTCCGACTCGATGAGTTTGAGTTTGATGTGATCTCGGCCGAGTTACAAGGTTTTGAAGGTTGGGGAAGCTTCTACTTAACTCCCCGAGGCTCCTACACTAGTTTTGGAGAGGCGTTGACGTCGAAACCAACAATTTTGAGAAGTCCAAGTTTAGGCAGAACCTTTCGAGGCTTTTTAGGCCATTTTCTGTTCATTTTTTGGACTTTTGGTAGGTAAGATCTTGTTCTCCTCGTCATGGGCTTCATTTCCATATAAATTTCATGAAAAATGGTTCAGAAATGAAGAAGATATTAAGTTTTGAATTTTTTTTCAGTTTTGGCGAAACTTGATGGCGGTCGGCAACGACCCACTGGAGAAGACGAAGAATATTCCATCAAAGTTGGCGAAATATTCTAATGACATCAGGTAATGCTGTTAAACTCTGTTAACTATTTAACAGAAGATTTCATCAACTATGGCGGAATATTCCTTACGGCTGTTAACTCTTACAGTGCACGTGCCTGTTCGTGGCTGCACGTGTAGCCGTGGGTTGGGCAGTGCGTGAGGGCGTGTTCGACCTCCAACCAACGAGTGGTTGACACGTGTGGTTCTGTGACTTCGAGTAGAACATTTTTGTATATTTAAACTTTTCGTTTGAGCAAACTATGGGGAGTTATTCCTAGCTTTCAGCGTATGTCCTTATTAACTAATTGTTATTACTTGTTTCGCATATAGAGGAGACTTACCCCGATAACGTACATGGGCAAGCAAGGCTAGAGGGACTACGATCCTTCGACATACTAGTGAGTGGGCAAGCAAGGCTAGCGTATGTCCTTATTAACTAATTGTTATTAGTTGTTTCGCACATGTGTGTGTGTGTGTGTACAGATTGCTTAAGGAGATGGATCCCTTTTTTTTCAAAAAAATTGGGACACGCTCCCTACCGTTAGATTGGCTTTAATGAAATTGTGTGGTTGAGATTAAAACACAGACTACACAATTTCATTAAAGTTAAATCCAACGGTGGGGAGGGCATCCCCATTTTTTTTAGAAAAATGGGGATCCCTCCCCATAAGCAATCTGTATATATATATATATATATATGAGATAGGATCAAGGAACAAACATTTTGACAAATAATTTTACACTTCTTTTAAACCTTTAGATTACAAAACATCCAAATGTCCATATTTATTCATTAAATGACATGGATTCTTAAGTGGATTTTAACTAATATTAAACATAAAAATAAAATTCAAAAAGCATAAAATATGGAAGATTATTAAAAATAAAATTAAAAAGGAAGAAACCCTAGTTTTAAGCATGCAAACAAGAATGGACGTAAAACTCCATTGATTTGAAGTATTGTAAAAGATTTTGCAAAACTTAATTTAATCACCCTGCATATATGAACAATAATATACGATTTAGGATTTTGTACATTTTGCTTACATAATGAAGATTCAAGAGACTAATAGCTTGCTTCGTTGTAGAAGACATCAAAATTTCATATCAATCATATGAAAGTTGCAGACCTCATCGGCAAAGAGGGAGACGGAGGTTATAGTACTTCGAATCAATAAAGTTCTACGTCCTTTCTTGTTTGCATGCTTAAAACTAGGGTTTCTTCCTTTTTAATTTTGTTTTTAATTTCCTTCCATATTTTATGCTTTTTTGAATTTTATTTTTATGTTTAATATTAGTTAAAATCCACTTAAGCATCCATGTCATTTAATGATTGAATATGGACCTTCGGATGTTTTGTAATCTAAAGTTTTAAAAGAAGTGTAAAAATATTTGTCAAAATGTTTATCCCTTGATCATATCCCTATATATACACACACAAACTTTATAGTTTCCACAAATGCTTATAAATTGATTTATGCATTTTAAGCTACAATTTATTAATCGTAAAAACGCAATTATATGTTTGAGTTTTACATTTCATCATGGCATCTTCATATGTATTTTTACCTGCTCATGAATGTGGTACTATTATGAAATGCTCAAATAAGCACATGATGCGCAGGTAAGTCCAGGTAAGGTTATTGTTGATTGAAATGGTTGAATCATTATGGCATGCTTTATCATATAATCTGCTCATCATTGCTACACCCCAGGTGATAGTGCTCAGCCCAGACCAGGCTAACCTTCACGTGATCATTCACATCAGCACCGTACGCTCGCCTTGGATCTAAGTAAGTGTTAGCCTGTCGTACAGACTGCATTAGGCAGCTCCAACTCGTATGCAACAACGAATAGCGCTAGCCTTTACGTGATCATAGTAGCGAATAGAGCATTTATTATTACACCTAGCATGTCGTACAGGTCATATTAGGTGACTCCGACTTGTGTATTAGCATAGACTGATGAGTGATAGGTGCAGTCGTACAGGTCACATTAGGTGACTCCGACTAACATGTTAGGATAGATTTTTGAGCATATAATCATACTATATCGTTGTTGAGATATTCTGCTATGGCATACTCCTAGATTTACTGTTGGCATGCATTTGATTTCATACTAATACGTAGTATGATTATTTTCGAGAAACTATACATGTTTTACAGTGAAGGGTTAGTACACTCAGAAAAATAAATGGTTTTATAAATCCTTATTTTTGTGCCCCCTCACCCTTCTATTTTTCGCCCCTCCAGGTCCTAGTTAGCTGACCTACTTTGTGGCACACGAGGATCGCTCGACAATTCTGACATAACTCTACTTTAATGTAGAAACTATTTCCAGCTGTGTACTTTTCTAGTTTGACTGCATTATTTGTCATCTATGCTCTGAACATTTGTATTCTATGGTATTAACCACTTCCACGCACTCATCACTTTAGTTTAATCTATTATTAGATTACTTTAATTTTATTCTCATTTCTTTTACACTACCTGCACTTTTGGTTACGTCACCTTCGTCGGCAGCCAACACACCTTGATTCCGGTTAAGGTGTGTTATATATACTATAAAGAAGTGTAAAAATATGTTCATAAATAGTATATAGTCATCCATCATATATCCTATAAAGAACATAAGTTCGATAAAGTATTCCAAAATATTCTCAATACAGCATGATAATCATAAAGTATAAATCTAATTTACTCATAAACGTTCCATAAAACGTAACCATTAAATCATGCTTTTCATGTATGCATTGTTAATAGTAAAATATGCATCTTAGAAGGGGTCACATATACTTCGCCACCGAAGAGCCACGCAAACTAGCGAAGACAGAAACACCACAATAAATGTACATAAGCATGTAAAGGTTCCAATTAATGAAATTCTACTAAAACAATTGAATTTGGGAAAACAGACATCGCAAACGGTTCAGGACGTCGAAATTAGCCAATGAGGGATCCCGAGTAAATTTCTAAAAAGTCAACATGGGAATATTCCAGAGAATATTCCTTGGAACATTCTAATCAGGTCAAACAGGTCGGGTCTAGGGTTTAAGTTAGACTGGGCTGGGCTCCTGGGTGAGTCTAGGGTTTCTGTTTTAGGCTAAAAACCCGTGGCTTGGCCTAAGTTTAAAAGAGCCTAAGGCCCAAGTCAAAACGGCCTAAGAGCCTGGGTTTGAAAGGGTTTGGACTTGGGTTCGAAGTGGGTTGGGCTCGCCAATTGGCCCATTTCTATAGCCCAATCCTTTGGGCTGGGTTTAGGGTTACCGGATCCAAGGGGAGAAGAAGACCAAAGGCTAAGGTTTTTCACCAAGAAAACTTTTAAGCTTCAACGGAGCTCAAAACTTAACCAAAACATGCAAATCAAAATACCAAAATAAAGCCCGTGAAGCAAGGAATAGATCTATACCAATTTGAGGCGAGTGATGGCCGGAGTTGGTTGGAAAACACCTGTAAATGCCGGGTTCTTGTCAGAAAATATGGAAGAAGCTTCCTGAGTTGTTTTTTAAAAACAAACCTTCACCAAAGCACCTAAAATGAGTCCTAACTAGAGTTTGATCGATCTAAGGAAGATTAGAGAGTGTCCTAAAGCTTACCAAGGTCGAGGGTTCATTGGAAAATGAAGTTATTGTTCCCCAAGCTTACGGGTTCGAAGGCGGGTATCCGCCTCTTCGTCTGCTAAGATGGCAACTTGGTGCATCCATGTAAGTGTGTATGGATGTGTATGTGTGTGTGTTTTAGGGGGAAAAGCACCGAGAGAGAGAAAAGAAAAACAAGGGGAGATAGAGAAGGTTAAGGGGAGTGTGACGACCAGTCCTAAATTATTATATATATTTTATTCCCGAGTATGTAAATGATGATAATGCCCTCGTGGGTTAGTGACGTGGATGGACATATATAGTTTTAAATTATTTTCTCGCTGGCATAATTAAATCGTACGAAACGCCACAAACGCATCGACGCGAATTAGGGCCGAATTAGGTTTGTAATGGAAAGAGTTACGAATATTAAAAGAACATTAACGGGCTAAAGAATTAAAACCAATCATTTAAAATCCTACTTCCTTAGGTCCAATCAAAATTGTTCCTTTTTCTTTTGGTCCAATTAGAATTTGGACTTTAATTGTATTTGGGCCATTTTCTTCCCTTGCCCAATCCGGAGGAACACACACATTAAAATATATCCCTTCCCTCCTTGGTGACCAATCAGATGCACACACACACACACAACCTCATCTTCCTTTCCTCATCTTTTCGACTATTCTCCATTTTTCCGTACGACCCGAGCTTCCAACCCTCAAACACCACTAAAACGTTATGGATCAAATCCACTGAGACTACCATCACCCTTCCCTCGACTTCACAAGTCTAGTGGTACCTTTAGTTTGACGAAAGGATCTCGAAAACCCGAGACCTTATGAGCTCCGGCGAGGTGGATTTTTCTCCAACGTGATCGTGGGGTTTACCTAAAAATTTAAGACTTGAAAAGGGTTCTAATTGACTCTATAATGGCCTTAGGCTAGTTTTAGAGTGGTTTGAACATCAGAATATGGGTTTGTCGAGTTGCAAGTTTGGCTGGAATTTCAAGAAATATTCTGACCATTTTTTGTCAGTTTTAAGTCTCCAAACAAGTATAGATGTGTTCTTCTAGTTGAGGGCTTCAAATCCATATAAATTTAGGAATTTTGGTTGAGTTTTGAAGGAAGATATTAAAATTTAAGAATTCTTCAGTTTCCGGCGAGTACCAACGGCGGCGCCAGTGGCGGAGGACGGCGGGTTCCGACGAGGTTCACCGAAGAAGACAGAGAATATTTTGTTAACTTTAACGAAATATTCTAATGGCATCAGGTGAGACGTACCCTGAGGACGAGTGTAGCTAGGCAAGACTTGGGGGTTACGACCCTACTGCATACCAGTGAATGGGCTTTTGGTTTTCTATACATACGTATATATGTTTTACATTTTCCCAAAAATTGTTTTAAATGGATTTACTTTTTTTTTTAAATGCCATGTCAATTGCATCACATTTTAGTATATGCATTAGTATAGATATGCATGATATTGCATAACGCTGCGGACGCCCAGGTAAACTTCAGGTGAGTACATATCGATGCTAGAGATTGCAATGTGTACGGTTATATTTAGATGCATTTGGTGCTCATTATCCTACACCCCGGTGTTAGTGCTCCGCCCAAGGTCAGGGCCCAGCCTTCACTTGATCGTTCACCTCCCGCACCACACGCTCACCTTGGATCCAAGGCAGGTGTCAGCCTGTCGTACAGACCATATTAGGTGATTCTGACTCGTAGGTGACTTGCGATACTTTGCACAGCCTTCACGTGATCGTAGCACTTGAGCGCACCTATTTACACCCAGCATGTCGTACATACCACATTAGGTGGTTCTGACTCGTGTGCAAGAATTGGTAGATGAGTTATAGGTTCAGCCGTACAGGCCACGTTAGGTGACTCTGGTTGACATATCATTTTTACGTTGATTCACATCACCTGGCTTACATATATATTACTGAGATACTTGACATGGCATCTACTTGGTTTCCACTGTTCTCGAGCATGACTTCTATATACGTATGTATTATTATTTTCTGGGAAATTATACGAGTTTTACGGTGAGGGGTTACTATATTTGAAAAGAGAAATGTGTTTTCAAAACTTTGTTTTTGCCCACTCACGTTTTCTGTTTTGCGCCCCTCCAGATTCTAGCTAAACATTCGTGTTAGTGGCTCATGAGGACTCTATGGCGGTTCTGACAGACTTCAAATAATGTAGGAATTTTTTTTCATGACCTGTATAACTAATACTTAGCTTGCTAGACTGCACCTAGGTTACCTACGCTCTGAGTACTTGTACCACTGGTTTAAACCCCTTTGCACTTATACAGTTATCTAGTGCAAATTAGTTAGTTTTAATTTTTAATTTCTCACATTTTTTTATCACTATCACTTCCGCATTGCGCACATGGCTACGTCACCCTGATGTGACGGCCAGCATAACTCGATTCCGGTCAAGGTGTGTCAGGGAGAAAAGAGAAAAAAAGGGAAATAAGTTGCGAGAGAGAAATAGAGAAGATGAAGGGGAGACTGCCAAGTGGCCACAGCAAGAATGAGAGAGGTCAGGGAACAAGTTCAAGGGTGGGCCCCCCTTGGGCACACCAAGAAGGCCAAAAAGCAAAGTTTTGAACAAATAAAACCCAACCAAAAGAACATACGAAAATACCCTTTTTCTTTCGTGAAGTTTGGGTACTATTTATTTTTTTGTTTTTTTTGTTTTTTCAAATAAAAATAAATAAAAAGAGCTAATTGCCACACGCGCTGTGCAGTCAATTTTTCTCAGGTACTATTTATTTTTAATTTAATAAATAATTTTTAACCACACGATGTACGATAAACTGACACGATTGATAGTTCCTCGAGATCCTCACAAAGAGGATCCGTCAGGAATCATGATTCATTATTTAAATCAAAACGTCCAACAAATGAATCAATGTGAGTAAATCACACTATCAAGACCAAACCTTTTATTAAATTATATATGTATACTAAATAGAATCTAATTTCCCTTCTTCAAGGAAAGAAGATCAAACTTGTAGATTTCCCCTTAACAAACAAAATCTGGTTAGGAGTATTAAATAGCACGATTCTAAAAATCCCCGTCTAGCACTGCTTAGGCCCCACCTAGGCACTAAACGACTGGTCACCGTCATTAATGCCTAGGTGTTTGAAAATTAAGAAATGGTGCCTAAACCTGCTGAGGCGCCCGCTTAGCCCACCTAGGTCGCAACTCAATTAGACAAAAAGTAAATAACTTTCACTATACATTTTATTTTTTTCAATAAATTGTAAAAAACTTGTTGCAGGCTTAAATAAACACACATTATATGTTTGTTCCCTATATTTTCAATATGTTCTAATACTTCATAATATATATGTCATTCTATTTGGCAATTTATGATGAAATTGTTTATATTTTGAGTATAAACTGACACTTATTTACACGAAATATAATAGACTTACATAATCCGCCTAGGCACTAGGCCCCAACCTGCTGCTCGACTAGCATCTAGCGTCTTTTAGAAACTTATTAAATAGTCTTTATACCAATTATTCTGCAAATGAGATTAATTAATTACCGAAAAGGATCCTCGTGAATCTTTTTCCTATGGATCCCATGATCGTGACCGTTCATTGTATATCGTGCGGTCAGAAATCATTTCAAAACTTAAAATTTAAAATTAAAAATAAATAGTACCTAACGAAAACTGACCGCACGATGTATGATAAACGGTCATGATCACGAAATTCCTAGGATCCTCTGGAAAAGAATTCGGCGAGGATACTTTTCCATTAATTACAATGAATATGTTACTATGGCAGCATTTTGATTTAATTATTTAGAGTAATGCTTTTAATATAATCTTTTCAAAAAGTATATATATATATATATATATATATATATATATATATATATTTGGGATTAAATTGAAATACTAGTGTACCACCAATTGCTATGGGTAAATACCATCAAACGACAACAATTCAAGAAAGAGAAATTTTATTTGGACCCAACTATCCTATCTCTACACCCAACTAAAAAAATTTCTCTACTAAAGTTTTAAGTTTGCCCTTAAATACATAAGAATAAGAGAATAAAATAAAATAAATATTGGTGTTTTTATCTCTACACCCAATAACTCAAAAAAATGGCACATATATGCACTCCTCCAGTATTTCCCGGGAAACACACGCAAATGACAACAAAATATTCTCATGTGTTCATCAACAAGTAAGCTTACTAGAAACCCTTGTTGCATGAAACCCTTAGCGGCCCTCATTTATAATTTCAACAGAGAAAACTTCTTACCAATTCGTTGGACATGAAACAAATTCCTGCAATATGGGAAAAGAAAAGAAAGCTTCCGTGTCAGTGTTTATTTAGAAGAGATAGCAACAAGGGTTTCTAGCAAGCTGACTTGTTAATTTTAATAATTTATGCAAGTAGCCAACTCCTAGATAATGGTTCAAACAAGCAAACATATTAGGCGAAAACCTACACTAAAATTATAAATGAGGGCTAATAAGGGTTTCTAGCAAGCTGACTCGCTGATGAACTCAAGAGAATATTTTGCTGTTATTTTGGTGGGTTTTGCTAGAAATAATGGAGGAATGTACTAGTGTGCTAGTTTTGGAGTTATGGGGTGTAGAGATAAAAGGAATTGGATCCACTCCAGACGCTAAGGATCAATTCATCTGGGCCGCTGATTGGTGTGTAAAATAAATTTGAGCCGTTGGTTTTGTGCGGTGGACTCGGAAAATGAATTAATGGGGACCATTGGATTGAATTTGTGCAGCCCAGATAAATTGATCCCTAGGCTTCAGATAATAAGGTCTAGAGTGGATCCAATTCCGAGATAAAAACACCAATGTTTAGCTTATTTTCTTTTGGCTTTTTAGCCAACACGGTCCCTGAGATTTGCATAACACATCATTTTGGTCCTTGAGATTGAAAATCAATAGGAATAGTCCCTGAGATTGTCCTTCATCCATTATTTTGGTCATTCCGTTAAAAACTTCGTTAAGTGTCCCAGAGCTCTTGGCCGGAAGTTTGGGCAATTTTCAAAGCTTCATAACTCAATCGCTTCTTAACCAAATTTGATCCATAATATATCAAAATGAACATAGGAAAGTGTAGAACAAGATTATACCTATTTGGAAGCCCAATGGCTGCCGGAGATGGCTGGAAAATAGCCTGAAACGTGACTGGTCTGCGAGAAAACTAGAAAACTCGCTGAAACTGGGTAAACTTTAAACGAAAACCATACTTCTCAACGAGATGAAGAGAATGGTACCTTTCTTGATGGCTAATTCGTCGTGGTTTGGTCGAAAAACGGCTCGAAAGTGGCTAACTCGAGACCAAGACACTTATTTACACAAAATATATTATATTTAGAGTAAATGACAAAAAATTAACTCAACTATTAGTGTCACGACACTTTTATACCTCATCCTTTTAAAATTGACAATGTCATACCTCATCTTACAAATGTGTGCCAATATTATACCTTCTGTTACTTGGCCGTGAATTTTTCAGTTAAATGTTGACGTGGCTTGATTCAGGACCCACTTTCTATTAAAAAAAATTAAAAAATATTTTTAATATTTTTTAAATATTAAAATAATAAAGAAAAGTAAAAACAAAAAAACCACACTTTCCTCCCTCCCCCCCCCCCCCTCTCTCCCCATCTTCCTGCAACCCAGAAAGAAGAAGAAGAAGAAGAGGAAGAAGAAGAAGAACAACAACAACAAAAACAAAAAAAAACCCAACCTAGCCTAGTTCATCCCACCCCCCCCCCTAAAAAACCTAGAAAGAAGGAGGAAGAGGAGGAAGAAAAAGAAGAAAAAGAGAAAGAAAAAAAGAAAAAGAGGAAACCCAGTTCATCCGCCCTTTTCTTTCCACACCCATTTTCTCCGCGCCCAGGTTCTTCACCCTCGGAATCAGCCTGTGAAGGTTTCCCAGGTAAGGAAGTTGGGTGCGGAGAATGAGTGCAGGGAGAAGAAGGGGGAAGACAAATTGGTTTTAGTTTTTTTTTCTCTTCTTTTTTCTGGGTTGCAGGAAAGGGAAAGAAGATGAAGATGGGGGGGGGGGGGGGAGGGATGAAAGTGTTGTTTTTATATATATAACTTTTTTTTATTATCTTAATATTTAAAAAATATTAAATAATTTTTAATTAAAAAAAAAGGTCCCGGATCAAGCCACGTCAGCATTTAACTGAGAAATTCACGCCAAGCTAACGAAAGGTATAACATTGACATAAATTTGTAAGATGAGGTATGACATTGTCAATTTTAAAAGATAAGGTATGAAAGTGTAGTGACATCAATAGTTGAGGTAATTTTTTTGTAATTTACTCATATATTAACATAATCTGCCTAGCTGCCTAGGCGCTAGGCCCAATCCGCCGCCCGACTAGCGCCTAACGTCTTTTAGAAACTCGTTAAATAGTCTTTATACCAATTATTTTGCAAATGAGATTAATTAGTTACGGAAAAGGATTCAACGATCTTTTCCCTGGGGATTCTAGAGATTCTGTGATCGTGGTCGTTCATCATACATCGTGCAATCAGAAATCATTTAAAATTTAAAATTAAATATAAATAATACTTGACAAAAACTGACCACACAATGTACGATAAATAATCACGATTGTTGAATTTCTAAAATTCTCAAAAAAAGATTCGATAATTACAATGAATATGTTACTATGACAGCATTTCGATTTAGTTATTTAGAGTAATTCTTTTAATATTTTTTTCAAAAAGTATATTATATATATGGGATTAAATTGAAATACTAGTGTACCACCAATTGCCATGGGCATCAAACCAAAACAATTCACGATCGCTGGACACGTGTTGACTCCTCAATGGCGGCCCAACGCGTCGCTTAAACTAAAAGAAATTGGGTCCACGGTCTGCAGCCAATCAAAAAGCGACAGTACACTCCCCATCGGCGGTAAAAACCCTCCCGAACCCCTCCCTCTCTACTGCTTCAAAAGTGCTTAACCAAAACCCAGCTCCCGTTTCTGCAAAAGTACTTCTCAAGTCCAAATTATTTCACAATCCTCGCATATACACCATTGACATTCCGATCCTCCCCCGCCCGCACACTCTCTCTGTCCACCGCATAAGACCCGATTACCATTTCTTGACAAAAGTCCGACCCGATTTTACTTTCCCCAATTTTTGAACTTTTTTCTTCAACTTTTTCGAGTGTCGAATCGTATTCTGTGGATTTGGGGGAGGGATTACGATTTCGATCATGTCCTCGAAACCTTGAGGATTTTCTTTATCGTAGATCGATCAATGGCGTCGATCCGGAGAACTCTGTCGCCGGCCTTCCAAGACCGGCCGTACGTGAACGGAGGCGGCTCTCCATTTTCAGTGCCATCGCCGTCGCAGAAGCTTCTCTCCAGCTCCAGATACTCGCCGCCTTTTCCGTCGGCGATTCTCGCCTTCTCCGTCTCCGTCCGGAGCTTCGTCGCGGGAGTTCTCTTTCACCGACCTAATCGCAAGGGCCAGCAATGGCGTCGAGGATTCTACAGGTGCTTGCTCTTCTTCTTCTTAGGGTTTTTACTCGGCCTATTGCCGTTCGGCCACGTTGACGACGACGATATTCGAGGTCGGAGCTTCAATTTCGACATCAAGCCGCCGCACGTCAATGTCCAGCTCGACACCGACAACACGGATCGCGCAGTGGAACGGATGAATGTGCAGTTCAACACCGACAACGCGGATCGCGCAGAGAAACGGAGGAATGTCCAGTTCGACACCGACAACGCGGATCGCACAGTGAAACGGAGGGAAGATCTCGTCGACGTGAGGCTCGGCGTCGTGGAGAGGAGGGTGGATTTGGTGCCGAGGAAGCTGCTGATTATTGTGACGCCGACGTACAACCGCGCACTGCAGGCCTACTTCTTAAACAGGTTGGGGCAGCTGCTGGGGCTTGTACCTCGGCCACTGCTTTGGATTGTGGTGGAGACCAACGCTGCGTCGATGGAGACAGCGGAGATTTTGAGGAAGAGCGGCGTGATGTATAGGCATTTGGTGTGCGGCAACAATTCGACTAGGGCCAAGGACCGGGGTGTTTATCAGAGGAACACTGCTTTGGAGCACATTGAGCGGCATAGGCTTGATGGCATTGTTTACTTTGCAGATGACGATAATATATACTCCCTCGACTTGTTTGATCGCTTGAGAGACATTAGGTATCTAATCTATCTTTGAATTTGAGCTTCATTTCAGTCACATTTTCTGTTGTTGGTATTTGTTTTCTATTCATATGCTTGTTTTAGAATGATGGTTTTCTCGAGATTTCTGTTCTGAATGCGTCTGCTATTGCAATTTTAACAATTAGAGCTACTTGGGTCTGCTTGCGTTTTAGATGCCATGTCTTCCTTGTTAATCCTCGGATTCAGTTGTGCCCAAATGTTTTCATACATTCAAATTCATAGCTTGGCAACTCTTTCACTTCACTAAACTACATTTGGTTGGAATTCTCATTTGTTGATAGATTTACACAATCAAATGGCTTAGAATATTGTTTCCAATTTAAATTTGGCTATTCTCATCCTCAAGCGAAGATGTACGATTTGCCAGGATTACTAACTTTAGGTAGTGGTCCTAGTGGAACATATACAGCTCACCAGTTTCATGTACATCTGTCTGTTTGTTTGTCATCTGGTGGAACATAATGTCCACTTCTTTTATCCAAATTTCAATCTCGAATGTAGTTTCACTTCGGACTATTCTGTCTAAGACAGTGAATACCACAATTACTTGATTACTTTTGTTGTCTATTTATGAAACAGTCAAATATAGGTTTTTATGACCGCCATTTCGTTATTCTCCAAGTCCAAAATTTGGCTTCTCTATGTGCTGCTGTGCTGTTATTGACTTGATGTGTCTGCAGAGTTTCATAAATGTGTACTTCTGTCATTATGGATTCTATGCTACCCTGCCTGCCCTTTGTTCTTTGTAGCTAATTTGTATTTTATTTTTTTTGAAGCCGATTTGGAACTTGGCCTGTTGCTATGTTAGCTCAAAACAAAAACAAGGCGATATTGGAAGGTCCAGTATGCAATCAAAGCCAAGTAATCGGATGGCACACAAATGAGAAAAGCAAAAGACTTCGTAGGTTTCATGTTGATATGTCAGGGTTTGCTTTTAATAGCACAATATTATGGGATCCAAAGAGATGGCACCGCCCCACTTCTGCTCCAATTCGACAATTAGATACAGTGAAGGAGGGTTTCCAAGTACAGTTCATATCATCTGAAATTTTCCCGTACTTATCATTGGCAGTGTTTTATTGTATCTTCAAGCACTGACATTTCTCTCCCCCTTCATCTTCAGGAGACCACTTTTATAGAACAAGTTCTGGAAGATGAGAGTCAAATGGAAGGTACCCCAGCCGGCTGTTCAAA
This sequence comes from Crataegus laevigata, assembly GCA_963580275.1. Classification (NCBI taxonomy): domain Eukaryota; kingdom Viridiplantae; phylum Streptophyta; class Magnoliopsida; order Rosales; family Rosaceae; genus Crataegus; species Crataegus laevigata. Next base: position 5,527,652 of record OY756938.1, read on the forward strand.
AGTAATGAACTGGCATCTTCATTTGGAAGCTCATAGTCTTGTTTATCCCAAAGGCTGGCAACTTGTGAAGAACCTTGATGTTGTTCTCCCCATTGAACGATAGAACTCACTAGCCGTGCAGTTTTGATGCTTATAGCTTGAGAAAGGTATGAAATTAATCTCTGCATACAAGCACCATGAACTCTTGTATTTCAACTTTTTAAGTTGTATAGATTGACCATTCCCTAGAGTTCAAAATCGAACTCAAATTAATTATAACTGTAACAAATTAAACTGTTTTGACCCTCTTTTTGGCAGTGGGCGTGTACTAGAACTTATTGAGGCACTCGAGGACCATTTTATCTTATGACATAAAAACCTTTTACCCCTGTAGAGAAAACGATCTAACATATATCCTTTGTTTTATGACAGTTCTTGACTTTCATGTTGGTGCTTCGTTACTCGCTGAACGGATCATTGCTTGATTGTGGTACAATCGAAGCACCAAGAAGCCTGAAAAAACTCAGGTGGTGATGGCAAACAAACAGAAGATTCGTGGTTGTCGAATTTTGTTGTTCTCTGCGTGATATACTTTTACAGAAACGAAATTTTGTTTTTGTTGTACATCTCGCGGTGTTTGGTGTCGTTTGGTTTTCCTTTTAAATTGGTTAATACTCGAACAGTTAGCACAGCTCTCGCCGAAATAGGTGGCAGTTAGTTAGGTTTGTTATGGACCCCATGCTCTGTGATGTAGACATCCTTGTTTTGTACCCAAATTCCAATCAAGGAAAGCAAAATGGCAACTTGTCCTGAAAGACTTTTGACATATTCAAATTCATCAACCGCTGCAGGCCATGTGCAGTCTCCACACCAAAACAAATAGAAAACACGAGCTCTTGATTTCTTTGTCTTTCTATGATGCACAAACTTGCAAGTAATCCCAAATTTTTCAGTGCCAGTTGCATAATCCAAAACATGCAGCAAACGTGGTGTGAAAAAATGGAAAAGGATCCCTCCGGATCCATTATGTGGGGATCCTAGGGATTCTCACGTCTCAGTCATTTATCGTGTATTATGCGTTTAGAAATCATTTGACTTTTATTATTTTAAATTAAACATAAATAGTACCTGATGAAAAATAATCGTACGATACACGATAAACGACTGAGATATGGGAATCTCTAAGATCCTCACATAATGATCTGGAGGGTTTCCTTTTTCGTTAAAAATATATTAAGAACAACCAGCACAATCCAGATTTTCCATTTGTTCACAATTGATGTGGCTATTCGAGGTCCGTGGAGAAAGACTAGTTCAAAGGCCTTGTCGGTGTGTGTTAGGATTCTAATGGGATTACTAGTAGCTAAAAGTGGTTGTAGAGCAATTGTGATGGTGCCAGATGTCATTATCTGAGTGATGGAGATATAATACTTGTAATAAAGTTGTTAGTAGCTGTAATTGGATAAAGATAGTTAGGGAAAGTTGCAATATAGTTTGTTTTGTAAGTAACAGAAGGCAGTTAAGAAATAATAATGAATTACCTTTTACCATTCTCTCTCTTTGAGTTTCTCTCATGGCTTCTCTGAGTTAAGGTCGATCGGGGATTTATCATTGTTATCGAGCCAGTCTTGCCTCCTCCATCCCTTCTCTGCTGCCGTATGACTCGTGCATCGACAAAGAAAGCTATGGAATAGCATAATTAGTTCACTATGATCAGCAACACTCTCAACACTCTACTCCAACGGTTTGACGCCATGAACGAACATCAAGATTCATCAGATGCTCAAATCGAAAAGCTTCATCACAATTTTCTAGAAAAAGGTGTTTGGGTTGTCCGAGCAATTCATCGGAGGCAACTCAATCTGACCCCAATTTGCGTGACGATTCAAGACCTCAGCAAATTCACCGCCATGAATCGGGGTTTCAACCACGACCTCCTTTGGTTAAACTCGATTTTCCTCGCTTCCAGGAAGGGGATGATCCTCTTGGGTGGATTTATAAGCCGGAGCATTATTTCGATTACTTTGATATTCCGACTGACAAGAAGGTCTGTATAGCTTCCTTTCATATGAAGAGTGAAGCGCTTCAATGGTTCCAATGGGTTAACTATGTAAGGAATTATCCTAAATGGGACGATTTTACAAAGATTTTCTGCAGAGAATTCAGTTCATCTGACCTCATGGATTGCACTGAGAATTTGGTAAAGCTTCGCCAATCTGGGTTGCTACATGATTACATCATGGAATTCCGACGCTTAGCAAATCAGACAATTGAAATGACCTCTAGACTCTTGAAAAGTTGCTTTATTAAAGGATTGAAACCGAAAATTCGCCATGATGTCAAGATTCTGAAACCCTTCGATGTTCACGAAGTCATTGTTTATTCTCAACAGGTTGATGCCAAACTGGCAGAATTGAAGGTGCGATCTTTTCCAAGAAACTCTTTCTCTACATCCCAGTTCAAGCCTATGCCATTATATGATGTCACTAAAGCACTCAAGCCTGAGTCTTCTTCAAGAAATGAGCAATTTTGGCACCTAACAGCAGCGGAAATTGAGTTTCGACGAAAGAACAGTGTTTCAACTGTGATGACAAGCTTTCCAGAGAGTATGTTTGTGTGGGTCCAAAACGACAAGTACTACTCTTGGATGTGTATGATAATGGCGACCTTGTTGAGCATCATTCAGAGGACAATGACGAGCCTGAGGTTACTACCTGTGCCGTTTATGGGATGCCTGCTCCAAAGTCCATACGAACTATAAAAATCAAAGGGTTAGTATTCAATTGTCCTGCTGTTTTCTTGATCGATTCAGGAAGCTCGCATAATTTCATTGATATTTCACTAGTTAAACAGTTGAAAGGTCACATGGATACTACACACCCATTCACTGTTAAGATTGCAAATGGGGGATCTCTCACTAGTAGTAGTTGTCTAGCTAAGGTTTTTATTAGAATCCAAAATTATGCTACTATGTTAGATTTCTATGCTCTGCCTTTGGGAGGTTGTGACATTGTTTTGGGCATACAATGGTTGCGAACATTGGGACCAGTGCTATGGGATTTTGACAAGATGATTATGCAGTTTGTAGTGGGCAATACCACCTTCTCCATATGCAGTCCTCATTCCCAACAGCCTCAATCCATTTCTTCCTTGCAAATGGACAAGTTACTCACTTCTGAACATTGCTTAGGCGCTGCATTATTTGTGTTGCAAGTTGGCTCAGAAAATACAAGTCAATTCACTCATTCTCAGTTGACTTCTCTCCAAGAAAGTGATCTGCAATTTCTGTTAGACAAATATCACCCTATTTTTCAAACCTCATGTAAACTACCTCCTTCAAGATCCCATGATCATAGGATCCCATTGTTAGCAGAAAGCAAACCTCCAAGTGCTCGACCTTATAAGTATGGTCCTTTTCAGAAAACTGAAATTGAGAAGTGTGTCAAAGAGCTTCTGGAATTTGGTTTTATAAGGCCAAGTCATAGCCCTTTCTCCTCTCTCGTGCTTTTAGTAAAGAAAAAAGAAGGTACTTGGAGGATGTGCATGGATTATAGGGCACTCAATTTACTCACAATCAAGGACAAGTATCCTAAACCATTGATTGATGAGTTATTGGATGAATTTTTTGGGGCTAAATATTTCTCCAAACTGGATCTTCGGTCTGGTTACCATCAAATTCGTATGCACCCTGAAGACATTGGGAAAACTACCTTTAGAACTCATGAAGGGCATTATGAGTTCCTCGTGATGCCCTTTGGCCTCACAAATGCCCCTGCCTCATTTCAGAGCCTAATGAATACGATTTTTTGACCTTATTTGAGGAAATTCATCTTGGTTTTCTTTGATGATATTCTCATTTATAGTGCCTCTTGGGACTTGCACCTGCAACATTTAAGTATTGCCCTTAGTCTACTCCAAGATTACCAATTGTTTGTGAAACTGTCTAAGTGCGCTTGTGGGAAGACACAAGTTGAATACTTGCCATATTGTTTCTCAGCATGGCGTGGCTGCTGACCCTTCAAAATTGAAAGCTATTGCAGATTGGCCTTTGCCTACTTCTGTGAAGGCCTTAAAACTGGATATTATCTGAAGTTCATTCCTCACTTTGGCAGAATCAATAGGCTCTTAACTCAGCTCACTAAGAATGATGGGTTTAAATGGAGTTCTGAAGCTACTGATGCTTTTTTGGAACTAAAAACTGCAATGATATCTCCTCAAGTTTTAGCACTTCCTGATTTTTCAAAATCCTTTATTATTGAGAGTGATGCCTCAGGCACTGGAATTGGGGCAGTCCTGCAGCAAGGGGGCAGACCTATTGCATTTCTCAGTCAAGCTCTTGGACCAAAAAATCAAGCCTTATCTGCATTTGAACGCGAAATGTTAGATGTGGTTCATGCAGTTAAAAAGTAGCAGTCATATTTACTGGGCAATCCCTTCATCATAAGGACAGACCACCATAGCCTCAAAGATTTTCTCCAAAATCGAGCTAACTCTCTTTTCCAGCAAAGATGGGTTTCCAAGTTGCTTGGTTTTGATTACGAAATTCAATATATAAAGGGCAGTGACAACAGGGCAGCTGATGCATTGTCCCGAATGTTCCCTTCTCAGGTTACTTCATCTAGTAGTTTTAGTAATGAACTTGCTTTGGCTTCAAGCATAGTTGTGGGTACTGATCACAGCACTATTGCTCCGATTACTTTGGATTGTATAACCTTTGACAATGACTTATTTGCTTTATCATACCTTTATCTGTCGTCGCTCGATGATTTGAGGAGGCGTGTTGAAAAAGATGATTGGATTTTACAAAAGTCTCAAGCTGTATTACAACCACCTTCAGATTCGACTCCATTGAACTTGCTCAGATATCAATTTGATAATGGCTTCTTGAAGTATAAGCATAGGATTGTTATTAGTCCTACAAGTTCGTGGCGAACAAGGATATTTGAAGAACACCATTTTACACCATCTGCAGGCCATGAAGGTTTTCTTAAGACCTATAAATGGATCTCTCGATCTTTTTTTCTGGGAGGGTATGAAGACCAATATCAAAGAAATGATTACTGGATGTGATGTTTGTCAGAAGAATAAGTATGAGACACTTGCACCTGTGGGGCTCATTACTCCATTACCGATCCCTCAACGAATTTGGTCCGATATAGCTATGGATTTTATCATTGGACTTCCTCTTTGCAAGGGTAAATTTGTTATGTTTGTCATTGTTGACAGATTCTCCAAAGCTGCCCATTTTCTACCAGTATCTCATCCATATACAGCAGATTTCATAACTCAAGTCTTTGTTGATCAGGTGTTTAAATTACATGGAATGCCTACTTCCATTGTATTGAATACGGATCCAATCTTCATCAACTCATTTTGGAAGGAATTTTTTAAACTTCAAGGGTCCAAGGTTTGTCTCAGTTCAGGTTTCCATCCTCAAACTGATGGACAGACTGAAGTGTTGAATCGCTATCTGGAAACATATTTGCGGTGTTTTAGTAGCTTGCAACCTAAGCAATGGTTGACATGGCTTTCGTGGGCCGAATGGAGCTACAACACCTCATATCATTCTGCCGTTAAAATGACACCTTATGAAGTGGTGTATGGACAGTCACCACCATATGTTCCACTCTATGAACTTGGCACAACAAAAATTAATATGATAGATCAGTGTTTGAAGGACATGACTCGAGTTTTATCTCTGTTAATGACCAATTTGGTCGCTGCTCAAGAACGGATGACAACTAAAGCCAACAAACATAGAATTGAGAGATCATTTGCAATTGGTGATTTTGTATACCTCAGATTGGCTCCCTATCAACAGAAGTCACTAGCTTTGCATCATTTCCATAAACTACACCCTCGATTTTATAGTCCCTTTGAAGTTCTTGATCGAGTAGAGCCTGTGGCATATCGGTTGAAGTTGCCAAGTCACTCCAAGATCCATCCAGTCTTTCATGTTTCGTGTCTAAAAAAGAAACTGGGAACTTCTGTCACTACTATTATCCCTTTACCAAAAGTTCACAATGTTGGCCTACTACAAGAGGAACTAGAACCAGAAGCTATTCTAGACCAAAGAGTGATTCAAACAGGATCAACTTCATTCATAGAAGTGTTGGTGCAGTGGAAACATCACCATGTTGCAGATGCATCGTGGGAACGCTTCGATATTCTGCAATCGAAGTTTCCTAACTTTCAGCCTTGAGGAGAAGGCTTATTTCAAAGGGTGGGGGAGTAATGTGAGGATTCTAATGGGATTACTAGTAGCTAAGAGTGGTTGTAGAGCAATTGTGATGGTGCTAAATGTCATTATATGAGTGATGGAGATATAATACTTGTAATAAAGTTGTTAGTAGCTGTAATTGGATAAAGGTCGTTAGGGAGAGTTGCTATATAGTTTGTTTTGTAAGTAACAAAAGGCAGTTAAGAAATAAACTGAATTACCTTTTACCATTCTCTCTCTTTGAGTTTCTCTCATGGCTTCTCTGAGTTAAGGTCTATCAGGGATTTATCAGTGTGGCTACATAGTACTTGGCAGTTTCTTACACGCGACATGAAAAGAAATGTCATGTTAGCGGAGTGGTTGGGTGTTACTCACGTTAACCCATATCAACGTGTTGAGAGAGGATCATCGTTGGATCCTTAGTAAGGATTCTGGATCCTCAAAACACATTCGTTCATCGTACAGTGTGCGGTAAAAAATTATTATAAATTTTTTTATTTAAAATTAAATATAAACAGTACTTGACGAAAACCGACTGCATGATGTACGATAAACAGATGTGATATAAGAATCCCGCGAGTATCCTCACAAAGAGGATTCGGCAAGGATCCTCACTCCAACGTGTTAAGATGGATTATTTTGACATAATAGATGTTGATTGAATCAAAAGAAACTTGAAAAGTCAGATGTCAATGTGTTAATTTAGTACAATGACATTGTTTTTATTGGGTGAACTTAAAGTTTGGTACCCAGATTTTAGTTTAAACAAGTTTAAGAGTCTCAGTACATAATAAGGTTGACAGACAGCCGGCAACGACATCGCCGACGAAGTTGTAGGTGCAAACTAGGGTCGTTTTGTGTGATGACTTTCAGTCTCTTTCATCAAAACATGTTTAACGTTAGATCAAAAATGGAAGAAATAATTATAACTCTGGAGAAAGAAAGGAACGAAAATTCGAAAGAATATGAACTAACTAAAGCAAAAATAGAAATATAATTTACAGGAGCCTTAATTTAATGACTCAAAATTTAAACCTGCCTGAGGATTAGGTTAAATGAATCAAAATTCAGAAGGATAGAATACAGATACATATATATTTCAAACTCCATCTTATGGCACAGAGAAGCATAACGAAGCGGCTGGGATGCATCTTTCAACAGAAATTCTTGTTTTTTTCCGGTCCTTTCTTGCCTGAAATATTTCCCAACAACTGATATTTCCATATGCAGCCGGACTGATTTTATGTTTAGGTTCCACCAATCAGCGATCAAATACAGCCGCCATATAGGTGGTCACTCTCTATCTTCCTTCCCGACATTTGTGGAGTTCTGTCTCTCGGATTCTCAGATGTTCCAATTTGTACTGTACATAGCTGGTCACTTCTCAGCGTCCTAACGCTTTCTAATTATCACGTTGGAGTTGCTCCGTGTACTGATGAGCTTGTGTCTGCAGGGTGAAAGGATGATGGCAAATGCGGTTGCTGTGAATGCATTTCATTTGCTAGACCAAGGACGGCAAGTGTTGGTCTGCCAAAACACATGCATTGAGTTTAAATAGAAGATAAAAACTGCTATATATGTCAATTGTGGTAAAAACTGGAACAATATAGTCAAGTTCAAGAGAAAAACGTAGAATGAAAGACACTCAACCGCCTACAAAATTATCGAAGAAATAAGACAACTGTTTAACCAAAAGAATAACCTGGAAGCCTTGCATTATGAATCATTTAAAGCAATTGTAATACGTAGTCAAAGAGAGATCACATTTCTTGTAGTCAAAGAATTTTACTTCTAAAAGTTTATAACATAAACGTGTTAGAGGAGGAGGTCGAGTGTGATTAAAAAATCCATAGACACTGTTCTTTGAACTTCTATCTATAATTAGCCTCAAACATTGTAATCTCCATGAAATAAAGTTGATGGTCAACCAGATGCACAATAGTATACCTAGGGAGTGAAGCTTTTACACTAGGCTGGCTAGCATAAGTGGCAAGGGGACCTCTGAGGTTTGCATATTTGTTCAGAGCGCTTTCAAGTTGCGGGGGTGGTAACTGCAAGGAAGTGAAATAGGAAGCAAGCTGTAAACTAAAATTACCAGTTGAGAGCAGGGGGAAGTTCTCTATATAAATAGACAATGATGTGATACCTGTAACAATACAGGGAAAGAATGCGGCTGTGTCTGTGATGCACATTTCAAGAATCCAAACCACAGTTTTGGCATTCTCCACACCTGCAGTCAATACATAAGAACATCAGGTGTCCCCTAGCCATGTTAATAACCAATACTGACACGTCAACCTGAAAGAGTGCACAGCACCAAATAGCAGACGAAGAGGACACACGTACCTGTTTGCTCACAAGTTTGGAAAGTATTTCCATTACAAAATCAACCTGGATAGAACAAAAGCATGAAACCATATATAACATGAATAAGGAAACCAGGACACCGTTCGAAAAGAAAAGGGTAATAACAGGAAAAGGAAAAGGAGCGAGAGCAGCTACCAGTGAAGGAAAAGCATCTATTGCCTGAATAATTGTTCTCATAAATAGAAGAGGAAGAGGAGTCTGGTCAACCTGAAAACAAAACCGTTGCTTGAAACAACGAAATACTATGTACTGGACAAAGATATTTATGGAAAATATACACATACCATCTGATTCAGGGCCTTTGCCAAGACCTGCTGCGTAAAAACTGTGCGTTGCTCAAAGCAGGCTGAGCAAGCATCTGTTATCTGCAAACAAGAGAAGCAGACAAAACTGTTAATAATGATACAAGGCACATGTTACAGAGGGGGCAACCATACGATCACCATACAAAGTGCATCAAGAAATTAAGGGGAGCCTTCATTGAGTTGTACAAATACACTAAGATCCATGCCACAATAGAAAGACCATTTATTATTGACAAGGGATGCACCTTGACAAGGCAAAAACATAAAACCCAACAGGTGGATGCACCCTGGCAGGACAAATTGATTAGGGATGGGCCTTGGCAAGAGCAAGTCAAAATTAGTTGAACCTCAGTCGATCTGATCATCCCAATATGTTTCAGGGTTTAATCGGTCCGAGTTGTATTTCTTAGAAAAGCATGTCCTCCTTATATATAATGTAAAGATGATTAATAAGTAGAGTACAACATCAACGTAATTTTGGGCAGACCTATTTTGCATGCGGGAAACTTCAAAATGTTGTGATGGTTCTGGATTGCCCTATCTAATGCTAAATGTCCAAACTCCATTCAACACCTTTATTTGTCCACATTGATCAATACTTACATCAAATTACCATAACCATTATATTATCTAAATTTTGGGCACATAACCACTAGTAAATTATTGGATAGAAGATAGAACAGGATGGCAATGCAGTGTGAGCATAATAAGCAGCAGTTCATAAATCAATACCATCTACTCGATAAGGCTTGTATAAAAGAAATATATTCAGTAAAGTACATGCCTTCTTAAGTGGGAGTCCATCTTTCTCAGGAACAATACCATGGATGGAAACCAACACTTCTGCGGGTGTTAATGCTGGGCCTGTATGAGCTGAGCCCTGTAATTGAAAGGATATGAATCTTAGCAAATTATTGATTCAGGTTTTGTCAAACTTTGTGTCATATATTTCTCCAATATGAAGTGTTTTTCTTTAAGACAATGGCAAACATATCGGTATTTTCGTTCATGGAACTTGTGTAGAGGGTAAAAGAAAGGTTGAAAAAGAAATCGCAATATTTTTGTAGACTGATAAACGTTATTATTGACACGCATAGAGAGAGAGATAGAGAGAGAGTAGCATTATTGTGAAAATCAGACAATGAAAAATGTAAGTACCTGCAGTATGTGAGCAAGTGCTGTCTGGAACTTTTCCAATGGAAGAGCAACAAGCCGAGGGAATATAGGTAAAACCTGGGGCCATAAAATGATTACATAGAAATAGAGAAAATCCATGTGAAACTAACATCATAATAATTTCTACTTCACATTAACAAAAATTAACAGAGTTTCATGGGTATTACTTAATAAACCATGCGAACAAAATAATATATCTTTTCTCGTGAACAAAAACACAATTGGAATTCGTTTATTTTTGTTACTTGTTACAAGCAAGGACATGGTATAGTATAGTTTGTTAGTAACATAACTAGGCCCGTAAGTGAAGCTCAAAAACTACCAAAAAAGTGACTCACTAAGTGCTCCACTCAAGTTGAAAAGTTTATAGATAAGCTGATTATGCTTCTGAGCTGCTCAACTGAACTTCTGCCCGGAGATATACAACTTACATAGATATGGCCCACATCCTAAAAAGAGAAAACGGAAGGGCCTTTGTTCAGCTATTGAAGCGTGCTCTCCCCAGAAGATTTTGCACAATTTAAGCCCTAAAAACTATGTTGATTTGACATTTGTGTCACTTGAGAATCGGTTGAGCTAGTGAGCAGCTTCCATCTTATATATTTAAATCCTAAGTACTTCATGATTGCCTACTGGTTTTGGGATGAACACTCCCAACTAGTACAGAAGAAGTCATCCATTCATGTGCAAGGCCAAATTCACTATCTGTTACTCCAAATCATCAACCTGAGTGATCCATTTTTTGGCCTCAGGGGGCCTACACTGGAGGGGTTATGTTGATCATATTTCACAGTGGGTATTCTTAATCTTGCTGCTGAACAATAAAATCCCACCTGGTGCCAATTTAACATGGTTTCATAAAGGGAGATCCTTAGTTCAAACTCGTGAGATTGCAATCATCCATTTTTACATTGAATCACACGGATTTGAATTTTCCAAAGGTTAGGCCAAACTAGGCCTAGCAAGATTCTACAGACATGAATACAGAAAAAAATGGAAAGCTCTAGTGTGCATCCATTGAGTTTGCAACTAATACATCAATAAGACGTTATATTTAATTGTTAGATGAGATCAATGTCCACTGTGAATCATGTTTAAACATGTTAGCAAACGTAATTTTGTAATATAACTAAGTTAAAAGGTTATCCATCATGCTTTGGTTTCAATAACACGAGCATGCTAGACTAGAAAACACAGCTTAGATTTTAGGAACTAGTTTTAAACCAATATAACTTGAAAAAATGGTACCAGAGAATGAGACACAGAACCTATGAAACAAACCTCATTTTTAGAAAGTGCAGACAGCATTGGAATAAGAATTGTGACATCCTGCAGCCAATAATTATCCAACTCAGTTTTGAACATGGAAATAGCAAGAGATTTAAGTACAATTCAAAAGAAGAAGCTTTAGTTAATAGAAAAAACCTTTAATTTAGTTTCATACAAATGTTTAACAGTGGTTATCAGATCAGCTGAAGGGGATGTCTCTTGAGTCAATATTTGCAGCACCTTGTCATTTAGAAAATAAGATAATAAACAAAACGTTAAGTATCAGCCATGTCCAAAAAAATCTATGAATAAAGCAAAAGAAAATAACAAAATAGTGAAAATACAAACAGTATTCAAGATTAGAAACACTAATAATAAAACAGGAAAAATGACACCCACCAGCATCAAAAGATTTTCACTTCCTTGAGGTGGATCAGAGATAATTTTTAGCAATTCAGAATAAGATGAGCCTAGGGCCCTTATAAGGACTGGAATATGGCGATGAAATGCCTGCAGCATTAAAAAAGTACACATAAGAATTAGATGCAGAGCATTAGCAATTAATTTGATGAGGATAAGTAGCATATAAGATTGTTTCTTACATGAGGCTAATTTACTGGCAACAAGATATAATTTCTTTACAATATGCAGCAAGCGGAAATCCAATAGCAAACTTAGAGGACCACAAAACTTTCCAATTCCTCTGTACAACTAATATCCACCATCACATGCAAATAAGCTCTTCAGATTTTAACAGACAGAAATAAATTAATTAACAAAGGAAAACCCTAAATCACAGGAATAGAGGCGAGTACTGAATAGGTTATACCTCCCAATAAGTGGAAGGGCAGGAGCCCTGATTTGTCTAACCTTAGTAGAATGGACATTTGCCTAAACCGACAACCTTAGAGGTTCAGCACAATAACAGACCTATCCCAAAAACACATACATAACTGCAAATCCGATTTAATTTTTTAGGCTAGAAATCACTGAATCATCATTCCGTAGCTTAGACCTGCTTCTGTTAATCAGCATAAGAATCAACTAAATCTGATGCTATGAAATATGCAAGAAGTAGCGGTGTCCTTGTTTGAGCTTAGGGTGACTTTATTGAGCCAGAATTCTATCAATTTAAGCTTTTGAATTTTTAATTCAGTTATGCAATCATATATGATGCACCACATGTAGAGTCGATTTCCCTAACAGCCCAACTCAAACGATCATGACTACAGGACAATTGAAATATGTTGACCCATATCAGCACAAAGATACTATCAATTCCCGGTCCTTAAAATGAATGGCTTTCCCACTTATCTCAGCATGGCAGACACTCTTACTACATGATAACCTATTAGGAAGAAAACGTGCAGTAGCTCAAATTTTGTGATTTTCTTTGGCGCAAGAGGTGTACAAAGTGCACTGACTCTTTTAGATGTTAGATGATTTGTTTAGAATCTAACTGCTGTCTTAGAACAGGTAGTAAGACCGCAGATAGATTCAAGAAGATAACATGCAGTAGCTCAAATATGGCATTTGATAGCAAAGGTAACTAATTATTGTGGGTGAGCCAGTCAAAACAAATCTGAGCTTGGAGGCTTTGTGAAAGATGATGATGATGATGATGATGATGAAGGTGGTGGTAAGTTGGAGTCCTATGAGTCCCATGTTGGACATCCAAGAAGCAGTTACCAAGACAAGGGATAAGGTCAACTTCGGTTCTGCATCTTCTTGCCCTGTGCATTTATTTCAGTTAAGTGGCTTGGAGCTGGTGTTAGCGACGGTGGCAATAAAGGGAAGAAAGTTGAGGTTCCACCATAAAACCAATTGCCAGTATGGGGAGTAGCCTAATTACTTATAAGCACATGCAAGGTCCCTCCTTTACCCAATGTGGGATTCACTCTTAACACGCCCCCTCATGTGTGGCGAATTTTCAAGCCTAACCCGTGGACAACACAAATCCGGTGACATGGAGGACTTGTGGCCGTTGGGGTTCACACACAAGACAACCTGCTCTAATACCATAAAGAAAATTGAGGTTCCACCATAAAACCAATTGTCAATATGGGAGTATCCCAATTACTTATAAGCACATGCATGGTCCCTCTTGTCCCCAATGTGGGATTCACTCTCAACATACAGGTCATCAGGAACTGGTGAGTGTTAAGACTGAGGTAGAGTGTGAGAGAATTGAGGTGGGGACCCATCATGTAATAATTAATTTGACTGGTACCTTTCTTTCTCATGTTTTTCCGAATGTTTACCGTTAATAGTTTAATTTTGGCTGGGTGAACTAAGCACAACAGTGTAACCCAAACTCAGATTTTGTAGATCTATAACAAGTATATGCATTAAGTAGTTGCCAACCATGGAAAGTAATACACTAAACATATTAGCTCATCTAACATGCTATTAATTACAACAAATATTTATATAGACAGGAGCAACGAGAGTCTCACCTGCTTTACAGCTTTTGGGGCACATCCATAAGTATTAAATACAAGTTCAATAAGACTAGGTTTCTGCAAGTATTAAAATAGAAATGAAAAGAACCCACATTAGTGCCGCAAGGAAAAAAACAATTATGACAAGTTGCTGATCTATACCAGTCATGAGGAATCATAGACAAACCTTTGTACATAAAGCAAAAAACAAAGAAATGAGTCGTTGAACTTCAGGAAATGACATGGCTGATACTGGTTGATCCTTTCTGGTGGAATCATTTTCAGAATTTCCAGACTCCAAAGTTTCAAAATCACCAATCAATGTTTCTTGGCTTCCAACCTGAAAAGGATTAGGAGCGAGAGATGTTAGCGACGTTCAAGGCAGATACTACTTTAATTGTACATGGTATGCTAAACGTAGAAGCTATCCCCCACAAATAACTGAAGAAGCTAATATCACCAAGTACAAAATGGCAACTTAAATGAGAGACATTTAGTATGGGAATCCCCAGGAACTATGAAGATAATAAGAGCAACCATCAAATAACAAGTAAAATCAGGACATGACCATGCTATCCAATGATTCATAAAGATATCACTGCCTTTAGAAACCAAAGCCATAAAACATGAGAGAAGGCAACTCAGAAATTTTGGCTTATCAGGTATCAAAATCATATAAGCTTAAAATACCAATGGAATTTCAAATGTAAAATTTCAGTCTAGCCAATTGATATGCTGTTACTGCTATATTGCTTGTGGCATTTATCAAAGAATGGTGACCTAGTAGATTGTGTTCACCATACAAGATCTCTCACAGCTGGTTGCAACATGCAGTTGCATGGACAAGAAAGGAAATAGAGGAGCAAATGAAAGAAGCATACCATCCCTTCAACTCTTTGTCCTGTGGACTTGGATTGTGAATGCTCTATACCCGAAGGAGATTGTTCAACAGCTGACATCAACATATTTGTGGCAAATTTCTCAATCATTTCTGATAGGTAACTCAACTTATAGAGTTTGTTTGCCACCTGTTGGACAGAAACAAAAAAAACATGACTTGATGCATTATCAGAAAATAGAAAACTGACTACATATCTTGCTTTTCAAGTCAGGCAAAAATTAAGTGAAAAAAGGGACCCAGCCAATTTCTTGAAACCAGGCCATTAGAAGACTTCAGATATCATTTGAAAAGTAAATCCCATACCAGCCGGATAGATTTGGCTCGGATCTCATCTTGTGTATGAACAGCACACTGCAGAAAATATATATTTGAGTTATGCACTCTTTTATAAATAAATAAAAAAATTTAAAAAAATACACAGATTTGAGTTTTGTATTAAATAGCTCAAGAAGCAGACTACATGAGTAGAAACTGTTTTCATACAAATGACAAGCACATCAAAATA
This sequence comes from Crataegus laevigata, assembly GCA_963580275.1. Classification (NCBI taxonomy): domain Eukaryota; kingdom Viridiplantae; phylum Streptophyta; class Magnoliopsida; order Rosales; family Rosaceae; genus Crataegus; species Crataegus laevigata. The sequence continues at coordinate 5,542,815 of OY756938.1, forward strand.
AGACTAAACCCAGACTACCCCTTACTGTGAAAAATTTCATATATGTAATACATCAACATGAGAAAACATCACAAAATCACAACACTACAAAGAACCTTCTTGTGGAATGCTTCTTTTTCTTCTATCTACGAACAAACAAAAATTTTGAATGAAAGTATCTTATTCCTTTTGCATATCTTTTAGTACTTAACAATACACAAAAGAAAACTGGCCATGTACCCATACTAACTCCATGCTAATGACTAGTACAGAAATCAACCATAACTTCCTAGTCTTTGGTACAACCCTCAACATTGCCAGCAGGCTAGATAGAACCTTTAAGTAGAATACAGTTGCTGGTTTTATGATGCAGCAGGCTAGCATATAAGAACGCCAGCTATCAAGTTTCACTTGTGTGCATGTGTGTGTGCTTGTGCGTGTGTGTGTCTGAGAGAGAGAGAGAGAGAGAGACATAAATAACTCATTCTTGATTACAATATAATAAAATAATCACTATTACACAATTACAGCTAACTTTGTAGAGGACCATAGGTCATTTTTTAAACTTCCCTGATACTGGATTCTAAATTGCTAAACCTCCAACACTGTCTACAATCTAGCCATACATCCTCATACGTAATGATATTAATTCCCTTTGAATGCAAGAAATTCTTGGTCTGGTTCATAAAATTTCTTTCATACCCTTACATCCATTTATGAACAAAGGTAAAACATTATAGATTCACTAGCCATTTCACAAAACATCAGTAAACGGTAATTCTTTATTCCCCTGATCACCTGGATTAACATAAAAGTTCTTTTTGGGACATTTTCCCCACCTCTATACTGTTTTTTAAGAGAGAAGCACACCCAACAAACAAACAACACCTACAGATAAATCAAAAAATTTAATCAATTGGATTATTCAAAGTTCAATCCAAGTTACCTTCAAAGTGATATCTAAAAAGCTTTGTCGATAATGTGGCCTCCCCAAAATTAAACTCCAAACAGCCCCAAGGCCCTGAGTGACGCGCTCAATGTCACGAACATCTTTCCCATGTTGATCAATAACATCAGAATAGCATAGATCATCAAGTAGTTTCAAAGTGGAGTCAGGCAAAATTGGAACTTCACCAAGAAGTCTACTAAACGACTTGTCTGAGGCAGGAAAGGATTCCAGCAAAGACTTAGCCTGCAATTAAAAGACATAATATATCCACTTCTCACACAAATTAAAACAAGGTGGAAACAGAAAAATAGATGCCTACCACTTCCAAGAGGAACTTTTCGTATACGGCAGTAGCAAAGGTACAGCTTTCAACTGAATCAGACATTGTCAAAGCATGCAGATGGTACAAGACATGCAGTACTAGCTCATGGCCCTGAAATCAATTCTTACAAATCAGAATACTATTAATAAATAAAAAACAAACTTATCTGTTCATTGTTAAATGTATTTTTTTATTTATTTTGAAAAATGATAAAAAAAATAAATAAACCAGTAACATCAGTGGAAAAATAGCCACCACGACATAACAGCAAGAATTAATCCGCTTTAACCAAAGTGAATGGCTGGTAAACATGTTTTCTGAGGACATAACATCAAAATTCAAAGCTGTGCCACCACGCTACCTTCCTCAGGGGCATGTTTCCTGGATATGCATGCATATTCAAATAGAAATCTTTTGCATATCATATCGAGTAATTAAAAATTTTCTTGCAATGCTCACCAAGGGATAAAAAGTTTGCAATTGCAATCATGACATACCGATGGTTGAAAAATGGTTTTCTGTTGAACAACATTATTCACACATGACTGGTCCAACAGTAAAATCATTTTAAAATATTCATGTACCCTCAAGACATTATGGGATGGCTTAACAATGGAAATAATTTGAAAACCAACTCTTAGTTCCTCAAATCACCTAACCAAGGTTAAGCACGCTCTTTCCAATCTGTTACCAGTTACAAAATTCTAAAAAAAAAATGTTTAACAAAAGTTCTGAAATACAATGTATCTAGCCCAATCAACCATGTACTACTTAACGTAAAAATTTCAAGAAAGATACTGGATTAAAATTTAAAAATACAAGAGGAGGTGCAACGTTCGAGTAAAAGTTACCTTTTTCTGTTGGTAATCCACAATGATATGCTTATGCAGCATTACAACAATTTCATCATCTGCATCAATCTGTGACATCAAAATATTTAGAGATTAGTTAGCATATGCTATAAGTGACAAGCAGATGATAAAAACTATAAAAATGAAATATTAAAAAAAAAAAAAGGTTATTGTAAGAGATTCTGCATGTGAAAATTCAATAATTAGAGAGCTGATTTTGGCATAAAAGCTATGGGATTTAATTATATCTTCATTCGGGATCTCTTGAATCCTACCAAGTTCAGTTGATTGTTTGATTCTCTATTTGGATGGCATGGTAAATTTGTTCTTTATAAACAGACCAAGTTCGGCAAGCAGCTCCTTGAACATTTGTGGTCTTCATTGTTAGATAAAAACAATAGAGAATCTGAAGACGATGAAGATTCATTCATTTAGTCGAAGGCACTAGTTCTCAGTATTTTGTTCGAGTGGGCAAAGAAGACACGCCACTCATCTAAGTATGCTACTTAGAATATTAAACTCTATTTAACTTGTCTATATGTTTTGTGTACATGCGTGCACCTTCTTGTCATGATTAAATAAGTTACTTTTTTATTACCGAGAAAACAATACTATGTTTCTTCACTATATACTGTGTTATATAATGTATTACATTTATATATCATGCTGCACTAGAGGTTCATAAAAGACACCCGCCACATTTTATTCAAGAAGGGTAAACCAGTTCCAAAGAATCATAGAGGTAAGGATTAAAAGAATTAAAGATGCATAGGTTTAACATTATTTCAAATTGCTTCCTTATTATATTTCATTAATCCCATAGTAAAAAAGAGTATGCCGTATGAGTTCATACAACAGATACAGAGAAGCCTACATATCAGCAATACATGCCAAATTTACCAATATATCTCCAGCAGAAAATTTACCATTCAGACCTAATTCGACAATGCACATTAAAAAGGATGTTTCAAATTAGGAAGATGCATAGTTTAAGGCCAAAACTAAAGCAACCACTTGTGTGGGTGTTTATTTAGTTATTGACTGATGATTTGAAATTCAAACATCCAGCTTCTTCACGAAATTTTTTAAGCCACTCATCTCAAGACACAAAAGTAAGGCAGTAATGTTAAGATTTCATCACTCAACAAGTATATTCAACTATTTAATTTGACCTGCTCAGAGAAAAAGAATTCCCAATTTGAATTGGAGTTCAAACAATCATAAGATTCATCACTACCTGAGCAACCAACCGAGCAAGTAAGGCCAGGCGCATCTGACTGTAATCTGTGCCATGTAAATACTTGTATGACTCAATAATTCGCTCAATTGCTAATTTTCTCACATTTCTTTCCTGTTCTTGGGTAAGCTCAACATATATGGGAACCTGAGGCAAATCCTCATAAGTATCTTCCGATGCAGATGTGTTTGAAAGAACCGGAGAATGTTGATCAGATTCTAGAAAAGATGAGGTATCAAGGTCCTCAACCTGATCTTTCACTTCAATATCTGACAGCTTCACTGCAACAAGGTCCTCATCAACTGTTTGCGCAGGAGAATCTGTGAGATCTGAAGATAAATTGACCTCCGGATCAGCGTCAATTTCAACAGGTCTATCCAGAAGCTCCCCCTTAGGAGTCACTGGGCCAGTTCCAGAAACCAATTGACTATCCAAAATCTTTTCATCGATTTCCGTTTTGATCATGGGAGTCGCTAAAGGAGTCTCGACAGTCGTCACATTGGGCAGCTGATCAAGCTTATTTAAAGAATTTGAGCCATCAAAGTCAGAATGCATAGTAGTACTATCTTCCGCAGTCGGTGTGGATGCCAGTCCAGAAGACACTGCTACATACCGTGGATCCAGGCGACGGGGATCCTGAAAATGCAACCAAGAATTAAATGAATGGATTTAAACATCCTAAAATTATTGTAAATATCACATGAAGACATTAAGATTTATTGAAGTTTACCCTCCGTGGATCTCTCTTGGAATCAGTGGGAAGACTATTCACATTGGACATATCAGAAACTGATAAACTGGTTACAGTTGCAGCAGAAAAAGGCATTTGTACAGTGGGAACTGGAGACTGCACAGAAGATGTTGGGGATCCTATCTGCCGGGGAACCAGCAAGTTCCCAAGCCTTGTCAAGGGTGGGGGCATCTTAGGCAAATGCCTCATGTTAGTTATGACGATGTCAGCCAACAGATCAGGATGGATATTTGAAATAAGAATTTCAAGGGATTGAGCACCTCTTTCTCCTTCAGCAATCAAAGCACCAATCATAGCAATCATTTGCTCCACAGGAGTCGATTCACCATCTAATATAGGAAGGTCAGAGGATACTCCGTTGACAGAAGTGGCGTCCCACCCAGAAGAATTCATTTGAAATGGCAAAGTCGAATAGGAGTCAGGACCATAACGAATTCGCTTGGACTGCATTTCATGATTATTGGATGACTCTTCAATATCCAGAGGTGTAGGTCTCTTCTTTAACACATCCCCTGAGACAGGCAACTGGCTTGGCTGTTGATCATCCTGATGATAGGAATTTCAAAGTGTGAGGCAATTAAAAGAAAAACTTCAGGTATTGGATTCTATATATCAAAAGAAAAAAATTGAATTTATTTTACCTTGGCCAACCGAACATCACGTGAAGCACGCTCAGCATTTCTTAACATTTTTTCAACTTGACGGATTACTTGATCAGCTGCATCCCCAGCATTCATAGCTCGTAGAGCTCTCAGTAGTCTATCTCTTGACTGAAATGTAACAGGGAAGAATTTATCATGCACCACACCAGATGGAAAACACAAATATTTTAGAACTTTGCATTTATGATTTAACGCTTAAAAGGCCTCATGCTTTCCGCAACTTAAAAATTAAAAAAATTAAAAAAATAAAAAAACCAAATGTCTACTTGCCCACTGTCATTTTCTAGAGTTCGGCCATTTTCCCTGTTATGAGGAATCTACCCTGGAGGATTGTGCGCCAAAATCCAGAGTTCTATAAATGAAACACACCAAGGTTTTAACTAATAACGCAAATAACAGAAGTCTATATTTTCGATGAAGAATGTCCACATTTCCTAACTGAATGTGACCACATCTCCATGCCCAGTCTCATCATATGCCAAAATTATTTTTTTAAGATGAAAACAAGATGATCCACTTCCAAAGTATAAATTAAAAAATTAAAAAACAAACCGAAATAGAGGGAAGTTTTTTTATCTCATATCAAGATATGATTCTGGCTCTATTGTGACATAATGACAAAAGATTTTAAGACGAATCTAATATAGGCCCTAAAAGAAACAAAATAGAAATTCTCATTTTTAAGTTTGTTTTGAAGTTCTAGTTAGAAGAAAAATCTGTGACATAAAAGTGGAGAAAATATGTGCAAGAAATGAAGAAAGGAGATACTATTATTTCTCTCCTTTTTGCCTGGATGGATGCAAAAGAACTAAGGGAATGTATTTGGAGCATCTAAATAAACTCCCCCTAATCTTATTTTTCTCCAAAACTCTCAACTTTGTGAGAGCAGAAGAGAATGAAAATGGGCTATGAGAATAAACTAGACTCGAACAATTATTTTCTCTTATCTTCACTTCTCTCTAAGCTTGTTTATCTCCGCTTCTCTCCACCAAAACAAACTGTAAAGGCCATATCAATCAACAGAAACAAACTCATTTGCTGCATGTGCATATGCTACATGATACAAAAGTGGAAAAGCTAAAAGCATTAGATACTCCGTTACTTGTAAGACCGCAATAACTTATCTGATTAAATCAGAAAATCCATAATAACAACAAATAAGAAATTCCACTGTAAAAAATGCAATCTTAACGGATGCAATAACAGTGATGACTTGATAATAACCACAACAAACCAAAAACATAAAAAATAGAAAATATTACCTCTACTAAGGCCGGGTTAGTACACCTAAGGAATCCCAAGAATGCAGTTCTTAAAGAATACTGGATACTGGCCACATGGCGTCCCTTCACTACCTCAAAGTTTGGATCAAAATCTAACAGTGCAGAAAGAATGGTATTATAGTGAATTGGCCTCTTCCGCGCTATGGCTGCAAGACTGAACCAAAAGAAACATGTCAGAGGAAAAATACTTAATAATAAGAAGTACTAAGAGGAAGAAGAAAGGTAATTAACTCCTTAAGAATACCAACATGAAAACTAAATAGCAAAAGCAGAACACTAGGGGAATACAAAGAGTTGTGTTCAAATTAAAGCAGTAAGAGATGACAACTTCATTGACAAAATAAGTTCAAGCTCTTTCAGATGAAATTAAGTTTCGGAACACGGCATGCACATATAATCAAAGAACACAAGGCAAACACAGGGAACAAAACATGCAGAAAGCCGAAATAAAACTGATCAACTACACTCTTTAACACACTAGCTCCATATAATCAAAGAACTTAAAATTCTAATTATGAGTGCACAGGGATTAAGAAAAACTCCAATAAATTTGACAAGACTCAAGTTTCATAGGTTTCATTTTGGGAAAGATATCATCTCAGGAGTACAACACTAAACTGCTAAGCAAGCCCATTGATACAGAAAGCAAGAACTTTAACATGACTGTCAACATGATACTACAATATGAGGTGCCTACCTAGGAAACCTCAAAAGAAATTGCACCAAACATAGATAAATATGTTAAAGGAGGATTCTCCATGTTACACAACAGAATCTCCTTGACCCAAAGTCCTCAAGATCCCCATTTCCAGTAAATCCTAGGATCTATGTCAGCCCAGATTTTAACTAAAGGTTTTTATTATAAATACAAAAAAAAAAAAAAAAACGAAACGAAACGCATACACATTTTGAAATTAAGTAATCCACTGAAAACACAACTAGGCGCTACTTTCTGTTTGCTGAGAAAAAAACAGCATTTTATTGCAGAAGACAATAAAAATACGCAACGTGACAGCAGTCCACAAAAACTCAAAAGGAAACAATGAAACAAACTAAAAACCCTCTGACAGACAAGCAGCTAAGATAACTCAATGAGCTAACCAATAGCAGCTTTCCAATCAAGCCAAATATATGAAGATGATGACATCTAGGTGTTACTTGGACATCATAAAAAGGAGAAAATAATACTTGACCTTGGCAAATTGTTAGACATGCAAAAATACAATTGGAAAACAAAAAGGTTTTCACTAACAAATGAATACGCCAACAAGAAAAACTCATTTCCAGGAAATGAACATGAAGAGATTGAAAAAGCTAACCCCAGAAGTAGTCTTTAGAAAAACATTATGAATTATCTCAACCATGTGCACCAGCACAGATACACAGTTAGAACCCTCTACACCCTTCAGATGTCAACAGACATTATGTTTTGTAGATCTTGTAAGGACCAGTCGTCCACCACATCACTCTCTCATTCTATTTAACCATGTCTTGATTAACAAATTTCCTACTTGGATCCTTAGAGACCTACAAATATAGATGGCTTTGTTCAACCATGCTTTTGCTCCTAAAATATCTCAAGGTCACAAATATCGCCTATTTTAATATTTTTAAACATAAAACTTAGTTCCCTGCATTATTTATACTAATATAACTATTTAAAGCACAGAAAAATCCGAATCTCATAGCATGAGGATCGTGTCTGCCAAGAGAAAAACACACCAACTAAGAAACTCGAACCTAAATGTCAAAATCACAGCAGAAAAGGAGTATTTGTATATGCTTTCCAGAGTATTTTGGTCTTTGTATGCGCTTCCCAGAGTCAATAAGAACTATGGAGAAGCAAATGAGGGAAAAGATCCAACCAAATAACTTGTCAAAACCAAGATAACTGATCAACATATGCCGCTTAGTTGCTTGATAAAACAGTACGACTCCAACCTTCCTCAGCCTTTCTACAGTACAACAGGAGTTGTGTTACAAGGACACAAGCAAATATGCAGGAATACTGATGTATAGCACCATTTTGAACGATAAAAAATCCAAATAAATCATTTGAGGAACTTCAAATCAAAGGGGATAACAGATAGTCATCATGCAATCATATGGTTATTACTAAAGTTGACAGACACAACTGCATATCATAGCCACTAAGTCCTAATCCAAATTTCGAATGTATAAAAATCATACAGAAATAGGTTGACATGGACAAGCAGCAAGACAACCAAGGGCAAGCAGACGCAGCTCCCACCAACTGGAGAGAATTCAGTGACCAAAAAATGGAGCAAGTCACATAAGAAATGAAAAACTGATTTCTAAGGATCCTGATGAATTATCTATACCAACCACCACTTTCATCACACTTCAGCCACATGCACCTTGGTCACAACAGCCACAGCTTGACTCAGGAGACAAATCTGACACAAAGAATAAATGCTATAGCACGCTAGTGCTACCATCCAGTTCCCAAAATAACAGTCAAAACACTGGCTGAGAAGGGTGCAGATAAAAAATTCATCATACAAAAAACTGATAATAACATTTGCAAGTATTTTGATTTTTGCAGTCTGATGATATTCACAAGATGTGATTTCAATAAACCTACTCACTGAAAGCATGGTACAATAACCAACATATCACTAGATAAAACAAGTACACGTGCAATTCTATTTGGTTTTGTGTTTTTCTATTTTAATGCTTCAAGAGATTCAACTATATAACATGAAACTCAACTATATAGCAAAAACTCAACTATACAGCAGAAACTTCAACTATGTAGCCAGAAAACAAACATATAACATAATTCCAATCTATATGAGATGTAAATTATAGGAATAGCTTCATGAAAATGAATGGAAACAATCCAACTGCTGAGACAAAAGCTTTGTTGGCAAAGACATGAAACAGAAAATGATGCATGATGGAAAACTTTTTCTACATCAAACACTTTTTCTTTTTAAATTCAACTGAAATTCCTATAAAATACAAAAATTCAACATGTTTCCAGTGAAACTTTAGCCATATTATTGATTGTAACTGACAGAATTTATGAGAGTCAACAACGCAATCAACTACTCTACTTCAAACTGCATTTCTAAATTGCTCAATTATATAATCCTCAGAACAATGATTTCGACTCATAAGCATTAAGTGAATAATTTCTACTGTTAGCCTCTTTCAGTCTTCACCAAACAACCACTTGATACATTAGTGATAGAAAAGTTAATAAAATCATTCAAGGTTTCAAGACCAATTGATGGTCTGAAAGGTCATTTCAATCTTAAGGAACCAGGTCTGCATCACCTAAATTTCCAGAAACATTTGATATTATAACACATTTTATTTGCAATTGCAATAGAAAACTGTTCAAGACTCAGTGGAGTTCTACTGTTGTGAACTTACTGCTGATCACAAAAAAACTCTAAATAAATCTGTTATAACTCCATGCTAATATTCCAGTGTTACAAAGAACTCAGAATGTGAGATAAACAAGAAATATATTGAACAGCAATCCTGGATTAAGAAGAAATTTTGATTATTAAATTTGTAGTATGTGTATCAGCTGTTATAAAATAATCAATACATTTTCAAATAGCTCACACAATATTAGCTGTACACGCATACAGCGTATAAACTTGAACAATGGTAAAGGAAATGGTCTCTCTAACAGTTTACAACCATAAACTGCGTTGCTTGACCACCATGTTTCCCTCAGCACATAAGATGACCATTTTATCCATCAGTTATCCAATCTTATCATCGGCCAATGGTGCTCCACAGTACCCAAAAAAATTGCAGTTTAACATGTCTAGCCCTGTAACTCCCATTATCTGAACCACCAATGCAGCAGTACCCAATGCCATTACCTCCTCATAAGAGAGCTGGTCAGCATGCTGCAATAATATCACAAACAAGCAGTTGAACTTGTACTAAAGCTGTTCCCAAGCTTCAGTGATCCCTCCATATATTTCAAGATGGTTAAACAGATGACAAAAGTGTTTACCGTCTATATGTTAAATATTTAAGGCCTCCGTTAGTCTGAAGATATTAAACGGAATCAGTAATGGTGAAGAGACATGATAAAATCACCTTAAATTACAACCAAATACATTAATACAGAAACTTCCAGTGATTAGTCACTTTTTCATGGAAAGATGAAGGATTAAACTAGAATAAATTTGGATTCTATCAGCTATAAGTTCTGGACAAAATAGAGATGGAGGGGAGGGAGTAAAGCTACAATCAAGAACCAAAGTGTGCATAAGTTTATGCATTTCTGTTCCTTTTTATCATGTTAAAGCAATACATGCTTGATGACATTCAGTGACCAGCAACCATAGGCATACAAAAATATTGTAAATTTAAGTTCTATTCAGCTTTGTATGGATAACACCCATGCACATGTAGAGAGCATGTTATCCAGAATAAAGATTTTATAAGTTTTTCAATCTCAATTAGAAATAAAAATCTATAAAAAAAAATTACGCAAACCCAAAGCTCTCTTGTGTTCCTGCGCTAGGTAATACATAAAAGTCCAACAAATTTAAATTGCCAATTAGGATGAAGGTTTAGGTACCCCAAATGTTAATCAATTCCTACCTTGCTGATCAAGAACATGAGATATACGACAGGTGAATGCAGAAAGCAGTTCGGGCCACACTCAACAAACCTTAATCTTTAGATGCCACATGTTTAATCCTATTTTTTTCGTATGACGTGTGTCATTTTACTTAATTCCTATATGTTTTTCCACGTCCATGACAAGAAAAGGAAAAGATCTCTCTAACCACAACAAAATTACACAAAATACATAGCAATAAACAAAGTGATTAAAAAAAATCTTACTACCGGCAAGTGAGCACTCACCCATTGACAACGGCAATTGTCACGGAACCAGGGAGACTACTAGATGACCGTAACAAATTTAATAGAATGTCAAGAGTCCTATTTGCTTCTGACATTAGCATGTACGGGTCAAGAATAGGGTGTCCACCAACAAGCCACGAAATGTTAAAATCCCTTCTACTTGATGCTGTATCTAAAACCAAATTAACACCCAAATCAAACTTAAAAATTAGTGAAAGCTCATTATCCATAAGATTCTGAAAAAGGAATTATGCAAAAAGGCATAAAACAGTTATTTCTTTCTGGCGAAACTGTAAGACTATTATGTGTTCAAGTTATTTGAGAAAATAAAGCAAACGGCCTTTAATGCTGAAAAGCAGTACCTTCTATGACAGGTTTTCCAGAATCATTGCCCTCTGATGTGAATAGTAAAACATATGTTTCCAAAAATTTCAAAGCAAGCAACTTTGTCCCCACAGAACCAGGCTACAAAATCAAATCAAAGCAAATTTCAGGTCAGACAAATTTTCGAAAAATAAAAAAATTGAGCATAAGACGCACCAAGGCAAGAGAAGCATCATATAAGAATATATGCATTATGGTGTTGTTCAATATCTTTGTACTGTTTTCTTTTTTAAGAGACGTTCTGCTTCTTATCAAGTGAAATAAAAAATTAAAACACGCAAGCATCATCAAGTTGTATCCTATCCAAGACATGCAGTAGACTACTTCTCACTATACAGTTACATCAAAATGCCATAGAAATGCATTCTAGCATCAGCAGTAAATTTAATACTTATTTTTTTATTCAACTTAAATTGAAAATTTAAAATGGTATATGCATGTTTTTCAATTTTAAAAAGGTATATGCATTTTAATGAAGTATGGATACTGTTACCATGTATCCAAGGAGTAGGCATGTCTGATGATGAATGTCCTGACAATCAAATTCTTGAAATGTACTTGATGCATATATATATATATAGACACACTTAGGACAACGGAAGGGGATATAAAGCATTTTATTGCCAATAGATACATTACAAATGTTAGAACAGGAAAAAAAATACAGACACACTTAGGAAATTTAAGGATGGTCAGAGTGAAGCAAAGTTACCACCTACCTTAATAATAGTACAATGTCAAAAATGGCATCTGTGATCCTAGAAAAGGATAAAATACAGACAAACATGAGGAAGTTGCAACCTACCTCTACTGCAATAGCGAAAACGGCATCCTTAAACTTGGACATCCACGACCAAAGTTCTTCAAGCCATATCTCAACTTTACCACGCCGATGAAACTAATTAAGACCCATAGTATTCATGCAAATTAGACAATATGATTCAGAAAAGGGAAGAGACAAATGAGAGTTAAACTGTACATCAGATAGTGTTTGAACATATATAATACACTTGTGTGAAGTCACAGATTACTTTTTACTAGCAAACATGAACATTCCTTTTACTTCTTAAGAATACATAAAATCTGGAAATATGTTCTTTATATGTTTTCTGGTAAAACTGAATTGGTTTATTTATTTGAAGACAAAAGCCCTCCTAATTAAAATATCTATATCTTGTCCGGTACTAACTTGAAACTTTGAGAGTCCTGAGCACTTATTTCATTATCTAGAAGAAAGTAGCCTTCGCTCTCATTGTGTTTATGGAAAGCATAACAGTATTCTTCTAGAACAAGTACAAAGGGATATGTTTATATGCATTTATACTTTTGTGCATGTGAATGAGATGTGTACAGAGACAGACAGAAGATACCTGGAACGTCATCTCCTCCAAGACGGTGACAAAGAAATTTGTTCCACTAACTATAGATTGCCTTGCAATAATAGAGTCACTGTCCTTTAAAAATGCCAATAAGACAGACATTAGTACAGAAGATTCCTCCATTGCTTTCATGCCAATCTCCTCAATGACCCTGCCAGCCAAAAGAACAACAGATCATGATTAAGTTCAAACACAAAAAATAAAACCTGAAATGCGTAGTGAGTATTACCATGTGTACACATTACTACAGAAATGCATCAACAGATAGCCAAAACATCTATCGCTGAAATATATGGCAATCAAGTAATGTAGTGCATGCAACGAGCAGCATACAGTCCAATCCAATACATAAATTCCACAAAATAATCACGGTACAATGGAGGTCACAGTTCTCTTCTAATCTAAGTTATATGAATTGTAAAGATGAATAGCTAGCATCGAAATGTAAATCCTTTCACTGAGTGAAAATACACATCAATCCCAATAAAGAAAGATTCTACCAAATTTTGGCATAATTGGGTATATTAACAGAATCAAGATCCAAACTTTTAATTTCACTAAACTCGCAGAGCCAAAGTTTCCTGACCATATGTTGTATGTAAAAAGGTCACCTACAAAACCAACTCAACAGGACCAGGACCTAATGGGTAAACACAATGCAACCCGGAAATATCACGCACACAATTACAAACTTAGAATTCCAAATTCAAAAAGATAAATTAACCTAAAAGGTTCAAAGGCAACTATAACATGCTTTTTTCGCAATCAATCGTATAGCACTTGCGAATTGTAGAATTGAGGGTTTGGGGAACTCACTCGAGGAGAGACAAGCGGACGAGGCTTTCGGGGGAGGACTGGAGCTCAACCAAGTAGGGGAAAAGGTCGGCAGCCACAGAGGGCTCGAGGGACAGCAAAAGATCCTTGGCCTGCTTCAAAGACGAAACCTTGACGGCCAAATCGCCGTGGTTGTTGACGGTGGCGAGGAGAGAGAGAGCCTGGTCGTTGGAAGCTGCTCCGGCCATTGAAAGCGGCTGTGAGCGGTTGGAGTGGAAGAGGGTGGGAAAATCGAAATGGGGGTGTTAGGGTTTTGAAAAGAGGGAGAGGGGGTTTTGATGGAGCAGCATGGGATGAAATTGAAGGAGGTGAGAGTGGCGGTTTTTTTATTGGGGGAAATTAGAGGGAGAGGGGATTTTGGATGGGTTGGATTCGGTTGATGTGGATTTTGGGTGGGTTGGATTCGGTTGATGGTGATTTTGGTTTTGAGAGTTGTGGTGGTGTTGCTGCGAGAGAGGTCGGAGCCAAGTACAACAAACGAAGCTAATGACTTTTTTGCTTTGGCTCGAAATGAAATTAAAGTTTTAAGGTATAGGTTTGGAATTACTAAGGCTTAGACACTCTCATATTTTTAGTGTAAGTAATATTGTTTGTTCAGAAAAATACATAGTTTTGAGATTTTATGTGTTAAAAAAAAAATTATTTCTAAAGTGGTTGAGTATTTGATAAATTGTATTTTAAAAATGTTGTGATATGAAAGGCATGTCTAGTAACATAAAAGTGATATAATTGTATATAATGGCAAAAAATAGATATGGTAATGGGATGGTGATGACGATAGCAGTTGCGGGGCAGTGATTTTGGTGGTGGGGCACTAGTGCGGTGATGGTGGTGATGGTAGGGTAATGGTAGGGGTATGCTGGTGCTACCAATAATGAAGCGTAGCGGTTGAAGTGCAAAGGTAACAATGGTAGTAGAGTGGTAAAGGTAACAATGGTGGTAGGGTGGCCACATCGACACTGGTGGTAGTGATGGTTGTGGTTGTGGTGGTGAAGTGGTGGTGGCTACGGCGGCTATGATGGTGGTGGCAATGGCAATGGTGATGGCAATGGTGGTGCTACTGGTGGTGGTGGTGTAAGGTTAATATTTGTAGTGGTAAGTGTGGCGGTCACCTTATTTTCAAAAAGGCGTAAAAAGATAAATAATGTCCTTTTCAAAAACAAATAAGGGTATTAAAGAAATTAAAAATATGTATTAAAGGCTTAACTCTGCTTTTTATGAAATTAGCTTTTAAAAGCAACCTACATGTTGGCTTTAAAAGTTGTTGTCTGAAGGTTATTATTTTAAAAATAAGTAAGATATTTTTTTTACCTATAACTTTTTTAGTGCTTAATTGCTTTTGGTGAAAAAAAAAATTATAATAATACCAAACAAAGCCTAAAAATATAAAATTTTCTCAACAACAATGCAAATAAAATAATACTTTATTGGGAAATTGGTCATTCTAGAAACATTACAAATGTATTTGCTGAAATAGAAGGATTCACATGGAATTGTTGTGAATTACGTGATTGATATTGGCGAAACGAGTGAATTGTCTAAGCACCCTATAAAGATATAATATATAAATAGTGTAAATGGTGTTGGTATAGTATTAAAATAATGACAATACCATTGGTACAATATCCATTGTAATGAATATAGTAGTGTGATTATGTACATATGATATTCGTAATGCTTCCTATGATATTAGTATGGAAATAATGTCAATACCATTGATGCAATGTCCAATGCATATTTCGTACATAGCTGATTTGACAAAATAACACCTACAAAAAAAAGGGATGGTGTCCTCTAAATAGCCTTTGATCGCTAAATCAGAAAAGTAGTAGAGATAAAAAAGAACTTAGAGAATTCTGAGTAGTAAGTGGCGAACACAGTTTTCTCTGTTTGACTTGGCTATTTGTAAGGAAAAACACTAGCAGGCAATTGGAATGGAGGCTACATAGCATACTAGGCAATTCTTGATGATGTAGGCTAGTCTCCGCAACCTTCCAGCTAGCAGTTTTCAAGGTCCATGTTGGTAAGAGTGTGAATGCACTGGACACCTAAAGAGAGACTCTAGAGAGTTGGTGCCCTGCTATTATTAGACGGGTATAGGGATGGGTAGTCCGAATTGCCTATGACTAGTACCATAAGTGGCCTAAAGAGCCTATGGTCTGTTAGTGGCATAAAAGCCCAATTACCGTAAGATAGACTTCGTTTTATCCTTTTAGGTAATTTTGTTGTCTACTCATGACATCAAGCATAAAAATGTCATATTGAGCATATTGTCCACACGTTCTTTTCCTATTAGTGTGATTAATTTATGCCTCCACAAATGCTCCACATCTTGTGTTTAAGTAGAAAACAAAAGGAGATGTACTTTTTTGAATAGGACTTCCTAAATGCATAGGATTTTCTTCCAAGACAAGGTAGGTAGGTTTTCTTAGAAGGAAAATATTTACTTTTCTTTTCCCACAAGGACTTAATATAAATAGAAGATTACCCTCGGTTGAATTCTCGCAAATTCCTTGCTTAGCAAATTTAGGATTTGTGTAGAGAATTCACAAAGAAAAATTATAATTATGATATTTTCACTTCTTCCTTTATCCTCATCTTCACACGTAATGGGGCAATAGGCGGCACCCCTGGTATCCTCGAGTTGGCTACACATAAGATGTTGTCGCTGGGCTGCCCAAGAGTTGCAAGTCTATAATGCAATTGGGCTAGAACATTGTTTAGCCCAAAATGGCTTGGCCTAATGCTACCCCAAGCATGTAAGGGGTACATCCATTTCATGTAAAAATTGATCCTTATTATATTTTTCTTACTTATTTTATTTATTCATTTGTACATATACATCGAGTCCTTTAGATTTCGAGAGTCTTTATGTTTTAGAACCATGTCGGAATTCAAAAGAATTAGGCAAAGTGTTTCGATGGGGTCGGCTGCGTGGTGAGCTAAGTGGGCGTGACTCAAAGAAGGTTGCGATGCAGAATGTGACGCAAGTTGAGGACATGGCTCATTTAGCTACAAAATTTCTTGTGTCTAACCATTCCTCTTAATTCAATAAGCCAATTCTTCTCCAACTTTGTTATCAATAGAAGTGACAACAAACTAAATTAAAAACTTGTGACTATATTCTTAAGACTTAGTCATTACTTTGACAGGTGTTCGCGACAAAGTTAGAGTGCGATGCTGTCTCCAAAAAAGGTTGCAAGCTGCATTGAGGTTCCAAAGTACAAGAATAATGGAAACGTTATCTGAAGTAGGAAAATTTGTTCTGAGGCTGCTGTGGCTAGATACAAAAAAAAAGGTTTTAAGGCTAACATGTGAGGCAATAATGCGGCTTTCCGTTCGGAAGTTGGCATAAGACTAGTAGATGACTATCTAATTCCTTTCATCTTTTTTTACTTTAAGCTTCCAATTGCTCGGTTAATCGAGGATGTGTTTTGTGCAGTGGGATGTGCGTATGCTCAATGAACATTATGAGCATATGACCACATTCTTATGAACCAACTAAGTGAACAACTATACTATCATGGCATGTCTAGGAAGAATGTTGACACACCCCGATCCCGATGTCCTCGGGACATCGGGATGGTCACGTGCTGGCAGACACCTGAGGGGTGAAGAAAGCCATTTAGAATTCATGAGAACGAAAAATAAATAAGACTTGAGAATTTAATGGTAATAATATGCAAAAAGGAACGTGTTCAGAGCATACAACTAATTTATAACACTAAAAAGAAATAATATAAAATTTTAATGAACAAAAGAAGTGGGTCCTACACCAAGAGGACTCGAAGATGTCGGTGCGGAAGTGCCTTAACGCCGAGATTGTATGCCTCGATTCTAAGTCCTGAAGGGGGGTGCAAAACAAACATGAGTGGACCAAGTTAGGGGTGGGCATAAAAACCGCCGAACCGGAAAACCGAATCGAACCGTGACAAAAAAAACCGTAAAAAACCGCGTTGACCAAAAAAGTCAAAACCGGAACAAAAACCGAACCGAACCGTTTTAAACGGTTCCGGTTCTGGTTTGGAAATATTAAGAACCGGAGGAACCGAACCGAAACGTTTTTAATATAAATTATTGTATTATTATTATTTTTATATAAATAAGACATTTTTTCAAGAAGATCATGTGCATAAGCCCAATATTTTTCTTCACTTCTCTTCCCCTCCTTTGTTGTTTTATCACTTTTCTCCCCCTCCATTATTTTTTCTCCATTCTTTTCTAGTATGTTATGCATTATGTACACTTTAGTTTTAGTTTAAGATCTACACTTTGGTCTTGATATGAACCTTTTTATCTTTTGATTTATATTTATATGCACACTTACTATTAACCGGTTACAAATCTTGTAGATCTAGTAGTGAAAATTCAAATTTGCTTGAATTTGTGGTTGAAATATGTGTTTGGTATTAGAAGTAGAAAAATTAGAAGAAAAAATAATATATATATATATATATAATTTTGGTTAGAACCGTAAATCGACATGAACCGAACCGGAACCGTTATGAACCGAACCGTACGGTTTTAGTAAAAATTTAAGCAAAACCGGACCGAACCGAACCGTTGAAATTTTCCGATTTCGGTTCCGTTTTGAGGGTGGAACCGGACCGAACCGGACCGTGCCCACCCCTAAACCAAGTTGATATATATATAATAAAACAGTTATCAACATACTAACCCCCAGGCTTTATGAAAACACATATATATTATAAAATAGGTTTTCCGAAACCTAGCATGCCACGCAGTGTCTCAAAAACATAACTCGTATATGCATAGTCACTAGTGAATGTCCATAACCCTCCAGGCCCTATGCCAGCTCCCTGTTCCTAGTCTTAAATGCCGGAGGAAATAATTCTCTAGGCCCTGTGCCAGCTCCCCGTCCCTGGTTTACTAGCTAGAGAAAAACCACTTTAGGCCCTATGCCAACACCGTAACCTTCACCCGGGACGAAATCCTATGTCACCCCATAGCGGAATGTAGACCACTAGGTAAGTACAAAACCATTGAACATATATATATTTGAAAAGCAACTTCATAGTATAAAGTCATTCATCATCTATACTATAAAAAGGTTTTCAAAACATGTTCTAAATATTATATCGTCATCCATCAGATATTATATAAAGAACACAGGTTATAGGAAAAATAGTAATAATTCAAAATAGCCTCAATAAGCATGTTATCTCATAAAACGTAATCATTAAATCATGCTTTTCATGTATGCATTTCTACTAATAAAACATGCATTTTAGAAGGGCTCCACTCACAGTACTTTACCGTCGAAAGCTGCGCTGCTAGTGAAGACAAAAAAGCCCTAAGAAATGCATCTAAGCACATAAAGGGTACAATCATTAAAACTATAATCAAACGATTGAATTTGGGAAAACAAACTTCAAAAACGAATCCAGGACGTCGAAATTAGTCTAGGAGAGGCCTCGAACGAAACCTAAAAAAGTCAACTCAAAAAGTCAATATTGACCGGTCAAAGTCAACGATGACCATTGACCGGGTCAACAGTCAGACCGGGTCAGTTAATGGGTCATGGGTCAACGGGTCAAATAGTCAAACTGGGTCAAACCAAGTTTAGGGTTTGGGTTGGACCGGATCTGGGGTTTAGGTTTGGGTCCTTAAGGGTTTGGGGTTTAGGGTTTGAAATGTTAAGGGGGCGTTTGTTTGGCCTCATTAATAGGAACTGGACTGGACTGGACTGGACTACTTACTAACGTAGTCCCATGTTTGGTTTGTATTGGGACTAAGTTAAATGAGACTAAAGGGGACTCGCGTAGATTAGAGGCCTCGCTAGGAGTTCTTAGCGAAACCCTCCACAAACCACGGGACTCGCTAAGACTATCTCCGCTTAGCCCATTTCGCTTCGCCCCTGCTTCTTCTTATCCGATTACGCATCCATTTTCATCTTCTTCCTCATCTCTGCTTTGCCTTTCTACGAGTTCTAGGCTTCGTTCTTTTGGATCTCGAAGGAATTTGCTTCGATTTACAGATTGTTGGGAGGAAATGGGCATCGTGACGACGATTTGCTTCGAGCGTCGTCGTGACCGCCATAGATGCCAAGCCCTTGCAAGCTTCAATTCCCAATGCTTCAGTCCACAACGTATCAAGGCCTCTAATATCCACTTCCGATTTGGTCTCCCTTACCATTTCTAACATGCCGATAATTTTTTCCTAATCAAATCCTTGAAGAAAACTGCTTCATCCTCTCCAAGTTTCTTATTTTTCTGCAACATCTCCCATTAGGTAAAGATGATTACTTTTTTTTTCTCAATTTTTTAATTTTTTTTACATGGGTTTGCTTGGTGCTATGTTGTTGCTGATTAGCATTATCAAAAATTGGGAATTCTAAGGAAATTAATCAAAATATATAGTTTCTTGGTGCCATATTATTGCTTGGTGCGACGTTGTTACTGATTAGGATCATTAGTTTTGTTAATATCTTAATGGAAAAAGGAATTAAAATGGAACTATTTTTTTTTTTTTTTTGGTAAAAAAAATGGAACTATTTTCATTATCCTGTTTTTTAGTCCGACACTGCACCAAACGCTTTACTAAGTCAGTCTAACTTAGTCTAGTCTAAGTCAGTCCAGCTTAGTCTCTGAAGTTAGTCCAATCTGAGATAGTCTAGTACAACAAATGCACCTTAAGGGGGCGTTTGTTTGCCCTCACTAAAGGGTACTGGACTGGACTGGACTGGACTAAGGGTTAGTCCAGTCCCATGTTTGTTCCTGACAGGGACTAGGTTTAATGAGACTAAGTCTCACTAGCCTAGACTAAATCAGGGACTAGCTGGTCTTAGTGAGACCTCTCAAAAACCATGGGACTAGCTAAGACTGTCCCCTTTCTCCTCCTCGCCTTGCTCCTCGACCACTCACATTCGAAAGCCATTGGACTAGATGCTTTTCACAACCAATTTTCATATAAAATACCAAATTGAAGAATAGATTGGAACAGACAAGGGAGAAAAAGATGGAGAAAAAGAGGGAGAGAATGGGGGGTAAGAAAGGATTAGAGGGATAAAAAAAAGGATAAAAATAAAATATTAATAATTATGGATTAAATAATATAATATTAAAGTTTGTTAATTATCCTGCTTGTTAGTCCGACACTGTACCAAACGCTTCACTAAGCTAGTCCAGCTTAGTCTAGTCTAAGCCAGTACAGCTTAGTCCCTGAAGCTAGTCCAGTCCGAGACAGTCCGGTGCAACAAACACAGGCCCTAGTTTGAAAGGCTTTAAGCCTAAGGGTTTTTGGGTTTTAAGGAGGACGGGCCGAAAGCCCTGATTTAAAATGGCCCAAAGGTCTTTTACATTAAAAAAATAAATAAAATAAATAATATCAACTGAAATGGGTTTTGGGTTGGGCTCGGTAGGAAAGGCCCAAAAGCCTTGGGGTTTCTGGGTTGCCGGATTCAAAGGAAGAAGAAGGGCGGAATTCGGCCGGAAAGTTCCTTATCTTTAAATGTTCATAACTTTATCAATACACAACAAAATCGAGTGATTCAAAAACGAAAGTTGTAGTTCTAAAAAAGACGAAGAGAATAGTACCTCGTAGGCCAGAAAATTCCTCGAAAGCCTTGGAGGTCGCCCGGAAACTAGGTAAGATTCAAATGAATATAACTTTTTCAATACTCAACGAAATTGGGTAAAATAAAAGGGAAAGTTGTAGTACTCGACGAGACGAAGAGATTGATACCTTGTATGCCGACCAACTTGCCTTGGTTTGGCTGAAAGTTACCTTGAAAGTCGTACAGTGACAGCAGCCACGGGGAGGTTGAGGTGATCCTTCCTCGATCCTAGCTTCCTGGAACTTGCAGGGAAAAGAAGGATGGTGATGATGGTTGCTGCCCGTGTGTGTATGTTGTTTTCAAAGAAAAGGGGGACATCGCAAAGAAGGGAGAAAGTTGCAAAGAGTTTTTGAGGGAAAGAAAGAAGAGAGAAAAGTAAGGGAGAGAGATGAGTTCACGGGGAATGGGGGAAACCGAGAACACAAGACAGGGGGTGGGCCCCTTAGGCTCACCATTTAAGAACCAAAAACTATTTTTAAAAGGAAAATATCCACAAACTTAGTGAAAATACAAAAACACCTTTTTTGTTTTGTAAATCCCGGGACAGGTTGTTACAAATGTCGACATGTTGTCTGCAAGGTGCGTAGGCACGGTTACTGGCTTGCTAAAGTGAGCATGGAATTCGAATGATGATGTCAAGCTATTAAGAGCAATGACTTCGTTACTCCAAATATGAAATGTTGCTTATATGGTTCTAAGTTTTTTGGAGGATCTTCATAGATGTGGATGGTTATTAGGTTTTGTGCGCATGAAGTCCGATGGTTACCCTCCTTCTATGCAGACAGGGGGGTCTGCTGTTGTGGCATCCCAAAGATTACCGAGAATTGGGAAAACAATGAATTGTCAGGTCTGCAAGTTCGTGTTGAGTCTACACTTGTTAATCTGTGTGCTCTGCATCTTAAGTTATGCACCTTATGTTGGCATAATGATGTTGATTGATGATGGTCTTTTCTTTGTTTCGCAGATACGTCACTTGTGAGATGAACAAAGATGCAATGTTGGACTTTTTATTGGTTCGCGACTTAGCCTTGTGAAGTGTAAGATTGGAGAAGAGTCAAACGAGCAGTCTTGGTGGTGACGGACAATCAGAGAGGATAATCATGCACGAATTATTGAATCTGCATGTCAACAAGTTGCGATCCCTATGGTAAGCGCGATTTTGGTAATAAGAAGGACTTGGATAATAGCAGAGAGGTTCATATTTGCATCTTCAAAATCTTCCACACCTTGGGGAAGGGCTGAGGAAACAGTTATCGATGTTAGCATTAAACGAGTAAGAAGAGAATCGCCGCTGCTCCAAGTGGTGCATTAAGCGCCATGTGGTGCATTAAGTAGGAAATAGGGTTTTGTGCCAATTACTTAATCTTCACGTCGCGATTAAAAAAACTGTTTCAACTATTAGTGTGCTTCTACAGGGAGAGATGAATTTTCCTTTGTTGTTGTTCTTCACGTTTGCAACCCTTGGCTACCAAAGAGAAAGGGGGTTGTCATTCATAAAAAAGGCATTGTATTTGCATGATCTCCCAAGTGATGATCCATCGTCTGCTGGTGTTGTGAAGGCTGGACTTTGCTAAGCCAAAATCTTCGATTAGTTCGTGCCTTATGAAGCTTAAGGCTGTTGCTCTAAAGAAAGCTAAAAAGAAGATCATGGTGGGCAATTATAAAGTCAAAAAATGGGAATTACACTTCAAAGAATTCATAACCTACACAAAATGATATGGGTGAAGCTGGAATGCGATGGATACCTTTCGAGTTCGGCGGTATCAACTTGGACCTCACTTTGGTTGAGATGAAGGAGACTGCATTAGCCTGGAGTGAGTTGTGGGAAAAGGTCTGTCGTTTGGAAAGGTCGATAATTGTGGTGCCTATGTGGGTGCCTTTTATGGTTACTATTCTTCACGTCAGCTTGTTATGTCTTCTCAAAAGAAGTTGCCTGTTGTTTAGTTGACTCTTTATGCTTGTAAAGGAGATTATGAAGTCTGTTCAGTTGACCCAAGAAAGAGTTCTTCCATTTAAATGATTGAGGTGAAAATTTTGAAAAATATGTTACCTTCCTCGTCCTTTACCCCTACAAAAAGGGTCAATTAAATGTTCGGTCATTTTGAAACCACTTGTTTATTTTTTAATTATTCTTCATTTCATTAAAGATTTATTTATTTATTATTTTTTGGTTGGAATCCTTTGAATAACGAATTCGATATCAAATTATGTTGTCATTATGTAATTTTGCCGAAGTTCCCATCTTCTTAATTTCTTAATGTAAAAATATTCATTGGCGAATAACTGAAGCCTTTTTCCCGGAATAATAAGGAAGCCCTTTTTTAGGGAGTTTTAACAAAACACTCCTGGTACTATTCACTTTTAACAAAAAACCACATTTTAAACTTTTTTGCTACTATTCACTTACACATTTATTTGTCCTTAAAACTTTTCGTTAGTTTTCTAATTTTTTTTCGGGGACGGAGACGGAGCGAGTCGAATTAAATTGAGGGTTAGGGTTTTGCTCTGTGGAAGATCAAAAATGGAGAGTTAGGACCCGAACACCAAGTCGACGCTGACCCAGATCCCACTATTGACGACGAAGGCCGGTCCCAGAGATGGGGCGGCGTGAATGCAGCAGCTGAGGGAGGAGTACAAGGCGCTGATCGCATACACCCAGATGAACAAGTCTAACGACAACGATTGGTTCCAAATCTCCACCGCCAATCCCGAGGGTACACGGTGGACTGGCAAGTGCTGGTACGTCTACAACCTCCTCAAGTACGAGTTCGATCTCCAGTTCGATATCCCCATCACCTACCCCGCTACCGCACCGGAACTCGAGCTCCCCCAGCTAGACGACAAGACCAAAAGGTCGGCCTTATTTTTGATTTTACGATTTTCCTTCTTCCCCCATTTTTGTTTTCTGATTGTAATTTAAGTCCATTAAATTCTGGATAATTTTGGATTGGTTCTGATGTATAGAGGGGGAAAGATCTGCTTAAAGGTGCATTTCAAGCCGCTTTGGGCCAAGAACTGGTGATTTTTCTATCTTGTTGTCTTTAATTTGTTGTATGTGTTGAATTATTGTGAACATTATTTGTTTGGTCACTGAGAAGTTATAAGAAATGAAAGGAAACTTGTTTTTTTGTTGGGAAATGTGTAATATTTGGGTTTACTTGAGATTTTGAAATCAGCTGTGAACTCGGCTCTTAATTTGCTGTAGAAGATATGACATAACAGAACAATAAAAACTCAATTGTTGTTGCAACTGATAAAGAAAACTCGAAATTTGTTTGGCTTTTCGATTATTTGATTCGAGCAAAAAATTAGGATGCATTGTTGTATATTTCAATATGTTAGTCTTCTGTTTCTGAAACCAATTTATGTATTTAGATTTAAGTATCTTTGCCTCTGTGAGAGGAATTTCTTTTCGCATAACATGACTGACCTTGCATTTTCTTTGTGGAAGAATTATATTTGTATTTTTTCTGTGGATGAAAAATAATTTGTGTAAAACTTGCGCAACGCATTTTCTTTTTCCTTAATTTGAATTGTAGTGAGAAACATCCGTCTGTGGAACATTTGCTTTTCATGGCACTCACATAGTAATTGATTACCATGAAAGTGTTAGTCTTCCTTTAATCTCCAACAAGGAACTTACTCTAATCTCTTCTGGAAAGCATTAATGCAAACAAACAACGTGCTCATTTGTTTAATTAAACATGTTTAGAGTTATTGGCTAGTAGTACTTGTGATCTTTCTCATGTTATGCAGTCCAAGATTTGGTATAGCACATACACTTTGTTTGGGTCTTGCAGCAGAGATTCCCGTTCTTGTGGATTCTGGTATGGTTAAGCACAAAGATGATGCTGCATCATCAACTGAATCTTAGTTCAGTGTAATCTTGGCGCTGTAAGAGTAACACCTCGATGACAGAAAATAAAAGTTAAGCCATAAGTAACAACTTACTGGAACTGAGGATCATAATTTATTCGCAGAGAAATACATTTTTGAGATCAAATACATACTCTTGAAACTATTTTCTTGTTTAGTTTTGAAATGCATACATGTACATTGTAAGATATGAGTTGATACTTTTATATCAGTTTCTTCTCAGTTGGTATGTTCTTGTTTTCAAATTGCATGCGTTCTAGGGTTGAGGTAGGTAACTTTTGATGCTTGGAGTATTGCCAACATGTCTTACCATTCAGTTTCAAAGAGTGGCGCAGATTCTCACTTTACGGTGGATGAT
The DNA here is from genome assembly GCA_963580275.1 of Crataegus laevigata. Classification (NCBI taxonomy): domain Eukaryota; kingdom Viridiplantae; phylum Streptophyta; class Magnoliopsida; order Rosales; family Rosaceae; genus Crataegus; species Crataegus laevigata. Next base: position 5,568,122 of record OY756938.1, read on the forward strand.
CATGAAGGACCAGGTGTTATTAATCTTATGAGGTGAAATAGGTTTGATTCACATTTAGGAAGATAATGCACAACTTGGGGAGGTAAATATGGCAAAGCCATGAATTCTGCTTTAGAGATGGAGCTGAGTAGATATTCCAATTGGTTTGCAAAGCAAACTGTTTGAGTTTTCTACCTTTAATCATTCTGGTTGGATTGGACTGTTGGTTTAAATAAGTGCAGTGGAGTCTGGAGCTTTGCACCCAGTTCTGCTCAGGAAATCAAAACATAGAGAAATGACAAAGTTTAAGACTCTGAAGCTGCTACGTCGCTTCTCTAAAAACATGCCTCCAGGAAACATGATTGAATTGTTGAGCAAAATGGTTCATGTCTAGCGTGCTAAATGTAGGTAAACAAATAATTGTTGTACGTTGAGAAAAGTACCTATCATTTGCTAGATTCCAGGCTTCTTGTGTAAATTTCGGAGGTAACTTGACATGAATTTATGAGGATGTTCAACATGAGAAATGAAACCCGAAAAACAACGATCACCTGTCTTACTTTCTTAGGGCATTCCTCCAGTTTCATTGCAACCAAGAAATACTGCATCATTTGATGTTTGAGTCCACTGCACAATATATGCATTCTTTACCTGATATCCCATGAAAAAATGTCAGCAGCAGAGTACAGATGCGAGCACCGGCTATATCAGCATCATTAAGATGATCACACTCCTTCTTAAGGTCTCTCCATGAAACAAACAAGATTACATATATGATTATTCAAATCTAATAATAATAATAATAATAATCACAAGAATAAGAATTACAGTACTAATTAATGATAATTAAAGGGAGTTGAATCTTACAACAAAATTTATTCAACCTTCACCCCAAATCAAAGACCAAATTTGAATCTCCTCATTTTCATGCAATGCTGCCTTGCCCTTCCTTTCCATGTTCAGAACTCTCCGTAGAAGAATGGCCTGCAGCAATTGTTGGCAAAATATACTAACCCCATCCCATCATTTAAAAAAAAAGAAAACTAACGAAAAGTAAAAAAAAAAACTTCCCTTTTAATGAAAAGTCATTTTTAAAGATATAGTGAATAGTATCAGAAAAATGTAAAAATATGGTTTTTCGTTAAAAGTGAACAGTACCAGAAGTGTTTTATTAATACTCTCTTTTTAAAATCCAATTATTGTACCTATTCCCAACGCGTAGGAAGCTACAAATGTCAGGATGCCAACAGACGGGAAGGCAAGAACAATGATGTAAGTTATAACATATCAAGCTACTACTTTCTTAAAATTAGTAACTACGCGTATTTCATAGTTCCCATCAATTAAATCTTTTCATGACTACACAGAAAGTTGAAAACCCAGAAATACGTTATATATGACTACACAAACAGCGAAAACTGGATGCACAGAATTGATGATCAGAAAGAGGGAAACAACAAGTGAACGATAAAATGTCTGTTTCATTTGATTCCCTTGAAGAGGTAACACAACAGTTTTACAATTCTTATTATCTAACGTTTCAAAATTTACATCGTATAAAGCATACAGGTCAATCAACTAGATATATTGATTAAGAAACCCAAAGAATCTGCATAAAAGAGTGCGCTAACAATACTCACCAAACATTGAACGATCGTCCTCAGTCCTCCGGCAATCCATCAAAGAAATCATCCCCCAACAGTCCGTCAACCAAATTAAGCCAAAGATGATTATTACCGGCCAAGTCGTACGTCAATTGGTCAAGGTCAGGAATTGGACCCAGCTCTTTGTAAGGATCCTCCTCCTCCTTTTCAGGAACCACCTTCTTCGATCTGTGCTTCTTTTGACGTCCTTGCTCTCGTGGGACCGCTTTTCTCTTTTACCTGTGGCAGCCGGCAGTTTGTGTTTTGGGGATGGTGATGCGCATAGGCTTTAGAGGAGGGGCATTGGGAGAACAGAGTGTAAGGACAACTGAATTGAAACTGTAAGTACCGGAATCCTGCTTCATGATCACACTTACAGACTTAAAGTGGGTCATTTTTGTTAATGACTAATCAGTGTGTACAATTCAACTCAAGAAACCTAACAAACAAACGAAAAACATTGGATGTAATAAGAAAGATTGCAAATTTATAAACCACAAACCCTAGAAATCACAAAATTCAGAAACCCTAGAAATCGCCACTGCGTTTGGGTCGTCCCTTTCCTGCACAACACATAGCGATTAAAATTGCCAATTAACCAGAGCGATACAGAAAATACCTTCGAACGATTGAAACTGGGTATCTTCAAGCAATTGGAGAGAGAGAGATATCCGAAATGCAAATAGCGATCATATTTCAGATGAGAGAGAGAGAGAGAGATTCGAATTGCAAACACCGATCAGATTTCAGATAAGAAAAGTGGCCGTCTATTGCTTTCGCTGCCCTTTAATTGATCGTTGAAAGAGTCGGATCGCATTTTTTCGACCGTTGAGACTTTTAGAGAGAGAGGGAGATGGGATTTTGAAATGCAAAGCGGGCGCTGACGGGAGAAATAACGCGCTCGAAGGCGGTCCCTTAGTTGAATAAGGACAAGCAACATCTACCCAAAAGGTTCAAATCCAGGGTAAATTTGTAATTACATGATGTAAGTTTTTCTTGTTTCCTTTACATTTTCTTATCGATGTTACATTTAAATTAAAAAATAATTAAACTCAATCGATCATATTCAACATTTTATTAATTAAACACTAGATAAAAGTCATACGTGTGCGTTTAAATATATGATAATGTAATAATAATTTCATTAGGTTTTGATTGACAAACAGAATTTTATTATTATTATTATTTTAGAAGAAACAAAATTTTATTATTATATAGTTTAAATTCATTGGATTTTAATTTTTTTTTATTAAAGAGGTCTAAATTTTGATTAAACTACTTTACTTTTATTTATGTGTTTTTCTTAATTTCAAACTAAATATTTTATATGCATTTAAAAAAAGGAGTTGTTTTTTTTTTTTTTTAACAATGATAGTATCTACAATAAGAAGGTGAGAGAATGAACTAATTATTATAGGAAAAACTTGACCTCGTCTTTGACGAGAATTGAAGAGTTTAATTTTTTCAAAAACATGACCTACATCCATTTCATGGAAAATAATCCCCTTCTCGTTTTTTTTCCTTCTTAAAACAAATATGAGTCATTATGTCAATAATTAATTGGGATTTGAGTTTTTGCGTCTCCTTGATATGATTCAAAACTAGTGAAGTTCTATGAAATGTATTTTGTGTTTTTATCTCTATAGGTAAAACTTCCTATTAAGATAAATTGTATAAAGTTTTAACATAAATTTCTTTTAGGGTTACACATAACGTGCCGTTAGCTTTTTACATACCAAATTATATGATAATACAACATACCAGTAGCTTGGTACGTATCTAAACTAAAATTACATAACGTACCAAAATACTAATTTGTACACAAATTTTCATTACATAACGTACCAAAAATTTACCAAATTATTTGTGGTACATTTCTTTGTACTTTACGTTTAATATATATGTGCATGCATATTAGGGGTGGGTTCAAAAAATTGAAAACTGAAAAAAACCGAAAATCAAATCGAACCGAAACCGAAAAAACCGAACCGAACGAAAAAACTGAACCGAACCGAATTCTTTTGGTTCGGTTCGGTTCGGTTTTAGAGGTCTAGAAACCGAACCAAACCGAACCAAACCGAATTAATTAAATTAATATTTTTTTAATTTTATTTATTTAATTATTTGTTTTGGGTATTGTTTTTTAAACCCAATTTTATTTGTTTAATTATTTGTTTTGGGTATTATTTTTTAAACCCAATTTGTAAGCCCAATGTGTTGCCAAATACTTACTACCCTTTTCTCATTTTTCTCACACTCCAATTTTACTTCTAATTTTTTATGATTTGTTTGTTTCATCACTAAACCAGTTGCTTTCCATTTGTCTCTTGATCAATCATGTTATTCTTTGTTTGTGTTTTTATTGTTTGAATTGAAATTATGAGTGATTTGGAGTAGTAATCACAGGGTAATCAAATCTACTTGTACAACTTCTCTCTCTGCACTCCAGTCCATTTACTTTCATATCTCTGCTGGGTAAAAATTGAGAGGGAGAGATAGAGAGTTAAACATTTTAAATTTCATTTTTTGTTGCTTGACTTTGTAAAAGACTGAAACTTTCACTGCATTCTCTTAGAAAACTAAACATACTATTGGATTTAATGGTTGTTTGTGATTTGGGTTTTACTACTTTGTTTGCCCTTTATTAATAATCATGTAATGTTTGAGTGATCTATTTTGCTCAAAAGTTTTAAGACTTTCCTTGATATTTTTTAAGGAACCAAACAAAGATTAACCCTATGTATACTTTGTTTGTTTGCTTGATGTGAAAAAAAAAATCCAAAACAAATAATTAAATAAATAATACTGAGAAAAAAGAGAATTTAAAATATCATTACTTTTTAAACCGAAATTCTCAAGAACCAAACAAGGATTAACTTTGTGTATACTTTTTTTAAAAAAAAAAACCCAACCATGATGTGAAAAAAACTGAAACCGAACTGAACCGAATTAAACCGAATCCACCCCTAATGCATATATATACACACACCATGTATGTAATATCATTTGGAATAATGCAATATATTGGTACATTTAAATATCAAATTGAAATGCCTTTTTGTTTTTGGTTTTTATAAAAATTTTATTGTTTTTTTTAAATATATTTAATTGATGGGACATAAATTAACAAAATTTTCTTTTACAAGATTTTAGGAGTCTGTCGTCTTTTTTAATTTAATTAGTAAATTAATTAATTGTTTTTTTTGCCAATATTAATTTAAATTGTTTTTTTTTTGCCAATATTAATTTAAATTGTTTTTTTTGCCAATATTAATTTAAATTGTTGAAAGTGGTTTGTTCAAATCTTTAAATATCTAAGTTGTTTGGTCATGAAATTAAAAAAATAAAGCATCTAGATCAAAATGCTCTATTAAAAAACATTATTCTCCTCATTGCTCTTGTAAATTAAAAAATTTCACACATAGTGTGTGCCCATATTCTAGTTTTTTTTTTAAATCTATCTAGACAATCAATTAATATAATCTTATTTATCAACCAAAAGCTAATGAAAATATATTACATCCTTCCATACATAATTAAAAAAATAATAATAGAAAGAAAAATTAGGGGCATTGAAGTAATTTGCACAACTTTTTGTTTGTTTGTTTTGTCGTTCCCTTACCCACATGTAACCATATTTTTACTCCTCCGTTTTTCTCTCCCACTCCATACTTTTTTTTTAAATTTCCATTCAATTAACATTACTATAATTTCAATTTATTTTTTAAATTGTCATATATTTAAAATTCCACCGGCGGAGAGTGAAGTTGTCTAAGTAAATGGACCATAAACCCCAAAGCTTAGCTCCAGTGGTGAAATACAGCCCATATAAGTCTGCGGAGACCACGGGCCAAGTTGGAGGGTATAATCTTTTGTCATGAGGCCCGTCTGCAGTGCAAAAGTTCAGTCCACTAACTCCTACACGTGGCACATTATATGGTGTTGGATTTAGATTCAACGAGATCCATTGATGATAATTAATCCGGACTTCAAAAACTATTTTAAGAAAATAGAACATTCGAAAAAGGTTTTAAAAATTAAAAAGATCATTGAAAAATCAGAAAAAGTACAGGATAAGGATCATCTGCCTTATATTATTGCGGGGTCATTTTCTAGTCTCTACCTGACGGTAGGTACCTTGGAGATTCTGCCATTTTCATCACTGAAAACATACACACGGTTGCAGCAAAAATTGTCCAGTCTAATGAATCCAGGCTTTAAGATGAGAACCGTAACCGCTGGGTTGCCCTTCTTGATTATCGCTGCAGCCTCCGACGCAGGCTTTCCAACTAGTTCAGGCCAAACATATTTGAATTCTGAAAATGTTTTAAAATTAATGGCATTCAAATTTGTAGGCGTGTATTTGATATGTGATAAAACAAATTAAAAAAATGAAAGTAGTGGAGAAAAAGAAAGAAGAAACCTTGACCACAATATGCAGCATTTGTACAACCTTCGCTGACACAAGGTGGGTATTGCGGCCAAGATGCTCTAACCATTTTCTTCTGATTTTGTTCTGGTTTGATGCATATGACCTTCATACATGCTGAGTGTATGTAAATATGCAGAATAATCATTCAAATATTCTGTTCAAAATTGAATTAATTCAGATGAATTGCATTGGCATTTTCTTGGAAAAGGGGTACTTTATTCTTCGGTAGATAAATGAATTTGTTAATTTCATACATTGAATTTGTTAATTTCATAAATTCTTCGGTAGCAAAAACTGATAGTTGTTACCATTTCGGCAGACGGCAGTGCACTAGCATTCCTGAGAGAGAGAGAGAGAGAGAGAGAGAGAGAGAGAGTTTGTGTAGTACCCCACCTGATTTTATTATTCGACCCGGTTTCCGACTTCTAGTGGCAGGATGGAGGCGGCGCTTGCGAACAACAACGCTGGAGAAATATAGATATACTTTTCCTATCCATCGTAGGATATATCAAATTCTTTTGAATCCCTAACAACGTGACTATTTTGCACACCCAACGGCTACTTATGTGAAACGCGCCCAGCCGTTGGATGACATTAGATCCAACGGCAGAGGCTTGGGAAGAAAAAGTATATAATCACCTACTCCTGTAATCTCATACAATTTCGCACCAAAATGAAGGTCCTTGTCCTCATCAAACCCTAATTTCTTCCACTTTAATTCAAGAAACCCTAACTCGATCATGAACAGAAAACCTAACGACATCTTTGTTAGACGAAGTTCGGATTCGTACGTCTGTTCCACAACTTGAGTAGTCCTCTTTCAGTTTGAACTTTGTTAGTCTCAGATGTTTCTAGCTTGTAGGACTGTTTTGAATTTTGAATGATTGTAATCTTGGCGTGTAATCTTTTCTGTTTGTATTTTTGAATTATCCTTGTATCTAGGGTTTTTCAAACCCTGACTGTAATCTTCATACTAATATAAATATATGCATCCCATGCTTAAGGGGATATGCATTTGAAGTAAACCCTACAAGTGTTAAGTTTTACATGGTATTGAGCCTGTTCGTCTAACGACTCGATCAAATTTTTTTTTCTTCCTCTCCACGCTTCCATGGCTGACGGCAACAGCATCCCCTCCAACTCCACCCCCTCCAACTCCCCCATCACCACCCCCACTGCTGCCAATCCTTTTCACCCCTTTTCCACCGTAGTCAATATTAAGCTTGATAGAACCAACTACCCACTGTGGTTGGCTCAAATTCTTCCAATCCTAAAAAGTAGAGATTTAATGGGCTATGTCGATGGTACCTCCGTCTGTCCTCCCAAACACTTGTCTGGGGTCACTACTGTGAATCCTCTCTATACTGCCTGGGTCCAACAGGATCAAACGATTCTTAGTTGGATAAATGGTTCTCTCACTGCATCTGTGTTGTCCACCGTAGCAAGCAAGCGGACTGCTCGCGCCACTTGGGAGGCTTTGGAGCAGCGGTTTGCCTCTACCTCCCAAAACCGAATCCTGTTCCTGCGTAATGAATTGTTGCAAACCAAGAAATGTGATCTCCCCGTTGCGGATTACCTTGATCGCATGAATGCGATCGCTGATAACCTCGCCTTAGCCGGGCAACCTGTAAATGATGATGAACTGGTACAGATTGTGCTGAACAATCTAGGACTTGCGTTTGAAATGACGGTCAGTGCTGCTCAAGCCCGTGATACGCCCATTACGTATCCTACTCTTGAGGCACTACTCCTCACCACTGAAAGAAGAATGGCAGACCAACATGCAGTGACTGTGTCTGCGCCTGTGACTGCCTTCGTTGCTGCTCGCGGTCGAGGTGGCACGGGGAGAGGTGCGTCCTCTTCAAATCGGGGGGGGGGGTTTCTCTCAAAGAGGTTTCAATCCTCGTCCTACCTCCATGCAGCGTAACCAGGGAAGTAATGACCGTGCCCCGTCCCCTGGTGAACGCATTATTTGTCAGATTTGTGGAAAACCGGGACACCCTGCCCTTGATTGTTTTAACCGTATGAATACGGCATATGAAGGAAGGATTCCTGCACAGAAACTCTCTGCTATGCTCTCCGCTCCTACAACACTGAACAAGCAATCAAATGGGAATTGGCTTTTAGACACCGGTGCAAATGCACACATAACTCCTGATCTTCAAAACCTTGTCAACCCTAAGGAATACAATGGTAATGACACTGTTGGAGGCGTAGGTAATGGTTCTGGAATAAATATTTCTCATTGCGGTTCGAATCACTTACGTACTCAAGCTTGCTCTTTTGCTTTAACCAATATTCTTCATTGTCCAAATGCCTCTCACAATATACTTTCTGCCCATCGTTTTACATTAGATAACCAATGCTATCTCCTAATTTTTCCCTATTTTTTCCTTGTTAAGGACCTCAAGACTCGGAAGACGCTTTTCCGAGGGAGATGTGAGAATGGGTTATACCCATTTCCAAGTGGTAGTGGACAACTCCAGTACCCAGTTTCCGTCCTTGTAGGTGTCCGGTGTTCAATTCAAAAATGGCATGCCCGTCTTGGCCATCCCTCCCAGTCAATCATTAAGTTTTTAGCCTCGAATAAAATGGTACCAATTCATGGTACTTCTGATGTACGCTTCTGCGAGTCGTGTCCCCTAGGAAAAAGCACTAGGTTGCCTTTCCAAGTGTCAGAGTCTGTTTCTGAATTTCCTTTGCAAATTTTGCATTCTGATGTCTGGTCCTCTCCAGTTATTTCTAATGAAGGTTTTAGATATTATGTTTTGTTTGTTGATGATTATTCTCGATATTCATGGATTTTTCCTATGAAAACCAAGAGTGAAGTTTTTGAAATCTTTGTAAAATTTAAAGCGTGTGTTGAAAAAATGCTCAATTTTTTTTATTCAAACTCTTCAATGTGACGAAGGGGGCGAATATAAGAGTCGGGCATTCCAGCAATTTTTGAGTACAAATGGAATTTCCCAACGTTTTTCATGTCCAAAACATCCTGAACAAAATGGACTTGCTGAACGCAAACATCGCCACATCGTTGAAACCAGTGTCACTATGCCTTCTCAATCTCACATGCCCAATCGTTTTTGGTTTGATGCGTGTTCTACTGCAACATATTTGGTGAATAGATTGCCAACCAAGCTTCTGTCTTTCCTGTCCCCATATGAGAAGTTGTTTCAAAAACCACCCAAATATGATATCCTTAAAGTGTTCGGTTGTCGATGTTTTCCTTGGCTTGTCCCCTACACACGAAATAAACTTGAACCAAAGTCCACATCGTGCGTTTTCTTAGGATACTCCCTAAATCATCAAGGCTACAGGTGCATGGATTTGTCCACACGACGAGTATTCTTGTCTCGCCACGTCCTATTCGATGAGGACTCAATTCCCTTTAAGGGACTCACATCTTCCTCTGCAGACGTCCTTCCAACAGGTAACAATGATTCACCTGATCTTTTACTCACCTTTCATGTTCCAACGGCTTCTTCACCACATCAGCCATCACCGATTCAATCTTCCATTTCCAACCCTCATCCAGCACCAACAACCGTCTCGTATTTGCCTGACCCAACTACCACCCGAGAACCACCTATAATGTTACACACTCCTCCATCTGACTCTCCTATCCCTCATGACTGTTCTACTGTTTCTTTACCTCCACCTCCTGTATCCCCACCACTACATCGACTTAGCAAGTCCTGAGACACTCAGAACCGCAGGAGAACCTGCTTACCACTTCGAGAAATCGAATAACTACACGATCACAGTCGGGCATACAGAAGCCCAATCCTAAATATGCCATGCATCTTACTGTTGACCAGTCTGTTGTTGAACCAACCTGTTTTAGCCAGGCTGTGAAGTCTCAAGAATGGAGGAACGCCATGGTTCAAGAATTTAATGCTCTTCAGAAATGTGGGACGTGGACCTTGGTTCCATATAGATCAGACATGAACTTGCTTCCCAATAAATGGGTGTTCAAATTGAAGAAACGTCCCGATGGCACGATAGAACGACATAAGGCCCGACTCGTAGCGAATGGGTTTCATCAGCAGGCAGGTGTTGATTATGCTAAAACCTTCAGTCCAGTCGTGAAACACACCACCATTCGGCTTGTTCTTAGTCTTGCAGTTTCAAAGGGTTGGCAGGTACGACAACTGGATGTTCAAAACGCCTTTTTGCATGGTTTTCTCCGTGAGGGTGTCTACATGAAACAACCTTCGGGGTTTGTTGACCAACAATATCCCTCATATGTTTGTAAACTCAAGCGGAGTCTTTATGGTCTGAAGCAAGCACCACGGGCGTGGTTTCAGAGGTTTTCAAAGTTCTTGCTCCAACTAGGGTTTCAAGAATCCTCCTGTGATTACAGTCTGTTCGTTTACCACAACTCCGGTGTGTATTTACTTCTGTTAATTTATGTTGATGATATATTAATCACTGGTAACAGTACTCATCAGGTGTCCAGCTTGATTAAAAGGCTTGGAACCTTGTTCATGATGAAGGATCTCGGACCTCTCAATTATTTTTTGGGTGTGGAAGTCACATATGATGGTCGGACCATGCATCTCTGTCAAGCAAAATATGCCTTGGATCTATTGTCCCGTACTCAGTTTACAGATGCCAAACCGATTTCTACACCTGCTATTTCTGGTCAGAAGTTAAGTGTCCATGATGGCGACCCGTTTGATCAACCAGCTCTCTATCGAAGTGTTGTTGGGGCGTTACAATATCTAACGATTACTCGTCCTGATTTATCATATGATGTGAACCAAGTGTGCCAGTTCATGCATGCTCCAATTACAGCTCACTGGGTGGCTGTGAAACGCATTCTTCGGTATTTGAAGGCCACACCGAGTCATGGTCTTCTTTACAAACCAGGATCTACGCAACTTTCAGCCTTTTCAGATGCGGATTATGCCGGGAATCCGGATACTCGACATTCAACTGGAGGATATTGTGTTTATATGGGCTCCAACCTTGTCTCCTGGAGTTCCAAAAAGCATAAAACTGTGTCTCGGTCGAGTACTGAGGCCGAGTACAGACAGCTGGCTTACACAGCTGCGGAAATTTCGTGGTTAAGATCACTCTTCAAAGACATGCATTTATATCTTCACTGTCCACAGATATGGTGTGACAATGTCTCATCCATTGCTCTTGCTTCGAATCCTTTGTTTCACTCACGCACCAAGCATTTAGAGGTTGACTATCATTATGTTCGGGAGAAGGTTGTTCGTAGTGAGTTGATCGTTAATTATATTTGCCCGCAGGATCAGCTAGCTGATCTCTTTACCAAAGGACTATCTTCGTCTCGATTTGCGTTCTTAATCTCCAAGCTGCCCGTCGTGTCTCAGCCTGTCAGCTTGCGGGGGGTGTTAGACGAAGTCCGGATTCGTACGTCTGTTCCGCAACTTGAGTAGTCCTCTTTCAGTTTGAACTTTGTTAGTCTCAGATGTTTCTAGCTTGTAGGACTGTTTTGAATTTTGAATGATTGTAATCTTGGCGTGTAATCTTTTCTGTTTGTATTTTTGAATTATCCTTGTATCTAGGGTTTTTCAAACCCTGACTGTAATCTTCATACTAATATAAATATATGCATCCCATGCTTAAGGGGATATGCATTTGAAGTAAACCCTACAAGTGTTAAGTTTTACAATCTTAATAATGGAGGACGCCTGTTATGGTGGTATTTTGTCGCTAGGTTTTTTTAGAAAATCCGCTACTGGGTTCTAACGGTATGCTGCTGGGTTTTCGGTTTCATCCGACTGATCAGGATTTGATCAGTTTCTTCCTTTACCACAGAGTCCTCCACAGAGAGTCGTTAATGGCGTACTGCAACAATTTTAAGCTTATCTATGAGTTCGACCTCTTCGGCAAGACTCCACCGTGGGTGGTTTGGGAGAACTTTGGCGGACCGTGCCTTGACGGTCAAGATTTGTACTTCTTCTGCCAACTCAAGAATATAAGCGAGGTGCGCATCAAACGTGAAATTGACGCCGGAGGAACGTGGAGCGAATCCAATTCAAAGCCGGTTAAGGATTTGCAGAATGAAAAACCTATTGGGAAAAAGAGGAATTTGCGGTATGAGAAATAAAGGTGTGAGCACGACGGTGACTGGCTCTTGGAAGAGTACAATATTCTTCCTAGTGTAGTTGGTGGTGCTGATGACTCCGATCACAAAATTGGAATGGTGGTTCCCTGCCGACTTAAAAAGAATACTAGGAGTGGAAATAAGAATAATTGTTCGAATGCAACGCAACATGTGAACGAGGAGCGGGGCAAAAAAGAGAGCAAGAAAAGAAGTCAAGGAGAAGCCATTGAAAAAGAGAGTAAGAAGAGAAGCGAACGAGAAGCCGACCAAAACAAAGGCAAGAAACAAAGTGGGATCACAAAATACTTCTAGTGTGATCGCCCATACCATCGATGAAAGCAACTATAAGATGATTAATGATGCTACTAATGATGATCAGCAGTGCATAAGCAACATTGATGGTAGTACGATGCTCGCAAATTTTTCTGATCATGATTATGTGCCGATAGGCTTGGTCAGTGAAGGTGGTGAGCAGCTTTTGAAAGATGGAGACTTTCTTTTTTAGAACGACGAAGAAATATTTTTTGACCTCGACGATTTGTTTGCATCCGACTCAAATTGACGAAACTCAAATGCCTTGCAGTTGGATGGGATGAATTGTTGGAACGACTGTTTGTGGTTGGGCAATTGTGTTCAATGATTAGTAGATGAGACGTATAGGTGACTACGGCTGTCTAGTTTCGACGGTGTGCAGAAGCGCAGTTTTGATCACGAGAGAGTGTAATTTCTTTCTTAGTTTATATATAAGATGTTTCTTTGATTTCTTCTTGTTATTGAGTTAATTCCTGAGCAAATTCGTTGTAATGATAAATGTATAGACTGACAAGTTGGTTTTTAACATGAATTGGAAGTATGAAAAAGCACAAAAACTCATTGGCAGTACAATGAAAAAATCAGTGGCGGTAAATATTCCGTCGGAGCCACGAAAAGATCGATCACCTGTTTGTTCAGAAAAGTTTAATCACTCAAATATAGAACCAGTTCAGATCCAAAGGACAAATAAGAGCTTGCATAATTATGAAGTGCAAAATGAAATCATTGTATTCCCTACATCATTCAAAGACGTCCCAGTAACAGGACCACCACGTCGCTTGAGACATACATGTCATTGCACTAAGAGGCACATTGCTAATGTTCCTATATGAAGTTTCAAATTTACCTTCCATGGACTTTCTTAAATCAACTCATCCAAATCTGAACACCGTCTAATTGTTAATCTAATAATGCAGAACATGTTAGAATTTTGGATCGCCGGGCCCGCCCCACTCTAACGATACCGATACTGTCCCCAACTTAACCACCTGCCCAATCCGTCAGATGTGGGATTTTACCACAAAAGGCCTCGATATTAGTTAGAGTGGAATAATCATATTTAAACCCCTTTGTTTTTCTTCACCCCACCGATGTGGGACAGTTTAACTGAACAATCCCGTCATCATCATGACCTATATTGTAGTTTTTTTTTTCTATCGAAAGACCTACATCGTCGTTGAGTCCATCCGATCCAAAGCAATCCCAATTTAAGTCTATTTAAACGACGTTTAAGGTTGTATTTTCCTTAATTATGATTTAAAAAGAAAAATATTTCGTGAATATATAGTAATGTCTAGGCAACTCTTAAACGGGTGGAGATGTGTTAAGACAGTTACTATTCATTCCATGAATAGTGTGTGACTAGTCCCTCCCCTTTGCCTGGGGAAACACTCTCACCTGGATGGCCCTTCAAATGTTTATGGCCCTGCCTCAGTTAGGAAGGCTAAGAAATCATATCAATAATCTTTTGGAATTCTAATCCCTTAATTCAAAATAAGGAAGAACATGAAACAAAGTACATCATAAGTCCCATCTTGAAAGAAAGCATGAAAATGAGTAAACGTAAGTAGATGTAGTAGAATTTTCCACAATTATTATGAATACATTGAGATGATGGACATATTATTGGTGAAAGCTGCATCACTGGTTCATTCTCTAGTATCTACCCGACTGTAGGTATCGCCGAGACTCTGCCCTTTTGATCACTGAAAACATACACACGGTTGCAACAAAAATGGTCCAATATAATCAATCCAGGCTTTAAGATGAGAATGGTAACTGATGGGTTGCTCTTCTTGATTATGGCTGCAGCCTCCGACACAGGCTTTCCAACTAGTTCAGGCCAAACATATTTGAATTCTGAAAATTGTAAAAATTAACCACATTCAAATTTGTAGGTGTGTATTTGATATATAGTAAAACAAATACAAAAAAAATTAGTAGAGGAGAAATAGAAAGAAGAAATCTTGACCACAACATGCAGCATTTATACAACCTTCGCTGACACAAGGTGGGTAATGAGGCCAAGAAGCTCCAACCATTTTCTTTTTATTTTGTTATTGTGTGATGCATATGACCTTCACACATGGTGTGTGTGTGTGTATGCACAATAATTATTTAAATTAATATTCTCTTTAAATTTGCATTAATTCAGATGAATTGCATTGGTATTTTCTTAGGAAATGGGTTCTGTATTCTTTGGTAGCTAAATGAATTTCTTAATTTCATACATTGAATTTGTTTATTTCATACATTGTATTTGTTTATTTGGTGACCCTTTTTTCGCTGGAAGTGATATTCCCAAGTAGTTCGAGCATGTTGATCCCGGAGGGTGGCAAAGTCCATATTCAAGTGCCTCTGGAGATTGGTTGGTTGTAATTTAAACGCCTTGGCTGTGTGCTTTTGTATGTCGTATTCCCCTTCGATTCTGTCAATGTCAAAGACTCATATTGTTTGGGTTAATATTTGAACATTGTGTTTAATTAAATGAATGCCAGAATTGTCAATTGAAGGAGAATTGCCCGAAGCCCAACACAGAGCCCAAAAGCCAATTAAGGCATTTTCAGTCAAGTACAAGCTACTTGCCTACTTATGAAAGTGACAAGTGATGAAGACTAACCCACTATTAGTCAAAAAACACTTTCGAGTGGCATTCAAGTAAAAAAAGTTGATGACTCACTACCCTTCGATTGCTTTTGGGCAGAAGCAAAACTACTACAGTCGGGCTAGTCTGCTTATAAAAGGAGGAATTGGTCCCAGAGACAAGGACATTCAACCAATCAAACAAACAAACTTACAAACTTTGCTCTCAAGCCAGATTTGTAAACCAAAGCTGTAATCAGCCCAAATCTATGATATTTTAGGCATCGCCTACCCCGAAAGTTTATCTTTCTTTAGTTTAAAGCTCTGCTACTCCCGTAGTATCGATCCCCTTGTGTAAACTTGTTTGCCGTCCATTACTTTTCAAGCATACAACCTTTGTAAACTCAAAGAGAGGCGTTTGCAAGAAGTTCAACTTTGCTAGACAAGGTGAAATCTTGCTCGAAGCTCTTTGTTTGTTTTCTAAATTAGTAAATCTGTCATTTAGTATATTGTCTAGCATGTGTTCAAGTCATTTCCACTTGTGTTCTACTTTAAGAGTTCCATTTGTGCTCAGATCTGGTTGTCTTTATGGATCTTCTTGCATCTAAAACCAATCTGGAACCAAACAAATGAATTAAAGGGTTCTAGACATCCTTCCTTCAAGCATACAAAACCATGAACTGAAAGTCCTTGATCTCAAGGCAAGAAAGAACTTAATATGGACTTAACCCATCCATGACAATATTTTGATAACAAGAAGTCTGAGTAACTTGGAGCATAAGAAACCGACTTAAACACACTTGTTCTACATCTACTATATTGAGATAGTAGTGGCACACCTAAGCACGTAGTTAGTTTTAATTGTGAGTCTCAAAGCCTATACCTAAGGCCACACAAAGGCACGTAGTTAGTTTTTATTTTGTTATTGTGTGATGCATATGACCTTCACACATGGTGTGTGTATGTGTATGCACAATAATTATTCAAGTTAATATTCTCTTTAAATTTGCATTAATTCAGATGAATTGCATTGGTATTTTCTTAGGAAATGGGTTCTGTATTCTTTGGTAGCTAAATGAATTTCTTAATTTCATACATTGAATTTGTTTATTTCATACATTGTATTTGTTTATTTGGTGACCTTTTTTTCGCTGGAAGTGATATTCCCAAGTAGTTCGAGCATGTTGATCCCAGAGGGTGGCAAAGTCCATATTCAAGTGCCTCTGGAGTAGACCTGGCAGTTTCTTACACAACACGTTAACACGACACGTAAACGACACGAAAATAACGGGTTTCGGGTCAACACGATAACTAATCGGGTCGTTATCAGGTCACACGATAAGAACCCGTTAATAACGGGTCCTTAACAGGTTTACACGAGAGTGACACGCGGGTAACCTGTTTCGACACGAAAGGGAAAAATTTATTTTGATGATTTTAATTTTTTTAATTACTAAAAAAAAACTTACTATAAAATACAATAAATATAATGGATATATATATATATATATATATTGTTCATTAATTATTATTGTATTATTATTCTAAATAAATTTTAAAAATTTAAGTTTTATTTATTTATTTTATAAAATATTATGAGCAAAGAGTGAGATTAAAAAATTATAAAACACATTAAAAATAAAAACATCAAGTAATTTAAAAATACCAAATACATTTAAATATTTAAAATAATTAATTTACAAGTGCAAAAAATGTGAAAAAATATGCAAGCACTCTTAATTGCATCCTCTACGCTTTAAAGGTGCGTACATGAATTTTTAAAACTATACAAACCCTCATGTATTTTTAAGGTAGTTCAAAATAAATAAAATTCATAATCATTAATGTATAAGTATGAAAAATGTGAAAGCATATATAAAGGGGTGTGATATTCGCACATCCCATTTTACTTTTCACACACCCTTCTAATTTTCGACCGTCGGATCGGATGAATTGAAGAAAATCAACAAATAGAAATTAACAAGGGGTGTGTAAGAAGTAAAATGGGGTGTGTGGATAGCACACCCCTATATAAATGCTCATGATTGCATCCTCTACCCTTAGACAATCGTTACATGGTCGTTTAGATTTTTAAAACCCTCCAAATCTCATGAATAATGTTTTTTTTAGTGAAAAATTAATAATATTGTAGAAGTGTAAAAAATGTAGAAAAAAAAGAAAAAAAATACAATCACTCGTAATCACAAGTTTTACAACTTTCGTGAAGGGGCCAACTCTGAAATCTAACACCATAATCTAGGCCTGGCAAACGGGTCGTGTATGTCGTGTTCGTGTAACACCTGTTATCTTAATAGGTCGTGTCGTGTCACACCCGTTATCTTAACGGGTAAAGTGACCCAACCCGCTATGACCCGTTAAGAAAAATATTTTTTTTAAAAAAAAATTGCACATACCACACATTGCCACATAAATATTACTTCAAAACATTAAAACATTTGTCGTTTAAGTACTATATCTACACCTGAAAATAATACTTTTATTAAGTATATAACATAAGATTTTGTGATATCCACATTCACTAGTGTAAATATTTTAAATTGAAGATCGAATTTATTCATTGTATTCATATAGGGTCAAGGAGCGTATCTGTAAAAAATCATCAAAATCGGAGTTACAATAACCGTTAAATCGTGATTTTTTGTTTATAACCGTCGAAAAGCTTTGTCCCGTTACTTGATCTCTGAATGTTTGTTTTTTGTGATTTTTTGCTGATGTGATCTCGAAACATATACAAACAAGTTTGACGGTTGTGATCGTTGAAATTAGTTTTGGGATAATTCGCATCCCATCAAAACGATAGATTGACTAACACTTAAGAGTTTATTTATACTTTCATTAAGTATAACATAAGATTTTGTGGTATCCACTTGTGTAAATATTTTAACTTGAAGATCGAATTCATTCATTGTATTCATATAGGGTCAAGGAGTGTAGCTGTAAAAAAATCATCAAAATCGGAGTTAAACTAACCGTTAAATCGTGATTTTTCGTTTATAACTGTCGAAAAGTTTTGTCCTGTTACTTGATCTCTGAATGTTTGTTTTTTATGATTTTTTGTTGATGTGATCTCGAAACATATACAAATAAGTTGGACGGTTGGGATCGTTTAACATAAGATTTTGTGGTATTCACTTGTGTAAATATTTTAAATTGAAGATCGAATTCATTCATTGTATTCATATAGGGTCAATGAGTGTATATGTAAAAAATCATCAAAATCAGAGTTAAAATAACCGTTAAATCGTGATTTTTTTATAACCGTCGAAAAGTTTTGTCCCATTACTTGATCTCTGAATGTTTGTTTTTTGTGATTTTTTGTTGATGTGATCTCGAAATATATACAAACAAGTTTAACAGTTGTGATCGTTGAAATTAGTTTCGGAGAATTCGTATCCCATAAAAACGATAGATTAACTAACACTTAAAGGCCCTGTTTGGCACACCGTATAAAACACCGGATAGTATTAATAATACGGTGTACGGTGTTTGGTGCCGTTTGGATTAAATAAGCACCGTATTAAATAATCCGGGCCCACCTTTTTTACCCGGTGTATACCTGCTTCCTAATCCCGTCCAATTTCTCCGTATAACTTAGTCGGCCTCTTGCTCGTTCTCGCTCTCCGCTCTTTCTCACTCTCGCTCTCCGCTCCTTCTGCCATCGCCTGCAACTGGCAGGTGAGGAACCTGGGCCATGGCCGTCTCTCTCCACAAGGCCTCCACCAAAGCGGTCGACGTCTTGACCGCCATGGCCGTCCCCGTCGAGCTCACGGACCGTGATTCGCTTGTCAAGTCTGCAAGCACATCGCTCAACAGCAAGGTGGTGAGCCAGTACTCGACTCTGCTCGCGCCGATGGCCATGGACGCCGTGCTCTCCGTGGTGGACCCCGCGAAGCCAGAGGTGGTGGACCTGAGGGATATCAGGATCGTGAAGAAGCTTGGAGGAACCGTGGACGATACTGAGACGGTGAAGAAGAGAGAGAGGGAAGGAGTTTGGGGGTGCGGCGGAGAGATCTGGGTTTCATTATTTGGGATTCTTCTGTTCTGTAGTCGGGGAAGAAAAGGGAGAGAGGGAGGGAGTTTGGGGGTGCGGCGGAGAGATCTGGGTTTCAGTTTTTTTTTTTTTTTTTTTTTTTACAGTTTAATTTTATTTTAAGTTTTCCTCCTATCCGATATAATATCAAACACTGTATAAATAATACGGTCATTAATCCGATACTGCACCAAACGCCCGACTAATTTAGTCAGTACTGTCCGGTGACTATTTATCCTATCCGACTGACATAGTCAGTACAGTCCGAGCTGCCAAACGAGGCCTTAGGTATAACATAAGATTTTGTGGTATCCACTTGTGTAAATATTTTAGATTGAAGATCGAATTAATTCATTGTATTCATATAGGGTCAAGGAGTGTATCTGTAAAAAATAATCAAAATCGGAGTTAAAATAACCGTTAAATCGGAATTTTATGTTTATAACCGTCGAAAAGCTTTGTCCCGTTACTTGATCTCTAAATGTTTGTTTTTTGTGATTTTTTGCTGATGTGATCTCGAAACATATACAAACAAGTTTGACGGTTGTGATCGTTGAAATTAGTTTCGAAGAATTCGTATCCCATCAAAACGATAGATTAACTAACACTTAAGAGTTTATTTATACTTTCATTAAGTATAACATAAGATTTTGTGGTATCCACTTGTGTAAATATTTTAACTTGAAGATCGAATTCATTCATTGTATTCATATAGGGTCAACGAGTGTATCTGTAAAAAATCATCAAAATCGGAGTTAAAATAACCGTTAAATCGTGATTTTTTGTTTATAACCGTCGAAATGCTTTGTCCTGTTACTTGATCTCTGAATGTTTGTTTTTTGTGATTTTTTGCTGCTGTGATCTCGAAACATATACAAATAAGTTTGACGGTTGTGATCGTTGAAATTAGTTTCGGAGAATTCGTATCTCATCAAAATGATAGATTGACTAACACTTAAGAGTTTATTTATACTTTCATTAAGTATAACATAAGATTTTGTGGTATCCACTTGTGTAAATATTTTAGATTGAAGATCGAATTCATTCATTGTATTCATATAGGGTCAAGGAGTGTATCTGTAAAAAAATCATCAAAATCGGAGTTAAAATAACCGTTAAATCGGAATTCTATGTTTATAACCGTCGAAAAGCTTTGTCCCGTTACTTGATCTCTGAATGTTTGTTTTTTGTGATTTTTTGCTGATGTGATCTTGAAACATATACAAACAAGTTTGACGGTTGTGATCGTTGAAATTAGTTTCGGAGAATTCGGATCACATCAAAACGATAGATTGACTAACACTTAAGAGTTTATTTATACTTTCATTAAGTATAACATAAGATTTTGTGGTATCCACTTGTGTAAATATTTTAAATTGAAGATTGAATTCATTCATTGTATTCATATAGGGTCAAGGAGTGTATCTGTAAAAAAATCATCAAAATCGGAGTTAAAATAACCGTTAAATCGTGATTTTGTGTTTATAACCGTCGAAAAGCTTTGTCCCGTTACTTGATCTCTGAATGTTTGTTTTTTGTGATTTTTTGCTGATGTGATCTCGAAATATATACAAACAAGTTTAACGGTTGTGATTGTTGAAATTAGTTTCGGAGAATTCGTATCCCATAAAAACAATAGATTGACTAACACTTAAGAGTTTATTTATACTTTCATTAAGTATAACATAAGATTTTGTGGTATCCACTTGTGTAAATATTTTAAATTGAAGATCGAATTCATTCATTGTATTCATATAGGGTCAAGGAGTGTATTTGTAAAAAATCATCAAAATCAGAGTTAAAATAACCGTTAAATCGTGATTTTTTGTTTATAATCGTCGAAAAGTTTTGTCCCGTTACTTGATCTCTGAATGTTTGTTTTTTGTGATTTTTTGCTGATGTGATCTCGAAACATATACAAATAAGTTTGACGGTTGTGATCATTGAAATTAGTTTCGGAGAATTCATATCCCATCAAAACGATAGATTGACTAACACTTAAGAGGTTATTTATACTTTCATTAAGTATAACATAAGATTTTGTGGTATCCACTTGTGTAAATATTTTAAATTGAAGATCGAATTCATTCATTGTATTCATATAGGGTCAAGGAGTGTATCTGTAACAAATCATCAAAATTGGAGTTAAAATAACCGTTAAATCAGAATTTTTTGTTTATAACCGTTGAAAAGCTTTGTCCCGTTACTTGATCTCTGAATGTTTGTTTTTTGTGATTTTTCGCTGATGTGATCTCGAAACATATACAAATAAGTTTGACGGTTGTGATCGTTGAAATTAGTTTCGGAGAATTCATATCCCATCAAAACGATAGATTGACTAACACTTAAGAGTTTATTTATACTTTCATTAAGTATAACATAAGATTTTGTGGTATCCACTTGTGTAAATATTTTAAATTAAAGATCGAATTCATTCATTATATTCATATATGGTCAAGGAGTGTTGCTGTAAAAAATCATCAAAATCAGAGTTAAAATAACCATTAAATTGTGATTTTTTGTTTATAACCGTCGAAAAGTTGTCCCATTACTTGATCTCTGAATATTTGTTTTTTTTATTTTTTGCTGATGTGATGTCGAAACATATACAAACAAGTTTGACGGTTGTGATCGTTGAAATTAGTTTCGGAGAATTCATATCCCATCAAAACGATAGATTGACTAACACTTAAGTGTTTATTTATACTTTCATTAAAAATAACTCTCTTCATTTTGCATATCTTTGAACATTTATATTTTGTAGTATGCACTAATGTTTTTTCATTAGACTCTTATTTTGGGGTATGTAAACTTGAAAGAAAAATGTTTTATTTATTTATTTATTAATGTTTTGAATTAGTATTTATGTGAAAATATGGTATGTATATACTAATTTAGTATTATGTTTTACATTTTTTAGGGTCAAATTATGTTTTTCATTTTCATTATTTATTGATTTAAAAAATATTTTTCTTAACGGGTAACGGGTCGGGTCATATTACCTGATAATATTAACGGGTCGATTTCGGGTTGGGTCATATTACCCGTTTATTTTAACGAGTGTTACACGACACGACCCGTTAAGCTATCGGGTATGACACGAAAACGACACGAACACGAGAAACACGACACGAATGCCAGGTCTACTCTGGAGATTGGTTGGTTGTAATTTGAACGCCTTAGCTGTGTGCTTTTGTATGTCGTATTCCCCTTCGATTCTGTCAATGTCAAAGACTCCTATTGTTTGTGTTAATATTTGAACATTGTGTTTAATTAAATGAATGCCAGAATTGTCAATTGAAGGAGAATTGCCCGAAGCCCAACACAGAGCCCAAAAGCCAATTAAGGCCTTTTCAGTCAAGTACAAGCCACTTGCCTACTTATGAAAGTGACAAGTGATGAAGACTAACCCACTATTAGTCAAAAAACACTTTCGAGTGGCATTCAAGTAAAAAAAGTTGATGACTCACTACCCTTCGATTGCTTTCGGGCAGAAGCAAAACTACTACAGTCAGGCTAGTCTGCTTATAAAAGGAGGAAGTGGTCCCAGAGACAAGGACATTCAACCAATCAAACAAACAAACTTACAAACTTTGCTCTCAAGCCAGATTTGTAAACCAAAGCTGTAATCAGCCCAAATCTATGATATTTTAGGCATCGCCTACCCAGAAAGTTTATCTTTCTTTAGTTTAAAGCTCTGCTACTCCCGTAGTATCGATCCCCTTGTGTAAACTTGTTTGCCGTCCATTACTTTTCAAGCATACAACCTTTGTAAACTCAAATAGAGGCGTTTACAAGAAGTTCAACTTTGCTGGACAAGGTGAAATCTTGCTCGAAACTCTTTGTTTGTTTTCTAAATTAGTAAATCTGTCATTTAGTATATTGTCTAGCATGTATTCAAGTCATTTCCACTTGTGTTCTACTTTAAGAGTTCCATTTGTGCTCAGATCTGGTTGTCTTTATGGATCTTCTTGCATCTAAAACCAATCTGGAACCAAACAAATGAATTAAAGGGTGGGTTCTGGACATCCTTCCTTCAAGCATGACCATGAACTGAAAGTCCTTGATCTCAAGGCAAGAAAGAACTTAATATGGACTTAACCCATCCATGACAATATTTTGATAACAAGAAGTCTGAGTAACTTGGGGCATAAGAAACCGACTTAAACACACTTGTTCTACATCTGCTATAATGAAATAGTAGTGGCACACCTAAGCACGTAGTTAGTTTTAATTGTGAGTCTCAAAGCCTATACCTAAGGCCCCACAAAGGCACATTTCGGATTAGCAAGAGCTCGAGCATCAAACACATTCAAACCAACGTGCCAATCTCCAGGGGAGCTATGCCAAGGTGCCGATGACCCTTCCCCATGGAGAAAATCTTCGCCCGAACATATACTGTTGGGAACTTCAACATTTAATTTAGAGGACATTCTTAACCCAGCTTCTAAACTGCAAGTGGGGAAATGGTTTGAGTTGGCTCCCACGTCTATAGTTTCGGGTTCAAAGCTTGTCACCATATGTATTGCTCTTATTTTAGCTACTCTAATTCCATTACCATATGCACTGCACATGGTTCATATGGCCCATTCAAAGTCTTCCTTTTTTCACTCCCTGGAATGATACAAAATTTTAAAAGTTGGACATGTTTTGTGGATGAGCATCCAAATGAGGATGCATAAACAAGAACAAATTGTCTCCCTGGAAAGGAAGTAAACCGAAAGGTGAGTATCTGCATTATCTTTGGTGGAAGACATCGTGTTGGTGGTTGTGTTAGTTGCTACAGGAGTGCTCGGTTGGGGGTATAAATTGGAAAACCTAAAATAAATCAAGCATGCAGACCTCCTCCTACACTTGCATTAGTCTTTAGCAAAAATATTGTTGTTTGTATTTTCACTCTTGAATCTAGTTTCTGTAATGCAATGTATCAGAAAATAACAAGCTTTCAATAAACGATTTCTTCTCCAAGACTTTTATTCTTTGTGTTCTGTTTCTTGTACTCCAAGCTTCCACCATTTTCACATAACTTCTGTCGAATCAAAACCATTAGCCTTCTACTAGAAGGCACATTGTTAATTCCAATTTGTTGCCCTCAATGTCAGGTTGCAATTGGGCTTTTTCAACTTTGATGATGAAGACTGCACTTCCTGTAACCGAACTGAATGCATTTCCTCAGTTTAAAACTTCCTTTTCTAGCATCTGAGTATTAGAACTAAAACATTGTAACTCAAGTGGTTAAAGGTATTTACTCGTTCACGTGAAGTCCGAGATTTGATTCCTCCCACCTTCAGTGTCTATCGTCCCTTTGTTTATGTCCCTTAATTCTTCTTTGATTATTTGATCCTAATGATAAGAAAACAAAGTGTAATAATTTGTGGACACCAATTTTCTCATCCTACACACCTATCTTATTTTTAGCATTTGAATTCAACAAATCAAAAGAAACTCAAGCTTATGGGGTGCGTTGAATCGCTGAAAGGCCTTGGTGGAGCCTCCAATTTTGTAATATGAACATAGAAAACCAAAACTTTTCCAAATTCACTTCAATAGTCTTGTATCCATGCTGTCCCAACTCCAAACTTGATGTTTGTTAACTAAGCAGCGCATTCCCAAATTCCTTTCTCAAACCAAAACTAAGAATGGTGTGCAAAAATTGAAAAAGGATACTTAGAAATCACTAGCCAAAACAAAAGGGAGAATATAGGGAAAAAATTAAAATCAAAATCAAATTCTTCATCATTTCATTTCCCTTTCTTATATTCTTCCGTCCCATCTTTGTTGACCAACTTTTGGATGTAGATGCTCACTGAGGATTAGAGGACTACTAGCTCCTTCCTCTCTCTTCCCTTCTCTGCTTCTCAACCCCAAGAGAGCTGCTCTCTTCGCCTTCTATTAGTGGGAGCCAAAAGCCTCTGCTTTTGAGTTGGGAAGTGGGAGAACCGAAAGCCAAAAACAATTTTGTGCCTTTTCTTTTTAAATATTGTTTGTGTGCCTTCCCTTTTTTTAATATTATTTGTGTGCCCTCTGTTAGTAGAAGTCAACTTGCTTTTGCGTTGGGATGTGTGAACCGACTTCTGTTAGTGGGAGCCAAAAGGCTCCTGCTTTTGAGTTGGGAAGTGTGAACTGAAAGCTAAAGAAACAAAACGTTTTGGGATTTCGAGAATACCGAACATATGGGATTTGGAAACCAATCCCATACCGAAAATTTCGGTATTTTTCGGGATGGGATTACCGAACTTCGGGATGGTTTTGGTTTGGGTTCGGGATTTTTTCAGTTTGGTTTGGGAATTTCGAGATTTTTTTCCAGCCCTAGTAATACTAAGTGGCCCGTCAAATGTTAATTTTAGCTTAAGTTAAAAGATTTATAGTTATTTTTTCCTAAACTTAACAACCAAGCCTTTTTGACACTTAGTATTACGGTCTAGTGATATTCCTTCACTTGTAAGTGAGAGATCTTACATTAAATTCTAGTTAAAGGCAAAGTTGAACCACATTATTGCTAACCTATTGTGAGGGTAAACCCAACCCCTATCATTTAGTATAGATAATACCATTTGTTATAAAAAAAACCCAAGACTTTTTTTTCCTTCTCTTGAAGCCCACAAACAATACAATTTTATAATGGAGTGTGATATTCATACACCTCATTTTTTACTTCTCACACACATTTTTAAAATGGGGTGTGTGGATAGCACACCCCTTTTCTAATTTTTGATGTTGAGCAAAATTTAACCCTCTCCTCCTAACTAAAATTAACTAGTTAGTGTTTACACAGTTAAGATAGCTAGTTATTTAGCTTTGGAGCTTTATTTTTCTACATTTTTTGTTAAAGTAGCCAAAAGATCTCATTTAACTAGGCTGTTAGAGATATTTTTTTTAATAAGACGATAGCATAAGTGGTCAGATATTAGATTAAGGAGTCAACGAGATTTGAACCCAATTGAATGCAAAGGCACGACTCATTTCTACCACTAAGATGATAGCATTAGTGATTAGAGATGCTCTTAGTTTGGTGGGTTAAACTTTCAAATTAATATATTTATGTAGTCAAAACAATCAAATGACCTTATATTATATCATTTACCAAAATTTGGGCTGTGCAATAGACAAACGAAAGCTCCACATATCTCTGCCCTTGTCTTCGGTATCAATAAAATAAGAACATGTAGATAAAAAATTTAAACATCTTTATTTTATTGAAACGTGATACAGTACCAATATATCTGTATCATATAAACCATTTATTCTCATATTAGAGAATCTAGTCTCACCTCTAGAATCATAATAATGATGAAGAATAGAATAATTGTCCACTTGGATAACAAAACAATGGCAGACAAAATCAAAAGTGCAAAAACCAGGCTGGAAAAGAACAACCCAACAGCAATTATTTGAACTCTTTATAATAACGTATAAGTTGATTGCAATTTGCAACTTAAGGGCAAAAAATAAATTAGTTACACCCACCACAGTGGCAACAACTTGGCTGATCACGTGACGAGTGCTATACTCACGGGATATACCCACGTGCTTGCAAGAAAATCCCCGCCACAGCCGCCGCGCAACGCAAATCATAATTGAGCTACAAATATAATTATCCTTAATCCTTGTATTTTTCACCATTCTTAGTAACCAAATCAGCAACTTGTTTCACTCGAAAAGCTAAATCACAACATTCATGTGTCTTTAATCTTTTACCACACTACTTCCAATTCAAAGACCAACATTAAAAAAACAAACACCAATAATCTGCACTAAGACGGCATATAAAATATGATGCAGACAGATTCCACCATACCCACGCCGCACTCTTTATCCAACTTGCCATGATCCACGCATTATTGTAGTTAATCCATGAAGTCAGCAGTCAAATGGAGGACCGAGATCCACTCTGACTCCGTCCGGAGACCATGTGCGCCTTGTTAGCCCATTTCATTGGCCCATTTCATAAAAATCTAAAAACTCCCGGACTCAGAAATCCGGAGTGAATCTCAATCTTCATCTCAAGACCAACAAACCGAAAACAGACGAAATAAATAACACTAAAAAAATTCCTCGGATACACATGAAAACCAGGCTGGATAAAAAGATTCAACAACTGCTTCATTTGTATTAAGTTAATATATCATAGAACACAATATAAAGTAGACTAGACCTTACACTAAGTTAATAAAAACAAACTATCAAGCGATATCTCGTTTGAGGTCAATGAAATATTTTTGATGCAGATCCCGCCACATGGTCTACACATATATGCATCATAATCCGAACTACGACTACTCACTTTAACATCTAAAATATTTCCACCATCTTTATCCTTGTTCTTGTCACCATTTTTCGTACCCAAAGTAGCAGCATGGTGCTCAAAAAGCTCAATAACAACATTCATGTGTTTGTATCCTTCTACTACCAATTTAAAGAGCAATACAAAAAGAGAGCAAACGCAGAAGTTACACCAAAACTGCAGATTAGTTATGAACATATGCCAAAATTCGCTACATTCTGAATAAGACAGTGATATCGATATACTAATCAACCTTTCAGGTAACGAAAGCGGCTAACATATCAGGCGAAAACGCTGCTACTATCTTTATCGAGGCTCTTGTCACGTTTCTGGGTAACTAAAGCAGCTACATTTCACGCAAAAGGCTCAATCACAATATCTATATCAAGTATTTTCAGTGTTACACTACTTTCGATTCAAGAACAACTAAAATCCAAAGAGACCCAAAACTTTGCACTAAAACAATTCCTCATATACACAAGAAACAATGTTAATTGTCATACCATCAGAACAACAATAAAGGTTTCCAATTTCAAAACCAGAGAAGCATCCACCACAAACCCATACAATTAAATTCTTATTTCTTCTTATTTAAACTATAGAACCATTAGAAAACAAAAGAACAAACACATTATATATGAATTTTATTATTTATATTTGTCACATAGCAGACGCTTGGGGTGCCATGGAAACAACAACCTTACCATCTTGAATTTGATTCAATACACCAGCAGCAGCTTGTCTCCCATCTACGGGCACCGGAGCAACCGTCTGATATGAAGAAACGACACCTCCTGCTGCAGTGTAGTATACCTGCCTCCCGACGGCGTCATACCCAACCTGTGCAAACCCTTCACTATAAGCTGCAGCCTGCTGTGCCTGCTGAGCTTGCTGTGCCTGCTGAGCTTGTTGTGCTTGCTGAACTTGTTGTGCTTGCTGTGCTGCCACGGCAGTATTGTACACCTGAGCGTCCCGGTACACCTCTGGTGCCATCCTCTGCGGTACTCCATAGTATGCCTGACCAACTGGACCGGTCGCCGGTCTAGGGGCGGGAGCCTGGTATACACCGGTCGGAGTAGAAATGAGATAAACGGGCTGCTCCGGTCCAGATGGAGCAGTCGTCACCGGATAACCCCCAGTGTTCATGTGCCTCTCTGGCATATACGCAGTTGGAAATGGCACAGGTGGTGGCATTCCCACCGGGGACGACCCTTGCGCCGGTTGAATGTTCTCTGGAAGTTTCTGTGTGTAATAATCGCCGGTGTAACCCCTAGGGTTTCCCATTTCGTCGCTTTTCCGGTGATAGATGGTGGTCGGCTCGTGACCAGCAACGATTTGCATCCTCTGCAACTCCTGGATCTGCCTCTGAATCTCCGCCTGAGACATCACCGGTTCTCCGGTGTGGCGATCCCCAGTTCCAACCAGAGTGCTTTTCACAAGCAAATCGGGAACCGTCGGCGGAGTGACCGAGTCGGGAAATTTCGCAACAGGCACAGCCGTGTATCCCTTGTCGAATCCGAACAGAAAATCGGGGTTCGTTGGCGAGGCCGTGACCGGAGCCGTCGGAGAGGATCCATCGGGAGACCCGATCTGAACCGAATTCAAAGCGTCGACGAACCACTGGCGCTCGGACTTGGTCTCGCTGGAGCCGAAGCTAGCGGAAGTGTTGCTGTCAAGAGGGAAGAGAAAGAGTCGGAGCCTGGCGGGCTTAGCTGAAGCGCGGTAGAGCCGGTCGTACTCGACCATCATGTGGTCGAGGTCCTCGTCGTTGGTGACGGAGATGAGAGCGTCGAGATCTTCGCCGGGGAGCTGGTACTTGAAACAAACGGCATCGTTAGAGGTGTCGCAGAGGGAGGAGAGCTTGGAGATGAAAGCGGAGAGCTTGATATTGCGATCGACTGCAAGGATTTTGGTGTCACCGCCGACGTAGGCGAGCTGGTGGTCGTGGGGGCGGGGCTGGATTTTGCCGCCGTAGCTGCACATGAACTTGACTTTGTAGGTGGAGGTGGCGGAGGGGGGTTGGTCTTCCCATGAGGGGGTGTCGCAGTCGATTTCGCGGGAGCGAGGGGAGGAGTCGCGGGAGTCCGGGTACGAGTGGTTGGAGTAGTTCTCCATCGGAAAGTGAGAAAGGAGGGAGAACACGGAGGAGCGAGGAAATCAAATTAGGCTTGGGGATTTGGGAGCCATTGGAAATGGAAAGGGTTAGGGTTTTTGGTGGGGGATTTTTGGATTCGGTGGGAAGCGATGAGAAATTTTTTTCTTTTCGGGCGTGATTTGGTTGGTTTACGTAGAGGTGAGAATTTGTATTTTGGGTAAAAAGACAATTTCTTACCCTCATGTTTATAGTTTTAAACATTTAGTACATCAATATTTTTTTCATCTTAGAGTCATACATAAAGTGCAAATTTTGGGACAGTTTCATAAATTCGTTAGTCAAACTATTAGTTCTCCCGTTAAGTGATGACATGGCGCCCATGTAGACAATGACTGGGCACCACGTGTCATTAAAAAATATTAAAATAATTATTTAAAAAAAAACACTCTTCTCCCCTGTGCACCCCCAACCAAGAAGAAGAAAAAAAGGGAACTCAGAAGAAGAAGAAGGAGAAGGAGAAGGAGAAGGAGGAGGAGAAAAAAAACCGAACTCAGAAGAAGAAGAAGAAGGAGAAGAAGAAGAAAAAAAGCAAAAAAGAAAACCGAACCCAGAAGAGGAAGAAGAAGAAGAATAATAGGAGGAGGAGGAGGAGGAGGAGAAAAAAAAAAGGAAGAAGAAGACCCAACCAAGAAGAAGAAAAAAAAGGGAACCCAGAAGAAGAAGAAGGAGAAGAAGAAGGAGAAGGAGGAGGAGAAAAAAAAAACCGAACTCAGAAGAAGAAGAAGAAGAAGAAGGAGAAGAAGAAAAAAAGCAAAAAAGAAAACCGAACCCAGAAGAGGAAGAAGAAGAAGAATAAGAGGAGGAGGAGGAGGAGCAGAAAAAAAAGGAAGAAGAAAAAAAGAAAAAAAAAAGAAAACCGAACCCAGAAGAAGAAGAAGAAGAAGAAGGTGGAAGAAGAAGAAGAAGAAGAAGAAGAAGAAGAAGAAGGTGGAAGAAGAAGAAAAAGAAGAAGAAAAAGAAAAAAAAGAAAACCGAACCCAGAAGAAGAAGAAGAAGGAGGAGGAGGATGAGGAGGAGAAGAAGAAAAAAAAAGGAAAACCGAACCCAGAAGAAGAAGAAGAAGGAGGAGGAGGATGAGGAGGAGAAGAAGAAAAAAAAAAGGAAAACCGAACCCAGAAGAAGAAGAAGAAGGAAGAAGAAGATGAAGAAGAAGAAGAAGGAGGAGGAGGAAGAAGAAGAAGAAGAAGGAGGATGAGGGAGGAGGAGAAGAAGAAAAGAAAAAAAAAACCAAACCCAAAAGAAGAAGAAGGAGGAGGAGGATGAGAAGAAGAAAAAAAAACGAATCTTGGTTGGGGCGCTGGGGGAGAAGGTAAGAAGAAGAAGAAGAAAAGAAAAAAAAAGAAAACTGAACCCAGAAGAAGAAGAAAAAGAAGGTGGAAGAAGAAGAAGAAGAAAAAATGAAAAAAAAAAAAAGAAAACTGAACCAAGAAGAAGAATAAGAAGAAGAAGAAGAAGAAGAAGGAGGAGGAGGATGAGGAGGAGAAGAAGAAGAAAAAAAGAAAAAAAAAAGGAAAACCAAACCCAGAAGAAGAAGAAGAAGGAAGGAAGAATAAGAAGAAGAAGAAGAGGAAGAAGAAGGTGGAGGAAGAAGAAAAAGAAGGAGGAGGAGGGAGGAGGGAGGATGAGAAGAAGAAAAGAAAAGAAAAAACGAACCCAGAAGAAGAAGAAGGAGGAGGAGGAGGAGAAGAAGAAAAAAAAACAAATCTTGGTTGGGGCGCTGGGGGAGAAGGTGTGAGTTTTTTATTTTTATTTTTTATAATATTATTTTTATTTAAATAAATATTTTAATGACATGTGGGGCCTAGTCATTGTCCACATAGATGCCACGTCATTACTTAACGGGAGAACTAACAGTTTGACTAACAGATGTATGAGATTGTCCTAAAATTTACACTTTAGGTATGACTCTGATATGAAAAAAAATTGATGTACTAAATGTTGAAAACTACCAAACATGAGGATAGTAAACAGAGATATACCCTTGTATTTTAATTTTCACAATACAATTCTTGATCAGGACACTGATTTTTTTAATTTGGAAAAATTGCAAGATCCATTTTGGAGGTGTGTACAAATAAACTTGTAAACATATTGAGTTTGAATTCGTATTTGAAGAGAATCGAATTTAAGATTTTTTTTCATTTGTAAGTATAAATAATATCGTTCATTACAAAATAAAAAAAACATATTGAGTTCAAAACAAATTAGTCTTAATTCGTATTCAAATTATTCAAATTGTATTCGGATCATCTTATATGATTATCCATATCCAATAAACATTATTTTGCTCGAATTGTATGAATTTCAAGACTACAAATAGCCTTGTATTTTAATTTTCACAATACAATTCTTGATTAGGACACTGATTTTTTTAATTTGGAAAAATTGCAAGATCCATTTTGGAGGTGTGTACAAATAAACTTGTAAACTTATTGAGTTTGAATTCGTATTTGAAGAGAATCGAATTTAAGATTTTTTTTCATTTGTAAGTATAAATAATATCGTTCATTACAAAATAAAAAAAAATATTGAGTTCAAAACAAATTAGTCTTAATTCGTATTCAAATTATTCAAATTGTATTCGGATCATCTTATATGATTATCCATATCCAATAAACATTATTTTGCTCGAATTGTATGAATTTCAAGACTACAAATAGCGCTATCTTTTTTCTCAGTCGTTCAACCCCCTTGCAAGATGTTCTTACCCCATTTATATAGGCTCTTAGTGGACTTCCAAGCCTTGGGTTTCCCCAATCTGGCATTTAATGTGCCACTTATGTAGACTAGCGTACTGACATTTTTCACCTATTGAAAGGATATTCAGCAGTGAAATGACAAATGCTCTGTAGAGTTGGCACCTCTTTTCAGAGTGATGCAGTCGATCAGCTTGCTCGGTCTTAGTTATCCAACCCTGCCTCTCTGAGTAACACCCAACCACTTTTGCGTCCCATCATAGCCCTCCGCTTCTAATTGCGAGTTGCACACAGGCCTGATTGATGTCTGAGTATACTTGTTCTTGAAACATTGCTCTATAAAGTTATCAGGTTCGCCATGTTCCTCTGCTGATCGGAAAGCACTCTACATAATCTAGTTGGGTTGAGCTAGTCAATAGTCAATTTTTAGCACATGAAAGTCTTATCTTTTAAATCTCTTGGACCTTGGACTTTGACTTTACCTTGGGCTTTTCGTAGCTTCTTACCCACCTTGCACCATTTTGTAACGAAGAAATCAAGTCAGATCAGTTGCATGAAAGGGAAAATGCCACACCGTCGCGATTGGGTTGCAATGATTCCTTCTTTCGTGCCTTCAGGCTCATACCTTATTTCCTCAGTCAGTGTAAAAGTACAACATACTTTACAAAGATATAATGTCGAAAACATATAATAACATAAGGTCAAAAGTATGTATGTAATACACGATAACATCAAAATATATATGTAATAACATAGAGGTCGAAAACTTGTACTAAAATTTAACATTGAAAGTGGAAAAGACTTGACCAAATATTTGTAACATTTGAAAACAAATATATGTAACTATAATGAGGTAATTTTAAATGTTTGTACCCAAAGTAAAAAACTGAAAATGAGAGTAGGTTTCGCCCAAGCATACGTGATGTCACGTACTTCGAGAGAAAATGTCTTTGAGTCGAGTCCCAACACTAACTACTTAGTAATATCCACCGTAGATGGGTCTACCTGCTCACTTGCTTAGTGAATCCAACGAATAAGCCATCGATATCACAGTTGGTCGGCCGCGATATCTACCACACATCGTTGTCTTAATAAGCAAGTAGTGATTTCCTAAAGGTGCACAATTTCTCCTATCGTAACTTCGATCCTCTGAATACAAGTTCGCAAAACTTCTATGTCAACTAGTGTTGTCTGTAGAAACTTTCATACCATGTCGCAAAAAGTGCCATACCTCAAATCGAAACAAATTAAAACTGTAGTTGTAAAAACTCCATCCAACATCAAGCACCCCATCATTCTCAGTTCTTCCAGATGTGACCAACTACTCCAGTGTTTTGCCAACATGGGAACCATTTGAAAAATGTACCTTGGGTTTCAAGAGAAGTGGCTACCATGTTAGTAGCAGTCCTAAAAGCTCGAGCCAAGTAAGCAGAAAACGAGAAGTCACTTTCCTCAACAAGCAGCATCTCTTGGGGACTGTTGTAGTGCTTAATCCACCTCTCAATTTTTCTTTGTTGTAGATTTCTATTCAAACAAGGTCAATGTTGGTGGAAAGATGCATTGAGGCGAACACATCTCATCATCTTGCTACAATTCATAGGCATCATATCGTTAGAAAAGATCTACCAGAGTACGATATGATGTTTATGAATTGCAATAAAATAATAAGAGATGACTATTCATTTCTACGTGAAGATAGTTGTAAACACGGAAAATTCCTGAAACAAGAACACGTGTCATACAAAATAATATTTGTATTTGATGAATTTTGGGTTACAATCTCTTTATGATTTATCCTCTGATTTTATCTTCATAAGATATGGATTTGTTGATGGGCTGTTGATCCAAAGGTAAGTGGTAGTTTGTGGGATCGAATCAATGTTCTCGGACTCATTCCAGCTGACGAAGTTTGTGTGGATCTTTAGAACAAGTACTCGGAGATTGTTTTATTGATGACTTTCTTGCTTACTCCAACGATGAAGTCAAGTTCCCTAACCATCGACTGTTAGTTTCACCCTAAATTCTTCGAGCGTTGACTCCTTTTAGATTAAATACTTTTCTTAGGAGACTTTTCGGGAGCAGACACTATTCTCTTCGATTTCCAAAAAGGGTCGTGACCGTTGGAAATTGAAAATCCTCTTAAGGAGTTGTGAGATACAAATTATTCTTGGACTCGTTTTGACCCTTAAATTCTTGAGTATCCTTATAGCCTTTTTGACATGGTTTCTCGCTCAATCAGTGAGGAATTCATGATTGATCGATTCGGCGAAAGTGTGCGCCAATTTCATATCGATTCTAACAGGAACATTAGGAGCTTAACATTTTCACAAGCTTACTAGAAGGAATTCCACATAGATGTGGGGTTTGAGCCATCTTTTAGTAAGAATCTGGTGAATGTAGCAGTACGGGTGGTCAGCAGATTACATCACCAATCACTATTGTAGACATCAAAATTTCGGTGAAATGAATGTTGACCAAAGCCTTAAAATTACAACCTCCACTTATTTCACCTCCATCATCCACTTACTTCACCTATAACCTCCACTCACTTTACCTCCATCATCCACTCACTTCACTTTCATCATCCACTGACTTCACCTCCATCATCACACCCACTTCACCTCTATCACCACACCCGCTTCACCTCCATCATCCACTCACTTCATCTACAACATCTGCTCACTTCACCTCCATCATCACACCCATTTCACCTTCAGCATCCACTCACTTCACCTACAACATCCACTCACTTCACCTCCATCTCAAAATCTATAAATAGGAAGCCATTTCATTCATTTTCATGGACCAATTCACCAACACATTTCTCTACTCCCAAATTGGAAGAGAATTCTCCTGAAGTTCGTTCTTCGTTCTTCATTCTTCGTTCATCGTTCTTCGAGATCAAGCCCCAACGGCCCTTGAAGAAACACTCTTCATCCTAAGATCAAGCCCCAACGGCCCTTTCGGATCAACACAACATCAACAAATCCACACAATTGTTCATCCCAAGAATCAAGCCCCAACGGCCTTTCGGATCAACACAACATCAACAAATCCACACCATTGTTCATCCCAAGAATCAAGCCCCAATGGCCCTTCGGATCAACACAACATCAACGTTCATCGTCAAATCCCTGAAGATCATCCTCGCTCATCCTAAGATCAAGCCCCAACGGCCCTTCGGATCAACACAACATCAACGTTCATCGTCAAATCCCTGGAGATTATCCTCGTTCATCCTAAGATCAAGCCCCAACGGCCCTTCGGATCAACACAACATCAACGAATCCACACCACTGTTCATCCCAAGAATCAAGCCCCAATGGCCCTTTGGATCAACAGCCCATCAACAAATATATATATATATATCTTATGAAGATAGAATCAGAGGATAAATCATAAAGAGATTGTAACCCAAAATTCATCAAATACAAATATTATTTTGTACGACACATGTTCTTGTTTCAGAAATTTTCAGTGTTTACAAATTTGGCACGCCAGTGGGACAATCTCTACCTCTAATCTCTATCTTCAAATCTGCAAAAGAGGGCACATATGGCATCAAGGAAGGCTCAAACTATTCCCGCAACTAACACGAAGAACAAGAGTATCCTCATCATGAGCGGTGGCGCTTTTGGCATCACAACTCGAAGCAAGGCAAGAGCTCTTTTCGCCGCATGTTCCCCCTCTGCATCAACTTCGCCAAAAGTTCATGAACACCCGAAATACAAGCCCGTGATCACTCTGGCCTCGCTAAGTACGCCAATAGAGGATATCCTAAGGAAGTGCCCCGAGTCCCTGCTCTCTGACGCCGACTCGAGCAGCAGCACAGCTATGCAAGTCATGACCACCGGAGTGACTTCGATCGAGAAGCAGTTGGCTCAAATGAATAAAGCGATTACAAAGCTCACACAGACTGTGGAGGAGAAAGACTTACAAATCACCACACTTGTCAACCAATTGGAAATGAAGAACAACGACTGAATGGTAGGCGGTGAGGATGAGGAACCTCCGACAAAAGAAACCGAAGAGAAGCCAGACCAAGAAACGGCACTAATAGGATCTCTGTCTATCCAGCAACTGCAACAAATGATTGCTAGCACCATCAAGGCGCAGTACGAAGGGAGCTCACGTACCTCCATGTTGTATTCGAAGCCTTACTCCAAGAAAATTGACATCTTGAATATGCCAAGAGGATATCAACCGCCAAAGTTCATACAGTTCGATGGGAAGGGAAATCCAAAGCAGCATGTTGCCCATTTGGTCGAAACTTGCAACAACGCGGGGACGGAATGAGACTACCTCATGAAGCAGTTTGTCTGCTCTCTGAAGGGAAATGCATTCGACTGGTACACGGATTTAGAGCCTGAATCCATCAATAGCTGGGAGCAATTAGAGCGAGAGTTCTTGAACCGCTTCTACACCACTCGTCGCACAGTAAGCATGTTAGAGCTGACAAGCACAAAGTAGTGGAGGGACAAGCCAGTTGTCAATTACATTAACCGATGACGCACTCTGAGCCTCGACTGCAAGGATAGACTCTCGGAAATCTCCTCAATCGAGATGTGCGTTCAAGGTATGCAATGGGGATTACAATACATTCTTCAAGGCATCAAACCACAGACATTTGAAGAGTTAGCCACCCGCGCTCACAACATGGAGCTAAGCATCGCTCATTATGGAAAAAAAGAGCCGATCACCGACTTCAAGAAGGATAAGGTGTTTACTCCAAAGGTGGACAATCGTGGAAAGAAGCCCGACAATGAAGCTTTTACCATTGACGCTACCCCTATCAATACCTCTTCCGCACCCGTCAAAATCTCCTCTAAGAACAAAGCAAAGGAGATAAAAAGAGGTGAGCCCTCTCGTACCCAAGACAGGTACAAGAACACCTTGAGGGAACTGGAGCAGAAAACATACCCATTTCCAGACTCTGACATGGCCCCAATGCTAAATGACCTGTTGGAGAAAAAGGTGATTGAGTCGCCTGAATGCAAGCGCCCGGAAGAGATGAATCGCGTTGACGATCCCAAGTACTGCAAGTACCATCGCATCGTGAGTCATCCCGTCAGAAAATGCTTCATCCTTAAGGAACTCATCATGAAGTTAGCACAACAAGGGCGAATTAAACTCGACCTGGAAGACACGGTCGCGACGCACACTACGACGATCGTGTTTGGGTCATTTGATCATGTGCCTCTTCAGGTAATGCGTGACGATCCTCATCCATGCTCAAGTCACACGGCCCCTTCTGCACAACCACCGTTGGGGGCAAACAACCAAGATGCACCGACTGACGATAAAGAAAGATGGACCTTAGTGACCCGCAAAAAGACGAAGAAGCCCAAAACCACAAGCCACAAGGCCAAAGTTAGAAGAAGGAAAAAAGCACCGTCGTCGCAACAATAGGAACCCTAAAAGAAGCGTAAGAGTTGCTAAGCCAATATACGTTGGGGAGCCTATGGAACAAGAGCCATGCATTCCCGTCTCCTTGCACGAGTACTTCCCGAATGACTTCTTCCAATGGTGCATTATCGCTGCATGTCACATGGTGGAAGTAAAAGAACCATTAAGAGATGAAGTTATCGCCGTTGAAGAAGTGAAGACCCTCATGACCAAAGAAAGTTTGCCAACCCACGTTAGCATCGAGAAGGCATTACGATTACCCGAGGAGATGCGACAAGCACTGATAGTGGTCTTAGCAAATCCCAACGACCATGGAGTACAAGGAAACTAGGACGAAGGCTCAAGGCTTTGGTCATATGAATATGCCACATGCTGTGCCGCTCAAGACTCAATCAACTTCACTGACGAAGACTTATTACTGGGATCAGAACCTCACAACCGCCCTCTCTTCGTCTCAGGGTACATAAGGGAGAGCAAAGTCAACCGCATGCTTGTGGATGGTGGATCGGCCATAAACATCATGCCAAAGTCAACGATAGCTACAATCGGCATCAAAATAGACGAACTGTCCCTAAGCCGTCTACTAATCCAAGGTTTCAACCAATAAGGACAAAGAGCGATAGGCATGATCCGAGTGGAGATGACCATTGGTGAACTCAAATCAAGCACGATATTTCATGTGATTGATGCAAAAACTTCATACAGTCTGCTCTTAGGAAGGCCTTGGATCCATGAGAATGGAGTAGTGCCATCCACCCTTCACCAATGTTTAAAATTCCACCGGGAAAGAGTGAATGTGATTTGAGGCGATACCAAGCCATTTACCGAAGCCGAATCACATTTTGCAGACGCCAAGTTCTACATGGAGGAAGACATGATACCCGAAGCTCTCCTGAAAGAGGTAAAATTCACGGGCAAAGCGACGCCTAAAAAGTAAGAATGGCAATCTATTCCAAGAAAGCAAGGAGGATAAGCCACGCCGTTTTCAAGCAAAAACAACGATGAACTCGTGACAGCCAAATGGGGTGAGATGCCCTTAAAAGAACTGAACACACCCATCTTTCGATACATCCCGATGTCAAAAAGAAAGAAGGGTCAAACCCCATTCGAAACGGGGACAAGCAAAGCAGACATGCAACAGCGCAAAGATGATGTAGAATTGCTCAAGACGAATACAATTTTACCTCTAACACAGTTAGGCGAGACTTAGATTGCAAGACCATCACAAGGCTTCATAAAAGCTCTGCCAAAAGGAATAGAACCAAGCTTTCTCCCAACCAAGATGACCGAAGAAGATTTTGATCCAAATGCCTACAAACTCATGTCAAAGGTTGGGTACAACTTCATTCCCTCTTCGAATCCTGGAAAGAAGGTTTCAGACGCCGTCAACAACAAAGAACGCGACCTCACCAAGATGCAAAAGAGGCTGAAAGAGCATGGTTACGAAGTTAACAACGGCAAAGCAGGAATCGGCTTCACACCAAATGCACCTGTGAAGATTTCGAGCAAAGCGAAAAACGCTAGCGCTCAGCATATCAGCGTGAGCATCGTGCAAAATCGAGAAGAGCTTAAATATGCCCCTCGGGTATCAGTCTTTAATAGGGTGAATCATCCAAGACCCAGAATATCAACTTTTCATTGCATGGGTGGTCAAAGCCGAACCTCCGTCTTCAAGAGGCTTAACACACCAACATCCCAAAGTTCCGTTTTTGCAAGGTTGTCAGAACCTAAGAAAGAAAGCAATGCGCCTAGCTTTCCTCCCCAACAGTGGGTTTTGAGGGGACTCGAAAAAACTGAGAAGCCTTCAGAAAGAAAAGAAACAACGCCAAAGAAACAGAAGCTCGACAGCTTAGCATAAAAGGATGACATCCAAAGCTTTATTCCTTCAAAAATGAAGCGCCAAGCAATCTTAGAGGTTTACACAAATGGACCACTGAAAGTAAAGAGGCGCACCATTATCCACACCGGCCAATCTTCACACCAACAAGCCCAAAAAGACAGCACAGAAGGGAAGGTCCAAGACGTCTTCCATATCACAATCCAAGAAGACAAAGAAAGTGAAGCCCTTGAGGAAGATGTCACCGCTGCACCACCACAGCTCGAAGACGGAGGGCAAGCCACGGTTGATGAGCTTAAGGAGCTTAACTTAGGAACAAAATAAGAGCCTAAACCTATCTTCGTAAGTGCGCTGCTAAATGCGGACGAGATAGAAGAGTACTACCAGTTGCTATTAAAGTACAAAGACGTCTTTGCCTGGACATATAAGGAAATGCCCGGCCTTGACCCTATTATCGTTGTGCATCGTCTTGCAGTCAAGCCCAGAACGCGACCGATAAAGCAAACTCAAAGGCGCTATTGATCCGAGCTTATCCCACAGATTAAGGCTGAGATTGACAAGCTAATTGAACCAGGCTTCATTCGAGAGGTGCAATACCCCAAGTGGATCTCTAACATCGTTATCGTCCTTAAGAAATTTGGACAAATACGTGTTTGCGTGGACTTCTGAGACCTCAATGATGCGTGCTCGAAAGACGATTTTTCCTTGCCAATCGTCGAAATTATGGTGGACGCAACCACTGGCCACGAGGCACTGTCATTCATGGATGGCTCATCTGGATACAATCAAATTTGCATGGCTCCCGAAGATGAGGAACTAACAGCCTTTCGCACTCCAAAAGGTATATACTGCTACAAGGTAATGCCATTTGGTCTAAAAAATGCTGGAGCTACATATCAACGTGCAATGCAGAAAATCTTCGATGACATGCTACACAAAAATGTAGAATGTTACGTGGACGATGTGGTGGTCAAGACAAAAAAGAGATTAGACCATTTGAAGGATTTACGAATGGTGTTCAAAATGCTGCAAAAATACAACCTCAAGATGAACCCGATGAAATGTGCATTTGGCGTCACCTCTGGAAAGTTCCTCGGCTTCATTGTCAAGCACCATGGCATCGAAGTAGACCAATCAAAGATCAAAGCCATTCAAAGCATGCTTGAGCCAAGAAATTTACACGAACTGAAAAGTCTGCAATGACAACTCACTTTCATTAGACGATTTATATCCAATCTAGCAGGACGTTGTCAACCGTTTAGCCGACTCATGAAGAAGGATGTTCTGTTTGTATGGGTGATGCGTTGTAAAACAACACTCAAATTAAACCCTCTTTTTGACAATTGTAGTAAAGTTGTAAGTAGGGTATCGTTCTAGACCGGAGATTATGAGGGATTGCTAATGCACCTAACTGACTTAAAAATATTAAACATGACTAAAAAACACAAAACAAAACTCAAAAACAGAAAGCTAAACTATAATAACTTAAAACACACTAGAATAGTCAAAACAACACAAAACTAGCAAATTGAATAAAAACAGATACTAGGGATGGATTTAAACGAATTTGGGATTACAAAGACTCAAAATACTCAAAAGACATCAAATTGTACAGATTATAACTAAAGAATACAACTTAACAATGGGGGGTTTGGACGAATTTAAACAAAAACTAAGTAAACTTTGTAAAACAGATTTTAAGACAAATTTGAGTAAATCAATGGATGAATGGATGGCTAGAGGGTTTTTCTCCACACATGACACACTTGCATACAAACCAATTTCAGTTGTTCTTTCAATAAACCATGAATCTCAACACCCCAGATTAACCGTGAACGACACTTTTTTAACCTTCAAGTTTTCCTTAAGTTATTGAATTGGACGGAAAAGCACATACAACAATTCAAAACATTATTCTAAAGTCCCCTACATGAACAGCACAATAGAGATACAATCAAAGATCATTAAGTTTTGTGAAAACTATAAGCATTGACGAGGCATTCGTAACTATGAACAACATGATACTCTTGCCAAGAATTCACTTAACGCGATTGTGACTAGCAACCTCCACTACTTGTGAATATAAGTTCATAACGATTAGGTGAAACTCCCTTATATTCTAGCATCAAATTCATGCATGCAAA
The DNA here is from genome assembly GCA_963580275.1 of Crataegus laevigata. Lineage (NCBI taxonomy): Eukaryota > Viridiplantae > Streptophyta > Magnoliopsida > Rosales > Rosaceae > Crataegus > Crataegus laevigata. The sequence continues at coordinate 5,609,726 of OY756938.1, forward strand.
CTAAGTATGCATCCTTAATCGACATACAAGAATAAGTTATAAATCAAGCAGTTAAGCAAATTGAATTCACAACTCATGAAATCACAACTGAAGGTAATCAATTCATATTACAAATATGTTCATGGCTTTGAATCAACCTCTAACCAAAACGAATTTAGTTCCACATATTTGCAATTAAACAACTATAATTGAATTTAAACATGATAAACAAAAGTAGAAGACACCTAGAATGCTCCAAGAATCCAACGTCTTGAATGGTTAGCACAGTTCCAAGTCCTCCTCATTTCTTGCAAACATGCGACACCAAGGTGGGTGTGGTGTTTGGATGGTCTAGGGGATGTGGCAGAGATTGGATAGGTTGAGAGAGTATGGAAGGGTGGTAGGGGATGGATAGGAAAAGAGGTGAATGGAAATAGATAGAGGAAGAAGGAAATTTGCAGCAAAAATTGTGTTGTTTATGGAATGTGTTGTATATGTGAATTGGTCCTTTGTCTTGTGATGGGGAAGCCTATTTATAGATTTTGAAAATGAATCACCACCACAAAATTTCTTGGTGAAGTAAGTGGATGTTGTAGGTGAAGTGAGTAGATGTTGTAGGTGAAGTGAGTGTGGATGTTGTAGGTGAAATAAGTGGATGTTGTAGGTGAAATAAGTAAGTGTGGATGTTGTAGGTGAAATAAGTGGATGTTGTAGGTGAAGTGAGTGGGGATGTTGTAGGTGGAATAAGTGGATGTTGTAGGTGAAATAAGTGAGTGTGATGTGTTTTTGGGTCAGAAAATAGGAAAGGAGAGGATCCCTTAATCTTCAATTTCATCCATCCACTTGGCTCTAAGCATAAGCTAACCATCCAATGCCCAAAAATGCTCCAAAATGCTCCAAAATTGCAATTTCTTGCATACTTTGTCATTTGGACCTACAAACACACGAAAAAAGCTTAAAATACTAAAATAACTAAGGACTAACAATCTAAATGCAAGGAAACAAGCTAACTAAGTTGTATAAATATACTCCTATCAATGGGACAAAGCATGCCACAATGCCTTTGAAAGCATAAAAAGGTATTTGTCAAGTTCACCTGTCTTGGGGGCACCTGTGCCCGAGAAGCTGCTCATACTGTATATTGCCACTCAAGAAAGTTTAGTAGGAACACTCTTGGCACAAGAAAATGAATCTCATAAAGAAGTAGCGCTATACTACCTTAGTTGAACTCTCACCGGTGCCGAGGTGAACTATTCCCTGATAGAAAAGATGTGCCTTGCCTTGGTATTCGCCATTTAGAAGCTCAGACATTACATGCATGCTTACATCATCCATTTGGTTGCTAAAGTTGACCCGGTCAAATATGTCATGTCCAAACTAGTTTTGACAGGGCGACTAGCTAAATGGGCGTTGTTTCTCAATCAACACGAGATCATCTACGTTCTAGCTAAAGCCGTCAAAAGACAAGCACTTGCAGACTTCCTTACCGATCATCCGATCCCAGCCGATTGGAAAATCTCAAACGACTTGCCTGACGAGGAGGTGTTTTACATCGACATCTTCCCAACATGGAAAATGTTCTTCGACGGATCCGCACGAGAAGATGGAGCGGGGGCAGAAGTAATATCCATGTCACCGCAAAGGCAAATACTGCCTTATTCCTTCCAACTAAGCAAACTATGCTTCAACAACATCGCTGAGTACCAAGCACATGCTTTTCATGTATGCATTTCTACTATTAAAACATGCATTTTAGAAAGGGTCCACTTACAAATACTTTGCCGCCGAAGAGCCATGCAAACTAACGAAGACGGAAACGCCACAAATAATTGCCCCTAAGCACAAAAAGGGTCTGATTAATAAAACTTTATTTAGATGGTTGAATTTGAGAAAAATGACATAAAAAATAGGTCTAGAACGTCGAAATTAGCCTAGGAAGGGTCCTGAATGAAAACTTAAAAAAAGTCAAAAAGTCATCGTTGACCTTTGACTGGTCAAAGTCAAAGTAAACGCTGACCATTGACTGGATCAATGGTCAGACCGGGTTAGGTTAAAGTCAACGGTTCTAGTCAGGTTAACCAGGTTGGGCTTGGGTTGGAACCGGGTTGGGCCTAAAGGGTTTCTTGCCCGATGGCCCTGGGTTCCCTATAAGGCGCTTGGGCTTGAAAGCCCGGCTCGGGGTTTAAGGGTTTAAGGGTCCACGGGCCTAAGGCCCTAAAATAAATGGCCCAAGGGCGTTTAGGTTTTTAAATAAAATAAATAAAATTAAAATAAAAGGGTTTAGGTTTAAACGGGCCTAAGTCCGAGTTCAAAATGGCTCGTAGGTCTAAGAAACAGAGGTTTGGGTTTGGGCTGCCCTAAGGCTTGGGCTAAGATGCAACGACCTAAACGCCTGATTTCGACATAGAGGACGCCAGAGCTTCCCCAGCTTCGGTCAACGACAAAACACCGATCTACCTTCTGATCTACTTACGAACATGAAGGTACAAGAGAGGGAAAAATGTTTTGTACCGAAGATCCAACAGAGAATGGATGGGGTAGCCGGAATCTCGTTCGAAAGGCATAGGGCTCGCTGAAGAGATTTAGGTGCCTCTAGGTGTCCTGGAGCTTATAGAGATGAGGGGGAGTAAGAGAGAGAGTCCACGATGGTGGTGGTGCGTCATCGGTGGTGTAGGTGTGCAGATGGGTGCGTGTGTGAGCGTAGATCGAGGAGAGAGTCCCAGTGAGATAGATAGAGAGTGAAAGAGAGAGAGAATAGTGAGTTGAGAGAGTGAAAGAACCGAGAGAGACTCGGGAAATGAGAGAGAGATAGGGTAAGGGTTAGTGGGCTGCCACGTGGTAGGCTAAAAAGGAAAAGGTGAGAGACTATCATGCGTTAATTGAATGAATATATTTTTTGTATTGACAAAGATGGATATAACCGTTAACCGATGGAAAATCCGTTATCCGGTGGGTATGGTTATGGATAATACTTTATGGTTAATTTATGGTTATGGATATGATTAATTTTTGTGGTTATGGAGATCGATACAGCATTTTCATCCCTAAACCGAACTGTTGTCATCCCTAATTTTAGGCCTATTTTGGAATTGGGCTGGGCCAGATCAGTGACCCAAAGATTTGGGCTTAAGACTTGGGTCGGGCTTAGCCTTAGGCCTTCCCTTATTTATTTATTTATTATTATTTTTTTGAACCGTGTCGGGTTAACTCGTTGGATTGAGCGAAGAAGGGCACCAATCTTTGGCCGGGAAACTTCCAGAGCTATGTTTGAGCTCGAAACTCAACTAAAACTAGCAATTTAATATACCAATTTAAAGCTCAAAAGGAGAGGAAGAGAAAAATATCAACATAGGGTCCTGATGTGGCCGAAAATGGCCGAAAAACGGCTCGAAGCTGCCGGATCTCTCGTCGAAATTTGGGAAAACAAATAACAAACCCAGACGGGCTTAAAACTCTCAGTTTTTTTACTCGAAAACAACCCAATTCAGTTAGAAAATATTACTAGCAATTAAAATAACCCTATTCACTTAAAGCTCACCCCACCATCGTCAAGTTCCAGGCCAAACTCCCCGGAGAAGTCGACGAATAGTCTCGGCTTAGTTCTGTGTGCCGTGTGTACAGAGAGGAAGTTGAAGCCGACACGAGGAGAAGTGAAGGACACGTCGTTGTCATTGGAGCTGGCAAGGGTGAGGGTAGTTGTGGTGGTGGATGCTCAGAGAGGATAAGAAAATGAAAGTGACAAAAAGAAATGGGCGAAGAAGACAGCAGAGAGAGATATAGTAACGAGAAAGTGTTCGAAAGAGTCTTCCGAAAAAGGAAAGGAACACGTGCAAAAGGGTGAGTGGTGAACGTGGGTCCCACTCATAAAAATCTGAAAGGAAAAATAATAAAATAACTTAGGCCAATTATTTAGGATTATGAAATGACTAAAATGTCCTTTGACTTCGTAATTCCGTAAATTCATTATCCTAACTCTAAATTCGATTACGTTTACGCCTACGTGTTCGTACTGTCGAGTACTTCGAGAATACAGTGGAAGAATGAGTCATACGTTTCTCTAAACAATAGTCAACGGAAATCAAAATCCTTGTCTCTAGGACATTTTCGTCGATTCACACTTTTCAAATTTATAAAATCATAGAACTAAAGGCAGGTTGTCACAAAAAATGGAAGCCTTATATATAGAGATAACAATTTTTACTATATTTCAAGGAACTCCACTAGTTTCTAAACATGTCAAGTATACACAAAAGTATTAAAAACAATTAAAGCCCTGCCCAAAAACATGAAAATAATGTTTTAAAATACCAACATACTCGTAAGATTTTAGGCTTTTAATAGAACCCAGCCTTCACAACTCCAACAGAATTAATATATGCCATAAGCTTAACCAATCCTTGACTATTGATGCAGTACAAGTTTTGAAACTATATGTAGTATAAATTTAGTTCATTTATTACTATAATCAGTTCAATCAGTCCTGAATTATTTTTGCAGAATCAGTTCAACCTGTCTTTGATAATTTTTGCAGAATCAGTTCAAACTGTTCTCTACCATTTTTGTAGAATCAGTTCAATTTGTCCTCCACCATTTTCGCAGAATCAGCTCAATCCGTCTTTGACCATTTTTGCAAAATCAGTTTAACCCATCATCAATCATTTGTAAAATCAGTTCAACCCATATTTGACCAATTTTGCAGAATCAGTTCAACTCGTCCTCGACCATTGTTGCAGAATCAGTTTAACCCACAAATATGAATTATTGAAAAAAAGAAGAAGAAAGACATGTATTGGGATATTTCTCTCTTCGATCATATTTGCATAATCAATTTAACCCGTCTTCGACCATTGTTGCAGAACTAGTTCAAGCTGTCTTCAACCATTTTTGTAGAATCAATTTCAAATATATGTAAAATCAGTTTTGTATACTTTTTTACTTTAAAAAAATGCAACTAAATTGACTTTAATACTTTAAAAAAATATATATGCAACTTTCTTACTCATGCAAGGGAGGTGAATGTTACAAAAGAATCAAGAGCATCGTAGAGCACGAAATTGAATCAGTTTTATATATATTTTTAATAGAATTAGTTTGTATAGTTTTAGAAGAATTAGTTAATGAGGAAGCTTAGTTTGTGTTGAGTTGGGTTAGATTGATTCTTACTCGGTACTTGTAAGTTCCAAAGAATTTACTTTTTTTATCAATAAAATTAATTTCAAAGTTAAGTAACATCCTCCAAATTAAATTAATCATTGTGTATTAATTTAATTTCTCTTGTGCAGGTTCCATCATGTGTTCAATCCTTTGAAAGTTGATTGAACGATGTCCAAATGTATAAGGATATAAGATTGATGCTTGTTTTTTAATTTGGTCTTTTGTTCACTTGGATCCATTTTTCTTATCCTTTTAAAATGTTGGAGGGCATATTTGATGTACCTGAAACAAATAAATTTGAATTAGGTTTTCTAAAGTCTCATTCCTAAGTGTAAATATAATTGTTTTTGCTTTGGTACCAGTCAACCTCACCTAATGATGGGAAGCTCTTTCTTGCGGCAAAAAGGTGTAGATGCCCAACCTCTACATACTACATCATCTCTTTGAAGTTTAAACCCCGAGAAACAAGGCTTTAGGTGGCACGAACAACTTCAATGCTGGAGAGAGAAGCGTGAAAAGATACAAAAAATAAAAAAATATTTTCATAAGTTAAACTCTAGATAAAAATAAGAAGCAAATGATCTCATCTTTCACATTTATTGTTTCTTGTCTCTCCTTGAAATGTATAAAAAGTGTTATTTCCATAAAAATTTAAGTATTATAAGTATACTCTATGTGTAATTTTTCCTAAAAAAATTTGACTAGATTTCACACAACTTAAAATTGACAAAAAAATTAAAAGCCCCTTTGGTATTAATCTTTGGATGCTTTTATTGAGGAATTATTAATTTTTGTTATTAAATTTTTTAACTAATATTGAAATTTAACATTTTGTTCCTCAAGTAAAGTATTCAAAATAATATAACTCAATCTAAGATTTTGATCAAACAAGTAATGGAACCAAAGTCTCCCTTATAATAGTATGTAGAAATCTATCATATTCGTGAAAGTCAATCACCTTAAAAATTGAAAACAAAAGTCCATATAAATCTCAATACACTACACCCCTAGTTTGGTTGGGATTTGTTGGGCAAGGAATAATAGAAAGTAAAAACTGAATTTGATATGTGATGAGTAGTTCTAGAAGAGTGGTTAGATAAAAAGAAAAATATTAAAGTACTAACTTTTCTTGATCATCAAAAGATTGTTCAGTAGGAAGGAACAAAATTTGGGTATAGATACAAGCTAAAAAAACTTTTGGATGAATACACACACTCATAATTAGGTGTGGGTTCGGTACGGTTATTGTACCAAAATTCTCGTGCCATCTATACCAAACTTTCGGGTTGGTAAAATCTATTACCATTACCATACCAAACTTTTGGTATACCAAAGTTCGGTATTGCTAAATGTTCGGTTGACATGGTATGGCAATGATAATTGCGACTTTGTTTTGGGACAAAATCTGTTTTTGACTTTTTAACCCAATTCAAGGGCAAAACTTTTTTTATTGTACCTTTATCTTATATATTGTAGCCTAAATTCATCTATTATTCATCATTCACAATTCACACACAATAATTCCAATGATGCATCAAGATTCATGATGAAAATTTAGCTTACAATTAAATTGAAGTTACAAACCAAATAGAAGTTAAAGTTTCAAACCAAATGAAAATTGAAACTAAACTTCAAAAAGTAAAATTCATTGATCAATTCTTCAAGTTTGAGATGCCGAAGCTTTTGGAGGAGGCATTGAACTTGTAGAAGATTGAGTTTGTGTCAAGCCTACATTACAAACAAAGAAAACATATTAGTAGCAAGAAGAATTAAAGTTGAAAATCATTTAACAACAAATTTACTAAAAAAATTGAAGCATATCTGACTTGTTTCCACTTCTTCTATTTCCTTGTAAAATTGAAGCATATCTTCCGTTGGTTAATTGTAGAAGTTTACTTCATCAGCCATAAGCCATTCACTAGTACACACTAGTGCCTCTACCATTTTAGGAGTTAATGATGCCTTAAAAGGGTCCACAACCCCCATCCCTAGGCTAAATGCATTTTCACTAGCAACGGTAGAAGTAGGGATTGCAAAGATATCCTTGGCTATTTGTGAAAAAATTGGGAACTCTTTTGTGTTTGATTTCCACCAATTCAAGAGATCAAAGCCACCAACAACAATGCTAATATAAGGAGCGGCAAAGTACTTATCAACTTCATTAGATATCTCCAAAAAGCATTGCTCCCTCCTTTCTTGTATAAGCTCCTTTATCATTTTAATTTTGTTTTCGTCACCCCCACAAGCTTGAATTATGTACTCCTCATTTTCCACATCTTCCAATGGAGTCATCATAGTTTTTAGGCTTTGAGCAAACCTTGTATACTTAAAGAGTGTAACTTAGGTTGAGTCAACAAACACCGGTTATGTCGTTCTTTGAGAATTTAAATAACCGTGTCCTTGTGTTATTAATATTCTCAATTTGATGTTGAATCCACTCTCTTTTGATTGTTCGAAAATATGAAATTCATTAAATGAAAAATGACCAACTTGATTGAAAATATAACTTCAACATAGCATAATCTTGTAAAGATAATTAACCATGGAGCCTGACAATTAACAATTGTGTTTATAACTACATAGTCACTCCGCATCAATTGCAATTTTCTTTCCATTTTCACAATAACATCCACCAACACCAGCACCATGTATGAAATAGTTTATGCCCTTCTTTAACACCACATGATCGTTTCTTGAACGATATCTATCCATACCCCCCAGCATATTGGTCACAACTCACAATGCTAAAAGTTGTCTTTGTTCGATATAACAACTATGTTGAGACTTGGATTGATATATTTGAAAACTGTTCCAAAAACAACAAATAAAAGAAATTGAGTAAAACCAACTAATAAACTTGAGGATGCATCAACACAAATTGAAAACAAGTCTTGTTACCCAGAAAAGTGGATATTATTTGCTGTTCTTGATGTCTATGAAAATATCTCCAGCTTTGAACTTCTTGCCTTGAGTCCAATGAGATAAGTCAGCATGATGGCTCTATCCTTTCTTACCTCCACTATATATTCTACCACATCAACTTCTTCACAATGAAGTAGTAAACTGACCAAAACCCCAATTCCAATCACCAAACCTTTGTTCATTTCAATTGCCATCTTTGATTTGACACAACAGAAGTAACTCCTTAAAAATATTGCAAAATTAAGTCTATCATTTTAATTTTTTCTTTTTCACAAAAGTACATAATTAAAAGTATGAAACAAAGGTGGGCACGGGCCAGGCCGGGCCTAATTTTGAAGGGACCAGACTAGACTCATGTTTAAAAGAGACGGGTCGGGCCGGGCCAGGGATTACATTTTCAAATATAGGAACCGAACCTTACCCGGCTCGATTGAAACGGGCCAATTCGGGTCGAGTTTTTTAAAAGTCTATTTTTTTGTTTGAAAAAAAATAAATAAATTTGCACAAATTGCAAACTACACAGATTTGCATAGATTTCAAAGATTGCAAACTGCATTTATGCAGATTTTGCACAAATTCACTGCAATGATTCACATCAAATCTAAATACAAAGTCCAACATCCAAATTCATAGATTAACAATACATCCAAAATAACGACATTACATCGTCCAACATCTAATAATCAAATCAACATACAAAATATCCGAGAGTCTAAGACATCCGAATTTCAAAGTCCAAAAATCAAATAATAAAAAAAAACTTAAACATGACATCCGCAATAAAATCCAAATTAACATCCAAAGTCCAAGTTCCAACAACAATTCTTCCTTATTGAATCTGTAAGGAAAAAAGGAATATAAACATGACATTTTTAACATCCAACATCATATTATCCTCATTGAATCATCGAAATTTAAAGTTTATTCATTTGAGTTTAAAATATTACCGCAATTCATTTTTCTTTATTCGTTCAAGTTGTTTGAGGAGCTTCAATCTCAGGAACACTTGGTGAGATGGTTGAACTTGTAGATATAGAATTTGCTACTATTCTTCGTTTATATTCTACAATAAAGAACAAAAGCACGTTAATTATAAACCAATTAATATAAATTTATAAACCAAACTATACAAAACAAAATAATTACCTTCTTCACACTCTTGATAAAATTCAAGCTCCGCCAAACTTGCTTCATACTCAATGTTGCTAATTGGTTCACTTCTTAACCAGTTTTGGAGACATATCAATGACTCCACTGTTTGAGGAAGGAGAGATGATTTAAGGGGATCAATTACTCTTTTTCCTGCACTAAATGCACTCTCACTGCCAACTGTTGACACGTGAATTGGCAACACATCTTTCGCTATCAAAGCAATTGTGGGATATGTGCTCCTCCCTTTCAACTTCCACCATTTCAAAACGTCAAATGGTGAACCATGTGGTGCTTTCTTTAAAGTGTCAAGGAGATACCTATCCACCTCATGTGCAAGCGCAATATCCTCGATGTCTTCTAGTTTCTTCTCCTAATCATCCATCATTTGACTAAATATTATTGGATTTTCTGTTGCCACACTAGAAGATGATTGTTTTACTCTTGAACTACAAGTATCAATAACTAAATCTTCTTTACCCTGTAGTTGTGTTTGTGTATCGAAAGGTTGGTGAGCATATTCATCACACATCGCCTTCAACAATATCTTCACTTCTTTACTTTTTTGTTCAATCTCTTCTTCAGGAACTGTAATTGCTCTCTACACAAGTTCATGTAATGCCTCAATTTGAACCTAGGGTCTAAGACAAGGGCAACTACAAATATTTGATTAAGGGAATCAATTGAACTAAAATACTTATGATATTTAGCTATCATGCTCCATATCATGTAGCACTAACTCTACAGTTCCTCTAATTTGCATTTATTCAGGCAAAAAAAACTTTTCAATCTCGTTCTCCATAGTAATGACATCATGAACAACTGTATTAGATAGCAGTGGGTTTGGTACTGTTACCGTACCAAACTTTCGGTTTGGTAAAATCTATTAACATTACCATATTAAACTTTTGGTATACCGAAGTTCGGTAATGCCAAATGTTCAGTTGACATGGTATGACAATGGTAATTGCCACTTTATTTTGGGACAAAATCTGCTTTTACTTTGTTCAACATTTCATATTTTGTGCCTCTGTAATAAGACAAAGATATATAAACCAAATGCATAGACGGAAGAAAATTCTCATAACAAGTGCCTAAGTGGATTTTCACCTTCAAATGAATTTACAGCCGCATGAAATGTTGAGGAATTACTTGAAAATTATAAGCCTAAAATAAAGAATGGAAACATAAAGCATTATCACAGGTTTACAAGGACAATGCATAGCCTAAATTTCTCACCTTAGCAGTACCGATTGACTTTTCAACGGAAACATAATGCGATACCACAATACTCACCTCTTTAACTTAAACCTCACCTTAGTTGCTGATATCTCATACATAAAAATACATCAAGATTCATACTGAAAATTAAGCTTACAATCCAAATAGAAGTTACAAACCAAATAGAAGTTAAGAATCCAAGAGATCAAAGCCACCAACAACAATGCTAATATAAGGAGCGATGAAGTACTTATCAACTTCATTAGGTATCTCCAAAAGGCGTTGCTCCCTCATTTCTTGTATAAGTTCCTTCATCATTTCAATTTTGTTTTCATCACCCCCACAAGATTGAATTATGTACTCCTCATTTAGTTCCACATCTCCTAATGGAGCCCCAATGGCAGTAGAAGAATCCCTCCTATACTCATTATACAAATCAAGCAAGTATTTTTTAATCTCCATAAGCATCCAAGCTATCTTTCTATCATCTCATCCAAGTGTTTTGAGGCTAATGGTAATCATTTGAAGTTTATAACAAGGGTTTAGAACTTGGCCAAGAAACATAAGTGGGTTCACATTCTCAATTCTTCCCCAATACTTGTTAAATTTATGCATCATTGTAGTAGCCACCCTTTGCAATGTAGGATTGGTAGGATCTTTCTTTTTCTTCTCAATCTCTATTTGTAAAGCAACCACTTGATCCCATAGCAAAGTTGATGTAACATTTTTTGTTGCACTAAGCTTCAAAGTAAAATCAGTAAACTTCTTAAGAAAGTGGGTAAAGGCTAGTGATTTCTCCCAATCATCTTCATCCAAAGGCCCCACTCTCTTTCCCAAATTCTTCTTTGAATCCATCTCCCTTTCTTCAAAGTAATCACGAAATTGCACATTCTCCGTTGCCATCCTAAGAAACACCTTCCTAAACTTGTATGCAACATCAAACATTTTGTATGTTGCATTCCACCTTGTAGACACATCAAAAGGCACATTTGACATATTGTTCATATTGAATAAGATAAAATTCCTAAACTTATCCAATCTAGCCGGTGAAGAATGAATGTACTTGACACAATTTCGAATCCCCTCAACCGACTTAGCAAGCTCCTTTAACCCACTATTGACAACTAAATTTAAGATGTGACAAGAACACCTCATATGTATGTACTTCCCACCAACCAAGAGAGAATTCATTTCCCCTAGCCTCTTTTTCATGCAGTCAACCGCAACATCATTGGCGGAAGCATTATCAACCGTAATGCTGAAGATTTTTTTTATCCCTCATTAGTTCAAAGCATGGACCAAAATATCGAAATTATCGGCGAAATATCGCCGATAATTTCGTTATTTTGGACCCCCGATATTCTAAATGATATCCAAATGGTTTTCGGTTAAATATTGCGATATTATCGATATTATCGATAATATCGCGATATTTAACGAAAATATCGAGATATCGGTAAAAAGGAACCGGAGAAGAAGGCCGGAGCTTGTACAGCTCCGGCCGACCGTAAAAACACAACCCAAAACCCCAAATCGAAACCCTAAGCCCCAAATCGAAACCCCAAATCCTAAGCCCCAAATCGAAACCCCAAATCGAAACCCCAAATCCTAAGCCCTAAGCCCCAAATCGAAACCCCAAATCGAAACCCTAAGCCCCCCGTTTCTGGGTTGTTTGCAGAGACAGTGAGTGTTGTTGAGGAGGATCGAGAGAGAGAGAGAGAGACTGAGACGATCGAGAGAGAGAGAGAGAAGAGGAGGATCGAGACTGAGACTTCGAGGGATCGAAGGATCGAGATTGAGGGATCGAGGGATCCAGAGAGAGAAGAGGAGGATGAAGGACCGAGGGAGAGACGGAGACGGATAGACCGAGATGGCGATGAGGTGGTGTCGCCGTTGATGTGGTGTGGAAGTGAGGGTGTGGGTTGTTCACGGGGAGAAGGAGAGAGTGCAGAGAGGGCGAAGAGGGAAAATGAGGGTTGTTCACTGGGAGAAAGAGAGAGTGCAGAGAGTGCAGAGAGCGATGAAGTGAGGGTGTGGCGTGTGGGTTGGTTCACGGGGAGAATGAGAGAGTGCAGAGAGTGCAGAGAGAGAGAGCACGGTAGAGATGAGAGAGTGAGGGAAAAGAGAGATCTGAGAGAAAAGAGAGACGGGGACACAAAAGCAAGGTGGGCCCCCTGGGCACACCTATTAAGATCCAAAAATAATTTTAAAAGCAAGATAAACTCAAACGTAGTGAAAATACAATTTAAATTGGGGATGGGTGTAACAATCTACCTCTCTTAAAAGAATTTCGTCTCCGAAATTTAAAATCACTTACTAAACTGAAATACTCGAAAATAGGAAGAAGAATATATGTATAAAAAGAAATCAAGTCCAAATAATTACATCATATTAAAATTTGATTAATTTTTTTTCAGTTACATATATTCTATATGATAAATTTCTATTTTAAATCAAGTCCAAATAATTACATCATATTAAAATTTGATTATTTTTTTTTCAGTTACATATATTATATATGATAAATTTCTATTTTAAATCAAGTCCAAATAATTACATCATATTAAAATTTGATTTTTTTTTTCAGTTACATATATTATATATGATAAATTTCTATTTTAAATCAAGTCCAAATAATTACATCATACTAAAATTTGATTAATTTCTTTTCAAGTATCTACTTTTGAACTACTCACAACGTTCACTCTATGTGATACTAAGTCACTCATGTATCTTGCCATACAATGTATAAAGTGTGAAATATTGTACTAATTCATTATATATAAATGATTATGGTGTGTTTAAACTTATTTCATTAATTACTACATATTTTCTACACTTACAATGTTTGCCAGCTCGCTATATAATCAACTTAAATAAGTTAAATCCATCATGCAATGCATTTCCTTCCATTTTTTTGTGATAAACTAATAGATAATTGACTAAATAAACATCCTGCAAAGTTTCAATAAAAATTTCCAAGTTTTTCTTACAATTTCCGTGGTTTCCATGTAATTTTTATCGATATCGATATTATCCCGATATTTCCATCGATATTTCCGTGTTTTCGGACTACCGATATTTCCGATATTACCGATATTTAATACCTTGGTTCAAACACACCTCTAGAATTTTCCCAATGTTTCTCCCTTATGACCCGTGATCTTTATGAAGTATATGATCCATTTGTGCAACTTCCATTCACTATCCATGAAATGAGCGGTAACTACCATGTAGTTAATGTTTTATACCGATATCCAAGTATCGGTTGTGATACTGATTATGCATTGCTTCAAATAACTTAGACTTCTCCAACACATAACTCCCAAACACTGGCTGCAATCTTCTTCCTATTTGGAATATTGAACTGAGGTTGAGCCTCTTTCATGATATCAATGTACCCACTACCTTCAACCACCTTAAATGGTTGTTCATCCTTAATTGCAAACATCACAACCGTTAACTCAAGTTTTTTTTTGTTAGAGGTGTGAGGGACCAATCCACCGCCCATAGACTCATTTGTTAAGACCGGTTGATTATTATCCGCTTTCATATAAAGAGGTGAGTCTTTACAAACTTTTCTAAGGTGATGTCCAATGCTTGATGTCCCATTTTTCCCAGAATCAGCCGGAACCTCTTTTTTTGCAATATGAGCAAATTGCAAGGTGAATGTGTTTCCCCTTACCCAAGGTTCTTTTCACTCTCTTAGCATGTAACCAACACTCCGATCACAACCCACTTACATCTTCATATTCATTGGGCACATCTCTTCTCTTACCACTTCCCACACTTTCATCCTCTTCAACTTGATTTTGTTGTTGAGGTTGGGTGGTGGAAGGTGTACTAGTATTAGAGCCACACAGAGATTGACTTGTCCTAGACTTCATCTTGACTTAATATCGAAAATAAAAAACAACATTATATCGTATACACATCATACCAAAAAGGGCATCCATTCCAATTGCATCAATTAAAAAACAAACATAGATTATGTTCTTAACTGCTTGTTATAATTTACAAACCAATGTCTAGAGCGTAGGCTTACTGCTTACCCATCTTAGTTTATAATCTTTATAGAATACATTCCTAAACGTCGTTTGTATAATTCCCATCAGTACTGACCAATCGCAAAAAACAGCCTAAACACAGATTGTATAATTCCAACCCAAAAGCAGAAAAGCATAGAAGAGAAAAAGATGTGCATCATTGACAAGTGATAACTCGATCAAAAGGTCATGCAATTCCTAATCGATTGAGTCTAATTCCATTTAACAAATCAATTACAAATCCCCAATTTATCAATTTAGGGTTTCTAAAACTTTTTTTATTTTATATCTAACTCTTGAGAACTAACCTTGATAGATGGAGTCGCATGAGAGATGAAGATGAGATGGATGAGAGTAGTGACTGTTCAACGAGACGATGGGAGAATTTGAGACGAGACGATGGGAGAGACGAAGTGCAGTCTGTGTAAAAGTTAGAATGGTTGAAACTTGAAAGCTTGAAATGAGAGAGGGAGAGCGAGTAGTCACTAGTTTGTGTCTACTGTCTGTAGGGTTTATTTTTTAATTATTAGAATATTATAAATATATATTATAATTTATAAATATGTGTTATATTATAATTAAGTATTATATAATTTATATAATTTATATATTATATTATATTTTTCAGTACGGTACGGTAATACCGTGGTAATGGTATCCATTACCAATACCATACCACAAAATTTCGGTACATTACAATACTGTACCATTACCGTTGGCACAAAATCAGTATGGCACAACAATTTGGCAAAAAAATCCACCCCTTGTATTAGATGTGGGATACTTGCACTAACTTTCAAAGTTACAAGATAGAAAGGCCTTCAAAAGTTCCACAAACACTTTTGCACCATCCCAATCTTCCTCCTTAAGTGGTCCAACCATCCCTTTACTCGCCACTTATTCTCCTTCATCATTAACTATCGTTTCCCTAAAATAGGTGGAGTATATATTGGCTTCATCATCTTCATATATCATTTCAAATGTTTTTTTTAAACTTCAAGCAAGATTCTAGCATCATGTATGTGCTATTCCGCGTAGTAGGCACATCCATAACAACTTGACCCCTACTATCCAATTGCCTAGTATCACATGCAAAAAGGGAGTTACAATGGTTACACTTAGCCTTCAATACTTGTATCTCCACCATCTCTTTCTTTCCATCCTTTTCTACTTCTTGTATTTCTGAGACAGTACACTTAGTGACATGATCCCAAACCCAAGATCTCTCATAAGAAGTTCTCTCTCATAAGAAGCTAATATAGTTGGTTGTTTTGTCTTTGGAATAGGTGGTGTTTTTCTTTTTCCGGAGGATGAGGGTTTTGGGGGAGGCATTGAAGACTTTGATTGTGTGGGTTGTGCTTTGTGTTGGTGGTTGTGGAAGACATGGTGATGTAGCCGTAGATGATGCTACATTAGTACTAGGGTTACTTTGACTTTGAGACATAATGTAGAAAGAAATCTGTAGAAATTAAATAATGGAAATATATTCATTAATCAAATAAAGAGAGAAAAATAGATGACATATATATCACGTTATTTAACACTTCTTTTTACCACCATAATGATACATACATATATAATTCTATTTACAATTCAGTGCCACACTTTACTTGCAGATATTTCAAAAAATAGGGAGAGCATTGATAAGCTCATATTTATACATATTTTTATATCAAATTCACTCGTCTTTTCTTAGTTAGTTCGTTATACTTTGAGCTAATTTCGTTATTTTTATGTTTTATATGAATTTATCAAGTTAAGAAAATAAAAATAGAATAAGTGAAATTTTAAGTGTCAAATTCGTCAAAACTGTTTTACTCACTTATTTTCTTGGTTTATGTTTTCGTTTCGGAAAGGCATTTGAAGCATCATGCGGGGTGACTAAAAGCAAAGCAGAAAATAAAAGAAATAAAAGAAAGGCACGGGACAAAAGGGAGGTGCGGACGGTTTGAGAAAACATAATAAAAAGAAGTAGCATCTTGCGAGGAGAGGCGCAGAGGCCTCGGGCAGCTGGCATGAGTTTAAGAAAAGAATAAAATATAACTAAGTGGCTGCAATTTGGCAGCACCTAGGAAAAAAATCGAAAAATAGAAGAAAAAGGGAGGATAGGAAAGCTAGTGGGGGAATAAAAAATTACAAAGGTAGCCTAGCAATGATGCATGCGGTCCTTTTGGTTTAAAGGAGCAGCAATACACGGAGAAGAAGGGGGCAGTTCAGAGGGACAGAAACGAAAGCTGAGAGTCAGAAAAACATAAAAAAAAAATAATAAGAGCTGAAGTCTTGCGCAGAGGAAATAGAGGGAGGAAGGCTGCCTTGCCAAGTGGCCAGAAAGAAGAAGCACAGCGTGCCAATCAGCTGGGCAGCTCGCGGAGGGGAGAGAAAGAAAGGCAGAGAGCGGTACATGCAGGCCTAGGGGGCAGCACGCAAGCATCACAGAAACGGACAGAAGCTAATGCACCGAAGCACAGAGAGTTTGTTTGAACTCTCTCAATTCGGTTTTATCCTCCAAACTTATGTTTAATTTTTGTTTTAATTTGATAATAATGTGTAACTAATTTTTAGTAGTTAGGGGCTGTTTTGAAGCCCCGAATATGATTGTGAATGTGTTGTGATATTTTGTTTGAATGAATTTTATGGAAGGATGAAAATTGATTCACTACTTTGTCATTGATAAATTCTTGATGTGTTTCTTTGGATGCATACTTAGTAAGCATATTAAGGATTTTAATGCTATGAATATATGTGTGACTGCCCTTGTTGAATGAGGACCTACATATATTCTAGAGTAGCGCTTGTTAATTGTGGTTAACATGTGAATCGATTTCTCGGATAAGTAAGACAACGCCAGTACTTACGACGCCTTGTGATGTCTCAAACTCTTTTAATTCTTAATGATTTCTACTTGTTAAATCTATGAACACGCCATTCTAGATTGCATGCTAGGAACTAAGTTAAGTTGAAAACGTCATTCTCTTAACGTACTACGTAAGAAAGAGTAATAGGTTGAGTTCTAACATTGAGCCAACTTGAGCATCTTCATCCGAAAATAAAAGGAATTTGAATGAAACATAACACATTTACATGATTATTCGGTGGTGGATAACATTTCCCCTAACTCGTTTTTCTTAACTTGTGAATTCAAATCTCTTAGCATTATTTAAAATTTGTTTCTATTCTGTTTTGTCCGATTTAATTAAAATAGCAAATCAACTCCAAAAATCCCAAAAATTTGTGTGAGCATAGTTCGGTGTGTCTAGTTTATGTGTATAACATTTCGTTGCATTTGGTTAAGTGTAAGTTGATCTAATAATTAGTTTTCGGTGGCTGGTCAGTGGAGACAGCCACCAATTTTTGTGACATCTTTTTAAGTATTTGGATAAAACAATCTTCTGCGGGAAAGACCCTTATTTTCATATACTACAATCGACAAATTTTAGTGTTAATAAGGAAAATCAATAGGATTATAGTGTGCTACTTTTGTGGTGCGTGGTAATTTCCTATCAAATTTTTGGCGCCGTGTCGCCGGGGATTGTTATTTCTAATTGCTTATATTTTATTATTATTATTTTAGTTTATTTTTATTTTTATTTTTATTTTTATTTTTATTATTATTGAGTGTTTTTGGTTTATTTTTATATTTTTCGTTTATTTGTATTTTGTTATTTATTTTTATTATTTTCTATTTCTTGTCTATTGAGTGTTTTTAGTTTTTGATTTATTTCAGGTACTCTTTGTAGTATATGCAGACTCGAAGGTCTGAGAACATTGATTTAGCTTCTTACAATCCTGAGCCTGAACGAATCCTTCGAAAGGTTCGAGGAGAAATCAAACAGAATCAAGCGTTGGTGTCCGTACCATCATCATCGTCTCCACCACATTTGAGTTCAATAGAGGACGAAAAACCACAAGGAGACATGGCTGATAACCGTACTCTTAGGGAGTTGGCAACGCCAAACACGGATCAACAACCATTGTGCATCACATATCCAAATGAAGAAGGAGGATGTGAGCTCAAGTCTGGCATGATTCACTATTTGCCTAAGTTCCATGGGTTCTCAACAGAGGATGCCAACAAGCATCTCATGGAGTTTCATGTAGTATGTTCAGGAATGAGACCAGCAAATGTGAATGAGGAGCAAGTCAAGTTGAGAGCATTCCCATTTACATTAGAAGCTAAGGCAAAGGAGTGGCTTTACAATTTACCTCCGGGATCAATAAACACATGGAATCAGGTGAAGCAAGCATTCTTAGAGCAATATTTTCCGGCCACAAAAGCTGCAAGCATTAGAAAAGACATATGTGCAATCCGACAACAACATGGAGAGCCCTTTGGAGATTATTATGAGCGGTTCACACATTTGGTTGCATCTTGTCCTAATCATCAAATTTCAGAGCATCTTTTAATACAATATTTTTATGAGGGATTGTGTGGTACTGATCGTGTAATGCTTGATGCAGCAAGTGGAGGAGCATTTATGGATAAGACACCAATTAATGCTAAGGCATTAATAAAGAACATTGCTGGCAACACACGACAATTTGGAGGAAGAGAAGAGTCATCTTTCAAGAAAGTTAACGAGGTAAGTGCTAATTCTAATATTGAATTACAATTAGCTAACTTGACTAATCTTGTGCAACAGGTTATGGTGGGTCCAACACAGGTGTGCGGTGTATGTTCAATGATGGGACATACCACGGATATATGCCCATCATTGAGGGATCAAGGTGGTCTTGAGCAAGCTAATGCATTAGGAGGGTTTCAAGGGCAACAAAGGCAAAAGTATGATCCATATTCTAACAACTATAATGCAGGGTGGCGCGATCATCCAAACTTAAAGTGGAACAATCAAGACAATGGACAACAATCTGCTCCCAACAACTATAACCGTCCACCTGGCTTCTTTCAAGCAAGACCACAGGCACCATTTCAGCCTCAACAACAACAAGCTCCAAGTAAGTCTCTTGAAGATTTAATTGGTTCCTTAGCTAACTCTACTCAATCTCATCAACAGAAAACAGACAAGGCAATTGAAAACCTTGAGCGCCAGATGAGTCAGTTAGCAAGTTTGATGGGGCAACAACACCAACAAGGAAGGTTGCCTAGCCAAACTGTGGCAAATCCAAATGCGGAGCAATTAAATGCTATGACTTTAAGAAGTGGACAAGAAGTTTGTGAGCAGCCGAGGATGCAAAAAGGGGAGCTACAAACCAGGAATCTTGAGCAAGATGAGGCTTCAACAGAAACTGAAAAGTCTCATAAAGCAATTGAATCGAACAAAAAAGATTCTGGTAAGTTAAGCAAACAAATTCAAAATTCGTTTAACTCATGTGTCCCTGTTCCTTTTCCTGGCAGGTTTATGAAGTCGAAGAAAGAGCAATCTGATAAGGAAATCTTGGAAACTTTCCGAAAAGTCCAAGTGAACTTACCTCTTCTGGATGCTATTAAACAAGTGCCAAAATATGCAAAGTTCCTTAAAGAGCTTTGTATAAACAAGAGGAGATTCAATGATCGAGAAACTGTGGCATTAAGTGAGGAAGCATCAGCTGTTTTGCAAAGGAAGCTACCACCAAAGTTGAAGGATGCCGGTAGCTTTACCATTCCATGTGTAATTGGAGGGAAAGAGTTTGGGAGAGCATTGTGTGATTTGGGAGCATCCATCAATCTGATGCCATATTCAGTGTATGAATCACTGAACCTTGGAGAGTTGAAGGAAACAAAGGTAATAATCCAGTTGGCAGACCGTTCAAATAGATATCCCAAAGGCCTATTGGAGGATGTACTTGTGCAAGTGAATGAGCTTATTTTTCCAGCTGATTTTTTTGTTCTTGAGATGGAACATGATCCTATGCCTACTGCACTTCCTCTGATATTGGGAAGACCATTCCTTAGAACGGCACGTACGAAGATTGACGTCTATGATGGTACTTTGACCATGGAAATTGATGGGGAAGTCGTAAAATTCAGAATCTTCGATGCTATGAGGTACCCTAATGATTTTGAATCTTGTTCTTCTATTGATGCATTTGACTATTTTGTGCAGGATTGTTTTAATGAAAATGTGGGACAAGATAATTTAGAAAAGGTGTTAGTGCATGGCTTTACACATGAAAAGCTTAATACTTGTGAACATAGTGAAGAAGAATTAATTCAGACCATGGCAGATCTTGAGTCTCTTTCTCCAATTCACGGTAAGTCTTCTGCCTATTTTATTTCTCTTCCTATTTCTAACGAAAAAAATCTTCCTTCTGTGATTCAGGCACCCAAATTGGAGCTTAAATCGATTCCTGATTATTTGAAGTATGCATTTTTGGGAGAGGATGAAACATTACCAGTCATCATATCATCACAACTCACAGAAGAAGAGGTGGAGAAACTGATCCGGGTACTGAAGGATCACAAAACTGCCATAGCTTGGAGCATTACAGATATCAAAGGTATAAATCCAGCTACATGCATGCATAAGATTCTGTTGGAGGAAGGTGCAAAACCAACAAGGGAAGCTCAACGTCGTTTAAATCCCCTCATGATGGAGGTCGTCAAGAAAGAGGTTATCAAACTTCTTGATGTTGGCATCATATATCCTATTTCGGATAGCAAGTGGGTGAGCCCTGTTCATGTAGTCCCAAAGCGATCAGGAGTCACAGTTGTTAAGAATGAAGCTAATGAGCTAGTGCCTACACGTGTGCAAAACAGTTGGAGAGTTTGTACAGATTATCGGAAGATAAACAACACCACACGCAAGGATCACTTTCCAGTCCCATTCATTGATCAAATGTTGGAAAGGTTAGCTGGTCATTCTCATTATTGTTTTCTTGATGGCTACTCTGGATATAATCAAATTGCAGTTGCTCCAGAGGATCAAGAAAAGACGACTTTCACATGTCCATTTGGCACATTTGCATATCGAAGGATGCCGTTTGGACTTTGCAACGCACCTGCCACATTTCAAAGGTGTATGGTGAGTATCTTTTCTGATATGATTGAGAAAATAATTGAAGTGTTCATGGATGATTTTTCTGTTTATGGTGATTCTTTTGATACATGTTTACAGCATCTGTCCCTAGTTTTAAAACGTTGCCAAGAAACTAATCTGGTCTTAAATTGGGAAAAATGTCATTTCATGGTTTCTCATGGATTAGTTCTAGGGCATATCATATCTGAAAAGGGAATTGAAGTGGATAAGTCTAAAGCAGAACTTGTTAGTTCTTTGCCTCTCCCTACTACTGTCAGGGAGGTTCGTTCTTTTCTGGGACATGCAGGTTTTTATCGCAGGTTTATGAAGGATTTCTCAAAGGTTTCTAGACCGTTGTGTCGTTTGCTTCAAAAGGATGTATCATTTGATGTGAATGAAGAGTGTGTGGTAGCATTCAACAAGCTGAAGGAGTTGTTATCCACGGCTCCTGTGATCATGCCACCAAATTGGAGTTTACCTTTTGAGTTGATGTGCGATGCTTCAGACTATGCTGTCGGTGCAGTTCTAGGACAACGAGTCAACAAAGTGCCACATGTCATTTATTATGCATCTCGGACACTTAATGATGCACAATTGAATTATTCAACAACAGAGAAGGAGCTTTTAGCTGTTGTATTCGCTTTAGAGAAATTTCGATCTTATCTGATTGGAACTAAAATTATTGTGTTTTCTGACCATGCAGCATTAAAGTATCTACTCACAAAAAAGGATGCAAAACCGCGACTCATTCGATGGATACTTCTGCTTCAAGAGTTTGACCTGGAGATCAAGGATAAGAAAGGGAGTGAGAATGTTGTAGCAGATCATCTTAGCAGACTTGCACATTCAAACACAGAGGAAGATCTCATCCCTTTACGTGAGAGTTTTCCGGATGAGCAATTGTTTTCATTGAATGCCACTGACCCTTGGTATGCAGATATTATCAATTACAAGGTGATCAAAAAAATTCCGGATGATTTTACACGTGCTCAGAAAGATAAGCTTGTCAAAACCTCCAAATACTACGAGTGGGACGATCCATATTTGTGGAAATATTGCCCTGATCAGTTGATTAGAAGGTGTGTACCTGAATCTGAGTTTAAATCTATTCTGACTTTTTGTCACTCTTATGCATGTGGCGGCCATTTTGGAGCAAAGAGGACAGCACTTAAGGTGTTAGAGAGTGGTTTTTATTGGCCCAGTCTGTTTAAGGATGCGTATGAGTTTTGTGCAACATGTGATCGTTGTCAACGAACAGGTAACTTGGGCCCGAGAAATCAAATGCCACAAACACCTATTTTGATTGTTGAGATTTTTGATGTGTGGGGCATTGATTTCATGGGACCTTTTCCCTCTTCAAATGGTTTTCTTTATATTTTATTGGCTGTGGATTATGTTTCAAAATGGGTGGAAGCGAAAGCCACCAAAACTAATGACTCTAAAGTTGTTTCAGATTTTATTAAGACTAATATCTTTACAAGATTTGGAATACCTAGAGCAATCATCAGTGATGGAGGGAGACACTTCTGCAACAGAACTTTTGAAGCGTTGTTGAGAAAGTACAATGTCACACATAAGGTGTCTACACCTTATCATCCACAAACTAGTGGTCAAGCAGAAGTATCAAATCGCGAGGTGAAGCAAATTTTGGAGAAAACTGTTAGTCCAAGTAGGAAAGATTGGAGCATGCGCTTGAACGATGCATTATGGGCTTACAGGACTGCCTATAAGACTCCTATTGGAATGTCACCATTTCGGTTAGTTTATGGAAAACCATGCCGTCTTCCAGTAGAATTGGAGCACAAAGCTTATTGGGCGATCAAAGCTTACAATATGGACATAAGTGTTGCTGGAAAGCAAAGGAAGCTGCAATTGAATGAACTGGATGAAATCCGGAATGATGCATACGAGTCGAGTCGAATATACAAGGAGAAATCAAAGGCGTTTCATGATAAGATGATCTTAAGGAAGAACTTTGTCATTGGACAGAAAGTTCTTCTGTTTAATTCTCGCCTTCGGTTATTTCCAGGTAAGCTTCGTTCTCGATGGGTTGGTCCATTTGTTGTAACTAATATTTTTCCTCATGGTGCAGTGGAACTCAAAAGTATGAAAACGGGAAACGTGTTCAAAGTGAATGGGCATAGACTTAAGCCTTATTACGAGTCTTTTGCCGAGCATGATGTGGAGGTTGTAGTCCTGCAAGAACCAGAGCCCCTTGAATGATCACTCTTGGTACCGTCCGGCTGGGGACGTTAAAGCAAGCGCTTCTTGGGAGGCAACCCATGCATAAAAAATTTTTTGAATTTTCTTACACCCTTAGCTTTATTGCTTTCATTTTGTTTTTGTTTAGTGTGTTGTGTTATTTGATTGATTTCTTTGAGTTTGTGTTTAAATCATTAAAGGCAATGTTTATTTTTAGTGCGGGAAAATAAAGCCTTTTTACTTTAATTTACATATTTTGCATTACATATTTTAATTTGTTTAAAATAGTCTTAAAAAAAATTTTAAATTACAATAATACGAAAAACTAATAGCAATCATTGGTTTTGGTTAGGTGGCGCCTGAGAGGTCGACGGAGCTCCGGGAAGACGAAGAGCCAGAGTTGGAATCTCCGGAGCCGGAACGCTTGGTGCTGCTCCAGAGGACGAAGGCAACATAAATCTCGGAAGTAGCGCCATGAACCTTTCATGATCACTCTGGATCCGACCGTCCGACTCCTGCAGCTGGTCCAGCTTCCTCTTCATGCTGGTCGAGTAACTAGTTGCAAGCATGTGCAACTCCTTGTTCTCGTGCCTGAGTCCTCTGACCTCCTGCCGAAGACTGGCCACCTCTGCCATCAGTGACTCCACCTGACGAGTTCGGGCAAGCAGGCGCTGGCCCATGTTCGAAACTGAGCCTGCACTTTGGACGCTGAGGGCAAGAGATTCCTGAACGGCCAGCTCGTCCGACCGCCTAGACAGCATCCTATTGTCCCTTGGAGTGAGCAGATTTCTGGCAATCACCGTAGCGGTGATTTCATTCCTCATCATTGTGTCCCCGACTGTAAGTGGACCATTGGGGGATATGAAGGATGGATTCCAAATGTTGTTCGGAGAAGACGAGTCATCGTCTTCCCCGACATTCAAATTTAGGCGACGGTCGGAAGGGCAAGACATTTTGAGAGGGGGTTGAGGAAGAAAAGAGTTCGGAAAAATTAAGATTGCTGAAGCGGAAGAAGAGTTCGGAAAGTTTAAGAGTGCAGGAAGAGTTCGGAAGAGAGTGTTTACAGAGGAGAGTGTTTGAGGAAGGGAGTTCAAGTGTGATGTGAAGCAGAATTAGCGCCTCTATAAAAAGAAGCAAATCAAAGAGAGGCGCTCCTCGGAGGTTGAAGACGCGTCCTCACGCAATTCAGAAAAGCTGGACGCTCCTTTCTCAAAAGAGCCGTTTCCTTTCTCAAAAGCTGGGCTTGACTCAGCAATCACGTGGCATCACGAGGGCTCAGTTTTTCCAATTTGTCGTGACTCATCACGTGCAGCGTGGAGCGTTGCGAAAACCACGAGCCGCACCCGGTTTTGAACCCCGGTTTTCAAAAGATCATCATTCCAATTTGTCGTCACTCGTCGCATGCGCAGTCAGCTTCGCGGAAATTACGGAAGCTTTGTCAGAAAGCGCGTAACGGGCACTGTTCATCCATCCACCGGCTGCCGACAAATAGTGAGGGAACAGTTCCGGTTGTGAAGGAAAATTTCTATAAAGTCGACCTTCGCCTTCCACATCAAAGGCACACCTTCACACCCTCTCAACCTCTCAACCTCTCTTCCTCTCTTCATCTCCGATAATGTCTTCCCAAAGAAAGCTTTCGAGTTATTCAGTGTTCTTCATCCCTTGGATCACCCCAGAAAACAAACCTTCCAGAGCAAAAGTATTTCATATTAAAAAGGTTAAAAGCAAAAGTATCTCATATTATGCTTTCTCCTCTCCTTCATCTGAGGAACGTGGAGAAAGTGAGATCCTGATTGCTTACCTAGTCTTGCTCTCGAGTACTCATCTCAGACCCCTCCCAACCCACTTCAAAAATAAACCTGTGTTGAGGTGCTTCTTCAAAAGCAAAAGTACCTCACAGACGAAGCAGGAGGAGTCTGAGGTGCATCCTGATGAAGGCGGAGGGTGAGATGATCCAAGAGTTCAAGAAGATGCCACACCTGCGTGGAGACCGGACTACTTGAAGCATGTGGAGACAACGTGCTGACTCATCCTCAACTAAGCTGAGGAGCACTTGCAAGAAGGAGGCCCATCCTGTTCAAGAAGAAAGCTGTGGAAAATCAACAAGGACGACCAATGATCGCCTATTAGTTCTTTTCGTTGTCGTTTATTTTCATTTTCAATTTTTTTGTTTGAATTTTCTATATTTTCTTGCGTGCTTAACTGATTTATTTCTTTTCTTTGCAGGAACGTTTGGTTATTTTCTCCCTTGAAGTTGATTGCAAAATTTACGCTTGGGGGTCATCGCTTGGTTTTCTGCAAATTAGGGAAGTTTTCAGTCCT
Organism: Crataegus laevigata; assembly: GCA_963580275.1. Classification (NCBI taxonomy): domain Eukaryota; kingdom Viridiplantae; phylum Streptophyta; class Magnoliopsida; order Rosales; family Rosaceae; genus Crataegus; species Crataegus laevigata. The sequence goes on from OY756938.1 coordinate 5,635,674, forward strand.
ATTGCTTCATTTTGTTTCTTATTCTTTATTTTTATATTTTTATTTGCGTATTAATGTTTTCTGACATTGGGGACAATGTCTAGTTTAAGTGTGGGGGTATCAAGTGATAAAAAAATGACCAAATTGAAAATTTTTGTACCTTCGACTTTGAACTGGTTTCATTTGTTTCCGTGTTGTTTCTTTTTGTTTTCTTAATGTTTTATGATGTTTTGGTGTGTTTTATTTGTGTTTTGAGGAAATCTTACGAAAATGCCATAAAAATTTGAAAAATATTTTGAAAAACCCAAAAAGAATTATTTTAGAGTTATTTTTGTGTGTTTGCGTCTTAGGTACCTTCCAACACAATGATGAGGATTTGGTTTTTAATTGCATGACTGTTAAAGAAAGTTATAAACATGGATGGAAGTTTGATATGCTCTTGGTTTATGCTTAGTTGTAGTTGTTGTTTATGAATTTAAATTTGATCACAAAAGGATAAATTTAGTTTTTGTAACATGCTTGAAGGAAGGAACTCAAACTAATGCTACATCCCTGTGAGACTTGAGCTTATACCTTGTTTGGAGAGTTATTAATCTTGATGTTTTTGTTTTCTAAAGTCGTTGCATGATCTCATTATTCTTTGCTTGGTTGCTACTTAGAAGGCGTTTTATCATCTTAGTTCCAGATACTGGAACTCATATCCGTTTCATTCAAAGCATGACATTGAATTGCATAACACATATCAAGATGAAGTTGTTTAGTAAACCACCTTAACCAAAAAGCCTTACCCTCCATCTTTCTTATGTTTTGTAGGCTTAACCCATCTCGAGCCTTGTTTAGCCTATTTTTGTTGTTAACCTCATTAAACCGCACCTAACCGTCCGCACCCTTGTTCTTAAAGAATAGTGAGCATAACTTAAAAAGAATTCATTTTATTCTACACTATGTAGAAAAACAAGTGTGGGGGAGGGATTGGTTGTTTTGAGCTCAATTGTACGTTTTGCGTTTAAAAAAAAAAAGAAAAAAGAAAAAAAGGAAAAACGCGTGAAAAGAAAAGAAAGAAGAAAAAGAGTTTGAAATCTGGCCATAAATGTGTGAATCCTCCCCTCGGGTTTAGAGTTGAATTTTCATTCAAAAGTGAATTCTGTGCGTTAATTTCATTACTTTGCTTACTATTTCTTTAAGAACCTTTGTTTTTCCATATCCTTCCTTTGTTAAGCCTATATCCTTAGCCCCGTTACAACCCTTTGACTTCTATCTTGGTTGTTGTGTGTTCAATATGTGGAGTTTGGGATTGGTATGAGCATATGGTGTCCCTGGTTCTCGCATCTAAGTAGTAGCATTCCGTTCATGAGATCATATTCATATGTGCATTAATAACTCCAGAAAATGTTTCTTTTGATATAACATATGTGAGTACTAGTTTTCATGTTTACATCAATCTTCTCACATATACCTAGTGTAGGGAGTGTAGTCAGAAAATCTGAGCGAAAAAAAAAATTGAGTGCATATCTAGTGAGGAGTTGAGTAAATTCTCTAAGGCATGTTACTACATTCAAAATGTTGTTTTAATTGATTAAATGCGAACTAATAAATGGTGACTGTGATTAAGTATGTGCTTAAGGGTATGGATTGCCAAAATCTGTGTAAGTGATGATTTTTAATTTGTCATGTGCATTGGAAATCCCTGAGATAAATGTTGGAAGGTTTAGATTGAGTTTTGTTTTGTTTTCTTTGTTTTGCTCGAGGACTAGCAAAAGCTAAGTGTGGGGGTATTTGATAAGCTCATATTTATACATATTTTTATATCAAATTCACTCGTCTTTTCTTAGTTAGTTCGTTATACTTTGAGCTAATTTCGTTATTTTTATGTTTTATATGAATTTATCAAGTTAAGAAAATAAAAATAGAATAAGTGAAATTTTAAGTGTCAAATTCGTCAAAACTGTTTTACTCACTTATTTTCTTGGTTTATGTTTTCGTTTCGGAAAGGCATTTGAAGCATCATGCGGGGTGACTAAAAGCAAAGCAGAAAATAAAAGAAATAAAAGAAAGGCACGGGACAAAAGGGAGGTGCGGACGGTTTGAGAAAACATAATAAAAAGAAGTAGCATCTTGCGAGGAGAGGCGCAGAGGCCTCGGGCAGCTGGCATGAGTTTAAGAAAAGAATAAAATATAACTAAGTGGCTGCAATTTGGCAGCACCTAGGAAAAAAATCGAAAAATAGAAGAAAAAGGGAGGATAGGAAAGCTAGTGGGGGAATAAAAAATTACAAAGGTAGCCTAGCAATGATGCATGCGGTCCTTTTGGTTTAAAGGAGCAGCAATACACGGAGAAGAAGGGGGCAGTTCAGAGGGACAGAAACGAAAGCTGAGAGTCAGAAAAACATAAAAAAAAAATAATAAGAGCTGAAGTCTTGCGCAGAGGAAATAGAGGGAGGAAGGCTGCCTTGCCAAGTGGCCAGAAAGAAGAAGCACAGCGTGCCAATCAGCTGGGCAGCTCGCGGAGGGGAGAGAAAGAAAGGCAGAGAGCGGTACATGCAGGCCTAGGGGGCAGCACGCAAGCATCACAGAAACGGACAGAAGCTAATGCACCGAAGCACAGAGAGTTTGTTTGAACTCTCTCAATTCGGTTTTATCCTCCAAACTTATGTTTAATTTTTGTTTTAATTTGATAATAATGTGTAACTAATTTTTAGTAGTTAGGGGCTGTTTTGAAGCCCCGAATATGATTGTGAATGTGTTGTGATATTTTGTTTGAATGAATTTTATGGAAGGATGAAAATTGATTCACTACTTTGTCATTGATAAATTCTTGATGTGTTTCTTTGGATGCATACTTAGTAAGCATATTAAGGATTTTAATGCTATGAATATATGTGTGACTGCCCTTGTTGAATGAGGACCTACATATATTCTAGAGTAGCGCTTGTTAATTGTGGTTAACATGTGAATCGATTTCTCGGATAAGTAAGACAACGCCAGTACTTACGACGCCTTGTGATGTCTCAAACTCTTTTAATTCTTAATGATTTCTACTTGTTAAATCTATGAACACGTCATTCTAGATTGCATGCTAGGAACTAAGTTAAGTTGAAAACGTCATTCTCTTAACGTACTACGTAAGAAAGAGTAATAGGTTGAGTTCTAACATTGAGCCAACTTGAGCATCTTCATCCGAAAATAAAAGGAATTTGAATGAAACATAACACATTTACATGATTATTCGGTGGTGGATAACATTTCCCCTAACTCGTTTTTCTTAACTTGTGAATTCAAATCTCTTAGCATTATTTAAAATTTGTTTCTATTCTGTTTTGTCCGATTTAATTAAAATAGCAAATCAACTCCAAAAATCCCAAAAATTTGTGTGAGCATAGTTCGGTGTGTCTAGTTTATGTGTATAACATTTCGTTGCATTTGGTTAAGTGTAAGTTGATCTAATAATTAGTTTTCGGTGGCTGGTCAGTGGAGACAGCCACCAATTTTTGTGACATCTTTTTAAGTATTTGGATAAAACAATCTTCTGCGGGAAAGACCCTTATTTTCATATACTACAATCGACAAATTTTAGTGTTAATAAGGAAAATCAATAGGATTATAGTGTGCTACTTTGTGGTGCGCTATAATTTCCTACCAAGCATAGATTCAAAACTGCATCGTTTTAGTCCACAACTTATTTAGGATATAATATTTGTACATCTTTTAAAGCTAACCTATGACCAAAGCACTTCATACGTTAATGACAAAGGAATTAAGCATAATTAAAGACTTGTAGTTTTGAAAACAAACAAATCAGCTACAGCCAACTTTTTATATTATTTGCATGATGTTACTTAATGTAGAAACTAAAATACAAAAAAATTAATGCAGATTGTAGAGGCAGAATGATGACCAAGTAGGTATAGAATACTAGTTGTGGGAACTAGGAGGCAATGGATTTGATTAGAGATACCACTTAGGAGTTTGTCTTATAAGAAATGGCAATGCTAATACCACTTAGGAGTTTGTCTTACATGCCTGATAATGGTACCACTCTAAAGGGAGTCCACCAAGGACTCTTCCACTGAGAAAATAAGATGCTTGCAAGTAAGATTGTCTTTGACAAGAGAAGCCAATGGTTGTTATGAAACTAGTGGTGAAAGAACCATCTAAGAAACGCAAAAGAAGGCAACTTTTACCAACACCTGCAAAGATAAATAGAAATTATTAAGACATATATCCAATTTAGCATTGGCTATCTGCCAAGTACATTATTTGTAATATCAAACATTCCTATACCAATTGAATCATTCAACATGCTACTAATCGTGTCAAGTAAGAACTAGAGTCTCCAATTTATTGACAGATACTACTTAGTTCAGTATTTGCTAATCTAAACATATTGCAGCAAAAACTCCATAATATAATAGATAAAGCGGTTCATAAAAACCGCATTATGGTTAGCAACCTATTATAAGTTACTACTCACGTATGTGAGCAAATATACAAAAAAAAAAGTAGCAAGACATTGAAATCATATAAATCAATCAACAGTCAAACAAAAAAAAATGTAGCTCTGAATGCAAACTACTACATATCCATTATATGAAAAAAAAATTACAAAACTCATACAGAACGGGATTTACTTTTGTCTTGGCTCTCCATTCAACAAGTCACAAGATATTAATCTAGTCCGATAGTATTCAAATCAAGTTCGTAACATTTTGGTTTTCTGTATCCCTAAGCTTCTTCACTTCCAAAATAGAGATTCACTTCTATAAAATAAAAACAAACAAAAAATATATATTCATTCAGTTTTTGGTTCATGAGTTCTTGAAACCTGTAAAGGTAAGTCATCCTCCAACAAATTAAGGAACAAATATTTGTTCCAGTTAAGAAAGCTTCATTTTCGCACAAACTGGAAAATCATAAACACGAATGCACAACTTCATTTGATCAAAAAACTGAATCAGAAGCTCAAACAACCGTTCATAAATCCAACTACACTATAATCAAATACACACATTCTTTGACACCCAAGAGTAGGGCAGTATGGAGAAGTTGCTTGGACCGAATGAACAATCTGATTGAGTGTGTTTATTGTTCTCCTAAAGAGAAGGGTAGAAAAACTCAGCTGCCACACCAAAAACGTCTGCACAATGTGGATATACAAAGTAAAAGCTGAGAAGAGAAATTTCCATGAAATCAAAACACAAGGAGACTACTTGAATAAAAACGATGGCCATAAGTCTGTAGGGAGACTACTTGAATCAAAACTAGAAGAAGAAAAAAAACCCCCAAATTTGAAAAACGCACGTAGTTCACTTCTTGTTCTTGATCCAAATTCTAATTAAATTCAAAATTGCCTAACATCAACAAAAAAAAACCCAAAAAAATGCACGCAGTTCTCTAATCAATCCTATTATTCATGCTACTGATCCTCCGCATCAACAAAAATAAAATTCGGAGAAGTTGACAGTAGACTTACAGTAGCCGGCGAAGTAACATATGTCGTCGAGGTCGGAGGATGGGTGGATGGGTGGTGGTGCCATGGTGGCTAAATGAGTCGAGGTCGGAAGATGGCTGGAATCTAGATGAGTTAAGGGAGTAACGGGGGAGAGGCGGGCATGGGAGTGAGAGAGTGAGTGAGGCTGAAACTGATTTGGAAACCTAGGTTACAAATTAACGGTTCAGATTGGATGATAGGTTATCATTCAATCTCGACCGTTGATTATAATTAGAAATGGATCGGTCCGGGGCCCTTTTTTTCTAAGGTTTAGAAACCGCCCCGCCCCGCCCCGTTTGTTCCCAAAAAAAATAGGACCCGACCAATACTCGCCCCGAACCTACATTACCCACCCCAGCCCGCGGTTCCTCTACCAGTTTGCCCACCCCTAGTATGAAATTTTATAGAGCTTTTACTGGTCAGTAAAAATCTATCAAATCTGTGAAAGTCTATCACTAAAAAACTCAACAAAAGTTCATCTAAATCTCAATACCCTTCACCCTTTAGTTTGGTTTGCGATCTGTTATGAGAAGTTTTAGCGAAGTGGTTAGATAAAAAGTGTAAAATTTTAAAACATTAAACTTATGTTGAGCATTAAAAGTTTGCTCAGTAGGAAGAAATAGAATTTGGGTATAGGTAGAAGCTCCAAAAAACAACCTTGTTGATAAATACACACACTCATAATAGTTTTTTGGCTTGAGCAAATCTTGTATTCTTAGGGGTGCAGTTTAGGTTGGGTCAACTTAATTGGCCATGTCAAATTCTATTTTAAATTCAATTGAGTTGGTTAAAATGAAGTAAAAACTCATATGCATGCAACGCGATCTCAACTCAATTTTTTATTTGTTGGGGCTGGTTATACCTCCCACGTCAGCCCATACTTAACATGATTTTTAGTCCATATTCACTTATCCACATATTATGTACTACACTTCATATTATCTAAGCTATGTATAAATTTTAAAATAACAATACTTGAAATTTGTTGGTTTTTTTCATTTGTAAAAATGAGTTATAGCGTTGCCTTTACTCTTCTTTCGGTTGAAGCGGACACTAAAAATGGACTTGACGCTATTTAGTTCCAACTTTTATAAAATCTAATGTCACCACCTGATTTTGATATAATGGGCCGACCCGTGATCATGCTCTAATTTGCGCGACTCGCAAGCCCGGCCCGGCCATTAACACAAAACAAACGACTCCTGTACTCTCTGCGATGAAGCTCATTGATCCGGCCACAAAATCACAGCGTCCGTGCAACAATGGTGAAAGCCGTCGTCGGCGAGGAAACCCAGCTCAAACTAGCGGAGGATCGCCTCGAGAAATCCTCCACCCCCGTGCAGGTTCTCTCTCTCTCTCTCTCTCTCTCTCTCTCTCTCTCTCTCTAAAGATTCTTGCTTCTGAGTTTTACGGTTTTTGATTTGTTGGTTATGAAAATTCAGGTGGGGCTCCTCATAGGCAAGCTCAGCTCCTCTCTAGACCGAGGCTTCGTCTTCGATTTGGTTCCAACGCCGCCGAACGACGCCGGAGCGCCTGCTTGCTCCATCCTCGAGCCTGCCAAGGACGACAAGAGAAAGGGGCCTAAACCCAAATCTCAGCCCTCCGATTCCTTCTCTCTCTCCATTGACAAGGACTGGGTCGCTGAACATGCCCGTCAGGTAAGCAATAACATATAAAAAAAAATGTTCCTGTATATATGTATGCTTGCATATTTATATTCCTGTGTGTGTGTGTTGTGTTGTGTGTGTGTGTGTGTGTAATTTACAATATTTGATCTGGTTTCTGGGTTTTGCTCATTGTGCTTGTGTATTTGTAATAAGGGTTGTGACGGCGCAATTTGTTTGATGTTTCAGGTGTCTAGAATGTTAGTGGGTGGCATGAAAGTGGTTGGCATATACATTTGGGCTAGTGATAGCGCTTTCAAGAATTCGAACATCACGCTTTGCCAGGTATTCTTTTGTCCCGAATTGGATTGGTCTTGTTTGATACATGGATGTTTCTTTGTAGAGCTTGATTCTGGTTGCTAAAATGTTGATCAAGCATTACTCTATGGACTGTGCTCTCTGAGCTTGATTGTGTCTAGAAGGTGATGTAGGATATACAGTTGGGCAGCAAATTTAGGTAGTGCAGCGGAAGAGAAAATGCAAAAAACTGAAATTAAAACAAAAATAAAAGTTATCTGGTTTCGACTCTTTAGGAAATCAAACCCTAAATATTAAGATACTAGGGTGTGTTTGATTGCCGTCCTTAGCTCTCACTGGACTGGACAGGATTACCTTTTAGTCTAATCCCATGGGCAGGATTACCTAGCAGTCGATTATGAAGTTGGGAGAGGAATTGAAGGAGGAGGGAGAGAGACAAAAAAATGAAAGTCGGTTCTTTTATTCTTCAAAGCGATAAATGACACTGGGAAGAAAGGAAATGCATTGCATTCATTCGTGGAAAAACATACCCATTTTAATTGAATGACCGAAAATAGTTATAAAATAATGTTTGTTATAATATAATATTTGTTTCTTTGGTTTTTTAAGATAAAAGTAAATTAAAAATAATAAAAAATAATTTCAATCAGTCCGGCACTGCACCAAACACTTCACTATTCTTATTCTGTTTAGTCCAAGCCAAGCCAATCTAGCTTAGTCCCTCAAGGTAGTCTAGTCCGAGGTAGTCCGGTACAACAAACACAAAAAGCCTAGAGATAAAAGATTAAAACACTCTTTGATTTAGGCTAGACTCCACTTTGGTTCCACATCAAAAGGATGGTGGGTTTAACTGTGCATAAATCCCTGCTTAGTCACGGTGAAATATGTAGGAAGGATAAATATGAGATTGATTGGTGGAGGCTTTGTGTCCATAGTCAGCTTTTGGCTGTTGGATTTTGATGTGATCTGTTAGGCGTATCAAGTAAAGCTGGAATTCATGAAATTAGGTCTTATAAAACATATGGAAATTTTACAGTTACCATAGATCAAGTAGTAAAGAAATCTTGGCTGGTTATAATGGGTTAGCTATGATCAATATGGGACTGCCTATATTCATTTTTAACTTGTAGCTAACATATGCAAATCTGTGGAAAAAAATGGTTTTTTATTTATTAATGGAAAAGGCCCTTGCAGACTGTAATGGGAGTTGCCAAAGCAGCGCCCCTCTCAGAGATTGATTGGGATGAGAGACTGCTTGTTCACATTTGTTATAGTCCAAGGAGGTATCTTCCCAACCTGAATTGTCCCAATCATTTCCTCTTAAATTGTCAAATTTTATTCCAGGCCGACTAAAGAGGTTATTTCTGTAGGTGGACATGTCGAAATTGTGCAGCAGCTTCAAATGTTACATCAAGCAGTCTAAGACCTTGTGACTTCAAAATGGGAAGGGTCCTAAATTCCCTTCAACATTATAGGTGCATGTACAACTTTGATATCAGGTACTGTCAGCTTTTCTTATTTAATGATCTTTATTTAACTGAAAGTAGAGGATTTCTTTTATTTATGGCTTCTGAAAATGTAGGAATTTGTTTTTCCTCTCATTAGTTCAGGTTGTTGAAAGTCCCCTATCAGAGTGCTCTTGTGCTATATTTATATTTTCTTAAAACTTAAAAATAAAATTTTCCTGTGATTTTCACACACACCTAAAATTTAGGACCCTTTTTCTAATCTACTTTTCCTTTCAGTAGCCCAATTGAGGATAATTTTGAAGTCCCCTTTTCATTATGGATTGAAATTTTAAAACACCCGATGCCATTTATTTTGATTTTGAAAACACCCAATTTTGTTGATCAAAAGAACATGAAAGGATACAGATTCCGTCAAACATAAAGTAAACGATGAGCTCAGTTCAAGCAAAAGCTAACAGTGAGCTGATTATCCAACTGTCAAGTATTTAAGTATATTAAACTATCAATGTCTAACCAAGATGCTACTGGAGGCCATTTTGAATCTTAAATCTTAGTGGCATACCCTATTTATCATCTCAGTTGATTTCTTATCCACTATTAAGTCATATCCAAAGCCAACACTGAAGTTGAACCTTAAATCTAGCCTTTTGCGGTGCTCAAGTATTCATAGGAGCTTTCAAGACTTTAGATTGCTAAACCGGCAAGAAGCCGACCACTGTCAGTATAACCCTTATTTTAAACACTTTGGCAGTGATCCTAGATTGGAGTGAATCCACATATAAAGACTTTCCAAAAAACTGGTTAACCGACGACATTCAGATGGATTGGACTGAATCCACATAATAAAGAATTCCAAAAAACTGGTTAACAGATGACATTCAGATCACGATTCTATTTTCTTTTCGTCTTAAAACCTTGGCTCAATCTTTTTTTAGTGGTTTCCTTAGAGATCTTTATCATTATTGCAACCTTCATTTTGCTCCGCCGTTCACTGGGGAATTGGTCGCCTGCTCCCGTCATTAGGTCACCCACTTCCTTGACCATCTGGCATCAAATAACGAGAGATTATGTAAAAAGCAGGTCCGATTACGCCTAATCCTAAATTGAATGTAACTTGTACTGAGCTTCTACCTCTCCCACTTGATATAGCACATTCTCTATCCAATTTAATAATATTATTTTTTATTATTTATGCTTTGTTACAACACTAGTGCTATAGTGGTGTTTAGGTTTTCTCATGGTAGTTATTCTTTCCCAGATTGCCCATATTTCACAAGAATTCATCAAATCTCCAAACTTTTAGTGAAGCCCTTCGTCATGGTATTTCAGTTCATGCGAAAAATTTAAGAAGTGCAAAGGTGATGTTTGATGGAAATTTGGTAAGTAGCTTGTTGACTTGTTCCTCTGAAAGTGAAAATTACTTTGCACATTTTTTTAATATGCAAAGTGTAGTACCTCGAATGCCTGTTAATGTGCTGGATTCTTGTGTGTAAGCAGCTAGTGCGCTGGATGGAGTCTTTGTTAATGCTCTGGATGATCATGGGTTGGTTCTATTGATTTGTATGTTGATTATATCTGTGATGTAATAGTATACCATATGTGTCTTAAAGTCCAAAGTAAAAGTTTTCTCAGTCTGCATTGCATGCGCAACTTCTTCTTTTCAACTTTGATGTTTTTGTTGCAAGTTGATAGAAGTATACTAAATCTGGGTAGCGATGCCTGTAGGAGTGTGCTGTTGAAAGTTACCTATAATATCTCAAGACTTTTAAGTTATGTTTTGTTTATTTCAAGTCGTTGTAGGTGAGAAAGTTGATACAGCTTGTCATATTAGAATTTTGTTTTGTGCTTCTCAAAATTAGGTGTAAGCCAGATTTTAACGACGATTTTCATCTATTAGCAAATAGACTTACTCATAAGCACAAATTTATCCACAAACATTCATCATTTTGTGGATAAAAAGTTCCTGTGTGCTTTATTGGACCTGGCATTGACATATATGCAACTGCCACAGAGGTTCAATATATCTCTAGTAGGCTGACAGAATCATGGTTGCCACTAGGTTTGAGCCTATATATATTTTTTTTCTATTCAGGTGAACCTAATTTGGCTTGAAGACAAATTCAAAGTGTACTAGTGTTCTCTTGCTACTCTAGGGACTAGGGACTATATTTAAAGCAATCATCCAGACTCTTAAAAGTTTTCGTTATCATTTAAACCTTTATAGGTGATATTAGAAACCCACGTTCTTGTTTGTGAAGTAACTTTTTTCTTTTAATTTTATTGCTATCTCTATGATTACAGATCTAAATATGAGGAATTTAACCATGTTCTAGCTGTGGTAAAAATAAAATAAAAATTCATCAAAAGGCAGTCAGCAGAAAAAAATAATAAATAAAACCTTGATCTGTGTCTTAAGGTGGTGCACTTTAAGTCATAGATTCAACTTCTTTTAAACAAAATATCACCTTTCCTTTGAGTAAATTATTATCGTCCTTGAGTTAAACTTGCTTGCTGCAATTTTCCCCGAGTTTCTGCCTTTTCATTTTTGCATGCGATACCAACCAATTTCAACACCAACATCACATGCGTGATCAAGTCCCTCTCAAATTGCATTTACTGCAAAAATTCAATTTTGATTGAACCTTGTGGTTAATTTTACATTTTTTAACTGATGCAGACTAAACCATTAATCATATTTACAGCTTAAAGCAGAGTGTTTGAATTGTGCTATCCCCTTGTTGAGTCTTTTCTCATCCAGATTTCTCTGTTTTGCATATAACTTTAGGTTGTTAATGATGATCTATGCACATCGGATGGTCTGCATGAAGTCGAGTTGCTTCTACCATTTATGAAAGATACTGAAGGTTTGTTTATGCATTATTAATTTTCTGTTCAGTACTTTTTTTTTCCCCATGAATTGCTTCTTCCATTTCGAGTTTCTATCCTAATATGCATTTATATTGTGTAAAGCTTGCAGCCAGAAAGATACTGTTGGTGTTGTTGATTTTAGCGGTTCTGTGTGTTCCTTTGCATTTTTAAATCCCAAAGAACCAATTTCACAAGCTGTTGCTGATATTAAGGTATACAAGAGATAGCCATTCCTGATGTTACACTGAAAATTAATATCGGTTTTAGTCTGCTAACACTTAACATTTGAAATCCACATTTTATTATTAGTTGATTGTACTGCATCCCATTGATCATTGGCTGTTGCATTGCCTTTTAAGAAATTCGTTTTAATTTTAATTTTAATTTTGATATTTAATTTAGTTCTGATAAATAAGGAGTTGGGGTCCATTGTCTCTGTGGAAGGTGCCCAGTTCCATTTTCAAAGTCCATGTTACTAGGATTTCCTAAGCAGAGTCAGGTGGCAAAATATCTATTGCATTTTGGATTCAGAATTGCAGTAAAGATGTTGAGAAGCTTCATTCTACTAGATTTGAATGCTTATCTACATACGTCATTTGAATCAATTGGCAGTATCTTGTGCATATTGTGGAAATCCAAGGGTCCAAGTATTTAAGGAATTTTTCGTTTTCCATGATATGATGTAAAATGTTTAAACTTTGAGGCCTCGTTTGATAGTGAGGATTGGTTTAGGTAGGACTATTCACTACAATTGAAGGCATTTTAAAGGAAGAAATGAGTGACAAATTCCTGATTTTGTCCAAGTTGAAGGTTACTCATGAAGAATATTTGTCCCTACTAATCCCCACAAAAATGATACGATTAACAGGGACAACTATTCTTCATGAGTAACCTTCGACTTGGACAAAATAAGGAATTTATCATCCATTTTTTCCATTAAAATACCTTTAATATAGTGAATAGTCCTATCCAAGCCAATCCTCTCTATCAAACGAGGCCCGAGTGTTTTCTGATGTGGTAGAAAGAAATTTTTGCAGTGTCTTGTGTTAAATGTGGTGGTGTTTGCAATTTTTGCACAAAGGCCTTGTTTTGATATTTCCACGATTTAGTTTTTGCTAGTTTTAATTCCTCTTAGTGCTCATATCCTGTAAAATCATGGATTGCTTGTATGTTTGTAGGATGACATAATCACAAGTCTGCAGAGTAGACTAGATATCATCTGTGATGAGGCAGATGGCGAGGCGGGTCCACCTGAAACTAGTGGCCAGCAAGCAAGAGATGGTGCTGATACTCAGGAACCAAGAGATGGGATATCCAGTGAAACACCTGTTTCTCAAGTTGTTCTTCAATCATTCAGGTCCGTTAGGGCTGTTATGTTTCAATAAACCGAGATTTTCACTACGAATTTGAATTATGCCTGATTATATGCCACTCTGATTTTCCATAGTCCTGTTATCTGCCACTCACATTGCTGAACGTAGGTCACTGTACTGACCACATTTGTTATGCATTTTAAAACAGACAATCATGCAATCTTTCACTTCCCCGAAGAGTCTTTGTTCCTTGGTTAGCAGGTACATTTGTGTGTGACTACCTACAGCCATCAGAGACGTTTGAGGTTTGTACTTATAAACTAAAGATATATTAAGGAAATTGGAAAAAAGATGATGCTCCCTTTCCGTCTTTGGTTCTGAAGAACTATAGTTGGACTCGATCAAGCATGAGTTTTTCAGTTACTCTCTTTAACCTTTTGCTTTCCATGGTTGCTTAGGTTCTGAAAGATCGATGTGTGGAGTTGTTGTCTATGGACACTCCAGCAGATGACTCAACAATCTTAGAACCAGAAATAGACGCCCCATCTGCAGTGACCAAATCTTTCTGGGATGTGGTGTTGCCGCTTCCCTCGGCATCTAACTCCTGTTTGGAGAAGAGTGGAATCGAAAAATTAAGGGGAGAAAATAGCCGAAAATCTACAGAGTTCTCTAATGTCAACATCATGGCTGCTGGTATATTCCTTCTTCTCTCCATCATTATAGGATACATTCTCATATTCGTAAGGAGATCATAGTTAAAGCAAGCCTTGTTCACACTAGTTAATTTTTTGTGGTCCTATAAAATCAATTTACTTCTTCCATTGAATTTCCTATTACTTTTACGGTAAAAATATGCAGTTGCATTAGATGTGATGAGCATTTTTGATACCGATGATTACGTATTATTGAACATTAATACGATAAATTCTTGGAATTCCTTTTGCTTTAATCTCTCATTCCACGTATAATATGAAATCATGCGTTCATTAACAAACCATGGACAGAGATTCAGATTATCTTGCATTGAAGTGCAGAGGCTAGCAATCGGACGATGTTTCTAATATCCAGGCTGATCAAAGACCGACGCAATTTAAATTATGGCACATGCTTAGAATTCCGTTTAATAACCATTTTGTTTTTAGCTATTAGTTTTCAGCGTCCGGTGTGGGAAGAGGGAAGAAGAGGAAAACTCAAAACAAAATTGTTTTTTTTATTTTTATTTTTATTTTGCCGTATTGAATCTTCAGAATCTACAAGAATAAGGGCGACATACAAAATTGCATGAATTATAGGGGTATTAAGTTAATGAGTCATACAATGAAGCTCTGGGAGAGTGTCATTGAGCATAGACTAAGGCAAGAAATATGGATCTCGGACAACCAATTCGGGTTCATGCCAGGGCGCTCAACCATGGAGGCAATCTATCTCTTATGAAGATTGATGGAAAAATATAGAGATATGCAAAAGGATTTACACATGGTCTTTATAGATTTGGAAAAGGCATATGATAGGGTTCCAAGAGACATTCTTTGGAGGATTTTAGAGAAGAAAGGAGTACGAGTAACATATATCCAAGCTATAAAGGATATGTATGATGGAGCAGAGATGACCGTAAGAACTTATGAAGGATAAATCGAAAGCTTCCCCATAACTGTATGGTTACATCAAGGCTCATCTTTAAGTCCTTACCTTTTTGCATTGGTAATGGATGAGTTAACGGTACATATTCAAGATGATATTCCTTGGTGTATGCTTTTCGCAAATGATATAGTGTTGATAGATGAAACTCAAGAATGAGTAAGTGCGAAGCTTAACCTTTGGAGAGAAGTGTTGGAATCTAAGGGTCTTCACCTAAGTCAGTCAAAGACAGAATATATGGAGTGCAAGTTCAATGCAACTGGAGGTCCAATCGAGTCAGGGGTGAGGATCGAAGACCAGGAAATACCAAAGAGCGACCGCTTTCGTTACTTAGGATCTATCCTGCAAAAGAATGGAGATTTAGATGGAGACCTTAACCATAGAATACAAGCTGGATGGATGAAGTGGAATAGTGCATCTGGCGTGTTGTGTGATCGCCGTATGCCACTAAAGCTAAAGGGAAATTTTTATAGGACTGCAATAAGGTCGACGTTGTTGTATGGTACGGAATGTTGGGCGGTGAAGCACCAACACGTACATAAAATGGGTGTAGTAGAGATGAGATTGTTTCGTTGGATGTGTGGGCACACAAGAAGGGATAAGATTAGGAATGAGGAGATTCGAGGTAAAGTAGGAGTAGCCGAATTTGAAGGAAAGATGAGAGAAAATTGGTTACGGTGGTTTGGACATGTGCAACGAAGGCCTACTAACGCCCCGGTTAGAAGATGCGACTACGGGACAGAAGTTCAGGGCCAAAGGGGTAGAGGGAGACCTAGGAAGACTTTGGAAGAGACTCTAAGAAAAGACTTAAGAGTATTTGGATTTAACAGACGACATGACACACGACCGAGCACAATGGCGTTCTAGAATTCATATAGCCGACCCCACTTAGTGAGAAAAGGCTTTGTTGTTGTTGTATTGAATCCTCAGAATATAAGAGGAAATAATAGAAGAGGGAGAGAAGACGAACTGTTCGAAATGGTATTGTAATTTGTAAATATGAGAAGTGTAATTATATTGATTCCACAAGGTACATATATATACAAGTCTATGACGTGGAGCTAAAGAAATACAAAGCCCATTAGGATTACAAAACCTAGCTCAACAAATCATGACCGGACCCAAGTAAAAGAAAGCTTGGATTCAAAAGACCCTCGTGAGGAGATGTGCAGGTTGATCAACAGATGGAACAAACTGTATCTTAACATGCTCTCGTACAAAATGATAATCAAGCTCGCTATGCTTAGTGAGGGCATGAAAAACAGGATTGGCAGCCATATAAGCAGTTATCAAGTTATCACAAAAGAAAACTGTGGATTGAGAAGCCGGAAACTGTAGCTCAAGAAGTACATAAGAAAGCCGAATAGATTCCGCACAAGCATCAGCTAGGGCATGGTCCTCAAATTCGACACTAGAACGAGACACAATAAGGTGCTGTGTAGAATTCCATGAGATGAGATTAGGACCATGAAAAATAAGATACCCAGAGGTGGAGCGAAGGACACCCAACCAGTCAACATCAGAATACCCAAGAAGCAAGGTTGGTGTAGTAAACCAGCGAAAAATACAATATCTTGATCAACAGCGCCCTTAACACAATGCAAAATGCGTTTGGCCTTGATAAGATGTGTATTGGCTGGCCGAGACATAAAATGAGTGATGTGATTAACATCAAATGCAACGTCCGGACGAGTTTAAGTAAGATACTGTAAGGAACTGAATAGGTGTCGAAATCAGAGAGGAGAGTACCATCATGATTAGAAAGCTGCTCTCGCGAAGCAATAGGAGTAGTGCAAAGCTTACAAGCATATTGGTGCGCTTTAGTAGATCAACATACTTGGTATGAGAAAGATGAAGAGCAGGAGAGGTAGGTCGCACCTCAATACCCCAAGAAGTAGTGCAGAAGACCACGACCTTAATTTCAAGCTCATGGACATTTTCTCGCATGCCACTTCACCCCATGACCCTAAATTCACAATTCGACCCTAGTAAGGGCACTCCATTAAATCGGTTGATCACAAAACTTCAAGCTACATAAGTTTATTGACAATAGGATATCTGGTATTGGAGCCTAAACAATAAGAGAGGAGAGTACCATCAACGATTTCAGATGTATAAAAAGACCGGCTACAAATCGATGAATCTTCAAATTGCCTGACAGAGCTACGCTAAGCAACGTTTTAAAACAACTAAATTTCCGTCTCCGGTGTAAAAGTAACCCACCAGCCCCTAAAAAAATCAAGGCTTCAGAATAATCATATTACTTATGTAAGACCGTCCATCCATCATCGTGGCCTGCATATTACACGGAAGCGCCCTTCTCTGATTTCTTCTCATCAGCAACGTCACTAGGAAGATCAGGCCCACGAGGGATCTTTCCAGGATAATTAGTTGTCGAAGAATCAGACCCCATTAAACTGGACATAGAAGACAAAATATTAAAGTTCTGCATAAGCTAGAATGCGTGTGCGTGTGACTCTGTGTGGGCGCGTGCGTGTGTGCGTCTAAATTTAGCAAACAACAAGCTCACCTCCTATCAACAGACACCACTGAACGAAGCTCACAATTAGCAAAGCTGCATAAACAGAATTCCACTCTTAAGCTTAGCAGTTCCAAAATTAAAAAGAGAAAAAGAAAGGGACTCGTTCTCCCTAGTTTAAAGAATAAATATCCGAGATGCACAGAACATTTTTTTATACACATAAGATTATAAACATTACCCTGTGCTGCAGAATTTAATATGCATGCTCTTGACTTAAAAGTTGGGATAAAACAACCACCATAACACTTACTGAGTGCATATTTCGCTCTTGATAGACGGATGGCAATCATTTCCAAAAGCACTCAAGGTATGAAACAAGAATCCACTGTGACTAACAATTGCAATCTCCTTCTCTTTACGCGTCCACAACCTGGACCAATTGAGAGAAGAGAAAAAGAAAGAATTTAACAGTTAACACCTTTCCACATTGCCAATACAAGAACAATTGTCAAAATAGCTGAAATCTATGACTTAAATCATTAACATGTAACAGCCTAAGAACAAAGATAAAAGCCTAAGAACAATTCGGAAACAGGAGTATGTTAACAGAATTTGTTGCAATGGTACTTCAGTCAAAACCTATGCAATGAAATCATGGGACACACCCAACAACTATACACAATTTTCTCCAATAAATTAAATCTTGAGGTACTTGAGGTGAGAAAACAGCATGACAGGAATATTTTTAGGTTATAATTGAACTCTGGAGAAAACTTGGATTACGAGACAGCATGCCAACACCTTAAAAACATGAATTGGCGCAGCATACCCGCAACATAACAATTTTCCTGTAGGCACCAAGAAAAGAATTCATGTTGCTCCCCACAATTTTAAGTTAAGTTTAGATATCATTCTCTTTCTTTTCACCTTTTCTTTTCCCCAATGATTCTTTTTGTGGTCATGAATAATAAAGAAAGCAGTTACCAAAAATGCAATGGAACTTAAAGAGTAATTAAGAGATCACCAGTTCAAAAACTTCAGTCCCCTAGCTGCCACTTGTTCATTTTTCTCTCTGATGTCAGGCGTCCACAAAATGTCCTCCTCATTTTCTATCTAAACAATCAATCAAAGTTGATGGTTAGACAGGAAACCAAAACCAAAGCTAGTAAACCGACGGCCATAGCTTTTGTCAATTTAATTGCAACAAGTCACTTACCAGTGAAAAATCAATTGCAGGAAAAAGAGGCCGATACTCGCTAATGCTTCTCCTCTTGTCACATGGATGAACACCCTGCAGGAGAAGAGAAAAACACACATTTAAGTACAATGTCCAGTTAAAACCCAGTGGTTGTGTGAAGGGTGAGAGAAGGAAATTTTGAAATGAACCACTTTACTCAATTTGTGTGAAAAATAGGTGAATAAAATATGTTCAAAATAAATCATCACAGAAGTTTATAATTCTGGACGAGCAAAAAGGGGCCTGCTCAGAGTTCTGTATATGTAGTGTGGAGCCAGGTATTGCATTTAACATCTAACATGACAAGCCCTTGACAGGTCAGAATAAAATAAAATTCTTTTATATAAACTGCATAAGGATGTGCCGTAATGTTACACCATTGAGAAACAAAAATAACTACTGAAATCAGGATTTTCAAATCCTTTTCCCTAAGGTTTTCTTATTTTTATTGCATGAGTGGAGTCCAAATTACCCAAACCAGACCCCATATCTCCGTGTGTTTCTTTGTACCTTCTATACATAGCCTACATAGCTGTTACTAGTTTTAACTTTTAACATGGCATACCAAATGTTCGCGGCAAAGCTCCACTGCTATAAATGGTGGGGAGTTTAGACTTGAAATTGCAGGATGGTTACTGTTCCCAGCATTTGCAACCATTAGAGGAGGTACATCTATCCCATCTGTGTATGCTTTACCCCCAAAAACACCCACTGCTGTCTGCATGGTCCTACAAGGCAACTATTGGTTAACAACAAAAGTGCTTAAACAGCAGCTTAATGTTTCAAGGAAGCATATACTTATCCAATCATTCAATAATTAGTTAAGTGCAAAACTGTAATAATAATTCTAAAAGCAAAAATAAATGTTCAATCTATTACATGAAACCACAAAAAAAAATTAATTTCTCTAACTGGCGATTAGTTATCATAGCCATTATCAGTTTTCAAAAGAGAGATATCTAAATCAGGACTGTATGGTTAGCAGTGTCAAGTTTCTAAATCATTTCAACAGCACCTCGTCATCTTAATGTCTATTTGAATCCAACTTGCTTCAACAAATGTAAATTCTTAACTAATCCATTGAAGCAAGAGTACCTGCAGCTGTTCTTTTTGTTTTCTTTACAAAGAACAAGAAACAAATGTTATAATTATACAGTGGAAGATACAAAGCTCTTTTTTGACACATGAAAGGAGCCCGACCAACCTAATTGAAAAGGTAGTGTCCATCTTCATTCAGAGATGGAAGCAAAGATGATCTTAAAGGTGAAATAGTAAAGAAATAAAGGCTTGCGGCATGTCCCCTCTTAAATTAAACTGGTGCATAAATTCACCTGTCTCGTAGAATCTGTCATATAATGCTATTGGTTATTTTCTTTCCACGAAGTAAATGGGTTTTTCCAAGCTTATGTATTAGAGAACGAGCGTATGCATTTCTTCTTTGAAATTCTATCATAAAAGTACGTGTCATGAAAGTTCACAGAAAAAAAAACACACACACACACACACTAGAAAAAGTGGGACTGCTCTAATGATATCCATGCAGAACCTGATCATAGAAATTTTAGGAAAAAATAAAATTTGAACAGGAGATACCTTAACAAAGGAGATGTTATGACCAAATCAATTTTCTTGGAAAGTCCACATGCTTGAACATGCTTGTGCAGATTATCAACCTGTTATGACAGAAAAAATTTATTACATGGCATTTGTTGATTTATTGTCGGATAAATAAAAAGACCACTTAGCAGCAGACACAAGGAACTTAAAAACTTACAGAAATATTGGTTCAGTAAAACATTAAACTTACAGAAATATTTAAAAAAAAAATACAGTATATCTAGTACAGCCAGCATATACTGAACAAACCCTAAAACTCTTATGGGTTTAAAGAGTTTGAAAAGAGTTACGGTAATAACATTTTTTATACCAAACATAAACTCAACTAATCAGCTTCATTAGTAATTACCTGACTCCAGCCAAGAGGGGTAAGATGTGCATCAAAAAGATCATAAGACAAGTATGCCGAATGATCCTTCTCGCCTTCCACATTGTGAATCCCTTGTGCATGCCTTACCTGGATATACGATCACTTAGTGAGAAAACACCTGAATGCATTTCAAAGACCACGAGTTAAACGAAAAAAAAAAAGGATAACAGGAATTCAGCCTGTAACAAACCAGGTGAAGAGTTTTAGTCCGGTGCAACGGGTAGAGACTTGGACCTGTAGTGGCATCCATATCTGCATCGATCAAACCCCCAACCCCCCAAAAATTAACACAGAAAAAATCCATAATATAGAGCACACGCGTATCTCAAAAGCATATTCGACAAAAATGAATGACATCATAAGTTTCAAAAGAACATGGCATAACATTCGTGTTTGGCACTAAAGCTACAAATAAAGGGCAAAAAACTAGCATAAACTACAACTATTCTGCTTTCTAACTGAAAAAGAAGGAATAAAAAAAAATTGATTTTACCTTTTTGACTAGTTCCTTTTTTTATTGGTGCAATATTGTTAATTAACTAATCTAAATTACGGAAAAGGAGATGCAAACTTGTGCCCATATACACTGTTCAAGCCAACTTGGGTCTACGAGTAGAGGATCTTCAGAAGGAATAAACTGATGGATATCCAATCGCATTACTACTTAATCATCAACAAACACATAAAAATATTAAAAACTAAACAATAAATCATAGAAAAATGGTTAATTGCGGTACCAATACCATAAAGCAAAATCCTTGATTCTAACTAATTAACGCTAGAGATGGAAGATCAAACTAAGATATCAAAACACAGAATTGAAATACAGAAGGTATGAGTTAAGGAGGAAGACAACTGCAGTACCTGGAGGAGAAGAGAAGCAGAGGGTGGAAGAACGCGGCGGCGGTTGTGGTGAGATGACCCTTGGAACTTAGAAATGGGAGCGGGGACAAAGAGGCGATCTTGGGAGATGAGAAACGGAAATGGTCGTGGTCGATGGCTGAATTGGTGATTGGTTAACTTATAGTGACACGTATGAAAGCAAGGAAGCACCTTGTGATGCGTCAAGGGTTGCGCATGCCGCATTACCCTTAGAATTTTTTCGTGTTATTTGATTTTTTATCGAGAAAGTACGATATTCATTAATAAGGTCAGAAACTATACAATAAGAGAATAGTGTGCACACATAAGTCTCGATAAAAGATTTCAATTCGGTCGAAGGAAAAAAAACCGTCCCGCACAATCAAGGTTCTAAAAGTCGCTAGACGCTAGTCGGGCGGTGGGCTGGGGCCTAGCGCCTAGGCGAACTAGGCGGACTAGGCGGATTTAAGTAAATCAATCATATTTAGTGTAAATAAGTGTCTTCTTATACTTGAAATATATATAATTTCATCATAAACTACAAAATATAATGCATATATATTATGAAGTATTGAAACATAATGAAAACATGTGAAATAAGGATATAGTGTGTGTTCATTTTAAGTATGCAACAAGTCTCTTACAATTTATTAGAAAAAAACAAAATGCAAAATGAAAGTTATCTATTTTTTTGTCTAAGTGAGTTGCGACTTAAGCGAGTGTTTAGGCGGGTCTAGGCGGATGCCTATGCGGGTGCCTAGGCGGTCTAGGCGGGTGCCTAGGTGTTCTAGGCGGTGCCGCAGCAAGTTTAGGCGCTCTTAGCATTAATCGGGGCGGCGGGTTAGGCGCTAGGCGGAGATTTTTAAAACAATGCGCACAATTAACTAAAAGCTAACCTCACAAACAAATTACAATGAAAAACGATTAATAGGAAACTTCTTCAACTAGTACATCCGCAATTAAGTCCGAAGGTTCTTAATGCCACACCAACACTTGAGAACAACCGATAGCAAGTCTATGGGCAACTTGAGAACAACCCATCCCCCCACAAGCAAGTCTATGGGAAACTTGATTGGCCTCTCTTTTAACACGACATAAGTGGTGGGGAACTTTATTTTTTCTGCTATTAATTTTATTTTTTTATGCACTATGTGTTATTATATGAGTGGTGGAAAAAATTATTTTTAAGCTATTAATATTTTAACATAAGAATCTCACTAATTGTATATAGACATGCTGTGTTTCAGGCACTTTGAAAAATTCCTACCTATTATAAACGCTTATTTTTTTGGTATGTCCCAAGTCAAACTTAATTTTATTTAGTTTTTTAAACATATTACCACTTTGCGCTACTCATTTTACGGTCTAGTGGTATTTTTTTTAATTTTTTAGTAAGAGGTCTTAAGTTCGATTCTTGTTAAAAACAACTTTAACCACCCTGTTATTAGTTTATTGTGAGATTTAGTCAACTCTCTACCTTCTTCGTGTAGATAATATTACTTGCTAAAAAAAATATCATAGCTTTGTATCTTCTGCCTATTTCGTAAAAAAATTAGTAGAGTCTACTGACGTGTAAGAATTAAGAAATATTGAACACACCACCCAATCTGAAATCTTGTAAGAACTAACTAAATAAACTCTAAAATATTCATCATTAATTCCCCAAGCCGCTTGTGACCCTAATTCCGATCCAATCCTTACTTAATTCATATGGAAAAAATTAGTATCCGGTCCCTAGTTACTAATGTTTATTGACTGAAACCTCATTAGTTTTCAGAATTTGATCCAAGTCTCTAGCATTAATATAATAATGATTTTACATGTCAGTTACATAATTTTTTTAAATAAAAATTAATAATTTATTTAGAATTTTAATATTCACACCTTTATTAAACTCCTAACTAATTTTCAATTCAAAAAAATTTCAAAATAAAAAAAAATAGAATAAGTTTGTACCCATTAGTTTTTTTTAAATGGTTTCAATTTTTTAATTAATATGTTTTTTTTTGGTCGAAAGGTAGAAAACCAATTTGTTATATGTAAACTGTGCCATTTTTTTTATATAAAATCTATTCAATTTTTTTCTAATCCATTTTTAAACCTATATGGGTATATTCTTTTTTCTTTGATTTGAGAAAGTATTCATGTCAAGTTTAATCGAAGAAATTTACTAATGTTATTGAGCCTTTTTTTTTTGGTGATTTTGAAGAATGAACCCATGTTTTGGTACGATAATTTTTGCTTAATTTTGATGAGTGTACCCATGTTTATACACACACACACAAAATAGTATACTTTATATTATAATATTTTTAATCACACAAATTATGGTTTTATATTTAAAATCTCATTAATATAAACAACTATAAATTTCAATTTTTAATTAAAAAAATATAGTAACATATATAGAAATAAATTATCACATTAATTTCAAGAACTTCGATCAAAAATTGAAAACCAACAAAGTTTTAGTCAAAGAATATTCATAACTAGGGACCTTATCAGTTTTTAGATTTTGATCGAAGTCCCTAGCATTAATGTATTAATTAATTAATTTATTTATATGTCAGTTACATAATTTTTTAAAATAAAAATTAGTAATTGATTTAGGATTTTAATACGCACACCCTTATTAAACTCCTAATTAATTTTCAATTCAAAACATTTCCAAAATAAAAAAAAATTAGGATAAGTTTGTACCCATTAATTTTTTATAAAATGATTTTCAAATTTTTAATCTTAAATGTACCCATTCTTAAATACACCAATTTCTTATATGTAAAACATACCATTTTTAATACAAAATGTACCCATTTTTTAAATATAAAATCCAATCATTTTTTTCTAATCCTTTTATTTAAATTATATGGGTACATTCTATTTCATTGATTAAAGAATGTATCCATGTCAAGTTTAATGGGAGAAATTTAATAATGTTATTAAGCCTAATTTTTTTTTTTGTGTTTTTGAAAATTATACTCATGTTTTGTTACAATAATTTTTTGGTTAGTTTTGGTGAACGTATCCATGTATACACACACACACACACACACAATATAAAACGACAACATACATTATGAATTTTATTTAAAATCTCATTAATATAAAACAACCACAAATTTCAGTTTTTAATTTAAAAATATAATAATCTAAATAGAAATACATTATTTCATTAATGCAAGGGATTAGATCAAAAATTGAAAATCACCAAGGTTTTAGTCAAAGAACATTAGTAGTTAGAGATCGTATCCAAAGTCTCTCATTCATATATATATCCCTAAAATCTTGAATCAAACACAACACAATCTCTTAAAAATTTAAAACTAAATAAAAGCTTTATAAAACAATTTAGGAGAAGGAATAACATAGGCATACCGTTGCTACGAGCCATAGTTATGTATCACATTTGGGATTCTAGCTACACGCAAAATGCGTGAGTGTAGTTTTGATGAATAATTCTCGGTAGATCAACTTTTAGATCAAATTAGTAAATCATATGAGTGTCACTAATAGAAAATAAACACGTTAATTAATACTTAAATAATAATTTAATCTTCACCCGTCAAATCATATGATTTATAAAATTTAGTTTAAATATTTATTCTTATCATTACTCAATTTTCATCTGGGATGCTAATATGAGGGCCGCGAGCGGTAGGGAAGAGAGTTTTGTTTGAAAACAAATTTTAATGTTTGGAAAAAGAGCCGAAAAATTATTACGCTAAGAGGTGGGCTTTATTTCAAATCGAGGTCCGACGCTCTGCATGTTGAATATTGGACTTTAGAGAAAGTTTTGAACCCCAACGGTTTTGGTAAGGTGCCCAGCCCACTCTCAAATCTAAAAGCATTTTGGGACAATTGTGTATATATTTTAAAAAGCATAGGTTTAGTTTGACAAATGTCTTATTTTGTGTAATAACCTATTACCTTGTATTCTGATTCTGAAATGGAACGAAGTGGACAACATATGAATTCTTAATTTGATGATCTCCATTAAAACTCAAATAAAACCAAGTTAATTATGTGTTTATGTTTATCAACACAACAGACTATATGCTTGTAACCAATTAACTCTTATTTTGCAAGTAATGGATTGTCTTGATACTTACCTTTCATTATCAACCCACCACGTTCAAACCCTCCCTCCTCCAAAGTAGAGGCATTTATAGAGATTACAAAAAATACGACAAAATAGAGCCTGTGACCCTAATATATAAATGCAACGACTAAGTCATCTACTATGATTAAAATTTCCCAAATAATTGGGTTACCACTTCTATATTATTCTTAGACAGCTAATAGTTTAATTACGTATGTTTCTAGCTTACGCAAAATGATTTTCTGGCAATGCATGTTTAATTCAACGCGTAGCAATTTTTCTTCATATATTCAGTAAAATGACCAAGTTGGGTTCATATGTTTAATTATGTCAAATTTCTAATCTTAATCAATATCAAAGTGGATCCTTAATCAACCTATAATCTTGATTAAGGATTTATTTATTTTGGTAGGCCACACCTTATAATTTGACTGATGATAGCTAGCTAAACACTGCTCTAAGATGCTTGAAATACATATAAGAGACAAAATATGGTTCAATGAGAATATCACTGGGAATGAATTCATAAATGCCAGTTTTCAAATATTTTGTTTTTCTAATATTTCTTATGGATTTTCAAACTCATCATGTCTCCAGTTGTTATTTCTTAATGAAGATAGAGCTGAGTTAAACCTCTTCAGTTGAAAATACAGAACTCAAGAGATTGGCACATTGTGGAGTCTCATTTCGAATTGTAGTTGAATCATTCGAGCTGTTTATTTTTCAAGTCACCATTTAAAGATAACTTCATAAAAATTCAGCCACAAAACTATATTTGTCTATTTACTTGACATAAGTGGCTCAGTGATTTTCCATTTAACACACTTTCTGCAAGAATTATCCTTGATTGAGTTAAATGCAGAGTCGGAGCCGCGACAAGTCCCTTAAGGAACCATAAACCTAACCTTAGCTGTGTGAAGCGCTTGTTGTAAGAAGGAAGGAAGATGAATGCAGTCCTCAAGTGAACTGCAGCAAGCCAACTGGGTGGTATTGTCAAAACGTGAGTACTGCTATAGTTATTAATTATAGTAGATTAGTTCTCTTAAATTAGAAAATTATAAGAACTATATATAAAAAAAAAAAACTTTATATACCTTTATATATAGAGAACTTTAACGAAAAGCTCTCGGTACTGTTTGTTTTAACGAAAAACCACATTTTTACACTAACAAGTCTTTCATGGTACTATTCACTTTATACTTTATTTTGTCTTTATCATTAAAACTCAAAAATTTCAAATCATTTTCATTAGTTTTCCTTTATATATAATGCATACACTTGCTGCTTTAATAACATAAAATGCACTCTCAATCTTTGTAAGAAAACAAATTAGATTTGAGTGTAGTGTGACCACCCAGCAGACAACCGCTCAATTTGGGAGTATTGTTCATGGAGAGAAGACCCTTTAATTTGGAAATTATATAGGTAAATTGATGAACGTATATAATGATATTGGTCGGTATGGTATTGTTCTTAAAGAGTTTTTAATATGCATGCATGTCCAGGACCAGGACCACACAATATTTCATCAATATCGCGATAATTTTTGTGTGCAATTATTAATGCTTAATTAGCAAATTAGAGCTGGATGAAAATAATCCCGTTATAATTATTAGCTAGTCCATAAATGTGCAGTTTGGGCATAAACTAGTCTTATTATGTACGATTAGCATACACCAACTTAGCAAGAAAATTAATTAAAAACGTACGGTGTCCAATAATATTAGAGCAAGATACTGGTCTGGACAATACTCAATCACGCATAAGCATGTTAAGCTAAGGAGACCCACCAGTTTAAGGAAAGAGTTTATGGTCAACAGTCAATGTGGAATGATCTTATTAACAGATGATCAATATTTAATCACCTTCGATTGTGATGATCCATGTGGATGTGACTCACTGGCTTAGTAAATGTTTTATATGTTCTTAAAAAGTACGGGAGGAGTCGTCAAGGAAAGCCAATAACGTATGCAAGTTTTTAGAGAAAATCTTATATATTCCAAATGTTCTAATTAGGAAAACTTGGATTGGCAAGCATTTTTTTTACTCCAAAGATAGAGCTTATTAGATTTTAATTGAAATGTTTACATTTTCAGCTAAGATATTAAAAAGAAATTCTGGACTGATACAATCTCAGCTAACCGGCCCTCCACCTTTTTGGACAAACTTTGCCACAGAATGTGCCACTAGATTTCCATCCCCACGAATGAGTAAACTCGAGCGAGACAGCCCTCACACCGTTTACTATAGACCAAATATAATGCATGATACTTTCCAAAGATGCATCGACGACAATCTCCTTATTTACCATGCGAATCATATCACGTGCATCAGACTCCACAATCAGGTTATTGAACCCTTCCTTTCTGCAAATCCACAGAGCTTCTCGAATTGCAGAACCCATATAGGCCTTTTGATACTAAACTTGCATCATGGCATGGGTTCGAACCCTATTGGTAACTAATCTAACATTTAATTTAACAAAATCTATTGTTTGACCAAAAAAAATTGAAGTTTTATTATTATTTTTTTAAAACTTTTATTACAAGAGTTTCTTATTATTATTGTCGTTTAGATTTTCAAAAACTTCCAACCTTGTTATTGTAGAAATGTGAAAAATTAAAAAGAAAATATACAATCACTTGTAATGATAAGTTTTACAATTTCGTGAATGACCACTTTGAAATCCGGCACCATAATCTATAAACCATCTATTTATAATTAATTGTCGATGGTCGCTTACGCTTTATTCTATCATTGAATCTTGTTTTTCATATTTTCTTTTTTGAATACATGATCTTTTAGCGAATGTAAAGAAATGAACAGCTTGAATGGTTGATATCACGTCCGATATTCACGGTTAACTAAAATATGAGTCAATATTATATAGTTGATAGAGAGTCAATATTATATAGTTGAACGGTAAAACTCTAAATGTAATATCAACGATCTGAACTGTTCATCTTCCTGCATCCTCTAAAAGATCATATTTTCAAGAAAGAAAATCTGAAGAAAAACAAAATTTGGTATTTGGTTAGAAGAATGGATCGTAAATGTAAACGACAATCAACGGTTATATTTCAATCTATAATTTATGTGATTATAGTGACAAATTTCGTAATTGAGCCTTTCGGGAAAGTTGTAAAGCTTGTCATTACGAGCGTTTATATATATATATATATTTTTTTTTTTTAATTTTTTTATTTTATATTATTCATACTTCCATATTAATTAATATTTGGGGCATTAAGATATAGGTCCAAAAAATTGACGCACTATTGACTTTAGTTCAATTTTTTGAAATTTATGATTTAGGTCCACTTAGCTAATTTTTAAACCAATTTTACCCTTTGTTTTCAAATTTTGAATATTTAAACGTCTGCAATCTACTAAAGATTAAAATAAAAAAAGTTTCCATTCTTTACCTTTCAATAAAATAAAATACTTTTTCTCATATATTAAGTTGCAAAAATATACAACCTAAAAGGTACTAATACATAAATGTATATATACCTATAAGCAAGGCATAAAAAAAAAATCTATCTAATCAATAGGTAGATAAACGAACTAAAAGGTACAACTCATAATTACCTACCTATGAACAAGACAAATTACCATGTAATATAGGAAAACAAATAGAAGTAATTTGTGATAGAGATAGCTAATAAAGATAGAAAAATATAATTGGTCTATAATAGAGGTAGGTCGTACAACGAAATCTTGTGATACATGTAGATTAATATCGGCCATGAAATCAATTAATTTGAGTGAAAATGCAACTCAAATGAAGATTCAAATTTGACCACAAAATCAACCAATTTGAACACAACAAGCAATTTGATGAAAGAATCCAACCAACCCCCATTCTTTGATCAAATAGAATCAATTTCATATATAGTGGAAGCCTAGGGGCTAGGAGGAGAAGAAGAAAATTGGACAATGATAAAGAAGAATAGAAAAGTGAAGAAGAATTGAAGAAGCGTATCTTCACTAGGAGATATATAGGAAGTAATTTGATTCTAACTGTTATCTAAAATCAAGGGATATTATTGATTACTTATATGTAATTTTAGGGGTAAATTAGGTACGAAAATGAAAAAAAAATTGACTTGGAATATAATTGGACCCATCTCAAAAGTGACTCCCAAAATTGGATTCATATCAAGTTTCCCCTTAATATATGTGATACATGGAAGACAAATGTGTTTTTATGTTTTGAAGTAATATTTATGTGACAATGTGGCATGTATATACTAATTTAGTATTATATTTTTCATTTGATTATTTATTGGTTTAAAATATAGTTTCTTTAACGAGTAACGGGTCGAGTCATATTACCCGTTAGTATTAACAGTTCGAGTTCAAATTGGGTCATATTATCCGTTCATTTTGACGGGTGTTACACAACACGAATGCATGTCTAGTTAAACCCTTGTACCATCGGTTGTGTTTCTTTATTAGTGGTTACTTCCTGTTTTTTCTTCTTTGGTTTTAAGCTAAGGAACATTCCATTAATGAAACAAAACGAGAAACATTGTCAATAAAGAATATGCAAGTGGTGGATTGCTCATTTGCTCTGGTAGTTAGGGTAATACAGTTCCATAATTACAAACACAATAAAAAGTAAATACAAAACCTCACCACATGCATAACCACATCTAACCAAACAGCAAAATAACAGCGAACACCATACCATCACTTGAAGACCTTACAAAGACAAACGACAAAAAACTGGCTATGAATCCCCTCAAACCATCACAACGGCACCACAAGAAAAGGTCGCACCATTCTATGATGAGTTTTCTTTTCATACATCTTTGCCATGCGCACAAGCGCACAAACTACATACCCACTACTTCAGATTTGAACAAATGTGTAAAATTCACGTGCACTAAAAAATATGTCTAACAAGTGTGAGCCTAAACATTAACTAAGTGATTTGAGTCGTTATAATATCTCGGGGAAGAATGGTGAGCGTGAGATCTTGTTGTCGACATGTATTGGTTTATTTTTTGTGAACCGGTTATAGATGTTGGATTGATATATGTTGAAGGAACCGGGTATAGATGTTAGATTGATATATGTTGAAGGAAGACAGTTGGATCTACGTCCAAATTAATATGTCGGGACTTTAAATTTTCCTCAGAGCTGCCCCCGCCATTGACAAATTAAATTTCCTTAGAGCTTAGAGTTGCCCCCGCCATTGACAAATTAATTTTCCTTAGAGCTGCCCCCGCCATTGACAAATATTTTCACGCTTCCAACTAATCTGTTGAACTCAAAGTTAAAAAACATAGCAAGACATCTGATGTGCTGCCACAAGTGGGGATTTGATTAGCTTATCTTAATTCGTCGCCATGCATTCAATTTTCAGTTTTAAGTACTTCAACAACTAAATCGTTGCATACAATCTTTTATACTCCATTAACCTAGCTAGCTAGAACAGGTTTTACGTATTTATATTACTCAAGTTTCAAGCCCATATTTAAAAATATATATGTTGCTTGTGTCTTTTACTAACTAGTGGGGTTATTTTATAAACAATCTTATATATTTCCATCTCAAGCTGACCGTTAAATGTTTATAATAACCAATATATATAGCTAGGGTCAAGTTTAACTAATCCCTTGTAAACGTAAACTGAAAACGCTTTCCATACAATGTATCTTTCAACATTAGTACTCTAGCTCGCTTAATATCCTACCTGAGAAATGAGTGCTCTATAATTTGTTTTCAAGTCTTGCTCAAAGGCCGGCGCAATCTGACAAAATAGAACATCATATGTAATAACAACTCGATGAATTCAACCAAAGGCTGACAATGATTGAAAAGTTTCAGAGTTGTAACCGCCAACCCAATATTGTTCTTCTTAAAAATGGACAATTTGACGTGAAACTGAAGGTGAAGAGCGATGAGGATCCCATCCGGATCCAAATGGTGAGGATCCTAGGAATCCTCACATCCTAGTCGTTCATAATATATCGTGCGGTCATTTTTCGCCAGATACTATTTGTGTTTAATTTTAAATAAAAATTCAAATAATTTCTGACCGCACGATGTACGATGAACGGCTAAGATGTGAAAATCTTTAGGATTCCCATCATTTGGATCCGAATGGGATCAAAATCCGGTGAAGAGAGGCAAATGACTGACAAGTTAGGTCACGCAAGTCGTGGGTCGAGGATTTGACGAAATTGCCGAAGAAATAATAGACGTGGGGACGATATTTATCAATTTGAAATGTGAAGGACGGTAGTGATTAGTAGCCTAAACGTCAAACCATTTGCGAAAAAAAAAAAACTTATTAATTAAAGTTTTAAAATGGACTCTGTGTGAATATTTTGATGTTTAGCAATAACGTCCCCCTCAACACGATTTCATTGTTTTTGCTCCTATAGCATTCTCTTTTGAGGATATCAACACGATTTCATTGTTTTTGCTCCTATAAGCATTCTCTTTTGAGGATATCAACACGGTTTCATGTTTTTGTTCCAATAATTAAGCGTAGTCCTGATATATATTTTCTTAAAGCATTACACAAACAGATGTTTGTTCCACACAATATTGCAATTTATTTGGGAGTAGAATTTTCTACCCTCTTAATCTCTCTACCCTTCCATGCCCTCTTATTTGAACGGTCATGGTTAAGCCACGTCATAGAAATAATAAGACAAAAAAATAATGTGTGAGAGAAGGGCATGAAAAGAAATGAGAATAATAGGGTAGAGATTCCTACTCCATTTATTTGATCTTTTGCCATGTTATGAGCTTCCGTGCACTTCTATTGGTGTTATTTAATAGGTGCGAAGCACTTTGCATGCTTTATTTTAGTATTTAACCATACCAAACCCTAACAAGAGAAACCAGGAATAACATGCACAGTGATCAGACGCACCAGTGCTGTAAAATTAACACCATCTCATAATTTCAATGTTTTATAGTTTAATTTTTATTTCCCAATCCATCGATTAACTGTTGAGTTCAACAAAAGGTTATGCACATGGTTCTACGTCGCAAATTCAATACGATCCAATTTTTTTTAGTACGACGGAAAAACAAATTTCTTTAAAAAAGTTAAGAGCATCCAATTCACATAAATGAGTTCATAATGAGCAAAGATCTTCAACTTTAATTTCATCTTGTTACAAAAAAATTGGAATTATATCAATGTAAAATTTCATATCAGGAATTGTTAAGTATGAATAAAATATAAAATCCAACAATTAAGTTGGTGAACACGAAATTTGCAGAAAGTTATGAGATGATTTACTAACAACTTTTCTTTAGCAGTACTGTTACATTTAACATCATTTATCAAGGAGCTCTTTATCTGTCGAAATTTCTCTTTTCCTATATGTAAAAAATTGTGATGTGTTCAATTTACTTCTCCTTTTTGATCCTTTTTTTTTTCTGTTTACACGATTTCTTCTTGAATAGTGTGAAATTTACTAACTTTATTACGTACCAGGGTCAATAATTTTTCCTCTTTGTACAACAGCGTCAATAATTTTTACTAGGTGACAAATAAGAATGTATACACTTTTTAAGTCGCAGTTGTGGTGGGTCATAAGGCCTGTGTAAGCTGCTTTTTATCTAATTCTATAGTTTTCGATTATTATTATAAAAAAAAATTAAAAAAAAAAAAAAAAACCTAATATGTAATAGTGTTCTTTTAACCAAGAAATGAAAGTTTAAAAAACAAAAGAGAAGACTAGCTAGGGTTGTGAGGAAACAAACTTTACGCACAAGCGAATGAAGTGTCGACATATGGAAGAAAGGCGTAGAAGCATCACTTATGTTTTTTGTATGACTTTCATATATAAAATCAAATGAAGCAGCAACCAAATTGGTACATGCACGTAATTTAACACTACATAAGCAGAGCGACTGGACGGCAGAGAAAGATCTGGATATTTCAATATTTGAATTGACACGCCTTTTGATGATGATGAGTGAATCAGTGAATCTGCGGAGGATCTGTGTGAAAATATGATCAATATGTGGTGGGGTTGCCATGGATCTCGTTTTCTTGCCAGTAAAGGACTGGTGAGGGAGGACTCAAGGATTTCCCACCCATGGAAACGTACACAAAATTTCATAGGGCCAACCCAACATCTAAGTAAAAGCTCATTTTTGCAGTGCATCAACTTTTACACTGCAATAATGATAGTATCAAGTGCACTGATTGGTTACGTGTAAGCGGGTACCGATTTGTAGTACTTTGTATATAAAGGATATTGGTCAGCTATGAAAATAAGCGGAGGGTTTGTTCTTTCGATTTAATTGTGTTTTGTGTATGTTGGTAACGTCTAGCGCTTTGTGATGTCTCAGCTTTAGCAGTGACTCTGTGTGGTTATGAATCTCATTATTATATTGTTCACTATTTTTTTGCTCTGTGTGGTCTCAGCTTTAGTACGTATCTCATTATATTATTCACTATTCTTTTGAGCACAACTTAGGGTATAAATTCAGGCTTAAACATAAAAACTAATGTAAGGACAATGATTATTATCATTTTTATATAATATTGTATTTATATGATACATTGTTGATGTTCGGTCCATGTTTGAGTGATATCTTTTAGGTGATAGAAAGAAATATAATGCAAGGGTTGTTTTAAGAGAAGGGGTTTCCACTTTTTTATTTTTTATTTTTTTATCTTATATAAAAATGGAAATTAGTTGTGGGGCTTACGCCACATTGAATTTTAACGATCTGAGCTGTTTATTTTTCAAATTACACCTCATAGATTATCCTTGCAAAATATTAGCCAAATCGAAAATATTTGAGGCATCTAATTGAGTTTAAAGAAATTGACAAACACTTTGTTTTACGAAAACATTGAAATTTCATCATGATAATTAAATAGAAAAATGGTTTTGGATTGAGATTTACCAAAAACACAGTTCAGATCATTGAAGTTTAATGTGAAGTGTGTCCCACAACTAATTCCTAATTTTCAAATAAAATAGGGAATCCTTTCCATTAAAGGGCCTTTATACGTGTAATGGTAAGTTTTGTAACTCACAGACTACCGCAGACAGCCATACACATTGACGCAAGGAAACAGATTCGGCCTCCTCCTCTCTCCTGCCTAATAAGTTGCTCGGGATTAGATAACGCGTTAGTAATGTCAGCAGTCCAAGCGAATCTGGATTAATTTCATTGAAGTTAATTCTTAGTCATACTAAATACGGAACTAGTAATCCTAGCTAGTCGACTTTCACTTAAAGACTTACCTCAATTCTTGAAGTAAAACTCAAATTTTAAGTTCTAAACCTATCTCAACTTGCTCCAACACTTAGGCAAAATATAAGTTTTAACCCAAAACTCATTTTTGGGGTAAATTTAGGCCACAACCCTCTGTCCCAAGGTTAGTGGGCCCACTATATATGTGTATTTTATTTAATTTTATATTTATCAATTCATTAATTCCAATGGCTATGATATATTATGATCAAATTCAACGGTAAAAAAAGAAGATCTGACGGTCTAAATTTAAATCCAAAGGCTAAAATAATTTTAGAAAAAATCTTTCATGTGTTTCATATTCTTTCATATTGTTCCACGAGTTTTATGGTGTTGGTTTAGTAATTTTTCAATATTTATCGAAATCTAAATATTATTAGGTTAAAATATTCATAGAATTAAATTAGGATAGTTTACATAATTTTTTCTTTTAAAAGTTACTTTTAGAAAAAAAATTAAACTAAATTTATTATTTAATAATCTAGAGCTAAAAATTTAACCTAGAAGGATTGAAGCAGAAAAATTGATTTTTGGTTAAAGATGATGTAAGAAGGTGAAACAGAAGCGACCTATATGTGTATAATGGTAAGTTTTGTAACTCACACACTACCACATACGGCTATACACAGACACAAGGAAGCAGCTTCTGTCTCCAAAAAGGCAAAAAATGACGACCTACTACTCTTCTATAGAAAATGGCCGAGTACGCAGAGCGAGCACTGTAGCATTTTGGCTGCTACGCCCCCTTTGGACCCCCGCCCACTGTGAATGGTGCTAACAAACAACCCATAACAAGACAAAAACTTAGAGAGAGAGAGAGGGAGAGAAAACCAGTAGTAGTTTTTGGAGACGACCTCACCACCCCATTCCGATATTGTGGGCTGTCAAAAGTTGTATTGTAGTTTGTGTGACGTGCGTGCATGCATTATGCAAATGAAACCGCTTTAGAAAACCGCTTAGTGTCGGGGTGGTAGGGGGATGAAGCCGCGGTTTTCTCTCACACCACCCATGGGAGCCATATAACAACGGTGCCCTGTGCCTCTCGTGGTCGTACCAGTCTTGTCATTTAGGGTTTGATTAGCTTAATTATAGTTTGATCTCCAGTTGTTGTTAATTAATCTCTCAAATCTCATGACTTATTTCTTTGATTTTATGTTTTTGATTTGTTCAATACGCATCCACAGATGTAATGATACTAACAACTACATAATTAGCTCAATATTAAATGGCTATACGTGTAAAGATGTAAAGATAAAAAAGTTCTAAATTGGTGAAATAAGAAATTTAGCAAAGATTTATAAAAAGTTAGACTATTCTTTATATTAATTAGTTTTATGGTAAAATTTCAACTTTATTCAATCAAACTGTAGTGAATTAAAATCAAAAGAAGTCCATCCTTATCAAATGTTCACTACTACAATGTTAATATGTTTTTGTTTGTCTCATCTTTATTATTGATAGCTAATAGAAATATGAATAACGCACACCCAGATAATATGTTATAGCTGATGCCGTTGAACTATAAACTACTTGAACAAAAACTTATGACTTTATATGCATGGTTTAACCACTTGAACTACAAGTTTTTTTTTAAAATAAAAATTTAATTTTAGTTACAAGTTATGAATTGCTCTGATGTATTCTTCTTCAACGCATTGCAATCTGGTTCAAACCTTTTTCCTTTTCAGTGTATACTTGAGTAGAAAATGCTAATAATAAAAATAAAATCAAATGAAACTTAATTTTAGTTCTACGTACACTTTTTTTGTACAATCAATAATGTAAGGACCATATCTTAAGTATCACATTTATGTTTAAATGCCGTGGAAATTAAAATTTTCTTTAAATCTTGATTGTACATCCTCCTTCTCCCTATTGATAAATAAAATTTGTTTTTTTCTTAAACATAGAAATAAAATATAACCTTCCTTTTTCTTTTCAAATTCCTCAAGTTTCTATTCATCATAATTATCATAACCATGGTGATGGATAGTTTTTCTCTCTTCTTTAAAAAAAAAAATGAGGACAACTGATGGCAAGTCACATTTATCCACCATTTCCAGACCCGGAGAGGCTATGGATAGTTTAATTTTGCTGTTTTTATATGACACTATTACTTCAATTTTGTATTTGGTCTTGTAATTTCCAGCTACTACTTATATTTCTAGTTGAACTGCCACTTAGTATTACGGTCTGGTGATATTCCTCTTCGCGTGAAAGCGAGAGGTCTTAAGGTTTGAATCTTGTAGATGGCGAATTCGATACCAAATTAGACTGTCCATTATGTGGCTTAGCCAAACTTCCCCTCCCTCTAGTGTAAAAATATTGATGTACCAAAAAAAAAAAAAATTCTAGATGAACTGTGATATCAATGGATTTTCGATCCGAAGGTTATCCTAGTTATAATGTTAATTATGATACTTAAAACTTAACACCGAAGCGACCATACGATACTAGAAATCTACAATCAAAGTGAGGTTCCGTAGCACGTTAATTATATTTTTCAAATTGGCAGATGTATTGCATCTAACATAATATAGTTTTGGCTTTGAGTGATTTTTAGTACTGATAATTTTGAGAAAACGTAAAAAAATAAATGATTGAATCATCGAAATACAATAAGGAGTGGGTCCTATAAGTAATCTCTCAAATAAGCTTATCTACAAATCCATCAACTGATGGGTAATAACATATATACTTGTGTGTGTGTGTGTAAATAATACATATATCTTCATCTTTAGCTCACACCTAGCCTATGATGGCATACCAATACTGTCTATGAAATTAGAAATAGGCATAATTGGATATATAAATAGTCTTTATGGTGATAGGTTATTCGGAAGATGATCCTGGTGGTAAAAAAAAAATTCAAATTTAAACATATTTATGATGAAGTCCGTTAAGAATTAAGCCTAAAATCAAAATTTCCATTAAGCTTAGATAACTATGTAGTGCAACTTTTCAACAAGTTTCTCATCAATATTCTAAAAAGTTACTAGCTCAGTCTAACCAAGAACAAGTTCGAATTTCAACAATCCTACATGAGCAACAGTGAATCAAAATCTTTGAGCACTGATTTTGATAAATTTGTCATTTTTCTTTATTAAGCAAACCTTGTTTGATAAATAGATGAATTGAATCCAGATACTGTCTTTACAAACGGGGTGTGCTATCTACACACTCCAAATTACTTCTCACACATCCCTTGTTAATTTCTGTTTGTTGATCTTCTTCAATTCATCCGATCCGACGGCTGAAAATTAGAAGGGTGTGTGAGAAGTAAAATGGAGTGTGTGGATATCACACCCCTTACAAACGAGTCCTTCTTGTTGATTATTTTAATGTAATATTTGTAGTTGTAGCTGTGAATTTTCCAGTCGGAGATATTTGTACTTCAAAAAAATTTCGATTGGAAAATTCACAGCTACAACTACAAATACCACATTAAAATAATTTACAATAAGGTCTCGTTTGGAAAGTGCATTAAATGATAAATGTTTTTAGAGAAAATATTTTTGGGTTCCAAAAGCACTTGTAGGAAGCACTTCAAGTGCTTTCTCATGATTAATTTGCATTTTACTAAGAATTAGTTTTAAAAATATTTTCATTAAAAACACTTTTAATCATTTAAAACAACTTTACAAACTAGCCCTAAATCTGGTTGCTCAATAAAATCGATACACTATTGGTCATTGGATTTCCCATTCAGTTCCTCCTCAGTTCCTATCCCACGGCTCTATGTTTGCTCTATCCATCTGATATTTTTTCCTGCTTTTCTATAAATAAAAGTTAGAATTTCATAGCAAAGATAGAGTAAAGATGTACAAAGAGATGAATTCTCTTTCCTTATGTTTTCCTCCAGCCGTTAGCATCCCAAGTAAAAGACATGGAGGCAACAAGCAAGCTGATTCCAAGCTATCGTAGGCCGGAACTGGCAATGGCAGTGGAAGAAGTTTGGTTGTTGTGTGTGAAGCCATGACTAATGCGTTTAACTGAGAAAAAAATGGAAGTTTTCTTTTTTGGGTTTAAATCCTAACGGACTTCACTACAATGATTTAAATACGAATTCTTACCAAATGAGCTATTTTCTGACTACTTTATCACCAAAATGATCATTTGTCCAATCAGACCTTCGAAATATTATATAGATAACAAAACTGATCTAGTTATATCATTTAAATATAAATAATCAAGGCAAAATTATAGCCAACAAAACAAAAATCTAGATTTTTTTTTGGATTACATAATACATATATCTAACTGGACGAATTAACCTTATATGCAATATGGACCAGTGGACTTAATTATAATGAAAAGTACAAATAATGTGGTATATAAGCATGCAAGTAAAAGGACCTTCTTTGCCCAATGGCATGGTTTAGTCTTGTAAAAGGATCTTCTTGTGCATGAAAGTACGGTTAACAAGATGAACGAGGATATATGGCCCGACATATACATACATATATTTAGTTACAAATATATTGGACATACTGTACACGAGTAATCATAAACAAGATACTAAAACATATAGTTAACTAATTATTAGGCTAAGACTAATTCTAGTGCATGTGTTGGGTAGATAGGAATAGTCAGCTATTTTTGGGGGATGGGGATTGTCAGCCCTCCCGCTTTCCATTTCTTTCCATCCCCTCTTATTTGAGCGGTGACGGTTAAGCCACATCGACATTTTATATTCATATTGCTTTTTGTCTTATTTACTCTATAAAAAAAAATCAATATAAAATGTTTACATGGCTTAACCGTGACCACTCAAATAGGAGGGGATGGGAAGGAGATGGAAAGTGGGAGGGCAGACAATCCCCATCCATTTTTGGGTTGACATTGGGGACGGTTTCGAAATCAGTCATCAAATTTTGTTTGCCCGAAAAAAACAAAAAAAACACACGCGGTAATTGAGATATGCACACAATTTATGAAAGTATATTATGTTGAAATATCTACATCGATCGTATCCTAACTTTACACTAATTAATATCGAGGTCTTTTGTGATAAAATTCTACACCTGACGAATTGGGCAAATGGTAATTACCAAGTTGAAGACTGTATCAGTGTTGTTGAAAGTGGACCTTTGGCCCGTATCTCTAACAATTCTACATGGTATTAGAACTAGGGAGCCGGCCCGTATTGCCACGTGATGGGTGGATTCCCCTCGCCCCGCGCAATGATGGTGGGTCCCTTGACCTTGCGTGTAGGGTGAGTCCCCTTAGCTCCACTTGGTTGTCGACATGTGGATCTCACACGTGTGACCACCTGACAGATTGGGCATGTGGTAGTTACTAAGTTGGGAATAGTATTGGAAATGGACCTTTGGCGGGAACAATATCGGAAATGGACCTTTGGCCGGTTTCTTTGATAATTCTACATATTCTACCTCACATTTTATGATCTGTGCACTTGACACGTAAATTACAACGTGATTTGGCAATTGTGTAACGATAATATTTGAATTCCTTTTTTGGGATGAGCTCGTTCTTGCATTTGATATAAACTAATCATATATTGGCACGTGTTTATCTTTTAAAAAATAAACTCTTAATCATACTCAAACTCCTAATTTGGATCTATCTATTTTTTTTCGTTTTAAAATATTGAACACGTGTCAAGATATGATTGATCTATATCAAAAAGAGGAGCGAGCTCATTCCCAAAGCGGAACACAAATTATTCTTAATGTATATGCTTGAAAACTGTTTATCAACAATTCAAAAAAATAAAATGTTGTTTAGTGTGACAATGGGAGGATGATGGATTAATTTGCTATCAATATGTAGTGAGATATCTTCTTTATTTAAAAAAAAAACAATTGTTTACCATATATATCTTTCTTTTATGTCTAATTTCATCATTTTATTTTTGAGGATTTCAATCCAGTAATATAACCCTTAGGATTAACATCGAACAAATAGCTTCGAGTACGAAACGTATATTAAATTATAAATTGCCTTTACCATCATTGTAATGGTTCCTAGTTCTAACAAGTTTTAATCATTTGTTAGATGTTTCATCATTTCATACCTAGAACGGCAGCTAGGCTGCAAAGAAAATAGCAAAGAGTCAACACCATCAAATAGAAACTCAAACTTCAATGGAAACCAAATGCAACCTTTTCTCTTGCCACCTGAATATTTATATGTTTTTATCTCGGTACAATGTTTTCAAAGAGAATTACTTGCCTTCTTTTTTTGGTCCTAATTTCTTATGATCGAGGGAACTGGTGTTTCATTAATTAATCATAACTAATCTTTAGCGCGTTTGTGCATAACATGCACCCAGCTGCATAATTACTAGGTTAAGTAGCTCTAGCTCGCTGGACTCTTCACCACATGTCAACAACTATCTGTTCACTGTTGCTTGTTTTTTTTTTCATGAATAGCATGTGGCTCAGATTCCTCGTAACATTTCGGGTTCATAAATAAGTACTTATAGTCTTTAAACGCAATTTTAGGTTTGTAGATCCCACCTCTGTCTTGTGGCTAACGTAATTAGGCTTATCTCCATTGTTTAACCCCTAAAACAGCTGCTGTATATAGAATTATATATAATATTAGATTCCTTGCAAAGTACTCTGATAGTGGAGGGTATTTTTATAAGACTCTAAAAATTAATAACAAAATGAAGGATATATAATGTACCCCTGCATGGACGTACAACCCATCTGCAAAATTGTAAGAACTCCACCGAGAAAAAGTTAGAGCTATACATGGTGTGGATGCAATCCAACTTTGTAATGAGGAAGCTAGAGCCTAATCTAGCAGAAGTATCATAACTACCTCTACACAATTAAAGAAAAATGTTATTTTATCATAGTATCATTCTGTTTGAGCACAAAATGACATATACTTATAATGTCAATACACTGATCTTAATATCACTAAGTCGTTTGATCTTCACTTGAATATATAATTTAAGTTTACAGTTTCGCAGCATGAACATTTATTGTTAAAAATCATGTTTCTCCTTCACCAGATAATACTAAACCCGGTATAATTGCTTGTATTGTTAGATAACGCTAACGGAGTACTTATCCTTTGCGGCCGTGTGTCTTACACATTGTGTGGCACCAATCCATCACTACACTAGGACAAGGATACAATATCTCATAAAAGCTGCAAAGTCAAACGCCCTGTACCAGCATTTGGATGGGGCTCTATGTCGCCACTCTCAAATTACAGTTTTTATTCAGATTCCCAGCTTACCGACGAAGAAAATTGCTAATGTAAACGATAGTGATATTGTCGACTTGGTAAATCCACAAGCTACCAAAGAACCGTTGTTTTGATAGGAGTATACTAATACTAAGGATTCATATATGCAACACAAATTGCCCCATATGTTTAATGTCAATTATTGCATTGGTGGTATGAGCCAAACGTTAACAGCCACACGTGATAGACTATATAGCCTCTATACATTTTCATGAAATACTAGAAAACACAAACAAACACAATGCCAAAATAGGTCTTTAGCTAACCACTATTTTAATATACAATGGTATTTACAATTAAGAAAACCTTAGGGATATATACCACTAGTATTTTTAAATTCTAACTATATTAAAAAGATGGTACGATGCAATTTTCTTGGCAATTACTCTTACAATTATTCCATGAAGACTTTCTTGCGATGTGAGATGCTGGTTGATTAGTAATTAATTACCACCTAACTAAAATTTCTATTGGATGACAAAATTTTAATTGTAAACAACAACTTTAAATACTTGGCAAAGTGTGACTCGATATGGTACCTACAAAAGTACTTAACCTAGTAGTGCTGAGAAGTTACTGTTAAAGTTTTATTTTGAGTGGTGTTATGTAGGCCACTTTTAATGAATGCTAACCAACTTTATTGATTGTTGACCACTTCACTAATGTGGATGAGTTTTACAAACAAAAACGATGTTCATCTTTGTTAAAGAGACCGTCATCAAGATGATCAATAAATGTTCTACACTCTTGATTCATGTACACAGTTGATGACAGAATGAAAAACCCACCATCTATCTACTAAATCTCAAAACGAAAAGGAAGAGAATAACCAAGTTATTAGTTGCACAGGAAGATTAAAAACAAATGTCGACGAATAATTCTAGCTTTAGCAATAAGAGGTAGAGGCAGAAAGAAAACAAACGAGGCCCACCAACTCATTTGAATTTGTGAGCTCACCCAAATTTTGGAGGCATTGTTGCATGGGACCCAACTCAGG
This sequence comes from Crataegus laevigata, assembly GCA_963580275.1. Lineage (NCBI taxonomy): Eukaryota > Viridiplantae > Streptophyta > Magnoliopsida > Rosales > Rosaceae > Crataegus > Crataegus laevigata. Next base: position 5,678,489 of record OY756938.1, read on the forward strand.
CATTTTTCTCAACAGGGAGAGAAAATTTATGATTATGAAGAAAATTTTCAGCACGCTGAAAACACAGTACAATACACTAAATGTTATAATACAAGTAATTGAATTTTTATTTTTAAATACCTAACCATTTATAATTATTATACTTATTGTACCAGACAATATTCTGACACACTATAATCTCTCGTCGCCAGGTAATACTACTGAGCTCAAGCATACAAGGAACCTGACAAGGGTCTATAATGCTAACCCCATCCTTTAAAAGTGTGGGTCAAAGTTTTCCGAGTATATTGTTTCCAAAAAAAAGAAAAAAGAAAAAAAGGGTTTTCCGAGCATTTCAATTTTATATTGTTTGTTGTTTTGATTGCAGAGATTTCGGTGAAAAAGACTTGAAATCCCTCCTTTAGACGAAGGATACTTGTCTTCTTAGTTCAGCTGTTTTTTCATGTAAATTACAATTTGAAATGTTAAAAAAAAAAAAAAAAATTCAAATTTGCGAAGAAAAGCATTCTGCTCGAATCGTTTGACTACGTCAAATATGCTTAGCCATTTCTACACACGCGTGGTTTGCAAATAAAGAAGAATTCTGTTCTATGTAAAGTAAGCAGTTAAACAGTATTATGTATAATCATGAACAATGGCAAGAAGCAGTATTACTTGAGAGAGATTCCATATTAATCTTAGGTTTTTGAGGGTCCTTAAATAAATAAACAAAATAATAGAAGTGAAACGTATTATAATAATGGAAGCCTTTTGAAAACTTGTTCCTATATAAATATTCCACTTGGTGCATCTTGTTATCAGGGCACTAATTAGCAACATCAACATTCCCAAGAGAGAGAGAGAGAGAGAGAGAGAGAGAGATGGAGTTGAATGAACATGGTTTCTTAGAGGAGTTATTAGCTCTAAGAAGAGACAGTAGTAGTAGCAGTACATGGGAAACCAATATTCCAACAGAAATTAATGAATTGTTGTCTAGTAGTGGTAGCTGGGGAAATTTTGATTACTTTGATCAACAAAACCCTTCATCTTCTTTCTTCCCAATTTCTTCCTGCACCCATGAATTCTCACCTTCACTTGAACCCAACTTCAACAGCAGCAACTTCAACAATCAAGAAGTCTACTATCCCTTAGGCTTTGGCATTACTGATGAAGCACTGCTCTCAGCTCACCAGCAGGTCACTGACTCATCCTACAACACCCTCGATACTCCACCGTTTCCGGTCCCGGAAGACAATCCATGGTCCATGCTTGAAGAAGAAGAGTTGGGTTTGCTTGGTGATGAAATGCACAACTTGGAGACTCAAGCTGAAGCTGCTGGCTGCAAAGTGGAGCCAACTCAGTCCCCTGACCAAGTCCCAGCTTTCAACATAGGAATATGTGTGGAGAGAAATACCAGAGCTAATAATAAGAAGTTGCAGGGGCAGCCATCAAAGAATCTAATGGCTGAGAGAAGAAGAAGAAAGCGATTGAACGACCGGCTTTCGATGCTAAGATCAATTGTGCCCAAGATAAGTAAGGTAATTAAGTTTAACCCCATTTTTTCAGAATGCATGTAGATATGATTGACGTTGAATACAGCGGCTAATTTTCTTTCTTAATTTATTAAAATGGTTTGTAGATGGATAGAACATCTATACTTGGAGACACTATAGATTACATGAAGGAGCTCCTAGAGAGAATCAACAATTTGCAACAAGAAATTGAAGCAGATTCAGATCAGTTAAATGTGATGAGCCTTTTCAAGGATATAAAACCAAATGAAATGCTAGTCAGGAACTCACCTAAGGTATGTACTCTGCAACGCATCAACTTCAAGCTTTTCTTAGACCCTCAAATTTAAATCTCAAAATGACGTAGCCGAATTGACTAGAGCGGTTTGTGCTCTTCTTTCTGCACCCAATTTTGAGTCCCCTGCCCCGCAGTTTAGATTAAATTAGAATATCGCTAAAAAAAGCAATCCTGAATTGACATTTCTGCGGTACTCATTTGCAGTTTGATGTGCAAAGGAGGAATGTGGACACCAAGATTGACATATGCTGTACAGGAAAGCCAGGGCTGTTGTTATCAACAGTATCTACCTTGGAAGCCTTAGGCCTTGAGATTCAACAGTGTGTTATTAGCTGCTTCAATGACTTCGCAATGCAAGCTTCTTGTTCAGAGGTATGTGAATTGCCCTTTTTTTTTCTTGCTTTCTGATGCCACAATGGCGCTGGGTTTTTTTGGCTTTCCAATAATATATATTTATTGAATCTGTTTGTGGCTTGTGTAGTTGGAGAAGTATTAAATTAATTTTTTTTATTCTCTGGTGATTCATTGATGTTATGGAAACAGGATTTTGATCAGAGAACAATGGCAACTTCTGAAGACATAAAGCAAGCACTATATAGAAATGCAGGATATGGAGGAAGATGCTTGTAATTGCAAGAAAGTAAGAACTTCGCAGTAAATTTTTGGAAGAGATGACTTTTTATGTAATCTCTGGAATTTCAGTGACAGTTGCAACTGAGAGTTTATAATTCTCTCTCTCTTTTTTTTTCTTTTTTTTTTAAATAATTGGTGTCATTTCATGGAGTAGCATTTGCTTCAGTAGTAGGAGATGTTAATTCATGTTCAATGTATTTTCTATTTTGTTCTCCAAGAGTAAAAGAGTGTCTTCTACATTTGAAGTGCTGAAAAAAAGAAGCTCAAATTAAGGTTTAAAAGCTATGTGGTAGTGATTTGACACGAAATTTTGGTTGTTGATTGCAAATAAAATTAGATGGACAAAAGGGTATAATGATGTAAGAAAGCTTTTCTATGGATGTAGTTTGTTGCCCGCTAATTCTTATGTGGATATACTATTTGGCATACAAGAGCAGATGTAGACAGGTTATGTTTATAATTTAATTTCTTTGCGGCTTTTTCTTTTTGTTTCATTGGGAAAGAGGGGTAGAAAAGAACAATACTTGGCTACTTAATGATGAGTAGGAATTCTTACTCAAAAATCTTAGTATTTTAATCACAGAATTTTGAGTTTATAGTCAGAACCGTCATACTATAAATCACACTTTAAAGATCATATTTGCAAAAAATAAATTAAAATTAAGTTCGTTTAGTCAATCTATTGTAGCAAATACACAAACGGTTCGTAATGCTTTTACCAATATCGTTCATTTGGTGTTAAACAGTTTGATGACTAAATAACCTTAGTTTTAAACTTTTAATTGATTTTTTGTAGGGACGATCTTATAGGGTGATTTATAATATGAACGGTTCTATTATAAACACGAAGTTTTATAAATTGATAACGAACTATTTTGAGAAATTTTGAGTAGAAGTTCCCACTCATCTTTGAGTAGCCAAGTATTGTTCAGTAGAAAATAAAGGGATCATTGTGTGAGATTCTTACCTTTTAGGGATTGATTTAGAAAAAAAAATTGATTTGTAATTGATATGTAATTGATACATTAGTTAGCTTCCTTTGTTGTATAGCAAGATTGTACGACGGCCATTCTATAAATCAAGTTCATCAAAATCAATGACGGTATCGTGGCAGAATATTTTTCTATACCAATTTTACATGGCACCAGAGTAGGTATAAGGCTCTCCAAAGTCAAGCGTCATTATGATGGCTCTATTGAAAGGTATAAAGCTTTGTTTGTTGTCGAAGGTTTCACCTAGACCAAAGGCCCTAATTACCATGATACATTTTCTCCTACTGCAAATATGACTAATGTTTGTTGCTTGTTTGCTCTTATTGCTGAACGTAATTTGTCACTTAATCAGCTCAATGTCAATAACGCATTTCTTTATGGTGATCTTCATAAAGAGATTTACATGTCTCCTCCACCTAGTTTTCGGGGTACAGAGGGAGAACTTAGTGTTTTGCCTTAACAAATCACTGTATGGCCTCAAGCAAGCCTCTCGTCAATGGTTTGCAAAGTTCATGGAAGCTGTTGACGCATCTTGTTATGTTTAGTCTAAAGCAAACTACTCTCTCTTCACTCGTAAATGTGGAGAGTCTCTTACTGCTCTTCTTATTTATGTTGACGATATATTGATCACAGCTAATGATGACGAAGCCATTTCTTCCCTCAAACCATTATCCAAAAGATCGCGTTACCAAACCTCCGATATCAGGCTAGTGAAACCCTAATGTTGACGTAGTTACACCTCATCATAAATAAATCACACATGATCTGGCCATAATATTTTACTGATGTATACTGGACATGTATATTTACAACATATCGAAAATTTAGATCGATCCATGTTCGTTTCATATGGTTTTGATCACATCTTTAAAACAATTGTTGGATAGTGCTGTTCACAAATCTATTTTTATCTCCTACATATTCTTGTTAATTTTTTAATGTTGATCTTTTTTCAATTCATTCAATTCGACAACTGAAAATTACGAAAATATATATAAAAAATAAAATGAGAGTATGAATAGTACTAACAAGCAAAAGCAGACATGTGCGACTCAAATTATAAAATTAACTCCTTTCAGTCGTCTACTTTCTTAACAATCCCCTTAAATCCTAGCCCAACGCCACTTGGGCTTAAGTGGATTACTCCAAATACTTATAGCTAAATTTGCACGTTTATGACGATTTAAATGGTCCAGTTACCGGTAGAAAAAAAAATAAAAAATCAAGGCCTTAAGGGCCTGTTTGGTAGTGTACTTGAATCCAACTTTTTAAACTCAAAAATAGTTTTTAAGTTTTAGGTCTTAAAAACTTGTTTGGTATGACTATTTTTAAAAACTGAACTCAAGACTAACCCAAAAATATAGTCTATTCCTTAAAAACAGAAAAAGTGAGTTTTTAGAGTTTTTAAACTTAAACTTACTCATTTCTTTTCTCTCCCTCCTCCCCTCACTCCAAATATATATCTCTTCTACTTTCTTTCTCTTTTTTTTTTACTTTTTTTCGTCTCTACTCCAATCCAATCAAGTTTAAGTCGTAAGATTTAAAAATTTTAAATCACAAACCAATCAAGTTTTTGAGTCATAAAGAAAATTGTTTTCAAGAAATGTTTTTAAAAAATGTTTTGAGAAATGATAAAAAATTTCAAATAAGATACCAAACAGGCCCTAAAATTTCCACTAAGACTTGTAAGTCCAAACATTAAACTCAAATCCTATAGAATACATAGGCGGGTCTACATAACAACTATTAACAAGTCTCTTATCGGGACCTAGTCTGAGCTATACTTGACTTTTAGTACCCAATAATAATCTCTTTTTTGCTCATCCCTCGTTTCAATCTTTCTCCAAGAACGCCTTCTCTAAATTTTTTTGTTTTCGCTAACTAATTCTATCGTCTATTTGAAGGACTTAATTGTGGTTTCCCCATTTAATTTTGGCCAACTTTGACTGATGACGACTCATGGTCGCTATTAGGCACTCTTTTCTGCTATTATGCACATTTGAAATATTAGTGATCACTGTTCTCCAAATCTTCCCCTTGTGGTGGGTTCAATGGCGGCGCGCTTAGATTCATAGTGACAGTTATGATTTAGGTTATGGATTCACTTAGGGTTTTGGTTGTTTCAGGTTGTGTGGGCTTGAATGTGGATTATGCTAGAGTTTACTGTTATGGGTTTTTGAATTGTTAGTTTAGTCTTTTTGGACTTGTTGCTTTTACAATTATGTTAAAATTCGTATTTAGTATGCATCTTTAATGTACTGTTAAAGCTATTTTATTATGAATATCGTTACTTCTTAAAAGCAAATTGCAGCTTTTGTTGGAGGTATGCCCACAAAGCTACTCATTTGATATAATAGCTTTTGGAATACTTATTGTGTTAAACTATTATATGTCTTTTTTTTTGGTATAAAAACTATTATATGTTTAATGAAGGGCAAAGTTTATTGTTAATCACTATTTATTGTATTTGTGTTTAAGCAATAAGGGAATTCAAGGAATGTATTTAATCTAAGAGAGAAGTGATGTAAGTAAGTTAGATTAACGAGACCTTTCTTTTATGTTCATTCCTAAAAGGTTCCTAGCTATAGAATTGCCAATTGAGTATTGACAATCCGCTAAGGTTAGTATATGTTATGTTAATTCAAGCATGAGTATGACTAGTCTCAACTCTCAAGTCATTTAGTGTTGGACACTGAGACAAACACATAGGTGCTCAAAATGGTAATCGAGTACACTGAACAACGATCAAAAGAGAGTTTGAACATACATGTCATATAAGAACTCGTAAGTTGCAATATGCAAAGTAGTTCTTTGACTTGAGGCATCATAAATGTCTGATGGTTAGGTCCTTGATCTTTGATCATGTCAAAGACATTCCATCGAGAGTGTCCATGACATTGTTGGGGTCAAGCTATCTAGTCATGTAGGCATATGAATGCACAACAAGGGATCTCTAACCTTCCATGGTGGATGGAGAATACTCTGAGATATGATTAGGGAGTATTTGGCCAAAGCATACGAATATGACTTAGGAAGTTTGTTACAAATCATATTCAATTGAATCACATAGAGAAGTATCACATTGGATAGTAGACATAAAACAAACTATCACCCAAACAATGTGATTAAGAGTATTGTATTAGAGAAGGACTGTATTGCATTGTAATTGTAACTGGATAGGTTCTCCAACCACTTTTACTTAGCTTGGGTAACCATGACATACTGCTAGGTGTCACTCATGGTTTGTGGAAGCCCTGAAGATTAGCACTAATCTTCATCAAAGAAAGAGTTAAATGTAGTTTCAATTCACAATCGATCTTTAAGAGTAACAATTGCCAACTGCCTCGCTAATTGGAACCTAATGGATTGTACACCGAGTAAGGATGAAAGTGAAGAAATAAAAATGAGATGGATAAGAAATTACATGGTTTAATTTAGAATGGTCAAGATTAATTAATTAGTTAATTAATTATACGAAAGGTTCGTATTGGGCTTTCAAGTTAGTTTTGGGTCTCGGGGCCCAAAAGGGTTTTGGTCCACAAAGCCCATTATGTTTAAGTTGTATGATAACTAAAACAAAATGGATAATTAGCCCAATAACTAAGGGATGGCCGGCCATAGGGTGAGTGGTAGTGAACTTGGCATAATTGCAAGTTTGCCACTAAAATGTGAGATGCTATAAAAGGAAAACTCTTTCTCTCTTTGTCTTCCAAAGAAGCCAGCCACACTTAGAGGAAAAATAGCTAACAATCTTCCTTCCTCTAAGTCATCCATTTCATCTTCACACCTCATCCTTGGTGTGGAGACTTAGAGACACCAGTTTTTTGTTGTTCTTGGAGTTCCTCTCCTCAAATCCTTAAGGAGCAAAGGAAAAGCAAAGAAACAACCATCCAAGGAGTAAAGGATGTGACTTGAAGGCCCTCCACTTGGGTGAATCCCTTGTGTCGTGGATGAGTTTCAAGGGTAATGAAACTCAAACTCTCTCTTCTCTTTAATTTGTCAAAGAGTCTTTTGGTTCACCATTCACTAGGCTTTGAAAGTCATGGGTTTTAGAATTGTTTTTGAATGCATGACTACTTTAAAGTGTTAATAATTTGCTTTTGTGTTCAAATGTTCTCACATGTTTTTAGTTAGGACAAATTTTTCCTTCAGCTTTAACCTTTATAGTGGAGAGATGGCACAAGTGCAAAAGGTATATAGGTTTCCAATATGCAATTTTCCAGAACAAAACCTGCATTTTCCCTCAATTTATAATTGAAGTGTGTAAGCTGAATAGGATCATCTAAGTTCAAGAGTCACCTATACATGTGTGACATATAGGTTCAATCCTGTTGTTGCATAAAAGCTTGAAAAATAAGTGATTATCATTGTGTTCAATTACAATGCTGATGCTTTCTCTGAATGGTTAAATCTGCATTCTCTGTTATGCTTCCTTAGGGAGGATTCATTTACCTGATATGTTGTTGATAGCCAGGAAAATGAAGAGAGAGAACAACAACAAATATATTTTTTCTCTTCTTTCCATAGAAACTAAAGGGTTAGACCTCATTTCGACATAACTATTTTACTTCTAATTTTTAATTTTAATTTTTGGTACTACAGAAGGAGCTGGTGTGGAGAACTGAAAAGAAATTACGGTCATATGAAAACATAAATTTGAAAAGAAAAACAACTTACTAAAAACAAAAAATGAAAATTAATTGTTATGAAGCCCATTTCTTCTAAGCGGTTACTCAGGCGTCAGTAGAGGAACCCCAATGGGTTATTTGCTCCTCTCTTGGAACTACAAGTCAACTTCCAAGGGGTTTTGATCATGTTGTAAATCATTATGAAATGCCTCACTTACAAAGTTGATGTGACTCAATTTATGGGGGTTGAGAAGGACAAGGACCTAATATTTTCAAGACCCATTCATCCTCCATGTATAAACATAAAAAAACAAAACAAAATGTAGAGATGTTTTTTCTGAAAGCTGAGGTATATGTTTCGAAAGGATAAAGCTCATTGGGATCATTAGGCCATCTCCAACCGACCTGGTCAAAGGGCCATAAGATTAAAAATAGCTCGAAATGACACGAAAACTATTTCTAACCAAGGACTAGGCTAAATGGCTTGTGGGCCCCACCAGGACAAAACTCCAAATCAGGCCAGCGGGTTGGCTATTTCCAGCTAGCCAGCTAAACCTCCAATGCCAGAATGTTAAGCTTGACTTTGTGGCAGGTCTAACAATACCATGATTTCTTCGTTATTGTGGCAAGTGGCACTCAAAATATGTCTGAAAACCTTATTTTAATATGGTGATTTAATTTAATTAAAGTAATAAATTATTTAGGGGGTTATATTTGGCCTATGGCCCTTTGGCCCTCTCGGTTGGAGATGAGTTTTTATTCAAAGGGCTATGTTTGGCCTATGACCATTTGGCCCCCTCGATTGGGGATGGTTTAAAACATTGCCTGACACTATTAATTAAAATATAATTTCTTGTAGGGTTATAAGGCAAAACATGGCCTTTTGGCCCTTATTCGGTTGGAGATGACCTTACAGAGACTGAAAAAACACAAATCGAAAAATGCAAGACAAAATACAAAACATGAAAAAACACCAGTCACTAATTACAACCCTTAGAGCACAAAATATTAGTGATGGTGTCAGGAGGTTCTGAGCAATCACAACATGAAGAGAAGGCTTAGCGAGCAAGATGGTGAGCAGCCTCGTTGGATTAGCGTCGAGTGTGGGTATCAAAAGCTTCAATGACCTCGGCCTGCAGAGTTTTCGAGTACCAAAAAATATGCCCAATGAATGACATATTAGGTGAGGCTAAATTCAGAGTTATAAAGATGTGGAGAGAATCAGTTTCAAGGATGAATTTTTGAAAACCCATATGCTTAGCCAATAAGAGCCTTTCACGAGCCGCAAGGGCTTTGATGTGAATGTGTGAAGAGATAAACTCGAAAGTCTTGGTGATTGCATCTAAGAAGCCCCTTGAGTCATTTCGGATGATTACCCTAATTCGTCCCAACCGTTGGGCCTTCCTCCACGCACTATCAGTGTTAATTTTAAGGGAACCAAGGGGATGAGACTTCCACATTGGGACAAAGAGTGATGCACGAACAAGTGGATTTGGAGCACAAGCTCACTGGAAGATTTTCCACCAACTAAGTGCTTTGGTAATTACCAAATTAGGCCAGTCGCACTTATCGTTCCAGATCTCATCATTGCAAGCCCCTATAAAGCCCACCAGATCATAAGGTATACCTCAAAACTTGATTGGTCCAGTCGAGATGCCATAAATAGTGCCCATTCTCGCATAGAGTTCCCTCTGTCGCCATTCGGTGGTATCCCGAGATGCGTGGAGAGGCAAACACATGACGCAAAGCAACAGTCCCTCATAAGATGAAAAGTGGTTTCTCCCATGCTATTACATAAAACATATCGGGGATCGGTCATGACCCATCGTTTAATAAGGTTCACCTGTATGGGAATGGCATTGTGGCATATCTTTCATGCTCCCACCTTGAGTTTTGGAGGTACACTTGTTGCCCAGATATTTTTTCAAAGGTCAGCTAAAGGATTAGTCTCAGAAGATGAACCCCCCCAAGGAAAATTGGTGCATCAGTAGTCCATAAGCCATATGATTTTTTTTTACCGAGAATCGATCTTTTGATAACAGAATGAGTGGCACAGATGTTCCTTCAACGAGAAGAATCATTGGAGCTGACCTTAGACTACAGGAAAGAAATGTTCAAAAAATATTTGGCCTTTAAGGTTTGAGCCACCAGCGAGGAAGTGTCGCATATGAGTTGCCACCCTTATTTAGCTAGTAGGCCCAAATTAAAGGAACCCAAGCCAGCCTCATGTTTAGATGCACATAATTTATCCTATGAAAGCCAATGAATCTTCCTGGAGTCATATGCCCCATTCCACCAAAATCTAGCTACCATTTTGCAAAGATCATCACAAAAGTACCTTTGTAGGAGAAAACATTACATGTCATAGACGAGAATGGCTTGGCCGATGACCTTGATTAAAATTTCCTTCTTCGCCACACTCAACAGTCACCCCTTTCATCCCAGGGTGGGAATACCTAAGTATTTTTCATGTCGATCAAATTGGATCACCCCCAATAGGCCACTCAGCATATCTTGATCAGGCCGTTTAACATTACGACTGAAGCACACAAAGCCTTTTTGAAGATTAAAGATACGGTGATTCCAAGGGTTAAAAGAGTTCTTTCAAAATAACTCCAGCCCAAAGCTTATTAACCATACGAATATTGCTTTAATTATAAAAGTGGATAATCCTGAATCAGTGAATAATTTGACCTATCGGTCATTGTAATGTTAGCTATAAGATTATAATTAAAAGGCTAAAGCCATTATTAAAGCTATTTATATCATATAACCAAGGCGCATTTGCCCATGGGCATTCTATACATGATAATATTCTAATTGCTAACGAGATGCTTTCTAGTTTTAAGGCAAAAAAATGCAAAACGAGGACCATAGGAATCAAGTTGGATTTAGAGAAGGCTTATGATTGCCTAAATTGGGAGTATATGAGATTTGTACTTCTTAAATTTGGCTTTGATGATCGTTGGGTGAATTTAATTATGGAATACATCACGTCCACTTCCTTCTCAATTTTGATTAATCGAACCCCTCATAGTTACTTCTTTCCAAAGCATGGTGTTAGACAGAGGGATCCTATCTCGCCCTACATCTTCATTCTTTGTATGGAACCTCTTATTAGGCATTTCAATAACTTGGTTACTAATCCTAAATCTCATGTGGAGATTCTTTCGTCTCCCCGAGGATTACAGGATTTCAAATCTAGTGTTTGCAGATGATTGTCTTTTGTTTGTCAAGGCTGCCCCTAAAGGTGCTAAGAATGTCCTGCAGATTCTTAACATGTTTGCTCTGGCAGATGGTCAACAGGTGAATTTTCATAAATCCTTATTTACTTTTCAAATAACACAAACAATAAGGATAGAAATAATATCGTCAATATTCTTCATATAAAACAACCATTGGTAAAGAATTAGGTATTCATAATATTGTGTTTTGGAAAGATCCAATTAATGAGAATGAATTACTTAAATGGGTTAAGCAAAAACTTGCTAGTTGGAAGGCAAATACTCTTTTGAAGATGGGGAGGCTTACATTTATAAATTCTAATCTCATCGGTATGTCTAATTATATTATGTCTTGTTTTAAATGACCTAATAGAGTTACTTCCAAAATTGACAAAGAATGCACGGATTTTTAATGGGGGAGGGAGACTAAACTTAAAACCATGGCTTGGAAGAAAGTTTGTACCCTGAAAGACCAATGTGGGTTAGGTTTCAAATGTATTGATCATTTTAATAATGCTTGTTTAGCTAAACTTGGTTGGAAAGTGTCAACTAATGAATATAACTGGTGGGTTAAGATTGTTATAAAAAAAAAAAAATCTTCGAAATGATCATTTCTTAAATTGCAAGATGAAACAAACTCACTCCCTTGCTTGGAAAGGTATTCTTACTAATAGAGATATTATTCATGATGGGATGAGATGAATTGTGAGTAATGGTGAAGACATCTTGTCCTAGACCCATAAGTGGGCTTTTCCATTTAATCCCAGAAAACAGTAGGATAAACATTAAATGGGACCTTAAAATCAATGAGTTCATTGATAATAATAACTGGAACATCCATAAGCTAAATGAAGTTGTTGGTGGTGATATTAGTAGAAAGATTAGCTTAATTCCTCTTCCATTACAGACTATTGAGGATAAGTATAGACATTGAAATTTCAGTAAAATAAATGTTGACCAATAATTAAAATTTCAACGCTCACGTGTCACATAAATTTTAAACGTAGCATGTGACTCAACGAAAAATTGAAAAAAAAGTCAGAAAAGTCATCAAACAGAACACGTGTCAACACTTGGTAGGAATGATTTATTTCATTTGAATATTATATTCAAAATTAGGCCTTGAAAAACTCTATAAATAGAAGGCTTAAGCATTTCATTTCATTCACCAATTCACCACCAATTCACATATACATTTCTCTACTCCCAAATTGGAAGAGAATTCCCCAAATCCTTGAAGCTTTGGAGTTCTAAAGCTTTCAAGCATCCAACCTCGCAAATTCCCAAGAATCCCGAAGGATCAAGAAAGCTATCTTCATCATCAAGATCAAGCCCAAAGGCCTTTGCAGATCCGTTCATCAAGATCAAGCCCAAAAGCCCTTGAAGATCTGTTCATCCGTTTATCAAGATTAAGCCCAACGTCCCTTGAAGATCCGTTCATCTCTTCATGAAGGTCAAGCCTAACGGCCCTTGAAGATCCGTTCATCTGTTCATCAAGATCAAGCCCAACGGCCCTTGAAGATCCGCTCATCCATTCATCAAGATCAAGCCCCAAAGGCCCCATGAAGATCCATTCATCCTAAGATCAAGCCCCGACGATCCTTTGGATCAACATCCCACCATAAATCTGCACCTTACGAAGATAGAATCAGAGGATCAAATTGTAAAAGAGATTGTAACCCCAAAATTAATACAAAATATATTTTGCACACGTGTTCTTATTTTAGGAATTTTCGTGTTTACAATAAGTTTGTTTGGGGCTTATCCAATAATGAGAATTTTTTCTGTTAAGGCTACAACTTGGCTTCAAAATCGTAATAACCAGTTTGGTAACAAGCTTAATTTGTTAAAGAAAATGTGGAAATTAACTATTCCTCCAAAGGTCAAAATGTTTGCATGGCTTATTATTCATGGAAGGTTGTAGACTAAGAAACGTTTAAGTAAATTTGTTATTAATATAGATAAAATATGCCCTAGAAGGGCTTAGGTTTGCTAAGTGTAAAGGTTTTAAAAGTGTGGCAGTGAATGGGGTTTCGAAGCTCATCATTGAAGTTGTGCAAGGCTGATGGGAGGTTCCCTTGGAGGGTCAAACTCTTATTGATGATGTTCATCTCCTTGCTTGCTCCTTTAATAGAGTTGTTTGTGCACATATTTATAGAGAGACAAACTTTGTTGCGGATGCCTTAGCCCAGTTCAAACTTACCCTTGTGCATCCCCATGTTTGGTACTATTGCTTGCCTTCTATTGCTCTCAATGCCTTTAATTTTGATTATACTGGTGTTTGGGCCCAAAATGTTGGTTTGGGCTGAGTGGGTTGTTCTTGGCCCAAAAAAGGTCTTGCTTTAATGTTAACATGGGTATCTCGGTTCATGGGCCGCCTAGCCAAGGCCGGCCAAGTCCTATAAGGAAATGGAGTATTCCAGATAAAGATGAAGTGGGTGAGTCATATTGAAAGACAGATGGATGAGGTAGTTAAGTCCTGACTCATATAAATGCACATTTCGGTAATTTTCCAAAATATCAATAAATGAGTTTTATTTCGTTTAGTATATTTCCTTATCTTTTTTTTCTTTTTCATTTTTTATAGGGCACGAAGCACATTCAAAAGAAGTTTTTTTTTTAAATTTTTTTTAACTTTTAAATTTTTTATGATGGTACTGATAGGAACATATTTATGTGACTTTATTAGTTTGTTTCCTTGCATTTACTTAATTAGTTTCATCTTATTAGAATGTTTTAAGCTATTTTCGTGTGTTTATAGGTTTTAATAACAAAGTTAGCAAAGAAGTGCATTTGGTGTAATTTGGAGCTATTTTGGGTGGAATGGATTGCATGCATGGGGAGCATAAAAGATGGACGTTTTGGTGCATGAAAGGGCTTCAAATACATGCTAAAATCTGATCAAAATGAAGAAGATACCTTGCAAAGACCAAGCATGTGTGTTGCTGGCTGTTTTTATCATGAAAACACAAGTGTGCAAGTTGTGAATCTACTTTATTTGATTTCTTTTGAGTTCTTTGAGTTAATTTAGTTTAGAATTGGTTAATTTTCATAATTTGAATCTTTTAAATTCAATTCACGTCCTAAAACAACCCTAGAATCTGTTTTAGTTTATTTGTTAGTTTTAATTTGAGTTATTATAGTTTAGTTGAAATCATTTGAATCTAGTGAAGTGTTTTGATTTTAGATTTGTGTTTTTAAAGTTTTATTTAGTGTTTCTAAGTTTATTTTATATAGATTAGCAATCCCTCCTAATCCCCGGTTTAGAACGATCCCTACTTGCATATATACTACAATTGTCAACAAGAGGGTTTAATTTGTGTGTTTGCTTATTCATCGCACCAGGTACCGCACTCACCTTTTTATTATTTTTTATTATTTTTTTATGATAGTGCCGCAATTTTTTTTAACTTTTTAATGATGCACTCACCTTTTTATATATATTTTTTATGATAGTGCCGCACTTGTTGTTATTTTATTTAAATTTTATTATTATTATTATTATTTTATTATTTCTTTGATGGTGGTGCTGCAAATTTTTTTTATTTTTTTTTATTATTGTGCCGCACTATTTTTTTAATTATATATATATATATATATATATTTTAAAGATTTCGGTACACCACCATCAATTGTTTATTTTTTATTTTTATGATTTCTATATATATGTATGTGTGTGTGCGCGCGCGCAGAAGGATGAGGGCGAGCAAGGCTGAAGGTGGCGACGTTCAAGGATGCTTATATATGTAGAGTGCTTTGTTTGGCCATTGAGTGGTATTTCCCACACACACACACACCGTACCATCACTTTTTTTATTTTATAATTATTTATTTATTTACTTGTAGGTACTCAGCACATTGGTTGATTTCCTTGTGAGTTTCTGCTTTTTATGAATTAGGCCTTTATGATGTATTCGAGGGCAGTTTCCAATCGTAGGTGGCGACTTCACTTTTTGGGTTTGCTGCGGTTGTGAGTACTGGTGTTTGGAGCTGTGCATTTTGTTGCTTGGGGCTTGTTGCTGTGCATTTTGCCTTTTTTTACCGCGTGGTGTTGTGCAAAAGATTGCAGCGGAGTTTCGCTGTGTAATGCCTTTTGGTCACAGTTTTCCCTCGGTGGATCGTTACCGTGTGGTGTTGAGCAAAAGACTGCAGTGAGATTTTGCTGTGTAGTGCCTTTTGGTCACAATTTTTCCTTGGTGGTGACGCTGCAGTGTGGTGCAAGAAACTGCTTGGAAGGACCGTCTTGTAGTTGCCCTCTTTGCTGTGCTGCTTAAGCTTGGTTTTTTTGGCCGTGCTTGGAGCTCATTGCAGTGTGTCAGTTTTACCATGTGGGGTTGTCCAAAAGATTGCAGCAAGTTTATGCTGTGTAGTGCCTTTTGTTCACGACTTTCCTCGGTAATGACGTCGTCGTGTCTCTTGCCGCTGTTTGGAAGGATCGTCTTATGGTTACCCTTTTTGATGTGCTGCTCAAGCTTGGTTATTTTGCTAGTGCCATGAGCTCATTGCAATGTGTCACTTTTACCGTGTGGGGTTGTGCAAAAGACTGTAGCAAGTTTATGTTGTGTAGTGCCTTTTGGTCACGACTTTCCTCAGTAGTGACGTCGTCGTGCCTCTTGCCGCTGCTTGGAAGGATCGTCTTGTAGTTGCCCATTTTGTTGTGTTGCTCAAACTTGTTGGCTGATTTTTCTATTGCATCCATGGTATTTTTCAAGTGCTTTAAGAGCAATAGCATCACCATTCTTGCGAAGGAATGTGATTTGCAAGATAGGGGAACAACATTGAGCTTCGTGCGCCCTTAACGGGCTCTAAGGCATTTACTCTTCCTATAAAACACAACTCGATGCATATTAAGTCGTGGTATTCTGAGGTATCTTGGGAAGTGACAATTTTTTGTCGACCAAATACAAAGAAGAATGTGTGTACATCGAGGTAAATATAAACTCGTTGCGAGTAATGGAACAAATTAGTTTGTTCAGCGCCGAGTACAGTAAAGCCATAAGACAAAAGTTAGAAGATTTGGAAGAAGCTTGTCTTGATTCTTATAACCTATTAGTGGCACAAAAGAAGATTACCGAGCAGGCTTATATTCAGCGAGTCAAATGAAAAACGTTCGGCAAAAGGAAGTTGGTTTGGCAAACCGTGCTACCTGTGGGAATTAAAGACCCTAGGTTTGGCAAATGTTCGTCGAATTGGGAAGGACTGTTCTTCATTCACAAAGTTCTCGGCAAGGGGGCATACCATATCAAAGATCAAACTAGTTTAATTCATAAGTTGCCAATCAACGGAAATTTTTTAAAGAAGTACTATCCGATAACTTAGGAAATGAGAGAATAAAGGCTCGTTTTCATTAAATTTGTAAGAGTTACAAATGACAAGGAATTAAAACAGCCTACAGATATACATAGTCATAGGGGGTCGAATGAAGGAAGGCTTCGAGAACGGCCTTTAGTTCTAGCCACCTTACTTCACCCATGGTAACCTCGGCTTGTCACGTCCTCTTGTTGAGCTTCATTTGTTCAATCCGCCTTATGCCGGCTGCGGACTCTGTTAACCTAGCCTTGTTTAATTCAAAATCTGTCTCAAGTTCAAAGGCAAAAGCCAATCTCTGACGTTGAAGTTCTACAATTTAATGTTCGACAATGACCAGTCGCTTCTTTTTATTCTTTATATCCTCGAGCTCCGGTCGAATTGCTTTTTGGGCCACCATTGCAGCTTTTAGGTTGTTTTCTGCTCGAAGAGCCCTCTCGAAAATAGTAAAGTATTCTCAGGTTCTCTCCAAGATGGAAGACAATTGAACAATGGACTCATTACTCAATTGACCCTTAGAAACAAGGGCGTTTAGACATTCTCCCACGGGGTTGAGGCTGTTACGCTCTAAGATTTGCAAGGCCAAAAGAGACAAGAGTTCTTGCAACTTGGCGAAGGCCGTGGATTCAGCCGCAATTGAAGCAAGGTCGGCCGAAGTAGCAAAATGCCTAACAGCTCCAGAGGTATTAGAGAGTAGAACGTTGAGCTCGACCTCCAATGAAGGCTGCACAGAAAGAAATTTGTCAGAACGAGTTAAGTCATAAGGAAATAAGAAAAATGGAAAATGTTAGACTTACCGAGAAGAGACTTCGGCCATGCTGCTAGCTCATTGCTCGAGCCCAGTTTTTAAGACTGCTTTTTAATTAACGTGGTCGATGAAGGTTAAATATGTTCGATGGCCACTGAGGTGGCCAGGAGATATAGATAACGCTCTTTGGTGCATAGAGTTTTCGTTGAAATGAGAAAGTGGGCACTTGACATTTAATATTTTCCTGGTTTAGAACTCTAAGGCAAATGATTGACTAACGGAAAACAATAAGGGTACTTACAAAGGCTGGAGTGGCTTCTTGGGGGGGGGATTCCCTTGATCTTGCAGATGAATCGGTGTTTCCGCTGTTGCTTTAGGCTCGATGAGAGACCTTCTTCCACGATCAGCTGCAGGAGGATCGACCTGGTCAGTCACCTTGACCACAGGGGGAGGATTAATGGAAGGAGGTCGATGGCAACTTACCAGCGGAATCTCGTCGCTCTCATCAACCTGAGATAAAAACTGTTAGTACTTTTGGATTTAATAAGGGAAAAGAGTTACCAACAGCATAATCATACCTCTTCTAGGATGATCGTTGACTGTTTTAGGTTTTTAGGGAGATTTTTCCCAGCCGAAAGGGTCACCTCTTCGACTAGTGGAGCAGCAACTGGTTCGACCACAACTTGAGGGACAAGTCAAATCTTAGGTGTTGGACTTTTCGTCTCGGCCTCCTGGCGAGGCCGTTTTCGTAGCGGGGCTTGCACGGCGGTTTTAGTTTTCTTAGAGGAGAGGGCCAATTTTTCCCTGGCCGCAACCTCAGAGATCACATCTGCTTACTTCAGCACTCGACCACTTGAGAAAGCGAAATCAAATCAGTAAAGTTGAGTGAGTGTTTGGAGAATAAAGGTAGAGATAGCCATATACCTTGGGTTGTCTCTTTGGATTGAGGGGCATAAGCTTTTTTGGGTCAGTCGCCAAAGAAGTCTTCGATCGAAGTGCCAAAGAAGTCCTGAGTGTATTCTTCCCACCAGTCGCCGAAGGTGTTAGTATAGTACCAAGAGATTCAGGAACAGTTGGTAGAAGGCGGAATTTTTGCACTTTTCCTGAAACTTTCTCTCAGTATCTTTGCACCTCTTTTCTAAAGAACCAGATAGGAGTCTTAAGCTTAGGATGAAGCGAGAAGTGAGCAGAGGCACCGGGCAACCTTAGAGGTAGCCTAGTTGTCGAGTAGTGAAGTGGGGGTGGTAGACCTCCCAACTTACTCGGCGAGCGTCGCACCCGAGGGAAAGATCACGTGTTAACATGAACGACCTCCAATTTTGATGAAGGTCAGCATTTTCAACTTCACTTCATGCTGAAGTATTTAAAGATTTCTTCGGCCAGGTGAGGAAGCGTCTGTCGAGAGGCCAACTGAAGGCCGAGCACTTCAGTAGACTGGAAGTTGGGGATCTCTGG
Organism: Crataegus laevigata; assembly: GCA_963580275.1. Classification (NCBI taxonomy): domain Eukaryota; kingdom Viridiplantae; phylum Streptophyta; class Magnoliopsida; order Rosales; family Rosaceae; genus Crataegus; species Crataegus laevigata. The sequence goes on from OY756938.1 coordinate 5,697,264, forward strand.
CTGGAGTATGGCAAAATAGACTTGCAGCCAGATTTGGAAAACCCTGAGAAATCCGTTATGGTGCGGGTCAATCTTATTGATGGTTGCTTCGGCCAGGCAACAAAGAAAGTTGGCAAAGACGGCTGAACTGAGCGTTAGGGTTTGATCGCGAACCATGGCTTCAACCATTGGCATGTTTTTGAAGAAGCACTTATTTGACTTGGTATAACAAATAAACTTGATGTACCAGTAAAATAGGAAGGCTTTGTGCTCTTCCTTCCGTAGGTTTGCTTCCCATCAACCAGCAAAGTGGAGGATAAGGGTGTTGTAGTTGAATAAGTTCTTGTGCAACTTCTGAACTTTTTTTTTGAAGGCTCCTAACCTTCTTTGCTCAGCGTCTCGAGGGCCCGTTCGTCGAATAATGACTTGAGGTTGACATTCGACGGGTATCCAGAGAGGGCTGCGTTGACTAGGAGGCCAGAAAGGGAAGTCCCAAGAATAACTGAGACGTCGAGGATGGTGAGGCCGATAGAGCTGAAGGGAAGGATCATGGTGTTGGTGGCCGAGCACCAGAAGCTCAGGGCTACCATGAGGAGTTCTCTATCCATGGTAATCTCCACGGTTGAAAGCCTAATGACATCATAGATGCCAAGAACCTTCCATTCTTAGACGAAGAATTTTTTCATCTGTTCGACCCAGGCCGCCCAGGTCGCAGTGGTCGAAGGCCAAGCTCCTTGAGGCTTCATTAAGTCCCACTTCAACCAATCAAACCCTTGCAGCAAGGGTGCCAGGCAACGAGCCTTGAAGAGAGTGGTGATGGATGATGACACTACGTCCTTGAAGAGTGGCCCTAGGATTTGGTGAGTGGCGCTCAAATCACTCTTGAAGTACAAAGTCTTAATGGCGCTCTGGTCGATAAAGTGCTTGCACTTGTTGCATTCGTCATAGAGCTTGGAGATGAAGGAAGCGATTGATGAAGTTTTGAAGATTTTCTGGGTTTGAGGGAAAGATTTCTAGGTCGAGAGTTTTTGAGTTTTGGAAGTGTAAAGTGTGAATGAAAGGGATTCGAGTATTTATAGGCATTTTGGAGGGAAGGTCAAGCGTTTAATTTTCAAAAAAGGGATAGAATCGACCGGAAAAGTTGCTAATCATTATGGATATTCAGGGAATCTTGGGGAAATGACCCAAGGTTTCGCGGTTTGAAGACGCACAATTACGTGTAGCGATAGTTTTAATGATGAAAGACGTTTCAATGGCCGCACGTCTCAAGGGCCATCACTAAAGACTATTGAGTGAACTAGGGAGCCGGCACATGGCAGGAGGTTAAAGAGAATAAAAATGAGTAATCATGCTCTATAAATGCGTATGGTTAGGTTTTTCGAGGTGTTTAAATGGTCTTAGAAGATATGCCAAAGGACGGTTTCGCTTCTTCAAGGCCGAGGCTCAGCTAAGGATTGTGGGTCAACGGCCTCAGAAGCGAAGTGGCAATGTTTGGGCCCAAAATGTTGGTTTGGGCAGAGTGGGTCATTCTCTACCCAAAAAAAGGTCTTGCTTTAATGTCAGCATGACTAACTCGGTTTATGGGTCGCCTAGCCAAGGTCAGCCAAGTTCTTTCAGGAAATGGAGTATTCTAGATAAAAAATGAAGTGGGTGAGTCCTATTGAAAGGCGGATGGATGGGGTAGTTAAGTCTTGATGCGAAAAGGATTCTCGGCTGGATAAGGATGCTGAAACTTAGAAGTGAATGCGGCCTGATAAGAGGTTGAGTTCAAAATCCTATTAGAAGTAGGATTGGCTGAGATAAGTTTAGATCGGAATAAGGAGTCCTAATCCGAATATAGTTTTAACTTGATCGAAAGAAGGATTGGTGCTATAAATAGATGGGGAAATGCATAATTCAAGCTCTCTCCAATTCAACACACAAATATGCCCTATGCAAACTCTCGCTCTACGAGAAACCCCTCAACAACCTTGAGATTTTTTATTTTTCTCTTCGTCGACACACCTTCAGTTTTGATAAACAGCAATGTGAAGGCAACCGGTGATATCTTCAATTTGGATAAACAACACTATCGCTGTAGAATCAACCGATCTCGAAACACTTTCAGTTTGGATAAACAGCTCTGCGTCGAGGCCAACTGGTTAACTATCCAAGTCTCAATCGATAAGGGTTTTCGAATCCTTATTGATAGAGGTCATCTCATTAGCCTTTTCGGCGAAGTGAAGTGTTACAGATTACTAGGCTCAGGGCTTTTGAACGCCGAGTTGCTTTATGACTGGATACTCGCAAGTAGGTTTTAAAGTTCGACATTCTGACTGTTGAACCACATTCACGATCAAGACCTATGTCTGCTTTTAGTACCTATGCCCCTATAGTTTGGTGTCGATTCGACATGAGTTCAGCCTTACGAACATAATCACTGTGATTGAATCTGGCGCTAACGATTTGTGAACTTTGCAGAACCAGCAGCCTTATCTTCAGGCTCTAGAACCTGAAGGCCGAGACGTGTTCCTTCCTCGGTCGCAGTCGCAAGATCGAGAAGTCATCCGTGCGCTTAACGCAACATCAACACATTTTACTCCCCGATCGAGCTCGGCTGTTGAGTTGGCACGCCCCACACACATCTGAATGACGTAGTTAGCTTATTAGTTATTCAGCCTGCGTGCGACGTAGGCTTAGTAGTTTTTAGGACCAACAACTAGAAACGGTTGTACAAGAGGCTTTGATCATTAATGAATTTACTTTATGGATAAAAAAAATTACTAAAAATTTAACTTTCTCCCTCCAAACTCATTTTTTTAGCCTCTAGCCTATCATATAATATTGATCCGAATAAAACCCAATGATTAGGATCCAACTAAGCAACTTACCAAATTATGTCTGTGTCCATTTTTTTATTTTTTGGATTCCTAATATATCCCATCTAAGCCAGTATAGAAAGTTCTTGTAATTTTGCTTTAATTGATCACGTGCATTGAATTTGGTAAGGTCTTGTAGCCATGAAATATGGTTCTAGATGGAGGAATTAATTTGGAATGTTTTTTAATTTCGACAGTAAATTTTAATTTGAATATACCTAATTTAGTGTTTACTTTCAACAATATCTATTGTTTAATTTTATACCTACAATATAATTACATGAAAACAGTTTACCTACTATGAAAATTAATTTTTTTGAAAACAATATGTGACGACCCGTCCCGATATATTTAATTATTAATTGTGAAATGACGGAATTACCCATTCGGGGATTATTTACGTGTGCATGTGTGTTGTGTGAGGACCAATATATGGTGGCCCTCAATTATTGTAGCCTTAGACATTATTGTGTTAGATAGCTTGGACACACACATCTCCCTTACTCACCCTCACCGACACATACTCTCTCTCACTGTCCAATTATTGACATTCACAGACACTCTCCTTCTCTCTTATCTCACGGTCTCTCTCTCTCTCTCTCTCTCGCCTTATGTACGGACGTACACCAAAACCACACAAAACCTCGTAGATCGAAGAAAAAAAATACATATTCATGCTCGTGAAGTCCATACGAACTCAACCGTACCATTTTCAAGTAAGAACTACAACGATTTCACGTCCAAAACTCAAGGTTCATAATTGGCACTATTCATCAACTTCTTGTGGGTTGATTTTTAGGATAATCCAAGCTCACAGTGAGCTTTAGGAGGTCCCAAGGAGGCTCGAAGTGGTTCGTTGGAAGTGTTTGGACGTCGGGATCACGTACATCGAAGTTGGCCAATTTTGGAGTTTGTCCCCGAGGAAATTTAAGACCTTTTCAAGGTTTTTGAAGGTATATTCATGTTCTACACTTAATTTGGAGCACATAGGAAGAAAAATGGGTTAAAAAGGATGAAAAATGAGCAAGATATGAAAGTTAGAAAATTACCCAGTTTTCCGGCGAAACCAGTCGCCGGAGAAGGAGACGGAGACGGAATATTCTGTCAAAACTGATGGAATATTCTGACGGCGTTAACTGACGGCGTTACTGACGCCGTTAACTTTAACGGAATATTCCAGGAATATGCCTGACGCCGTCAGTGTGCCAGGTGCGTGAGGCCGTGCCTTCGCTGGTGCGTGGCGGCGCGTGGGGCTGAGAAAAATTATTTTAAAAATATGGGGATGTTCGTGACGACGATTAGGTCACGTTGGTATATCCAAATACCAAAATTGAGTTATGTATGAGAAGTTATTTCCGTAGTTACGTATATGTACTTAAATGACGTATTTTTAGTAATTTCTCATATAGGTGAAACGTATTCAGAGGACGACCGTAGCCAGGCTCGACGCGGGGGCTACGACCCAGCGATTTACCAGTGAGTGGGCAGCTATTATTTTTCCGTATAACCTATATATATATATAATGATTTTCCCAAAATCACATTTTAAATGAAAAGTACGTTTTTAACGATATGCATATAACTGATTTTGATGCATGAGTATTTATATATACATTTCATGCATATGTTGGTGCCGAGGACGCCAGGTAAGTACCAGGTAGGTACATGCATAGTTGAGAACGAACAGTTGATACAATTGAGATATGACGAGATATGATATGATATGTTAGCTCATAAACCTGCACATATTGTTAGTGCTCACGCCCAGAGATAGGGGCACAGTCTTTCACGTGTTGTTCACCTCCCACACTGCATGTTCGCCTTGGATCCAAGTTAGGTGCACAGTCTTGTCGTATAGACCACTTTTGAGTGGGTACGACATGTAGGTGACCCGCATTCATTCGCACAGTCTTCACGTGATTGTAGCACTAGAGCATTTATTATTGATACAGTGATGATGATGAGGATATGATGAGATATTGATGTATGTGCAGAGTATATATGATAATGCGATAGAGATGTTATAAGCTATATTTACAGCCGAGGGCTGAGATGATATCTGGTAGCGTTATGATCATTGAAATGCATAGCATGGCATTATTTATGAGATTCTGATGGCATTGAAATGCATTGCACGGCATATATTGAGATACTTTGAAAACGTTTTATGCTGAGAAAAGTTGTGATATATATGTACATATTATTTTCTAGGAAACTATACAGGTTTTACGAAGAGGGGCTAGACTTTTGAGAAAAGAATGATTTTTGAAAAGATTTGTTTTTGCTGACCCACTCCCTTTTGTTTTTCGCCCCTCCAGGTTCTAGATAGCTTGAATTCCTGAGTTTGGCAAATCGAGGATCTTCCGGCATTTCTGACAGATTCGATATATGTAGGGCACTGTTGGTGTAATTGAACTCTTTTATTTCATGCTTGACTGCACTGACCTAGTACACTCTGGATATGTATAAGTATTGTAATATCTCTAGCACACTATCTTATCTAGGTTGCTAGAATTCGATTTTTAATTAATTCGTACTACGTTATCGATCCTTGCTTCCGCACATCACACTTGGCTACGTCACACTCACGTGATGGCCAGCATGCCCTACTTTCGGGTACGGGTGTGTCACAATATCTATTGTTTAATTTTTATGAAAATAATTTACCAACTGTATAATTACATGAAAATTAATGTGCATACCTTTTAAATTTGTAACAAAATTAATTTACCTACTTCTTTTTATGGTATTAGTTTACGTAAATATAGAATATATATCTGTATATATTTGATCTAATTAGGTTTTGGTTTGGAGGAGGTCACACAAAATTAAAAATATATTAAACAAATTAAATGTCTAAAAGAAACGTATAAGAGATATGGTGGCATGATTTTGTAAATAAACACAAATTCATGGACATCTTTTATCCAACATAACATCATATTTAAAATTTAGATTTTATTTAGATATTATAATATATGTGGGTTTTTGTTTAGAGTTTAAGAGTTGCAATGGCTTTAAATCTAAAGCACTCAAAAAAATATTGCACTCCATCAACACTTTTACATGGGTTTTCCCCAATGAGCACTAAAATTGAGCCATATGTGCATCGTGATCATACTATAATTACTTAAAGAATATGGTTTTGATAAGGTGGTGTAAAATACGACTCATTTCATTAGCCGCCACGACCACGACCACAGCCTGAAAAATTACCACCAGCGCGATGGGAATTATCCAGAGACGAATCATTATGTTGAAGAATTCAGAGACGAAGATTTTACTCTAAATGGAATTGAGCGTTGCTTTCGGGATTTTATTGGTCAGATGTGAAAATCAAGTAATCATAATCAAGACCCGAGTATATCCAAAACTAACTCATTGTCAAAGATATATGGTTGATTGAGCGGAGCTTATCATCCATGTACAGGACATGTTGGACAACGCATCAACAAAGAGACTACCACAAATTCCCTGTGACGCACAAAAATTCGTCATATAAAAAATAGAGTGTGAGGATTTTTGTAAGTTCGTCAAAATTATGTGCTCGCTGGTCATTTGATTCTCCAACATTTGCTTGACGAGTCATTCGTCACCCTGTTGAACAATATATGACGACTAAAGCAGTCGTCACATATTGACATTTCATTTTTGTAAGTAATGACTACGTCACATATTGGCATTTCATTTTTGTAAGTGATGACTAACTAGTCACGTAAATATTTTCTTTTTAGTCTAAGTCACATAATTTTTTTTAGAAAACTAATAAGATCCAAAGTGGGAAATATTGACGTGTTACTGAAATCTAAACGTGACAGCATTGTTGGAAGTATAAGAGAAAGGATTTTAGCGGATTTAATTTAATTAGCGATTTAATTTGATCTTGTATAAGGGAAAGTAAATATTTCCTATTATTGCTTTTTTTAAAACTTCTTTATGAAGAAAAGTAAAGTCAGTAATTGAGTTTGTGAGAATATTAGAAAATTTTAAAATTTACAACAAACTATTTATTTCACCTTGCTATCAGAGAAGAGTTTCATCCTGGGTTGAGTTTTGTTGTGAGTGCTTTCCTGTTTGTGCACCCGCCGGCTATGAGAAAAAGATATATATAAAAAGTCCTTTATTTATGGATCTTTGATCAAGATTGAATCTTTTCTTGCCGGGTTTTGGTTCTACGCTCAGTTTGTTTACGTCCTCTTGGTGTTCTTAAGGATTTTGGAAATCTTTCAATCACATCTATTTATCATATATCGTGCGGTTAGTTTTCGTCAGGTGCTGTTGATATTTAATTTTAAATAAAAAAATTTACAATGATTTTTGACCGTAAGATATATGATGAACGGATGTGATTGAAAGGTTCCCAGAGCCTCATAAAGAGGATTCGGGGAGGATCCTTATTCCTCCCCTCCAATTGCTACGTAGTCCACGGGAGATTTTTCAATGTGGCTGATACACGGAATGATACACTACGTGTTATTATACAAATTGTGAGATATGTGTGCTTAAAAGTTAATAACTTAAAAAATAAAATTTTTCACCACTTCTATTAAAACACGTGATGTACCACTTGTATTACTAACACAATAAAAAATTTCTCTCGTGACCCCGATTGATGAAAGTCTTGCAAACCTGCGATAGCAGAAGATAAGCCTTGGTAGGCGTGCTTTCTCCATCATGAAATTTTATAATTATATCTTAGTTTTCAATTTATTTTTTTATACTTTTTATCATGTTTTTCAGAATAAGAAAAGCAAATAAAAAAAAAGAGAAAGGAAAAAAGGATTTGGTTTCTAGGCTTCCGACAGTGTTTTAAAAAATGGCATAGGCGACCGTCTAGGCAGCGCCTAGGCACTAGGCTGAGGGTGGTCGAGGCGTTTTCGTGCAAAACGGTGGGAAAAAGCTGCTGGGCTCTAGGCGGGCTAGGTGGAGTTAGGCGTTTTTGTTAATGAAATTTAAAAAAAAAATCCTATCTAAGTCTAAGTGATTTAAAATTGTGAACTTGTTGTACATGTGTCATCCTACAATACTCCTCACAATGGTTATATGACATATATGCTTAATGTGTTTTTAAATTTTGGACTTGTTGGATACTCTTTTTGCATTTTATCATTCTTTTATTATCTTATCCATGAATTTCATACAAGTATAATTTTTGTAAGTGTCAATATGCACTTATTTACAAGAAATTTACCTAAATCCTCTTAGGCCCCTAGGCTGCCGCCCGACTAGTGCCTAACCTTTTTTAGAACCTTGGCTTTCGAAAAAATTAGTTTTAGATGTATCATGACAAAAAAAAAAAAAAGATTTGATTATTGGGTTTTCAGAAAGGTTCGCGTTACTGCCAATATAACAAGAGTTTATTGATGGGGTTTTTGAAAGGGCTTGCCTTAGTTTCACTATGCTAAGTGATTTTGTCTTAGTTTCACATGAGGGGTGGTTGAACTTAATAGATTTGATTTCCTTCAACTCAAGATTCCAAATCAAGAGTTGGGGGTGTTGGAAAATATAAAGAAAATATTTTAGAGATTTAATTAACTTAGGGATTTGATTTGGTTTGGTCTAAATTTTTTGTCTGATGGACAAAGGTTTGACTTGATTTATTATTGCTGCTCCTTTGTAATTTTATAAAAAATTTCTTGTGGAGAACAATAAAATATTAGAGACAAAAAGCAATAGGAATATAAAATGTTGACGTGACTTTACCGTGACCGTACAAATAGGAGGTGATGGGAAGGAGATGGTAACTAGAGGGCAGACAATATGCCTCCATTGAAATTTCACTCGTTGTCACATTGGGCGATATACAAACATAACTCAACTGAAATTTTGTATTCTTATCTCGGCTCAGCACCCATTCACGGATTCACTGATTCTTAATCATTACTCTCGTTGGTGCTGGACCGGGAGCATCATTTATTTATTTTTGCTTTGTTTTGTTTTGTTTTTGTTTTTGTTTTTATTTTTTTGTTTTTTGGGAGAACGGGAGCTTTTTTATATCTAAATTATGGAGAGATTTTTCATTGTGACCGATACACAAAGTGCTACACCACGTGTCACTATACAAATAGTGTGATATGTGTGCTAAAAAGTTAATAACTTTAAAAAATAAAATTTTCAACTACTTCTACTAAAACATGTGGTGTATCACTTGTGTTTCCATCACAATTAAAATTTTCTCCAAGTCATGGAGCTAAAAAGCAACTCTTGCAAGCTGCTTTTCAATCGGGCGCTCAGAGAGGGCATTGGGAAGAGCGAAAGGTGCAGTCACACATGATCCTAAATTTGAAGAGGCTCTCAAAAAAAATTTCATCTAATATTATGTAATAATATTTTATATTTAAAAAATTACTTTTGTTAGCACTTTAAAATCTTATTGTGCATTCCTTATAAGAGTAATTTTTTTTCCTTTCTAAATATAAAAGGGTAATGCTAAGGAGAATAAATTTGTAGACCAAATTTGTAAACTAAATAAAGTGTCACCAATAGAAAATGAGCACATTTATCAACGCTTAAGTAATAATCCAATCATTAACTTAAATTTATTTTAATTGTCTCTCTAGCATTACTCAATATAAAAATTTGGAGTACAATGATATATTCTGATTGTCAATAATAACACCCTAAACAATGATAGTTTTTCAATTTTATATATAATAATGTTATATATTTAAGTGAAACTTTAAAGTTAGAGTTTTTTATTTTATGTTTGGTTGTTTAAGGTTGAACTGTTTTTTATTATATAGTGAATTTTATGTTTGTAGTTCTTTTACTTATAACTAATGAAATTTGTAAACTTGCAATTAATGAATGCTAAAGTTTGTTTTGATTTAAGAGATTTTTTTCTAACATCAATACATTGTTCTAATTTATTTAAAACTATCTTAAGGAGAGGTCCTTTTATAAATTTCGCATATGTCTCTGAAAATCTTAGAGACGGCCATGCGGACTCTGACTCTTGCAGTGCTCTCCATTTCTTATCAAACCTGGTGATCGACTCAGTCAGGTCCCATCTCTCTCTCTCTTTGATACCAGACATCCGAGGTGGTATCATACCCAATAGAAAGAGTAAGAAAAGGGCTTAGAGATGACCTGGTGATAGAAATAATAAGTTAATAACCAATTAGTTTTGTTGAATCCAGTGAAAGTAGTCAAGATTGGGAATTTGGGGAATAGGTTCGTTTTCTTTGGCTTATGTTTAGGGTCGGCAATTTGAAATGGTGGGAGAAGTGAGAGCCATCCACAAATTTTCAGAGATGATGGCCGATAAGAAAGGTCTTCATACGAAGCCATGAGAGGTAATTGATTCGGTGAGTATGAAAAAGTGGGTGGCGTTGGAGCTAAAGTGGGATGAGGAAGCCAAGAGAAGAGACAAGATACCCTAGAGAGCAAAGGGAGAGGGATGGTATAAGGGTGGACAAAATTTTTTGGAAAGCCCTAGGACCTAAATAGGATGATGATACCACATAAATTATAAAAACGATCCTTATTGTGAAATCTTACACTAATTACAATTGATAATTACAAATGGTAACTACGAAAATGATTTTGGAGTTCAGAAATATATTCCAACAATTAAAACCTAGAGTAAATTACAATTGATCTTCTGATTCTATCTTCGTAAGGTGCAGATTTATGGGTGGGCTGTTGATCCAAAGGGCCGTCGGGGCTTGATCTTAAGATGAAAAGTGGTGCAGATTTGTTGATATTGTTGATCCAAAGGTCGTTGGGGCTTGATCTTAGGATGAACGAGGATTAACGGATCTTCAAGGGCCTTTGAGCGTAAACTTGATGAACAGATCTCCAAGGATTTGACGAAGAATGAAGAAAGCTTTTTTGATCTGTCGGATTCTTGGGAATTTGGGAGATTGGATGCTTGAAAGTTTTAGGGCTTCAAAACTTCAAGGATTTGGGGAATTCTCTTTCAATTTGGGAGTAGAGAAATTTATATGTGAATTGGTTATGAATTATTCCTTTGAAATGAATGAAATGACTTCTATTTACAGAATTATTCTTGTCAGGTGTTGACACGTGTCCTGTTTGATGACTTTTCCGACTCTTTTCAATTTTTTCGATGAGTCACATGTTACGTGTAAAATTTATGTAACACGTGAGCGTTGAAATTTTAATTATTAGTCAACTTTTATTTTATCGAAATTTCGATGTCTACAATATAATCAAGATTCAAAAAATTAATGTAAACTAGGCAACAAACATCTTTCATCTTTATAATTGGTGTGTGTGTGTATATATACTGTTCTTAATACTTCTTTCATTTTCTTATAGCCGGCTAGTTAGATAGCCATCAATTTCTATGATCTATTGTATTCATCTGTGTATATATATATATATACTGTTCTAAATACTTCTTCGTTCATTTTCTTATAGCTGTCTAGTTAGATAGCCATCAATTTCTATGATCTATTGTATTCATCTGTGAAAGCATATATATATATATATATATACTGTTCTTAATACTTCTTCGTTCATTTTCTTATAGCTGTCTAGTTAGATAGCCATCAATTTCTATGGTCTATTGTATCCATCTGTGAGTGCTTTTGTTGTCAATATTTAAGTGATTATTAGTGGCCTCAACCTTACGTAAGTTTATCTTGTCTGGTTCATCAATCATCTAGACGATCTAGCTAGCAAGCAAATGATTGATTTGGATAAAGTACTTATCTTTGGTTTCGCAATATCAATTACAAAGATAATATAAAAGATTGTTCAGTTATTTATATGTATATATAATAAATTAACGGTGTTTGTACCTAGAAACATATTCAAGAAGAATTTTATTATAATATATATATGTGTGTGTGACTAAACAGTCTTTTAAATCAAATGAATTTTTCTCTGTTATTTTCACTTCATTTCTTTTAAAAGTGCAATAGTCGTATACCATCTTATATGTTGTTGTGGCGTATATTAATAAAGATGGCGTGATCTTTAAGAGAACCGGCCCTCCTTAAGTTTAGAAGTCCTAATTATAGTTGTGTTTTTGTACTGTATGCTATTGTTTCTTGTACGACAAATATAACACGTATATATAAAGGCACCTTGTGTTATCAATAATATTCATTTAGTTATACAATTCTATATATATAATAGTCAATAACCTTTGATTATCCATCGACCACATAAATTCACAATAGGTATTGTGTGACAATTAAATTAAGAGAACTTTAACAAAAACTTTCGATACTATTTATTTTAACAAAAAAAATTATATTTTTACACTAAAAATTTAATAATGGTAATATTTATTTTATTCTTTATTTTGTTCTTATCATTAAAACTCAAAATTTTCAACTTATTTTAATTAGTTTTTCTTTAAATCAATACATGTCTATCTGCCCATCGGCAAATAATAATACAAAATAACTATGGACTTTAAACCGCTAATCGAAAATACATCTGTTGGCCATCCAACAACGACTCTGCAACAGTCTATCCAGTAAGACTCACAGTTTCTTCCGTAAAGAAACTTTTTCCTTTTACTTTTTTTAATCAATGATAATGCATGCTTTTTCAAAACCGAAATCGCGTCCCTTTCCGTACAGTAACATATAAGCGTACGAGCACTACTGCCACTATCACATATATTATAGTATTATACTGAAACCCAACCAACCCACAGACACACGCCCCCACCGACACGCATCTAATCTCATCTCATTCCCAGCAAAAATATCATAAGCAGCACTGCAGCCCACTTACACATACATTGCATGTCGGATACGTATATTTTTAATACAGATTTTGACACATTTTTGTAGATCTCATTCTGCAATATATTTTAGCGATATGACGTTTTGTATTTTGTCTTTCTTAAAAGATTATGTTTATAAAAAATAACACACATCCAAAATTATAAGTGTTGGATTAAATTTAGTGTTTCTTTGTAGAATTATATTTGTCAATTTTTTTTATTACAAATGAATGTCTTAATACTTTTGAATTTGCCTATGTTTTGCAAAAATAATCTATGAATGATATTTAAAAATATCAACAATTTGAATCGTTGAAATACATTGGAGCTACACAAAATATGTGTCAAATGCGTTAAAAGTACGTGATTCCGGATCTAACCATATCTATATAAAGCAAACCCACTTCATCAATCTTTAATGTTTTCTAGGTCATAAAAAAACAGGTGAGAAAGTAAGCAGAAGGCAACAATTATGGAGCAAAACGATGAACTTTCAACTCGGCCGTCGCTAGCCTTTCCAGTTAGCTTGGCGCTGCTTGTGTTGCTGTTATTGAGCACCAGCATCTTCTTCTTGTGTTGCCTCCATTGGGACAAGCTTCGGTCTCTATTTCTGTCCTCTGTGGAAGAAGGCAACCCTGACGTTCATACCCTACCAGATTTAGATCAGAAATCTACTCGTCCAAACTTGGTACGTACGCAAATAAGTAAATCTATGCCTACTTTGTTTTTATAAAAATAAATCTATGCCTACTTTGTTTTTATAAAAATAAAAATGAAGTGTTGTGTTTTGATTGGTTTTAATTGTTTATGTGATAGATGGAAAAGCAAAATCAGCAGAAGAGCCTGACAGTGCTGATGCCAGGAGATCAGGTGCCAAAGTTTATAGCAATTGCTTGTCCATGTCAGGCTCCAGTAATGGAGAAGCTCGCTGTGATTGTGCAGAAGCCTACCCTTTTTCTGTAATGATGCTACTGTATATAGCTAGTAACTGACTAGTTTCAAATGCTTAATTCAAGTTGATTTTTCTCTATTCTTAACTTTTTGGTGCATCCAAAAGTTGAAAATTGAAAAGGAAGTATATATTCTTGTACAATATTATTTGTAAAGAAGAAAATATGGTCCATTGTTGTTAGATTTGGAGCTCATTCAACACAAACCATAATACTGGAAATCAGTTACATATATATTGAGCCTAATCCTTAACTTCCCTTTTTGTTCTTAATTCTGTTTTTCAGATTTTTTTTTTCCTTCAATACATGACAACCACCCAGTAACCTTTCGTAAGATGTTAAAGATTTTAATTTAATTTGCAGAAGTATCACTCGAGTGCTAATTAGTTAGTAAGTTAATACACCGCTAATTAATAACTTGTTCTCCCCTCATAATTGAATCTTATGGTCTGAAATGTGTTGTAAATATGGATGTCCATTGTTGTTAGTGTGGTTGGTGTAGTAAGTAAATGTTTAACGGGCGTAGTTGGTGAAAGCATTAAGTGAGTGTGGTAGGTTTTGATTTAATATCTTGCCTATTCATTTGTCTATATACGGAAGGCCAAAGTTTAAGAACAGGTTACACCCATCAAGAATAGAGGGAATTATGAGGACAACATCAAAGAGAAGAAGAGATGAGAGAATTGAGAGAGTTATCTTTGTACTCCTATTATTTCAGATTATAAATGAAAGCACTACTGCTGCCCCGAGGATGTACTCCAGTCACACTGACTGTAGAGGAACCTCGTAAATTTTGTGTCTTGCTTATTTATTCCATTGCACATATCGTCGATTTTACAACACGTTATCAACACGAGAAGCTCTTGTGTCAGTGGAAAGCACAACGCCACAAATCCTGTTCACCTCCGTTGCCTGGAATCTCACAGATAAGAAAATATTTTCATTTCATCTTTAAATCTTAGTACAATTGATTTTCTTGAAGCAACTTTATATATATTGTTGGATGACTGCATATCATCCTTTGCAGAAGCAAAATGGTACGGACTCAAAATCCGTAGAAAATCTGATAGCCATGGAAACAGCCTCGGAACTCCAAGTTGTGGACCCCATATTGAAAATTTTTCTTCTTGAAAGTTGTCTGTCCGCTCAGTATCTACAACATATCAAAATTTCAGAAAACGTGAACGGTGCGATCGTTGCAGATGTCTGAAATACCAAACCAGTTTCCAATTTCCGCAGAAAATTGGACAGGCACCTGATGAGTACCAAAACTCTATTTTCAGTAGCTCAGATCGAAATTGTTTCTTCATGAAAGTTGTTTGGTATCCTCTTATCCATATCATACTAAAATTTGAGTTAAATCTAATGGTTTGATCTTCTCATAAATTGCAGACACTTTTGACTCCAAAACTTATGGGAACCATTTCGATTCTTTCGAAACTCACGGAGGAGGAACACAAATTGGAACTGTGAAATGAATATATATATATATATATATATATATATATATATATATATATATATATATATATATATGAAACAAAAGAAAGTGGCATACCAAGAAAAAAATGAAAAAGCAAAAGATTGGGACTTAATTATTGCATTTTCTGTTTTGACATATTTATGTGAATGGTGTTGTTTAAAATCTTTTCACAAGTTTTATTTACTTTAAAGCAATTTATTTACCATGGACGGTTTTACCGCCCACTGCTTTAAGTTTTGATTTATGTGAATGATGTTGGTTTAAAATTCTTCACAAGTTTTATTTACTTTAAAGCAATTTATTTACCATGGACGGTTTTACCGCCTATTGTTTTAAGTTTTGATTTATGTGAATGATGTTGGTTTAAAATCCTTTCACAAGTTTTATTTACTTTAAAGCAATTTATTTACCATGGACGGTTTTACCGCCTATTGTTTTAAGTTTTGATTTATGTGAATGATGTTGGTTTAAAATCCTTTCACAAGTTTTATTTACTTTAAAGCAATTTATTTACCATGGACGGTTTTACCGCCTACTACTTTAAGTTTTGATTTATGTGAATGATGCTGAATCAAAGCCCTTGTCACCAGTTTTATTTACTTAAAAGCAATTTATTTACCATTGTTGGAATTAGTGCCTATTGCTTTAATTTATTTATTGTACTTCTTTTTTGTTACGATGAGTACGTACTGGACCTGAAGTTCCTTGGTCAGATCAGAACCTGCAGTTTCTTGATCCTCATCATATAAAAATGATTGGCCCTGAAGTTTCATCATGCAAAAAGATCGGGCATGAAGTCCCTTGATTCTCAAAGATCAGACATGAAGTTCCTTGATGAGTACCTTAAGTTTGAAGAGCCGAAGTGCCACAACTTAATTGTAATAAAAGCCGTGAGAGTTCCAATCCATAGGCTATTAAATAAGGACCAGAAGTTTCTTGATGTATGTAAATGATAATATAATACATGTTTGCTGGAAAGCTTACATCTCGAAGTTTTGATGATTATTGCATGACATTGGGCATTGATGTTGAACACCATGTTCCTCATGTCCATACTCAAAATGGTTTAGCAGAAGCATTTATTAAGCGGAAAAAATTGATTACCCATGCTCTGCTCATGAAAACGAAATTGCCAAGTTTTCTACATAAGGACATGCCATGTTACATAGTGCGTTAATAGTTTGGTTGAGACCAGTTGCCAACCATCAATATTTCTCAGTACAACTCTTGTTTGGACACCAGCCAAACATTACACATTTACGAGTGTTTTGGTTATGTTATCTATGTGCCTATTGCAATGCCACAAACGTACTAAAATGAGGCCTAAAGGCAAACTGAGAATTTATGTTGGATTTGATTCACCATTTATCATTCAATACTTAGAACCCTTGACTGGGGATATATTTATCGCATGGTTTGCATACTATGATTTTGATAAGACAGTTTTCCCGCCATTAGGGGGAGAAAATAACATCGTTCCAGAAGAACGATGAGAAAATATCATTCCAGAAGAATGATGAGAAAAGACCATTCCAGAAGAACGAAGAGAATTTATCTTATTTTGATTCACGAAGCAATCAATGAGAAAATGAAGAAAGAATAATTGAATGATATAACGAAAGTGATGAAATCACATATATTTGCTGCAAATGTGCCTACAAGAATTGATGTCTTTATTGGACAAAATAATGTGGCAGCAAATGATATATCTGTTGCACGCCTGAAGCATGGCAGACCCTTAAACTCAAAAGGTTCAGTCCTTCAAAAGAAGAAGAATATGGCACTACTGAACTATTGCATTCCCAGAGCATAACTGTTACATGCCTGAAACATGACAGTCGCCGCATGGATAAATGTTCCAGAAGGATAATCCGCGGACACGGGAATGTTGGTGTCTCATGCATGAAGCATGATAGACGTATAGATTCCAATTACTCAACTCCCGAAGTGAAGATTAAAATCCAAGCTCTATAACGCTCAAGAAGAGGTTATGATCCGTATTATCTAAGTTATGACTATCCTAGAAGAGATAGTGTAATGCCCTTGAAGAGGCAATGGATATCCAAAGAAATGAAAAGCTTTTTATGCATGCGCATGCACATGAGAATATGGGATCATAGATTAATAATAACCAATGATAATTTTGGTTTTTACAAGTAGCTACTAAATTCATTAATGAGCTGTGTTGATATTGAATCTCGTTTTTTTGTTCGTCGACGAAAGAAAATATTATTTGCCAAAAATGGAGAAAGGCAATTCCATTACAATCTTGTAAGAACGTGGAAAATGGATCTATATATATTTGAATATAATAAAAATGGCCAAAAGATGTTGAACCAAGGAGGTTACATATAGGCATTTGTAATACAGTAAAATACACTCACATGATATGACACATGGTTGTAAACGAGTTCATATGAATGGAGAATTATATACGAAGGGTTGTGAGTCGCCCACATCATATCTCCATAAGTAAATCCCTCAAGTATACATGGGAGCAAATTGCTCTGTATAAATTCCAAAAGAAAATGTGTTATGAAGTGTAGAAAATCCCTGAAGGATTCAGATTGCTTGAAGTAAGTCCTGGAATGATAAAGCATAAATTATGTACTCAATACCAATGGATGGTATAAATTGCCTGAGTGAGTACTATCATTATGATATTGTTGCAACATACTAAAATCTCTTGCAAGAATCGATGACATTAATTAGAACTCCTGAAGAATTGATTGGGACTCCTGAAGAGTTAAGAAAGATTATAAAGTGTTGAGAGAAATATTGTCTTGAACTGCAGAATCGAGCAATATGCCAACACAAATATTATCCATGATATTTATGATATTAAAGAATCATATGGATTGAAGATTATGAGTTGAATACTCAAATGATTTAGACACTAATAATGATCATTTATCTTCGAGAGGGTAAAGATAAATTGATATTTGGTCCAGAAGTACCACATCTTAGTAAAGAATATGCTTTATTGTATTTGGCACAATACACTGAATGAAATAAAGCTTATTTATTGATATCTCAAAGAAATTACAGATATGTGCATACACATGAGCTACAATTATGAAGAAAAAAAAAGAATATATACAAAGTGCAGATAAACATGAGGGAGCCTTCATTGCTCACGTGGAGCCTCAATACTCGGCGGAGCTGCAGAAAGACGAAGCACCGGAAATTGATTATCTGGAGTCTTAGCACTTGGTGAAGCCCGAGACGGCGAAGGCAAAATTTGCCGTTGTAATAAAGCCACAAACCTCTAATGGTCACTTTGAATTCGACTTTCAGACTCTTGCAGCTGGTCAAGCTTTCTCTTCATGCTCGCCACGTAACTATTGGCAAGCATGTGCAACTCCCTATTTTCATGCTTGAGCCTTCGGATCTCTTGTCTAAGGCTCGCCACCTCAGCCATCAGTGACTCAACTTGACAAGTTTGAGCAAGAAGGCGTTGGCCCATGTTTGATACAGAGCCTAAACATTGGACGCTGAAGGCCAAAGAGTCCTGAACAGCCAACTCGACGGACCACTTGGAAAGAATCCTGTTATCCTTGGGGGTGAGAAGATTCTTCGCTACCACCGTAGCGGTTATGTCGTTCTTCATCACAGAATCCCCAATTGTAAGAGGACCGTTGAAGGATAAGAAGGATGGGTGCCATATACTGTCTAGAAAAGACATGTCAGCGTCTTCCTCGACATTCAAATCAAGACGACGGTCAGATGGGCAAGCCATTTTTAGAAATGATGAAGGAAAAATGAGGTTAGATAAAATCTCAGAAATATAAGAAGGGAAATTTCTGTAGGCAATAATTTTTTGAGTGTATCTGAACAAAATTGATATCTCTACAAAAGAAGAGGCAATAGGGTCACATGTTCAAAAATTGAAGAGACACCAATTTTTGAATTTCAAAAACTGGATTTCCCTGCATGGTGTCTGTCAACATTTCTCATACACAACATCAACTTTTTGGATATCACACGCAACTTTGTCAAAAGATCTCTGATAAAGTTGAAAATGCGTAAATCTTACTGTTCTAATTACACCACAGTTGCTAACAAGAGTAAAGGCACAACACTACTACTTGCTATTGGCAAATCCCTATAGATGTCAACCTCCATCCTCTATGGCAAGGCAGACCTGAAAAATAGCTAACTCTTCCTCATCTCTGAGAGTGCATCTCCAACAAAGCATCTCAAAATACTCAGTTTTCTTTCTCTCTGAGGATACCTCTTCAAACAAGTCCCACCAGAGTAAGAGTATCTCATATCATGTTTTCTCCTTATCCTTTTCTTTGTCTTTGTTATCACCTGTAGGACAAGGAGAAAGAGAGCAATCAGTCGCCACTTGGAGCCAAGTGTCCGATCTGATGTTGGAAGCTGCAATGCAGATAAGTCGATGAGAAGTGATGTTTTGAAAGACCATTCAAATGCAAGGTTTTCATTCCACTCCTGCATAAGTGGACAAATACAACAAGAGAATATGCTACACAAGCATGAGGGGAAACCAGGAAAAATGCCATTTTTGAAAGGGGAGCAAGTAAGGCAAATGAAAATGATACATTGAAGCATGTGGAGACAAGCACATCAAAACACATGCCAATTCATCCCCGACAAAGCCGAAGATCACTTGCTACATGAAGTTCCTCATTGTCCAATTTCATTCAAGATCAAGCCTCGACGGCCCTTGAAGAAATCACAAGTCCGATTCAAGATCAAGTGTCCACCACCCTTGAATCAAATTCAACTCCAGATAAAAGGAGTAAATTCAGACATTTGGAGGAAGTCTAGCAGAAGGCCCTCCAGCCTAGTTCAAGAACAAGCCTATGGAAAGTTAACTACCAGTAAAGCACCTATGTTGGCAACTCTTCTCGCTAAGTGACTGAAGTAGAATGATCAATGATCAGCCTAAATGATTTGAAATCAGGGGGAGATACTCATCAGGGGGAGCATCAAAAAACAGATCAAGATTTTAACGAGTCAATCAAAGACTGTGGCCATCCAAGAGGGAGTGTTGTAAATATGGATGTCCATTGTTGTTAGTGTGGTTGGTGTAGTAAGTAAATGCTTAATGGGTGTGGTAGGTGAAAGCATTAAGTGAGTGTGGTGGGTTTTGATTTAACATCTTGCCTATTCATTTGCCTATATAAGGAAGGCCAAAGTTTAAGAAGATGTTACACACATCAAGAATAAAGGGAATTATGAGGACAACATCAAAGAGAAGAAGAGATGAGAGAATTGAGAGAGTTATCTTTGTACTCCTATTATTTCAGATTATAAATGAAAGCACTACTGCTGCCCCGAGGATGTACTCCAATCACACTGACTGTAGATGAACCTCGTAAATTTTGTGTCTTGCTTATTTATTCCATTGCACACATCGTCGATTTTACAACAAAATGTTCATTTTTAAGTCATTATTAAAAAAATTATATTTATAAAAAAAATAATTAAATCAGAAATCTTTTCACTATTTACTTGATACCGGTTCTTCATCTATCGACGTGTCCCTCTACTTTTTTATTTGTCGTAGTCAGATATTTTTCAAATTGAGTGAGTTTATATATGAATGATTTTTCATTGACGATCTGAAACAAGGTATATTTGAACAAATGATATTATCTATACTAAGGAGGTGGACGAGTGCGTTAAGCCTCATAATGGGCTAGCAGTAATGTAGTTCAAATTCATCTTTGACAAGAATCAAGCGTAACAACTCTCACTTACAAGTGAAGAGAAATACTATTAAACCGTAGTATATTACTATATTTAGATCATGAAAAATATCATGTAGTGGTTTAGCCACCAATTAAGTTACAAACTTATTGCCACTTAGTACTACACTTTAGTGGTATTCCTCTTCACTTATAAATGAGGTATTAGCTTTGATATTCACCAAAAGCAAATTTGAACCACATTATTGCTGGTTTTCATCATAAATAGCCAAAATTTAACTCCTAATTTCATATAGGTCAATTTTTGCAATTTCTTTTAGATATAGCTGAATTATCATTTAAATTGACCTAAGTACCCTTAAAATTAAAGCTCAATTACGTATAATAAGCCTCATCAAGATGACTCCCGATTTTATTTCTTCCTTCTTTTATTATCACCACAAGACAAACAAAGAAACTCAAAAGATCCCCAGGCCTTAAAGATATCAGATTGTTTTTTCCGTCTTGTAAAAATCAAAATATCATTGTTTTATTTTGGGAGAACTAATAAGGCTTTGGCTGAAGTCTATGTCTTTACTCAAATAATGTGTGAACGCCTTCAGCCAAATTTGGGAATTAGAACCCCTTGAGAGAAAAGCAGCAAGATCTCAACAATGTATTTAGTCTCTTGTTGGTTGTTCTATCCCAACTGGATACGAATACAGTTTCTTTTTAATTTTAATTTGAGATAATAGCAAAAATTGTGTTAATTCAGTTTAAAAGGAAAATGAAAAGAGCAGTCTAAGTCAACAAGTCTTCTCCAACACACAGTTACAAAGAAGTTTTCATCCAAATTAGTTAAGGGATCGAAAATAAAAAATGTTTCTTTGAGTTTTAGAGAGAAGAAATAAAAGCGAGTGGGTGAGAGAAAAAGGAAAAAGCACGAATTCCTCATAGCCATGGGCTGAAAACGAGTTGGGTTTTGAATTTATAATTTTAAGGCTTAGGGTTTGTAATCTTCATATTGCTTATTGGTTTGTGGTTTCATTCACTTTTATTTTTTAAATTTAAGGGCAATTGGGTCTGTTCAAGTGTGTTTTTAGCTATATACGAAAGTTGTTATAAAAGTTGATATTCACTACAAGAAAACAGGGCTTATGTGACGACAGATATTCGTCACAAAAAATAAAAATGCGTCACATTTGATAATATGTGACACTTTTACAGCATCACTGCTAGTGTCACCTATGACGAGTCATGAAAAGTATAAGTGACGAATTTTAAAAGTGCCACATACTTTTAGTATATGTGACACAGTTTTTGTCACTTAATACTAGTTTAAATTTAAGAAAATAGGAGATTGTGATGGATAAGGCGTCACAAAAGAATAAATCACGTGACCTGTATAATTCGTCACATATGAAATAGATAAGTGACGTTGAAAGCGTCACTTTTTTCTTCCATTTATGGCATAGCCTGGGTAACTTATGTCAAAATAAAATATCTATTTTGGAAATATATGTGACAAACCAATACAATTCCCTATTTATAATATGATATTACAATTCCTTGTTTATAAAAAAGAATAAATTATGTGACCTGTATAATTCGTCACGTATGAAATAGATAAGTGACGCTGAAAGCGTCACATTTTTCTTCCATTTATGGCACAGCCTGGGTGACTTATGTCAAAATAAAATATCTATTTTGGAAATATATGTGACAAACCAATACATATTCCCCATTTATAATCTGATATTACAATTCATTGTTTATAAAAAAATAAAAATAAATTATGTGACCTATATAATTCGTCACCTAAGAAAAGAGATAAGTGACGCTGAAAGCGTCATATTTTTCTTCCATTTGTGGCGTAGCTTGGGTCATTTATGTCAAAATAAAATACCTATTTTGGAAATATATGCGATAGACCTAGGCCTGGCAAACGGGTCGTGTCTGTCGTGTTCGTGTCGTTTTCGTGTAACACCTGTTATCTTAACGGGTCGTGTCGTGTCACACCCATTATCTTAACAGGTTGGGTCACTTTATCCAACGGGTAAAGTGACCCGACCCTCTATGACCCGCACGACCCGTTAAGAAAAACATATATTTTTTAAATAAATTTGCACATAACACACATTGCCACATAAATATTATTTCAAAACATTAAAACATTTGTCATTTAAGTACTATATCTACACTCAAAACTAATACTTTTATTAAGTATATAACATAAGATTTTGTGATATCCACATCCACTAGTGTAAATATTTTAAATTGAAGATCCAAATTCAATCATTGTATTCATATAGGGTCAAGGAGTATAGTTGTAAAAAATCATCAAAATCGGAGTTAAAATAACAGTTAAATCATGAATTTTCTTTTATAACCGTCGAAAATTTTTGTCCCGTTACTTGATCTCTGAATGTTTGTTTTTTGTGATTTTGTATTGATGTGATATCGAAACGTATACAAACAAGTTTGACGGTTGAGATTATTGAAACTAGTTTCGAAGAATTCGTATCCCATCAAAACGATAGATTAACTAACACTTAGAGTTTATTTATACTTTCATTAAGTATAACATAAGATTTTGTGGTATCCACCTGTGTAAATATTTTAAATTGAAGATCGAATTCATTCATTGTATTCATATAGGGTCAAGGAGTGTAGCTGTAAAAAAATCTTCAAAATCGGAGTTAAAATAACCGTTAAATCGTGATTTTTCGTTTATAACTATCAAAAAGTTTTGTCCCGTTACTTGATCTCTGAATGTTTGTTTTTTGTGATTTTTTGCTGATGTGCTCTCGAAACATATACAAACAAGTTTGACGGTTGTGATCGTTGAAATTAGTTTCGGAGAATTCGTATCCCATCAAAACAATAGATTGACTAACACTTAGAGTTTATTTATACTTTCATTAAGTATAACATAAGATTTTGTGGTATCCAATTGTGTAAATATTTTAAATTGAAGATCGAATTCATTCATTGTATTCATATAGTGTCACATCCCAGCCCGTGCGGGACCACTTCCTGGGCCCGCTCCACCACCGTAGCACGATATTGTCTGCTTTGGGCCCCGACCACGCCCTCACGGTTTTGTTTCTGGGAACTCACGAGAAATTTCCTAGTGGGTCACCCATCATGGGAGTGCTCTAGCCCCCCTCTCGCTTAACTTTAGAGTTCCTACGGAACCCGAAGCTAGTGAGCTCCCAAAAGGCCTCGTGCTAGGTAGGGATGAGAATATACATTTAAGGATCACTCCCCTGGGCGATGTGGGATGTCACAATCCACCCCCGTTAGGGGCCCGACGTCCTCGTCGGCACACATGCGGCCAGGGTTAGGCTCTGATACCAATTTGTCACATCCCAGCCTAGGTGGGACCACTTCCTGGGCTCGCTCCACCATCGTAGCACGATATTGTCCACTTTGGGCCCCGACCACGCCCTTACGGTTTTGTTTCTGGGAACTCACGAGCAACTTCCTAGTGGGTCACCCATCATGGGAGTGCTCTAGCCCATCTCTCGCTTAACTTCGGAGTTCCTACAGAACCCGAAGCTAGTGAGCTCCCAAAAAGCCTTGTGCTAGGTAGGGATATGAATATACATTTAAGGATCACTCCCCTGGGCGATGTGGGATGTCACAATCCACCCCCCTTAGGGGCCCGACGTCTTCGTCGGCACACACGCGGCCAGGGTTAGGCTCTGATACCAATTTGTCACATCCCAGCCAGGGCGGGACCACTTCCCGGGCCCGCTCCACCACCGTAGCACAATATTGTCCGCTTTGGGCCCCGACCACGCCCTCACGGTTTTGTTTCTAGGAACTCATGAGCAACTTCCAAGTGGGTCACCCATCATGGGAGTGCTCTAGCCCCCCTCTCGTTTAACTTCGGAGTTCCTACGGAACCCGAAGCCAGTGAGCTCCCAAAAGGCCTCGTGCTAGGTAAGGATAGGAATATACATTTAAGGATCACTCCCCTGGGCGATGTGGGATGTCACATATATGGTCAAGGAGTGTAGCTTTAAAAAACCATCAAAATCGGAGCTAAAATAACCGTTAAATCGTGATTTTTTGTTTATAACCGTTGAAAACCTTTGTCCCATTACTTGATCTCTGAATGTTTGTTTTTTGTGATTTTTTGTTGATGTAATCTAAAAGCATATACAAATAAGTTTAACGGTTGGGATCATTTAAATTAGTTTCGGAGAATTCGTATCCCATCAAGTTCAATGGTGTATATTATATATATATATTTGTTTTTATTAAGTAGATTTAAATCTATTTATTTTGTACGTATAATTGACCGGTACATGGAGTAGTACATCATGTGTTATTATAAAAATAGTGGGATATGTCATATGTGTGATAAAAAGTTAATAACTTTAAAATAAAAAAAATTTCTCACCACTTTTATAAATTTTCATTTTTCCCTCTCGTTTTTGTTTCCTTTTCATCTTTTCTTATAATTTTTACTTTTCCCTCCAGCAGCCTACCCATCTTTCCCTAATTCCCTTTCTTTTTTTGTTTTCCTTTCAACTTTTCTTATCATTTTCATTTTCTCTCCCTTGTTCTTCAAAAAGGGCGGCATGGAATGGAATTATCAATTATGAAATCAAATCAATGGATGCATATTAATTAATAATTATTATAATTTTTATAAAATTTAATTCAAAATTATATATATATATATATATATAATTATAGATAGTTAATATTTTGGGGGTATAATTATTATAGTATATATAATTATTATAATTATTATAGTTAATATATATATATATATATTATTGTTTTTAGGGGTATAAAATTGTTAAATTAATATTTATAATTATTATAGTATTTTTTAGGGTTATAAAATTATAAAATTAATATTCAGCTTATCGTGTATCGTGTTACCACGTGTATACCCAAATCAACCCGTTATCTTAACAGGTGCTTATCGGGTTACTCGATAACGACCCGATTCGTTATCGTGTCGACCCGAACACCTGTTAATTTTGTGTCGTGTTGTGTCGGGTTATTGGGTCGTGTCAGAAATTGCCAGGCCTAGATAGACCAATACATATTCCCTGTTTATAATCTGAAATTAAAATTCCCTATTTATAAAATAGAATTACAATTCATATCAAATATAAGGTAATGCTTCGGTTAATTGCATTTTCATTAATAAACTACTTAGGCACATACATCAAGTACATTTCATATACTCACATAAAAATCCCAAAAAAAATCTAAATCTTAGTGTCCCATCTTAGCTCAATGGTAGTTCATTATGAAGGGCACCAAGTCCTCTATACACGTTGGGATGCTAACAAAAGAGAAATCTAAGACACCGAGGAGCTAACCAAAAAAGTTTTACCATGTGCATGACTAAAGCTAGATAACAGTAAGTTCATCATGAAGGCCACTAGCTCCTCTATACATGTTGGGATGCTAACAAAAGAGAAATCTAACACACTGAGGAGCTAACCAAAAAGTTCTACCATGTGCATGACTAAAACTAGATAACAATAAAAGACTTTGTAATATAAATCAGTCTTCTCCATACCAAGGTCTTCCATTTCAGCATATGCACCATCGACATCTGAAAGATCATCATCAGTACTTATAGAATTGTAGATGCCTTGACACTTCTTTGCTAAAAGAGCTTTCACTTGTAATATGAGTATCATTCTTCCTTTTCAACTCTTTATTCTCCCTTTCCAAGTTGACGAAACTAGTTGATAGAAGCTTTATTTGATCTTTCATCTCTGTTAACTCAAAACTTGAAGGCATTGAAGAAACATAATAAGATGTATCCATACGAGGAAAAATACCTACACCATTAACAGATTTTTCCTTCATCCCAAGGTTCTCAGCCCTGATGCCAAACTCATCATCCAATGGAACTTGTAGAGAATCTGGTGGAGTACCATCTGGTGCTTCTTGGATCAATTTCTCCATAACTTCATCCTTTTTTTTTTTCATCTTATCCTTACATAACAAATAGCACCAACAATACTAAAACAGTGAATTCAATATTCATCAATTGCTAAATAAGTAATATATAAACAATAGTACTATGTAAAGAATTCAACTTCTTTTGGTGCTTTGGCTTTCTAGGGGAAAAGATTGAGCGTTAATTGCTCAATGGCTGAAAAGAAACCAAATTGTAAACATAGTTCAAGTCAAAATTTGTCATACCTTATAGCTCTTAGAGTAGTAATATCGCTTATAATTAACAATAATAATGTTAGTTTATGTCATATTTACTTGTCACCTTGTAACATCATTTTTATAGCAATGACCATCATACACAAAAGTGAATTCAATATTGATCAATTGCTAAATACCACATTCATACACAAAAGCGACTTAATATTTCTCTTGAGCAATATCATTTATCCATTGGCCGTTCTTGTTTATGTGGAGAGCCCCTTAATTGTCAATCACAGAAAATGGTTCTCCTTTCTACTCCTCATATTCAAAACAAAATATAACAAACATGAGCATATCGAAATTACACACTAAATTTTATATGTAATTTAATTTCATTACCTTGTGAGCATTCCTAGCATGTTGGATGAATGGCCTTGCCCCTCCTTTGTGATGATACTTTTGTTTCTTTTGATTATCAACATTTTTCTTGGAAACATCCTACATTAGAATGCCATTATGAGGACTACTTGTAGCAACATTATACATAAGAGGAAAATGAAACACCTTGAATCCATGAGTCGTTCTAAAGTATTTATCATCACATCATACTTTTGGTCAGGTTCACGAATATATGGCATGATTTGCAATGTGTAAATTGTAATATAAAAATTTGATCTCAAATTGACATGGAGTTGAAAGGTCATTGAAATTACTAAAAAGGCTCATCATATTCGTAGGTCACTTTCTAAGTATGTTAAAATAATTTAATTACCACAATGTGAATTTGAAATAGTGGATTTTTTTGTTTTTATTATTTTTCTTTGCATTTCGAAGAAGCTCATGTGTTGATCTCTTTTAACGTAGTATGAAATCATATTGTAGACTATGATTTGTAAGAATTTAAAAAAAAATATATATATAAAGAAATTGTTCTACAGAAACATACCAAAGAGCATAAATAAGAAACATGGCAAAGTGTTGTAGCATGATAACATAAATAAGAAAATGTTTTACAGAAACATACCAAAAAGACTTCACTAGTGTAAATATTATCACACAGCCAGTGCCAATGACTCACTGGTCTCTCATTCTATAGTGACTTCTCAGGCAGCTTAGCTTGTCCTCTTGTAGGTGTTTCACATGATAAGTAATGCTCATGCAACTGAAACCTAAACTGGGAGTACAACTTCCCCATCTTCTTATTCACATAAGCAAGAATCTTTGAATTGCACAAGTCTACCTCAAACAGTATCTAAAATCAAAATAAAATATAAATAGATGAGTGGTTGAAATTATTATGACTAAGTTGAAGTAAAGACAAACTCATTAGCAATGACTCTCGCAATTGTTCCTTAGCCATAGTTGGAACCTTCATCCATCTCTGGTAGCACACTGGTGCATAACTTCAAACAAGAATACCTATTTTAGACGTGAAAAAAGCTGACACACTTGCATCAATTAGTACTTGCTGCTTCAAATTAAAGATGACTAGCATCTTCTTCCCGTTATTGGCTCTAAAAGATCATGGAGGTGTTTCCCAAATGACTTTCTACATGTCTTTTTTTTTCTTTTTTTGCAGAAAAATCAAACTTTGTTTCTGGAAACAAAAAACAAATATTTATAAAGTGTTGTCATGATAAGACATAAGAATCAGTGTATAGTTGTATATATCATGTACAACTGTACAATCAAACATAACTCATCTTGACTATTTTGGCATATATAACTCATCTTGAGAAATAAAAGTGGCCTTAATGCATTATGTATGCCTTACAACACCTGGCCTATTCCTTTCTCTGATACAGGTTAGAATCTCTAGGGAGAAAGCAACTGGTCACGTATATGCAATGAAGAAGCTTAAGAAATCAGTGATGCTTCAGAGAGGCCAAGTATATATTCTCTCATACCTTTTTTTTTTTAAATCTAATTTAATTTTTCTTCCCTGGGCTTAGTACAATTGGTGCTTTTTTTTTTGTTTAGGTGGAACATGTGAAAGTTGAGAGGAATCTACTTGCTGAGGTTGATAGTAATTGTATTGTCAAGCTCTATTGTTCATTCCAGAATGAAGAGTACTTGTATCTAATTATGGAATATCTTCCCAGTAGGGATATGATGATTTTATTGATGCACAAGGACATATTGACAGAAGATGAAGCTTGTTGAAATAGATCAAAATCACAAGTAAATCAAGTATGAATTGTGTTAGTGATGCTGCACAATAAAAACAGGAACAACAAGTTGTAATTATCACTATAGCCAAGTTATGGGTTAAAGTGATGGCTACAACCTTCCAACTTGTCATCTCACTTCTTGTTTAACCATACTTCTCTTTTTTTTTGTCAATGTCTCTTCCTAAAATCTGGGATCTCCTCACTTGTAATTATTATTTGTTTAGCCCTTGTTGTGTCGGATTTTCTAGGGCAGAAACCATGTGGTAGGTAGTGGCTGTTGTCCACTATTTTTGTAATCTATCCTCCAACTCTTTATAAGAGCTTTGTTCTCTCTCTCTCTCTCTCTCTCTCTCTCTCTCTCTTGTAAAGATCATGATCAATATACAAACTTTGAAATTCAATAAAGCTAGATTTTATATTGGGGAAACCGTCCTAGCTATTGAGTCCATTCATAAACATAATTACATCCATAGGTACATTGATGTTAGTTTGATTATCTGATTCTACACTTGTACATGATATATACATATGTAGATGCCCTTTTATCTAATTCTTATGTCTTATCATGATGAATGATTGTACAGTTGTACATGATATATACATATGTAGATGCCCTTTTATCTAATTCAAAGGAACATTACTTTGATCAAAATTTACAACATTATTACTATAATAAATATTTATAAAGTGTTGTCATTTAGAATTTTAGTACCTGGGTTATTGTTTGCTAGTTCTTCAGGTGATTGTGATGGTTATAAGGGTTGTGGTGGTGGTGGTTGAGTTGGTGGTACAGATGCATCATTTGGAGGATGTGGTATACGATCCCTCACCATTTTCACCCTCTTTCCTCGCTGCATTGGAGCTGATAATGCAGATAGTCGAACAAAAAATACATTACTTTGGCAAGATTTGTGACAACTTTACTAAGATAAATATTTATAAAGAGTTGTCATTTAGTATTTTTATACCTGGGTTACTGTTTACTAATTCTTTAGATGATGGTGGTCGTGGTGGTGGAGCTAGTAGTACAGATGCATCATTTAGAGGAGGTGGTGTGCGATCCTTCACCATTTTCACCCTCTTTCCTCATTATCCTGGAATTGATAGTGTAACGCCCTTGAAGAGGCAATGGATATCCAAAGAAATGAAAACCTTTTATGCATGCGCATGCATATAAGAATATGGGATCTCGGATTGATGATAACCAATGGTCATTTTGGTTTTTACAAGTAGCTACTAAATTCATCAATGAGCTGTGTTGATATTGAGTCACGTTTTTTTGTTCGTCAACGACAAGAAAAATTATTGGCCAAAAATGGAGAAAGGCAATTCCATTACAATTTTGTAAGAACGTGGAGAAATGGACCTATACATTTGAATACAATACAAATAGCCAAAAGATGTTTGAACCAAAGAGGTTACATATGGGCATTTGTAATACAGTGAAATACACTCACATGATATGACGTAAGGTTACTAATTGAAACTTGAAATTATACTCCTGTAAACGAGTTCATATGAATGGAGAATTATATACGAACGGTTGTGAGTCACCCACATCATATCTCCATAAGTAAATCCCTTAAGCATACAAGGGAGAAAATTGTTCTATATAAATTTCAAAGGAGAATATGTCATGAAGTGTAGAAAATTTTGAAGGATTCAGATTGCTTTAAGAAAGCCCTGGAAGGATAAAGCATAAATTATGTATTCAATACCAATGGATGGTATAAATTGCCTTAGTGAGTACTATCATTATGATATTGTTACAATATACTAAAATCTCTTGCAAGAATCAATGACATTAAATTAGAACTCCTGAAGAGTTGATAATATTAGATTGAGACTCCTGAAGAGTCTAGAAAGTTTATAAAGTGTTGAGAGAGATATTGTCTCGAACTGCAGGATCGAACAATATGCCAACACGAATTTTATCCATGATATTAAAAATCATATGGATTGAAGATTATGAGTTAAATACTAAAATGATTTAGACACTAAGAACGCATCTTTGAGAAGGTAAAGATAAATTGATATTTGGTCCAGAAGTACCACATCATAGTGAAGTATATGCTTTATTGTATTTGGCACAATACACTGAATGAAATGAAGCTTATTTATTAATATCTCTAAGAAATTACAGACATGAGTTAAAGCAAACAGAAGGAAACCTACACAAAGGTTGCTTTTGTGAAGCCTCAGTACTCGGAAGTACCCTAGAAGGGGGAGGCACCGAAGATTGACTATTTGAAGCCTCAATACTTGGTGGAACTCCAGACAGCTTATACAATAGGTATCTTTGGAATAAAGACTGGAACCCTTGATTGTCATTTTGAGTCCGACCTTCAGATTCCAGTAATTGGTCGAGCTTTATTTTCATGCTCGTCGAGTAATTATTTGCAAGCACGTGTGACACTCTATTCTCGTGCTTGAGCCTTCTAATCTCTTGTTTGAGACTTGCCACCTTAGCCATCAGTGATTCAACTTGGCGAGTTCGAGCAAGTAGGCGTTGACCCATATTAGAAACAGAGCCCACACATTGAATATTGAGTGCCAATGAGCCTTGAACTACCGACTTATCAACCGGTTTGAAAGGATTTTGTTATCCTTAGGAGTGGGAAGATTCCTAGCTACCACTGTAACGGTTAGGTCATTCTTCATCACAGAGTCCCCAACCGTAAGATGACTGTTAGAAGATAAGAAGGATGGGCATCATATATTATCCTGACACAACTCGTCTGTATCAGTCATAAGACTTAAATCTAAGCAAATGTTAGATGAGCAAGCCATTTTAAAAAATGATGAAGGAAAAATGAGCTAAAATAAATCTCAAAAGTGCAAGAAAGGAAAATTTCTGCAGGGAAAAATGAGTATATCTGAACAAAACTAATATCTGTATAAAAGAAGAGGCAACTGGGCCACTTGTTCAAAAATTGAAGAGACATCGATTTTTGAATTTCAAAAGCTGGATTTCCCTGCATGACGTCTGTTAACATTTCTCAGACGCAATCTCAGCTTTTTGGATATCACGTGCAACTTTGTCAAAGATCTCTGATAAAGTTGAAAATGCGTGAATCTTACTGTTCTAATTACACCACAGTTGCTAACAAGAGTAAAGGCACATCACCACTACCTACTATTGGGAAATCCCTATATATGTCAACCTCTATCTTCCATAACAAGGTAGACCTGAAAAAATATCTAACTCTTCCTCCTTTTTGAGAATGCATCTTCAACAAAGCATCTCGAAATACTTAATTTTCTTCATCTCCGAGAATACCTCTTCAAACAAGTCACACCAGAGCAAGAGTATCTCATATCATCAAGGTCGAAAGCAAGGGTATCTCATATCATTATTTTCCTTGTCCTTTTTCTTTGTTGTTGCTCTTACCTGCAAGACGAGGAAAAAGAAAGCAATCAGTCGGAACTTGAAATCAAACTTCCAGTCAAGAACCGACTGCCTAGAAACTTTCCTGATTGCTTACCTAGCATCGCTCCAAAGTACTCATTTTCAACTGTTGATATGATGATAGCTGCTAAGCATGATGAGTCGTTGAAAAGTGATGTTTTGAAGAACCATCCAAATGCAAGGTTTGCATTCCACTCCTGTATCAGAGGGCAAATACTGCAAGGGAAGATGCCAAACCTGCATGGGGAAAAACTAGGGAAAGTACCACTTTTAAAAAAGGAGCAGATAAGGTAAGTGAAAATGATACAGTGAAGCATACGGAGGTAAGCACAGTAAAACACATGCCAATTCATCCCAAACAAAGCTAAAGATCACTTGCTACGTGAAGCTCCTCATTGTCCAATTTCATTCAAGATCAAGCCTCAACGTGAAGGAAAAATTTTGTCCTAGCTAAGAACATGTATGAACATTTGAATACATATGCAAAATATTAACTTTTTAAATTAGGCATGCATCCAAAACAATTCATAAAACCCATGACTTTCAAAGCCTAGTAAATGGTGAACCAAGACTCTTTAACACTTTAAAGAGAAGAAAGGATTTAGAGAATCATTACCCTTGAAGCTCATCCTTGATTACACAAGGGATTCACCCAAGTGGAGGGCCTTCAAGTCACCTCCTTGCTTCCTTGAGGATATGTTCTCCAAAACACCAAAAGCTTGATGTCTCCAAGTCTCCACACCAAAGATAAATTGTGAAGATAAAATGGATGACTTAGGGAAGAAGAAATTGCCAGATTTTCCCTCCCTATGTGGCCGGCCCTTTAGAGAAATTAGAGAGAAAGTGTTTCACCCAATTTCATCCAAAAGAACCCCTAAATGAAATAAAGCTATAAAGTTGTATTTATACTTCATTTCTAGTGAGTGGCAAACTTGTAAATAACACAAGTTTGCTACCCCTCACCCTTATGCCCGGCCTTAGCTTTGTCTTTGGGCTAATTGCCCAATTTGTTTTAGTTGTCATACAACTTAAACATAATGGGCCTTGTGGACCAAAACACTTTTGGGCCCCGAAACCCAAAACTAACTTAGAAGCCCAATACGAACGTTTCGTATAATTAATTAACTAATTAATTAATTTTGACCATTCTTCAATTAACTATTTAATTGCTTATCCATTTCATTTAATTACTTCACTTTCATCTTTACTCGGTGTACGATCCATTAGGTTCCAATTAGCGAGGCAGTGGGCGATGTTACTCTTAACTATCGTTTGTGAATTGAAACCACATTTCAATTCTCCCTTAAGATTAGTGTTTGCCAATCTTTAGGGCTACCACAAACCATGAGTGACACCTAGCAGCATGTCATGGTTACCCAAGCTAAGTAGAAGTGGTTGGAGAACCTATCTAGTTACAATTACAATGCAATACGGTCCTTCTCTAATACAATACTCTTAATCACATCGTTTAAGTGATAGTTTGTTTCATGTCTACTATCCAATGTGATACTTCTCTATATGATTCGCTTGAATAAGATTTGGAACAAATTCCCTTAGTCATATTCATATGCTTTGGCCAAAGACTCTCGAATCATATCTTAGAGTATTCTCTTTCCATAAGGTTAGAGATCCCTTGTTGTGCATTCATATGTCTACATGACTAGATAGCTTGACCCCAACCATGCCGTGGACACTCCAAAGGAACGCCATTTGACACGATCAAAGATCAAGGACCTAACCATTAGACATCAATGATGCCTCAGGTCAAAGGACTACTTTGCATATTGTAACCTTGAGTTCTTACATGACATGTATGTTTGAACTCTCTTTTTGATCGTAGTTCAGTGTACTCGATTACTCTTTCAAGCACCTATGTGTTTGTCTTAGTGTCCGACACTAAATGACTTGAGACTTGTCATATCCACGCTTGAGTCGACATAACACATACTAACCTTAGCGGATTGTCAATGCCCAATTGGCAACCCTATGGCTAGGAACGTTTTAGGAATGAGCATAAGAGAAAGGTCTCGTAAATCTAACTTACTTAGATCACTTATCTCTTAGATCAAATACATTCCTTGGATTCCCTTATTGATTAAACACAAGATACAATAAACAGTGATTAACAATAAGCTTTGCCCTCTATTAAACATATATATAAGTTTAATACAATAAGTATTCCAAAAAGCTATTACATCAAATGAGTGGCTTTGTGGGCATACTTCCAACAATCTCCCACTTGCACTCAAAGCCATCCTCCCATGTATCTAATACCCATCTTTTCCATATGGCGGTCAAGTTGGACTTGAGACATTGGCTTCGTCAGTGGATCTGCTACGTTATCGGCTGAAGCAACTTTGAGAATGTTGACTTTCCCCTCGGCAGCATATCTTCTAATGATATTAAAGCGCCTGTCAAAATGTTTGTTCTTTTGATGTGCCCTGGGTTCCTTGGCTTGAGCTATCGCCCCACTATTATCACAGTACAAAGTTACTGGTGATGTAATGGTTGGAACCACTCCAAGTTCAGTGATGAACTTCTTCATCCAGAACGCTTCTTTGCCGGCTTCAGCTGCAGCGACATATTCTGCCTCTGTCGTGGAATCAGCAATTACACTTTGTTTCTTGCTTTTCCAGCTGACAGCCCCACCATTCAGAGTGAATACATATCTAGAGTTGGAACTTCTATCATCGACGTCAGATTGGAAATCTGCGTCTGTATAGCCTTCCACTCGCAACTCTGTCGCTCCTCCATAAACGAGGAACATGTCCTTAGTTCTTCTTAAGTACTTAAGGACCGTCTTGACAGCTGCCCAGTGTTCTGATCCTGGGTTTGATTGATATCGACTAGTAATGCTCACAGCATATGCGATATCGGGCCTTGTGCATATCATGGCATACATGAGACTTCCTATGGTAGAAGCATAAGGAATAATGTTCATTTTCCGTATCTCTTCAGGAGTCTTAGGTCCCATGGACTTAGAAAGGTGAATTCCATGTCTCACAGGAAGAAAACCTTTCTTAGATTGTTCCATCTGGAACCTACTTAGCACCTTATCAATGTACATAGATTGGGATAATCCAATTAGTCTTCTGGATCTATCACGATAGAGCTTTATCCCAAGTACATAAGATGCATCTCCTAAATCTTTCATGTGGAAGGTTTTGGACAACCACATTTTTACAGAAGAAAGTACTGCAGTGTCATTCCCGAACAGTAATATGTCATCTAAATATAACACTAGGAATACAACTGCATCCCCTACGACTTTTTGATAAACACAATTGTCGTCTTCGTTTTGAGTAAAACCAAACGATTTGATTTCAGTATCAAAACGGATGTTCCAGCTCCTGGAGGCTTGCTTAAGTCCATAAATGGACCTCTGAAGCTTGCATACCTTAGTCTTTTCAGACTTGGACAGGAAACCTTCGGGTTGAGCCATGTAAAGCTCTTCCTCTAGGTAGCCGTTCAGAAAGGCCGTCTTCACGTCCATTTGCCAGATTTCATAATCATGGTACGCAGCTATAGCAAGCAAAATCCGAATGGACTTAATCATGGCTACATGAGAGAAAGTTTCTTCATAGTCAATCCCTTCTCGTTGCCTGTAACCCTTGGCTACTAGTCTAGCCTTATAAGTCTCCACGTTCCCATCAACGCCTATCTTCCTCTTGAACACCCATTTGTTTCCAACAGGTACAATACCTTCTGGAGGGTCTACAAGAGTCCAGACCTGATTTTGATACATGGAATCCATCTCGGATTTCATGGCCTCTTGCCATCTCTTTGAATTAATGTCGGACATTGCTTCTTTGTAGTCGCTAGGGTCCTCCTTTGTGTCATTGTCACCCAGAAGGTACAATTCCGCAAAGTCATTGTCTAAGCCATACCTCTTAGGTGGCTTACTAACCCTTTCAGATCTACGTGGAGCTGGGGGTCCAGGAACAGGGTTGTCAACTTGTTGAGTGCTTGTTTGTGGTTCATCATTAATCTCATTAATTTCCATCTCTTTACTTATAGTTTCTTTGAGAACAAATTCGTCCTCTAGTAACTTAGCAGTTTTGGCGACAAAGACTTTCTGGTCGTCAGGATGGTAGAACTCGTATCCCAAAGTCTGTTTGGAATACCCCACAAAATAGCACTTAACAGACCTCGCTTCAAGCTTGTCACCTTCAAGCCTTTTAACGTAAGCCGGACAACCCAAAATCCTAATATGATTAAGATTTGT
Source organism: Crataegus laevigata (assembly GCA_963580275.1). Lineage (NCBI taxonomy): Eukaryota > Viridiplantae > Streptophyta > Magnoliopsida > Rosales > Rosaceae > Crataegus > Crataegus laevigata. The sequence continues at coordinate 5,733,849 of OY756938.1, forward strand.
TCTTTTGCCATGCCATATCTCATATGGCGTTTGTGAAACTGACTTGGAAGGTACTCTATTAAGCAAGTAAGCTGTTGTATATAGAGCGTATCCCCAGAATGTAACTGGTAGATCAGCGGAACTCATCATAGAACGAACCATGTTCATCAAGGTTCGGTTTCTCCTCTCAGAAACTCCGTTATGCTGAGGAGTTCCTGGTGGAGTCCACTGTGACACTATTCCACACTCTTTGAGATAATCTAGGAACTCGTTACTCAGATACTCTCCCCCTCGATCTGATCTTAGGATCTTTATCTGTTTCCCAGTTTGCTTCTCAACTTCATTCTTGAATTCTTTAAACTTTTCAAATGACTCTGACTTGTACTTCATAAGATATACATAGCCAAACCGAGAGTGATCGTCGGTGAATGTGATATAGTAGGAGAAACCTCATCTCGACGTAGTAGACATAGGTCCACATACGTCAGTGTGGATTAACCCTAGAATTTCAGTGGCACGCTCTCCTTTCCCAGTGAATGGAGATTTGGTCATCTTACCTTTCAAGCAACATTCACAAGTACCCATCCGGTCATTACCTAATGGGTGGAAATATCCGTCTTTCGACATCCTGCGAATCTTTTCAAGGTTCACATGTCCAAGTTTAAGATGCCACATCTTTTCTTGGTTAACTTTTTCTCTAGCCCTTTTGGGTTTTGAGGTATTCCCGCTTTCAATACAGTGCATCCCACTATTCGTCTCTAGGTGAAAAAGTCCCTCTATCATATTACCATGAGAGATAATACGACCGTTCAAGTATAAAGTGCAACTCATTTTGTCAAACAATACTGAGTGCCCATCTCGTAAAAGCTTAGAGATAGAAATCAAATTCTTTATACATGAAGGAAAATAAAAACAATTTTTAAGTTCCAGGACTTCCCCAGAGGGTAGGTTAAGCATGTAGGTGCCTATTGCTTTTGTAGAGATTTTAGTGCCGTTCCCAACTCGCACAACCATCTCCCCATTGCGCAGTGTCTTGCTCCCTGCTAGTCCCTGCATCGTATTACAGATATGTTGACTAGCGCCTGAATCAAATATCCAGGAATTGGAGCTCACTGTAAAAGCACTCTCTATGACAGAAATAGTCTCTTCAAAAGTTCGTGTCATAAGGCTCGCAATGCGCACCCTGTATTTCTTTTTCCAACGTTCATCCTTTCCACAATGAAAGCATGTTCCTTTGGATTTTATTGCCTTCTTCTTTTTCAATCCTTTCCTTATGTTTGCATTCTCACTCCCACTGTTTCTTTTGAAACCTTTTTCAAATTCACAGCACATGTCAATCATCTCTTCAAAAGTATGATTGAATCTATTCACTTTGTAGTTTACAATAAACTTAGTGAAATCATCCGAGAGAGATGCAAGGAAAAAATCTTGGGCCATTTTCCCATCGATGGAAGTTCCTAAACTTTCAAGATCTTGAAAGATCCTTTCCATCTTTTGTCCATGTTTATGGACCGATGCCCCCTTTGCCATTTTGGCATTTAATAGACTACAAACATTTGAGAATCGTACATTACTAGTCTCTATGTCATGCATCTTATGCAAACTTTTAACCATGGCACATGAAGTGTCCATGTGCTTATGTAACTTCATAAGTTCCTCACTAAGTGAAGTGAGGATTAAGCATTTGGCTTGTAAGTCATCCTCATAGTGTCTAGCATAATCATGACACTCCTCCTTTGAAGCTAGTTTCTTAGGAGGTACATGAGGTGGGGATTGCTTAAGCACATACAATATGTCTCTCACCTTTGAGACATTCTCAATATGGCGATACCAAGCAAGGAAACGTTGGCCACTAAGGCCCCTTTTGTCAAGTATAATGGTGGGTATAATTTTAGGCATGTCGTTCACTACATAACATAACATAAATCGCATTAGATTGTTGATAAACTACTTGATTGGGTCTTGAATCAAATAGTACCACCCACTATTTTTGGCAAATTCCATATCCCTCAATAGAATCCGAGAGTTATATTGAACTCTTAGCGGGTTATGGGAGACTCACCATTACCAAGCCCACCTCAGAAGAATATCTTATTGGTTAGCAAAAATAATGATGAGAGAATAACGCTTTACTCATTTACAACGTTTGTAATTACCCATCTCGTTTGGCCTCTAGAGAATGGTGCCTCAGAAGAATATCTTATTGGCACCATTGCACTTAGTTAAGTCATTCCCACCATGCTAGTTTAAGTAGGGTTTCAAGAATAGCCTCAGAAGAATATCTTATTGGCCATACTCGTTGCCTACTTTCACTTCATCATATGTTTATAGGCTTCTCCTGAATGTAAGCACATACTTTGCAACCCCAGAACTGGACGAATACGGTGTATGAGTCACAAACGATTGAAACCCATCATGGTGGAAGGCCTACGAAGAGACATTCAAAGCATCTCTCGCTTATCAACTTAATATTCATTTTTGAGGGAGTAGTTTTGGGCTACATCAAAACATTTTAATCACATTAAAAGAACAAGGGCCTATCACAACTATTGGTCCAAGTTTATATGAATTAGTAGCATATAATACTCCCACTGTTTCGTTGAAACAAGCGAGACTATATGGAACTACTAACGAATGCATTGCATCCTCATATGGACTATATAGTCGTTTTAGGTTTTAGGATGATTATGAACCGTTTGATTTGATCCAACACGAGCCTTGTGTTGGACCTTGGGTTTAAGGTAGATTGTTTGTTGATTTTAATTACGCGTTTAATCTAATTAAACCGTTATTTCCTATTGGGCGTTGGACCCAACTATTCCAATTTGCATACAATTAAACAAATAGGAATACATGAAATAAAGAGAAGGGCTTATGCCCTCTTACAACACATTGGAGGACTTATGTCCTTTACAACAAATTGAATTAATCAAATTACATTCATATCTACTCTAATAAACCCATACATTCATAATGTTAAGCGGCCAATCACATAGCTCAATTATCGTGGCTTGGTTCATAATCACCCCTTTTCTTAATTAATCAAAATTAACTAAGAAAGCAACTTTTAAACAATTAGTTTTTGGATCCATAAAATTGATTTAAATGGAACTAAATAAAATGAAAATCCAATTCTCATTTAAAGAGACAAAACCATTTTTTTTTGTTCTCATTTTGTTTTGGGCCAAAAACAATGACCACAACTATTTGGGCCATTATGCAAAAACAAAAAAAACTTTTGGGGTCACTTTGCAAAAACACAAAAGTCCACAACTTCATGTAATTGCAACTAGAACCCAAAAATTTTAACAATTGCTAAAACTTCCTTAAAGGAACAAAACAATTTGTCCTTTAATGGTTTTGGACCTTTACGCAAAATACGTAAACTTTTGGGCCAAAATGCAAATACACAAAAGTATCAAAACTTTATGTAATTGCACAAAAGGCCCAAAAATATCCCACTTGGGGGGGGGGGGGGGGGGGGTTGCCGGCCTTAAGAGTCAACAAGTGAAAAAATTTTCAAAATTTTTGCAAGTTGATTTCAAATACAAATATCTATAAAGTATGATAATGTTTTAAAATCAAATATCTTTTAAGTGAGAAGAAATTTTGTCTAACATTAAATTTGTTTTGTCAAACTTAAAAGATATTTCTTTTACTTCACAATGAAGTCTTCTCCCAATTTTAACAAACCAAAACTTTATGAAAAACATAAAATCTTTGAATCAAAACTTCAAAACTTTTTGTTCTTGGCAAGAACTTCAAGAACATTGAAGAACACTCATGAAAACTCATAATAGCTCCATGAATGTTTTCATTTACCAAAAACCAAATTTTTCACAACTCAAAAGAGGGTTAATATTCTAGGGTACTTAGGGGTTCCAAAGAACACATTAAAACCATTTTAACAAGACTAATTTGGACCCAAAAAGTCACCCTTTGATTTTGGCCGAAAATACCAAAAAATTTTGGCACCAAATTTTAGTTCCAATATTCATGCTTTTATGAACTACATCTACAACATTTGAGATGCTAAATTTTCAAGCAAAATTTATATTCAAAGCAAGAACAAAGCTTGTAACATTTACAACACATAAATCACAAGTTATGAAAATCACAAAACCCAAAAGGATTCACCATAAACTAGGCCTAGGCTCTGATACCACTTGAAGGAAAAATTTTGTCCTAACTAAGAACATGTATGAACATTTGAATACATATGCAAAATATTAACTTTTTAAATTAGGCATGCATCCAAAACAATTCATAAAACCCATGACTTTCAAAGCCTAGTAAATGGTGAACCAAGACTCTTTAACACTTTAAAGAGAAGAAAGGATTTAGAGAATCATTACCCTTGAAGCTCATCCTTGATTACACAAGGGATTCACCCAAGTGGAGGGCCTTCAAGTCACCTCCTTGCTTCCTTGAGGATATGTTCTCCAAAACACCAAAAGCTTGATGTCTCCAAGTCTCTACACCAAAGATAAATTGTGAAGATAAAATGGATGACTTAGGGAAGAAGAAATTGCCAGATTTTCCCTCCCTATGTGGCCGGCCCTTTAGAGAAATTAGAGAGAAAGTGTTTCACCCAATTTCATCCAAAAGAACCCCTAAATGAAATAAAGCTATAAAGTTGTATTTATACTTCATTTCTAGTGAGTGGCAAACTTGTAAATAACACAAGTTTGCTACCCCTCACCCTTATGGCCGGCCTTAGCTTTGTCTTTGGGCTAATTGCCCAATTTGTTTTAGTTGTCATACAACTTAAACATAATGGGCCTTGTGGACCAAAACACTTTTGGGCCTCGAAACCCAAAACTAACTTAGAAGCCCAATACGAATGTTTCGTATAATTAATTAACTAATTAATTAATTTTGACCATTCTTCAATTAACTATTTAATTGCTTATCCATTTCATTTAATTACTTCACTTTCATCTTTACTCGGTGTACGATCCATTAGGTTCCAATTAGCGAGGCAGTGGGCGATGTTACTCTTAACTATCGTTTGTGAATTGAAACCACATTTCAATTCTCCCTTAAGATTAGTGTTTGCCAATCTTTAGGGCTACCACAAACCATGAGTGACACCTAGCAGCATGTCATGGTTACCCAAGCTAAGTAGAAGTGGTTGGAGAACCTATCCAGTTACAATTACAATGCAATACGGTCCTTCTCTAATACAATACTCTTAATCACATCGTTTAAGTGATAGTTTGTTTCATGTCTACTATCCAATGTGATACTTCTCTATATGATTCGCTTGAATAAGATTTGGAACAAATTCCCTTAGTCATATTCATATGCTTTGGCCAAAGACTCTCGAATCATATCTTAGAGTATTCTCTTTCCATAAGGTTAGAGATCCCTTGTTGTGCATTCATATGTCTACATGACTAGATAGCTTGACCCCAACCATGCCGTGGACACTCCAAAGGAATGCCATTTGACACGATCAAAGATCAAGGACCTAACCATTAGACATCAATGATGCCTCAGGTCAAAGGACTACTTTGCATATTGTAACCTTGAGTTCTTACATGACATGTATGTTTGAACTCTCTTTTTGATCGTAGTTCAGTGTACTCGATTACTCTTTCAAGCACCTATGTGTTTGTCTTAGGGTCCAACACTAAATGACTTGAGACTTGTCATATCCACGCTTGAGTCGACATAACACATACTAACCTTAGAGGATTGTCAATGCCCAATTGGCAACCCTATGGCTAGGAACGTTTTAGGAATGAGCATAAGAGAAAGGTCTCGTAAATCTAACTTACTTAGATCACTTATCTCTTAGATCAAATACATTCCTTGGATTCCCTTATTGATTAAACACAAGATACAATAAAACAGATCAATATTTTAACGAGTCAATCAAAAACTTGTGGCTATCCAAAGGGGAGTGTTGTAATTCACAAGCCATTCATTGTGGATGGCCACCTATCCCACTACCAATCCACTATTCAGCCCACTACAACTTTTGTCTATAAAATGGATGAGAATGAGGAGACTATAGATACACAGATAGACATACGGCTGAAAATAGAGAAAAGAAAGAAGGCAATATAAAAATGTATGTCAGTCGGAGTCACCTAACGTGACATGTACGACTGGGCCTATAGTTCATCAATCTAGGCTAGCGCACGAGTCAGAGTCACCTAGTGTGACCTGTATGACTAGGCTGGGTGTAAATATGTACACTCAAGTGCTACGATCACGTGAAGCTGTGCGATAAATCACAGGTCACCTACGAGTCGGAGTCACCTAATGTGACATGTACGACAGGCCGGCACCAGACTTGAATCCAAGGTGAGCGTCTGGTGCGGGAGGTGAACATCACCTGAACGACTGGCCATGGCCCGGGGCGGGAGCACTAACACCGGGGTGTAGCCATGATGAGCTCTAAATAAATGTATGCATGACAATCCAATACAACCAATTCAATAATATAATACTTACTTGAAGCTTACCTGAGCATCTGCAGCATCACACAATACAATTCACAAGTATAACAATGCAATATTTAAAATGTAACTTATTTACGACATGACAAGCAAAGCATAATTCTATATAAAAACGTTTCTGGAAACTGTAAAGTACATATATATGTATATATAGAAAATAAATATCCACTCACTGATAAGTAGTAGGATCGTAACCCCCTAGTCTAGCTTGTCCATGCTCATCCTCAGGGTACGTCTCGCCTATATGCGATACAACTATTTTACGTTAATTAAATAGCACATATACTAAACTTAGGAATAACTTCTCATATCTTGCTCAAATGTAAGAATTGAATATATGAACGTGATTTACGCTACGATATGAACCCATACATATTTTTAGAAATTTTTGTGGACATTGGATGCGTCGCCACGCGCAGGCACGTGTGGTTTGTGTGACTGACGACATCAGAATATTTTGTTAGTTTGATAGAATATTCCATTAAATATAACTAACGGTACCTGATGCCGTTAGGAATATTCTGTCAACTTTGACGGAATATTCTTCTTTTTCTCCAGTGAACCTCGCCGGTCGCTGCCACCGAAGCCATCGTCTGAACTCGCTGGAAACTGAAAAAAAATTCAAATGCTTATATCTACTTCATTTCTTAACCAAAATCCATGAAATTTATATAGATTTAAAGCTCTTGAGGAGTAGAACACGTTCGTACCTATTAGAAGTCCAAAATCGAAAAATGGTCTAAACATTCCTTGAAAAATCTGGCCAAAACTGACAGTTCTCGAACTTACTTAAACTGACATTAACTCCATTCTAAATTTATTCCAAAGTTCTAGGGAAGTTGCGTAGGGACTTTTTCGGGTTGTAAAACTTTGTAAACTTGTCGGGATCATGTCGGAGCTCGTCAGTTGATGGTTAAAACTCACTAAAACTGGAATCTATGGGTATTGGTAGGCTCGTGACCTTGAAAGGAACACGATGGTAGTCTTCATAGGTTCAATCCCTGTGAGTTTGATGATGGTTGTGAGTTGGGGTGTCCCGGGTGCAAAAGATAGAGAAGCAAGAGGAAGAAGAGTTAAGAATGAGAGAAAGAAGAAAGAGTGTATGTGTGTGTGCATGCATGATTGGGCAGAAGAAGAAAATAAATAATTTTAATTGGCTTAACAGAAATAAAAGCCAAAAAATCTGATTGGTTTAGAAGAAATAGGAGCCAATGTAATTGGTGCATAATTTACCCGTTTATGCACTCAATTAATCGTAACTTTTCTGTTACTGTTCCGATTTGGCCCTAACTCGCGTCAACGTGCTCATGATGTTGAGTACAATTTAATTACAATAGCGAGAAAAATAATTTAAAACTGCACATGTACATCCACGTCACTTAGCCAATGAAGGCATATTCGTCATTTTACACACTCGGGAAGGAAATTATATAATAATTTAGGATGGGTTGTCACAGTCTACCCCCTTAAGAAAATTTTGTCCCCGAAATTTCAACACAACATATCAATAATCATAAAACAGACGTGGATATAGGTCTCGCATACGCTCATCAGTTTCCCAGGTGGCTTCCTCAACTGAGTGGTTCCCCCATAAAACTTTCACCATACGAACAATCTTGTTCTTGAGAACCTTATCTTTCCAATCCAAAATTATCACCAGCTCCTCATCGTAGATCAAATCCGATTTAAACTCTAGTGGCCGAGGAGGAATTACGTGTGACGGATCAGAGACATATCTACGAAGCATTGATACATGAAACACATCATGTACCTTTGATAAGTCTGGAGGTAGCTCAAGCCAATAAGTAAATTCACCAACTCACTCAGTGATTTGATACGGTCCAATATATTGAGGACTTAGCTTACCTTTCTTTCTGAACCGTACCATGATTTTCTATGGAGATAGCTTCAAGAATACCCAATCTCCAACCTTATATACCCTGTCAGTGGAATGTCCATCGACGATACTCTTTTGTCGATCCTAGGTCACCTTCAGGTTAGCTTTAATCACCTGAATGTTCTGTGTAGTCGTATCCATAATCTCAAGGCCCACTAGCACTCTCTTGCCGACTTCAGACCAACATAATGAAGTACAACATGATTTTCCATAGAGCGCCTAAAAAAGTGACATGCCAATGCTAGAATGATAATTGTTATTATAAGCAAACTTAATCAAAGCTAGAATGATAACTGTAAAGCAATTTCAAACCCAGAGCTTCTTGGAAAGCTACCTAGAATTTAGAAGTGAATCTGGGATCCCGATCAGAAATGATACTAACTGGAACACCATGATACTTAACAATCTCTGAAATGAAAAGTTTAGCTAATCGACTCAAAGAGTAATTCTCTCGAACAGGCAAAAAGTGCGCTGACTTAGTAAGTTGATCAACTATCACCCAGATACCATTCTAACCATTCCGCATACGAGGAAGCTTGTACACAAAATCCATGGTAATATCCTCCCATTTCCACTGAGGTATGGGAAGTGCCTGCAGTAACCCAAAATGTTTCTTCCTTTCCGCCTTGACTTGCTGACATACAGCACAACGGCTCACATATTCAGCAATTTCTCTTTTCATACTGGGCCAATAATAAAATGGTCGGATTGTGCGATACATCTTGGTACTCCCAGGATGCATCGCATAAGCCGAAATATGTGCTTCATCAAGTATTTCTTTCTTTAATTCTGCTATGTCTGGCACATACATCCGGTCACCCTGCATAAGCATACCATCGGGTCTTCGAATCTTGAGGTTTTTCTTCTTTCCCCTGGACACTGCCTGCATCAACTCCTGAGATTTCAGATCATTCACCTAAACTTCGAGCATATGATCCAACAAAAGCTATCTGACCTAAAACTTGGCAAGTAAAGCTTCTTCCCGATCTTTCACCTCTAATTTCACTCTTGTAGACCTTAATTCTGTAAAGAGAGGAATACGACATGCATGCAGAGCATTAAGTTGGTTGCATGATTTCCTGCTAAGTACATCTGCCACCGTGTTCGCACGACCAGGGTGGTACTCAATTATACAATCATAATCGCTAAGCAACTCTATCCATCTCCATTGCCGTAGATTAAGATCTTTTTAGTGAAAATGTACTTAAGGCTTTTATGATCGGTGAAAATTTGACACTTTTCCCCATACAGATAATGCCTCCAAATCTTCAAATAAAAAAAAAAGCCGCCAACTCGATATCGTGGGAAGGATAATTCATCTTATTGGGCTTTAACTGTCGCGAGGCATACATGATCACCCTACCATGCTGCATTAGTACACAGCCTAAACCATTCAAAGAAGCATCACTATAAATTTTGAAGTTCCCACTGTCATTTGGAAGTGCCAAAACAGGTGCATAAGTGAGACAATCATCATCTTACTTGAAATTAACTCCCTTCCTAGTCAACCTCGTCAATGGTAGAGCTATAGCTGAGAAATCTTTCACAAAACGTCGATAATAGCCTGCAAGACCGAGAAAACTTCATACTTCTGTGACAGTCCGTGCCTGCTCCCAATTCTCCATTGCAGCTACTTTCTAAGGGTCTACCAGAATACCCTGGGTTAATATCACGTGTCCTAAGAACGACACTTGATCCCGCCAAAATTGACATTTACTAAACTTTAGCATACAACTGATTTTCCTTTTAACTTCTTTAGAACCATGATGAGATGTCTAGTATACTCTGCCTCAGATTTAGAATATACCAAAATACCATCGATGAAGACAATGACAAATCTATTGAGATACGGGCTAAATTCCAAATTCATTAAGTCCATAAAAGCTTCTGGATCATTCGTTAACCCGAATGGTATCACGAGGAACTCGTAATGACCATATCGAGTCTGAAATGCCGTCTTCGGGACATCTTCACTACTGATCTTCAGTTGATAATAACTAGATCTTAAATCAATCTTTGAGAAAACATAGGCACCTCAAAGCTGATAAAAAAAGTCATCAATACGAGGTAACGGATAACGATTTTTAATCGTCACCCGGTTCAACTTTCTATAATCAATACATAGCCTTAGAGTCCCATCTTTCTTTCACACAAATAAAACTGGAGTTCCCCAAGGAGAAGTACTCAACTGAATAAAACCCTTATCAACCAGTTCTTGCAGCTGGGTTTTCAATTCTCTCAATTCAGCATTAGCCATTCAATAAGGGGTTAAAGAAATAGGATCTATACGTGGAATTAAATCAAAATTGAATTCTACCTCACGATTAGGTGGTAGGCCGGGTAAATCATTTGAAAAAACATCAGGAAAGTGTTTGACTACACGAACATCCTCTACACGAGTAGAAATGTCTTCATTCAGCACCACATGAGCTAAATAGCCCTAACAACATTTCCTCAACAACCACTTCACTCTCACAGTCGAAATAACGCCATGTCTTAGCCCACTACGCTCGCCAAAAAAAGTAATCACAGGCAAGCCCGATCGATGAAAGGTAACAACCTTTTGATAACAATCCAACTGGGCACAATTGTAGTGTAACCAATCCATATCCAGAATGACATCAAAATCAACAATATCCAGTAGAACAAGATTAGCTGGCATGACTACATCCTCCACTAGAACAGGACATCCTTGATATGCCCAGCTAACATAACAAGTCTCACCTCTAGGCATCGAAAACTCTAACTTATAACCGAGATATGTGGGATATGATTGAGTCTTTTGACCAAACATATGAGAAATAACAAAATGCGTAGCACCCTAATCAATTAATACTCTAGCAAAATGACCAAGAATATTCAACGTACCCATAATCAAATCAGGGTTGCTCGGAGTATCTTGCAAAGTGAGGTAATGAACACGACCCTGTGCCTGTTGATGGCCTCCACGACCTCTGTTTCCTTGATTACCACGTCCTTGAATACCTCATCCCTAACTGGGAGGATTAGGCTGTCTCGTCGAATTAGCGCTACTAGAAGCGACAACAAGGTTCTAAGACTGCCCTCCAGCATACCATTGTGGTCCATCACTCTGATATGGTGTATAAGGCGTATAGCCTCCCTGATATGGTGGATAACCACCCTAGTAATACGGATCAGTTGGATACTGATATGCTCCTCCAAAATACGGAGCTACGTCCCCCTGATAGTGGTAAGCACCACCATAACCCGTCGAATTATTGCTACTAGGTCCCTAAATCTGCTAAAGGGGAACTGCTGGTGGTAAGGCAGGAGGTTGAGGTTTCTGCTGATTTTGCGGCCACTGGTTAGCTTAATGCCTCATCTGACCACAAGTGAAACATCCACTGCTACCTTGCCTACATTCCCTAAAATGACAATTATTGCCTATTCGGCAAAATAGAGCACCAGAACTGTTAGGATTTCTCTGCCTCTGGAATTGGGATCCACCTATGGGCCTGCAGCCCCTCCGTGGCATAGCAGAATTCGAACCACCACTAGATGAACCAGAACTATTGCCACTTCGCTTAAAATTCTGTCTTACGAGGACCGTAAGATAACTGCCCTTTATCCTTATTATTATTATTATTTTTTCTGAGTATTACCCTTTTCTTCTTCCTCATCACTGTCATCTAGGGCATTCTTGGAATTCCCAAACTTCAAAGAATTCTTAGTATGTAGAATAAGGAGTCGAAGTTTCCATAGAACGTAACTTCTTACAACTCATTTTTTTAAAACGTCAAAGCATCTCAGCAGGATTCGTAGCAATCTTTAGACAATATCAGGACAAGTCTATGAACTTTCGATGATAATAGTGGCGGACATTTTCCCTTGCTTCAAATTCGAGAATTCATCCCTCTTATGATCCAGATACTTCGGTGGTATAAATCTGGTCCGAAACTTCTGTTTAAACACCTCACAATTCATAGCATCTTGAACTGACAATGGTCGTGATTCTTGAATTTACCATGATGCAACCTCACATCATAAAAACCAAGTGGTTGTCTCGACCCACCTATCATCTGAAATAGTTCCCTGATGCTATATAACTCGAAAAGTCTTCTCAATATGATCAAGCCACAACTCAGATTTCTCAGGTCCCTCGTTGTCCAAGAAATTATTAATCTGAAAGTGGGATACTGTTTCCAAAGTAGTCCTTTGAGGAGGATAAAGTGAGGACTGAATAACATGAGTTATAGCTTCACCCAATTGTCCAAAGTCAGGAAAAGCAGTCTCAGAGGAAGTATGTGTGTCTCTACGAGGCGACATTGTTCTGACATAAGAGATCAAAATGATTAGGACTTAAGCAAAGAATATAGGACTACCCAACCTAAGCTCTAATACTAAACTGACGCACCCCGATTGGAGTCGAAGCATGATGGCCGTCACGTGAGGGTGACGTAGCCAAGTGCGCAACAGAAGTGATAATAATGAGAAAATATGAATAAATAAAAACCAAAACTAAACTTATTTAAACTAGGGATAATATGTAAGTGTGTGAAAGTGATCAAGTATATGATACACACATATCAGAGCAAAGGTAATACAAAAGTGCAGTCGAACTAACTAAGTACTAATTATACAAACATGAAGAAGATCCCTACATTTATTTAGTAGGACGTCAGAATAGCCAAGTAGTCCTTGGGAGCCACAAAGATGAACAGCTACCTAGGACTTGGAGGGGCGCAAAACAGAAGGGTGAGTGGGCAAAAACAAAGCATTTGAAAACATAATTACCTTTTCTGAACATAACAACCCCTCTCCGTAAAACCCGTATAGTTCCCAAAAAATAATACTACATACGTATGGAAAACCAATGCACAAGGCCAGTGAAAACTGAAGTATGCCATGTCATAACATTCTAGTATTAAAAGATGTAAGCCGTGTGTGAAATCAATATAATATAGTATGCTAGTCGGAGTCACCTAACGTGACCTATACAACTGGGCCTATAGCTCATCAATCTGGACTAGCACACAAGTCGGAGTCACCTACTGTGACCTATACAACTAGGATGGGTGTAAATATGTATGTTTAAGTGCTACGATCACGTGAAGCTGTGAGATAAATCGCAGGTCACCTATGAGTCAGAGTTACCTAATGTGACATGTATGACGCGCTGGCAACACACTTGGATCCAAGGTGAGCGTGCGGCCCAGGAGGTGAACATCACGTGAATGACTGGCCTTGGCTCGGGGCGGGAGCACTAACATCGGGGTATAACCAGATGAGCTCTAAATAAATGTATGCATACCAATCCAATACAACCAATTCAATCACATAATACTCACCTGAAGCTTACCTAAGCCTCTGTAGCATCACACAATAAAATTCATAAGTATAACAATGCAATATTTAAAATGTAACTTATTTATGACATGGCAAGCAAAGCATAATTCCATAAAAAAAACGTTTCTGGAAATTGTAAAGTATATATATATATAGAAAACAAATACCCACTCACTGATAAGTAGCAGGATTGTAGCCCCCTAGTCTCGCTTGCCCACGCTCATCATTAGGGTACATCTCACTTATATGCAAGACGACTATTTTACGTTAATTAAACAGCACATATACGGAACCTAGGAGTAACTACTCATATCTTGCTCAAATATAAGATTTGAATATACGTACATAATCTACTTGACAATTCGAACCCACACATATTTTTAGAAAATTTTTTGGATGTCGGAAGTGCCGCCATGCACCGGCCACGTGCAGGCACATGTGGTCCGTATGACTGACGCCATCAGGAATATTTCGGCAATTTGACGGAATATTCCATTACATATAACTAACGATACCTAATGCCGTTAAGAATATTCCGTCAACTTTGACAGAATATTCTCCTTCTTCTCAGGTGAACCTTGCCGGTCGTCGCCGTCTGAACACGTTGAAAACTGTAAATTTTTCCAATGCTTATATTTCCTTCATTTCTTAACCAAAATCCATGAAATTTATATGGATTTAAAGCTCTTAAGGAGTAGAACATGTTCGTACATATTAGAAGTCTAAAATCCCATGGAAAACGGTTTGAAAATTCCTTGAAAAATCAGGCCAAAATTGACACTTCTCGAACTTGCTTATATTGACGTCAACTCCACTCCAAAGTTCTAGGGAAGTTGCGTAGGGACTTTTCCAGGTCCTAAAACTTCGTAAACTCGTTGGGGTCGTGTCGGAGCAAACTTGCTTCTATTTGGAGCTCATGAATCGACGGTTAAAACTCACCAAAGCTGGAATCTATTGGTATGGCTAGGTTCGTGAGCTTGAAAGGAACACGATGGTAGTCTTTGCAGATTCGATCCATGTGAGTTTGATGATGGTTGTAAGTTAGGGTGTCTCGGGTGCAAAAAAAAGAGAAGAAAGAGGAAGAAGGGTCAAGAAGAGAGAGAGAGAGAGAGAGAGAGAGAGAGAGAGGAAAGAGTGTATATGTGTGTGCTTGCATGATTGGGTAGAAGACGAAAATAAATAATTTTAATTGGCTCAACAGAAATAAAAGCCCAAAAATCTAATTGGTTTAGAGGACATAGGAGCCGATGTAATTGGTGCATAATTTACATGTTTACGCACTCAATTAATCGTAACTTTTCCGTTACTACTCCGATTCGGCCCTAACTCGCGTCAACATGCTCGTGAAGTCCTGTACGATTTAATTATGATGGCAAGAAAAATAATTTAAAACTGCATACGTACATCCACGTCACTTAGCCAACGAGGGCATATTCGTCATTTTACACACTCAGGGTGAAAATTATATAATAATTTGGGACGGATCGTCATAGATTTGGTGAAAAATGAATATACAAATATATATACATATATTATATAATACTTTAATATTTTATATAATTATATTATATATTATTCAGTTCGGATTCGAGTACGGATATGGATTGGGGACTACTATAACCATATCCAAAACCATAACCGAATAATATTTACGGTTTTTCTCCATACCCAAAATATACCCGGATTTTCATAACCAAATCCAATCCATTTGGGCGGTTATTCACGGTTATCGGGTTTAACGGTTAGAATTGTCATCCCTAGAATTGGTGTATGTCAATTCATAAATTCTGACTTTTACCCAAATTTCAAGTTTATTTCCCTCATTCAAACATAGTGTAATTGCCATTTCATAAATGTTAGCCAATTTGTCTATTAAATGGTTAATTAGTTATATCCTGGTATCATTTTCTTTGTGGTCAACAGATTTGGTCGTACCCCACCTTTGCTTTTGTCACAAAAATGCATTCTTTTTTACTTTAGAATTCTAATGTTGACGAGATTAATAGATATGAAGAACTTTACTGACATTAACGTGGGCGTAATCATATCTATTAATGTGGATATGCTCACTTTTATGCATTCGAGGTCAACTAATTTAGGTCTACTTACAATTTTTTTTTTAAGGGAACGACATATTTCATTCGTAAAGGAGCAAATACATACAAGATTTACATAAAACAAGAACATGACCCAAAATGGGTTAATAACAAAGATGTGAAAATATATAGACAAAAGAATGATCTCATCATATGTTGCAAGACAATGCTGGAAGAGACAAAGATTTCATAGAAACCAATGCATGCAAGGTCCTGCCAATTTAGAAAACTAAAGGCATTAAACATTATTCATTAGTAGTTGGGTCAAGTCATGCAAAAAGACCGTATGGCATATATATTCATTTGTCACACCATGATAATTGTAAAATGTTGTATAGGTTATGTCAACTCGTGTAGTTAGAAAATATGAAGCTTTAAATTGATCGCGTATAATTAGGTGATAAATAAGATTAATCATTTGTTTTTTTAAATTAGTTATTGTGTAATCTTTTGGTGTGATTTAGATAACATGTCATGTAGAATAATAGAAGTCAAGTTAGAAAAACGAAAAATGAAAAATATTAATTGCCATGGTGAAACTTGAAAAATATATCATCAAATACGATTTTTTTCTTATTTATTTGTAAATGAAAGGAAATACAATATTCATTCTTCACTCAGAAGCTCCAATTACAAGTCAAAACACTATTTCATAACTTAAAAAGAAAAAGGAAATGAAAACCACACCGCCGGTACATATGATTAAAAAAAATCACACAACTACTTATTAATACTTTTTGCTGCAGCATGCAATATTATATTTAGTTGTAGGTGTCCTGGTTCTCTAAAAGGTAGTTCTCAATCAACTTGAAGAGATGGGATGCCTTCTCTTTGCCGGCCTTAACATGCTCTTCCTTAATCTCAACATCACCCTTAGTATGGTAGTGGCTGGTGCTTTTGATAACGGAACCGTTGCCGGAAGCGACCAACTTAGTCTCATAAGAGATCTTCTCAATTGTCTCAGAGATAGCATCTCCTTCAATCACACTATACTTGTAGACAAAGTTGTCCTTGTCCACCCCATCAATTCTGTGCTTCACGTAGCTATATGTGCTACCTTCACCGAAGTTGATCTTCTTAATGGTTCCAACTCCGCCATCTCCTTCAAGGATCTCAGCGCTCTTCACTGCTTGTGGTGCAATCTTGGGGATGAGGTTGTCAGCATCAAGAACAAAGGCATTGAACAACCTAGCAGGGGGGATGACGGAGGTGAACTCGGATTCGTATGTGAAAACACCCATGATTATGAGAAGTGTTTGGAAAGTAGGAAAATAAAAATTGATGAAGAGGAAGATGATGTAATGGGAGGTTTTGAGTTGTGAAGAAGTGTGGGAGGAGGTATGGTATTTATAGAGTGAGGTTGAAGGTTGATCAAAAGATTTTATAATGCAAGTTCCTGCTTGGTTCTATTTCATTAACGTGGGAACCATTACTTTTTCTACATGGAATTTTGTATTTTAGTTAAGGGGAACGGAAGGACCATCTGGATATTGAATAAGAAAATACCCAATTAATCACGAGGTCGACTAACCTCAATTATTTTCCATGACATGGGTTTGCACTCTGAGATTCCATTTGATGATAAACAATAGTATGAATGAACCATGTGGGACTTCTAATAATTCAATTTTTGTTGTCTACTTCTGTATAGTTGAATATTTTAAGTCATTGCCATTTTGCTGTGTGCTTAAATAGGTTAAAATGGACGAGGACTGTGCATTCGTATAACAGCATAAATCATACTTGTTACAATAGGAATTACTTTGAGCCATTTCCATTTGGAGATGTAAAAGCCTAAAGCAAAAAGGTCGGCAATCAATGTCAACAAATTGCAACTAGCCAACGTTGAAATGCAAGTCAAGTCCGCCTAATTTGAACTTCTGGAGTTTGACCAAAAAGGATTTTTGAACTTCTGGAAGTGCATACGTACATTTGTAAGACACGTAACAATACTATAACTAATTAACCTCCGTAAAATTTATTGGAAAAGTTAACAACTTGGTTCATTTTTATGTTAGGGTGTTTTTGATATGGTTCGTATTAAGGTTTTCTAGTTGGCCGGATAAGTATTATGATTACTTTCCCATCTGTAATCAAGGTTTAAGATTGCTTTATTATTTGTTTTAGTATATTAGGTCTTTATAATTACATCTCTTGTAACTTTGTAGGTATCAAGTCTTAGCAAGATTGTAATTTTTTCGTTTTGTAGTATGCTTGTCAATTTGTAGTATTCTTCTTTCTTGTATGTCTATGGAATAATATTTAGTGTTTTTTTTGTCCCTTGTATACTAAATTTCCTATTGCATTGATATTCCTTTATGCATTGCATGTAACTATTGTTGAAGAGCCAATCTCGTCTAATTCTTTTTCGCTATTAAAAATAATATATATCAACAACTAATTATATGCTTGTGAAGCTTACAATGTTGCGATTACTATTATACATATGTTGACTTAGGTCTCATTTGGTATAAAGGATTGAGATGGAATGGATAAACCACTACTGTCAATGTATGTTAAAGGAATAAATGAAAATTTTGTGGCAAACTTGGAGTAGGAGATGAATTAGTAAAGAAGAAAACTCATCTATTTCAATCCTCCTCAAAATGGTAGGATTAGAAAAGTGAAGTTTCTTTCATTTCTAACCCCCTTCTAAGCCCCTTAAAACAAAAAGAAAAAAAATCATTATTCTCTACTTTTATTATACCTTAAATTTGAAAGTTATCATTCGAACGGAGCCCTAAAGTAATTGCCTTGTTGGAATTCCATTGTAATAAGTGTACTGTTTGGCAGAACTTTGCCAAGGACGAATCACACAGATCCTACGATGTTAGTACAAAATATGGTGCTTAGTTTTATCTCTGGAAAAAAGAAAAGAAAATTCTATTAAATTAATAGAGTATATAGGTAGCTGAAAGCAAGGATAGTTACTCAATTATAGATTGATATAATTTACAAAATGAAATTCTTATTTTTAGAAGCATATGTTTCTGGGTTCAATGAGACTTTGAAGGTTTAAGTGTGATTCGATAAATGTCAGCCAATTTGTATATTATAATTTATTTATAATGAATATTCTTAAATGATTAGTTTTTGGTTGGTATCATTTTCTTTGTTGTGACAACCCGTCCCGATATATTTATTAATTAAGTAGCGAATTGACGGAATTACTCCTTCGGGGTTATGTACATATGCATGTGTGTTGTGTGAGGACCAATGGATGGTGGCCCTCAATAATTGGAACCAATGGATTTATGTGATATTATTGTGTATGAATTGTAGACCACACAACACTCTAAGGGTGCGTTTGTTGCACCGGACTGTCTCGGACTGGACTAGCTTCAGGGACTAAGCTGTACTGGCTTAGACTAGACTAAGCTGGACTAGCTTAGTGAAGCGTTTGGTGCAGTGTCGGACTAACAAGCAGGATAATTAACAAACTCTAATATTATATTATTTAATCCATAATTATTAATATTTTATTTTTATCTTTTTTTTTATCCCTCTAATCCTTTCTTACCCCCATTCTCTCCCTCGTTTTCTCCATCTTTTTCTCCCTTGTCTGTTCCAATCTATTCTTCAATTTGGTATTTTATATTAAAATTGGTTGTGAAAAGCATCTAGTCCAATGGCTTTCGAATGTGAGTGGTCGAGGAGCAAGGCGAGGAGGAGAAAGGGGACAGTCTTAGCTAGTCCCATGGTTTTTGAGGGGTCTCGCTAAGACCAGCTAGTCCCTGATTTAGTCCAGGCTAGTGAGACTTAGTCTCATTAAACCTAGTCCCTGTCAGGAACAAACATGGGACTGGACTAACCCTTAGTCCAGTCCAGTCCAGTACCCTTTAGTGAGGGCAAACAAACGCCCCCTTACACTCTCCATCCCGTGTCCTTCCTCATTTCAGTCTCTCTCTCTACCTATCATTCTCAGACAGACCCTCTCTCTCTCTCTTCACTCTCGACATTCTCTCTCTCACCATCTTTGTACGGACACACCCACAAACCCATCGAAACTCAACAGATCGAACGAACCAACACCACCATTCGACTCCTGGAAACCATACGAACACAGTGGTGCCATTTTCAGGTAAGAACTATGTCGTTTTCACGTCGAAATCACAAGCACCGATCTTGGCACTGTTCATGAACTTTTTGTTGGTTGATTTTTAGGACAATCTAAGCTTATAGGAAGCTTCGTGAGGTCCCAACGAAGCTCGGAGTGGTTCGTTTGGAGGAATTGGACGTCGGGATCAAGAGGTCGAAGTTTGGCCGGATTTTCTCCTATTTCTCCGGTGAGATCCCGTGAATTTTAGAGCTCTAAATTAGTATGAATGTGTTCTACATGTTATTAGCTTCATTTTGAGACAAAAATCATGAAAATGGTTGAAAAACGAGAGAGATATGTAGATTTGAAAATTTCCCATATTCCGGCGAACAGTCGCCGGAGAAGATGACGGAATATTCCATCAGTTTTGACGGAATATGCTAACGGTGTTAACTGACGCCATTAAAAGTTAATGGAATATTCCCAGTATATACCTGACAACGTTAACTGACGCCGTCCGTGTGCATGTCACGTGGCCGCGCGTGGCCGACGCGTGGGTCAGTGCCGTCACCAGCGCGTGGCGGCGCGTAGAGGCTGAAAAAATTATTCTAAAAATTTATGGGTGTTCGTGACGTCGAGTAGGTCACGTTGGTATATCCAAATGCCAAAATTGAGCTATGTATGAGAAGTTATTTCCGTAGTTACGTATATGTGCTTAAATAACATATTTTTAGTAATTTCTCATATAGGTGAGACGTATTCCGAGGACGAGCGTAACCAGGCCAGACGTGGGGGCTACGATCCGGCGACCTATCAGTGAGTGGGCAGCTATTTTTCCGTATAACCTATATATATATATATATATATATATATATATATATATATATATATATATAATGATTTTCCCAGAATCAGATTTTAAATGAAAAGTACGTTTTTATCGACATGCATATAACTTGATATTGATGCATAAGTATTCATATATACATTTCATGCATATGTTGGTGCCGAGGACGCCAGGTAAGTTCCAGGTAGGTACATGCATAGTTGAGAAAGAACAGTCGATATATGATGAGATATGATGTGATATGTTAGCTCATAAACCTGCACATATTGTTAGTGCTCACGCCCAGAGATAGGGGCACAGTCTTTCACGTGTCGTTCACCTCCCGCACCGCATGCTCGCCTTGGATCCAAGTTAGGTGCACAATTCTGTCGTATAGACCACCTTTGAGTGGGTTCGACATGTAGGTGACCCGTGTTTATTCGCACAGTCTTCACGTGATTGTAGCACTAGAGCATTTATTATTGATAGAGTGATGTGATGATGATATGATGAGGATATTGATGTATGTGCAGTAGATATATATGATGAGATAGAGATGTTATGAGCTATATGTACAGCCGAGGGCTGAGTTGATATCTAGTAGCGATATGATTATTGAAATGCATCTCATGCCATTACTTATGAGATTCAGATTGGCATTGAAACGCATTGCATAGCATATTATGAGATACATTGAAAATGTTTTATGTTGAGAAAGGTTGTGATATATATGTACGTATTATTTTCTGGGAAACTATACAGGTTTTACGGAGAGGGGCTATACTTTTGGAGAAAAGAATGATTTTGAAAAGATTTGTTTTGCTGACCCACTCAATTTTGTTTTTCGCCCTTCCAGGTTCTAGATATCTTGAGTACCCGAGTTGGCTAGCGAGGACCTTCCGGCAGTTCTGACAGACTTGCTATTATGTAGGACACCCGTTGGTGTATTTGAACTTATTTATTTATGCTTGACTGCACTTGACTTAGTACGCTCTGGTTATGTATAAGTACTGTATTAACACTCTAGCACAATATCTTATCTAGGTTGCTAGTAGTTCGATTTTAATTAGTTCGTACTTCGTTAATGATCCTTGCTTCCGCACTGTGCACTTGGCTACGTCACACTCCCGTGATGGCCAGCACGCCCTACTTTCGGGTACGGGTGTGTCATTCCTTGTATGGTTGGCATTTTCCCTGGTTATGCTTATTTCTAGTCTTCCAAAAAAAAAGTATGGAATATGAGAGAATAGAGAGACAAGGTAGAAAATGGAGGATGAAACAAAGTCCATTTCTTTCTTATTACAGTGCATATTTATAGGCTTCGGATTTACATAGAAAATGTCTCAACTATTTACATATTAGAAATTGACCCAGAATGTGAATATTCACATAATAAATATTATTTATAAAACTTCTCCTTGGATGTTCACCAATCAATGGTAGTTCCCTCAATAAAACCTTACTTGAAAAATCAGTGGGAAAAAACCTAAGTGAAGGAAAATAATTGGGCACCACGGTTATGAAATATTGATATTGTCTTCGACTTGCATAATGTTGCCTTACTAAAATCTTGACAGGAAAAATCCAATGGGATAAAAAGTTTGTCGAAGAGAAAAGGGCACAACGCGCTTACATGTACATTATAGCATATTGTCAAAGACTCCCTTTGATGAATAACTCCGCTAAATAAGTGACTCCATTTGATTGTAGTGACCCTTGATTTAACTAGTCATCACCGTCAAGTTTGAAGTAATGTGACTTTGGTCTTCAATAAATTAAGCATGAGTAGATCTTGACATGGGGAAATGCGGAAGTTTATCGAGAATTGAGAGCAGCTATTTGTGTTCCTGCAAAGGACAAATAAAAATCTAGAATATAAAATAAACTATGAGTAGTATAAAACTTCATGGTAAATATAAACAATATATGCAAATAGCCTTGTCGGCTTTTCAAGAGTTTGATCATAGACTTGAATTTTTTAAGCTAAGTTGCAACAAAATAATTCAGTTCAAACTAACAAAAGCTGAGACAATTTATAACAAATTTATCTAGAAAGGAAAAGTAAAAGTGGACAAGAGATCTTAAAGAAATGCATTATCTACTAGCTTCATGGAGAGCGATTATCTCTGCATAGTTGCATGAAGTAGCTACCATATATTGTTTGGTAGATTTCCATGAGATTGTCGTATTACGGAAGTAAATACATACGCAGTCTGGGAGCGTCATTTGTGTGGATCAGATAGGTATCTAGATTCTGCATATCCCACAGATTTAGTCCATGTGCGGAGGCAGTTGAGTAGAACAGAGAAAATGTCTACATATTGCATATTAACCCAGTATGTGAACAGTCGCATAGTAGATATTATTTATAACATAAAAAAATAATTTGACTCATCCTTTGAAAAAAAAAGAAGAAATTTAACTTTTAACTTCAAATTGCCTTATCAGCCATCCAATGGAATTTGACAATCAAAATTTAACATCTCCATTGAAGATGATTTTAAATTTAATTTCTATTGTCACTTAATACTACAGTCTAGTGATATTTTTCTTTACTACATGAGAGTTTAAGGTTCGGTTCTGTCAAGGGCGAATTCTAACCAAATTAATATGGTTAGTTCATTGTGAGGTTTAGTCCAATTCCTCAACAAATGCAGATAATATCATTGTTGGGTGGGTGTGGGGGTATATGCATATGGCAATTGCATTGTGTGTTTTTACAGTGCTTAGGTTGATGGCTATGTCATTGTAGGAGTTGGGGTTGAGTTTTTTGGGAGGGAAAGGAGATGATGAACAGTCATCATCTTCTTTTACTTTTAAATTTTTAATTATAAAAACATAAAAAAAACTTATTTAAATATTTTCAAAAGCACATGGCAATATTTAATTAGATTTATAGGACCCAGTTATGTGTCATATCAGCACATAACAAAATTTTTGACACAATTATGACAGAAGAAACACATTTATTTGTGACATCCATTTTTAGGGACTAAATTGATCGATTTTCAATTTAAGAGACTATCTTGATGTGATGAGTCAGACATGGCCATGGCGTTGGAAGAACTCAACTTAACAAAAAATAAAATAAAATAAAAATTGTAGAAAAGAAGAAAGAAGAGAGAAGAAAAGGTAAGAAGGTTTCATCACTGTGATTATCTGCAAACTCATAATTGTGTTTGTGCACCAATTTCTTCAAAATCACAACATATTCCCTACCAAGTGGGAAAGAGATCGAGAGGGGATCTCTTCCCTACCAAGTGGGGTTGCTAGTTGCTACCATATTATTATCTCCTCCATAATTGTTACGAAACGAATTATTTTGTCTCATTCAAAACGAGTGGAAAATAGTAAGGACGTTTAGCCCCGTTCAATATTATATTTTTAGGAAAACTAATAAAAATGACTTGAAAACTTTGAGTTTTAACGATAATGACAAAATAAAGAGTACAGTGACTAGTACAAGGATTGACTTTTTAGTTTTAAAATGTGATTTTTCGAACAGTACCGGAAACTTTTTGTTAAAGTTCCCTATATATTTTTTTTCATTACAAGTTGCTTTATTTTTAAAGTTAAGCAACGAAAAGTGTTTGGTAACACTAAAATATTCTGCTTATTTAAAAGCAATGGTATAGCTTTTAAAAACAGTATATAGGTAGTTTTTAAAAGTTTTCTTTATAAAAACGGAATTAAACCTTTAATAAATATTTTTAATTCTTGTAGAACCGTCATTAGCTTTTTAAAAAATAACATTACTTATACTTCAACACACATTTTATCCATTGGAGAATAAAATGATCATCACCACTTATTGTTGGAGTTTTAAGCCTCCATTGTCCTCCATTGTCCCACACCGGGAAGCACAAGCTTCCCATAAGTCCTTATAATAGTTTTCTCTCGTTTGTTAATAATTAGGATTTGGGCCATTTTGGAATGAGAATTGAGGATTGGGCCTAGGGATGGGCAAAATACCTATGGGTTTGGGTGACCGCGGTTACCTGCCCATTTAAAGTTTACAGTTACGGTTATGGGTAACTGTTAACCGTTTGTCCATGAAATTTAAATGAGCGGTTATGGGTATTACCCTCGATTATAACAGGTATTCATTGTTTTTGGGTATTCATCGTTTATGGGTATTACCCGTAGTTATAATGGGTATCCATTTACCCATTTAATTTAATATATGTAAATTTAAAAAAAAAATATTAAAAACCCTAAATTTTCAATCTCTCTGCTAGACTCTCTCCTCACCGCTCATCTATCTCTCTCCTTGCCCCTCAAGGTGCATTTTACCCTTTCGATTTCATACTTATCTGATTAATTATTGATTTATTTGTTTATGAATGCTTATAAGATAGTTTTCTTGGTTTTTGCCTCTATGCAAATGAATCCATTAGAAAGGTGTGTGTGTGTGTGTGTGTGTGTGTGACCTTATTGCTTCTAGGAAATCTCTGTGTGTGTGATCTTATTGCTTCTAGAAAATCAAATTCTTCTTGAGCTACTATGTAATTCATTCTTCATGATCAAAAGATGATATAAGGATGCTAAAAGCTTGGAATTCTTTTTCACACTATTAGTCATCACCTCATCCATCTAGAACCTTGTCTGACCTATCCTTTGCTATATTTGGGGGATGCAATTGAACCACACAGAAATGAATTAAAAGTTGGTCAGCTCTCTTATCTCTTCATTCCATTTTATTAGTTGGTTTTCATAATGCCATTTTGTTAGTAAGGGAATAGTTGATTGATTGGTGTTTTATATTAGTTGGTTTTGAATCTTCATTCCCTTATTCTAAAGGAATTGTTGCAAGTGCCATTTTGTATCAGTTGGTGTTTTATATCAGTGGTGTTTTATATTAGTTGGTATTTTATATTAGTTGGTATTGTATTTTAGTTGGTGTTTTACATCAGTTGGTTTTGCATAATGCCATTTTGTTAGTAAAACAACAGTTGATTGAGTGGTGCTTTATATTAGTTAGTGTTTTATATCAATTAGTTTTGAATTTTTCACCGTATGCCATTACCTCTTTTTGTTTTATTTCAACTAGTTCCAAGATGGAGACTCAAAGCAAGAACCAAGATAATGAACCAATTAATCTTGATCAAGAATTGGACCAAAGTGAATCAAGCTTTGATGACACTGGTAGGAAGAGAAAAAGAACCTTAGTTGTTTAGCAGCATTTTGAGGAAAAACATTTTTGTGGGGAGGTGAAAGTCGTCTGTAACCATTGTAAAGCTAGGCTAGCATCGGGCTCCACTGTTGGTACTTCATCTTTACATTCACATGTTAGAACATGCCTTGTATTGATTATTAAGAAAAAGAGTCCAATTATAACTGGTGATGGGTTTGTTAAACGTGGTGCATATAGTTTTGATGAAGGTAATGCTAGGAAAGAGTTAGCTTATATGATTATCTTACATGAGTATCCTTTATCTATGGTGGACCACTTGAGTTTTAAGAGGTTTTGCAATTCATTGCAACCCTTATTTAAGGCTATTTATAGAAGTACTACCAAGAGGGATATTATGAAAGTATTTGAATGTGAAAAGGGAGAGACCATGAAGTTACAAATGAACAAGAGTAAAATTGCAATCAGGACTGACATGTGAACTTCAAGTAATCAGAAGAGAGGGTTTATGGCTATCACTTTACATTTTATCGATGCTTCGTGGACACTTCAAAGTTGAATTCTAAGGTAATTTATCGAACTAATACTAGCTATGTAAAAGCCATAATTTGTAATTTGAGCTTTTAAGTCTGTTTCTTTTTGTACTTGCTGAAGCTTTTTCTAGAGAGAGTGAGGTAACCGTTCCATTTTTGTTGACTCTTCAGCTTAAAAAAAGGAACTGTGTTTTCTTAATTCATCTAAATAAAGTGTTTGTTCTGTTTTCTGGGACATTCTCGAATTGAGTTTCCTTAATTTTTTGAAATAAAGTGTGTCAATTCTGTTTTCTTAGAGATTTTGTAACTGGGATTTTAAGGCAATATAGTTTATTTTATGCTAGATCTTCACTTTCTGTTTCCTTTTTACATATGCTTGTTGTGTATTTGAAAAAATGACTTGTCACTTTCTGTTTCCTTTTTATGCTAGATCTTCATTTTCTGTTTCCTTTTTCTAGTTTGAGAAATATAGCCAAATAATGATCAAATATATCCAGTTTGAGAAATGACTTGTTACATGTGCTTGTTGTGTTTGTGAAAGCTCATACTCGTTGGAGGAAGACAAGGACTTCCAGTTTTAGTTAATGCTTTGCTTTGAGTCATTGGAGGAAGACTTTAAATGAGTGTTTCAAATTTAAAAATGTATCTTTGGTCGTTTATTCCCATAGAAACTTATAAACTAAATGCTTAAAATCTGGAATATGTCTTGTTTGCATATGTTCCATGCCCACATAATGCCAAGACACTTTCTGCTATAATGATAGATTGCTTATCAAAGTGGAATATTGATGGTAAGTTATTTGCTCTCACAGTAAATAACTACTCTACAAATGATGCCATGATTGAGGATATAGTGACATAACAACCCGTCCCAAAATTTACGGAATGAAAAGGTATTTTTTTTAATTTCACAAAGTTTGTGATATTTATTTTTAAAATTGTTTTTGGGCCTTAATGTGTGCGCCCATGGGGCCTACTTGCCTTGGTGTTGTCCCCCTTCGGCCCAATCTCCTCTTCTTCTTCCTTCCCTCCCCCGCAAATAACCTCTATCTTCTCTCCTCCCTCTTTTTGTCCCTCTCCCTCTCAGACCTCTTTATCCCTTTCTACAACCTCTCCTCATTTTCTTCCTTGGGCACAGCAACTATAAGCCACCATCACCAGTCACCACCACGAGCGATGAGCCTAGCTTGGGACCTTAAACCTTGCTACGAGTGTGATACTGTTCATCTATGTCCCTAAAGTAAACATGGCAAGTTCTTCGACTTTCCACTATAGGGTAAGGTTTTAAACCCTTTTCCTTATCATTCCCTCATCGTAGGTTGAAGATTAACCTTTTTTCTACTTGTTTTAGATGTCAAAATCATGAAGAAACCACTTCAAAGAGTTTTCCTAGATTTCGGCAAATACCCTTGGCTTCCAGGCCACTTTCTAGCCAACTCCGACCACCACAAGTCTTGAAATAGGTACGATTGTCTTCCTTGTTCCTTGGGCTTCAATTTGGTATATTGCTTGATGGGTGTTAGTCACATTTTGGGGTTCAACGGAGCTTAGAAAGCTCCGGCATTCTCCTTTGTAAAAAACGGCCAATGCAACTAAGTCCAACTCAGAGACCAAGCCCACTAAGCCAAGCTCAAACCCAGTTATCCCAGACCTAACCTTGCGGCCCAAAACCCCGGGCTTAACTCAGACTGAACCGGCCCAAACCCAGAACCCGGTGGGTCCGCATGTGGAGTATATGAGCCTCCACCAGAGGTACTATGACGGTTGTGCCAACAACTTTTTCGGCAAACTTTTCAGCAACTCAAAATGATGTTTGGTGGCGCGTGGCCGTCGGGGCCACCATCCCCGTGGCGGCGTGTGCGGCAGCGCATAGGGTACATGAGGTCTCCCCTGATGTTTTTTGACGTCCTGAATCCATTTATGACATCCGTTTCTTGAAATTCAACCGTTTTAGTATAGTTTTATTAATTGGTACCTTTATGTGCTTAGGTGCATTTGTTAGTGGCGCTTCCGTCCACCCAAATTTGCACGGCTCTTTGCCAACAGTGTAAGGTGAGTAGACCCCTCCTAAAATGCATGATTTTACTATTAGAAATGCATACATGAAAAGCATGATTTTAATGGCTACGGTTTATGATGAGTAAATTGGTTTCACGCTTTATGAATTATCATGCTTTATCGACTTGACGTTCTTTGTGGTATATATGATTGATGACTATATACACACTTATGAATGTGGTTTTACGATATAACATTTTAGCTACTGAACTTCGATTAAGATAGACACACACACACAGACACATATATGTTAGAAATATTATGTTAATGTTTTTATGTACTTACTTAGTGGTAATTCATATAAGCTGCCTACGGTGAATGTCCTGCCTATGGGTGAATGATCTGCCTATGGAAGAACGGTTGCCTACAGGCGAATGATACTTATTTATATGGCTTAGGCCGGGAGATACAAGACATGGCTTCGGTCGGGCGTAGGTTGGTGGCTTCGGCTAAAAAATATAAATATTGGCTTCGACTGGACGTTTGGTTGGTGCCTACAGGTGCAAGATATTTACATTGCCTTTTGCCGGAAGATATTTATGTTGGCTTTAGCTGGGCGTTTGGTTGGTGCCTACGGGTGGAAGATATTTATATTGGCTTCGGTCGGGTGTTTGTGTAGATGGCTTCGGCCAGAAGATATTTATATTGGCTTTGGCTGGGAGATGTAGTGCCTTCAGGTGAATGAAGATATATGTTTATATAGATTTATACATATGCCTCATGCTACTACTACTAAGCAACCTATATACGATATATGTTTTTATTAAAGGTTTTATGGCATGCTAGGATTTTCGGAAAAACCTAGTACTTATTATGCTATACGAGTTTTCTAAACCTGGGGGTTAGTACGTTAAAGATTAACTATTTTAGTATTACTTATATAACAACTTGGTCCACTCATGTTTTATATTGCACCCCTTTAGAACTTAGATTTCAGGCGTACAATTCCAGTGTCAAGGCACTTCCGCATCGTCATCTTCGAGTCCTCCCGGTGTAGGACCCATCTCTTTGTTCATTCAATTTTATATTATTCCTTTTTGGTGTCTCAGTTTAGTTGTATGCTCTGAACATGGTCCACAATTGCATATTCATTATAATTAAATTTGCAAGTTTTATTTATGTCGGTTATTTGTTTTTAGTTCTCATGTTTCCTAGTATGGTTTTGTCACCTTCGGGTGTTGGCCAGCACGTGCCTACCCTTGTGTTTGGTGAATATTAGGGTTGGGCTTGTCAAGTTACATATTGCAAGCTTTCACTTTTGTTAAATGGAGAATTATTTCATATGCGTTGTTGTGCTCACATACTTAAGTTGATAGTTAATGATGGATTTGATGTGATTAGGGATATTATTGAGACTATTCAAAATAGTGTTGTATATTGGTCTGGGACAACAAAAAGAGAGGAAAAATTTGTTGAGATAGCTCAACAAATGAAATTTAAGTTCTCTAGGAAGTTGTTGATTGTAAAACTAGGTGGAACTCGACGTATGTGATGCTTACCACTGCATTGGTATATAAAGATGTATTTCCTTGTTTAAAGCAATGTGAGCCGTTATATGAAAATGTTCCAAGTGAAGAAGATTGGGTGAAGACTAACATGATTGCTGAAAAGTTGGAGATCTTTCACCAAGTGACTGAGTTATTTTATGGGATTAAGTATCCCACATCAAATCTTTATTTTCCAAATGTGTGTCAGATTAGGATTGCAATATGTAAGTGGCTTGAGTCTGACCAAGTTGAAGTTAAGTTAATGGCAACAAAGATGTCAATCAAGTTTGAAAAGTATTGGCATAAAATTCATGGTGCTATGGCAATTGTAGCTATTCTGGATCCAAGGTTCAAGATGAAATTGATCGAGTATTATTTTTCTCTTATTTATAAATAGAATGCTCCATTTGAAATTTAGAAAGTCTTTGACTTATCTGTTAAGTTGGTCAAAGAGTATGAATTGAATCATAGACCTAGGCTTCGGTATTCTGAATCTTCTTCTTCGACTGAATTTCCATCACAGTCATGTGATTTCAAAGTTGGTGATCCTTTAACATCTTATGACCAGTTTGTTATGGATTCTACCATTGGTAATGAACAATCTGACTCAAACATATATTTAGGGGAGAAAGTCTTGCCTAGGACTCAAGATTTTGATATATTGTCGTGATGGAAGGCAAATGGGATTAAATATCCTATTTTTCATAAGATACCTCGAGATATTTTGGCTATTCTTGTATCTACAGTAGCTTCAGAGTCTTCATTTAGTACTGGTGGTAAGATTATCAGTCCACACCGTAGCCGACTTCATTCAAGCACAGTGGAGCACTACACTCATGTGTTCTCGAGACTGGTTGTGGAGTCAGATGCGAGGTACTCAGTGTAAAATTTCATATAAATTATGTATATGTTAAAAAATTTACTATTTTAGCCTAATTTAAATTTTTACTATTGGACCAGATTCAAACTCTCGTCCTCGTGTTGAAGATTCTTCATTTGGTGGTGATACTGATGTGAATGTGGTAAAAACTAATCTTTATTTTTTATTTTTACTTTGGAGTTGTTGGTGATACTAATTCAATTTATGCATATGGGTGTGTGAAAAATCATGGAATGTAAACCTTCTATTTATGCATATTAATGAATGGTGATATTAATTCAATTGATTTGGTACTCTGCTTTTGTTTGCTTCTTTTATTTTATTTTTTATTTCTGATAACTGAGTGTACAATGTAAACCTTTTGGATTACAATTAAATACTTGCTTGGGTGTAGCAGAGAAATATCGTTCGTAAACTATTATTTCAATTATTGGAATTGTATGAGGACTTAAATGATTAAAATAAGGAAATGCATGCTAAAATGTATCTATAACGGTGTTTAATTGTCACAACACGAAAATTATGACAAATTTTTCTTTTGTAATTTTCAAGTTGTTCAAAAAACATGCAAACAAGTGAAAAAGGGTAAATGGGTAAAAAAAGGATAAACGGGTTCAAAAACTGGTAAAGAGGTAAATGGTTATGGTAAAATGGGTAAACGGTTATGGTTAAATGGTTACACGGTTATGGGTATGATTAACCGTTTATAAACGGTTATGGGTATGAGTATAACCATTTATGCAATTACCCAATGGGTAAACGGTTATGCGGGTATGAACATAAACAATTATGGGTAAATAACCGCGGTTACCCACCCGCCATAACCGTTGCCCGTCCCTAGTTGGGCCTCTAGTTGTAGATTAGGCTCGTGTAACAATACCTAATGTTAATTAATATTAATTAATCAACACAAGCAGGCATTGGAATTTTAAATTAATTAGGGTTAATTAATTTTTTTTAATTAATATTAAGAACGTTTTGATTAAGAGACAAAACAGGGTTGAAAGAGTTGGTTACTTTCAGATACATTCAAGAAGTATTTGAAAGGGTATAAAACAATCTATATATTTACAGTTTCATTTTCAACATTGAATCATCTTTTTTTTTTTCTTTTCGTTTCTTTCTCTTACAAAACATTTCAGAGGGTAAACACACAAAAGCAATTCGCCAGAATTCTATAGTTCAATGCAGATTGTAGGATTAAATAGTTGTATCTTGGTTGAGCAGAAGTCATCAAACCACAAGCACAAGTGTGGGACGGAAATATTGTTCGAAGGACATAGCTTTGAGCTAGCTTCTATCTGTCAATCAAGTTAGGATCATTTTATTTTTTGTAATTATTTTTTGTTATTGCTTCATTTTGTATTGCAAGTATATTTCGTTAATAAATAATCCTTATTTCAAATTATGTTATTATTTTAATTTCTTAATTGTTCTCTAACAATTATCTCCACCACCAGGACTAGCACCCCCACCACCATAACCACGACATTGCCATAACCATTGTTGTCGCCGCAGCCACCACCACCACCACCACCATAACCACAACCACAATCACTGTCACCACAACCATAGCCACCACCATCATCGCCTCTACCAGCATCGTTACCTTTGCGCCCTAACCACCACACCCCACTACTAACACTATCACCACCCACCAACACCACCATCAACACCACCACCACCACTGCACTTGTCCCTGCTGTCAACGCCACCATCCCCCACTACCATGTCCATATTTGTTATTATATACAATTGTATCACTTTTACATTAAAATTTGACCAAATGTTTTTACACTATTTTTCACACTCACAACACTTTTAAAAACACAGTTTATCAAACGTTCATCTTCTTTGTTTTACAGCTAATTATTCTTTAAACACAAATAAACTGTTTTTTTTTTTTTGTGTTTAAAAAAAAAAAACACAACAATTCCAAATTGTCCTTCCCCTTAGATACTATTCTATCTTGCAAACATGACTAAATTTATCAAGCCGGGCTCTTAGATCCTTCTTTTTTTATGGCCCAATTTGCAGTCCTTGCCAACACAGGACAAATTAATGAACAAATTTTGGTTAGAAATTTGATTTTTCAAGGAAAAAGAGTAAAATTAAGTAGATTACATTTTGTACTATATTGGTGTGACCAACTATATATAAATGTCAAATCAGTTAATGAATTTGCCTAATTGAATAATGATTGTATGAATTTGGGAAAATTTTGGATTCTCCCTCCAACATATTATATTTTTGAGTGATTTGTGTAAGTTTATTAATGTCAATTGTCCCACTACTATTATCCTGTTTTCACTATTTGGCAATTAAATAGAATAGGAGACCTCATATGCAAAGACGTATAAATACTTTTAACCACTTGAAATATAGACCTTATGTTTTTCATCATTTGACAATTTGGGTTACCAAACTTTCTCCAATCTATAAATTGGTAACTCTTTTGCCGAGACAAGTGAAAAAGTTAAGGTGAGTGTAGTACATCTAAGAGCCTTGTTGCTGCCAAGACAAGTTTAATTTGTACTCTTGTGATCATTTTTTGGCAAAGTGACAAATTTGAAAGACAACTTATCTAATTTGTACTCCTTTGATTCATGCATGGTGTTTACAAGAAAATAGGGCCGTTTTGATACAGATGCTTAGTTTTTTTTTAATTTTGAGATTAAACATTCGTGCCTTTTAGGGCGTGTTTGTTTGCCTTCTTTAAAGTTCACTGGATTGGACTAGTTTGCTAAGACTACTAATCTCGTGTTTGGTGCAAGTTGGATTAAACTTAAATGGGATTAAGCCGGAGTCTTTCTGACTAAGAGCTTCGCTAAGTCGTCCTAGTGAGACCCCCCCCCCCCCCAAAAAAAACCACGGGATTGCAGATCCCGTCTCCAACATCGTTTTCATACCTTGGTCATCTGCAACTCCTACTCTCTTACCTCTGTCTAGATCTGAAACCCACCCCCCACCACTACCTAAATCTCAAAATTCAACGTCTAAAATTCCCCCAAAAGCACATGCAGATGAATCTCCAGAACAAATTCAAAACAAAAACCTCAACATCCAACATCTAAAATTCCCCCAAAAGCACATACAGACAAATCTCTCGAACAAACTCAAAACAAAAAACGCATAATCACCAGAAAATCCCAAGATTTTCCGAGAAAATCAGAGGAGGCGTTGGGCGGTGAGCTCTGATGAATCCTCTGCATAAGGAAAAAATGGAAAGGTTAGGGAGAGAGTGGACGGTGGAAAAGAGGGGATGAAAGGGAGATGGGCGGAGGAAAATAGAGAGATATATACGGAGAAAGGAAGAGAATTCTAGAAAATGATGAACTAGATAAAAAGAGGGAGAGGGGAGAAAGAGAGTAGCAGAGGAAAGAGGAATGGGTTAGAGTGATATGCTTGGGAAAAAAAAACTGGCCATTAGATAAGTGTTTCTAGAAACAAGTAAAATGATAGATTAATAATAAAATAATAATAAGTAGAGATTAAATAATATAGTTGATAGGAGTATATTTATACAATATAGTTAGCTTGTTTCCTTGCATTTAGATTGTCATTCCTTAGTTATTTTAGTATTTTAAGCTATTTTCGTGTGTTTGTAGTAGACCTGGCATTCGTGTCGTGTTTCTCGTGTTCGTGTCGTTTTCGTGTCATACCCGATAGCTTAACGGGTCGTGTCGTGTAACACCCGTTAAAATAAACGGGTAATATGACCCAACCCGAAATTGACCCGTTAATATTATCAGGTAATATGACCCGACCCGTTATCCGTTAAGAAAAATATTTTTTAAATCAATAAATAATGAAAATGAAAAACATAATTTGACCCTAAAAAATGTAAAACATAATGCTAAATTAGTATATACATACCATATTGTCACATAAATACTAATTCAAAACATTAATAAATAAATAAATAAAACATTTTTCTTTCAAGTTTACATACCCCAAAATAAGAGTCTAATGAAAAAAACATTAGTGCATACTACAAAATACAAATGTTCAAAGATATGCAAAATGAAGAGAGTTATACTTAATGAAAGTATAAATAAACTTTTAAGTGTTAGTCAATCTATCGTTTTGATGGGATACGAATTCTCTGAAACTAATTTCAACGATCACAACCGTCAAACTTGTTTGTATATGTTTCGAGATCACATCAGCAAAAAATCACAAAAAAAAAACATTCAGAGATCAACTAACAGGACAAAACTTTTCGACGGTTATAAACAAAAAATCACGATTTAACGGTAATTTTAACTCTGATTTTGATGATTTTATACAGCTACACTCCTTGACCCTATATGAATACAATGAATGAATTCGATCTTTAATTTAAAATATTTACACAAGTGGATACCACCAAATCTTATGTTATACTTAATGAAAGTATAAATAAACTCGTAAGTGTTAGTTAATCTATCGTTTTGATGGGATACGAATTCTCCGAAACTAATTTCAACGATCACAACCGTCAAACTTGTTTGTATATGTTTCAAGATCACATCAGCAAAAAATCACAAAAAACAAACATTCAGAGATCAAGTAACGGGACAAAGCTTTTCGATGGTTATAAACAAAAAATCACGATTTAACGGTTATTTTAACTCCGATTTTGATGATTTTTTACAGATACACTCCTTGACCCTATATGCATACAATGAATGAATTCGATCTTCAATTTAAAATATTTACACAAGAGGATACCACAAAATCTTATGTTATACTTAATGAAAGTATAAATAAACTCTTAAGTGTTAGTCAATCTATCATTTTGATGGGATACGAATTATCCGAAACTAATTTCAACGATCATAACCGTCAAACTTGTTCGTATATGTTTCGAGATCACATCAGCAAAAAATCACAAAAAACAAACATTCAGAGATCAAGTAACGGGACAAAGCTTTTCGACGGTTATAAACAAAAAATCACGATTTAACGGTTATTTTAACTCCGATTTTGATGATTTTTTACAGATACACTCCTTGACCCTATATGAATACAATGAATGAATTCGATCTTCAATTTAAAATATTTACACAAGTGGATACCACAAAATCTTATGTTATACTTAATGAAAGTATAAATAAACTCTCAAGTGTTAGTCAATCTATCGTTTTGATGGGATACGAATTATCCGAAACTAATTTCAACGATCACAACCGTCAAACTTGTTCGTAATGTTTCGAGATCACATCAGCAAAAAATCACAAAAAACAAACATTCAGAGATCAAGTAACGGAACAAAGCTTTTCGACGGTTGTAAACAAAAAATCACGATTTAACGGTTATTTTAACTCTGATTTTGATGATTTTTTACAGATACACTCCTTGACCCTATATGCATACAATGAATGAATTCGATCTTCAATTTAAAATATTTACACAAGTGGATACCACAAAATCTTATGTTATACTTAATGAAAGTATAAATAAACTCTTAAGTGTTAGTCAATCTATCGTTTTGATGGGATACGAATTATCCGAAACTAATTTCAACGATCACAACCGTCAAACTTATTCGTATATGTTTCGAGATCACATCAGCAAAAAATCACAAAAAACAAACATTCAGAGATCAAGTAACGGGACAAAGCTTTTCGACGGTTGTAAACAAAAAATCACGATTTAACGGTTATTTTAACTCCGATTTTGATGATTTTTTAGAGATACACTCCTTGACCCTATATGAATACAATGAATTAATTCGATCTTCAATTTAAAATATTTACACTAGTGGATGTGGATATCACAAAATTTTATGTTATATACTTAATAAAAGTATTATTTTCGGGTGTAGATGTCATACTTAAACGACAAATGTTTTAATGTTTTGAAGTAATATTTATGTGGCAATGTGTGGTGTGTGCAATTTTTTTTTAAAAATCTTATTAATTTTTCACTTCTACAATATTATTAATTTTTCACTAAAAAAAACATTATTCATGAGATTTGGAGGGTTTTAAAAATCTAAACGACCATGTAACGATTGTCTAAGGGTAGAGGATGCAATCATGAGCATTTATATAGGGGTGTGCTATCCACACACCCCATTTTACTTCTTACACACCCCTTGTTAATTTCTATTTGTTGATTTTCTTCAATTCATCCAATCCGAAGGTCGAAAATTAGAAGGGTGTGTGAAAAGTAAAATGGGGTGTGTGAATATCACACCCCTTTATATATGCTTTCACATTTTTCAGACTTATACATTAATGATTATGAATTTTATTTATTTTGAACTACCTTAAAAATACTTGAGGGTTTGTATAGTTTTAAAAATTCATGTACGCCTTTAAAGCGTAGAGGATGCGATTAAGAGTGCTTGCATATTTTTTTCCACATTTTTTGCACTTGTAAATTAATTATTTTAAATATTTAAATGTATTTGGTATTTTTTAAATTACTTGATGTTTTTATTTTTAACGTGTTTTATAATTTTTTAATCTCACTATTTGCTCATAATATTTTATAAAATAAATAAATAAAACTTAGATTTTTAAAATTTATTTAGAATAATAATACAATAATAATTAATGAACAAAAAATATATATATATATATCCACTATATTTATTGTATTTTATAGTAAGTTTTTTTTAGTAATTAAAAAAAATTAAAATCATCAAAATAACTTTTTCCTTTTCGTGTCAAAACAGGTTACCCGCGTGTCACTCTCGTGTAAACCTGTTAAGGACCCGTTATTAACGGGTTCTTAACGGGTTACCCGATAATGACCCGATTAGTTATCGTGTTGACCCGAAATCCGTTAATTTCGTGTCGTTTTCGTATCGTGTCATCGTGTCGTGTCAGAAACTGCCAGGTCTAGTTTGTAGGTCCAAATGACAAAGTATGCAAGAAAGTGCAATTTGCAGCATTTTTGGGCATTGGATGGTTAGCTTATGCTTGGAGCTAAGTGGATAGATGAAATTGAAGATTAAGGGATCCTCTCCTTTCTTATTTTCTGACCCAAAAACACATCACACTCACTTATTTCACCTACAACATCCACTTATTCCACCTACAACATCCACACTCACTTCACCTACAACATCCACTCACTTCACCTACAACATCCACACCCACTTCACCTACAACATCCACACTCACTTCACGTAGAACATCTACCCACTTCACCTACAACATCCACACCCACTTCACCTACAACATCCACTTACTTTACCAAGAAATTTTGTGGTGGTGATTCATTTTCAAAATCTATAAATAAGCTTCTCCATCACAAGACAAAGGACAAATTCACATCTACAACACATTCCATAAACAACACAATTTCTGCCGCAAGTTTCCTTCTTCCTTCATCCATTTCCATCCACCTCTTTTCCTATCCATCCCCTACCACCCTTCCATACTCTCTCAACCTATCCAATCTCTGCCACATCCCTTAGACCATCCAAACACCACACCCACCTTGGTGCCGCATGTTTGCAAGAAAGGAGGAGGACTTGGAGCTGTGCTAACTATTCAAGACGTTGGATTGCTGGAGCGTTCTAGGTGTCTTCTACTTTTGTTTATCATGTTTAAATTCAATTATAGTTGTTTAATTGCAAATATGTGGAACTAAATTTGTTTTGGCTAGAGGTTGATTCAAAGCCATGAACATATTTGTAATATGAATTGATTACCTTCAGTTGTTATTTCATTAATTTGATGCTAAAATATAAGGGAATTTCACCTAATCGTTATGAACTTATATTCATGAGTAGTGGAGGTTGCTAGTCACAATCGCGTTAAGTAAATTCCTGGCAGGAGTATCATGCTGTTCATAGTTACGAATGCCTCTTCAATGCTTATAGTTTTCACAAAGCTTAATGATCTTTGATTGTATCTCTATTGTGCTGTCCACGTAGGGAACTTTTGAAGAATGTCTTGAATTGTTGTATGCCCTTTTCCGTTGATAAGCTCATATTTATATATATTTTACATCAAATTCTCTCGTCTTTTCTTAGTTAGTTCCTTATATTTTTGAGCTATTTACTTTGATTTTGTGTTTTATATGAATTGTCAAGCAAATAAAAGAAAAATAGCACAAGTGAGATTTTATGTAACAAATTCGTCAAAACTGCCTGTGCAGATCAGCCCATTTTGGAAGCAATTTGCGAACGGCCCAAAATGAACTAGAGAATGAGCCTTATATGCTTGGAAAGCTACAGATGTCTATTTTCTGGAGCATTTCGCGGATTGTTAAGATCATTTTTCTAGAAGAAGTTATGAGCATTTTAGTAAGGGAAGGTCAAGAGAGCACATGGGTCAAAACTGCCTGTGCGGATCAGCCCATTTTGGAAGCAATTTGCGAACGGCCCAAAATGAACTAGAGAATGAGCCTTATATGCTTGGAAAGCTACAGATGTCTATTTTCTGGAGCATTTTGCGGATTGTTAAGATCATTTTTCTAGAAGAAGTTATGGGCATTTTAGTAAGGGAAGGTCAAGAGAGCACATGGCATGGATGACCCACGGCTTGGAAGAATGATTATGTTTTGCAAGTGTGCTAGCTTGTTTAATCATGAAATACAAGTGTGCTAGCTGTTTGCAAGTGTTCTAGCTGATTCATCATGAGAAGACCAAGGGGAATCCAAGGCATGGACCAAGGAGGATGAATGCAAGTTGTTTCCACATGAAATTTCTGCAATGAAGCATGTGTTGCTAGCTGTTTTTGATGAATAATTCTTGCTTTTTATTTGTTTATTAAAATCACTTGAGTGGCTCCTTACCTTTGTGCACCTATAAATAAGCCTTCTAGCAAGGCTTAGACTCACCAATTCACACAACAATCCCATTTCACACACCCTAAACTATCCTAGCCACAAACACCCCTTCTTTCCTTCACAAAATCTGCCCATAAACCTATCCTAGCCACCCTCCTTAACCATCCTAAACACCACCATACATCCCCCTATCCACTCCTCCATACAACCAAACCTTCAACCCACATCCACTTCTTGTGCCATATCAAAGGAAGGAAAGGAAAGTGCTTGGATGTGCTTGTCACTCAACGAGGATTGTTGGAGCGTTTAGGTGCTTTCTTTCTTTTATGTTCAAATGTATAAATCTATTTACCTTTGTTTTATGATTATGAGGAACTAAACCCCCCCTCTTTGCTAGGGGGGGATTCAAAGCCATGATTACATTTGCATTATGAATTAATTACTTTTGGTTGTGATTTAATAATTTGTGATTTCAATTCGCTTAACTATTTGATTGATAACTTATTTATGTATGTTGATTAAGAGTGCACGCTTAGTTTTCATGCATAAGTTTGATGCTAGAATATAAGGGAATTTCACCTAATCGTTATGAACTTATATTCAAGAGTAGTGAAGGTTGCTATCCACAATCGTGTTAAGTGAATTCCTGGCAGGAGTATCATGCTTTTCATAGTTACAAATGCCTTGTCGATGCTTATGATTTCCAACAAACGTAATGATTCTAACTTGTGTCTTTATCATGCTGTTCATATAAAGAACTTGTTAGGAATGATTTGGTTGCGATGCATATTCATCCAATTCAATGATTCTAGGGAAATCTGAAGGTTAATTTAAGCGGACCTAATTAACTTGGAGGGTTGAGTTTCATAAGTTATCGAAAGAACAACTAAAAATTGGTTTATATACAAGTGTATCATGTGTGGAGGAAACCCCTCTAGCTAATCCATCATCCATTCACACAATCATATTTTGTGCTTAATTCTATCTAGTTTTCAATTTGTTTATTTTCAAGTTATTCTCATCAAGATCACATCCCCCTTTTTCAATTTTTGTCTTTTGATTTGAATCTACCTTATTTGATTTCTTTTGAGTTCTTTGATTTAATTTAGTTTAGAGTTGGTTAATTTTCATAGCTTGAATCTTTTAAATTCATTCGTGATTTTGTTTTAGTTTATTTATTAATTTTATTTTAAGTTATTCTAGTTTATTTGGAATCATTTGAATCTAGTTAAATGTTTTGATTTTAGATTTGTGTTTTTAAAGTTTTATTTAGTGTTTTCTAAGTTCATTTTATATAGATTAGCAATCCCTCCTAATCCCCGGTTTAGAACGATCCCTACTTGCATATATACTACAATTGACAACAAGAGGGTTTAATTTGTGTGTTAGTTTATTTTCGCATCATCCGTCCAATTCAATAACTTAAGGAAAACTTAAAGGTTAAAAAAGTGTTGTTCACGGTTAATCTGGGGTGTTGAGATTCATGGTGTATTGAAAGAACAACTGAAAATTGGTTTGTATGTAAGTGTGTCATGTGTGGAGAAAAACCCTCTAGCCATCCATTCATCCATTGATTTACTCAAATCTGTCTTAAAATATGTTTTACAAAATTTACTTAGTTTTTGTTTAAATTCGTCCAAAACCAAACCCCCCATTGTTAAGTTGTATTCTTTAGTTATAATCTGTACAATTTGATGTCTTTTGAGTATTTTGAGTCTTTGTAATCCCAAATTCGTTTAAATCCATCTGTAGTATCTATTTTTATTCAATTTGCTAGTTTTGTGTTGTTTTGACTATTCTAGTGTGTTTTAAGTTATTATAGTTTAGCTTTCTGTTTTAGAGTTTTGTTTTGTGTTTTTGAGTCTTGTTTAATATTTTTAAGTCAGTTAGGTGCATTAGCAATCCCTCCTAATCCCCGGTCTAGAACGATACCCTACTTACATCTTTACTACAATTGTCAAAAAAATGGTTTAATTTGTGTGTTGTTTTACATCGCATCAATAGTATCTAAATTTAATAGTTATCCTGCTTCTTAGTCCGACACTGCACCAAACGTTTCACTAAGTCAGTCCAGCTTAGTCTAGTCTAAGCCAATCCAGCTTAATCCCTGAAGCTAGTCTAGTTCGAAATAGTCCGGTGCAACAAACGCACTCTTAGAGTTTTGATTAAACACATTCCTACAATTTAAGTGCCACATGTATTAGAAGTAGCTTTTTTTTATAGTAAAAAATTACCCAACTTGCCATTATATTTAATTTACATTTTAATTCCTAGATATTATATCAAACTTCCAAAATCTTGTAGATAAATATTATAGTATTCAATTTCAATAAAAAAATCTTTCAAATTACCTCATGAAACGTGATGTATGTTCTTCTTACAGCAATGCTTTCAAACAAAATTTCTATCATATCATATTTAAATTTTCATCGTAATTCAATATAATTTCCCTTCTATATTTGCTAGTGATTTAGCATTTTCTCAATATTTATTCCAGATATATGCATTTGAATTCAATCATGTTTATTAGTAGAAGAAATTGTCCATTTTTTTCGTTTGGATGCTTTTATATTTGTTCTTTGTTTAGTGCTTTTGATTAATCATATATTTCTTCTTGGTGCATATTTGTTACGTTACTTTAATATTTTTTTGGCAAATATGTGGTATCTTTTCCCATGAAAATCTAAGTGAAGAAGTATAATGATTTCATTTATTAAAGTGGATATGGCTTGCAGAGTCCCGCTTGTGATGGACTCGTAAACTAGTAAGGTCACTTCTGTCTCCAAGCAATAACCTAATATCTTCACCGTGTTACGATG
The DNA here is from genome assembly GCA_963580275.1 of Crataegus laevigata. Taxonomy (NCBI): domain Eukaryota; kingdom Viridiplantae; phylum Streptophyta; class Magnoliopsida; order Rosales; family Rosaceae; genus Crataegus; species Crataegus laevigata. Next base: position 5,776,104 of record OY756938.1, read on the forward strand.
GTTGATTTGTGAAATCAAAATTACCTAGTTAATAAACTCCGCGTTTGGTACGTGTACCAACTTGTTTTAAAATATAGGGTTTAATTACGTTTTTGCCACTAGTGGGTTTTGTTATTTAGGCCCAAATCATTGGGTTGTGTTAGCACTAGCCCAGAGGCCCGGCCCAGTCTTTTCTTTCCTCATCTTCCTTCAAACCCATGAGATATCTTCTTCATCTCTCTTAACATTCTTTCTGTAAAATTTCTCTAAACCACAGAGGGAGCAACTTACACCGACACCCTTTTCCCCAACGAAATCTCAACCAACCTTACCGAATTTGAGTGTAACTCTACCACATGAGTCGATTTATGGACTTGAATGGACGATCAGATGACGAGAAATACTGGAATTGATGAAAACGTGAGCTCTAAATCTCTTTGTCAAGCTCCAGCGTGATTCGTGTTCAAATTCTTGTTAGCTTGGAAGGAGGTAAGTTTTAGTAGATGTCCGCGAGATGTTTAGGATGAATTAGGGTGAGTTTGGGACTACTTATTCATGCATGTGTTTTCTTCGAATCTCCAGTTTCGGCAAGCCTCTCTAGAAGAATTCCGATGAGTTCCAAATCAAACCCGTCCCAAACTAGGAAATTTTTCATCTGAAGTAATGTCCTGAAACTCTTATATGTCGAATTCTAGTTGAATTCGAAGGTTTTTAACGCTATGCAAATCGATGCAATTTTGCAGATTCCAGTGACGACGACGATCACCGTTATGTTTAACGGCGGAACCTGGAGATCCGTTACCTTTAACGGAATCTCCTAACGGCCAAGAATATTCCGTTAAGTTTGATCCGACCTAACTCGCAAATATAAACCAGCCCAAAACCTAATCTGGACCCGTTCTAACCCTTGGGCCATGTGACCCACGAATCTAGACCCAAATCCATTTACCCTATAGCCGAGCCCCAATCCCTTTGGGCCTAAACAAAAGCCCAATACAATTACCCAAACCCCAGGCCCAAACTTGGGTGTGACCCAAACCCAAACCAAACCTTTTGGCCAGCGCGTGGGCACATAGGGCACACACACCTTCACCAGTGACATTATGCTCCCGCCATGGACGGCGATGACCATGGCGGCGCCAGTGACTTTTTCGGCGAACTTTCCGTCAACCTATCTTGACACGTGCGATGGCGTGTGGCCATCCAGCCACGCCTCATGGTGGCATGTGGGGAAACCTAAGGTCCCTCCTTAGGTTATTCGACGTGTCGAATCTGCTATCCGTTTTTCTAAATTCTAGTATGTTAGTAGAGTTTTACTAAATGGTGTCTAATTGTGGTTAGGTGCATTGAGTAGGAGTAACACCATCCTTGTTAGCTCGAGTGGCTCCAGGGCAAAAGAAGACTTGTGAGTGGACCCTTTCATAACTTGCATGGTTTTATAAAGAGAGATTATATTCACACACCTCAAATTACTTCTCTCACACCTTTTTAATTTTTTAATATTTTCTACACAACACTAACACTTGATAGAAAAATATTAAAAAATTAAAAAGGTGTGGGAGAAGTAATTTGGGGTGTGTGAATATAATCTCCCTTTTATAAAATGTTAGGTTTGCATGCATTATATTTCTCATGAAATGAGCATGTCTTTTACTAAGTTTTCTGAATCCTTTATCCAAGCTTTTGGAATATTATGATTTATCAAAATCATGTTTTGCGAAAGGATAGAAAACAATTGGATTCTCGTTTATGAAATTTTATGGCTTTCGAATGTGATTTATTTTACAGACTTGTGATTATGCAGTGTTATAGATTTATGAAAAATACGGTTTGAGCTTTTAACGTTTGAGTTGATATGAGATATGTTTTTGAATAAATATCTAGTGGGTTATCATATAGCACATCTACACCACACGACTATTAGACATCTATGGCCATAGGACACAGTGATGAGGAGCTTTACTGCTAAAAATAATGTCGGACAACTTCACTAGCCATGGCTAGTGTCGGTGTGTGATGTTATATTTTTCTCCAGCGTAACCCGGAATCATACAGCTTCACCTTCAGGTGATGAGGCTTACCATGTTTCTTTATTGGCGTAACCTAGTGTCGTACAACTTCACATTTGGGTTCAGAAAACATACTCCGTAGTATTATATATGTTTTCAAAACAGGGGGTATTATGTTCATAAAGAAAATGATTTTCTTATTATTAGTATTATTATGAACTTTGGTGAACTCACCTTTTCTATATTGCGCCCCCTCAGGGTTTAGATTCGAGGCACAAGATCTCGGCGTCAAGACACTTTGGCATAGTTATTCTTGAGTCTTCTCAGTATAGGTATCATTCTTGGGTTGGTATAGTTTCCTTGTAATTTTCTCACATTATTCTTAATAGATGTATGCTCTACATACGTTCCTGCTTTGATAAATAATTGTTCTAATTGCATATTTGTTTTAATTGTATGCATGCTTAAAATGGCGGGTGTTGGTCAGCACATGGCTACCTGTTATTTGGGAATATCGGGGTTGCGGCGTGTCAATACGTTTATATGTATTGTTGGTACATTTATATTTATTTAAAAAATAATATTTGGTACATTACATATGTCATCTAGTACGTATTTGGTACGTTTATATTTATTTATAAAAAGTATATTTGGTACATTACATATATCGTCTGGTACATATTTGGTACGTTTATATATATTTTTGGTAAGTTTATATTTATTTACAAAAAATATATTTGGTCTATTACATATATCGTCTGGTACATATTTGGTACATTTATATTTATTTACAAAAAATAAAAATAAAAATCAATGAACAAGCTGAAAGATGCCTTAAAAAAACATAATTTTGTATACTTAATGAATAGAGTGAGCACTGCAAGTTAATATTTATAGAGACTGCAACAACAAGCCTCGTCCTTGTGGGATATGAACTAATTATATAAGACACACGAATTACAATTCAATGTAAGACTAGGACTCCTTATCCGTACTAAAAGCAGCAGCAGTATCACTACAAGATTATACAGCAGCAAGCATAGTTGATTCAGACCTCTTTGGTTTATCACAAACAACTGGGCAATTTTTGCTCTGACTTCCTCCAATTTTTCTTTTTCCATATCCGTAGCTGCAAAACAGCAATCAGCAACTTCAGGTGGGATTTTAATGCCATTCCAAATAGAAAGGGTGCCTACAAAACCTGAACACTAAGGGGGTATCATCTTTATTTGCAATTTGGAAAACTAATGAGGTACATATCATTTTTATCTTTGAATTTCACATAATTTAGAGCAATTCTATCTATGATCATAGCTTTTCTCTCTAAAGTAATAAGTTAGAGCAATTCTGTATTCACATAAATTACTAAAAGACTAAGAAGATGGTTTAAAACAAGCCTTTCATAAGCCTTACACGCCCAAGCAAAATACATGTAGCATCAATGCTTATTGGGGCATTTCATCGAATATGTGTTGGCAACTTTCAAATCTTCAAAAACTCAGCACAACTCCTTCAGTGTGCATCTTATAACTTATCAATATAAATGAAGTACTAGTATTTAAGCATAAACCAGAAGAAATACAAGCAAATTGAGCATTAAGTAGCAAACCCACACAAAAAAACAAAATCAATCCCAATCCTTTTTTGAACCCAGACTAAAATCGACGAAACTACAACAAGGCATTAACTTTATGATAATTATTTGAAAACCCATTAAGCACATTTATATCTAAACAACAATATATCACAATCACTATAAATGAGCTATAAGTATTTATCACAACGTACCACAGAGAGCAAGGTCGACGTTGTAGACAATCTCGATAAAACCTTCTGAATGTACTAGCCTCAAGCCTCCGAAAATAGAGAATCCGTCTAATTATCTTACATGATATCATATAAAATGGTGAAAACAACTACTAATTGAAATGGATAAGTCGATTCAAAATTCAAAAATGAGGATCACAGAATTCAAACATGGGAGAAGAATTCTGGAAACACTACTAGCAAACCATATGGCTTCCTACAAAAAAGGCCACGTATAGAAATATATTAGGCTAAAAGGATATATATGGAATTTAATAATTAACATTTTAAATTTTTTTTAAAAACACAATAATGACATGTAATCTAAACAAATATAAGAATGTTGACATGGCTATCGTTTAGGCATCCTAATCAAATCTCAAAATAGAACCAATCTTTGATCTAAAGAGTGTTAGAAAAGTGCAGGGGATTCTAATTTTCTCAAGAAAATATTTGTAACCGAAAAAACTTCCAAGCTATAAATTGGTAACTCTTTTGCCATTTGATAGAATATATTCTCACTACTGATTTCTCAAACTTTTAGTATATAAAACTACTGCAACTATAATTTAACTTTCAAAATTATTTAGTTTAAGTGTTTGTTCTCGAAGGTTATTCCTTTTTTTCCCGAGCATTTATGCATTTAAAGAGAGAACACATGAAGTTTGTTGAAAGAATAACAAAAGATAATATGGTTTGCTAATATATTCCATATGGTAATAGGAAGCCATATTGGTAATTTTTGGGTGTAATTGCCTTTCAAAATTACCAAATGTGGCCTGTTCCCACCTCTCCACGCACATGAAGGTGGTGAGATGGTGCTTCCTCAATTTCGTGAAGGAGTCAATGATAATTGTTAATCGTTGTGGCGATGGCCTGCATTTTATCTTTAGAAGTAGCTTTCAGAATTCCTAATGTAGTGACCTTTTGCCATACGCGATTTTTTATTGTTTTAATTATATTTATTATAGATATATCGTTTTTTTATTAAAATATATTTTAGAGAATAATGAACTTACTAATCACTTTACATGTCTTTTTTGTTAATTTTTATTTTTCGGAATTTTAATCTGAGAAGAGCAATTTAGGTATTATGAAAACTTCATCCTTTTTGCCCTTCTGTTTATCTATATAGATTACAACGTGATGTAGCTCTTTTTTCTATGATGGGCATGAAAATTTAAGTTATACTATAAAATCAATTGACAATATAGGGAATAGTCAAACTCCTTACAAGCACATGTAATGCTCCTTTTTTATCCGATAGAGGGTTCAAACTCTCAACACACCCCTTCACATATGATAATTTTAAAGATTAACATGTAGACAACACAAATTGAGTGGTGCGGAGCACATCTAGCATTGGGCTTAACACGTGAGTCAACTTGCTTCGTTAGCATGAATGAAGTCCATTATAAAATTAATTAATAATATGGAGACTTTTAGATAATTATTAGAAGTTTGAGCCTTTTAGTTCAATTTTGAGATTATGTATCTTAAAGTTATGAGATTTTAAATTTAAGTTCCGAAGTTGATAGTATGGATGCAAATTTCTTCATTCTTGTTCTTGGATGAAAATGCACCTGCAAAAACAATTAACACCTTAGGTCAAGGCCAAGAGCCTTATGCGCCCACGATGAATGGGGGCTTCGGCCGAAGAACCTCCGATGCCAAAGTTAGAATTTTTAGGGAAAAGTGTCTGGGGAATTTAGAGAATTTTGCAAGAGGATTCAACTCAGGTTTTTGGAGAAACGAAGTGGTATTTATAGGGGTGTGGCCGGCCCCTCTTTGGAGAGGTGGGAACATGCCATATTTGGTAATTTTTGGGTGTAATTGCAAGATATTATGTCACCATAATATCTTGCAATCAATTAGGAAATTAGTTAGAAAATTAATTAATTAATTTAGGTGATTAATCCAATTTTGAATGAATATTTGGAGGTTACTTTGTGGGGAGGATTTGATAAGGATGGATGAAATTAGTTTTGAATAAATACCTATTTTGATCACTTTTGACCTTGATTGAGTGATGATTGTCCGCTGCTCGTGCGTAGGGGTTCCGATGTTCCTCGAGGGTAATCATGTCTTTTTAACCCAAAAATCCACGTGTTACCTCTATATTTTTCTTGATTATTTTTTGCTCCACAAATACCCCAACATATGTTGGGCTGCTCACAGGAAAGGGCAGCAAATGTATTGATCTTCTTTCTTTAGGAAACGTATGATTGTTTTCTATTTTGATGTAGATTCCCTCTTTAATTGGAAATTAGATCTTTCTAGGAAAGGGAAATAAATCACTTCCAAAGTCTATTTAAGTCTACCTTAAGTAGATGATTAAATCAACTTTAGAGAGCAATTTATTCTACCCTACAAGAGAGAAAGCTAGAGGATATTTATTCCCCCTCCCCTAGTAATCTTCTACACTTGCCAGTGCAAATGACCATCTTTCGTTGCTTTCTTCATATTCTCCGTGCTGCACCGAGGTAAGAAAAAATTAATTTTCCTTGTCTTTTTCTTGAATAGAAGCTCCAAGGTGGTCGAGAATGATCTATAAACCATCTCAGTTGAATGGTTTGAACTTTATGACTATGTCATAGAGTTACATCTCTTAATTTGAAAGAAATAATAATGGATATCCTTATGACTACATTGAGTGTATGTACGACATATACTCAAGGATATGGTATAATACCATTTGACCCGAAATAATGAAACCTTCAAAGCTAATTGGTAGCTTAAGGTGACTACAATCAAAGAGATTGGTTGACTTGGAAGAAACCATCAATTAATTCAAAGATTGCTAACTACAACTAAACAGTGATTCAATGTTTGGACATAATATGGGTTTCCGAAACCATTATCATGATAGTCTTGATAATATATGTCTAAAACTAGGAATCACAAGACATGTAAGTTATAGAGACCCATCCATCATGAATCTTAGCAAGCTAGTGGGAGCTATAAGCGTCTTATGAGAGAAAGATCAAATCATTTGATTTCTCATAAAGATGTATATGAATCTTTTGTTCACTAGGTTTACAAAAGATTAGTGGGAGTTAATCATATTCCTAAATTTGAACATATATATGATATATTAATTTTAGAAATGAAAGGAATTCTTCTTCATTAAAGTTATGACTTTAAACATTCTATAATGATAAAATGTATATGGCAAACAGCCTATATACATGGGATGGAAATCTATCATTATAGATTTCAGGATATAATTGGATTATATCAATTCCTAATGATAGACAAAAAATGCTAGGAAGTTTCTCATATGATGATAAACTTCAATCAGAAGGACAATTCTTGTAAGGCTAAGAAGTTGCTCGTCACAAAGGGAACGTACCCCTTTGACTCCCGAAGAAATCATGCGTAAATAGAATCCTCTATACATACGCATAAATGTGATTTTTGTATTTCATATAGTATGAAAAACATTGATATGAGTTGTACCAAGATCAATACAAGACGATATCATTGCAAGCCCATGATCAGAGCCATGGCAACTGTCAAGTGAGTCCTTAAGTATTTAAGAAATACTAAAGGATAGATTCCTTAAGAATGAGGAAGAATTTAAGTAACGCAATTGAAGCATAAATGTATTAGATTATGAATCTAATATTGTATTAGATTATGAATGAAGAGATAATTGGATATATCTTTATTATGACTAAGGAGATATTTGGGTGGAAATGTTAAAAGTAATTAATTTAGTGTGTTTCATCATGCATGCAAAATATATCGCCATATAGAAGCTTACAACATTGTTGTTTGGATGGGAAAGTTCATTTATGAACACTCCGTTCGATTCCAACCAGAAAGTGTCTCTAGTGTGCCGACACTACGAAACTAATGGGGCGATAGCTCAAGCTAGGGAATCAAGGTCTCATCAAGATATGAACTCAAATAAGAGATTGAACCACATGATTGAGAATCATGTATAATGGTGATGTCGTTATTCTCAAGGTTGCTTTTATGGATAACATATAGATATCCGTTGCCTAGGCCTATTACTCAGCCATTTTTTGAAATGAATTCAAAAGAGGTATCATCACTGATGACCAAGCTGATTCACTCTAGTGCAAGTGGGAGATTGTTGGAAATGTGTCCTAAAACCAATCATATGATGATACTTTATGGACATTTCACATGTTAAACTAATCTAGTTTAATATAAAGGGAAAATATTATTGTTTAAAGCCGTCTGATATAAATGTTATATGCTTAAACGATAAGTCCAAGGAATATGTAATGAGGAGAATGTGATCTAAAGAAGTTAGATTCATGAGACCATTCTCTTTCGTATACATATCCTAAATGTTCTTGATCATAGGATTGCCAATTGTGCATTGACAGTCCGTTAAGATCAGTATGATTGCCAATTGTGCATTGACAGTCCGTTAAGATCAGTATGTGTTATGTCTTCTCTTAGGGAGAGTGATTGGTCTCAAGTCATTGGTGTGACTGAAACCAAGATAAATGTGTAGGTGCTTAATAGAGAATGAGTCCACTGAACGCAATCAACAAGGAGTTCTTATACTCATGCCACATGAGAACTCATGGTTGGGACAATGCAATGTAGTCCTTTGACCAGAGGCATCATAGTTGTCTTGTTGTTAGGTCCATGATCTTTGACTATGTCAAAGCCACTCTGTCAAAGGGTGTCCAGGGCATAGTTAAGGTTAAGTCACTTAGTCGTGGAGGTAGGTTAATGCACAACAAGGGATCTCTAACCTTCAAGCCGTTTGAGGGAGAATACTCTATGATATGATTAAGAATCTTTGGCCAGACTATGAATAAGATTAAGGAAGTCATTCCAAATCACATTCAAGGTAATCATATAAGTAAAAGAATCACATTGGATAGTAGACATGAATAAACTATCAAACCAAACAATGTGGTCAAAAGTATTGTATTAGAGAAATACCATATTACATTGTAATCGTAAACTGAATAGGTTCTCCACCTCTTCTGATTAGCTTGGGTAGCCATGACATACTGCTAGGTGTCACTCATGGTTTGTGGAAGCCCTAAAGGTATATAATCACTAAAGGGAGAATTGAAAGTAAGTTTCAATTCACAATCAATTTGAAAGAGTTCTAATCGCCCACTACCTCACTAAAAGGAACCTAATGCATCGCATATCGTGTAAGGTAATGATTAAAGGATATAATGAAGATGATCAAGGGCAATTAAATAGTTTAATTGTATATGGCAAGGATTAATTAAAAGTTAATTAATCTAGAATGAAAGGTTTGTTTTAGGCCTTAAGTTAGTTTTGGGTTTCGGGACACAAAAGGGTTTTGGCCACAAGGCACATAAGGTTTAAGTTGTGTGACAACTAAAACAAAATGGGCAATTAACCCACTAACAATAGGGAAGCTGGCCATGCTTAGAGAGGGAGTGTGTTTTGGACTTATTACAAGTTTGCCACTCCAATGAAGGTAAGTATAAATTTGACTTTATAGCTTTTTCATCATTAGGGTTTTTCTTTGAGAAAATTGGAGAGAACACAAGCTCTTCTTTTCTCTCTAGGAGGCTGGCCACCATGGGAGAATTTACTAGCATATAATTCTTCCATGGTCACTCATCTTCTTCCTCAACCATCCTTGGTGTGGAAACTTAAAGGTCTCCAACTTTGGGGACATTTGAAGAACCCAATTCCTCCATCCATATCCAAGAAGAGATGGAGCTAAGAAGCAAAGTTCCTCCATCTAAATCCATGTAGCCAGGGAGTAAGGTGACAAAGGAAATAAGGTCTTCAGATGGGTGATTAACCTTTCCCAATCAAAGAAGTGCTTCAAAGGTATAAAGTTTCTCAACTCACTTTGTTTTGAGTTGAGTCTTGGTTCACCATTGCTACTAGGCCTTGAATTTCATGGATAAAGTTTTGTTTTTGAGTGCATACAAGCATGATTCCGTCTTTAATCGTTAATTGCATGTTGTTCATGTTGCTCAAATGAACTTGTTTTTCACAAATTTTCCGTCATGCTTGCCGGGACGCTGCTGGAGAGGTTCTTCGGCTGCCCTTGTCTTACTTCGGGACACCTCGTTTATGGCATGTTGCATCTCGGTGCGCTGCAAGATGCTGATTCAACAAGGTCGTCTGCTATGCAAGGGTACTCGTTAATTCTATGACTTATCGAGACAAGTTTTGTTCCCCATTTGGGTTGGAAGCGCTTGGATGGAATGTGTCTCCTTGAGCAGTGGAAGTGTGATAAACTCCGAGGTGCGAGACTTGAGTTCGGAAATGCCAAATCCACGGAGAAATGTGGTGAAAATTCCCATGGTTCAATCATAAGCCCAGAAATTTGAAGTCGGGCCGATGGAACAAATCTTGGATGGATTTGGGCTGCTTGGAAGGCCACGGGAGGTGGGCCATAAGAGTGGGCTGCTCGCCGTGTGGCACATGTGGGTGCAAGGCTAAGGCTCGGCTTCGCAATGCATTGGGTTCCCGTGGGGTGGTGCTGTGGGCTTGGGCCTGGACCTTGGTGGTTGTGGCGCCGTGGGCTTTGCATAGGGTGGCTGCCGTGGTGGCCACCATAGGGTGGTGCCACTCCACTCATCGTTGTGTTGAGCCTCGTAGATAGACTTGGCAATTTCTTACATGACACATGAACGACACGAAAATAACAGATTTTGGATCAACACAAAAACTAATCGGGTCATTATTAGGTCACACGATAATAACCCGTTAATAACGGGTCCTTAACAGGTTTACACAAGAGTGACACACGAGTAACCTATTTCGACACGATAAGAAAAAAGTTATTTTGATGATTTTATTTATTTAAACTACTAAAAAAATCTTACTATAAAATACAATAGATATAATGAATATGTATATATTGTTTATTAATTATTATTATTCTATATAAATTTTAAAATTGAACTTTTATTTATTTATTTTTATAGTATATTATGGGCAAAGATTGAGATTAAAAATCATAAAACACATTAAAAATAAAATATCAAGTAATTTAAAAATACCAAACACATTAAAAAATATAATAATTAATTTACATGTGCAAAAAATATGCAAACACTCGTAGTCGCATCCTCGACGCTTTGAGGATGGGTATATGATCATGTGAATTTTTAAAACCATACAAACTCTCATGAATAGTATTTTTAAGGGAGTTCAAAATAAACAAAGTTCATAATCATTAATGTACAAGTCTGAAAGATGTGAAAGCATAATAAACGTTCATAATTAGATCCTCAACGCTTATACGATGGTTACATGGTCGGTTAGATTTTTAAAACCCTCCAAATCTCATGAATAGTATTTTTTATTTGAGTGCAAAATTAATAATAATTATTGTAAAAGTGTGAAAAATGTAATCACTTGTAATGAAAAGTTTTACAACTTTCATAAAGGGGTCAACTTCGAAATTTAGTATCTACATACTAATTTAGTATTATGTTTTACATTTTTTTGGGTCAAATTATGTTTTTCATTTTCATTTTTATTGATTTAAAATATATTTTTCTTAACGGGTAATGGGTCGGGTCATATTACTTGATAATATTAACAGGTTGATTTCAGGTCGGGTCATATTACCTATTTACTTTAACGGGTATTACACGACACGACCCATTAAGCTATCGGGTATAACACGAACACGAGAAACACGACACGAATGCCAAGTCTACTTGTAGATCGCCACAGTCCTAATCCTTGAACATTGGAATTTCCGTTCGTCGAGGTTTCCGAATCACTTGCCATTGTACTTTTCTTTTACGTTTTATCAGAGAATTTTTTAAAATAAAAATTCCAAGAATAAGAATGTACGAAAAATCTACAAGTGAACAAGAAAACGAAAAACCTTGAATGCTTTATGAGCGTTTGATCAAGACTCTCAATGAAAGCACCAATTTGTGGATGCAAATTTCTTCCTTCTTATTCTTGGATGAAAAAGCACCTACAAAAACATTAACACCTTAGGTCAAGGCTAAGAGCCTCACGCGCCCACAATGAATGAGGGGGGCTGGCTGAAGAACCACCGATGCCAAAGTTAGAATTTTGAGGGAAAAGTGTTTGGAGAATTTAGAGAATTTTGCAAGAGCATTCAACTCAGGTTTTTGGAGAAATGAAGTGGTATTTCTAGGGGTGTGGCTGGCCCCCTTTGGAGAGGTGAAAACTGGCCACATTTGGTGGTTTTTTGGTGTAATTGCAAGATATTGTGGTGAATCAATTGGAAAATTAATTAATTAATTCTATTTTTAATGAATATTTGGAGGTTACCTTGTGGGAAGAATTTGATGAGGATGGATAAAATAGGTTTTGAATAAATATTTATTTTAATCACTTTTGACCTTGATTGAGTGATGATTGTCTCTTGCTCACGTGTAGGGATTTCGATGTGTCTCGAGGGTAATCTTGTCTTTTTATCCAAAAATCCACATGTCGCCTCCATATTTTTCTTGATTATTTTTGGCTCTATAGATAGTTTAATGATGATTTTTTTTATTTTATAAATTGATAAGTTTACAATTTTTTCGAACACATATTTCGACATGGCTATGGATTTTTTTGTTTAGTAGTAAATGCATGACAAACTGCAAAACAAATCAAACCAAACTGCAATATTGATGAATTGATCACATCAGTTTTAAGCCTTGTGGTTTAAAACTTAGGCAAATCAAAGTATGCGGTTTAGTTGGTAATTGAACCTAGAATCTATTAAACTAAACATGGTAAATACCAAAAATATATATGGAAATATTTGGGAATTTCTTATATATTTATTAATCTCCAAAGTGAAGTATATATAGGAGTTACAATTTGTATTACCTATTGTCACATCCCGGCCCCGGCGCAACCACCTCCCGAGCCCGCTCCACCACCGTAGCACGATATTGTCCGCTTTGGGCCTCGACCACGCCCTCACGGTTTTGTTTCTGGGAACTCACGAGCAACTTCCCAGGAGGTCACCCATCTTGGGATTGCTCTAGCCCCATTCTCGCTTAACTTCGGAGTTCTTATGGAACCCGAAGCCAGTGAGCTCCCAAAAGGCCTCGTGCTAGGTAGGGTTGAGAATATACATTTAAGGATCACTCCCCTGGGTGATGTGGGATGTCACAATCCACCCCCTTTGGGGGCCTGACGTCCTCGTCGGCACATCACGGTCAGGGTTTGGCTCTGATACCAATTGTCACATCCCGGCCCGGGCGCAACCATCTCCCGGGCCCGCTCCACCACCGTAGCACGATATTGTTCGTTTTGGGCCCCGACCACTCCCTCACGGTTTTTTTTCTGGGAACTCACGAGCAACTTCCCAAGAGGTCACCCATCCTGGGATTGCTCTAGCCCCCTTCTTGCTTAACTTCGGAGTTCCTATGGAACCCAAAGCCAGTGAGCTCCCAAAAGGCCTCGTGCTAGGTAGGGATAGGAATATACATTTAAGGATCACTCCCCTGGGTAGCACGATATTGTTCGCTTTGGGCCCCGACCACGCCCTCACGGTTTTGTTTCTGGGAACTCACGAGCAACTTCCCAAGAGGTCACCCATCCTGGGATGTCACAATCCCCACATCGCCCAGGGGAGTGATCCTTAAATGTATATTCCCATCCCTACCTAGCACGAGGCCTTTTGGGAGCTCACTGGCTTCGGGTTCCGTAGGAACTCCAAAGTTAAGCGAGAAGGGGGCTAGAGCACTCCCATGATGGGTGACCCACTGGGAAGTTGCTCGTGAGTTCCTAGAAACAAAACCGTGAGGGCGTGGTCGGGGCCCAAAGCGGACAATATTGTGCTACGGTGGTGGAGCGGGCCCGAGAGGTGGTTGCGCCCGGGCCGGGATGTGACATCTATGCAGTTCACCAATGCGGGACAAAAAATTACTATTTACACTTTAACTAATGTAGAACTCGCAACACTCCCCCTCAAGTTGGTGCAAAGATGTCACGCATGCCAAACTTGTCAAGCGAGTTGGAAAACACACTATTAGACACAACCTTAGTAAGTACATCAGCCAATTGATCCTCGGATCCCACAAACGGAAACATAATAATTCTAGCATCCAATTTTTCCTTGATGAAATGTCGATCAATCTTCACATGTTTTGTTCGATCATGTTGCACTGGATTATGAGCAATCTCAATAGCAGTCTTGTTATCACAATGAAGTTTCATAGCACCCTTGGGTTTAAACCCAAGATCTCTCAACAATTTTTTCAACCACAACAACTCACATACACCATAAGACATACCACGAAACTCAGCTTCTGCACTTGACCTAGCCACCACCTTTTGTTTCTTACTTCTCCAAGTAACAAGATTACTGCCCACAAACGTAAAGTACCCAGATGTAGATCGCCGATCAGTGATAGAACCTGCCCAATCTGCATCTGTATACCCTTCGACATTCAAATGACCATTCTTGGAGAAAACCAAGCCTCTGCCAGGAGCCATCTTCAAGTACCTCAAAATACGGGTTACTGCATCCATATGAGCTTCACTAGGTGAGTGCATAAACTAACTTACCATACTAACTGCATAAACTAACTTACCACACTAACTGCATAAGCAATGTCAAGGCGAGTGTGAGACAAATAAATTAATCTCCCCATAAGCCTCTGATACCGTTCCTTATGAGTAGGAAGTTGATCGGGAAATAAGCTCAGATGATGATTCTGCTCAATCGGAGTATCAATAGGTTTGCAATCTAACATATCTGCTTCAGCTAACAAATCAAGAACTTACTTCTATTGAGACAGAAAAATACCATGCTTGGACTGTGCAACCTCGATTCCAAAAAAATACTTCAATTCACCTAATTCTTTCATCTCAAATTCAGTAGCTAGGTACTGTTGAAGGCGTTGTATCTCATTCTGATCATCACCAATCACTATCATGTCATCAACATAAATAATCAATGCAGGTAGCTTACCATTTTGTCGCTTTAGAAATAAAGTATGATCTGAATGACTATAGATATACCCAAACTTCTTTATTGAACTTGTAAACCTCCCAAACCACACTCTAAGAGATTGTTTCAAACCATACAAAGCCTTTCGCAACCTGCATACAACACCTTTTTCAGGAGATGTTCCGATACCAGGTGGGAGATCCATATAAACTTCTTCCTTAATATCACCATGAAGGAAAGCATTCTTAACATCAAACTGCAACAGAGGCCAATCTTGATTTGCTAATAAGGATAGAAGAACACGCACAATATTAAGTTTGGCAACAGGAGCAAAAAACTCCTAATAGTCTATCCCATATGTTTGGGTATAACCCTTAGCAACTAATTTGGCTTTATACCGGTCAATAAAACCATTTGCTTTGTGCTTAATAGTGAACACCCATCTACATCCAACAACTTTCTTCCCGTTTGGTAAAGGAAACAAATCCCAAGTAGAATTCTTTTCCAAAGCTTCCATCTCAACTCCCATGGCATTAACCCACTTAGGATCAAACAAAGTATCTTGCAATTTTGTTGGAATTGATACACTAGATAGCTGACATATTTAAAATTCATATGGTTTGGACAAATGATGAGTAGACACATAATTGTTGACGAGATATTTGGCTTTAGCATGCATATCAGGCTCATATTGTACTTTAGGTTTTCCACGATTAACTCGTGGAGGCAACTGATAAGTAGAAAAATCGTCAGAATTTACCTCATGTATGTCGTCATCTTATACCAAATTGTTAGGAGAATCATCACTGGACGAACCATCATCAGGCAACTCGTTAGACACACCAGTAGCAGGCAACCGGTCATCAGAAGGTCATTTGTCAGACACACTTACAAGCAACTCGTTGGGCACATCTGATCTATCGTTCGTAGAAATAGTTTCGGGAATGACAGGTGACCGATCACTATCTATAGCCGACTGATCATAATCAAGCAATAAAATAGGTTATGTCTCTAACTCTGCCTGTAACACATCATCCATACCATCTCTTCGAATCTGCACTTCACTCCCCCTCTCCCCCTGAAATGGAGAGTCGGAAGAAGGCTTCACAAAATACGAAACTTCCTGATAGAAGGTGACATCCATGGTAATATAAGTTTTCTGAGTCGGAGGATGATAACACTTATAGCCTTTCTGATTGTTAGCATACCTAATAAATACATATCGGAGAGCACATACATCAAGTTTACTCCGCTGTTGAGAGTAGACATGAACATACGCAATACACCCAAACATTTTCGAAGGAAGTTTTGATACAGAAACAAGAGAAACATGTTTTTGTAGGACATTAAGCGGTGTCTGAAAATCAAGAACCCTACTTGGAACACGATTTATCAAATACACAGCATCCAAAACAGCATGACCCCAGAAATAATTAGGAAGACATTTATCCAACATCAAAGAGTGAACAACCTCCATTATTTGACGATTCCTCCGTTCGAACACACCATTTTGTTGGGGTGTAAACGGAGTAGTCGTTTGGTGAATAATACCCTGATCACGAAAAAAAGCATGCAAAAGAGTGATTCACATATTCTCCTCTGTTATCAGACTTGAAGACCTTAACTTTGGTCCGAAACTGAGTAGACACCATTGTACAAAATTCTTGAAGAAGCAACGAAATATCACTCTTATTCTTCATCAAGAACACCCAAGTTAATCGAGTACAATCATCAATAAAAGTAACAAACCAACGAAATCCATTAGAAGTAACTTTCGCCGGACCCCACACATCAAAATGTATCAAATCAAATGGCAAAGTGGATTTAGAATCACTAATGGGAAATGAAGCGCGATGACTCTTAGCAATGACACATGTTTCACACTTGAACTCTGAATCACTGCAAGTGTGAAACAAAGAAGGAAATAAATGCTTCATATAAATGAATGATGGATGTCCCAATCGTCGATGCCACAACCAAATTTGATGTTTGTCATCCACTCTAGCACTTAAAACTTGATGATTATTTGAACTAGAAACAACAGTATCCTCCATAGTTGAGATGTACAAACCCCCTATTCTTTTACCATAACCAATTATCTTCTGAGTTTGAATGTCTTGAAAATAACAATACGTAGGATAGAAGTGAGCAGAACAATATAAGGTATCAAGAAGTTTTCCTACCGACAAAAGATTGCACTTAACATTAGGAATAAGTAAAGCACAGATCAGTGATAAGGTCGGAGTAAGAGAGATAGTACCTTCACCCTTCACAGGGGAATGTGCACCACTTGCACTAGTAATATACGAATCACGAACATAGTCACATAACTCATCAAACATTCTAGGGTCACTAGTCACATGATCAGTAGCCTCAGTATCAATTATCCATTTATTTGTTCTACCAAGATGCATAACAACATTACGATTATATTGAGCCATTGAACCAAATTACGAATAATAAAGGCACAAAAGATACACGGTGGAATGAAAACAATTTACCAAAACACTATAGCAAGAATGTTCACGCCTGTGGTAGATCACTATTCACTAGTAAACATTGTTCACGCACTGCACTATAGAGCGGCACTGTTCACTTTTTTTTTTCTTTTTTTTTCTCAACAAAGAAAATCACGAAAAAAGCGGGCACAAAATCAAAGCACATAGGTCACCAAGAGCAAACTGCTCTGATGCCATATTAAACTAAACATGGTAAATACCAAAAATATATGACAATATTTGGGAATTTCTTATATATTCATTAATCTCCAAAGTGGAATATATATACGAGTTACAATTTGTATTACATATGCACTTTACCAATGTGAGACAACAAACTATTATTTACACTTTAACTAATATAGAACTCGCAACAGAATCGATTGGATTATGACTTTCACCTGCCGTATCGTGCACGAGCCTATGAAGAGGGTGGTGAGTGAAGCAAGCAAGTTATGTCGCGTTCTGAGGCCGGCAATACTAAATAAAAAGCCGCTTTCTTTGTCCCCCAACACATCATTTCGTTTGGCCCCTGTTTTTATGTCCCCCTCTTAATCTCTCTCCTCACTAATCTTTATACTAATACTAATACATGCATTTCTGTAATTCCACTTGCACCCCAAGTTTTTTTCCCCAATATTCTTTGCCATATAGGCATGTCTAAAAATGATTTTGCATCACAATTTTCTCAAAGGCATCAAGTTATGTGTTCAATATAGGACATTATGATGAGGGTTTCCCACATTTGCCCTTTCATAATGCAAGGTGGGGCCTCGGTTGGGTACAAAATAGGGCATGTGAATGCACCCTGTGGGGTGTGGGATTCAATGAAACTCAAGTCATGCATGTGAGTTCGTGAGAAGAAATTACATGACATGCGTATACCGTTATGGTGACGTTTCATATCAATAACAAAAAAATGTGTAAATTTTTTGTCCACATGTCTTTGTTTTATTGGCATAAAACGCCACATAATGGTGTACCCGTACTATGTTCTTAAATAGTAATATGAGACGTCATGTAGCAGTGCACTCGTGTCATGTGAAGAGTGTTTATGGTTTTAAGTAAGAGTTTGGATGTAACATGGGGCAATCAGGAAGGGGAGTCTCTTGTTTAGTATAGGAGAATAGGGAAAGCATTTCAGTCAATCTGTAGTACATGTCTACTCCACTGCTTTCCATTTTATTTCTGAGGTAGACGGACCGTCTAGAATAATAACTCAGATATTGAAATTTTAGTTGTGACCATTAATTCTTCAATCACCCAACAATTACTCTGTTGAGTGAACCTTTACAGATGGTGATTGAATATTCTGTAAGCTACCTTTGTAGTGTAAGGTCATACAATCAACCTAGATATCTTGAACTCTAGATTTGAGGGACATGTGTTGACCCTCAAATTCTTGAGCGTTCTTTTAGCCTTCTTGACTTAGCTTTTTTCTAAAATCGAGAGAAACTATTATGAATCTGTTCGCTAAGGCGTTGCGGATTACATTATTCAATTACATAGTGCCATGTCACTACTGTATCTCATTGTGATGCGCATATCACTTCAAAATCTTAGGAAGTCTTTTGGAGAGCCTTTTGTGATTCAATACTACATTTCACCTTTGGACTAACGCCCAGTCTGAACGTATTATCTCTAGACCTTAATGTACGTGTTATGATTTATCCGTTCTATAGTTTAGCATGGTTGTAACACACTTATCTTTATTGAGTTGTATGTAACTATGATTACCATTCTGGCTCTGCTATAGTATTGTTTGGGCCATGGTTTAGAGATTTTACGCATAGAACATGTTTGATAGACTAGTATTGCGAAAAAGGTATTCGAATGATCGAGTTTACGACATAGAAATTGTGTAATGTTGACGACGTTGCCCGAGAGGGTAGTATGTTATCGCAATTGAGACTTGTTCAGACAATGTATATGTATTTCCCAATGAGGGGTAAGATGGTAATATTGCACCCTTAGGAATTTGTTACTTACTTATCGGGACAACTGTGAGTTGTCGGCATTGCGGGCTGCAGACCGTAATATTAAGAACTTAATTGTTGAGCTCGTTAAGCAAGTGGACATCTAGGTCATTTTACATTAGTATTTTTATACGTTTAGTTAATTATTTATTGTTTGGACTTGATTCAAAGATACTGTGTACATACCTCCAGAGTACGTGATGCTACGAGTGAGTAGGTAAAAATTTTCTATGCTCAGTTTGATTTCAATACAACTATTTCTACGCTATTACATATACGTATTTAGACGTTATGTTATCTTATACATCTATTTTTTACTTTGTGTTTTTATAAAGGATTTTATATTTTAGTACTGTATTGAAGGAGAATGAAAGTTTGAGTTTGAAGGTATGGAAGAGGAATCATTGCACTCCGATCGCGATGGAATAACAATCTCTTTTATGTAGCCGCTCTAACTAGATTTCTTCGTTATACATGGTCTTTCAATCTTGATTATTTTATGCATAACAAGTGTTTTTAAATTTCATGGATGGAATTTTTTTAAGGTGGGTAGATTGTGACAACCCGTCCCTAAATTTACGTTTTTATTTATTTTAATCGAGGGAATTGACAAAAATGTCCCTAGAGGCAAGGACTTTGACTTCCGTTGATTATCGTCTAAAGAAACGTTTGACTTGTTCTTTTAATGTATTTGTGTAGTACTCATTGGTATGAACGCATAGGTGAAAGCCATTTGCAAGTCCAGATTATAACGGTATAGTTACAGACATTTGAAATTGGTTATTTAAAGTTTAGTTATAAATTAATTAAACTCCCACCTTGTGGGAAAGAAGACCAATCAGAAAAAAAAGGGAGAGAGAGCTGCCCAATATGGGAAGCGAACGAACCAAAGAAGGAGGAGATGAGTGGACCAATGGGAAGAAGAGAAAAGAAGAAATGAGAGAGGAATGAGAGGCATAGGATCAGGAACCAGCCAATCAGGAATGAGAGAGAAAAGAGCTACAGCCCTTCCCGTCGACCCATACGACTCGGTTTCAACCCAGCCAAATTCTGGCCATTTTCACCATTTCTTAGGTGATTTCACCCATCCACTACTTGCAACCACACTCCATGACCTCCCATCTACCATTCCCACCCAAGATCGAAGGGTTTTAGGTCTAAACTCGCGAAGAACATCACTGGAGGGATCAAAAGCTCTTGGCGGCGATCCATCGAATCCGAAGGTCCTGACCACCACCACCACTTCCAAATAACTCCTTGGGGGTGCCAGGAACAAACCTCAAACAACTGTAGGAGCAGCAGAACACCGAAGAAGGCGAATCGAGCACACCCATTTCTAGAGCTTCTGACGGGTTTGAGTGAAATTGGAGCTTTTCTCAGCCAAATTGGCATTGGCCACAGGTATGAAAGTTATTCCTCTCATTGAGATCTTCATTCTTATAAAATTGGGTAATTTTTAGAAATAGTGGAATTTTCCGGCGAGTCAGGGCAATCAGCCGCTGCATGCAGCGACGCGTGGACCGAGATCCCACCTAACCCTCCTAGGTTAATTTGGATGCCCCAGTTCCATATTTGACATATGATTAACAAAATTCCATTGTTTAGGTATAATTTCGCTAAGGTCTGCTACTTGGACATTATGTGAATCAACGATCTGACTGTTGGATCATCACCAAAACTTAATGCGTTATAGTACTTAATATTTGAGGATCATAGGAAACTTCGGATTGAGAATCTGACATACGGATCTTCCCAAATTGGATCTGTATGTTAGTAAAATAAAACGTTGACCGCTATTTGAATTTACAATTGGCAGAGATCCAACCGTTGGATCGTAATAAAATTTTAGTATGATGTTTTAGAAGAATAGTTTGTATCCTTGGAAGTTACGGATCAGAAATCTATGTTGCAGATCTTCCGAATCGAGTTATGTCATGTTGTGGACCCTACTGTCGACTTTTGACCGACGGTTGACTTTTGGTCAATGGGTTTCAAATCATTCTAGAATTCCTTGGGGATATATTTTACGTAATTTATGTGTTCTATCGATAATAATTCTGAGACGTGATTTGTTAATTGTTCTAGGCGCCGATCGTTCGTGACGCCTCGATATTCGTGTTAGGGAGTTATAGCGCAAACTTCAGGTAAGTGGGTCTTTTTCTTTTTATAGTATATATATGATTGATAGTTTCCAAAATTCTTTTGAATTTATTTATGCATATCATGCCATGATTAAATATTGTTATTAGAAATGTTGTACTGTTATAGAATGCTCAAATAAGTACGGGATGCGCATGTAAGTCTAGGTAAGGTTATTGTTGTTTGAAATGGTTGAATCATTATGGCATGCTTTATCATATAGTCTGCTCATCATTGCTATACCATAGGTGATAGTGCTCATCCCAGGCCAGGCTAGTATTTCACGTGTTGTTCACATCAACACCGCAAGCTCGCCTTGGATCCAAATAGTTGCTAGCCTGTCGTATAGACTGCATTAAGCAGTTTCGACTTGTATTTGACAAGGAATAGCGCTAGCGTGATCGTAGCACTATAGCATTTATTATTACATCTAACTTGTCGTACAAGTCACATTAGTTGACTCTGACTCTTGTGTTAGCATAGACTGATGAGCGATAGGTGCAGTTGTGCAGGTCACATTAGGTGACTCCGACTAACATGTTAATATAGATTTTTGAGCTCATGACCATGCTGTTGAGATATTCTGTTGTGGCGTACTTTTGCATTTTCTGTTGGCATGCATTTGTTTTCATACTTATACGTAGTATGATTTTCTGGAAACTATACATGTTTTATGGCGAGGGGTTATAACGTTTTCAAAGGTTTTTATTAAAACTTTATTTTCAGGCCCATTCACCCTTGTTTTTCGACCCTCCAGGTTTTAAAAGCTGTGTTTTCATATCGATGAGGATTATGGTAAATCTTGGTGTAGACGATTACCATTGATGGTATAATTCTCACCTTATTTTATTGTACTGTACTTATGCTCTGTCATCACGTGTGAAATGGGTTCATTCCTGCTTACCAACGCACTCTTGTATTTAGGCATTTTGAGGTTTAAATTTATACACATTTTTCACATCACTACACTTTATGGTTTCGTCACCTTCCAGGTGTCACAGCTCGATTTGGAGTCCTAGTGGACATCCCGGGTCAGCGTGTGTCACTTCCAGATTCCATGGATAATAACAAAATAAAAAGGATAATGACAATTGTTAATGCAATTGAAATACTAAACTCAGAAGGAAAAAAATTTGCTGGTAAAAATAAATAAATTCCCAACGCTTGAAAGAAGGGCAGTGTTCATAAATTTTAGAAAAACGAAATTATTTTTTGTAATCTACTTGGTTCTTCATTTAGAGGAGGCGGTACAATCTAAAACGTAAAACCTATAGATGTTTGATCAAACAAGTTGAGGAATGAGGCACCAATATCAAAAGCTCCCAAAAAAGAAAGTTGGTTAGATTCAATTTATTTTCACAATAATGCTACAATTTAGCAATAATTATCTACGATTTAAGATATTTTATTTCCAAAATAGTTTAAAATATTTTTGAATCCCACAAAATCAAATGTACCTAAATAAGTTTTTCTTTTAGTATGTTAAGAGAAAATAGGATTGAAAAAATATAAACGTACCAATACATAATATGTACAAAATAAAACATACCAAAATAAAATAATGTATCAATATTAACAATATGTACAACCAAAATTGCAAATAAACGTATCAATTAATGATTTTTGTAAATTTAAACATACCCGTAGATAATGTATACCTAATGTATTGTACCTAATAAAAATTCGTCAACAACTATACTTAAAAAAAATAGCAAAAAAAAACATATATATATATATATAATTTCACAAAAAATTTGAAAATTACACAGAGCATTTATGTTGATCACCAACTATTTGAAAATAAAAAACCTTTTGGAAAAAGAAATAATATTAAATATTTGCATAACAATAAAAAAACTGTGATCGAAAAAACATATCTGGAAGAAGAAAAAATATAGTTTAATTGCTAATATCTCCACTAAATAAGAAAAAATGTATCATGCAGATAAAATGATAAATTCAAAAATTATTTTAATTTAAAAAATATAATAATGACATGTAATTTAGCGTAAGGCGACTATTAGTCAAAACACTTTAATCAAATTTTAAAAAAGCACAGATATTTAATCTAAGTGATATAGAAAATTCTAATTTTCTCATAAAATAAAAATACAAACAGATTTCTATATTGACATTTTATCCACGTGGTGCCAATGTCGTTTTTCCATTAAAACTAAGAAAATTTATTTAGTTTTAACTTTTAGATAAATAATAGCTTGATTAAAATGATGATCGACTGAAATTTCATACTGGTATATAATTTAAATTTCACCAATGCCCTTTTTTTTATTTTTTTTATAGTAGATGGATTACAATAGAAATAAGTAATGGAACTTATTTAAGCTTTGTGGTCACAGCATTATTATTAATAACCCGCTTTAATTAGGTCCTCGCAATAGTCCTCGAAATACTGGATTAGGGTCTTCGCAGCAGAGTCCTCTTGTCTCTAACCCACTGTAGGTGTCATCAAGACGTTGCTGTTGTGATCAATCACAAGGTACACACGGTTGCAACAAAAATCTTCAAGTCGCACAATGCCTGGTGGAAGTTTCAGAACTACAACCGAGGGGTTGTCCCTCTTGATTATTTCTGCCACTTCATTTGCAGGTTTTCCAACTAGTTCAGGCCAAATATATTTGTATCGGCCTGTAAGAAATCAACACTAGCTTCAAGTTACTATATCTCTACTAATTAATAAAACACTCATTGTCAGCCAAAACTCTATGAAATTATCAGTTTAACCATCTAATTAAAACAGAACATGAATAAGAAATACAGGGCAGAAATGTAATTTAACACAAATAAATTTTGCTTTTTTAAACCTTACCTACATGTAATCCTAACATATCTCTAATAAAAAAAATAAAAAATAAAAAATAAAAAAAACTTCCCACTCCAACATTCTATACCACTCTCTTACTCTCTCCTTCCATTTCAAAAACAAAAAATAAAATAAAATAAAATCTCACAAACTTTGTTTGTGCCCATATGCTAGTATATATATATATATGAGAAGCAAAAAATAAATTAAAGAAACCATTGTCAGACTCTGTATATCAAATTGTACCTCAAAATGCATAGGTTTTCGAATGGCTCTTGTCTTTTATTTTTTTCTCATAAAATATTTATAAAAAAACCCAAAATCAATCGAAAAAGAAAAAAAAAAACAAAACAAAACTTGACCATAACACAGGTTTTGTTTTTTGATTGAATAAAAAATAATAAGTTTGAGAGAGAGAGAGAGAGAGAGAGAGAGAGAGAGAGAGAGAGAGAGAGAGAGAGAATAACCTTGGCCACAACATTCTGGTGTGAAGCAACCAGCACTTACACAAGGAGGGTAATGAGGCCATAAAGCTCCAGACATTTTTGAGATTTCCTTTCGTCGTTCGGTTGGAACTTTTTAGAGTTTCATATGATCATGAGAATGGAGGAGCTCATGGTCTTATTATATATGAATTTTGTTTATTTTTTATTTTTCAAAATACAATACTCCAATACATAGAAAAAAAATTAAAAAAATGTCATTAATTGGTTTACCATTTTCAAAGGAACAAAACCAAGTAATGATATTTTTTTTTCAATTTGGATTTAGGAATTAAACAAATTCATGAACATACTAAATTATAGACGATTACTTACTAAAAAACCCAATGTGAATTTAGATGGAAAAATTGTTAATAGGCTTCCCATTTGGATGATTATTGTGCATGTATATGGACAGCGTCTGAAGGTCATATGCATGAAATCTCAGCAAATCAGAATCAGAGAAGAATGTCTTCCTGGCCTCATCACCCTCCCATATAGTTTTTTAGGACATCAAACAATTTGGCCTGAACTGGTTGGAAAGCCTTTGGGTGAGGCTAAATCAACAATTAAAAATGGTCATTGTGTTTCTGTTGGAGTAAATATGTTTTTATTTAAGTATTTAAATATATTTATGTCTTGTTTTACTACCAATATTATGTACACAACGTTTTGCTTTATTACCAATATTAAAAGTCAATTGATTTTGGCTTAAGGAATTATGCAATCAAATCGTTTCATTTTTATTTCAGGTTTGAATTTGAATTACGTTTTGATTGTCCTGTTGTGGTTTTTATCTTTTGTCTGTTTTGAATTCCTACAGACACCACTAATAACTCCTTTGATTGCAGACCATTTTGCATCCCCATAAGCTCCCTTGATTTCTTACGGTTTTACACCCCACAACGTCTATTTCTTTATATATATATATATATTAGTTAGGCGATTGGAAGGATATTTTTAAGAAGAAGAAAAAAAGTTTTACATATATTGATTTAAAAAGTAACATATCGGCAAGGTGTAAGTTCGAAGGTTCTTCCTGTGTGCAATGAAGAATCTTATCAAAAGAAGAAGGTTCTAGGCTGTTTTATCCTGTGGACGACGTGGTGTTTGTGAACTGCTTGCACATACTAGGCAGAGCCGCGAAACATCTTAAAGAGAGTGACTTAGTCCGCAACTCATCCTAAGAATCATTCACCACTCAAGGCTTCTACATTTTTTGGGTAACTTCGTTCCTTTTTATTTCAGCTTACAACAATTTTAAGACGTATTCAATCTGCCATGCATTATAAGGAAAACTTTGCTTATCAGGCAAATCTTATTGAAGAGCAATTGATTGCAATGATATCAGAAATCAACCTAGTTGACAGATCCAAAGGGTGGTGGGTGGACATTGGCGCTTCTCGCCATGTTTGCTATGATCGTTTCCTTTTCAAGACCTATTATGTGGTTGAAGGAAGAAATGTGTTGTTGGGTGATTCGCACTCAACTGATGTTGCTGGTACTGGAGAGGTGGAGTTGACGTTCACCTCAAGAAAAACCATGATACTGAAAGAGGTGATGCACGCTCCAGCGATAAGAAAGAATTTGGTCTCGGGCTTTCTTCTCAACAAGGCTGGATTCACGCAAACCATTGGAACAGATACGTTACGTATACTCTTACTAAAAATGGGGTTTTTTATGGGAAAGGGATATGCTACCGATGGAATGTTTAAATTGAATGTTAATGCTAATAAAATGTCTACTTCTACTTACATGTTGTCTTCGTTTAATAGTTGGCATGTTATACTTTGTCATGTTAACAAACGTTGATTAAGAACATGAGTAACTTAGGCTTTTTACCCAACTTATCATTGAATGATTTTGAAAAATGTGAATATTGTAATCAAACTAAAATCACTAGAACTTTGCATAAATCTATCAATAGAGAATCTGAACCACTTGACTTAATTCATTCTGATATATGCAAATTTGATAGAGTGTTAACTAGAAATGGAAAACATTAATTTATTACTTTTTTTTATGGTTGTTCGAATTAGTGTTTTGTCTATCTTATGAAAAACAAAAGTGAAGTTATTGACATGTTCAAAACTTTCTTGACTAAAGTTGAAAATCAATTTAATTGTAAGATTTAAAAGTTTCGTAGTGATAGAGGACAAGAATATGAATCCACTAAATTTGTTAATTTGTTTAAGTCTCATGGAATTATTCATGAAACTACTACTCCTTATTCTCCTGAAATGAATGGTAAAGCTGAAAGAAAAATTCGAATTCTTTATGAATTGACTGTTGCTACTTTACTTAGTTCTGGAGCTGCTTCTTATTGGTGGGGTGAAATTGTGTTGATTGTATGTTATGTGTTAAATAGAATTCCTAATTCAAAAACAAATATTTCTCCTTATGAAATTTGGAAAAATAAGAAACCAAATGTACTGTATTTCAGAACTTGGGATTGTTTATCTTATGTTCGTAAACCTTATCCAAAAAGATCAAAATTGGCTAGTAGAGCATATAAATGTGTTTTTATTGGTTATGCATGTAATAGCAAAGCATATAGATTTTATGATTTGAAAAATCATGTCATAATTGAGTCACTTGATACTGAATTTTTATGAGAATAAATTTCCTTTTAATCTGTGAAATAGTGGGGGCTCTAATTCTTCTAAAATTTATGAACCTACTATTGTAGAACATAATGAATCTGCATTAGAACCTAGGAAAAGTAAAAGAGCTCGAATAGCTAAATATTTTGGGCCTGATTTTCATATATATAACTTACAAGAAGATCCTACTACAATTCAAGAAGCTTTAACTTCTTTAGATGCAGATTTGTGGCAAGAAGCTATAAATGATGAAATGGACTCCCTGGAGTCAAATCAAACTTGGCATTTGGTGGATCTTCCACTTGGTTGCAAAAGAATAGGTTGCGAATGGATTCTTAAAAGAAAATTTAAACTTGACAGTTCAGTTGAAAAATTTTAAGCCCGACTTGTTGCCAAAGGATATAGACAAAGAGAAAATATTGATTTCTTTAATACTTATTCACCTGTGACTAGAATAACATCTATTCGTGCATTGTTTGCTTTATCTTCTATTCATGATCTTGTTGTGCCCCAAATGGATGTTAAAACAACTTTCTTAAATGGTGAATTAGAGGAAAAAACATATATGGATCAACCAAAGGGTTTTATTATTCCAAGATAAGAAAATAAAGTTTGCAAATTAGATAAGTCACTTTATGGATTGAAACAGGCTCCTAAACAATGGCATGAAGTGACAAATGCATCTATTATAAGTCTAAAAGTAATACATGCACTATAATATGATTATATGTGGATGATTTGCTTATTTTTGGTTCGAATATTCATGTTGTGAATAATGTCAAATCTTTGTTATGTGCTAATTTTGATATGAAAGACTTGGGTGAAGTTAGTGTAATACTTGGTTTGAAAATAACTAGGTCCGAACATGGGTATTGTTTAGATCAATCTCACTACATAGAATTTTTTTTTAAGAAAGTATAATTATTTTGGTTGTAAACCAGCATGTACTCCTTATGATCCTAGTGTAAAATTGTTCAAGAACGCTGGTGACAGTGTTAAACAATCTAAGTATGCAAGTATTATTGGTAGCCTTCATTATGCTACTGATTGCACTAGGCCTAATATATCTTATGCAATAGGAGTTTTATGCAGGTTTACTAGCAAACCCAGCTTGGAGCATTGGCATGCTATAGAGGGGCTTATGAGATACCTTAAAATGATGATAAATTTCAGATTACACTATGAGAAGTTTCCCTCTGTCTTAGAAGGTTACAGCGGCGCTCTATGAGAAGTTTCCCTCTGTCTTAGAAGGTTACATCGGCGCTGATTGGAATACCCTTTCAAATGACTCTAAAGCCACTAGTGGATATATTTTTAGTATTGGTGGCGTGGCTATGTCATGGAAGTCTAAGAAACAGACTATCTTGGCTCAGTCTACTATGGAGTCAGAATTAATAGTGCTAGCTACAGCAAGTGAAGAAGCAGGATGGTTGAGAAGCCTGCTGTTAGATACCCCTTTATGGAAGAAACCGATTCCAGCAGTTGTGATCCATTGTGATAGCATAGCAGCAATAGCTAAAGTGCAAAATCGTTATTATCATGGGAAAATGCGACAAATACGTCGTAATCATAGCATTGTAAGAGATTGTCTCTTTGATGAAAGGACTAGCTCGCAAAAAGGTTTGGAAAACCCCAAAAGGGATGAGAATAAAGCCCGTAGAAAATTGAGTCATTTGTGATGGCAACCCAACCTATAGATTGGAGATCCTAAGAAATAGGTTCAAGGGGTAATAACAAGTCACAAGTGATATGAGTGAAGTCTTGCTAATTTTAATTTGGAATATTATTCCATGTCTATCCCTAAGAAGCATGACATCCTGAAGTGTTTTTAGGTTGAGATTTTTTTTCTCTTAGTAAGGTCTATACTCTATGTTGAGTGGGATATCTAGCTACAGGAATATCCTTGATAGTCTTACCTATATGAATGTGGAAGTGAGACCGCTTCCTATGAAATCTTGGGCAAGTTCCTAGAGCGTTCACTATACTAGGATACGAGCACATGGCCGTAATGTGCTGGCTTTTTGAACTTCACCTTAATAAAGTTATGTGTGTGGTGTTGTCAGAGATAGAGTTCAAAACTATAAGTTGCTTCAGTATAATCTGGATCACTAACACTATGTACAAGTTCAAGTTGAGAAACACCTTTACTTATGCTTAGTTTTATGATATGTTGCTTGATATATAGCTTTAAAAAAAACAAGTGGGCGATTGTTGAAGTAAATATGTTTTTATTTAAGTATTTAAATATATTTATGTTTTGTTTTACTACCATTATTATGTACATAATGTTTTGCTTTATTACCAATATTAAAAGTCAATTGATTTTGGCTTAAGGAGTTATGCAATCAAACCGTTTCATTTTTATTTCCGGTTTGAATTTGAATTATGTTTTGATTGTCCCGTTGTGGTTTTTATCTTTTGTCTGTTTTGATTTCCTACAACATTGCACCACTAATAATGGAAGGATATTTTTAAGAAGAAGAAAAAAGGTTTTACATATATTGATTTAAAAAGTAACATATTGGTAAGGTGTAAGTTTGAAGGTTCTTCCGGTGTGAAAGGAAGAATCTTATTAGAAGAAGAAGGTTTTGGGCTATTTTATCTTGGGGACGACGTGGCGTTTGTGAACTGCTTGCACACATTGGGCAGAGCCGCGAAACGTCTTAAAGATAGCGACTTAGTCCGCGACTCATCCCAAAAATCATTCACCACTTAAGGCTTCTACATTTTTCGGGTAACTTTGTTCCTTTTTATTTCAGCTTACAACAATTTCAGACCAATTTAATCTTTGTATTCTAAATTTGGCTAATTTAATTCCGTTAGTCAATTTTTCTATTCAATCTAATTGACATTAGATTTTTTTGTCACATCCCAGACTCGGCTCCACCGTAGCACGATATTGTTCGCTTTGGGCCCCGCCATGCCCTTACGGTTTTGTTCCTGGGAACTCACACGAGAACTTTCCAGTGGGTCATCCATCTTGGGATTGCTCTCGCCCGAACTTGCTTAACTTCGAAGTTTCAACCAGGGAGCTCCCAAAAGGTCTCGTGCTATATGGAGGGAAGCATGTACATATAAGGTACATTATCCCCTCTCTGTTGGTCGATGTAGGATGTTACAATCCACCCCCTTAGGGGCCCGACGTCCTCATCGGCACACTCGCAACAAACTACAGAGTGGCTCTGATACCATTCTGTCATGTCTCAGACTCGGCTCCGTCGTACCATGATATTGTCCGCTTTGGGCCCCGACCATGTCTTCACGATTTTTTTTTCTGGGAACTCACACGAGAACTTCCTAGTGGGTCATCCATCCTGGGATTGCTCTCGGCCGAACTCGCTTAACTTCGGAGTTCCGACGAACTCCGAAGCCAGTGAGCTCCCAAAAGACCTTGTGCTATATGAAGGGGAGCATGTACATATAAGGCACATTACCCCCTCTCCGTTGACCGATGTGAGATGTTACATTTTTTTTAAAATCATTCAAAGTTCAGAAAAAATTCTATATTCTCAAAAAATTATTTTCTATATGTTAAAATTAAGTTTCTAAATAGAAAATAGAAATAAAAGTAAAAAACTGAGTACATGTGCCCCATCTCTATTAGAGAGATGGTACAAATGACAGTACAAATCGATGTTAAGAAAAACATTTTTGTAACAAACTTGGAAAAAAGAATAGTGTTACAATTATCATCTATTTGTACTACCATTTGTACCATCTCTCTAATAGAAGTAGGACCTATCAATACATATGAGGCTCATCTCTATTAGAGAGGTAGTACAAATGATGATACAAATAGATGGTAAGAATATTATTTTTGTTCAAAATGTATAGAATCTTGCTCAACTCACCTCCTAGCCTCTCAGCCACCCGAACTGCACCACCACTAGCACCACCACCTCCTATTCGATAACATTTTTTTTATAACGTTTTGAAATGGTTTTTATGAAGATTTTGTTACTGAAAGAAGAAAGAAATAAGCTAGAAATTTGATCTCAACAGAGCTCGTTGATGCTCATACCACACATTTCATTCAAAATTGATCTTCATAACATTCTGCCACTCTTCTGGGAAGAAATGAGATCAAAGACCTCTAAAGCAACAGTAAAGAAAAGTAATCTTAGCCTCACAACATAGCGTTAATATAAGCCACAGTTAATGTAAATATTTAAACTACCTGTTAGTTATGAATAACAAACTAGCCGTTACATTTGGGACCAAACTGTAGAACAGAAAAATGTAAGAAATATTTTTATTCACCAAGGGCAACTGTTTTCATTGGACCACACACATTACTTCGAAGCTCCCCAAACTTGTACTTTTGAAACACTTCTCTATGTTTCTTTTCAATTGCACATCCCTCACTTCACTTGCATCTTAAATTTCAGGATGCCAGTACACCATCTTTTGTTTCTGTAAATTTTTTAGACTTTGAAAATTGAGATGACCCAGGTTTTTTTTTTTTTTTTTAAATTTAAATTTAAGCACAACCGAGTGTATTCAACCACATGGCCTTCATAGCAACTGAGGCAACATAATTGAGAAAGTTGGACTGCGGACTAGGCCTGGCAATTTCTGACACGACACGACACGACACGAAATTAACAGGTGTTCGGGTCGACACGATAACGAATCGGGTCGTTATCGGGTAACCCGATAGCACCTATTAAGATAACGGGTAAATTCGGGTATACACGTGGGTAACACGATACACGATAAGCAGAATATTAATTTCATAATTTTATAACCCTAAAAAAAATACTAGTATAATTATATATATTAATTTAACAATTTTATATGTGACATCCCGTCCCGAATTTTCTATACGCTCGATGTGAAATGACGAAATTGCCCTTGACTTCGCGCGAACGGGTACGTTTTGGACACGATAGTGGGCTTTGGGTATCCTAAATACTAAGCCCAAAAGTTTGGGCTGATAAGTATACACGTGTACCTGCACATGCACACGCCCACGTACACAACTTCACCTTTTCTTTCTTTCTTCTCTTCTCTCCTCATCTCAAACTCTCTCACTTTCTCTCTCTCGATTCCCATGTACGGAGGAACACACACAAACCATCTTGACATCAATCGAACTTAAGGTAAGCCTATTCTTACTCCCCGAGACTTGCTGAGTTTGTTTATATAGGTTTTAGGCCTAGAAACCCTCGAAAACATCTCGAACCCGTGACCTAAACTCAAAGTATTGTTCATGTACTTTTGTTTCAGGGTGTTTTAGGTGAAACCAAGATCACCACAAGCTTTAGAACTGTCCCACAAACCTCGGAGTACCTCGGTTACAAGTTTTGGACGTCGGGATCACTAGTTTCGAGGTTGGCCGAATTTGGAAGGATTCCCCAAGGAATTTCCAGTCGTTTTTCAAGGTATTTGAGATTATAGGAATGTTCTACATTGAATTTAGAGCATGTAGGAAGAAAAACGAGTGAAAAAGGTTGAAAAATGAAGAAGATATGGAGGTTTGAAGTTTTGGCCGGAATCCGGTCGCCGGAAAAACCAGTCCGGCGCCGGCGAAGGTCGCCGGAGCTGAGGTAGGGGGTGACGGAATATTCCGTCAAAGTTGACGGAATATTCCTCACGCCGTCAGTGAAGTCTAACGGAATCTGTTAGAAGATAACGGAATATTCCTGACGCCGTTAGGGTTCAGGCGCGCGTGCGCAGCACGTGACGGCGCGTGGGGGCGCGTCTGTCCGTGCAGTTCCCGGCGCGTGGGGGCGCGTGCCACTTCCAAAAATTATTTTAAAAATATCACGACGATCGTGACATCGTGTAGGTCGCGTTGGTATATTCAAATACCAAAATTGACCTTCGTATGAAAAGTTATTTACGTAGTTCGTTTATGTGCTGTTAATGACGGTTTTGCGATTAATTCACGTATAGGTGAGACGTATCCAGCGGACGAGCGCAGTCACTCTAGGCTCGGGGGATACGACCCGTCGACATATCAGTGAGTGGGCTTTTGTTTTCAGTATATATATAAATGACGTTTTTCCCAGAAACACAAATTGATTGATTTACGAATTGATTGGATTTTATAATTGAATTGCCATGTCGTATGCCAATTATGTTTTATGCCTGTGATTATGATTGCATTCATTATGCACTGACGCCGAGGACGGCCAGGTAAGTCAGGTAAGTACTGTGGTAGTGCTTGAAATGATGATAGATTGTGATTTAGCTAATCACCTGCACCTCGGGTGTTCGTGCTCCGCCAGAGTAGGGCCTAGCCTTCACGTGATCGTTCACCTCACGCACCATACGCTCACCTTGGATCCAAGGCAGGTGCCTAGCCTGTCGTACAGACCACTATAGGTGGTTCCGACTCGTTGGTGACCCGCGATTCATTGCACAGCCTTCACGTGATCGTAGCACAGAGCGTAATATTATACACCTAGCCTGTCGTACAGACCACTATAGGTGGTTCCGACTCGTGTGCAGGATAATGATTGATAGGGATTGAGTATGATGGATGAGCTATAGAATCAGCCGTACAGGTCACTAGAGGTGACTCCGGCTGACAGGACACTAGGGACACCCTAGTTTTATATTACTTGCCTGATGATAATGATTTTCGGAGTTGGTATATTGACATGGCCTAATCTTGAGCTTGATGATGAGTTTTGATATGTAGACGATGTTTTCGTATATAAGTTTATATACGTATTATTTTCTGGGAAAATTATACTGATTTACAGCGAGGGGTTATTTATGGATCTTATGAAATGGTTTTGAAAAAACTTTGTTTTTGCCCACTCACCTTTGATGTTTTGCGCCCCTCCAGGTACTAGGTAGCAACGTCGTGGACGGTTAGCGAGGCACCAAGGCAGTTCTGACAGACCACCACTTATGTAGGATTTCTTTCGTAGTTGTAATGTTTGTTTAAACTTGACTGCACCTAGGATCGGCTCTGTATCATATGTATATTATCAACTTAACTTTCACTACTGTACTTCATGCCAAATTTGCTTCCGCTGACGTCTTTGGCTACGTCACTCACACGTGACGGCCGGCACGCCTCGGTTTTAGGATCGGGGTGTGTCATTATACCCCTAAAAACTATAATAAATAAATAAATATATATTAAATTAAGTTAATTAACTATAATAAATAAATCAAAAAATTTTAACTATAATAATTATAATAATTATATATACTATAATAATTATACCCCAAAATATTAATCATCTATAATAATTATATATATATATATATTAAATTTTATAAAACTATAATAATTATTAATTAATAATATGCATGAATCGATGAGCAATGCATGATGCATCCAATATTCCAATCCAAGTCCAACCATCGAACAGACAATCCATTCATTTTGATTCCATTTAAACTTTAAAGTGCCGCCCTTTTTGAAGAAAAAGGGAGGGAAAATGAAAATGATAAAACAAGTTGAAAATAAAATAAAAAAGAGAGAGAATTTGGAAAAGATGGATAGGCTACCGGAGGAAAAAGTGAAAATTATAAGAAAAAGTTGAAAAGAAAACAAAGAGAGGGAAAAATGAAAATTAATAAAAGTGGTGAGAAATTTTTTTTTTTTTTTTTTTAAGTTTTAAACTTTTTATCACACATATAATATCCCACTATTTTTATAATGATTAAAACGTGTTAATTTAATTATAGGTACAAAATAAATGGATTTAAATATATATATATATATATATACACACACACACAACAAATACACACCATTGATTCATTAAACTTGATGGGATACGAATTCTCCGAAACTAATATCAATGATCCCAACCGTTAAACTTGTCTGTATATGCTTTGAGATCGCATCAGCAAAAAATCGCAAAAAACAAACATTCAGAGATTAAGTAGCGGGACAAAGTTTTTCGACGGTTATAAACTAAAAATCACGATTGAACGGTTATTTTAACTCTGATTTTGATGTTTTTTACAGCTACACTCCTTAACCCTATATGAATACAATGAATGAATTCGATCTTCAATTTAAAATATTTATACAAGTGGATACCACAAAATATTATGTTATACTTAATGAAAGTATAAATAAACTCTAAGTGTTAGTGAATCTATCGTTTTAATGAGATACGAATTCTCCAAAACTAATTTCAACGATCGCAACCGTCAAACTTGTATGTATATGCTTCGAGATCACATCAGCAAAAAATCACAAAAAACAAACATTCAGAGATCAAGTAACGAGACAAAGTTTTTCGACGGTTATAAACGAAAAATCACGATTTAACGGTTATTTTAACTCCGATTTTGATGATTTTTTACAGCTACACTCCTTGACCCTATATGAATACAATGAATGAATTCGATCTTCAATTTAAAATATTTATACAAGTGGATACCACAAAATCTTATTTTATACTTCATGAAAGTATAAATAAACTCTAAGTGTTAGTGAATCTATCGTTTTAATGAGATACGAATTCTCCAAAACTAATTTCAACGATCGCAACTGTCAAACTTGTATGTATATGCTTCAAGATCACATCAGCAAAAAATCACAAAAAACAAATATTCAGAGATCAAGTAACGGGACAAAGTTTTTCGACGATTATAAACGAAAAATCACGATTTAAGGGTTATTTTAACTCCGATTTTGATGATTTTTTACAGCTACACTCCTTGACCCTATATGAATACAATGAATGAATTCAATCTTCAATTTAAAATATTTATACAAGTGGATACCACAAAATCTTATGTTAAACTTAATGAAAGTATAAATAAACTTTAAGTGTTAGTGAATCTATCGTTTTAATGAGATACGAATTCTCCAAAACTAATTTCAACGATTGCAACCGTCAAACTTGTATGTATATGCTTCGAGATCACATCAGCAAAAAATCACAAAAAACAAACATTCAAAGATCAAGTAACGGGACAAAGCTTTTCGACGGTTATAAACGAAAAATCACGATTTAACGGTTATTTTAACTCCGATTTTGATGATTTTTTTACAGCTACACTCCTTGACCCTATATGAATACAATGAATGAATTCGATCTTCAATTTAAAATATTTATACAAGTGGATACCACAAAATCTTATTTTATACTTCATGAAAGTATAAATAAACTCTAAGTGTTAGTGAATCTATCGTTTTAATGAGATACGAATTCTCCAAAACTAATTTCAACGATCGCAACCGTCAAACTTGTATGTATATGCTTCGAGATCACATCAGCAAAAAATCACAAAAAACAAACATTCAGAGATCAAGTAACGGGACAAAGCTTTTCGACGGTTATAAACGAAAAATCACGATTTAACGGTTATTTTAACTCCGATTTTGATGATTTTTTACAGCTACACTCCTTGACCCTATATGAATACAATGAATGAATTCGATCTTCAATTTAAAATATTTATACAAGTGGATACCACAAAATCTTATTTTATACTTCATGAAAGTATAAATAAACTCTAAGTGTTAGTGAATCTATCGTTTTAATGAGATACGAATACTCCAAAACTAATGTCAACGATCGCAACCGTCAAACTTGTATGTATATGCTTCAAGATCACATCAGCAAAAAATCACAAAAAACAAACGTTCAGAGATCAAGTAACGGGACAAAGCTTTTCGACGGTTATAAACGAAAAATCACGATTTAAGGGTTATTTTAACTCCGATTTTGATGATTTTTTACAGCTACACTCCTTGACCCTATATGAATACAATGAATGAATTCAATCTTCAATTTAAAATATTTATACAAGTGGATACCACAAAATCTTATGTTATACTTAGTGAAAGTATAAAGAAACTCTAAGTGTTAGTGAATCTATCGTTTTGAGAAAGACTTAGAACCTTGAAAACAAAAACTCTTTCATTTTGCATATCCTTGCACATTTAATATTTGTAATAAATTAGTAGTGTATGTATTTTTTTTATTAGGTTCTTATCTTCGAGTGTAGATATAGTACTTAAACGACAAATGTTTTAATGTTTTGAAGTAATATATAATAATATATGTGGTATGTGCAAATTTAAAAAAAAAATATTTTTCTTAACGGGTCATAACGGGTCGGGTCACTTTACCCATTGGGTAAAGTGACCCGACCTGTTAAGGA
The DNA here is from genome assembly GCA_963580275.1 of Crataegus laevigata. Taxonomy (NCBI): domain Eukaryota; kingdom Viridiplantae; phylum Streptophyta; class Magnoliopsida; order Rosales; family Rosaceae; genus Crataegus; species Crataegus laevigata. The sequence goes on from OY756938.1 coordinate 5,813,385, forward strand.
CCCGTTAAGATAACGGGTGTGACACGACACGAACCGTTAAGATAACAGGTGTTACACAAAAACGACACGAACACGACAGACACGACACGTTTGCCAGACCTACTGCAGACGCTAAACCAGTGGCTGTTGCTGGTGGTGCTGCAAGGAGCGGTGGGGCGGACCACAACAGGTTTCTATTCTCCTGTCCAAATTCAAGCACGTACGAAGTGTGCTCTTTCCTAAATTTACCCACGTGGACTTCCAAGGTTATGGGCTTGGACCTTTATGTGAAATTCTAAAATATTTTGCTTAACTGTTGAATGGTCGAGTTTGGCGAAAGGTCGACAACTATGTTCTGCAAAGTAGGTCGTGGTGCCTGCATGTGTCCAAGCCGTTGATCGGATGATATTTATACATATTTTTATATCAAATTCTCTCGTCTTTTCTTAGTTAGTTCGTTTTATTTTGAGCTATTTACGTTATTTTTATGTTTTATAAGTTTTTCAAGAAAAGAAAATAAAAATAGAATAAGTGAAGTGTTAAGTAATTAATTCGTTTAAACTATCTTGCTGGTTGATTAGAATTTATCATTTGGAAAATAATATAAATATATATATATATATTTATATATGTATATATATATTTATATATTTATTTATATATTTTTATATAATATTTTGTGTGTGTGTTAGTTGGAAGGCCTAATAACTCGGTGCAAATGTGGGAAGCATTGGTGGGGTGTCCATCAGATGCAAAAGCAGAAAAGATATAAAAAAAAGAATAAGTGTGCACTGAGGAAATCAATGGAAGCCAGCGAGATAAGAGAAGCATAAAGAATTAAAGCCTTGGCATGGCCTTTAAAGCAGGAAGGAGGTCTCGGCATTGGGGGGAGAACGTGAAGAGGTAGGAGAAGAAACACGGAGAGGATCAGACCTCGGGGGCGAAAACCAGGAAAAGAGAATAGGAGGCGTCCTCGGGGTCTGAAAAACAGAAAAAAAAAGGTTAGAGAGACAGAGCTCCTTGGGGGCTTTGATAGAAAGAAAGAGAGAAGCCAATAAGTGGCCTCGGAATTGAAGGCTGCTAAGGGAAGGAGGGCAGCAAAGCTGCCTGACAGTTTTCAGGGAATCAGTCAAACACAGAGGATAGCTGCCAAGCAGCAGCAAGCGTTGAAATCAAACCAGGCAGCTTGTGGCTGGGAGCTGCCTCGGGCACGGACACGGTGGGCAGTCAGGAGCTGCCATTTGGCAGCGCTGAGAGCAGGAAACACACATCCTTGCACACTCTTAATTTGGTTTAATCCTCCAAACTCATTTTTAATTTCTGTTTTTAATTTATAAATAATGTGTAATTAAATTTATATTGGCTAGAGGTTAATTTGAAACCATGATTATATTTGTAATTTTAATTTGATTTACTCCAGTTATGAATTTATGAATGTTTGGATGTGGTTTACTATTCTGATTTGATTAATAACTTGTTTATGTATGTGGGTTAAGGGTCGATACTTAATTTGCATGCTTAGACTTGATGCTAGGATATAAGGGAATTTCACCTAATCGTTATGAACTTATATTCATGAGTAGTAAAAATCACTAGTCACGATTGTGTTTAGTAAACCCTAGGTTGGATTAACATGCGTATTCCATAGTTATGAAAGCCTAGTCGATGTTTATGATTTCCATTGAATTTAATGATCTTTGATATGTCTCTCTATCATGCGTATTCCATAGTTAGGGAACTTGATAAGAATAATTTGGTTGTGATGCGTATTCCGTCCAATTCAATGAATCTAGGGAAATCTGAAAGTTAATTTAAGCAGACCTAATTAATTTGGAGCATTGTCATTCATTCGTTTGTTGAATTCATAACTGGGAATCAATTTAGGTTGCATTTGTGTCATGTGTGGAGAAAAACCCTCTAGCCAATCCGTCGCCCATCCGTTCACCTTTATTTTATGTTTTTGTCATTTTATAATTTAATTAAGTTTAATTTACGTTTCTTCAAAACCAAACCCCCCCATTAAAATATTATTATTTAGTTAATTTTTATTAGTTTTTATCTTTTAATTTAATTTCCGTCTAATTAATTTCCTAGTTTTTATTTTAAATTGTTTTCATTATTTTGAGTCATTTTTAGTGTGTTTCGAGTTTTTAGCTTAGTTTGTGTTTTCTATAGTGTTGAGTTGTTTTGAGTCTTTTGATTTGTTTTAGAGGTTTTAGCAAGCCCTCCTAATCCCCGGCCTAGAACGATACCCTACTTACATCTATACTACATCTGTCAAAAAGAGGGTTAAATTTGTGCGGTTTAAAATACCCGTCAAATTTTTGGCGCCGTTGCCGGGGATTAGTAACTTTGCTAATCCTTTATTTTTGTTTGTGTTTATTTTTATATTTGTGTTTGTGTGTTTTACTTTTGGTATTTGATTTATTTTTCCTTCTTTGATTTTAGGTATAATTGGAGTAAGACATGGATTTTGATAGCATTCAAGCTCAATTGGCGCAACTTACTGCTCAATTGACTAATAATGCCGAACGAACCTCAATGCCAAGTGTCCCTACACTTGATGTGCCCTATGGGCAAGGATATCAAACTCAGCAATATCCTCAATTTTCGGCATATGACGATGATTGGGGATATCACGGCCACAGCCAATCAAGGGGCAACATGTATTCCAACGCTTGCAATTCGGATTGGAGAGGTTATTCAAATCAGATGTGGGATGAACCTCAGCAATTTCAACAAAGTGGATATTGGCAGCAAGACGAGTTATATTCCAGACCTATGCAGCCACCACAACATCCCCCACAACAATTCCAATCGAATTCAAGTATGCCCGTGGATTATAATCAAATTCTTAACGAATTAAACTCTTTGGTGCAGGGGTCACAAAATCAAGCTGAAGAGACTTACCAAGGAGAATATTGGCAGCCGTATGATGAGTTCTATACATCACCACCACAGCCTCCGCAACAATTTGCCCAATTCGATTCAGGTACATCTCTGGATAATGATGCATTTAATAAGTTACTTTCCTCTTTGAATCAGGGAGTGGAAAATCGAATCCAAGAGATGCAAGACCGGACCAACAGAGTGGACGAATTGGATATACAAGTTGGGCAAATTATGGAATTCATGGCACAGATTAAAGATCAAAGTGAACTTTCCAACTCCACATTTGCAAATTCAAAGGGAGAAGTGGAAATCGATGAAGCCATAAGTGATGTGGAGGATGAAGTTGTTCCAGAACCATCAAAACACAGCCCAAACTTGGACGAATCACCGCTGCAAGAAGAAGAGGAGAAGGACAACCTAGGCAGTTTAGAAGAATTCTTGTCTCAAACCCCTGAAGTCCCTATGTTGTCCAACCTCGGTAATGATGTTCCAAATGAAATTCATTCTAACATTATTCCACTAAATGTCCCTTTTCCTTGCAGGTTTTTAATTCCAAATAACGAAGAAAGTGAAAAAGACATGGTGGAAGCTCTTCCAAAGGTCCAAAGTGATATCGAAGTGGCTGGAAAATGCGTTGAAAATATCAAAGAGGCTGTCCAGACAATCAAGGCCCAAGAAGTTGAATTTGATGATACGGGACAGGCCACAACCATCATAGTAAACCTGGCCCAGTTCAAAATCCCGGAATTGTCCAGAGGCGTAATTTTTGTTATTGAGTTTGAATCGGAGAAAGACAGTAAGCCATCTTCTCCAATTTTAATTTTAATTTTAATTTTTACTAACTTGTCTCTAATTTTAATGATTCAGGCGCCCACTCTTGAATTTAGACCGCTGCCGAATCATTTCAAGTATCACCTCCCATTAAAAGATAAATTCCATGCTATGGAGCCGTGGGGAGGTTAAGGAAAGATTCGTCCGGCTAAAGACGTTAAAGCAAGCGCTTCTTGGGAGGCAACCCAAGCAATCAGATTTGCATTTCTTAACCTTCTTCTTTATTGCCTTTACTTTCATTTTTGTTTTGTTTAGTTAGTTGTTTTATTTGGTTGATTTTTATTTAGTTTGTGTTTAAATAAATTAAGGGCCTTATTTATTTTACGTACGGATAAATAAAGTTTTTTTACATTAATTTGCATATTTTAATTTACATATTTTATATTGCTTAAAATAAACCTGAAAAAAAAAATATATAATAATAATAATAAAAATAATATTAGTAATATATATATATATATTTAGTTAAATAAACATTAAAAGCATAAAAAAATTACAATAATACGAAAAACTAATAGCAATCATTGGTTTTGGTTAGGTGGCGCCTCAGAGGTTGACGGAGCTCCGGGAAGACGAAGAGCCAGAGTTGGAATCTCCGGAGCCGGAACGCTTGGTGCTGCTCCAGAGGACGAAGGCAACATAAACCACGGGAGTAGCGCCATGAACCTTTCATGATCGCTCTGGATCCGACCGTCCGACTCTTGCAGCTGGTCCAGCTTCCTCTTCATGCTGGTCGAGTAACTAGTTGCGAGCATGTGCAACTCCTTGTTCTCGTGCCTGAGTCCTCTGACTTCTTGCCGAAGACTGACCACCTCCGCCATTAGCGACTCCACCTGACGAGATCTTGCAAGCAGGCGCTGACCCATGTTTGAAACTGAGCCTGCACACTGGACACTGAGAGCCAGTGAGTCCTGAACAGCCAGCTCGTCTGACCGCATAGACAGCAACCTAGTGTCTCTGGGAGTAAGAAGGTTTCTTGCAACCACCGTTGCGGTTATATCGTTCCTCATCATTGTGTCCCCGACTGTAAGAGGACCATTGGGGGATATGAAGGATGGATTCCAAATGTTGTTCGGAGAAGACGAGTCATCGTCTTCCCCGACATTCAAGTTTAGGCGACGGTCGGAAGGGCAAGACATTTTTAGAGGGGGTTGAGGAAGAAAAGAGTTCGGAAAGATTAAGATTGCTGAAGCGGAAGAAGAGAGCGGAAAGATTAAGAGTGCAGAAGTGCAAAAAGAGTTCAGAAGGGAGTATTTTCAGAAGGAAGTGTTTGAGGGAGTTCAAGTGTGAGGTGGAGCAGAATTAGCGCCTCTATAAAAAGAAGCAAATCAAAGAGGCGCCCGCTCCTCAGAGGTGAAGACGCGTCCTCACGCAAATCGGAAAAGCTGGACGCTCCTTTCTCAAATGCCGGAGTCCTGTCTCAAAAGAGCCGTTTCCTTTCTCAAAAGCTGGGCTTGACTCAGCAATCACGTGGCATCACGAGGGCTCAGCTTTTCCAGTTTGTCGTGACTCATCACGTGCAGCGTGGAGCGTTGCGAAAACCATGAGCCGCACCCGGTTTTGAACCCCGGTTTTCAAAAGATCATCATTCCAATTTGTCGTCACTCGTCGCCTGCACCATCAGCCCTGCAGAATTTACGGACGCTTTGTCAGAAAGCGCGTAACGGGCACTGTTCATCCATTCACCGGCTGCCGACAAATAGTGAAGGAATAGTTCCGGTTGTGAAGCCAAATTTCTATAAGTTCGACCTTCGCCTTCCACAGCAAAGGCACACCTTCACACCCTCTCCACCTCTCAAACCTCTCTTCCTCTCTTCATCTCCGATAATGTCTTCCCAAAGAAAGCTTTCGAGTTATTCAGTGTTCTTCATCCCTTGGATCACCCCAGAAAACAAACCTTCTAGAGCAAAAGTATTTCATATTAAAAAGGTTAAAAGCAAAAGTATCTCATATTATGCTTTCTCCTCTCCTTCATCTGAGGAACGTGGAGAAAGTGAGATCCTGATTGCTTACCTAGTCTTGCTCTCGAGTACTCATCTCAGACCCCTCCCAGCCCACTTCAAAAATAAACCTGTGTTGAGGTACTTCTTCAAAAACAAAAGTACCTCACAGACGAAGCAGGAGGAGTCTGAGGTGCACCCAAGAGCAGATGAGTCTGGGTTGATCCAAGAGTTCAAGAAGATGCCACACCTGCGTGGAGACCGGACTACTTGAAGCATGTGGAGACAACGTGCTGATTCATCCTCAACTAAGCCGAGGATCACTTGCAAGAAAGAGGCCCATCCAGTTCAAGATGAAAGCTGTGGAAAATCAATAAGGACGACCAATGATCGCCTATTAGTTCTTTTCATTATCTTTTATTTTCAATTTTTATTTTTCGTTTGCATTTTTCTATATTTTGCTTGCGTGCTTAACTGATTTACTTCTTTTCTTTGCAGGAACGTTTGGTTATTTTCTCCCTTGAAGTTGATTGCAAAATTTACGCTTGGGGGTCATCGCTTGGTTTTCTGCAAATTAGGGAAGTTTTCAGTCCTATTGCTTTATTTTGTTTCGTTTTATTTATTCCTTTTATTTTTATTTGCATATTAATGTTTTATGACATTGGGGACAATGTCTAGTTTAAGTGTGGGGGTATCAAGTATAAAAAATGACCAAATTGAAAATTTTTGTACCTTCGACTTTGAACTGGTTTCATTTGTTTCCATGTTATTGCTGTTTGTTTTCTTAATTAGTTCTGTTTTATTTAATTTTTTTCGAAAAAAATTTAAAAAAAAATCCAAAAAGATTGTCTTGTCTTCCTTATGGTTTTAAATTAGTTTTTTTTAGTTTCCCGACCCAATGATATAACTGGATGAATTTGAACCATGATTATCAAGAACTTAGTTAACATGTGTTTTATGAAATTCCTTGTTCTCTTGTTAGTATTGTACATGTTTGATCATCTTTGAAAAACCAAATGCACATAGCCTTGTTGATGTGAAACTAAAGCATGACTTAAAGCTTCATATGTGAATTTAGTGACCGTATACATCCTATGTGAGGTTTTGAGCCTATTGAAAGTGTGTGCATTTTTCATACACTCCCATTCTTTTATGTGTGATGAACTTATGTGAGATGCATCTCTAGAACTTGCGTAACGATCTTTCGAAATATTTGTCATTGATTGCATGAACTTGAAAATGATAGAGGCATTAGGTTTACCACCATGGCCCAAATAAGCATGTTTTCCCAAAGAAAAAAATGATATCATTAGATTGCCAATTTGAGCCGTTTTGTTGAGCCTTTTTATTTCTTATCACCAGATATGTCTACCCTTACACCTCAAGCATGTTTCCTTATCCTTTCCAAGCGAGCAATTTGAGACTGTCTTTTGAGAAATGTTTGTGAAGTACTTGGAAGGTTTGGCAAAAGAATAAGTGTTGAGGTATTTCATGTTTGTATTTTTTTTTTTTTTAAAAAAAAAAAAAGAGAAAAGAGAAGAAAAGAAAAAGAAAAGAAAGGTTGTATTCGAAGAAAAAAAAAAGAAAAAAAAAAGTTTCTAAAGTTCAGTTTAAGGGTGTGATGGGAGGTGTTAGAAGAATCGTTGGAGAACTTGAGTTCTTATAAATCTCAACTTAAAGAATTGCTTGCAATGTAGCTTGGAACTTGTGTTTTCCTATTCTTTCGTTTCAATAGCCTTATCCCTAAGCCTCATTACATCCAATAAAAGTCCTCTTGATTTAAGTTTTGCAATTATGACTGTGGAGAAGTGATCTTTATGCAAGCTTATGGTAGAACTTTCACATTTGTTTCTTTGAGCGAAACACATTTAAACTAAACACATGTGTGATTGAGTGCATATCCCGTGAGAAGGTTGCTAGTTTGCATATGATGATTTTAAAAATAAAAACTTGAAATTGCATTAGCATGGCTATCTCACACACTACACTTCAAGGATGATTTAAAGATTACTGCTAATATTTGAATAAGGAAGATGAACTTGGATTAGTTTGTTTGGTGCTAGCTATGGTTCTTGCGATTTATGTTCTCGAATGAAATTCTCTGAGGGTCAAATGGGGAAGCTAATGTTTTTCATGTTATTACTTTTTCTGTTTTCGTTGTTTTGCTCGAGGACTAGCAAAAGCTAAGTGTGGGGGTATTTGATCGGATGATATTTATACATATTTTTATATCAAATTCTCTCGTCTTTTCTTAGTTAGTTCGTTTTATTTTGAGCTATTTACGTTATTTTTATGTTTTATAAGTTTTTCAAGAAAAGAAAATAAAAATAGAATAAGTGAAGTGTTAAGTAATTAATTCGTTTAAACTATCTTGCTGGTTGATTAGAATTTATCATTTGGAAAATAATATAAATATATATATATATATATTTATATATGTATATATATATTTATATATTTATTTATATATTTTTATATAATATTTTGTGTGTGTGTTAGTTGGAAGGCCTAATAACTCGGTGCAAATGTGGGAAGCATTGGTGGGGTGTCCATCAGATGCAAAAGCAGAAAAGATATAAAAAAAAGAATAAGTGTGCACTGAGGAAATCAATGGAAGCCAGCGAGATAAGAGAAGCATAAAGAATTAAAGCCTTGGCATGGCCTTTAAAGCAGGAAGGAGGTCTCGGCATTGGGGGGAGAACGTGAAGAGGTAGGAGAAGAAACACGGAGAGGATCAGACCTCGGGGGCGAAAACCAGGAAAAGAGAATAGGAGGCGTCCTCGGGGTCTGAAAAACAGAAAAAAAAAGGTTAGAGAGACAGAGCTCCTTGGGGGCTTTGATAGAAAGAAAGAGAGAAGCCAATAAGTGGCCTCGGAATTGAAGGCTGCTAAGGGAAGGAGGGCAGCAAAGCTGCCTGACAGTTTTCAGGGAATCAGTCAAACACAGAGGATAGCTGCCAAGCAGCAGCAAGCGTTGAAATCAAACCAGGCAGCTTGTGGCTGGGAGCTGCCTCGGGCACGGACACGGTGGGCAGTCAGGAGCTGCCATTTGGCAGCGCTGAGAGCAGGAAACACACATCCTTGCACACTCTTAATTTGGTTTAATCCTCCAAACTCATTTTTAATTTCTGTTTTTAATTTATAAATAATGTGTAATTAAATTTATATTGGCTAGAGGTTAATTCGAAACCATGATTATATTTGTAATTTTAATTTGATTTACTCCAGTTATGAATTTATGAATGTTTGGATGTGGTTTACTATTCTGATTTGATTAATAACTTGTTTATGTATGTGGGTTAAGGGTCGATACTTAATTTGCATGCTTAGACTTGATGCTAGGATATAAGGGAATTTCACCTAATCGTTATGAACTTATATTCATGAGTAGTAAAAATCACTAGTCACGATTGTGTTTAGTAAACCCTAGGTTGGATTAACATGCGTATTCCATAGTTATGAAAGCCTAGTCGATGTTTATGATTTCCATTGAATTTAATGATCTTTGATATGTCTCTCTATCATGCGTATTCCATAGTTAGGGAACTTGATAAGAATAATTTGGTTGTGATGCGTATTCCGTCCAATTCAATGAATCTAGGGAAATCTGAAAGTTAATTTAAGCAGACCTAATTAATTTGGAGCATTGTCATTCATTCGTTTGTTGAATTCATAACTGGGAATCAATTTAGGTTGCATTTGTGTCATGTGTGGAGAAAAACCCTCTAGCCAATCCGTCGCCCATCCGTTCACCTTTATTTTATGTTTTTGTCATTTTATAATTTAATTAAGTTTAATTTACGTTTCTTCAAAACCAAACCCCCCCATTAAAATATTATTATTTAGTTAATTTTTATTAGTTTTTATCTTTTAATTTAAGTTCCGTCTAATTAATTTCCTAGTTTTTATTTTAAATTGTTTTCATTATTTTGAGTCATTTTTAGTGTGTTTCGAGTTTTTAGCTTAGTTTGTGTTTTCTATAGTGTTGAGTTGTTTTGAGTCTTTTGATTTGTTTTAGAGGTTTTAGCAAGCCCTCCTAATCCCCGGCCTAGAACGATACCCTACTTACATCTATACTACATCTGTCAAAAAGAGGGTTAAATTTGTGCGGTTTAAAATACCCGTCAGCCGTCTACAAGTTCTCTACAAAAGCTAAAACTTTTGGACCGGATAGTTATGGGTATCACCATTCTTCTATGGGTTGGCATACATAGTCCATTACAGCTGCAATAAAGTATGCTCGCGCCATCAAGCGTGCCATATTGAGCTCATAACCCACATGGCCCGCTCTAATTGGATCTGATCAATATATGTTTCCACGATTTCTAATACCTTTCAAGTAAAGCTGATGTTCTCCAAATCTATTTACCACCTTCAACCATTAAGCTTGAGAGAATTAAATTCCTAGTTGGTTACTCTCGAGCAGGCGGCAAAGCCCTCTTTTTTCCATCCTTAAGCTCAACAGTGTCGATCTGACGAGCAACTGCTTCATCCTTAATCCTCTTGATCACTTCCTTCCGAGGTAGGTTACCTTACCAGAATACTAACCTTAGTGACACAGGAGCGGAGGATTACGATTGGAGGGAGGCATCTTAAAGAATTCCTCCATGAAAACATCGGAAAAAATTTTAGAAGAAAATTCAAAGGAGAAAGAAAAAAACAACTTATATATGCATATATATACATGGAGTATGGCACAAGACTGCTGCCTAGCACCCCATGGTCCAAGACCAGAGGATCCTGCCCAACGTCTCTGCCCTTTTCTCTCTCCTTCTCGACCCAAAGTGACAGGAGGCCGAGAGATAAGTCACCACGTTTGGGTAAAAACCCTACCCATAAGGCCAGCCATCTTCTTATAAATATCTCATTTCCACCAAATTTTGATAAGTTTTTGCTACGCAATTAAGCCCTAAGCATTCACTCTTTTTAGAGAAACTAACTCAAGCATCGAAAATCTATTGGCCAAGCCACCCCCCTCACCCCCACCCCAACCCCCCAACTTCATGGGCACGTGAGGTTTTGGCCTTAATCAAAGGTGCATGTTTATTTTGTAGTTACATTTTCATTAAGATAAAAGATGGCGGAATTTCATTACCACAACAAAGATCGAAAAAAGCGAGAGAGGATAAAGGTCGGAGGAGAGAAGATGGGACGATTGAGATACGAGTATTAATTAAAACGGTATATTACATTGTACCATCTCAATTTTGGGTGATATAACAAATCATACTCATCTTTTAAACATTGCAATGTCACACATCAATTAACAAATTCATTGCAGTGTCAGACCTCCATTAAAAAAATCCGTCCACTGGCATTGCAACAATTTCGTAAGTTGACTATGACATTATTGCAATGTTCAAAAGATAAGAGTATGAGTTTGTGATGTGACCAAAACTTGAGGGAATAAAATCTAATTTATCCTACTTAAAAAGTTACAAGATAAATGCTAAAATGATGATAATACATTAAAATAAGGAAATTGTTATTAGCACTCTAAAAATCTTACTCTCTATTCCTTATAAGTGTATGTTTCTAATGATAGAAAGTATGGAGTGCTAAATGAGATTTGTAGATTGCCAATAAATGTCATACCTCTATGAAAATATCTTGTCAATTTATCTGTTAATTGATGACGTGGCAGGAAAGGGTTCACTCCCTTGCCCAATTAGATTAAAAATTAATCAACTATTAATAAAAATTAAAATGAAACTCAATAAAAAAATAAAAAAAAGCTTTATATCCCTTAAATTAAAATCAGTCCCTCGCCTACTGAAGTCTCTATGACACGCCTCGATTCTGATATCCCCAAATACTAGGATGGGCACATGATGGCCGACACCCGAGGGTGACGATGCCATTTAAAACATGCATACAAATAAAATATGTAATTAGAAAGAAATACATCAATGTAGAACCATGTCCAGACTATACAATTAATCAAGAATAATGTGGAAGAATTATTATAAAAAAGTACGAACAAAGGAGTGGGTCCTACGCACATGGATGTTTGATCTAGAAAATTCAAAACTGAGGCGCCTATATCAAAAGATCCCTAGAAAAAAATATAAAAAAAATATCATTAATTGGTTTTGACCATTTTTAAAAGAACAAATACATTGTTCCTTTAAAAATGGTAAACCAATTAATGATATTTTTCAATCTGGATTAGGAATTAAACAAATTCATGAACATACTAAATTATAGAGGATTACTTACCAAAAAAGCTTAGTGAATTTAGATGGAACATATTGTTAATAGGCTTGCCATTTGGATGACTATTGTGCATATATATGGACAGCGACTGAAGGTCATATGCATCAAACCTCAGCAAATCAGAATCAGAAGAATGTGTTTCTGGCCTTATCGCCCTCCCAAATAGTTTTTTAGGAAATCAAACTATTTGGCCTGAACTTCTTGGAAAACCTTTGGGTGAGGCTAAATCAATAATAAATAATGTTCACTGTGTATAAGTTATTTGACAATTTTTTTTTTGACAAACCGTTATTTGACAATTTTATTTCTGTGTTTTTAATTTGGCTAATTTAATTCTCGTAAAAATTCAGCTTCTAAATAGAAATTAGGAATATTAATAAAAACTTGACTAATGCTATTTTTACCATCATTTGTATCATATATGTGGGTCTCGTCTCTATTGAAGAGATGGTACAAATAGATAACAAAAATAACATCTTTACCATCTTTAATAGAGATGGGGCTAGTGTGTAACAACCCGCCTTGGTTTTGACGGATCGAAAAAAGGTAACTTCGTAATTTCACTTTGGGTGGAATTTGTTATTGTTGGTTTTGCTTTTTAGACCTTAATAGGTGAGCTCCAAAGGGGCCACCCTATTATTTTGTCCCTTGGCCTTTCTTTTCTTTGGCTGCCATGTGGCAGTTTCCCTCACTTCCTCTTCTTATCTCCTTACTCCTCAAGTCACTCTCAGTTCATACTCTCTCCATCTCTCTCATTCTCTCTCGGATCTCTCTCTCTCACAGATCTCTCACTCTTCTCTCATTCCCGACAACCCACACTCACCACCATCCACACTCCGTGCTATCTCCCTCATTCCTCTGTGAAACACAAAGTTCACCCACCGGAGCTCAGCGCACCCAAATCTCTTCGTGAGTCCGACAGCTTCAAGGCCACCTCCGGCCATTTCACGGCGAATCAAAGGTAAGAAACCCTCCCTCTTGTCTCAGTGTTCATTTTAGTAGAAGGATCGTAGGATAGAATAGTGATTCGACAACAATCAGAGCTCGGGAGGCTCCGGCCTTCTTCCTCAGTAAAAAATAGGCTGGCTCACCCAAACTCATAGAGCCCAGGCCTTTTAGGCCAAGCAAACTAGGGTTTTCGACCCGTTGAAACAAAAGCCCAACCTAATTAGCCTTTAAGCCAAAACCTGAGTTTAGGCCTTGGGCTGTATAAAACTTGGGCCTTAGGCCCATTAACCCCCAAGACCCAAGTTCTTTGAACCCAGCCCCAAAACCCATGGGCTTCAAACCCAACCCGTGACCTTTGTGACCTAAACCCATGGGCTTTGTAACTCGGCCCTAACCCGGGCCCAATCTTTAAACCTATTAAGCTTTTTAACTCAAAGTCTAATCCACGTAAACTTAACCCTAACCCAAGTCCAAACCCTAAGCCTTAAACCCAGTTGACACAAACCTGTTGACCCAATCCGATCTAACTGTTGACTTTCGGTCAACACTGACCTTTGACCGTTGACTCGTCAACGTTGACTTTTGGGTTGACTTTTTCGGGTTTTGTCTGGGACCCATCCTAGGCTAATTTCGACGTCTCAAGTTCGTTTTCGACATCCATTTTCCTAAATTCAATCGTTTGAATAGAGTTTCATTAATTGGACCTTTTATGTGCTTAGGGATAATAATTTGTGGCATTTCCGTCTTCGCTAGTTTGCGCGGGTCTTCGACAATGAAGTTTCTTCGACAATGAAGTTTCAGTGAGTGAACCCCTTCTAAAATGCACGTTTTAATAGTTTAAAAGCATACATGAAAAGCATGATTTAATGGTTACGTTTTGCGAGTAAATTAGATTTACTTTACTATTATCATGCTTTACTAAGAATATTTTGGAATACCATACTTTATCGAACTTATGTTCTTTGTAGTATATATGATGAATGACTATATAATATTTATGAACATGTTTTTACACTTCTTTGTAGTATATATGATGGATGACTATATGCTATGAAGATGTCTTGAGATATATGCACTTATGTTTGGAAAGATTATATTTGATGTTTTTGTGAGTATCTAGTGGTCACTATCCTGCCTACAAGCGATTGTTCTGCCTACGGGCTTATGTCCTACTTACGAGCGTATGTCTTACTTACGGGCGTATGTTCTGCCTCCGAGGCGTAGAGTATGTTCTGCCTTCGGGTGATTGTGATACCACTATTTAGCACACAATATGATATATGTTTTTATGAAAGGTGTTATGGCATGCTAGGGTTTTCGGGAAAACGTATCACATATTATGCTATTAGTTTTCATTAAACTTTGGGGGTTAGTATGTTGAATAACTGTTTCAGTATTATATATATCGACTTGGTCCACTCTGTTTGTTTTGTGCCCCTTCAGCATTTAGAATTGAGGTTTACAATCCCGGCTTTAAGGCACTTCCGCATCAACATCTTCAAGTCCTCTCGGTGTAGGACCCATTCCTTTGCTCATTCAATTTTGTGTTATTCCTTTTTAGTGTCTGATTTTAGTTGTATGCTCTGAACATGCTCCTCAATTGCATGCTCACTGTAATTTAATATATAAGTATTTATTTATATTCGTTAGTCTCATGCATCCTAACATGGCTTTGTCGCCGGGGTGTCGACCAACATGTGCCTACCCTGGTGTTTGGGAAATATCGGGGATTGGCGTGTCATGGTGGGCCATATCTCTAATAGAGAGATGGTATAAATGATAGTGCTAAGAATAGTATTTTTGTGAAAAAAATAATATAGAATCTTCCCAACTCACCTCCTAGCCTCCTATTTGATAACACCCCAGTTGCACCACTATTAGTACCACCACCACTTATTTGATAACATTTTGTAATGATTTTTTCGAAGATTTTTCTACTGAAAGTTGAAAGAAATAAGCTAGAAATTTGTTCTCAACTAGGGGTGGGCATAAAAACCGCCGAACCGGAAAACCGAATCGAACCGTGACAAAAAAAACCGTAAAAAACCGCGTTGACCAAAAAAGTCAAAACCGGAACAAAAACCGAACCGAACCGTTTCAAACGGTTCCGGTTCCAGTTTGGAAATATTAAGAACCGGAGGAACCGAACCGAACCGCTTTTAATATAAATTATTGTTTTATCATTATTTTTATATAAATAAGACATTTTTTCAAGAAGATCATGTGCATAAGCCTAATATTTTTCTTCACCTCTCTTCCCCTCCTTTGTTGTTTTATCACTTTTCTCCGCCTCTATTATTTTTCTTCATTCTTTTCCAGTATGTTATACATTATGTACACTTTAGTTTTAGTTTAAAATCTATACTTTGGTCTTGATATGAGCTTTTTTATCTTTTAATTTATATTTATATGCACACTTACTATCAACTGGTCACAAATCTTGTAGATTTAGTAGTGAAAATTTGTGGTTGAAATATGTGTTTGATATTATAAGTAAAAAAAATTAGAAAAAAAATATATATATATATATATATAATTTTGGTTAGAACCGTAAACCGGCATGAACCGAACCGGAACCGTTATGAACCGAACCGTACGGTTTTAGTAAAAATTTAAGCGGAACCGGACCGAACCGAACCGTTGAAATTTTTCGATTTTGGTTCCGTTTTGAGGGTGGAACCGGACCGAACCGGACCGTGCCCACCCCTATTCTCAACAGTGCAAATTGTTGATTACAACAGGTAGAGGCTAGCACAAAAGCTATGTCCTTCGAATAGTATTTTCGTCCCACTCTTGTGCTTGTGGTTCTACAAAGTCTATGTGACCAGGATCCAACTACCTAATTCTACAACTCGCACCGGATTATAGAATTCTATTGAATTGTGTTTGTGTGTTTACTCTGTGGGAATTTCATATGGAAGAAAAGATGATGTACGATGGAACTGAGGACTCCAGTTATATAGGCTCTTTCATACCTCTTCAATTACCTTTTGGATATATCTGAAGCTATACAACTCTTTCCAAATAGTTGTGTCTATTAATCAAAATGTTTTTAATTAATTTTAATTAAAAACTTAATTCAAAATTAAAACTAATTGATCAGATAAATTTTTCTTAGGCCCCAAGTTAATTAATATTAATTAATATTCATATTATGGTATAATCATCAAGTCTAATCCACACAATTAGTGGCTCAAACTTTAATCCTCATTCCAACTGGTCCAAATCCCAAATACTTGTAAGAAGGACTAGACCTATATAAAGGCCTTTGAAAAATTGTTGTTTCCCGATGTGGGACAATAGGACTCAAAACTCCAACAGGCACAAGGCCGGTCAAGGGGTAATGGATCTCACGCCATGTGTCAGCATCTAGTTGGTCAAAGTATATCATCAATTAGATGAAATAGAAATTAATCTCAAAGATTTTATTAAATAAATTAATGATATCTTACAATCATCTCGTTGAATCTTTGATTGGGTTTGATTGTGCTTCCTTGAATAAAAGAATAAGTATTTAATAATTCCCTTGTCTTATCTCCTTGCCATGGGCACATGAGCTTGGAGAAAAGTGCCTCAGGTCTTCCTGGTGTTAATGAATGTGGGTCTCGCCAATTTTGTGAAGGGTAATCCTCATCAACTCTAAATAAAAGTCCACGTGTCAAGTTCAGAATTTCCTAAATTATTTTTCTGTCCACACTTATGTACTTACTGATGAAGAAAAGACAATCGACTTACCAAGAAGCCTACCCTCAATGTGAACTGCATATGGCCACCCATTAGGAGTCTCATTCAGGGAAGAGTCTTAACAACATTGAAAGTCAGCCAGTTTTTTATCCATGA
This sequence comes from Crataegus laevigata, assembly GCA_963580275.1. Classification (NCBI taxonomy): domain Eukaryota; kingdom Viridiplantae; phylum Streptophyta; class Magnoliopsida; order Rosales; family Rosaceae; genus Crataegus; species Crataegus laevigata. The sequence goes on from OY756938.1 coordinate 5,830,030, forward strand.
TTATAGGAATTGTTATCTCATATATATTTTGATATATTTTGATGGATTTCCGTGTTGAGTCATTCCAGGCTAAATCCATCAATGGGTCCTTCTGGATTTGTTGGTTGTATTTTAGGCTTTGCTAAGCCTGTTGAGCCCATATGTCAGGTTAAAATTGAAGAGAAATCAAATTAAGTACAAAGACTGCATTAGTTGATTCCTAGCTCATGATGTAATTTTTCCTATGAATAAAATCTTCATTTTATATATAAAATAATCATAATATAGTCTAATAAGAGCCCTTTGGTTCAAAATTTGTAAAAGACAAATTTGATACCAAATTATCGGCCCACATCACGTGTTAGTCCAAATACTTCACTTTTTAGTGTAAATATTCTAAAAATTGAAAGTATTAGTGTTAGAGGGATCTCCTTTAGCCTACTCCGTATTATTCAGTTACCATCTTGGGAGGTTCCGTATTAAGCACGGTTATGACAAGCGCTTCTGCCTAAAAGTCCAATGCACCATCCAGCCTCTAGAAAGTTTATGCAACCTAAGGGTTGTGGGTTATAACATACAAACTCAGGCTCTACACCATTCGAGGGAATAATCAAAATGACAATCCGAAAATCATTTGACGATGGCTCCTAGTTCTAACCCTGAGTACGATTACTTCATCACAAACTAGTGTACTAAGTCAAGTACGTTCTAAACACCATATGGGTAAGCAGATCTGAACGAGGCATCCAGACTTGGAAATCCTCAAGAGAAATTTTATTCCAAAGGAGCTCTTATACAAGAAATACCTTACCCAAGTCACCTATGTGTAGTCCAGTCGAAAACTCTTAGGTCCGACGCATTGGATCTGACAAAAGGATTCTAAAAGTGCTTCCAACCCACACACAAGCAACAAAATCCCTAACCAACTTTTGACTTAGTTTCACTAGGGACGAACATGTAAATTGAACTGAGAAGGAAGCCCTTTGTTGGTGACACGTTACGACCACCAAAATCCTCATACCCGGAATAGGGCAAGGTGAACAAGCAGACGAATGAAATTTTACTTGAAGAGAGAAGAACGCATCAAAATTGAAGTGTCGGAGGGCATTCTGGACAAAGTTCTCATACTTTCTCATCTTTAGCCTGACCAATACAATGTGGTAAGTGCGGAATAAAATATTTTTCATGGGCTTAAACTCAGTTTTGGAGTAAGGTGGTACTCTGATTATCACAGTGAAAAATCTTTACAAACACCAAGTTTGGGAGGTAATATTTTTACAAATCATTGTTACCTAGGGGTCTTCGAGCTCTGTCACGAGCCTACAGGCTTGTTCATATTTCACTTCGTTACTCATTACCCCAAAGTTAGATTACTTTTGAAGATTTTTCAGATTTAAATATTATTCTGTGATTAGGAAGTAAAGGATAAAAGTTTTGATGAGTCAATATTACATTATATATATATATATATATATATATATATATATATATATATATATATATAACCCTAATCTTAGTTTATTTTGGTTATTATTTTGGAAGAATTTTGAAACTTTGAATTGTATTTTCAATATAGGATTTCTGACTTCATCTAGAGCAAAACGTGATCAAGTGGATAAATTTTGGAGTAATTCCAATTGGAGGGCATTCGTGTGTCTCTCAACTTGCTTGTACCAAAGTTTCATATTTTTCTAGCAAGTGATTTATTTATGGCGATCAAATAAAGGTGCAGCGCAAGATGCTAGAAAGTGACGTTTTTGAGCTTAATTGCTAGTTTTGGAGCCCAAGATGAACTCTGAGTGGTCTTCTGGAGAAGTGTTCAGAATATTCCAAGCTTTAAATCCATATATTTTGGGTTAGTTTTGGAGCAGATATGGATCCAAAACGTGGCTGATTTGAGGCTAGACAAATTTGCCATATTTGGTTAGGATTATGTTTCCTAATTTTTAGAAGAACTTTTTTAGTAAGGATTTTAATTGTGTAGTAGTATAAATAAGGCCTTTTAACCATAGGGTTTTGGAGGGAGAAGAACGCATCTATTTGGCATTTATTCTTGTTTTTAATAATATTTTGTTTTATGATTATTTGTAACTAATTTCATTTTGCTAGGGCGAGGACACGAGCCTTAGCAAGAATATATAGTTTCTTTTCAATTTACTTGATATTATGCATTCAGGTTTAGAAAGGTAATTTGATGCAATTTTGGTCGGAGGTCGGTCCCTGAAATTGACAAAGGCTTCTTGTGGTTAATATGTGCAAGTTCAAAGATGAATACCACATCTTAAGGATTGTATGGTTTTTCAAAAAGTTTCACAAAACTTAATGAGTCATGCATGTTTAGATTTGATCTAAATAACACAGACGGATTGCATGTTTGATATACGCTCTATGTTGGGGGTCCAAGTAGGCATATATTAGGAAAACCTAACCTTCAAATATACATGTGTAATTCAAAAGTAATGGGAAGAACTATATAGGATTGTTAAGGTGATGGCAGAACCCTAGTGCTTTCATAACTTAATTTTAAAAAATCGTTTTCTTTTAGTTTATTTTATTTTGCCGATTTATTTAATTATTTATATTAAATTTGTTTTTATTAATTTAAATCACAAAAGCACCTTTTCTCCAACTTTGTTTTTAAGTAATTAATTAAGATTTGGTTTGACATAAATTATTTATTCAATCTCTGAGGCGAACGACCTTACTAGAGCTGTCATACTACGATTATCTTGTACTCTTGCAAGTATTATAGTGTTTTTATCCCTACTTTTGTAGGTGGTAAAAATCTTATCAAGAAATTGGCATCGCGGTCAGGGATTGTTTTTAAATAATTTGTGTTTATCAATTCTTAGTTGATTATATTTGCATATATCTTTGTATTTACTTGATTTCAATTTTTTTTAGGTAACAAGTTGATTTTGAGAGCATTGCAGCAATGGATTGGTTTGGATCCTCACAAGGAGTACCCACAGTTTGTGCTATATGCAAGTTTCACACACTTTATTATAACATGATCAACAACTTTGAAAAAAAAGTTAAAATTTTCATAAACGAGTAAGCACATGTTATTTATCAAAGTATCACGAATAAGGCAAAAAGACTACAATACTTTGGGGGAGACATACCCTCACCCCTAGCATAAGGTAGTTAAAATGGAGTTTCTGAGAAATCTAATCGTGGAATTCAAGGATCTCATCTAGAGATTTGTGTGTCCAAAAGTCGAGGTAACTTGGTGTTGCAATGAACGCCCCTTGTTAAATATGTACAAGCAACATGACATCCTTCGTCATTGCCACCTACCGACTATGATTCTTGTGCGGCTGAATCAAGAACATCAAAAGTTTGCGGGTTACGAAGTCAAGATGCCAAGTATCAAAAAAAGTAAAACGGTATGTATTTCGACTTACTCCAAAAGGCATGCTCTTTTGATAATATTCATCCTCAAGGGGACAAGTCCTTCCAGATGCATAGTTAGGGGCAGCTGTGAGATTATAATTTTCTAGGGCCAGAGTAAAGCAGATCAGAATACGAATACTTTAGAAGAAATGCGGAGCTAAATAAATGGAACAACGATACCACCGTCATCTTGTACCAGATTCAGTGGGCGAAGTCTGATGACTTCACTGAGATTAATCGTGCTTGTTTCACAAGATATAAAAACCTAATCCAGCAAGGAATCATCAAGTTTCCTATAATCTTAAAGTCCTTACAATTTAATTATTGGTGTGCATCGAAAGTAATCACACTCCTACACCATTCTAGGGTTCATCTCTAGTAATACAATTTTCGCATACTTAGTTGCCCACTGCTTGAGTGTTATATTGCTTACTAACTTGAGCATCAGAGAGCCTTTGTCCGGCATGCCCCCTGGTGTCTTTGGTGACTCACAGTTGTGGTTTGTATTACAGATAAACGAATTAGTGTATCTATCTACATCATTCACAGTGATGCACGAATTTGGCTCTAAAAATGCTCATACCATACATTTCATTCATTAAAAATTGATCTTCATACATTCTACCAAGTTATTCTAGGAAAAAATAAAATAAAAAACCTCTAAGCAACAACTAAGCAAAGTAATCTTAGCCTTTCAACATAGCATTAATATTAGCATTACATGTCCAGTTAATCTAAATATTTAAAGTAGGCTGTTACTTATGAATAACAAAGTAATCGTTACATTTTGAATTTGGGACCGAACTGTAGAACACAAACAATTTCAGAAATATTTATTTCCACCAACTGCAGTTGTTTTCATTAGATCACACACATCAGTTTGAAGCTCTCCAAGTTTATACTATAGGAAACACTCCTGTGTTGCTTTTCGATTGCACATCCCTCTCGTACTTCGTTTGAATCTTAAATTCCAGGATATCCATACACCATCTTTTGTTTCGTAAATTTTTTAAACATTGAAAGTTGAGATGACCAAGCCTTTTTTTACAACAATTAAGTGGATTAAACCACATTGGCCTTCATACCGAGTCAACATAATTGAGAAAGCTGGGCTGCAAACGCCACAGCAGTGGCTATTACTGGTGGGGTTGCGATGGCAGCAGGTTGTCCAGCCGCCGCCGTAGTCATTCGCAACGAGCGGTGGCGTGCGACCACGCCATGGTTTCCATTCTCCGTTCTAATTTTGGGCACATAGCGAGTGTCGTTCGTCATGGTTTCAATGCCACTGCATAAGGCCTCTGATTCGGAAGGGCCCTCAAATTTTCATTACATGTATACATATACATATAAAATAGATTGGATACAAAAAACAATCACATCTGTGATTCTAGCATTAGCTATTTAGCTCTTCTACCTTATAGCTGGCTTCGAATCCCCGTGATATTGCAAATGCATCCAACGTGTATCGAACTCAGGACCTTTGAAGGTAAGGAAAAGAACCTGGCCAATCAAACAACTTATTTTTGTTGCATTTATTTGTAATATTTTAGTTTTATAGATAAAAAAAATAAATATAAATATAACATGAAAAAAAAAATGAAGGGTCTTCATCTAAGTTTTGTACAAGGCCTCTAAATACTCAGGCCGCCCTGGAGCCCATCAACTAAGTCTAGTTAAATTGAAGAGAATTCAAATTGAAGTACAAAGACTGCATTAGTTAATTACTAAATTGACCTAAACTACGAACGCTTGCATCTGTTGATTGTTCCATAAAATGGTAAGCTACTAATCATATTAGTGATGGATTCAGGATTTAAACAAATTCATTAAGCTACCATATACATTCATACATACATACATATAGATGTACACACACACACACACACACACAAGGTCTCAGGTCTCAAGGTCATGCATCTAACATCTACCCGCAACAAATAATTTAAAAAAATGTCTAGACCTTCATTGCCTCCTTACCCACCTTGTTTTAGCTTCTGTTCCGATGCCGCATGCTGTGGTCAAGGTTTGTTTATCATTCTCAAGTTATGTTTTGTTTATTTGTTTTTAATATAACAGAAACACAATTACACATATTTGACGTAGAATGTTTGTAGATCAGATATTCCTTCAAATTTGAACGTCGTGTGCACTATTTCCAGGATTGAAATACGTTTGGCCAGAACTAGCTGGAAAGCCTGCTTGGGAGGCTGCAACAATTATCAAGGACAACCCATCGGTTACGGTTGTTGTCCTAAAACCTGGCTCCGTTGGACTGCACGATTTTTGTTGCAATCGTGTGTATGTTTACACTGATGAAAATGGAAAAGTCTTTCTGATACCTAGAATCGGGTAGAGACTCGAGAATGGTCCCGTGGTCTAGTCCTTAAGTCTATCATCTCATCACAGGCATAACAGTTGTAATAAAGCTTGGATTTAGGATGACCTTCTTAGCTCATGATGTAATTTTCCCTATGAATAAAATCTTCATTTTATATGTAAAATAATAATAATACAGTATAATGAGAGCTCTTAGGTTCAACTCTTATAAAAGAAAAAGTTTGACACCAAATTATCGGCCCGCATCTCGTGTTAGTCCAAATACTTCACTTCTTAGTGTAAATACCATCTTGGGAGGCTCGAGCCGTATTATACGCGGTTATGACAGGCAAGTTACGGACACAAGGACATGGCCTCCTGCCTGAAAGTCCAATGCACCATCCGGCTTCTAGAAAGTTTATGCAACCTACTGGTTGTTGTTTATAACATTCAAACTTAGGCTTTATGCTATTCGAGGGAATAATAAAAAAGACGATCTGGAAATCATTTGGGGGAGGCTCTCAATGCTAACCCTGAGTACAATTACTTCATCACATACTAGCATACTAAATCAAGAATGTTCTACAACACTATGTGGGTAAGCAAGTCTGAAGGAGGGAGGCATCCAGACTTGGAAATCCTCAAGAGGAATTTTATTCCAAATGAGCTCTAATACTCGAAATACCTTAGCCAAGTCACCTAAGTGTAGTCCGATCGGAAACTCTTAAGTCTGACGTGTTGGATCTGACAAAAGGATTCTAAAAGTGCTTCCAACCCACACGCAAGTGACAAAGTCCCTAACCAACTTTCGACTTAAGATTCACTATGGATGGACATGCAATTTGAATTGGGAATGAAGCCCCTTGTTGGTGACACATTACGACTATCAGAATCAAAGTGTCGAGGGCATTCCAGACGAAGTTCTCTCACTTTCGTATCCTTAGTCCAACCAATACAATGTGGCAAGTGCAGAATAAAATATTTTTTCATGGGCTTAGACTCAGTTTTGGAGTAAGGTGGTATTCCTATTATCGCAGTGAAAATCTTTACAAACACCAAGTTTGGGAGGTGATACTTTTCGAATCATTGTTACCTAGGGAGCTTCGAGCTCTGTCCCGAGCGTACAAGCTTGTTCATGTTTCACTTTGTTACTCATTACACCAAAGATTACTTTTGAAGATTTTTCGGATTTAAATATTATTTTGTGTTTAGGAAGCAAAGGATTAAAAGTTTCACACACTTTATTCTAACATAATCAATATCTTGAATAAAGTTAAAATTCTCATAAATGAGTAAGCACATGTTATTTATCAAAGTATCATGAATAGGGCAAAAGGACTACAATACTTCTAGTTATGAATTTACACTTCTAGTTATGAGAATTTACACTTCTAGTCAGTGGCGAAGCCATGATTTGTCGAGGGGAGGGGCGAAATTCAAAAGAGTGTAAGGTTCAATCGAAGCGGTTGCTTTTATATCAGAGAGTCCAAAGTTTTGAGTCAATATTCATAGCAGAAAATAGTCTCTCCACCAAAGCGGTTGTAAGCGGTAATATCAAAGCCAATGTAATAAGTTTAAATTGGCTAGGATTAGATTCTAAAAAAATGTGCTAGTCAAGCAACAAACTGGGGACTAATAGCTAGGCGCCTAGGCTAGATCTAGGCAGAAGCCTAGATGGATTTAAATGAATTTCTTTTATCGTAAAATAAGCATTAAACAATATTTACATTATTTTTTAAAAAGTAATATAGTATTTATAAATAATGTGAGAGTTTAAGATAAATACGGTAGGGGTCTTAAAAGAAAAAAAAAAGGGACAATACTTTAGTACTCACCATTTTGTACCAATTTTACTCACTAGACTTTGTGGTCCAATAAAATTACAACATTTGTCATTCTTAACTCTGACCAAATAGCAACAGATCTACTATTCTAGCAACCAAACATATCTACTATTCTAGCAACCAAGCAGATCTACTATTCTAGCAACATCCCTTCCTTTTCCAGCGACCACAACGCCAATAACCTCCATCATCTCCACCAGAATCGGGAGATCGAGAGCGTCTTTGCTGGAAGCAGAGGCATCCAACAATCGTCATCGAAGCAAGCCACCACCGATGACCTCTTCATTCTGCTGCTCAACTTGTCGATGGTCAATAATTTGAGATTTTTATTTTATTTTATAGTTTTAATCATTCTTATCCTATGTCAATTGATTCTATTGTCTATCATGTTTTGCACAAGAATCAAACTGTGTGTTTGTATAAGATATGAACTATGATGAGCATCAATAATTTGCGCCGTTTCGTTCTACTTTTTTTTTTAAAATTTTAACCGTGACCAAAACGATATTGTTTTGGCCTGGGTGTTTTGAAAAAAAATTGAACGCAGCTTTGCTGCGCGAAGAGCAAAACCAGACAGCATCGTTGCACCGAAGGAGATGAAGAGCAACAGCATCAGTAGGGGAGGTGTTGGCCAACGCTCCAGCCTTGTTTTTCCGGTGAGGGGAGTGGCGACCGCCACTCCTCGCCCTCATGTGGCTTCGCCACTGCTTCTAATTATGAGATAAAAAAAATAAAAACCCTTTACAAATAAAATAAAAAAGAGAAAATGAAATTATAGAAAATCATATAAGAATTTACACTTGTAGTAGTTATGAGATAAAAAAAATAAAAACCTTTTACAAATAAAATAAAAAGAGAAAATGAAATTAAAAAAAATTACATTGAAAGAAAATAACATACAGTTATGTGCCCAAGAAAACTCATAACTTGGTTAAAAATTTGGGGATTCAGGGAGTTCGGCACACTAGTGTAAAATAGGGTTCATAACCACAACAAGCTCAAATCCTGACATACTTTATGGAGCAACTTATACCTTTGTGCAAGCCTATGTTGCACTAGATGGATATGTCTTCAGCCTTCACAAGTAGACAACTTCACTTGTTCAGTGTTCACAAGGAGAGAGCTTCACTTCTTCAACTCATCACCTTGTGGCACCAAAATGAGGCATATAACTGCTAATGATATGAAGAGATGAAAAGACGATCTACAATTTTGGATTCAACACTGACAAGTCAGTTTCTTCGTACAAAGATTTGGAATGAAGTTTAACTGAAAATCTAACACTAGGGTCTACATGAATATTTTAAAGTAAACTTTAGACCATGAACAATGGAAGTTTTTTTTCACAAAGATTTTATGCATAAAAAATATTTTCCAGCTAGGATTTTTGAAGAACACGGAGAGGAGCTCAGAAGGGCTAGAGCAAGGTCTTGAAAGTTATAAGCTTTCTAACCAAAGAGCAAATGAGCTTAACATAATCCTAACTATAATCCGAAATGCCGATATTATCGGCGAAATATCGCCGATAATATCGGTTTTTTAACATACAGATATTTTAATGATTATCCATGAGTTTTCGTTGAAATATCGTGATATCGTTGAAATGTTCGAATCGGAGAAGAACGCTGGAGCTTCTATAGCTCCAGCCGACTGTAAAAGCACACCCTAGACTCTGATCTAGGTATAAAAATGAAATAGAAGACGAGATAAGGGTTTTTGTAACATCCGTTTGCCGTGAAACGGACAGAGGTGTTTGGAAATATCGTCGACACCCACGGCCTCGCCGGAGATGGGTGTGCCTATTCCCGAGCCGATTTCGTCCCAAAAACCTTGCAAAAACACGATTTTGAACTTAAATTTCACATATAACTTTAATCTAGAACAGAGAAAGAGAGACTGAGGTTGCAAAAACACGATTTCTCTGAAGCTTAACTAACCGAAAATCGGCGGAGTTCCTGCGTTCGCCGAGTTGCATAAACGAGAAAGGGTTTCAAAGACAAGCAGGCTGCAGGTGCGATGGTGTGCATATGTGTATATGGGTCTCGGAGAGAGAGATCGAGAAGAGAGTTTCGAGAGAGAGACCGAGAAGAGATTTGAGAAGATCTGTGTGTGTGGGGGGGAGAATGGAGAAGGGAGAGAAGAGAGAAGGCTGTGGGAGAAGGGGATAAGAAAGATCGACAGATCTGTGTGTGTGTGTGTGTGTGTGTGTGTGTGTGTGTGTGGAACAATGGAGAAAGGAGAGAAAAGAGAATGATCGAGAGAGAGAGAAGGCTGTGGGAGAAGGGAGAAGAGAGATCGACAGATCTCTGTGTGTGTGTATGCGAAACAATGGAGAAGGGAGATAAGAGAGAAGAAGGATCCAGATTCGAGAGAGAGAGAGTATGGTCTGCGTGTATGTGATGTCTGTGTGCGTGTGTTGTGTGTTGTGTGCGTGTGTGATCTTTCTGTGCTTGCGTGTGTGTGTGTGTGTGGGGGGGTCACCTCACATGTCTGTGTGTCAGTTACTTTTTGACAATTTCAGACCATGGACAAAAATAATAGTGAAGTGTGTGTGTGTGTGTGTGTGTGTGAGGGGAGGGGTCACCTCACCTGTCTGTGTGTCAATTACTTTTTAACAATTTCAAACCATGGACAAAAATAATAGTGGTTTTATTCAAAACCGTGTGCCACTCTGTTATTCTTTCACATTCAAGGAGCCATTCAGAGCCTTTTCGTTTCTTCTTCTTCCCTTACCCCTTTCAGAGCCATTCCAGATCCATTCCAGAGCTTCAACACAAAGGATTCCATATTTAAGGTAAGTTTACAAACTTATATTTATATTATTGTAATTTATACAACAACAAAAAAATTTGTGCGGACTCGTATGTTAATTTTTTTAAGTAATTAATACTTGCATGTTAAATTTTTTAAGTAATTAAGTAATGTTAACAATTACATGTTAATTTTTTTAAGTAATAAAGTAATGTTAACAAATACATGTTAATTTTTTTAAGTAATTAAGTAATGTTGTATAATTATTCTCTAGGATAATTTTAATATGTTTAATGTTATTTATTATTTTATTAATATTAGAATTTATTATGAAATTGGATTATTATTCATTAATATTAGGTTTTTTATTATAAAATTGGATTATTATTCATTAATATTAGGTTTTTTATTATAAAATTGGATTATTATTCATTAAATTGGATTATTATCAAATTGGATTATTATTCATCACAACAAAAAAAAAATTGTGTGGACTCGTATGTTAATTTTTTTAAGTAATTAATACTTGCATGTTAAATTTTTTAAGTAATTAAGTAATGTTAACAAATACATGTTAATTTTTTAAGTAATAAAGTAATGTTAACAAATACATGTTAATTTTTTAAAGTAATTAAGTAATGTTGTATAATTATTCTCTAGGATAATTTTAATATGTTTAATGTTATTTATTATTTTATTCATATTAGGTTTTATCATCAAATTGGATTATTATTCATTAATATTAGGTTTTTTTATTATGAAATTGGATTATTATTCATTAAATTGGATTATTCATTAAATTGGATTATTATTAAATTGGATTATTATCAAATTGGATTATTATTCATCTATGTTTAATATTAGGATTTTTTTTTATCAAATTGGATTATTATTCATTAATATTAGGTTTTATTATTCCATATTATTTTTATAATTACTTAAATTTTTACAATCATTTTCTTTACTTCGTATTTAATTCTTCTGTAGAATAACTTTATTATTTAGGTTCTCTTATATAACCGTCATCACTACTATATTTTATGGCCAATGTCCAGTGGAGTTACTAAACATGATCTAGCTTGGGAACATGGAGACTCAATAGACGGAAACAAACATGGCACAATTTGCAAATATTGTGGTCGGGTAATGAAGAGTGGCGGAGTGACACGACTGAAGTACCATCTTAGTGGATTAGATCCAGCAAAAAATGTCCAACGATGCGATAATGTCCCCCCAGAAGTGAAGGCATTCATCAGAACATTATTAAAAAATAAAACACAGGAGAAGGAAAAGATAACACGTGGAATGGAAAATATTCGAGCTGGGCTACGAGGAGAAGTCATTGGCCAAACGGTTGACAGTGATGATGATGATGATGATGAGGACGAATGTGATGATGAAATGGGACCTGAAGAACGACGTAGTTTCAAACAAACATTACGTGCCTCCAAACAGTGAGCATGGGAAAGAAAACACCTTCATAAAATTTCTAATAGAGCACAAGGTTCCGGGTCAAGTGGTGGTGCACAAATAAGACGGGGAGGAAGTGTTAGAGAATTACAACCAACACCACCAATAGCCCCAAGTTTATATAAGTCATCCAAAGCATGTCAAAAGAGTGTTTGGAGTTATTTCACTAGTGGTAATGTGAAGGAGGGAATGGGGCGTCTAATTAGCAAGTTCTTTATCTATGACAATGTCCCTGCTGAGAAGGCATCATCACATCATTTCAAAAATATGGTATTGGGATGTCAACAGGCCGGTGTTGGAGTACAACCTCCCACTCCCTATGAGGTAAGAAACAAATATTTGGATATGGAGTATAAAGACATTGGCGAGTATGTTAACAAGTTGAGGTCAAAGTGGAAAACTAATGGTTGCACAATCATGTGTGACCGATGGACTGGCCCGACCAGATTGTCTATCATAAACTTCATGGTATACTTCAAGGGAAAGACAATTTTTTTGAAGTCTGTTGATTCTTCAGACCATATAAAGAATTACAAGTATATTTACAAATTATTAAGGGATGTAATCATGGAGGTGGGAGAGCATAATGTTGTTCAAGTCGTGACCGACAACGGTTCTGCATTGTCAAAGCTGGAAAAAAGTTAATGAAGCATCATAATGTGTTTTGGACATCATGTGCAGTACAATGTATTGATCTCATGTTTGAGGCAATGGGGAAGAGAGAGAATGTTTCTACTGTCGTAAAAAGAGCTAGAACGATCACAAATTATATTTACAATCACGGTTGGTTGTTGGCAAAGATGCATGAATTTTGCAAAGGAGAAATTATTCGTCCAACTACCACTCGATTCGCCACCAACTATATTGCATTAGACAGCCTACTTAAGAAGAAAGCAGGGTTGAAGCAACTATTCACTAGTGACGATTGGGCCAACCACAATTTTAGCTGCTCAAATGCAGGTCGTATGGTGGAAAGTATAGTGCTTGATCAAGCTTTTTGGACTCAATCAGAACATGTGTGCCAAGTGTTTGAACATCTTTACAAAGTTTTACGGATTGTTGACACAGAAGTGTATCCTACTATGGGGGCAATATATGAGTTGATGCGTGTAGTGAAGGATGAGTTGGAAAGAAAACATGGTGTAAGGTGGGTCATAAAGATAATTAATGACCGATGGTATAAAACATTATACCACGATTTGCATGCAGCAAGTATAAATTATGTTATAATTTGTAATTCATTTCTTTAGTTGCATAAGTATTATTTCTCTTATTAAAGTATGTGTTTCTTTGAACAACATATTATTTGAATCCTCGATACCAATACAGACCCGGTGTTGGAGATGATGGTACCCTTATACGTGTTGTACATAATGTATACTCTAAATTAGACCCTGCATCACCGGCAGTTGGCCAATTTGGAAATGAGGTACACAATTACTTAAATTATAATAATTACTTTGTTGGATTAAACTAACACGATTTATTGAATTCAGCTAACATGGTTTAAAGATGCAAGAAGAACTTTTGGAGAACCAACATCAGTTACTGCTCGAACAAAAATGTCTCCTAGTGAGTGTAAACATATTTCACTATCAGTTTATAATAGAATTTGTTGGAGTTATTAGGCTTATCAATATTGTTTTTCATTGTAGCTGAATGGTGGATCATGTATGGGACTGATGCACCAACTGTGAGAAAGTTAGCAATCAAAGTATTATCACAAACAGCTTTCTCATCTACTTGTGAAAGAAATTGGAGCACATTTGCACTCATACACACAAAGCAAAGAAATAGGTTGGCTCATAGTAGGTTGGAAAAATTAGTTTATTGCTACTACAACATGAAGCTTCAAATTCGAGATAAGGAAGCAGAAATAGATCATGTCGACCGTGGTGACCCACTAGATGTGTTTGATATTGTTGTTGAAGATGATGATACAGAGGGTAACAAACTTTATCAATGGATTAGACCTCTTTATTTAGATGATGATGAAGGCAACCTAGCTCCAAGAGTTGCTGAAGAAGCACGTAATGAAGGGATAAATGTAGAAAGAGTATTAGAGGAGGAGGTGGGATCTAGCAGCGCTGACTTTTTCGAAGAACTTTTGCGCCCAATACCAAGAAACACTGGAATTCCACCTTATTCCAGTCCTACATAATCACAAGATCCTGCTGATACTAATGATCGCTCTAGTACAAGATCAGGAGACTCACCTACCACCGGAGGTGGGAATGATGAAGGATATAGTGGAGCTGGAGGTAGTGGTGGAGTTGGAGGTAGTGGTGGATATGGAAATTATGTTGGACCACCTCCCGGATTTATGAGCCCCTTCACTAGTGAGGCAAACTTCATGCATGCAACACAGGATGAGGACCATGGCAGTAGGCGGGCAAGACCAGGAATTGGTGCCATAGGGAAGGACTATACTCGTAGAGAAAGAGGCAAGGGGACTTTGTCACGTCAAGAAGATGACTTGTTATCTATAACTTCGGACTTTGTTGGAGTGGGAAGTAGTAACTATGGTTATACACATAACCAACCATTTCCCTACCCTTTATATCCCATTCCTGTTGGGATGGAATCGAGCAACTCATGGAAAGAATCTGAGACTTAATCTTCAAATGATTTTGCTTCTGGACAACGTCAACCAAGCTCGGATCCATATAGGTGGCATGTTAACAATTACATGCAAAACTTTTTTGGGGATTTATCATTTGATGACTACTCTTCACAATACACTTACTCTACACATTGAGATGATGAAGATAGTCAAAATTTTGAACATCATAGGAACTCTATGTGGTACTAAGTCACTCATGTATCTTACCATGCAATGTATAAAGTGTAAAATATTGTACTAATTCATTATATATAAATGATTATGGTGTTTTTGAACTTTTTTAATTAATTACTACATATTTTCTACACTCACAATGTTTGCCAGCTCGCTATATAATCAACTTAAATCAGTTAAATCCATCATGCAATGCATTTCCTTCCAATTTTTTGTGATAAACTAATATATAATTGACTAAATAAACATCCTGCAAAGTTTCAATAAAAATTTTCAACTTTTTCTTACAATTTCCGTGGTTTCCATATTATTTTTATCGATATCGATATTTCCATGTTTCTAGACTACCGATATTTCCGATATCATCGATATTTTATACCTTGATCCTAACAAACCTAAATATATTTTTGTTTTGATTAGCCAGGTACAACCCATAAAGACACTTGTTAAATGCCAATTCAATCAGAAAAGATCAAGGGTAAGAAACTCACTCAAGAGTGAAGGAGTCAGACAAACCCATATGGGTTTTCTTAAAATGTGTGTCAGATTCATGTGCAAAACGCATGCATAAAGTGATCAAAAAAATCTCCCTAGTCCGAATGCATAAGATACTTAAAAGTGAAATACATATTTATGAACAAACCTGGCTTATGTTTAATCACAGTCAAGGTATTAAATATCGATGATATCGGAAATATCGGTAGTTTAAAAACACGAAAATTTCGATAGAAATATCGGGATATTATCGATATCGATAAAAATTGAATAAAAACCACGAAAATTGTAAGAAAAACTTGAAAATTTTTATTGAAACTTTGCAGGATGTTTATTTAGTCAATTATCTATTAGTTTATCACAAAAAATTGAAAGGAAATGTATTGCATGATGGATTTAACTTATTTAAGTTGATTATATAGCGAACTGGCAAACATTGTGAGTGTAGAAAATATGTAAATATTTTAGCATATTTTCACAAAAACATAAGTGATATGGTGGTCAAGGTGTTGAAGGAGTAAAATGAGAGGAGTTCAAATCCCCTTGGTGTTTTTTTAAATATAGAAATTTAAAAAATACGGAAATTTCGATGGAAATATCGATAACATCGGAAATATCGGTAGTCCAAAAACACAGAAATTTCAATGAAAATATCGGGATATTATGGATATTTAATACCTTTCACAGCCATTTGCACTTTGATCTTTAATATATCAGACTTCAATATCAAGTATCCTAAGCTAATCTGATGTAAATTGATTTAAAGAGTTTGTGTGATAAAGAGTTACAAATTTAACAAGGAAATCCAAATAATATCAATTCAGTAGTTCACAACTTGTACTTGTGACATTGTGCTGTGACCTAAAATTTAGTGAGAGAAAAGGGAAGAGGTGCAGTAGAGAGAAGAGAAAGGCTTGAGGAATTCTGGGATGCGATTCCTCATGCGTAGTGCTTTTATTTATAGTAATAAGACAAAGAGAATAACTTGCTCTCCAAATAATACAAAGTCTAATAAGAAAGATCTACTAGATTTCGAAGGATTCCTAATTTATATCTACTTATGACGTACACAATCACATAATATGAAATATTAATTACAAAAATCCGTCTTGAGTGTGTAAATACTCAACACTCAAGTCGTAGACGCATCAGACCTTCAAGAAAATGTGAAAGAAGTTGGTGAAGTCGTCTCATAGGCATAATGAGGTGAATGAGAGTCTCAAAACAAACGGAAGAATGCATAAGGTGTAAAACACACAAAACCTAGTTATGATAAAAACCCAATGTACCATAAAACCCATCTATGGAGAAAATTGAGAAGTTTTATTAAGTCAAAACTAAACGTTTTCACGACGCAAGTATAACGCACACAAAAATATGACTAACCTAAGATAAGTGCCTCGTTAAAACCTCATTTGGTAGGAAAAATTCTACAAAAAAAATGCTCCTAATTTAAGAAAAAATAGTATATTAATGTCAAGGGAATATACTTTTGATACTTTTACAGCACCTCTTTTATGACTTTTCTGCCATCTTATGCGTGGCTTTTTTACCACCTCTTGTGTGGATTTTTGTTATTTATTTATTTTCCCTTGTCCTCTTCCCCTTTTTTCTTCCACCCTCTCCATCAATAACTTTATTCCTCATTTCCTTACGTTTAACTGCGGTGGTGGGTTGTGTATATCGTGGGTCAAGTTTGACTCTTAAGAAAGTAAACCCACTTAAGGGGTAAAGGAAACCCAAAAAGAAATATAACGACCAGTGGGTGGCTCCGCCAGCGAGAAAGAAGAAGGGTAAAAGAGGCTTCGCCAGCAGTGAGGAGAAGCGTTGCCAACGACGACAGTGTGGTGTGGTATGGTGAGTGACTATCAAGCTAGGTTTCGTTAGGGATGGGCATAAAAACCGTAAAATTGCAAAACTGAATCGAACCACGACAAAATAAATTGTTAAAAACTGTGTTGACAAAAAAAATGAATGTAGGTTCAAGAACTAGACCGAACCATTCATACCAGTTCCGGTTCTCGTGCTGGTAGAATCACTTTAAATCGAATCGAATTGTGAATGTAAATAATTAACTAAATTTAATAGTTGTACACTAAATGAGTGGTAAAAATCAAAACTGGTTTCGCCTCATGCGATTGCATGGAAGCATTTCTCAATTAGATATTTCACTTGCACGGTTCACATATTGAGATAAGGCACATTTAAAAATAAATAAATAAATAAAAAGAGGTCATTTTCTCTCCTAAATCTCCAAATTTGACAATCAGGTTTCGATTTCATATTTTTCTTGGATAGAATGATCTTAAAGTGTTAAGTTACATCCTACTTTTTTCTTTCCCATTTTCATGAGTTTTTTTTTTAATCTCTGGATAAGTCCCTTTCGGACTTAAATTATTGTATTCGCACTAACATTCTTACTGCAAAGTGGATATATTTGTATGTTGGATGTATATTTGTATGTTGAATGTATATGTACATTTGAATTGTGTTTTTTTTTTTTGGCTTGGTGTCAAAGGCATTTACATTTTGATTTAGTATTTGAAAATGATATGTTTTGTTTGTAACTTTGTGTAACCATTTTAGAAGTCGTATTTGAATACAAGCATGCAAAAAAAAAAAAAGGAACAAGTAAACTTTAAATGGGTATTTTGATTTGATATTCAAATGATTTAATATTCGGAACCGTAAACGGGCATGAACCGAACTGGAACTGGTGTGAACTGAACCGTATAGTTTTAGTAATAAATTTAAGGGAAAATTTATTTGAACCCATATAACCTCTCTCTACCCCCAACTTAAATTTTAAATGTGAATTGTCTTCTTTAACCTATTGCAAAATTACCATCAAGTACAAGATGAAATTAACAATAAAACTAAAATTTATCAATAAACCCGCCCAATAATCAAACTCTACCCTCATACAAGCATTATCCTCTGTTCATTCTGGCCTAAAACCCTAAGACGCTTTTATAGAGAAAAACAAGCTTTTGTTGACTGATGGATGATGATTTTGAAGTTTTGAATCATCCAACTAAGCTATAAATCGATCTATGTAAGTTTTGTTTTCGTAAATTTGATACAGTTAATAACTACTTGTAACATTCTAATTTTCTCCAAAACTTCAAAATAGAAAATTATATATGATGAAACAGTTTTCAACGAAACCAAATTTATCCTGTTAGAATGGTAATTATTTAAAAAGTATCTGCATATCGATCTAACAAGAACAAACGATCGATAATATGCTTCTAATAGTGCTGGGTGTGCCTCTATAGAAGCTTAAGATCATTAAGTGCCTCACTATAACGATTCACCTTTATTTTCTATGAAACCCTCTCAAACAACTCAGCTGCATTACCAGGTTTTCCATCTACACATGCAAAGTAGGCCTGTTGAACCCTTTAACAGCATATTTGAAGGGATGATCCCGTTAAACCAGCTCAGTCTCCCGACTAAATGCTATAAATGCATAATCTCAAAGCATGCATACATTTCTGGTGCCTGAAGGGAAAATCTTTGTTTTATTTTGTCTATTCTCTCCTATTTTAGGGAAAACAAATTGTCAATGGATTAACGACAGAAAATAATGTGTTACCTTAAAGTCCTCGGTACTTCATTCGTAAATCCTGATTGTACAATTGGCCAGATATCCTGCGACTTTGCAAGAACAACATTCACTGACAGTCATTTCATCATGCGCCTCTAGCTGGTATTCTACAAGTGAAGTTCCTACTTCCCTTGGATCCCTTATTATTGGAGACACAGTTTCAGAGGTTTCAACAGAACCAAACATCTTTTTACTAGACTATTACATGTTGAACCATCATTTTCAAATAAAAAATTGTTGAACTCTACTGCATATATATGGTCCTGGGGATCTACTGCACTGAGACAAATAATCCAAAAGGCTATTTTGATTGATAATATCACTCGATGCATGAGAAATCTTTCCCAGGTACGTTACTGCATAAAAAAATATTTCAGCCCAAAAAGTTTAAAAGTTTAATGAATTTGTATGGTTTTTAATTTTTGAATGGGTATAAATATAAATTTATATATTAAATTGAGTTTGTGAGGGTAGTTTAGGTAATATATTTGGGTTTGAAGAGATATTTATAGTTTAGTAAAAAATAATATGAGTATAGAGAGTAAGCTAGGTATCTGAATTCAAATACAATTTCCTTAAATTTATACGAAATCGCAATAAATCGTTGATATTTTTCAATTTCAATTCTGATTTGAAAGTGAAACCTCATCGTGCCCACCCGTATATTTCGCAGCTGTTGGTTTTTGGCTTTTCTTTAATTATCAGTTTGGCATTAAGTTTAGTGTTAAGTTGAAGACAGATGTAAAAAAGTTGGAAATGATATACATACGAGACACTAATTTGGGGATTGTAGACCCGTGACTTAGAAATCTCATTTCCTTTGACTTAGAAATCTAACAAATCCAAGCATGTGTTCCTTAAAACGGTAAGCTAATTAATCATATTTATGTCACTTGATACTACAATCTCGTGGTATTTTATTTTACTTGTAAATGAGGGGTTTTAAATTCAATTTTTGTGAAAATAAATTTGAATCACAATATTATTGCTAGCCAAGTGTGAGGCTTAGCCCAGTCATTTGCTAAATAATAAATAAATAAAAAATCATATTTCTCTATCCAAATTATAAAATTAACAAATTCATTTAGCTACCGAAGAATACAGTACCCCTTTCTAAAAAAACCAATGCATGCATATATATATATAGACACACACACACACAATTTAAGAAGGTCATATGCTTCAAACCACAACAAATCAAAAGAAAATGGTTGGAGCATCTTGGCCTCATTACCCACCTTGTGTCAGCGAAGGTTGTACAAATGCTGCATGTTGTGGTCAAGGTTTCTTCTTTCTCTTTTCCATTACTTTCATTTTTTTATATTTGTTTTACTATATATCAAATACGCACTTAAAAATTTGAATGCCATTAATTTTCACTATTTCCAGAATTCAAATATGCTTGGCCTGAACTAATTGGAAAGCCTGCGTCGGAGGCTGCAAAGATAATCAAGAAGAGCAACCCAGCGGTTATGGTTCTCATCTTAAAGCCTGGATTCCTTAGATTGGAGAATTTTTGTTGCAATCGTGTATACGTTTTCAGTGATAGAAATGGCAGAGTCTCGGAGGTACCTACAGTCGGATAGAGACTAGAGAACGAGCCCATGATCTACCCCTTAACCAATAATATGTCTATTATTTCTTCTTCTTTTTTTCTTTTAATGAAAAAACGAGGCAATTGGTGGCAAGCCATGATTATTCACTTCTTCCGAGTCCGACTTATTATCTCATTACATTGGATTCATAATAATTGTAGAAAATTCTACTATGTCCATTTACTTTTGCTCATTTTCAAGTAATAATGTATTTTTTTTTATTTTCTTTCATTTTTTGAATAAAATCCTAAAACATATAAAATAGTGACTTTGAAATCTACAGTTTGAAGATTAGGTCGTCTGCAACAGGGGCCATAGGGTCATAGGCCGAAGAATAACTCTTTTTAACACAAAACCAATCTCCAATAGAGGTCTGGGTCAAAAAACCTTGGAACCTACCGGGCCAAAATCCAGATCCTTAGCCAATCAGCCCGTTCAGTTGGGCCCAGTTGGCTTATTTTTTTAAAACGAAATTTTAAAAAAAAATTCTAATTTTTTTTCTTATAAATACCTAAGACATTTCTACACCATTTCTCACATTCTTTTCAGCATTTCATACTATCTTATCTCATTTTATTTCAATTCTTCACATTATATTCATCTCAAACACTCTTTTCACACACACCCCTCTCCTTATTTCTTCCAATAATCTTTCTTTTAATTTTTTTCAATAATTTTCAAATGGCCACATCTTCAAGTTGCACTCAAAATATGTCCAAAAATCTTATTTTAATATTATCCAAAAAATCTTATTTTAAAATGGTAGTTTAATTCAATTAACCAATAAAATTAAAAAACAAACTTAAAATAATAAATTATTGAGGGGGCTAAAAATAGTCCATTTCAGTTGGAGATGGTATATAAATATAGCGTGTCACTGTTCATTAAAAAATAATTTCTTGCACGACTATAATATGAATGAGGGCTAAACATAGCCCCTTTCGGTTGGAGATGGCCTTGTGGACCTTTATTTATAGCCTTTCTAATGGAGGCAGGGCCAAAAACATTTGAAGAGACCGTCCAAGTGAGGGCATTTCACTCCTGTGGACCAACGGTGCGGACGAAGATTGAACGACAATGATTAGCTGAGCCTTTCGGTAGAACCGGGTCCTGTAGACCCGTATAATTCACGGGTAATTTCGGAGCTGGATCCACTAATGAGCTCAGTTATGTTGTGAGCTGTTCACGTCAAATCCAACGGCTAAACTTGGTTCACACCATTGGTCCACAAAAATTGGTCCGCACAAGAGAATCGGCGATCCAGGTGATCACACAAGGCTCCTCACCGGAAGGAACCAAATTGATAGTGAAGACAGTGACTGGAAGCAACAATAGTTTCATATTTTTCCCAATATACCAATGGAAACACTGATGAGACACAGGAGGACAATAATCTCGACAAAATTATGTATTGCAATATATATTCGTCTCAAATTACTTTTAATTACAAGAATTAACACTAGTACAGATATAACCTCATAATTTTGATACAAAGCCGAACAGCCACTTACGAAGATAAGAATCAGGTTACAGTGTCTTACACCAATGAATGAATTGGAAGGTCCCCCAGACCAGCTGGGACCAACACAATTTGTCTATGGAATTGAAGATTACACCAGAGGGAACGCTAAAATGACAATGTGAGGATGTTTTCCCCTTATTCGAGTTTGGGGAAGTAGATGCGTCATGAAAGAAATTTGACGTTGTAGCTTTACTTCTGGGTTTGTTCCACCTTCGCTCGAATTTTTTGCTCCAATACAGATATTTCTGTCCCAAGGCTGAACATTCTGTTAAGAGCATGCATATTCTCAAGTGTCTCACTCAGAGTTCGACTATCACTCCCATCGCATCTTAAGTGCTGCATCGGACCATGAAGGAGCTTGTTCACAATACCTCGGCTAAGATCATCTACAGCTTTTCTTGTTTTCTTTGATATGTCATCACCCATTTTTGATAAACATTTGTCAAGCTCTGCAGCTCTGATTCTTTCAGCATAAGCTCTTAATTTCTTGATGGTAGGTACTGTCTCCAAAGAATCCCTCCAAGCTTCAAATTGTTTTGATTCTTCAGTAATAATTTCCTGAGCTTCCATTGCTTTCCGAAGGCGATCCTCTTTGTTAGCAGCCACAACCTCCTTAAGGTCGTCAACATTGTAAAGTTGGGCCCCATCAACATCAGAAACACATGAACCCACATTCCGAGGGACGGAAATATCAACAAAAAGCCTCAAACCACCAGTCTCTGGACCTACAGCAGGAAGGTCCTTCACATCGTCTTTGAAAAATAATGGGGTTTCTGATGCGGTGCTAGTAAAAACCACATCTGCCTCTGCTGCACAGGTAAGCATTTCTGTAAGAGGCTTGTAAATGATCTCAATACCCTTCAGCTCCTCACGGATAGATGCCACTCTCTCCTCAGTCCTATTCACAACAACCATCTTTGTGCAACCTTTTGCTACCAAGTGTTTGATCACAAGCTTTCCCATTTTGCCCGCACCAATCACCAACATTCTTGCAGTAGCATGTGATAGTGCAGGAAGCTTCATCAAGGCAAGTTCAACAGAAGCAGAGCTTACAGAAACTGCCCCAGCAGCAATGTTGGTTTCAGTTCTAACCCGCTTTCCCACAGTGATTGCGTGCTTGAACAGCCCACTGATGTTTCTACCAAAGCCAACAACTCCTTGGCCAACTTTAACAACTTGTTTCACCTGGGCAAGAATTTGACCTTCTCCGAGGACAAGAGAGTCAAGACCTGCTGATACTTCAAAGAGGTGCTGAGTGGCATCTTTATTATAGAGTAAAAACCGGTGTTGGCATAGCTCAGAAACAGGGACTCCACTTGTCTGCAAACAAAAGCAAAGAGTGTCAGGTAATGTTTTAGAGCAAGAAATGATCAATTCGGGATACTCTTTTTATAAGCCGGAGAAAGGAAAAACCGTACAGGCTCAAACTGTAACCCACAAAGGAATTGAGTGTAATTTTTCGTTTCAAGGAAAGGAATTCAAAATAAAAAAAAAATAAACATTTTCTCCAATGTCAAATAAGATGATTGACTTATCCATGTCACAATACATATGCAAAAGAGTCGCTTATTGTCATTTATACCACAAACAACACATAAAGAAAAGGAAAGTACCTTCGACATCCACTCAGTAACTTCTTTGACACCACGATGCTGAGATAGAGCTACAACATATATCTCCATTCGGTTGCAAGTGCTAAGAACAGCTGCTTCTTCTATGTGATTTAAACCACACAGCTCCTCTATGGCTCGAGGCCATTCTGCTTCTGGAATGGCTAGTTTTTCACGCATTTCAACAGGTGTTGTGTGAATACTAAGTCCGATGACCACAATGCTGCTTCTTTCCTTTGTGTATCCTGAGAAGAAAAATTGTGGAACTTTAGTTAGACAACATTACAAATACACAAAAAAGTACGCCAAACAGATTCCTATATAAAGTATGAAAAAACAACCTTGAATCATGAACACAACCAAACCAAACATTATCCTACGGTCATCAAAGCATCTGAATCATAGAACCGCAGGTAAAAGAGGTGGGGGTAAAAGATAATACATTCAGATGTATATATGAGATACGATACCAACCCCGGATTACGGACACATTGTATGACTGTGACTTCTCTTGTATTCAAAATTCATACTGAAAAGATGCTTGGGAAACTGAGAAAAATCCCAAACTGGACTTTCTATGAAGCAATTCTAAACCCAGACAATCTCCAAAGTTTTAAGCACATATGTATTGGATAAAAAAACCATCAACATTACACAAAACCCATCATGCATTAACATTATTTGGAACAAATATATTCACAAAACCCACAATTGCAAGAAGAAAATTCAATTCCAACACAAACCCATTAGAGAACACACAAAGAATTTAATAAATTCAATAGGAAAAAAACAAAGAGAAACGTACTGTCAGCGGCAGAGGTCTTGAGTTGCTCAAGAGCGGAGATATTGGAAGCGACGGACTGAACCGCGGCAGCAGAAGTATCAGAAGAAGCAGCCACCTCGCACCTCACTCCTCTCTGAATTTGGGGCCTTCTGCTCCTAATGGGCCTCACAGAACCCACCAAACAAGACCCGCTGGAGGCCCTGGACGACGTCGTCGCAGCCGACGACGAAGATCTCGACAACAGAGCCTCCAACTTTGCTCCCGCGAAACTGGTCGACACCGCCATTGACTTAAACGAGACGGCGCTTCCAAAAATCCTCAAAATTTGAGAAGAGAAGAGATTGGAGAAGAGTGGTATAGGGATTGGAGCAGCCGAAGGAAGTAATGCTGGGCGATTGATTTGGATTTTTGGGTTCTAATTTGGGTTTCGAGAGAAAAGGGTGCGAGGGTGTGTGTTTGGTGGGCGTACGAGAGAATTTGACCCTCTCTCCCTCTCCGTGTGGGAGTCCTTTGCCAATTGGGAATTTGGGAGAGGGTGGGGGTGTCTGGGACTTCTGATTTCTTTGCGTTCTGATTGGCGGATGGAACGCGCGTTTTATCCACACTCCTCTTCACCTTTTGTGGACCCCCACCTTCGGATTATGAAAATCATTTAACGGAATTGATAACTACACTTTTTTTTTCTTTCTTCTAACTCTTCTTCTTTTTTTTTTCTTTTTTTTTTTGTTAAAATAATAAAATATTGAGTTTTAAATAGGGAACTGTTATTTAATATTGAACTGCTATTAGAACTTTAAAAAATTTATTTTATATTTTTCATAAGTGTTTTTTTTCTTTTTAATTATAGAAATTTATAGTATAAAATGAAATTTTTGGAATGCCAATAACAATTTCTTTTAAATTAGTCAATATTTTAATTACCTTTTGTGAGTTGTAGTCCGGTGAGAAGAGGGGAGGAAAGAGAGAACGAAGAAGGATGAAAAGATAAAATAAAGTGTTAATAAATATATTTATATATATTTTCTGTGAAATAACAAAAATTAAGTAGAGGCAAAATTAAAACTACATTATGCTTATGAATAATAAATCAGTTCATTTTGAGATGTAATTTAAATTAAATTTTCC
The DNA here is from genome assembly GCA_963580275.1 of Crataegus laevigata. Classification (NCBI taxonomy): domain Eukaryota; kingdom Viridiplantae; phylum Streptophyta; class Magnoliopsida; order Rosales; family Rosaceae; genus Crataegus; species Crataegus laevigata. The sequence continues at coordinate 5,855,324 of OY756938.1, forward strand.
AAATAATGTCTTCCCTGTACTTACTTTTATTTTGAAAAGAAAATGGCAAGGTTAATAATTCTAATAATTCTAACTCCACAAAATTAGAGGTTAAGAATTATAATCTAACCAATAGCTAGTATATCAACCTTCTCCGGATAAAAGATAAGATTTCCTATTAGCATTTGACCAAACTAATTGGGCTGTAAATAAGGAGATAAACATTTGACAAAAGATCAAAGATAAGTCTGACTCCTATATTCTTATATGCGTGCGCTTTAAACTAACTATAAGGTTTGTTTGAAACTGCACTTGAAAAGACTCGTTTGAAAGTGATTTTTAAATTATTAAATGCACGTTTAACAAAATTAATTTTAGATTCTAAAAGCACTTTAAATGAAACACCTTGAGTTTGATTCGTACAATGGTCTAACAATTGTCCAGATACTATCAATGGAGCCAAGTTCACTACTGACAGATAACTTCTGCGAAAACCAAAAGTGGGTATCAATTATCAAACTGAAATTGTTATGATAATTCTTTCGAACTGACTCTGATGCTTTTTCTCCCGAAAACATTATGTGGAAATAATTTGAACACTGATATTGATCGTGCTTGGGTCCATGTCATCCATTGGATTGCATGGTACACTCATCAGCACAGCGGAATCCAATGGCCAGGAAGAAGCTAGGACCACAGCAGGAGGCTGCAGCGTGCATGGAAATAATATAACCCTAAAAAAGATATGAAACTGAGGGATAAGGTTGGAGGAGGTGAGGTGTGAAGATACGTGAAAGAGATTGCTTTGTGAGATTTCAGGCCTCTGTTTGCCACAACTTTGGTTACAGAGTCGTACGTGGAGAATAAATATACCCACACTTTTGGATATGCAACTTTAAACCTTGTGGTTTTCATAATTTAACCACGGTGTATGTCTACGTGTGACTCTTCATTCCTACCATTGTGGCTATGCTGTTTATAACAAAAATATCATGCAACTATAATTGGGGTATATGTTTAGGTGCAGCAGCATATAATTTTAGTTCTCTTTTTTGGACTGATATATGCTGATATTTTTTTACAAGCAACGACAGTTTATAGGGATTTCATTAACAGGAATTAAACAGATACGAAATGTGCCAAGAGGGTTCATTTTCCGTGATCAATTTCTTGATTTAAAGAGAAATTCGCACAAAGAATAAATGAGATAAAACCCCTATACGGCTACCACAAAAGAAGTATGAGCAAACAGTATAAATTTGTCATGAAGAAGGTATCAGGCACCAAATGCACACACATAGCTAAAATAGCGAGGCCACATCACACAATCGCTGGAACCACACATCATCCTCTAGGTGAGAAACATTAGAGCAAGTCCAACAGGGTGGACTGCTTGGGGGAGGGTGTATCAAACAGGGCCACATAGCCCATGTAGGAGGATGCGGCGTGGGCTGCTCGAGGGAAGGTGGAGGCCCGAGCAAGAGGCCCGTGAAAAATTGATAGCCCGAGCCACCCAGTGGGTCTGACGCCAGGGATGACGTCATCCTGGCGTCAGCCCAATTTTAAATTTTTTTCTATCAGGCACGTGCCCCTCACCCGCTCGTGGAGGCGCGTCCCCGACAGCTTTTCAAAAAAACTGGCCCACGGTGCAGTCTACCAAAGTGACCGTTAGGAAGCCATGTGGCTTCCCACGGTCCGTTCTATCCCAAAGGCTATTCAATTTGGACCGTCCGATTTGCAACGGTAATAAAAATAAAAAAATCTTATTTAATATCAACCGTTAGATCTCAGATCAACAGTTGATATTATTCTGCTTTATAAATTTTAAAAAAAAAAGTTTTAAAATTCAGAAATGTTATCGTTGTGACATGTGGCACAATCTGGAGTGTTGGAATTCAATTTTTTTTAAATCCAACGACAGAGATTAATTAGTTGAATAAAAAAATTGTAAAAAAATGAATAAATTTTTTTTAAAAAAATGTTAAAAATTAATTATTTTTTTTTTACTTTTCTATAAATACCTTGTCATTACATCTATCTTACACCACAATACCATATTTTCTCAACTACTTTGAACCACATACCTATCTTTCTCTCAAAATTTGAATCCAATTTTTTTCAAACAAAATGAGTACTGGTGCAGGTGGTGCAACAAGAACGATTAAAAATCCACCACCAATAATTGTCTTTGCAGATAATGACATGTGGCGCAACGAGAACGATTAAAAATCTTATTCGAAATAACAAATAAATTTTTTTTGAATTTTTTTATTATTGTTATTGGCTTTTCGGATAATGACACGTGGCGCAACGAGAACGATTAAAAATATTATCTGAAATTACAAATAAAATTATTATGTATTATTTTATTGCCAATTGTCAGGGCTATTCAGGTGCAGGGGTGGAGATGCAAAAGGTAATTACCAGGGGAATACACTGTTCATTAAGAGCAATTATTGTTCACTGGGTGGATTGAATAGTGTATTGCCTGGGGGGAAGGCTCCTACATTGGAGTTGCTCTTATGAGCTATCTTTTGATAAAAGAAAATTGAAAAACAATGGAGTTTAAAAGGCAATGGAATACTGTGGCCCTCTAATTTGTCACATTAACTAAGAAATTAGCTTATGCATATTCATAGGGAAGAGGTTAATGTGGATTCGTTTTTCAATCCATGGTGCACTAATATATGTAATATAAAAATCGTTGCCAGATCCGTATAAGTTTGCACCCTTACGTTTAATTGTACCATATATAGCATATATGAAAAAACAAATTGCATCGACCGTCTATTTTACGTGAACAGTAATTCAAGATAAATATTTTAAAAGCGTCGATAGTCTATTTTGCGTGAACAACAATTCAAAATAAATACTTTAAAAGCGTGCAATTATTTAACATAGTTGGTATCAAACAATCCATTATTGAGAATAATATAATACAGGGTAAATTACAAAAAATATCTCAAATATTGGATTGCGAACAGTTTCATACTTCATTTTCAAAAAATTTCAATATCATAGCTTTGCTTACGAATTTGTTTCAATGTCATACCTCCCGTCAGTTGACTATCAGTTCTTCAGTTAAATGCTGACATGTCGTGTGATATGGCACACTTTTTATTAAAAAATTATTTAAAATATTAATTAAATATTAACTAAATAATTTTTTTAAAGTTTTTATATTCTTCTTATGGCGCTACCCCTTTTTTTTCTCTTGGCGCTACCCCCTTCTTCTTCTTTTTTTTTTTTTTTTGGTTTTCTTCTTCTTCTCCCTCCTCCTCATTCTTCTTCTTCTTCTGGGCAGGGGGTTCGGTCCCCCTTCTTTTTTCTTCTTCTTCTTCTTCTGAGCAAGGGCTTCAGTCCCCTTTCTTCTTCTTTTTTTTTTTTTTTGGTTTTCTTCTTCTTCTTCCTTATCCTCCTCATTCTTCTTCTTCTTCTTCTTCTGGGCAGGGGGTTCGGTCCCCCTTCTTCTTCTTCTTCTTCTCAAGGGCTTCAGTCCCCCTTCTTCTTCTTTTTCTTCTTCTTCTTCTTCTTCCTCCTTGTCCTCCTCCTTCTTCTTCTTCTTCTTTTTCTGGCGCTACCCCAACCCACCCCCCCTTTTTCTTCTTCTTCTTCTTCTTCTTCTTTGGGGTTCGATCCCCCCCCCCCCACTTTTTTTCTTCTTCTTCTTCCTTCTGCTCCTCCTCCTCCTCCTCCTTCTTCTTCTGGATTGCAGCGGGTTCGGTCCCCCTCTTTTTTTTTTTTTCTTCTTCTTCTTCTTCTTCCTCCTCCTCCTCCTCCTCCTCCCTTTTCTTCTTCTTCGGGTTGCAGGCGCTACCCTTTTTTTTATTTAATTTAATTAATATTTTAAATATTTTTAAAAGTTTTTAATAATATTTTAATTATTTTTTAATAAAAAGTGTGCCACGTCAGCATTTAACTACGAAACTAATAGTCTACTGACGAGAGGTATGACATTGAAACAAATTCGTAAGCAAATGTATGACATTAAAAAAAAATTAAATGAGGTATGAAACTATTCGCGACCCAATAGTTGAGGTAGTTTTTTGTAATTTACCCTATAATAAAACTAAAAAGAACACTTCAACTAAATTAAAGCTGCAATGCAGTTGTTTTTACCAAACACAAGCATATACCATGTTTAGAAGTACTTTAGCTAGGAGCAATATAAATTGAATTATATTATTGCAAAGCATCACTTAACACATCTAATATCCGACAATCTTGCCGTAATGTTTTTGTCAGAATTTCGATACTACAAGCTAAAACAGATGTCCATAGACTAATCTGACTCGTGCTCGATATATAGTTATCATGTTCTTGTCAGCATAGTGAACGGTAGGGTTTTCAAATGGGGTAATCTCTAGCTTAAATCCATCTTCTTTCTAATTTCGTACACGATATTGCATGCATTCCAAGATAACCGCACAACTTGATACAACTTGGTGCCAGCAATCGAAACACGGTACAGAGTTTGTATCCATTTTTAAAGTACCAGTCCACAGGTTTCAAGAAAGAAGGTGTTTTAAGTGCAAAAAGCTCCTCTCTTTTTTCCCACCAATAAGGACATGGTTTTTTGTGTCTAGAGTTATACAGTTATTATAATATGGATTCTTTTGCAATATATAACTGAAATATTATTTATTAACTTATTTGTCCTTAATAAAGGTTGTATTTCGTAAATAGAATTCATCGAGAGTCATCTTACATATTTTTTTACTCATTGGCAATTATAGTTGTTGGAATTATACCCAAAAGCCAATTATGAGATGAAATTTTATAGACATTTCGCATATTAACTAATCTAATTTAAGCTTAGTCAAAGATGATTGTTTAAAGAGAATATATGACCTAAAGATGTAAGATTCATAAGACATTTCTCTTTCATACATATATGCTAAACATTCATGATCATAGGATTGTTGATTGGGCATTGACAATCCAGATAGATCAGTACATACTATATATGTCTTCTTTCTGGAGAGTGATTGGTCTCGAGCTATTGGTGTGAAAGACATCATGGCAAGTATGTAGGTGCTCAATAAAGAGTGAGTCAATTGAACGCGATCAACCAAGAATTCGTATACTCATAGTATAAGATTACTCACTAGTTGAGAAAATGCAAAGTAGTCTTTGGACCTGAGACATCACAGTTGCCTATGGGTATGTCTTTGATCATTTAACAATGTAAACACAAACCATGCCTCATCTTGGGCGTGTTCCTAGCATTGTTGAGTCATTGATTTATTCGTAGAGACATGTGAGTGTACAATAAGGGATCCCTAACCTTCAAAATTGTTAAGGGAGAATACTTTATGATATGATTAAGAATCTCTGACCTGAGTGCATGAATAAGATTTTGGAAGTATGCTCCAAATCACATTCAAAGTAATCATATAGACAAAAGAATCACATTGGATAGTAGACATGAATAAACTATCAACCAAAAATATGTTCAAGAGTATTGATATAGAGAAGGACATTATTGCATTGTAATCCCAAACTTATTTGTAACATCCCGAAATTTCTAATTCGGAAGCTAATTACTAAGTTAGGCCCAAAAATTATTTCGGAAGATAATCACCAAATTCCTTTTCTTAGACAATTTTCCATAAAAGTTTATCTCAGTTATTTTATTATGGTTGAGACTGCCTACATACCCTACGAAGGGATCAAGCCATTCGTTGTTCACCAATTCAATTTCTAACTCATTTTTGAAAAATCATTCAAGTGACTAACAATCACTAACTAGTTCAAACAAGTGGATCATACCAAATGCATATCAAATATGGTTTCAGAATATTGCAATACAAATAAAATGGTAGCATCGGCTTACTGGCCATGTGCCGCCGCACGTGCTGTCACTCGTGGCGGTTTCTGGCGAACGGAAACCTCAAATTCTGACGAACTCTAAAAATTACCAAATTTTGCAGTGTTGTAGAACACATCAAGGGGAATAACTTTTATACCTAGGCTGAAGCCTAGTTTAGTTGGAAAGTGGCCAGAATACCCCTCGAACTGCTGGAAAACCTCGATTTGGGTAGTTGTTGATTTGCCACCAAAACGAACTCCGTCGCCTCATCCAAGGCTTGGGCCTTGCTCCTGGGGTTGAGAGGAGTCTTTTGGTGGTGGTCATCGACGGTGAAGCTCGCCGGAGCCACAGGAAAAGTTGTGGGCTTTGTGGCTTAGAATTGGAAATATAGAAAAGAAATTGGAAAATCTAACACTACAGAGATATAAGGTTCGTCAAGGGCTTTCCATGGACACCAAGATCACCCAAAACGAAGTTCGTATGAAGGAGATATGAGCAGGTCAAGTTGGTGGGGGTTAATGGGTCGAAATTTCCCCCAAAACGGGTTAGTAGCAGGCCCCTCCCCATTTTTTTTCTTCAGAAAACCTTTACCCCTCCATCTAATTGGTCCCATAACCCCTTTAACTGATTGGGCCGAATCCCAGCCCTTGATTGGTTCACTCCCACCTAGTGGGAGTTTAATAAATTTAAAAACTATAATTTAGTAAAACGACTTAAATGTGCGTAACTATACCGTTATAATCTAGACTCGCAAACGGCTTTCGCCTATGTGCTCATGGAATCGTCCTTCATCTAGATATGTTAAGAAATACGCTAAAATATATGAGGATAAAATACGTCCTTGCTTAATTACATTAACCAAATAGGGGACTTTCATCATTTTTCACTTGATGAAAAATTATACAACCTAATGAATAATAAAATCCGGAAGCGGGATTTCACATTCTCCCCATTCGAATTTCATAACCATAAATAGATCTATTTTTTATTTACTCCACATATTCATATATTTTAAACTTTTAGGGTGTTACATTCGACCCTCATTAAAATAAATCTCGTCGCCGAGATTTCAACCATCGAATAACGTCAAGGGCTTTAGAATTTATCCCAACATTCCATTTATAGTGAATAAAATCATAACCTCAGTCTATGATTTTATTCAAGCTGAAAATAATTAAATCACGAAGAAATCATTGTGATTCTCATACATTTTCTGAGTCTCCCAACCATATTCTTTGGTAAGGAAAAATTACCAGAACTTTTAGCCACACACATTGGCAAAATACGTATCAGAAATCCTAGTCACACTAATTGGAATTTTCATCAGAATTAGTGGTAATACCACTTACCATTACTATGGGCAACACCAATATCAGAGATTTTGGTCATAATCAACATTGGCAAAATCAAATGTCAAATTTCAAGCATGAATATGTTGGCAAACAAAATATCAGAATTTCACGCCATTATTCGTCAATGGTAAACAAATATCAAATTGTCAAGCCACAACTACCATTGCCCGAATAAATACTAGCATATTTATCCACAGTCATTGGTAAAACCACTTACCATTATTGGCTATACACACCCGTTACCACGTTTCTTCCTTAAAATTTCTAGCCACAATCACTGGCAATACCAAATTCATTATTGGCAAAACAAACATCAAAAATTCCAGCCGTAACCGTTGTCGGCCAAATAAATATCAGAATTTCAAGCCAAATCATCAGTGGCTAAGTAAATATCACAATTTTAAGCCAAACCATTAGAATTGGAAAATCAAATATCAGAAATTCCATCCAAAATCATTGGGATTTCTAATCAAAATCACTGGTAAAATCACTTACCATTATTGGCTATACACAGCTGTTACCACGATTCACTCCCAGAACTCATGTGCCAATCTGATGACTGATCCCACACTTCAATCTGACCACAATAGCACAAAGTAGCGTAGTGAGAGTGTCTATTTAGTCCTACACCCCAAAAACCAAGTACCCTCCCCGCGAGATATGGTACATGTCCGGCCGTGTAGGCCTTCAGAGGTTTAGGGGATTGAAACCCAAGGCAGCGCGCGGTGCCCCTCACTCCTAGTGCCTCTCAATCCAGGAGTGTCCATTTTCCAATAGCTATACCACATAAACTATCCTGCAAGTGTAGCTCGTCCATACTACCCCCTCTGAAGGTTTAAGGGATCAAAACCCAGGGGAACCTCACAATCCCTTTCACTCTCAGATCATCCAAATCATCCATGGAACCTGCATTTCCAATCCACATAACCTGTACACACATCCCCACACGTGAGTGATTCACAATACATATATCTATCTCACACTTTTATAGAAATTATGAAATATTGCAGCCACAATGCAAATCATAATTCTTAGTAACAAAACTCCATAATCGTGATGGGAATTGCACCATGCCAAATAAGTGAGTGATCCACCATGTATGTGTGTGTGTGTGTGTAAATCACATGAATGCCACTTTATTCACAAAATTTTGAAATAATGCATTCACAGTGCATATGCAATGCACATAAATGCCTCATGATGCATAAAACTGATGAAATATTGCAAAAGCACTGCATTCATATTTCACATCATCAAAACATGAGATTATATATATATATATATATATATATATATATATATATATATATATATACATATATATTCACCCTATTGCCAGTGCAAGATTCATAATATGTATATATTCCACATTAATACCACATTAATCATAGAAATTATGAGTAATGCAATATCAATGCAAATCATACTTCACACAGCACTTTGTTCACAAACTTTATGAAATAATGCATTCACAATGCATATCATAATTTACAACAATAAGAATTTAAGAATATTCCACACACGTAGTGATTCGCAATATATATGCATTTCACATAAATTCTTCATTATTCATAGGAATTATGAAATAATGCAATCTCAATGCTAATCATAATTCACACCAACATGAATGTGAGAATATTGCATATTGTAGAGCATGATCATTCGCTCTAATACCAATTTGTAACATCCCGAAATTTCTAATTCGGAAGCTAATTACTAAGATAGGCCCAAAAATTGTTTCGGAAGATAATCACCAAATTCCTTTTCTTAGATAATTTTCCATAAAAGTTTATCTCAGTTATTTTATTATGGCTGCATCTAACCTCATTAGATTGCCTACGTACCCTATGAATGGATCAAGCCATTCGTAGGTCACAAATTCAATTTCTAACTCATTTCCAAAAATCATTCAAGTGACTAACAATCACTAAGTAAGTTCAAACAAGTGGATTATACCAAATGCATATAAAATATGGTTTTAGAATATCGCAAGACACATAAAATGGTAGTGTCGGCTCACTAACCACGTGCCGCCGCACGTGCCGTCGCCCATGGCGGTTTCCGGCAAACGGAAACCCCAAATTCTTATGAACTCTAAAAATTACCAAATTTTGCAGGGTTATAGAACACATCAAGGGGAAGAACTTTTATACTTGGTCGGAGCCTAGTTCAGTCGGGAAGTGGCTAGAATACCCCTCGAACCATTGGAAAACCCCGATTTGGGTAGTTGTTGATTCACCACCAAAACGAACTCAGTCGCCTCATCCAAGGTTTGGACCTTGCTCATGGAGTTGAGAGGAGTCTTTTGGTGGTGGTCATCGACGGTGAAGCTCGCTGTAGCCACCGAAAAAAAGATTAAAGTCGCTGGAATTGTCGTGGGCTTTGTGGCTTCAAACTAGAAAAATGGAAAAGAAATTAGGAAATATTTCAATACAAAGATGTAGGGCTCGTCAAGGGTCATGGACACCAAGATCACTCAAAACAGAGTTCGTATGAAGGAGATATGAGTGGGTCAAGTTGGCGGGTTAATGGGTCAAAATTTCCCCTAAAACGGGTTAGCAGAAGGCCCATCCCCATTTTTTTTAAGAAAACCCTCATCCCTCCATCTGATTGGTCCCATGACCCCTTTAACTGATTGGGTCAAATCTCAGCCCTTGATTGGTTCTCAGTCCCACCTAGTGGGAGTTTAATAAATTTAAAAACTATAGTTTAGTAAAATGACTTCAAATGTCCATAACTATATCGTTATAATCCGAACTTGCAAGGTTTCCGCCAGTGCGCTCGTGGAATCATCCTCTATCCAGATATGTCAAGAAATACGTTAAAATATATGAGGATAAAATACATCCTCTCTTAATTACACTAACCAAATAAGGGCTTTTTGTCATTTTCTACTTGACGAAAAATTATACAACCTAATTAATAATAAAATTCAGAGGCGGGATTTCACATTCTCCCCATTCGAATTTCACAACAATAAATCGATCTATTTTTTATTTACTCCACATATTTATATATTTTAAACTTTCAGGGTATTACATTTATAAGTTCTCCACCTCTTCCACTTAGCTTAGGTAGGCATGACATACCACTAGATGTCACTCATAGTTTGTGGAAGCCCTAAAGATTAATATTTACTAACCTTCATTAATGAGAGAACTGTAAAGTAATTCAATACAATCGATTAGTAAGAGTTCTAATCGCCCACTGGCTCGCTAATTGAACCTAATGGATCATATACCGATGAATTTAAGTTTTGGGAAACTTATAAAGATGATGAGATCAATTAAATTAGTTAATTGAGTAGGTTAATATTGATTGAATTAGTTAATCAATTCTACGTATGTACATCGCCCTATTGGGCCTAAAAGTTGGTTTTTGGACCTAGGCCCATTAGGCCTTGAGCCATTGGGCTTGTAACTCAAGTTATGCATGACAATTCAGTTGGGATAGCTCAAAAGGAACTATATGGCCAGTTTTTTAGGGTTGAATGGCTAGGGTGTTTCACACTTGTCACTCACCTATATAAGCCACTTTATAGCTCCATCCAACTCAGAGGTATTAGAGAGCAAAGAGAATGGTGAAGAGCCACCATTCTTCTTCTTCACTCTATAAAACTTGACCACCATAGTGAGAGATTGCTAGCACACCTCTCTCTTCATGGTTTTCTTATCTTCTCCTAAATCAAGCTTGGTGAAGAAACATAGAGGCCACCTACTTTGGTGACTCATGAAGATTCCTATTCCAACACAAATCCAAGGAGCCAAGAAGCAAAGGAATGAAGGCCCTATCTTTTGGGTGATTAGCATTTACCTATGCAAAGAGGAATCTACAAAGGTATAACAACTCTTAACTCTCTTTATTGAATTTGAGTCAAGTCTTTGGTTCACCACAATACTAGGCTTTGAATTTCATGGGTACATTTTATTTTTTAGCACATACAAGCGTGCTTCTGCCATTTAATTGTTAAATGCATGTATATATTTTGCTCCATGAACTTAGTTTATCAAGTTTTTCCTTCAATAACTATGTGGATGCGTGTTTCCTTAAGATATGACTAAAAATAGTTCAACACACAACGAAGATGTGCATTTCTTTGTGCCATACTTTTTTGAGGGAAAAATCTGGCATGTGTGGATGAAAGAGACTGACTAGGAAGGAGTTTGAATCAACAGAAGCAGCTAATGATTTTTATTCCAAGTATGCAAATAGGGATAAAACATGAACAAAAATTTGTTAAAAACAAGTTCATTTAAGCAACATCTATGCATGCAATTAACAATTAAAGGCGAAAACATGCTTGTATGCACTCAAAAACAAAACTTTACCCATGAAATTCAAGGCCTAGTAGTTGTGGTGAACCAAGACTCAACTCAAATCTTAAAGAAACTTTTATACCTTTGAAGCACCTCTTTGGTTAGTAAAGGATATTCACCCATGTGAAAGGGCCTTCTTTCCTTAGTCTCTTTGCTTCTTGGCTCTATGGATGTGGATGGAGGAACTTTGCTTCTTAGCTCCATGACTTTATGGATATAGATGAATGAATGAATTCTCCAAGTTTCCAAGAAAGGGAACCTCTAAGTTTCATACCAAGGAGAGCTTTGAGGAAGAGATGAGTGACCTAGGAAGAAATGGATGCTAGCCCATTCTTCCTAGGGAGACTAGCCTCCTAAGAGAAGATATAGCTTTTTGTGTTTTACTCTTTTCTCTCTAGCATAATTTCCTTTCTATAGCCACTTACATTGAGTGGCATAATTAAAATTAAAACCAACTATCCCTCACACTCTCTGTGGCCGACCATGTGGGTTCATTGGGCTTTCATGCCCTTTGTGTTTTCAAGTTGTCATACAACTTGAGTTATTGGTCTTGACATTTGAAGCCCATTGGGCCTTGAGGCCCAAAACTAACTTGAGATCTAAAATGAACTTATTCATTCGATTAATTAACATATTAATTAATCCTAGTCATAAATAATTAAACCATTTAATTATCCTTACTTATCTTTATTGTTTCTTCAATCTCTACCTTACACGGTGTACGATCCATTAGGTTCCTTTTAGCGAGGCAGTGGGCAGTTTATCCATGTCTACTATCCAATGTGATTATCTTGCTTATATGATTACCTTGAATGTGATTTGGAATGACTTCCCAAATTCCATTCATAATCTGGCCAAAGATTCTTAATCATATCATAGAGTATTCTCCCTCAAACGGTTTGAAGGTTAGAGATCCCTTGTTGTGCATTCACTTGCCTCCATGACTAAGTGCCTTAACTTTAACTATGATGTGGACAACCTCTGACGGAGTGACTTTGACATAGTCAAGGATCAAGCACCTAACCATAAGACTATGATGCCTCAAGTCAAATGACTACTTTGCATTATCCCGACCATGAGTTCTCATGTGACATGAGTATAAGAACTCCTTGTTGATCGCGTTCAGTGGACTCATTCTCTATTGAGCACCTACATGCTTCTCTTGGTGTCATTCACACCAATGACTCAAAACCAGTCACTCTCTCTAAGAGAAGACATAACACGTATTGATCTTAACAGACTATCAATGCCTAATTGGCAATCCTATGATCAGGAACATTTAGGATATGTATACGAAAGAGAATGGTCTCATGAATCTAACTTCTTTAAATCACATTCTCCCAATTACATATTCCTTGGACTTATCATTTAAGCATATAACATTTATATTAGACGGCATTAAACAATAATCTTTGCCCTTTATATTAACTAGATTAATTTAAAATGTAAAATATCTGTAAAGTATCATTATATGATTGGCTTTAGGGCATGATAGGTATTTTTACCACCTGCAAAAGTAGGGATAAAAACACATAGAATACTCGCAAGAGAACAAGGTTGTTGTAGTATAATAGGCTCAAGTAAGGTCGTTTTCCGTTGGGATGATTTAAAACAATTAATGCAAAACCAAAATTTTAGCTAATTATTCGAAACAAAGATTGCAAAAGATTGATTATGAATTTAAAAGTAATAAAGACGAATTTAACAAAAATAATTTAAGGAAAACAACTAATAATTGATTAAAAAGAAAATAAATCAAGGAGAAAATATTTTGAGAAACAAATTTGGAAAAGCACTAGGGTTCCGCCATCCCATTAACAATCCTATGTAGATTTACCAATTACTTATGAACTACCCATACAACTTTGAAGGTTAGGTTTTCCTAATACATATTCTACTCGTGGTATTCAAGCTAGAACGTATATCAAACATGCAATCCGTCCGTGGTATTCAGATCAAATATAAACATGCATGACTCATTATGCTTTGTGAAAACCATTTGAAAAACCATGCAACCCCTAAGACGTGGTATTCATCCTAGGTGAAATTACAATTATTAATCACAAGAAGCAATACTCAATTCCCCGGTGGTATTCCGACCGAATTGCATCCAATTACTTATCTAAACATCCTAATAGTAGCTAAGCATTAAAATATAAAGACAGTTTAAAACACAGTGATTAATAATTCAAAGTATGCATGCATAATATCATAAGCAATTAAATAAAAAACTACATATTCATGCTAAGGCTCAAGGCTTTGCCCTAGCAAGAGAAAATTAGTTACGCATACTCATAATAAAAATCAAAGAAAATATCATTGACTATGAAAGAATGAAAACACCTTGTTCTCCAAAGTATTGCTCAACTCTTTCCTTCTCCAAACTTGCATCCCCAAAAAAAAACTTAATGGCTAAAAAGCCTTATTTATACTCCTCCTAATTAAAACCCTCATAAGAAAAGGTTTTCTAAAAACTAGGAAATAAAATAATAAAAATTACATTCCTATTCTAGTTAGGAAAACTGCCCATCAAAAGAGAAGCCACTGGACCTACAGGGCTCCAAAACAGGCCCAAAATGAGTCAAATTAAAGATCAAGGCCCCCTCTTCAAGTTCCAAGAACAACCCGAGTCCAAAAGCCATCATCTTCCAGGCCAAAAGTTGCAAACAAGCTCTATAGCCCAATCTGCCAGCACTGCGCGCTGACCATAAATTAATTTGCCAAAATCAAATGCTTCGGAATAAATTATGAAACTTTGACACCACCTTCTTAACTGACGCACGAACTCGCTCCAATTGGAATCACTCGAAAATTCTACTGTTTGATTACTTTATGCTCCAAACAAGTCCGCACGTCCTATATTGAAATTACATAACAAAGTATCAAAATGTCACCAAAATAATAACTAAAATAGACCAAGAATAGACCAAAATAATAACAAAGTATTCAAATTTGTTTTTTTTTTTCATTTTTTTTATAAATGATAACCTAAGAAAGTAAAGGCAGCTTGAAACTAAAAGTAATGAAATAAAAGTTAAGAAAGTAAGGAAAGAAAAATTGGGTTGCCTCCCAATAAGCGCTTTAATTAACGTCCATAACTAGACGTTGTCGATGGCTGGTAATTAAGTTGCTGGATCCTTCAGAATCATTGACTCGTTCACACTAAACTTCCTTAGGAATGACTTTAGTAAATACTTCTTGACTTTGAGCACACACCCTCTGCCCTCAGTTGCAATGTCCACGTTATCGTTTTGAAAAACTTGCTTCACCGTATAAGGGTCTTTCCACCAAGATTCTTGTCTCCATGGAATTAACTTAGAACTGGAACTCATCAACAACACCTTTTTACCAGGATGTAGTTTCTGAAATTTTTTGGCTGCCTTGCAACGTTCTATGTGTCTTCTTAATGTCAATCTGTTGGACATCATGCTGCACACTTTGTTGCTGCATTCTAAGACTTGTGCATTCACGAGTTAAATTTGGAGGCTTTATGAACAGATGGTCAGTTGGTGATCTGCTCATAAATTTGGCCCGAGGTAAACCATCTAATGCATCAACACGCATGCATTCCTGCTTTTCTGCTGGCTGTTTGGCTGCTTCAAACAAATTAAAAACCACTGATTGATCTCAGACTCGTAGTGTTAAAGTTCCAGCTTCAACGTCAATAAGAGTACGGGCTGTTGCCATGAAAGGACGACCTAAAATGATGGGGGTTTTCAAATCCTTATCCATGTCTAGAACCATAAAGTCTGCTGGCAGAAATAAGTTGTCCACCTTCACAATAACATCTTCAATGACCCCTTTAGGATATGTAATTGAATGGTCAGCCAATTGAATAATGCTGGAGGTTGGCTTCAGCTCACCTGCACCTAAACGTTGAAAAATAGAATAAGGCATTAAATTTACACTAGCACCTAAATCTATTAAAGCACTACTAAAATCACAATTTCCAATGGTGTAAGAGATAGTAAAACTCCCTGGATCTTCCTTCTTTGGAGGCAATTTATGCAATAGGATCGCACTGCACTGTTCTATTAGCACAATCTTTTCTGATTCCACAAACTTTCTTTTCTTACTGCAAACATCTTTAAAAAATTTGGCATATGAAGGAATTTTTTTGAATGGCTTCTAATAATGGCAAATTAATATGAACTTTAGCCAATGTTTGCATGAAATTATTTAGTTGCTGATCTTTGAGCCTTGGTTGTAACCTCTTAGGATAGGGAAGAAGAGGGTCATAAACACGCTCTGATTTCTCTACAAGGGCAGATTTTGTCCAGAAATAACTTCTGCATTTTTTTTTTGTAGTTCTAGCAACTTTATTGTTAATTTCTGCAGCCTTGTCCCTGCTGCCATTTTTTTCGTTGTCATGATTATCATAACTTTTTTTGGATCTCAACATCCTAATTGCACAACAATCTTCTATACCTCTTGGATTTGGAATTGTTTGGCTGGGAAACTTTCCTTGTTCTCTCTCTGTGATATTACTTGCCTGCTGCCCAAACTGCCTCTCCAAATTAGTTATGGAAGCCTACATATTCTGCATGTTTTGATTCATAGTTTGCCGTATCTTTTACAAGTTATGATTGCTTTGTTCAAAACTGACACGAGTAGCCTCTGCCAACTTATCAATAGGAATTTTCCAAGAAGCCTTGGCTACTGCAGGAGGTTGCTGGACTGAAGTTGGGAATGATGCTTTAACTTGCTGCTCACCACCTTATTTTAAATTTGGGTGATCTTTCCAACCCGGATTATAAAAATTTGAATAAACATCATTTCTTTGCTTTGGATAATTGTTGAATGCATTAACTTGTTTTGCAACAAAATCTGGATATGCATCTCTCTGTGGACATATCATGTGTAGGTTGGCTGTAAATTGCACAACAAGCTGCTGCAGGTTGATGGACAGCAACCTGCTGAACTAGAGCTGCCATTTTCTGCAAGATCATGTCAAATTTTGCATCAAAATTTTCTATTTTTCTCTCAATCTTTTCAATTTGAGTAGATACATGTGGAGACCCCATGGACATTTCAAAAACTCCTCTATTTTGTGTTTGATGCCTACCCATTGTTGAGATTCAGATGCCATGTTATCAAACAATTGATAGGCTTCCTGTGCATTTTTAGTTGAATATGAACCTCCTGATTAAGCATGAACATGATTCTTAGTGTTTGAATTTAATCCTTTGAAAAATATGCCCATCCGTGTGTCTCCATCAATGCCTGCATGGGGACATTTTCTGAACAACTTTTTAAAACGCTCACATGCCTCGTAAAACTCTTCGTTAGGCTTTTGGGCAAAAGTTAAAATTTGAGTCCTTATATCAAGAGTTTTGGAGGTTGGATAATATTTGTTAAGAAATTTGTCACTCATCTCTCCCCAAGAATTAATACTAGCAGAGGGTAGTGTAAATAGCCATGTTCTTGCCTTGTCCTTCAATTAATAAGGAAACAAATGAAGTTTGATTAACTCTGCAGTAAACCCATTCACTATAATATTTTTGCACCCCATTAAAAACTCTGTGATATGCATATTAGGATCCTCATGAGCTAATCCATGAAAAGTAGGCAAAATCTCTAACATGTGATGTCTAATCTCGAATGCGTCGCCCTCCTCGTCTGGATATACAATGCAACTTGGTAACTCATTAGCACGGGCTGCTAATGTATCCCTTAATGGACGCTCAGCAACTGGTATGGCAAAAGCCGTGGTGTTCTTGCTGACCAAAACCCCATAAAACAATTTTTTTTCTTCAGAAAAGTATCCTCCAATGAGGGTTCCCACACCAAAAACTGCTCTCTGCACCTTTGTCGTAAAATGCGTTCTGGTTCTGGGTTGAATTTTAATAGCTACTGATTTTGAGATCTGGTGCAGACCATGAACTGGATCTGCCCAGATTGTGACCTGCGTAAAATAAAACCGAAAATTAACTTTTTTTTAAAATATAATTATTTACATAAACAATTAACAAAGAATTGTGATTAACACAAATTGTTAAAACAATCCCCGACAACGGCGCCAATTTCTTGATAGGTATTTTTACCACCTGCAAAAGTAGGGATAAAAACACACAAAATACTTGCAAGAGAACAAGGTTGTTGTGGTATAAACGGCTCAAGCAAGGTAGTTTTCCGCTAGGATTACTTAAAACAATTAAAGCAAAACCAAAATCTTAGCCAATTATTCGAAACAAAGATTGCAAAAGATTGATTATGAATTTAAAAGTAATAAAGACGAATTTAACAAAAGTAATTTAAGGAAAACAACTAATAATTGATTAAAAAGAAAATAAATCAAGGAGAAAAGATTTTGAGAAACAAATTTGGAAAAGCACTAGGGTTCCGCCATCCCCTTAACAATCCTATGTAGATTTACCAATTACTTATGAACTACCCATGCAACTTTGAAGGTTTGGTTTTCCTAATACACATTCTACTCGTGGTATTCAAGTTAGAACGTAACAAACATGCAATCCGTCCGTGGTATTCAGATCAAATATAAACATGCATGACTCATTAAGCTTTGTGAAAACCCTTTGAAAAACCATGCAATCCTTAAGACGTGGTATTCATCCTAGGTGAAATTACAACTATTAATCACAAGAAGCAATACTCAATTCCCCGGTGGTATTCCGACCGAATTGCATCCAATTACTTATCTAAACATCCTAATGGTAGCTAAGCATTGAAATATAAAGACAGTTTAAAGCACAATGATTAATAATTCAAAGTATGCATGCATTCTATCATAAGCAATTAAATAAAAACTACATATTCATGCTAAGGCTCAAGGCTTTGCCCTACCAATAGAAAATTAGTTACGCATACTCATAATAAAAATCAAAGAAAATATCATTGACTAGAAAAGAATGAAAACACCTTGTTCTCCAAAGCCTTGCTCAATTCTCTCATTCTCCAAACTTGCGTCCCAAAAAAAAAAACCTAATGGCTAAAAAGCCTTATTTATACTCCTCCTCATTAAAACCCTTATAGGAAAATGTTTTCTAAAAACTAGGAAATAAAATAATAAAAATTACATTCCTATTCTAGTTAGGAAAACTGCCCATCAAAAGAGAAGCCACGTTTCTGGACCTACAGGGCTCCAAAACAAGCCCAAAACGAGTCAAATTAAAGATCAGAGCCTCCTCTTCAAGTTCCAAGAACAACTTGAGTCCAAAAGCTATCATCTTCTAGCCCAAAAGTCACGAACAAGCTCTATAGCCCAATCTGCCAACACTGCGCGCTGGCCATAAATTAATTTGCCACGATCAGATGCTTCGGGATAAAATTATGAAACTTTGAACCGCCTTCTTAACTGACGCACGAACCCTCTCCAATTGGAATCACTCAAAAATTCTACCGTTTGATTACTTCATGTTCCAAACAAGTCCGCACGTCCTATATTGAAATTACATAACAAAGTATCAAAATCTCACCAAAACAATAACGAAAATAGACCAAGAATAGGGTACAATAGATAATATAAAATCAACTTATCAGGGCACATTTCCAACAATCTCCCACTTGCACTAGAGCCAATCAACTTGGTCATTAGTGATGATACCTCTTTTGAATTCATTTTGAAATTGGCTGAGTAGTAAGCCTAGACAATAGACATCTATATGTTATCCATAGAAGCAACCTTGAGAATAACGATGCCACCATTATACATGATTCTCAATCATGTTGTCCAGTCTCTCATTTGAGTTCGGATCTTGATGAGACCTTGATTCTCTGGCTTGAGTTATCGCCCCATTAATATTGTAATGTGGATACACTAGAGACATTTTCTGGTTGGAATTGAATGGAGAATTCATAAATGAACTTTCCCATCCAAACAACATTGTTGCAAGCTTCTATATGGCGATATATTTTGCATGCATGATAGAACACACTAGAGTCATTATTTATAATGTTTCCACGCAAATATCTCTTTAGTCATAATAAAGAGATATCCAATTATCTCTTCATTCATAATGAAGAGATATCCAATGATGGATATGATATTAGATTCATAATCTAATATGTTTACGCTTCCATTGCGCTACTCTAATTCTTCCTCATTCTTGAGGAATCTATCCTTTAGTATTTGTTAAATACTTAAGGACTCACTTGACAGTTGTCATGGTTCTGATCCTGGGCTTGCACTGATATCATCTTGTATCGATCTTGGTATAACTCATATTATTGTCTTTTCATTCAATATGAAATAAGTAAATCACCTTTCTGCGTATACATAAATGATTCTATTTACGCATTATGTTTCTTTGGGAGTCAAAGGGTACATTCAGTTTTAGAAGAGCAACTTCCTAGTCTGACTGGAATTGTCCTTTCATTTAAAGTTTATCATTTGAGAAACTTTCTACATCTATTGTCTATCAATAGAGATTGAGATAATTCAATTATATCTTGAAATATATCATTACAGATTTCTATCCCATGTATATAGACTATGTCTCCCATATACATTTTATCATTATAGAAAGTTTAAAGTCATACCTTTAACGAAGAAGAATTCTTTTCATTTCCAAAATTAATATATCATATATATGTTCAAATTTAGGAATATGATTAACTCTCACTAATCTTTTGTAAACCTAGTAAAAAAAAGATTCATTTACATTTTTATGAGAAATCAAACGATTTGATCTTTCTCTCATAAGACACTTATAGCTCCCACTAGCTTGCTAAGGTTCATGATGGATGGATCTCTACAACTTACATGTCTTGTGATTCTTAGTTTTAGACATATATTATCAAGACTATCTTGATAATGGTTTCAGAAATCCATATTATGTCTAAACATTGAATCACTGTTTAGTTGTAGCTAGCAATCTTCGAATTAATAGAAACCAAGACTACATCAAAGATCGTTTCTTCTAAGTCAACCATTCTCGTTGATTGTAGTCACCTTAAGCTACCAATTAGCTATAAAGGTTTCATTATTTTGGGTCAAATGGTATTATACCATTTCCTTGAGTATATGTTGTATATACACTTAATGTAGTCATAAAGATTTTCATTCTTATTTCTTTCGAATTAAGAGGTGTGACTCTATGACATAGTCATAAAATTCAAACCATTCAACTAAGACGGTTTACAGATCCTTCTCCACTACTTTGGAGCTAGTGGTATAGGAACTAGGTTGCTATATTTGTTGATTATTGTGGAGCCAAAAATAATAACAAGGCAACACGTGGATTTTTGGGTGAAAAGGACAAAATTACCCTCGAGGCACACCAAATTTCCTACGCGACCAGTGGACAATCGTCCCCCAATCAAGTCAAAAGTGCCCAAAAAAGGTAACAAGTTCAAAGTTATTTCATCCATCCTTATCTTATATTCCCTACAAGGTATTTATCCCATAACCTTCAAAACATTCCATATAAATTGAGTTGATTGTCCAATTAATGAATTTATTACCTAATTAATCCATTAACTGCCAAATAAATCACCCATTACACCCAAAAAACACCCTAAAGGCCGGCCATTCTCTCTCTCAAGAAGGCCGGCCATGCTCTATATATTGAGTCTCATTTTCTTTAACAACCTACGTCCATACTCTTGCAAAACTCCAAAAAACTCTTTAAACACTTTTATCTCTAAATTCTAACTTTGGCATCGGAGGTTCTTCAGCCAAAGCCCTCCCCCCCCCCCCAAAAAAAATAATCGTGGGTGCGTTGAGGCTCTTGGCCTTAACCAAAGGTGTTTATTGTTTTGTAGGTGCAATTTTGTCCAAGAAGAAGGAGGCGAAAATTTGCATCCAAAAATTGGTGCTTTCATTGAGAGAAGAGATCCACACTGGTAGAAGACTCTTGCATAAAAAGGTTTTTTCTCCATTTTCTAGTCCACTTGCATTCTTTTGTACATTCTTATTATTAGAGTTTTTTTAGTTGCAATGATTTTTCGATAAAACATAAAAGAGAAATACAATGGCTAGAAGTTTAGAAAATTTCACGAGTGAAAATTCCAAATTTAAGAAATGGGACCGCGGCGATCCAAGAGACTAAATGTGATCTTATGGGGAGTGGCACCACCATTACAAGGCTCCACCATGGCAACCACGAAAACCACCCGCAGCGAGGTCCATGGATCCACTACCACGACCCATGCCATGCTATTTAAGGCCCACGCTACCAAAGCTACGACCCGAGCCATGTCACTCTATGCCCAACACGAGCCTAATGCATTGCCAAGCAGAGCCCAAGCCTCGCATTCGTGAGCATCATGTGCTGAGTAGCCGTCGCGGCCAAGCAGTCCAAGTCTGCCTAAAAGTAGCACAACCGTCTCGACTCCAAGTTTTAGGACCTATGATCGAATGGGGGGAATTTTCACCACATTTCTCCATGGATTTAACATTTCCCAATTGAAATCTCGTACCCGGAGCCTACCACACTTCCACTGCTCAAGGAGGCACGTTTTTTCCAAGCTCCTCCAATCCAAATGGCGAATAAAATTTGTCTCAATAAGTTTTAGAGTTGACGATCGCTCTTGCATAGTAAGATGCAACGTGACCCAGAAGAGGTGTCCCAAAGTAGGACAAGGGCAGGCGAACCTCTCCAACAGCGTTCCGGCAAGCAGCCACTCAACCAGCCATAAACCAAGTGTTTGGGCGGTGTACACTCCCGATTGGGCCCCCGAGACAACATATACTCTCGTCCTAGCGTGCGAAGGAGCGTGCACTCTTGACTAGGCCCACAGACGAGCATACATTCACGGTTGGGGCCACACTCTAATAATCAACATAAGCAGTCTTCTATGCAAAGCATTCATTTGCGGCCAAGCCCGCAAAGAACATCTTCCACATCACATCGGAGTAGGCAACACAACAAACGGAGAAAAGCAGTCACTCAATCTGGCTCGAGTTCAACCAGCAACCTGCGAAAAATTCCCTCGCCTACCAGAAGTGAACCATATGCTCCACCGACATGGCATGAACGAGCTGAGCATATTGAAGAGCAGCCTAGACCAGCAGGTCAAGACTGGGGGTAACCAAACACTAGAATGATACACTCGGAAGCACTCAAAAGTAAGTTTTGTCTTCGTTGCCCTAAACAATTCTACTTAGAAACAACATGTACCGGCAGTTGAACACTACCTTCTACTACGTGTTACAAGGCCCCAGTCGACCATTGCTACATAATTCAACTCTAGAGTGGCCCAATACCAGTAGTTGAGCATCTCTTGCTACATGTTACATGGCCCAGCTCCATGCTCCTTACCGCGTATTCACGACTCAACAAGGTGACCCAACGACGGCTCCATGACTCCTTACTGCGCATGCCTAGCCTAAGCTATACAACAGAGCGGCCCAACAACTCGAGCATGCCCTAGCCGCACTTGCTCCACTCGATAGAGACTTCTGGCATTTGCATATTGATGGCGCATCCAATTATAAAGGTTCAGAGGTAGGCGTGGTCTTTTTCACCCCAGATGGTTTAATGCCCGAGCAGTCGATTATTTTAAGCTTTAAAGCATCCAATAACGAAGCTGAGTACGAGGCCCTATTAGTAGGCCTCCTAATGGAAAAAGACCTGGCGGTGATGAAGCTCGCAATTCATTCTAATTCCTAGCTAATCACCAGCCAGAATACCAAGGAGTACACGGCAAAACATCCAAGGATGGCGTAATACCTAGAGAAGGTATACAAGCAACTTGAGGCATTTCAGATCTACACTCTCACTCAAGTTCCACAGGCAGACAACACCCACGCGGACAAATTAGCCAACTTAGGCTCCGCCTTCGACCATTAACTCAAACGCTCAATTCCGGTGGAACATCTAAACAAGCTAAGCGTAAAGGTGGAGCCAACAGCCGATGTGTCATAGGTTAGTATAACTCCAAACTAGCAAAGTTCTATTATAGACTACTTGGTCAATGGCACACTCCACATGGAAAGATTGGAGTCTAGAAAGCTCCAAATAAAGGCAGCACGCTACTACATGTGGAATGACATTTTTATCCAAAGATCCTACACTAGACCACATCTCTGCTGCCTAGCGCATCTAGATGACTTGAAGGTTTTAAGCTCAATCTACGAAGTTGTTTGTAGAAATCACTTTGGAGGCTAATCCTTAGCACATACGGCTCTCAACGCAGACTACTCCTGGCCCATCATGCACCAAAATGCTAAGAAGTTAGCCCAAAAGTGCGACTGCTACCAACACCAGCACTGTCTGCTAGCGAATTACATCTGCAAACGAGTCCATGGCCATTCATATAATGGGCAATCGACTTGGTGGGACCTATGCCTCCCACTACTGGGGGCAGAGGCATGATGATTGTGGCAAACGATTACTTCACCAAATGGGTAGAAGTAGAGCTCATGACAACCACAACTCAGACGGACATAGAGCGCTTCATATGGAGGAACATCATTTGCCAATTTGGCATCCTTTAGTTCATCGTCACTGACAACGACTCACAATTTGTGGGCAAAAATTTGGCGAAGTTCTTCCAAAAATATGGCATCGAGCAGCACATGTCCACGCCGAGATATCTTTAAGGCAATGGGCATACTTAAACATCCAACAAGATAATCCTTGACTGTCTCAAGAAATCCTTCTCCGATAAGAAGGGAAAATGGCCAGATGAACTCCCCGAATGTCTGTAGGCGTATCACACCACCAAACGACGAGCTACTAGAGAGACTTCTTTCTTTTTGGTATCTGGTTTAGAAGCAATCATTCCTCCCAATGTCATTGATAGGATTTGTACCACCTGCAAAAGTAGGGATAAAAACACTTAAAAGTACTTGGAAGAGAACAAGGTAGTTGTAGTATAAACGGCTCAAGCAAGGTCGTTTCCATAGGGATTGAATGAATAATATGGATTTATACTAATTCTTAGCTAATTATTTAAAAATAAAGATTGGAAGATGTTGATTTTATGACCTAAAATATAAAAAATGAATTTTAATAAAAGTAATTTAGGGAAACCAGCTAATAACCAATTAAAAACGAAACAAATCAAAGAGAAAAGGTTTTGAGAAACAAACATGGAAAAGCACTAGGGTTCCGCCATCCCCTTAACAATCCTACATAGATTTACCCATGAAACTTTGAAGGTTAGGTTTTTCTAATGCATATTCTACTCGTGGTATTCAAGCTAGAACGTATATCGAACATGCAATCCGTCCGTGGTACTCAAATCAAATATAAATATGCATGACTCATTACGCTTTGTGAAAACCCTTTGAAAAACCATGCAACCCTTAAGACGTGGTAATCATCCTAGGTGAAATTACAACTATTAATCACAAGAAGCAATACTCAATTCCCTGGTGGTATTCTGACCGAATTGCATCCGATTACTTATTTGAACATTCTAATGGTCGCGAATCATTAAGACACAGACAATTTAAAGCACAGTGATTAATAATTCAAAGTATGCATGCATAATATCATAAACAATTAAATAAAAACTACATATTCATGCGAAGGCTCAGGCTTCGCCCTAGCAAACTGAAATTTGTTACGAAAAACCATAAACCAAAAGAAATTTTATTGAAATAGAAAAACGATAGAAAACACCTTGAAAGTAAACTTTAGAAACTCTCTAGAGTATTGTGTATGTCTTTGGCGTCCCCAATGTTGCTTAGTGAACCCTAATGGCTAAAAAGCCTTATTTATACTAGTTGAAAATAAAACCCTACCTAGAAAAGGTCTTAGAATAATACTAGGAAACATAATAAAATAATAAAACAAAAAATAAAAGATTTCCTATTCTAACTGGAATTCAGAGTTCTCAGAAAATTAGACTTTTGACTGACCAAATCAACTTGGATTTGGTCCCAAAAGGTCTCTTTTGAAAGCCTGAGATGTCCTCTACAAATTCTTAGAAGGAATCTTCCTAAAAAAATATGCCATCTTGACCTTTAAAATACCCAAAATGTCCAAAAACATCAATCTGGTAAAGCTGTGCGCTGGGCCTTTATTTAATCGCCACGATCAAACGACTTAGTAGAAAAATCTGGAATTTTGATACAATCATCTTGAAAGACCCAAAAATTTATTCAATTAGAATCACTCCAAAATTTATCCGTTTGATCATTTTTTGCTCCAGAGGAAGTCGAATGTCCTACATTGAAAATATATAACAAAGTATCAAAATTCTACCAAAATAACCAATAAATTATAACTAAGATTAGGGTAAAATATATAGTATAAAATGGACTCATTAGTCATCGTGCCATGTATCAACACTCAACTGCCAAAACATTAAGCAAAACAGTAAGGAGATGGCCACAAGCTTAGATCTAGCAGAGGAGAAGCACGAGCAGACCATCACCCGCATCGCAGCCTACCAGCAACAACTCCTCTCCAGCTACAACAAAAAGGCCAAGATCTAGCTGTTTTGGCTCGAAGAACTAGTTCTATGAAAAACCTTCATCATTGCCCGCAGAGAAGGTTCTAAAAAGATGAATCACATCTGGGAAGGTCTGTACAAAATCATCAAAGAGATCGAGAAGCAATGGAATGCCTACAACTTGAGGAAGTACCATGTGTGACCTCCCACTATATCAATACCCGAACACTCAAGCAGCTCAACGGGTACCACCTCGCAAACCGAAGACTATCGAGTTGTTATGCAGTCATTTACAGCTAAGTTATTCGTTCGTTTCACTCATTTTTCCAATGAGGAATTCAGAAGTAATTTGTAATTTGGCTTAACTACATGCCTACAACAACTAATCATCCTTGCACTTCAAAAGAAGACCGTGCCCTTCTTAGGGACTCATCGCAGGAATTCCACCCCCGGAGGGACCAACCATGCTCTCCAGTGCTAGAGAGTAAACCAATTCCCCGACACCCACATGGGTATGCTCTCCAAAGGAGGATGATAAACTCTACACTCCGAATATCCAGATGTGGATGAGCCGGGCTGCTCTAGTATAACTAGAGACACAATGGCATGTGCCGGGATTCCTAGAAGTAGCTGCAATGGTCTTTTTCAAGGCCTAGCTAACTGAAGGATTTTGGGTCTCTTGGCCTAATTTGTGGGGAACTAGGCCCTAGAGACGGAGGGGGCACATTACACAACACGCCCTAGTGACGGTTGCTTTGGAACCTTAAAGCTCCTACCGAGTGCACTAAGGTAGCCTATGGTTTCCAGAAGACTGCCTACGGCTTGCCCTTCGAGCAGTAAAGCTATGCTAGACTTATACAACAACACATTCTTATGAAATGTTAAACAAGCTAGTGTGCATATATGAAGATTTATCCATTGCTGACATGCTATGTAGTCGATAAGCTTCACCTCTGCTAAGCGCGGAACAATCTATACCAATTCCTAAAGTGTTGTGATACTTGCTACGCAACCTACGAAATTAAAGAAAGACAAGGTTAACAGTCTAGTGGTCACGCGGACTTGCCTACTTCTATAAGTATGGCGTCCAACTGACGACCCTATGGCTAACAACTTTGCAAAGTTCTACACCAACACCTACAGCTACATCGGCTATGCAGGTCTGTCTGCTTATAGAAAAGTAGCATGCTTGCCACTGGTCTATAAAGTCTAAAGGTTAGGGCATGAACAAAATAAGCAAAGAGGGAGGAAAACGAAGGAAGCAAGTTTACTAAATTTTCAAGGAAAATTGATAAACAACTAGCAAAGACCAAAGGAGTTCAAGCAAAGCAAAAAGCAACAAGGGAAACAAAGAAAATCCATAAGACTACCTAGAAGACTATTCTTCAGCAGCTTGGACACTCCATAACTACTGGGTCGCCATACTTTCAGCAGCCACGACATTCTCAGCAACGACATTATCCGGCGCTTCACCCCTGGCTGCCCCAGCCTGGGTAGTAACCTCTCTGACTACTTCACCAATAGAATCATTCAATCCTTGTGGAAAATGACCTTACTTGAGCCGTTTATACTACAACTACCTTGTTCTCTTGCAAGTATTTTTAAGTGTTTTTATCTCTACTTCTGGTACCAAAAAAATCCCAATCACCAATCCAATAGTATTATACTATGTGGAGAAAAACAGACTACGGCATGACATTATTGCACAAGGGGTGGCGATGAACAATGTTGTGTACAAGTCTTTCTTCTAAAGGAGCCCACCACCTTGTGAATTTCAAATGCGTGTTTTTTTTTATCATACAACTATTCTTATACTCGAGTTTCAATCGTGTTCCCTCTAGAGAAAAGTTATTAATACATTGTCAAGTATCTTCGAAGTGTTGATAGTTACAAAATCTTTGGAAGGCCTAATCGAATAAATGGCCATCATGGTGAAAGTGTAATCAAAAGATAGCAAATGTGGTAAACTATTCATATCTAAACCCTTGTGGTAAAGTCCGTTTAGGAATAAACCAAAACTCAAAATTTATGTTATTTCTCAGTTAGTTAGTGACCCGAAACGAAAAATGAAAAATTAGGAGTAATACTATAGAAAATGTGGGCAACAATGAAGTTGATTCTAAGCTACAGTGTGCTTGTTCGTGTGAATTACAAAAGCATAATCAGCACACATAATTGCTTCATTCAAGCACATGCTCGCATACTCCATCTGGAACAATCAAGAATCAAGTTGAGGTACTAAGTTTTCTTTGGAAAAAAACCTTTTAAAAAGGTCTAAAGTTTGATTTTTGGTTGACAAAGTTTAGGCTGTAGCATCTATGCATGGAAGTTAGTAGTCTAGCAGTATTCTCTACACTTGTTAATGAAATGTTTTAGGTTTAATTTATGTCAATGACAAGTTTGATACCAAACTATTATTATTAATATTGCAATACGTGGTTTAGCCTAATCAAACGAAAATAATAGACATAATTAAACAAGAGTGTGCAAGTGAAAGAAATTTTTTCATGTGTCTGATAATTAAATGGATACTTCACGTATCATAAAATAAGTGAAGTGACACTAAAAAATATATTATTTTCTCCACTTATATTATTTTTCAAAAGAGATGTCAAAAATCAAAGTGGACTGTTTTGACAAAAAAAAATGTGGTTTTTTTTGTTCCAAAAAAAATGTCAAAATTCTACATGAATTGCCATTCTCCACTTTGCTTCCAATTTTGAAGCCAACGACAAAAATTTTTTTGTTTTATTTTTAATGCTGAGTCCACATATTTCTTTATTTTTGTTAGCTTATTTATTATTTTATTATTAAAGTATGACCCACTTAATGCATAAATAACTAGAAAATATTTTAATTTTGTTGTAGCCTATTTTATCTAACAAGGGGAAGGGGGTTGCGGCAAGGAAAGAGATTGAGAGAGAGAGATGTGTTTGTAGAATTGTAGGGGAATGTGTGTTGTTATTCCTCCTACGTAGTTCCTTTATTTATAGTAATAAGGGAGATAATAAATCCTTCATCCCCAAGGAATACAAGTCATAATAGGAAAGGATAATTAGAATCAAATCTAATATAGGATTTACACAATCACATTTTAATAGGAAGTTTACAACACTCCCTCTTGAGTGTGTAAATACTCAAGGTTGATTCAACATCATGTAGAAGTTGAGGAAGTTGACTTGTCAGCACTGATTTTAAGGAACACATTATTCTCAATAAGGTAGGAATTTGAATAAGGAAGTAAGTCTCACAAAAAAAATAAAAAAAATAAAAAAAATAAAAAAAATAAAAAAAATAAAAAAAATAAAAAAAATAAAAACCCTAAGGCTATGGCAAAAACCCAATTAGGGACAAAATCCGTAGTCTAAGGAAAAATGCGTGAGTAATGCAAAGTCAAAAGAAATGTCTACTCGACATCATTAGGAATATGATTAACCCAAGGTCGGTGCCTTGTTAAAACCTAGTTAGGTAGCAAAAACATAGTAGGAAAAATGCTCCTAATCGTAGGGAAAAAGAGTACATTAAGATCAAGCAAGTATACTTCAAGATACTCCCCCTAAGTGTACACAATTCCAAAGAGAAATAGCAATGTTACAACTCAAAAAGTTACGTATACCAATTCTTTGAACAAGCTTCTAAAACTTCGTCTCTGGTAGTGATTTGGTGAAGTGGTCAGCTAGATTGTCTTGTGAATGGATTTGCATGACTTCAATCTTCTGATGATCTTGTTGTTGACGTGAGAAGAACTTTGGCGCATTGTGCTTGGTGTTGTCGCATTTGATGTAACCCTTTTTGAGCTTAAAGTGGTGGTAATGGCCACGATCCTATTTATCACCATTAGATGTGTTTGAATTTTGAGATTTGTGCCTATCTACTACACGAATCTCGAAATTCAAACTCATCTAATAATGATAATTAAGGTGATGAGTATAAATCATACTTTATGGTTATAAGCAAAAATGCTCCCCAAATTTGAATCGCTGGGTTTCTCTTTGAGTAAATTGTAGCAATAGTTTCTTAACTTTAACTTAATTGAAGCAATGGTCCCTCAACTAAAAATACATTATCATTGGTCCCCCAACTCATCAAAACGTGCAGCTATGATTTTTCAACTAAAAATTCATTATCATTGGTCTCTCAACTTTAATCAAACTGGAGAAATAATCCTTCAACTTTAACTCAATTGTAGCAATGGTCTTTCTAATATAACTCATTTTGACAAAATTCTGACGAAATGGATAAAAAAGACCATAACTACACGTTTTGATGAGTTGAGGGACCCCAATTGTTGCAATGGTCATTCCAACATAACTTATTTTAACAAAATTCTAACGAAGTTGACTAAAAGGACCATAGCTACACATTTTGATGAGTTGAGGGACCAATAGTAATTGATTTTTAGTTGAGGGACCATTGCTCCAATTTGATTAAGGTTGAGGGACCACTACTACTATTTTAGAAGAGAGATTATATTCACACTCTAAATTACTTCTTCCATACTTTTTTATTTTTTTAATATTTTCTAGACACCACTAATACTTGATAGAAAAATATTAAAAAATTAAAAGGGTGTGAATATAATATCCCATTTCAAAAACCCATTTGACGCCCTATCTAGAGAAACCCTAATCCATTTCACAAGCCCACGACTCCTAACGGTTGAAATATCTGTGTTCGCTGCTTGCAATTCGGATCGCTCTCTGTCTCTCATCTGAAATCTGATCGTTATTTGGAATTCGGATCTCTCTCTCTCTCTCTCTCTCTCTCTCTCTCTCCCTCTCTCTCTCGAAGAATACCCATTTTTCTTCCAAGTAATTTTTGTAGTACTCTATAATTTGCAATTTTAACCGCTATATGTTGTGCAGGAAAAGGAAGGATCATTCCCATTGGCGATTTCTAGGGTTTCTGAGTTTGGTCTAATTTTCTTTCTTTGTTTATTTGGGTTCCTTGAGTTGGATCTGTAGAAGTCAGTTTTTTCTTATGGAATTATACCCGCCTAGTCAAGTCGTTTCGTTTGGAGTACTCCCAGACTTTTCCAGGCTCCCATCTTTGAAGGTATCTCTAATTGGGCCTCAAAATTGCACAGAATAAGTTTAGTGTCACATGACATACCAGTCTAATAATATTATACTATCAAGAGAAAAACATACATACGACATGACATTATTATATCGGGACGCATGGCGTTGAACAATGTTGCATACAAGGCTTTCTCCTAAAGGAGCCCACCAACTTATGAACTTCAAATGCGTGTGTTTCAATCGTACAACTATCCTTATACTCGTGTTTCATTCGAGTTTACTCTAGGATAGAAAATCTGGGCAACAATCAAGTTGATTCTAAGATATGGTGTGCTTTTTCATGGGAATTATAAAAGCGTAATTAGCGCAAATAATTGCTCTATTTAGGCACATACTCGCAAACCCCATCTAGAACTGGCAAGCTAAAATCAAGAAACTATGTAACTACGTAAAAAGAATATTTTTTAAAAAAGTTTTCCTTTTCTCTTTGATTAGTTTGATTAGTCAAAGAAGTTAACATGAGGCAAGTGTTCAATAATAAACGTAGTTGAGGTAGTAAATTTTCGTTTATATCGTTTATTTAAAAAAAAAATTATTCAGTAGTTGCCGGAGCACTGAGGAGAACCATCGTTAGATGATGAATCTTTTTGTTTATTGATGACTGTTGTTAGTGCACTCTTTTATGCAGATTCTTTGGGATTCTTGTTTCGGAAACTAGTTTATCAATATATATCTAGTTGATTGAGAATTGTAGAATTGTTGTACTCTCTCTTCAAAGGAATGAAATGAAATGAACATTTTATCGTCACAAGTTGTGTTCCTCTTTCTGATTTTCTGTTCAATTCATTCAATTTTCTCCATTTGTGTAGTCAGACTCATATTTATATTTCTGGGTTTCTGTGTGGTTGCAAAATTATCCAAGTGTGTCTGACTAAAGGAATATAGCGACCAGTGTCATGGTTCAGTTATTTCTAAATTTCTTTGAGTCTGCATTGAATACCAGCACTTAGTTTCGATTCAATACCACACTGTTTTAAGATCGATCTTTTGGTTACTTAGTCGTTTAGCAATTTATCACTTTTATTCTTGTTCTTGAGTCAACATTTCTTTCACTATCTGGAGCATTATTGTCATCACTTATTAGTTACTACTGAATTTTCTTACTCTTTTGGTGAACGAGGTGCTCAATTTTATGATTTTCATTACAGATCTTCGGGATGATAAACAATTTTTTATAGACTATTGATCAGGTAAGACTATTGCTTCATCCACAACCTAAATATTATCTTTCTAAGTTGGTCTATTGACTTTTGATTGTCGTTTTGGCCTAAAGGGAGAGGAATTGAAGAAACTGATTGGAGCGCCTGCATACATCGAGTGTAGCTTGAAAACACAACAGGTACGCATATTTTTAGTTTTCTTTTTTTTTTTAAATTTTTGTTTGACTAATTGATTGTGTGTTTGCGTGTGTAGGTTGGTAATGTGTATGTTCAGTTCAGGGAGGAAGAACATGCTCAAGCTGCGCTTCAGAATCTCATTGGGAGGTTTAATGCAGGTTAGTTCCCCTTCTTTTTCTTATCTTGGTATGTTATGAACATGATGGTCGATATTCATGATGCTATAGTGGTAGATGTATTGTGCTACATGACAGTTCAGTGTTTATTGCTCATTATTGCTCAACTTTCAACTTAGGGCCGAGCTATTAATGAGGACTGGGTTTATTTGGATTTTCGATTGATTGAATTTTTAAACATGCTGTTTATCAGGGCTGGCTTTGACACTGTTGGATTTAGGATGAAAGCAAATCGTGCATTTACACAATCGCACATAAGAAACTTCATTGCATATTGTTAGAAGAATGTAATAGATTTTCATTCATTTGAGTGAGTTGCTCAAATTTTAGTATGTGATGGTGTTGCATAATTATTTTCTGGCTTGGCATTATCATAAACTATGACAGTCCCATGAATAAGATTAAATAATAAATCTGGTTTTGTTTATTGGAATTTGCTCTGCGGTTTTGTTTATTGGGATACCTATTTATGCATAAAGTTGTACGACATGCCTTTTAAAAGGAACTGTTTCATAGTTGTAGAATACTCATCCCGAGTAGTTGAACGTTTAAGAATAAGTTGCAGCAAATTGTAAAATAACGGTTTGACAATAGCGGCTTCTTAAGCGGAAGATCCTATTCAATTCCTTATCTCACTGTTGGATTTTCGATTCAATTCCTTATCTTACTGTTGTATTTTTCATGGGGGTTTGGGTGCGCAATTACAGGGAGAGAAAGAGAGGGTGGGTGCAGTCATTTTCTCTTTCTAGATCATTCCTTTCCCAATTCGTGTCAATGGTTGTTGGCGTTCGTCTTCCTCCTTAAGGTAAGGACTTTTCAATCAATTTCTGAAGATTTAATTTGGGTTTTACTGTTTTAGTTCTAACATTCATGGATCTATGAGCAATAGTTTCATATCTAATGGTTTTGTTTTCGAATTTTCCTAGCTGTGTAGTTCTCCATTTTTTTTGTTTTTTGTTTTTTTTTTTGTTTCTGAATCTGAAAAATGGATTGAAAATAGGGAACTTTAACGAAAAGCTCCCGGTACTGTTCACTTTAACGAAAAACCACATTTTTACACTAAAAAGTCAATCCTGGTACTATTCACTTTACCCTTTATTTTGTCCTTATCGTTAAAACTCAAAGTTTTCATGCCCTTTTCATTAGTTTTCCTTTGAAAATATGATTGCTTTTTTGTGTTTATTTTTTCTTTGTAGATGGAGAGAGGTTGCCTTTGGCTGTTAAGGAGTTGGGAACATGTGATCTTTACTCTCAGGTGAGGCTTTATTTGATTCTTATTTTTCAATCATGTTTCTTTCTTGAGAGCTGCATCTTTCAATTTCATAATTTATGCTGCAACCCATCATTTTGACATGTGCTTGAAGTAAGATTTACATATTGTCATCTTGACATGTTGGTTATTCAATATTTTCATTTATGTCCTTTTGAACTTTTAGTTGTTTGAATAGACTTTCTAGAATCTATTTTATTTGGTTAGAGAAAGGGGAAGAATATAAGGAGAGGAAAATTATATCCTTCGAGTTTCTAGAAGTTTTAATGCGTTTCGCGTCGTAACGTCCGTATAAGTTGTCACTTAGATCTTTTGGTTTTTGGCTACTTTAGTTTTTTAGCATTGAATTGTAGTATTAAAGTTTGATTGAGTTCTTATTTAATTCCAGATTGGAATAGGTGCAATCTGAGCACTTCTAAAACTGAAAAGTTCTTCAAAGATTGTGAGAATGGTTGTGTCAGATATGGTTTATTGTCCATGCAAGGATGGCGTACCACAATGGAGGATGCTGTGAGTACATTAAAATTTTCTCTTCCTATTAGAAGAAGTTTTCAGAACATAAATTCTTTTATGTCTATTCCCAGAAGTTTCTACTGTTGTATCCTTTTCCGTCTTTATTTAGCATGCTATAGTTTGGATTCAACTGAATATGATTTTACTTGACATGTTCAATTGACTGCATAGATCTAATTCCATTGGCGGGTTATTATTTGTCCTTAGTCTAAATGCATCAGTAAATATTGTTTGTTGCACCACCAAGTACGATTACTGAAAACATATATATAGAGAATTTATTTAGTTTTTGATGGACATACTAGAGAATTCGTAAACATACTAATAGAAAATACTCTTGATAAGTACTAGAGAATGATGTGATACATATTCCGGGTCCTATACATATAGTTAGTTGTTGGTGATTTTGTCACCAGAAAACTCAGTGGGTGACATCTTGCCTTGCCAGTAGACTTGTGATACACTTTTTTAAGACAAGAGTATGTTCTAATTTATGGTTGGGAGCATTAATAGTGGTTTTATCTAATTTTAAAGGATCTTTTGTTTGGACGAACCTTATGTGTGTGGTGCTAGGTGATGGTGGGTAGAAGAAACGAAATAGAATTGTCTGTCCTTATTTAAGATATTGTTCTATGTTTGTTTTGCATTAAAGTTTGTTTAGTTAAACACTTGCCTTAGCTATGAATCTTAATTTTCTGTTAATATTGCATATGCTTCATTCCAAATTTGACTCAAATTTAGATGTCAGTACGTCAGCCATGAAATCTGCGTTTCTTTGTGATAGTTCAATTACAAATTTTGATTCCCGATTGAGTGGATTTGATATTGGTGGCTTGCGTAGAGGTAATTTCTAACATATTTTTCTTTCTAACCCGTCTTTATAATGTTGCTTACTCTTCTGTTTGAATTTTGAGAAAACTGTGTATGTACTTTAACCGGTAGCTGTTTTAGCTCAGCACAAACTTTATAGCTCTGCAATTACTCTGCTTGCTTGGAAATTATGTTCCTTTTTATGCTCTTTGTTGCCCAAACTGTGTCATTTACTTTTTGCTGCATTTTGCATATTTTATTCTTCAATTTTGCCAGAGTTCATTTCAAATGCCAACTTTCCTTTTTCCTTTTTTTAAGTAATTGATCGTTATGCGGTTTGTAAGTTGGATTTTTCTAACTGGTGGATTATTGAATTGATAAAATTGGGGAATTTGATTAATGTAGTGTCAAATTGGTGGAGCATGAGTTATGGCAGCGGGAAGAGAAGGGGTTAATTGGTATTCTTCCCGTTCAAGATGCTGCTAAGGCAGCAACAATGGACTCTGTGTTCTCTCAAGGTGATTTCTGCTTATTCTTCATTTGTTGCAGATGACTGGATGCCTATGATTAAGTGAAAGTGAAATCTAAGAGGTTTTTTTGTTGTTATTGTTGGAAATTTGCCTAATTTTAGGAATGGGAAGTGCATTTGGTGAATGAAGCTCTAGAGCATAGTTGCCAGATTCGGCCATTTAGGGTCTGAACTCCGAATCGGTACGTCCATACCGATACTTTCACAGTTCGGTTGAGAATTCGGTTAGAGACACCAGATTAGAGAAAACTTGAGTATAAAACTGAAAAAACAAACTTGGGTCACTAAATTCGCCGATGTCGTCCTTGGAGTTGTCGGGGAGACTTTCTGAAGGACTTGCTCAACCCCCTCGAGAAGAGCACAAGTTCCTATTCATCTTCATCTTTGTGTTTGTCGGTGAAGGAGAAAAAAGAGAGGTCTGGAGAAAGGGGAGAGATAGAGAGGGAGGGACAGAAAGGTTGAATCTGAGAACCTAGCATAAATAACAAGGGAATGGGGAAAGGAAACGTTGGAAAGTAGAAATAAATTAATTATTTGTTTAATGAAAAGTAGAATCTGAGAACCTAGAATAAATAGGGAATGGGAATAGGAAACGTTGGAAAATAAATAGTGAGGTAGTAAATTAATTAATTATTTAATGAATATCTAATTAAATGATGATTAAATAGATAAATTACTCACTTTAATTTGTTTCATCTTCTAATGAGATGATGAATTAGCAAAATTGAACAAGCAAAACATTGAATTATTTATTTAAAAATGCTAAACAACTTTATAACTTCAACCAGCAGCATCAATGCATCATGCATGTCATTTCCCCTTATCCTTAGACTTGGTGCACTTGTTTCTTGAATTGCTTCCAACAGCATCTTGATCTTCATCCTCTAATGATAGCCGTTGCAACTCCTCCGACCTCTCAACATGATCCTCTTCTGGATTAATATCCCATTTTTCATAAGCTCCCTCTTCATAAGTTTTGGAAAACCGTGATATAAGACGGATGTTGGAATGAACAAAAACCAAATTATCAGCTCTTGAACAATTTAACCTATTTCTCTTAACATATGAATGTATGAATAAGTAATATTATAAAATATAATTATCAATGTATTATTATCAATATTTTTATATACAAACTAATTTACATTCTTTTAACGAATTTAAAACGAATCGAACTGAAACCGTACTGTCTATGCCTATTCTTTAGCGAATGATACTTTATGTTACTACCGAATTCCGTACCCGAACCGAACTGCGAACTCGAATCGTACTCGTATCTGGCAACTATGCTCTAGAGGTCAAGTCATGTGTTGTGATTGTTTTTATTTCAATCAGTTAACTGTCCTTTTAACCCTTGAATAAGCCATGCTCAGTTGAATGTATATAAAAGCCAAATTGTTTATCTTATCGACCTCATTCAATCATGTGTTCATCTGTTCATTCATGATTGTGTTGAATTTATTTAAGTTAAATATGTCTTATTCATGCAGTTACGCTTGGAACAGTTGGTTCCCGCCGCAACGCGCGTACTTAATATCTAGCTCTTTCTACAATTTCCTTGAATAAAGATTGATTGAAAAAATATGAAATACTTGTAGGGCCTGTTGAGTATCCTATTTGAAATTTTTTATCATTTCTCAAAACATTTCTTAAGAACATTTCTTAAAAACAATTCTTTTTAAGACTCAAAAACTTGATTGGTTAGCGATTGAAAAATTTTAAAAACTCGTTTTTTATGTTTTTATATAATAAACTATATTTTTGAGTTAGTCTTGAGTTCAGCTTTTGAAAATAGTCGTTCCAAACAAGTTTTTAAGACCTAAAACTTGAAAATTATTTTTGAGTTTAAAAAATTGAATTCAAGTAGAGTACCAAAGATGTCATTAGTTATTACGGATTTGAAAAAAAAACTTTCAATAGGTCAGCATAAAGAAAACTAGAATTTGTCTCCTGTCGCAGAAGAAAAAACACGATTTCAAAAGTTTGAACCCCTACCCTTACATATACAGAGACTCTCGATTCTTCTTAGGTTCAGCTAGTGGAAGGGATTAACATGGTCGTGATAGAAACTTTGAGCTAAAACTCTCCTAATTTGTAGTTTTGGCGATATTACGTTTTCACTCACCAGATGTTTTTAAGAGCTGGTTTAAAGTACAAGCTTGAAATATTATATTGCCGCTTTTCAAATAAACCTCTTTTGACAGTAATGTGAATTCGTAGTTGGTTTTTATTTAAGCATTTCATGATTTATTGAGAAGGAAAAGAATTGGGAATTGAATGGAAGAGATTGAATCAGATGCTGCATCCTGAGAGCATCCTTATTAAAGCACGGATGCCAAAATTAGATTATTTGCATCGTATAAACGTACATAGAACTGAAATCCATATGCATATCATTCATGATGACACGGACACGGCAGTGAAGCTTGCGATGAAATTCACCACGTTGCTTATTAGTTTATTACATAAACTACATGTAAGGGTTTGATCAGTTTTCTGATCACTAAAGTACGTATCACTCACTTGACTTTAGATGGTGCTGAGAATAGAGTCAGGACTGGGAGGGATTGGGATTTCTACAGTCCCTTCAAGCATGAGTAAAACCTTCTTCATAGAAGGGCGCAACGACGGTTCATCCTGGATGCACCAAAGTGCCACTTTAATCATCCGTTCAAATTGCCTTGTGTCGACCTCTTGTTCACCCACTAGTTTTCCATGCTCACCACTCTCAAAACAATGGTAGGCTAATTCATCCAAAACAGCCTCCTCCTCTGGAAGACTCCAATCCACATTCCTTCGACAACATATGATCTCCAACAAAACAACTCCGAAGCTGTAAACATCAGCTTTAACAGTTACTGGCATTTTCCTATGCCACTCTGGTGCAACATATCCCTTGGTTCCTCTGATGCCAGTTGTGGTTCTTGTTTGGTCTGCCTTAAGCAGCTTCGCCAATCCAAAGTCGGATATTTTCGGGCACATGTACTCATCCATCAGAATGTTTTGGGGCTTTATGTCACAATGAATAATCTGTGTATCACACTCTTCATGGAGGTAAAGAAATCCTCGTGCTATGTTGCGAGCAATTCTCATTCTTTCTTCCCAACAAGGCTGTCTGTCAGGTGCGAAGAGTACATCTGCAAGTGAGCCATTGCTCATGTACTCGTATACCAAAAGCCTCTTTGGTCCATCAAGACAGTATCCAAGCAGACGGACTAAATTCTTGTGATGGGTTTTCCCAATGACTTTCAGCTCAGTCTGAAATTCTTTTTCGCCTTCAGCTGCAACCTTCTCTAGTTGTTTGACAGCAACTGGCTTTTGGCTAGCCAAGATCACTCCTTTATAAACTGTTCCAGACGATCCTCTACCAACCTCTTCTCTAAAATTGTAAGTAATCTTCTCTAACTCTTCATAAGTATATGGTCGCAGAGCGATGTCCTCATTCCATTCAGAGTCGCGCATGGGAGCATTCACTCTTTTATAAGCCCACACATTATGTTTGCAAAGCAAAACTACAGAAATCACAAACAAAATAGATCCGAAAGCAGCAAGCGAGAGACTAATAATCAGGATGTCAGTTCTTCCTTTCCTCTTGCTTCTTTTTTCAGGAATTCTATTTGTGTCTGGAGTAGTTGCAGATGTAGCTACCTTGATGAGAGCTATGTTTGAAGTACTAACCTTTCTTCCATATCTTAAAGGAAGCCTCTGCTTTCTGCAGCTTGTATCATCAAAAAGTGCGGCTTCACAATTACAGTCCTCCAAACAGGCTCGTTTGCAAGCTTCTTTGTCTGATAATGTCAAATCCACATACGAAATGTCTTCCCATGTTGTGCTTTCCAATTCCTCCATTGTGTATGTGGAAGTTTTGTTTTTGTATTCGCAACCATCTGCAACAAAACTCCTCGAACAGCCTGACGTCTGATTTCCCTGGTTGGCAGATACGAATCCAGGAAGACATCTACACGTAACTTCAAGATCTGATGAGACACAATAGCTATTTAATTTGCATACGCCTTTAGGGTCACACTTGTCCTTGGAAGATTCCCATTCCTTTGAGTTGCTCCCGTTGTGATTCAAATCATGCGAATACAATCGAAATATTCCATCTGCATCAATTCTCATAAGATAAATTGTTGCTTGATCAGCAGGAAGACCTCCATCTGTTATATTCTTGATATTCGAACGGGCATCATCTAGCAAGTAGAGATGGCCATCAGCAGCAAAATTAAGTGTCACGTTCTTTCCTCTGCCATTCGTTCCAGATGAATAGTAGGAATATGGAGCTGTGTCTGGAGTATTTACAGGGTATTGGACAAGGTTTCCATCGGCTTGCATTTTGAGACGGAAAATGCCAGTTGAGTGATCAGATTCTGATTTAGCAGAGAACAGCTCGTCCTCAGCAAACAGGCTCTGACCCGGCAAAAGGGTGTCAGTCGGGTGCTTAAAACTTTGCCATATTATGTCTTGACTAGCATTGTATATCACAAAATTGCCCGAATCAAGCATGGAAGCCGAAGAACCAGAGGTATACTCTATCACGAAACTTTTGCTTTGTGTTGATGTCAAGGAAAACCCATCACTTGTGAAGTCCAAAGTAACATTGCTGGAGAGTGGAGGGTCGTCTCGCTTCGCAGTCCACACTATAGTTGTTCGGGGGATTCCAGCAAGAAATATCCCCACAGCATAGCCATTTCCTTGCTTGTAAAATCCAAAGGCGTATACACCAGAACGTGACAACCACGAGGAGTTGGTGGTCGGCATTAAGGAAGATCCACGGCTGATATTCGACTCCATTTGTTGTGCTTGAGCAACAACAAATGCCATGGCAATAACAAAGCAAACCATAAAAGGCATTGAATAAGATCTGATCAACGTGAGTTGAGAAAATTGTGGTTGCAGTATGAAGTTTCCCATTTTTGAGTTGCTTTAATATTAGAAAGATCAATGCTTGAAATGATTGATCTGAAGAAGTCAGTTTTTCCTGTTGAAATTATACCCACAAGTCAAGTCGTTTCGTTTGGAGTACTCCCAGACTTTTCCAGGCTCCCGTCTTTGAAGGGATCTCCAATTGGGGCCCCTAATGGAGGAGAGTAAATAGCACGGAATAAGTTCACTGTCATGTGACATCAATCAAATAATATCATATTATATGGAGAAAAACATAGATACGGCATGACATTATTGTATCGGGATGCCACGTTAGTGATGAACAATGTTGCATACAAGCCTTTCTCCTAAAGGAGCCCACCACCTTGTGAGTTGTGAATTTCAAATGCATAAAGTAAATTGCACGCCACGTGAAATTCCAATCCAACTATATCATATAGTCTACGATAGAATACCTGGAAAGGGCAGTGAAACTGACTGCACTTGTTTTCTTCGGAGATGGAGATAGCAAGGACTATTCTTCTTCTTCTTCTCTGAATTGACAGGACTAATTATCAAACCGAGTTTGGAAAAGAAAAACTTGCTTTTGATTGGAGAAATTACACATTTATTCAAATTATAAGACTATTCTGAAGAGAGACTAAGTTTTTTATTTATTTTAGAGTACATAACTTATTTATATGGCATGTGATGTCATGGTTGTTTTGTTCAGAGTGTTGCTAATCTCACACAGTCTTATTTCCCCATCTCACCTCATATTCTCACCCATTAATAAAAGTTGAAAAATAAAAATGTGTTGCAGCCTATTTTATCTGACAAAGAGAATAGGGCCGGCGGCAAGGGTAGAGAAATTTAGAGAGATGTGTTTCTAGAATTATAGGGGAATGTGTGTGTTATCCCTTCTACATAGTGCCTTTATTTATAGTAATAAAGGAGAGAAGATATTCCTTCATCCCCAAGGAATACAAGTTGTAATAGGAAAGGATAACTAGAATCCAATCTAATCTAGGATTTACACAATCACACTTAAACTAGGAAAGTTTACAACACTCCCTCTTGAGTGTGTAAATGCTCAGGGTAGATTTAGCATCATGCAGAAGTTGAGGAAGTCGACTCGTCGACACTAATTCTAAGAAACAACGCTTATTCTCAATAAGGTAAGAACTTGCATAAGTAAGTAAGTCTCACTAAAAACTCCTAAGGCGGTGGCAAAAACCTAAGTAGGGACAAAATCCATAGTCTAATAAAAAATGCGTGAGAAATGCAAAGTCAAAAGAAAAGTCTACAGGACGTCATTAAGGATATGACCAACCCAAGGTGGGTGCCTAGTTAAAACCTAGTTAGGTAACAAAAGCCCAGTGGAAAAAATGCTCATAATCGTAGGGAAAAAGAGTACATTAAGATCAAGCAAGTATTCTTCAGGATACTCCCTCTAAGTTTGACACAATTCCAAAGAGAAATTGCAATTTTACAACTCAGAAAGTTTACGCATACCAATTCGATGAACAACCTTCTAAAACGTTGTCTTCGGCAGTGATTTGGTGAAGAGGTCAGCCAAATTGTCTTGTGAACGGATTTGCTTGACTTAATCTTCTGGTGCTCTTGTTGTTGACGTGAAAAGAAGAACTTCAGCGCAATGTGCTTGGTGTTGTCTCCTTTGAAGGAACGTCTTCAAAGATCATCTTCATGACATCAATGATGGGATAAAGATCGCAAGAGCTTTGAAAATGGCCTACTACTACTCTCAACCAAAAGCATTCCCGAGTTGCTTCATGTAAGGCGATAATTTCAACATGGTTAGACAAAGTGGCAACTAAGGTCTGTTTAGTTGACCTCCAAGAGATTGTGGTGCCTCCAACGGCAAAGACATAACCCGTTTGAGAACGCGCCCTGTGTGGATCAGACAAGTATCCTGCATCGGCATAACCAATAAGGCGAGAATCAACTCGAGAAGCAGAGGGTGTGGCATCACTCAAGGATCCATAGGGATAGAACAAGCCCAAATTCGTAGTACCTTTAAGGTAACGTAAAATGTCTTTCACACTAGTCCAATGTCTGTGTGTTGGTGCATTACTGTATCTTGTCAAAAGATTAACAACTAAGGAGATGTCGAGTCTAGTGCATTGAGCTAAGAACAATAAAGCGCCTATCGCACTTAGATAAGGAACTTCATCATCCTTCTTTGGACGGAAGGGATCTCATTTTGCATTTAGCGATCGAACGACTATAGGAGTACTCGAAGGCTTCGCTTTATCCTCACTAAAGCGGTGCAACACCTTCTGAGTGTAGTTCGATTGATGTACTAGGATTCCATCCGAACAACTCTCTATCTCGAGACCAAGATAGTTTCGAGTCTTACCTAAATCTTTCATCTCAAATTCTGACTTTAGGTGGGTGGCAGTTCTCGCGAACTCTTTAGGAGTTCAGATGAGATTCATGTTATCGACATATACTACAACAATCGCAAATCCAGAATGTGACTTCTTAATGAACACACAAGGGCATAGTTCGTTATTCACATATCCCTAACTAGTCAAATACTCACTCAGACGGTTATACCACATTCTTATGGATTATTTCAAACCATATAGTGAATTCCTCAGTCGAATTGAGAGCATGTTTTGGGTTTTGGAGATATTTGAACCAGTCAATGTAAGTCATTCGGGAACTTTCTTATAAATTTCCGTATGAAGATCCTTATAGAGATACGCGGTTACTACATTCATTAGCTGCATACTTAGTTTTTCGAAAACTACCAATCTGATAAGGTAGCGAAAAGTAATCAAATCTATAACGGGTGAATAAGTTTCGTCATAGTCAATCCCGGAGTGTTGTAAGA
Source organism: Crataegus laevigata (assembly GCA_963580275.1). Classification (NCBI taxonomy): domain Eukaryota; kingdom Viridiplantae; phylum Streptophyta; class Magnoliopsida; order Rosales; family Rosaceae; genus Crataegus; species Crataegus laevigata. The sequence goes on from OY756938.1 coordinate 5,898,532, forward strand.
AGCCTTGTGCAACAAGATGAGCTTTGTAAATCACAATTTTGTTCTTCTTATTACGCTTTCGAACGAAAACTCACTTGTAGCCAACGAGCTTCACATGTGGACGAGTAGAAGCTACAAATCTAAACACCTTACGTTTCGCAAGGGAATCGAGTTCGACTTGGATTGCTTGTTTCCAGTTTGACCAATCAATTCTACGTCGACATTCATCAACGGAATGCAGTTCAATGTCATCGCTCAACATGATTTCAGAAGCTACTGCAAATGCTAATGCATCGTCGACAATCATCTCATTTCTCTACCACACATCATCTAAGCTAAATAATAGACCAAAATCTCACGATTCTCGGGAGGATGATTCGTCTCTTCAAGGACGCTCCCATAATCTAGAATTTCCTTATGATTTTGATAAAATGAGTAAACGATAGTCGGATTCACGGTAGGCTCTTCGGGACCTTGTGCCGTAGATTTCCTCTTCCTGGGGTGTGAATCATTTGAACCAAGAGGTCTACCATGCTTTTGTGTAGAGGCAAATGATTGGCTAACCACTAATGTACATGGATCACCAAGATTGAGGTCCCGAGCTTCTAGGAGGGAAGTCTATTGTACATTTGGTACATCCATCTTTGCATGCATTCGCAGTTCGAATGTGTGATTTTGTCACGCGCGCTAGATCAGTGAAAGCATCTGGCATATTCTGAACTATGCTTTGGACATCTAATATCCACTGCACTTCAGTTTCAGACTGAGCGGTGCGGGGATCTCAATGAGACAAAGTGGGAGTCATCCACGATAATTCGCGTCGTACTTCAGGAACGTTGACATTCTTATCTCCCCCTAACAACGGGAAGACTGTCTCATAAAAGTGACAATCTATAAAATGAGCAGTAAACAGATCACCTGTCAAAGTTTCTAAGTACCGAATAATCGAAGGAGAATCATATCCAACATATATTCTCATCCTTCGTTGAGGCCTTATTTTTCTACATAAGGGTGGCAAGATTGGCACATATACCGCGCAACCAAAAATGAGCAAGATGCGATATGTCGGGCTCGTATCCGGTTACCAACTGAAGGGCACCAAATGGTTGTGTCGCAAGCCTTAGGCGGACCAACTTTGCTGCGTGCAATATTGCATAGCCCCAAGCAGCGATTAGGAGCTTGGTACGTATGACTAACAATCGAGCAATCATTCGTAAGCGCTTAATGAAAGCCTCTGCTAGGCCATTTTAGGTGCGAACATGGGGTACGTGATGTTCAAGTTCAACCCCAACCAACATGCAATAGTCATCATAAGTTTTAGATGTGAATTCTCTAGCATTATCCAATCGAATAGATTTGATTGGATAATCGAGTGGTGAGCCATGAGCTTGATAACCTGAGCCAACAGTTTGGAGAATGAAGTACATATGTGACCAACGTGTGGAAGCGTCAACCAAAACCATAAAGTATCTAAATGGTCCGCATGGAATGTGAATCGGTCCACAAATGCCCCTCTAAATCTGTTGTAGAAAAATGGGAGGATTCAAACGAATCTTGTCATAAGAAGGATTAGTAATAATCTTTCCCATATAACATGTTTGACATGCTATTCCTTGGATCGAACCTAAACTTCGAGTTAGTGGATGCTCGTATGATGTTTTGAGGATTCAGCGCATCGCTATTCGATCAGGATGTCCCAAACGATCATGCCAAAGTGTAATTCTATGCACGGTCCCAGTACTAGGGCTGGCCACATAGTGGCATTCTATGGGGCGTATGGTCGTAGTATACAGACCACTCGAGATACGCTCCATCTTCTTTAGAATACGCTTCTGGCCATATTTGTAAGAAGTTATGCACATAAATTCAACTCCGCTTTCTACGTGGGTTTCAACGCGGTAATTATTTTCTCTAATGTCCTTGAAACTTAGCAACGTTCTTCCAGAACGTGGAGAATAGAGTGCCTTAGAACTGGTCAAGATTGTACCATTGGACAACATTATACGTGCCTTACCTTATCCTTCAATCAGGTTGGATGGTCCTGAGAGGGTTGTTAGAGGTGCATTCCTAAGTATGAAGTTAGTGAAATATGTTCACACAAAACGGTGTGCGTGGTTGCTCTATCTGCTAGACAACTAACTTTCCCACTAGTCATACCTAGAATGAAAAATTAATTTGAATCGGTTACATGCATAAAAGTTCATAAGACAATTTATCAATTCAAAATAATTTCATTTATTCAAGGATGGTAATTAATTAAAACTTAATATCCAAAAAACAAATCACCAACAAATAATCCAAACATAAAGGAAAATTGTTCAAAAATCAACCAAAAACAAAAAAGAATGGGGGTTCGGGCATTAAGTGGAATTTGGCCCCATTGTGCAATTTTAACTAACTAAAATTGTCTATGTCTAAGATTCTAATCTTCCATAGGGGTGATATCCTCTTAAAAGGCAGAAACCTCCATCTTTGTAGTCTCCGGTTCGTCCACTTGCATGAAGTTTGATTCAAACTTCTTATGACGAGAATGATATTCATCTACAACCTTATTGGGAGCTCGGAAAACACGAGACCAATGGTCCTTTGAACCACAACGATAGCACATGTCTACATCCATGGTTTCAAGTGCTTTGCCCATATTCTTGAAGTTTGATGCCTTGGGAGCGAGGTTTGAGCGCTTATGGGCTTTGTTTCCTCCCTTGGATGGGCCTTGACTCTGTTGACCTTGGTGGGAGGGCTTCTGGCCACCCCTACAATGCCTCTTTTGGCATTTTGGGTGTTGATTTGTTCTATAATGTGCTTCAAGCACAACAGTCACCTAGTAGGTCGAGCTTGATGATTCTTCATCAACAACTGGTTCTACTTTTCAACAAGAAGTAAAACAAAGATCAAATCTGAGAACTTAGTGAACTTTTGAGCTTTATATTGTTGTTGCAGGACAATATTAGAAGTAGAGAAGGTCAAATAGGTCTTCTCCAAGAGATCCTCTTTGGTCAAAGTTTCATTACAAAACTTGAGAAGTGATTGGATTCGACAAACTTCATAATTATATTTATTCACAGACTTAAAGTCTTGGAAGCGCAAATGCTGCCAGTCATGTCTTGCTTCAGGCATGAATATGTCATTTTGGTGATCAAAACGATCAGCCAAAGCGACCCATAGTGCACATGGATCCTCCCCAGCAAGATAGTCAGTTTGCAGAGCGTCATGGATATGTCTTCGGATGAAGATCATAGTAGTGGCTTTTTCAGCTTCACCAATAGGATCGGCCATCTGTTCTTTAATGGCGGGACACAAATTTTTTACAGTGAGGTGGAGCTTCACATCTTGGACCCACTTGAGCTAGTTCCTTCTAGATACCTCCAAAGAGGTGAAGTCGAGTTTGTTCAAATTCGATATGTTCCTATCACAAAATAGATGAACAAGATGTGATTAGTGGAATGGAGAAATAATCAATCCATTCACATAGGAGTAGAACATACAGGTTCTGATAGACATGTATTGGTTTAATTTTGCATGTTTATAAGAAACTTTAGATTCATATGTTCTGAAGGATTATTTTAGAGAAACATGTTCATTTAAGCAATATCATTAGCATGCAATTAACAAATTAAAGGCGGAATCATGCTTGCATATACTTAAAAACAAAACATTACCCATGAATGTTCAAAGCCTAGTAGATTGGTGAACCTTTAAACAACTCAAAACAAGTGAGTTGAAATTAATACCTTTGTAGATTCCTCTTTGCATAAGCAAAGGCTAATCACCCAAAGAGAGGGCCTTCATTCCTTGCATCTTAAAACTATGGATTTATATAGAAAGGATAGGTTCTCTAAGTTCTCAAAATTGAGAACCTCTAAGTTTCTACACCAAGGTTTTGATTAAGAAGAAAATGAGTGACCTTGGAGGAGCTAGAGTGCTAGCTAAACCCTCCAAGGGTGGCCGGCCATTTCTAGAGAGAAGGGAGAGCTTTTCTTCTCTCCAATTTCCCAAAAACAAACCTTAATGAATTTTGGCTATAAAGTCATATTTATACCTTAATTCATTTGAGTGGCAAACTTGTAAATAAGTCCAAGTTTGCTACCCTTCACAATATGGCCGGCCTTAGGGATTTTATTGGGCAATTTGGCCTTTGTGAATCATTATTCATTAAGTTGTCATACAACTTAAGTTAATGGACTTGACGTTCGAAGCCCATTGGGCCTTAAGGTCCAAAACTATCCCGAGGTCTTTAACGAACTCATTCGTTTGATTAATTAACATATTAATTAATCCTTGCCATAAATAATTAAACCATTTAATTATTCTTACTCATCTCCGTTAAATCTTCAATCTTTACCTTACACGGTGTACGATCCATTAGGTTCCTTTTAGCGAGGCAGTGGGCGATTCAAACTCTTTTAAATCGATTGTGAATTTGGAACTAACTTTCAATTCTCCCTTTAGTGTTTATACACGTTTAGGGCTTCCACAAACCATGAGTGACACCTAGCAGCATATCATGGTTACCCAAGCTAATCAGAAGAGGTAGAGAACCTATTCAGTTTAGGATTACAAATGCAATACAGTCCTTCTCTAATACAATACTCTTGACCACATTGTTTGGCTTGATAGTTTATTCATGTCTTCTATCCAATGTGAATCTCGTGCTTATATGATTCTATTGAATGTGATCTGGAACACATTCCAACATCTCATTCATACTCTGGCCAGAGATTCTAAATCATATCATAGAGTATTCTCCCTTAACGGTTTGAAGGTTAGAGATCCCTTGTTGTGCATTCACTTGTCTCCATGACTAGATAGCTTGACCCCAACCATGTCGTGGACACTCCAAAGGAATGCCATTTGACACGATCAAAGATCAAGGACCTAACCACAAGACAACTATGATGCCTCAGGTCAAAGGACTAATTTGCATTATCCTAACCATGAGTTCTCACGTGACATGAATATGAGAACTCGTCGTTGATCGTGTTCAGTGAACTCATTCTCTATTGAGCACCTACGTACTTGTCTTGGTGTCACTCACACCAATGACTCGAGACTAGTCACTCTCCCTGAGAGAAGACATAGCACGTACTGATCTTAACGGACTGTCAATGCCCAATTGGCAATCCTATGATCATAAACGTTTAGGATGTGTCTACGAAAGAATGGTCTCATGAATCTAACTTCTTTTAGATTGCATTCTCCCAATCACATATTCCTTGGACTTTATCGTTTAAGCATATAACATTTATATGAGACCGCTTAAACAATAATCTTTGCCCTTTATATTAAACTAGATTAGTTTAACATGTGAAATGTCCATAAAGTATCATCATATGATTGGTTTTAGGGCACATTTCCAACAATCTCCCACTTGCACTAGAGCCAATCAGCTTGGTCATCAGTGATTATACCTCTTCTGCAGTCATTTCAAAAATGGCTGAATAGTAGGCCTAGACAATGGATATCTATATGTTATCCATAGAAGCAACCTTGAGAATAACGACGTCACCATTATACATGATTCCCAATCATGTGGTTTAGTCTCTCATATGAGTTCGGACCTTGATGAGACCTTGATTCCCTGGCTTGAGCTATCGCCCCATTAGTGTCATACACTTTCTGGTTGGAACCGAATAGATAGTTCATAAATGAACTTTCCCATCCAAACAACATTGTTGTAAGCTTCTATATGGCAATATATTTTGCATCCATAATGGAATACACTAAAGTCATTACTTTAATGTTTCCATCCAAATATCTCTTTAGTCATAATAAAGAGATATCTGTTTATCTCTTCATTCATAATGAAGAAACATCCAATGATGGATTAGATTCATAATCTAATACATTTACGCTTCCATTACGTTACTCTAATTCTTCCTCATTCTTTGAGGAATCTATCCTTTAGTATTTCTTAAATACTTAAGGACTCACTTGACAGTTGCCATGGTTCTGATCCTGGGCTTGCACTAATATCGTCTTGTACCGTTCTAGGTACAACTTATATCAATGTCTTTCATACAATATGAAATACATAAATCACCTTTCTGCGTATGCATAAAGGATTCTATTTACGCATTATTTCTTTGGGAGTCAAAGGGTACATTCCCTTTGAGAAGAACAATTTCCTAGTCTCACTAGAATTGTCATTCTAATTGAAGTTTATCATCATATGAGAAACTTCCTAGCATCTCTTGTCTATTATAGACTATATCTCCCATATTTATTCTATCGTTTATAGAATGTTTAAAGTCATAACTTTAACGAAGAAGTATTCATTTCATTTTCCAAAAAAATTAATATATCATATATATTTAAATTTAGGAATATGATTAACTCCCACTAATCTTTTGTAAACCTAGTAAACAAAAGATTCATTTACATCTTTATGAGAAATCAAACGATTTGATCTTTCTTCATAAGACGCTTGTAGCTCCCACTAGCTTGCTAAGATCCATGATGGATGGATCTCTACAACTTACATGTCTTGTGATTCATAGTTTTAGACATACATTATCAAGACTATCTTAATAATGGTTTAGGAAACCCATATTATGTCCAAACATTGAATCATCATTTAGTTGTAGCTAGTGATCCTCGAATTAATAGAAACTAAGACTATATCAAAGATGGTTTCTTCAAAGTCAACCATACTCTTTGAGTGTAGTTACCTTAAGCTACCAATTAGCTTTTAAGGTTTCATTATTTCGAGTCAAATGGTATTTTACCATTTCCTTGAGTATATATCGTATATACACTCAATGTAGTCATAAGGATTTTCATTCTTATTTCTTTCGAATTAAGAGGTGCAACTCTATGACATAGTCATAAAGTTCAAACCATTCAACTAAGACGGTTTATAAATCCTTCTTGACTACCTTGGAGCTTGTGGTATAGGAACTAGGTTGTTATATTTGTTGATTACTATCTTGTCTCTCAAAGAACCCATTCTTTGAGTTCTATGTCTCGTTCATTTGTGTTTAGGCAAATCATATTGTAGGATTACAATGAACTATCCAACAAAACAACATTTGTTAGTTGGTTTATAGAAGCGATATCCAAAGGTTAATTTAAGGATATCCCACAAGATTGTTATCAAACAAATATTGCTCATCAGCACACAACCCCAAATCTTTAACATGCTTAAGATTTGTCTTTCTTTCCAACTACATCTTTATGGAGTCACGAAAATTTTGGAAGATCTTCTAATTCACAATCACATTGTTTTAGAAGTATATATATATATATTCTATATATGGGTATTAGATAATAATCAACGAACTAAATCATATTTGAGTACGTTCTTTTCCTAATGGAAAAATTCATTATCTTATGATGCTACCTTCCTTGACATCTTTCAAGGAAACGTATCTAAAGTGTTACCTTTCCTTGGATCAAATCTAAGGAGTTAAATACTTTAGACGTCTTACTCATCAACTTACATTTCTTGAATTCTTTGAAACCTTTTGCAAAGTATTCGGACTTGTGTTTATTCAAAGTAAACTATAGTCCAACCGAGAGTGATCTTCGGTGAATGTCATATAACATAAGTAGTATTATGTTGTGGACTAGTGCCACTAACATCTAAGTGAATTAACCTCAACAACTTTGTGATTCTTTCTTCTTTCCAAAAGAATAAAGATTCGAACATTTCGCCTCTTTACAATTTTAACAAGAAGGCATTGGATCCGGATCTAACGATCCAAAGCATCCATCCATAACCAACTCGTAATTTATGTTTTAGAGGTATCACAACTTAGTTGGGATTAGTCACTACCTTGCAACCTTTTGGGTTTTAAGCATCGTTATATTCTTAAACAGTTAACACTACCACATCTTCTCTACTATAGAGACAATTAATTAGATTACAATAATCTAATCATTCTTTGTATGGTAGTTCATATGAGGAAGTAAGTACTATCCGCTTTCGCAGAGATCTATATTTTATTCACTTTCCGAATGTGAAGTACTTTCTCTTCTCTCATTAATCTTCTACTTCTTATTAGCCACACTTTTACAACGATTTGTAAAACATAGTTACTAATACAGAATCAAGCATTCAAGTAGAAGAACCAACTGTTATGAACTTTTCAAGAACATTCTTCAACACCTTCGAAAGGTGTGTTCTTGACACTTGCAAGACATTTCTTGCAAATACCCCTTCCAATATCCATCCTTTCATAAAGAAAGTTTGTTCCCTTGGAGTTATTTTGTCTTTTTCATTTAACTTCTCCTTTGACTACAATAGTCATGGTCCCTAAACTCCCACTATCTCTTTTGAAACTTATTTCAATTGTGTTTTACACATCAAACGATTTGGAGAGCGTGTGGTTATTGTTCACTATATAGTTTACAATAAACTTAGTGAACGATTAGGATAGGGACACAAAAGTGAAGTCCTTGCCTAGTTTCCGTCTCGTTAAGTGGTTTAACACTTCAACACTCAATGATTCAAAATCATCATAAGTCCATGTTGATGGACTATTTTTGTCAACCAATCATTATGTTCTAAACATAATTACAAACATTCAAGAGTTGTTCAAGGCAACTCTCATTTCTTCATACAACGATTTGTAAGTGAAGAATCATGGCACATAAAGTGTCCATGCCCTTGTGCTTTCTTCTCAAGTTCCTTGTTCATGTAACAAAGAGACAAGCACTTAATGTTTGCGTTGATTAAGGGCTGTTCAAAGCAACTCTTATTTCTTCATACAACAATTTGTATTTGAAGAATTATGACAATAAAATTGTTGTCCTCTTTATGATAGACTTATCTAACATGTTCTTCCAATGATACATTTATCAATAGGAAGATTGTGAGGATGAGACTACTTAGGCACTTGTACAATCCATTCAAGACAATCTATGGGATTGTGGTACCAAGTTCGGAAACTAAAGTATTCGGCTTTTCTTTGTCAAGTATTGGATAGCGTTTGCAAATATATTGGTAAACAAATACATAACGAATATAAATTGATTGATTTTAAGCTATTTGATTCGGGTCTTTAAATCATAATAGCACCACCCACTATTTTTGGCAAATTCCATATCCCTCATCGGAATTCGAGAGTTTTGGAGGAAACTCTTAGTAGGTTATGGGAGACTCACTATTACCAAGCCCACCTCACGATGATACGATGTTGGCTAGCATTAATAACAATGAGAGAGTACGCTTACTCATTTACATCTTTATGTAAGACCCCATCTAATTTGGCCTCTAGAGAATGTCACCTCACAATGATATGATGTTGGCTCCATTGCACTTAGTTAAGTCATTCCCACCATGCGAGTTCAAGTTAGGGGTTCAAGAACAACCTCACGATGATACGATGTTGGCTATTCTTGTTGCCTACCTTTCACAACATCATGTATGTGTATAGAATCCTCCCCGAGTGTAAGCATGCACTTTGTACTCCCCCATGATAGGGTGAAGCCGATGTACACGTCACAAACGTTCAGACCTACCACGGTGGAAGGCCACGAAAGAGTGTTCAAAAGCACTCTCACGCTTATCAACTTAATATTGGTTAGGTTGAGGGTTTTTAGGTCTCATCACATATTAATATACATTTTAATCCAATTAAAACATTTTTGGTCCTATCACAACTATTGGTCCATATGATTTATTTAGTTGTATATAATACTCCCACTAAGCTTTTAAAACGGTTTTTAAAGCAAGAGTACATGATACTACTAACATAAGATTTGCATTCATTGATGGACTATATAGTTGCCTTAGGGCCTTAGGATGACTATGAACCTTTTATTTAGATCCAACACGAGCCTTGTGTTGAATCTCGGACTAGGGATGGTGATTGATTTTAGTTACGCGTTTAATCATATTTAAGGCGTGTTGTCTTAGGGGCGTTGGACCCAACTACTTCATTTTCATGCATATCATATAAAGCAAGAAATAAGTACTTCAAAGTAAAGAAGAGCTTATGCTCTTTTACAACAATTGATCAAATCAAATTACTTTAAATTAAAGAAGAGCTTATGCTCTTTTACAACATTTGATCTAATCAAATTACAACCAAAATCTAATCTACACATTCCCATGGTTCAAACAAATTTGAAACGGCCTTTCACATAGCTCAATTATCGTAGGCTTAGGTTCATAATCACCCTTTAATTAATTAACACTTTAACTAATTAAATTGAATGCAACATTTTTCATTTGGTTTTTGTATCCATAAAATTTGATTTTAAATGGAGCTAACTAAATGAAAATCCAATTCTCATTTAAAGAGACAAAACAATTTTTGTTCTCTATTTAATTTGGGCCTAAATGTAATGACCTCAACTTATTTGGGCCATTGTGCAATTAACCTCAACTTTTGGGCTATTTTTCAATTAGCCACAACTTTTGGGCCATAGTGCAATTAACCACAACTTTTGGGCTATTTTGCAAAAACTTAAACGTTTGGGGTCACTTTGTAAAAACACAAAAGTACACTACTTCATGTAATCACAACTAGAACCCAAAATTTTTCACAAATGTAAAAACTTCATTAAAGGAGCAAAACAATTTGTCCTTTAGCGTTTTTGGACCTAAACGTAAAAACGTAAACTTTTGGGCCAAAGTGCAAATACACAAAAGTATCAAAACTTTATGTAATTGCATGAAAGCCCCAAAAGTACTCCCACTAGGGAGTGGCCGGCCTTGGAGAAGACTTGGTGTGATGTGTGTGTTGATTTGTAGTTTTGACATAAAGCATGCATGTGGTGTGTGTGAATGGGATTTAAACCTTACACACCCATTAATGTTTCTTACACCTTTCAAACAAATATCTAACATATATTCAAAGTTTTTGACTAACATTAAAAATATTAATCATTAATAAATATATGAAAATATCTTATAACAAAACTTTATGAAATAATTCAAAACTTTGAATCAAAACCACAAGCTTTATTGTTCTTGGCAAGAACATCAAGAACAATGAAGAACATTCATGAGAAACCCATAAAAGTTCCATGAACATTTTTCACCCAAAAACATTTCAAAATCACTTAAACTTAAGGGAAATAACATATAACCAAACTAGGGTACTTAGGGGTCCCAAAAGTTACTTGAAAACACTTTTAACAAGTCAAACAAGAACCCAAAAAAATCACCCTTTAATTTTGGCCGAAATTCCCAAAATTCATGGCACCAAATTTTAGCTTCAATATTCATGCTCATATGAACTACATCTACAACATTTGAGATGCCAAATTTTCCAACAAAATTTACATTCATAAAACAAGAATAAAGTTTGTAACATTTTACAACTTTTAAATCACATATTATGAACTACAAAACCCAAAAGGATTCACCAACTACTAGACCTAGGCTCTGATACCACTTGAAGGATTATTTTAGAGAAACATGTTCATTTAAGCAATATCATTAGCATGCAATTAACAAATTAAAGGCGGAATCATGCTTGCACATACTTAAAAACAAAACATTACCCATGAATGTTCAAAGCCTAGTAGATTGGTGAACCTTTAAACAACTCAAAACAAGTGAGTTGAAATTAATACCTTTGTAGATTCCTCTTTGCATAAGCAAAGGCTAATCACCCAAAGAGAGGGCCTTCATTCCTTGCATCTTAAAACTATGGATTTATATAGAAAGGATAGGTTCTCTAAGTTCTCAAAATTGAGAACCTCTAAGTTTCTACACCAAGGTTTTGATTAAGAAGAAAATGAGTGACCTTGGAGGAGCTAGAGTGCTAGCTAAACCCTCCAAGGGTGGCCGGCCATTTCTAGAGAGAAGGGAGAGCTTTTCTTCTCTCCAATTTCCCAAAAACAAACCTTAATGAATTTTGGCTATAAAGTCATATTTATACCTTAATTCATTTGAGTGGCAAACTTGTAAATAAGTCCAAGTTTGCTACCCTTCACAATATGGCCGGCCTTAGGGATTTTATTGGGCAATTTGGCCTTTGTGAATCATTATTCATTAAGTTGTCATACAACTTAAGTTAATGGACTTGACGTTCGAAGCCCATTGGGCCTTAAGGTCCAAAACTATCCCGAGGTCTTTAACGAACTCATTCGTTTGATTAATTAACATATTAATTAATCCTTGCCATAAATAATTAAACCATTTAATTATTCTTACTCATCTCCGTTAAATCTTCAATCTTTACCTTACACGGTGTACGATCCATTAGGTTCCTTTTAGCGAGGCAGTGGGCGATTCAAACTCTTTTAAATCGATTGTGAATTTGGAACTAACTTTCAATTCTCCCTTTAGTGTTTATACACGTTTAGGGCTTCCACAAACCATGAGTGACACCTAGCAGCATATCATGGTTACCCAAGCTAATCAGAAGAGGTAGAGAACCTATTCAGTTTAGGATTACAAATGCAATACGGTCCTTCTCTAATACAATACTCTTGACCACATTGTTTGGCTTGATAGTTTATTCATGTCTTCTATCCAATGTGAATCTCGTGCTTATATGATTCTATTGAATGTGATCTGGAACACATTCCAACATCTCATTCATACTCTGGCCAGAGATTCTAAATCATATCATAGAGTATTCTCCCTTAACGGTTTGAAGGTTAGAGATCCCTTGTTGCGCATTCACTCCATGACTAGATAGCTTGACCCCAACCATGTCGTGGACACTCCAAAGGAATGTCATTTGACACGATCAAAGATCAAGGACCTAACCACAAGACAACTATGATGCCTCAGGTCAAAGGACTAATTTGCATTATCCTAACCATGAGTTCTCACGTGACATGAATATGAGAACTCGTCGTTGATCGTGTTCAGTGAACTCATTCTCTATTGAGCACCTACGTACTTGTCTTGGTGTCACTCACACCAATGACTCGAGACTAGTCACTCTCCCTGAGAGAAGACATAGCACGTACTGATCTTAACGGACTGTCAATGCCCAATTGGCAATCCTATGATCATAAACGTTTAGGATGTGTCTACGAAAGAATGGTCTCATGAATCTAACTTCTTTTAGATTGCATTCTCCCAATCACATATTCCTTGGACTTTATCGTTTAAGCATATAACATTTATATGAGACCGCTTAAACAATAATCTTTGCCCTTTATATTAAACTAGATTAGTTTAACATGTGAAATGTCCATAAAGTATCATCATATGATTGGTTTTAGGGCACATTTCCAACATGTTCCTGCAGACAAACACAAATATATACACACAAAAATGCAAAAAAAAAAAAAAAAATGCAAGATAGAACTTTAGGTCTATAATTATAATTGAATTAATGAATTAGACTTCGGGCCAAATTTGAAGTGTGGGTGAAAAAAGAATAAACTTATGGGGCCTAAATAATTAGGCGAAGTAACTCAAGGTTCAAAAACTTGGACCAAATCCCACAGGTGGGCTGAGCAATATCTCTGCCGTGAGGTCCAAGCCCATATTGGGTTGGAGTTGGTCTCGGGTGGGACTGCAGGCCCACGGTGAGAACTAGCCAAGGAAATGGGTTGCTGCAGGCAAGCCCAATAACAAATTTTTTTTTTCTTTTTCTTAAGGCCAGGGGAAACCGGTGGGGTTATGGGTAGCTCTAAGCCTAATTTTTTTTTTCTTAAGGGCTGCATGCGCAAGTCCAAAGTGACAGCCCATGAAGGGCATGGATGGCTTGCGACGCATGGGAGACGGTATGAGCCCAAAAGACTCTACTGCGTCTGTGGGCCTAGTCATCACCAAAGCCTAAAAGGCTTGGGATGCATATCGAAAACTAGCAGCATAGGCAAAGCACAACGACGTGGGTGTTGTGTGAATGGGCCGACTGGAAGTCAAGGCCTGTTAAGGCTCTAGTTGAGACCTCCAAGACACCCTAGCAGCGCTGGGCGTGGGGATCCGCCGAAATTAGTCTACGGCGGAACTTCAGGCGGCGTTCCAATGTCAGGGGCAAGCCATGGTTCGTCGGAGAACCAATTAATTATCAACGGAGATGAAATCTCAACGTCAAGGAAGAGGGGAACTGAAGGAATTCAACCGAATTCGAGTGAAAAATCCATGAAATTCTTCTGGAATTTCAAGAAATCATTGGTGAGAATGATAAGTTTTGTCCAATTTACATAACTGTGGGTCGTGTCTCGTCGAAAAAATCGACGGGGAGGACCTGGGCTTCAAGCCGTGGGTCAGGACAAGGTGCTTCAAACACACCATTTGGTTCAAGGCTTGCGGATGTGGGTTTGGACATTGGGCTGGGCTTCCTAGCCCGTTGTAAGCTACTGGCCTGGTTCTAACGGCTTGCACGGTGCAAGGTCGAGGGTTTGAAGAACCCTAGGTTTCCCAATCGCAAAATTTTCTTTTTTTTTAATTATTTATAATTCAATTCATATATAATTTAATTTGATGCATATGTAATTCAATAATTTTAATGCATGTACATATATTTAATGCAATTCATGGCAAATATCAAATTCACATAATTCAACAATTATGAATATAATGCATACACAATTTATGTAGAATCTGAAATTCGAAAAACATAAAGTTGGATCATGCATTATGGTGAATGTTCATGCTATCAGGGCTGCAAAAATATCGAGATAAAAACCATTGTTTTGAAATAACTTGATTGCATGATGATATGGATGAACAGGTTTGATGTAGAAAAAAAAAATCTTCAACGTCAGATTCCAAAGCGCAGTGGTAGGAACGTGCTAATAATGTGTTGTATCGTATTTATCTGAAAAAGGGAATAGGGCCGGTGGCAAGGGTAGAGAAATTTAGAGAGATGTGTATTGTACGGGGATGTGTGTGTTATCCCTCATACATAGTGCATTTATTTATAGTAATAAGGGAGAGAAGATATTCCTGCATCCCCAAGGAATACAAGTTGTAATAAGAAATGATAACTATAATCAATCTAATCTAGGATTTACACAATCACACTTAGGGCTGGTTTGATATTGCTGTGCTTTGAAAAAAAACTGCTTCTACTGTGCTATGAGAATAAGCAGCTGTGAAATAAAGCAACAGAGTACTTGGTAAACTTTTTTGTAAAAGTGCTTTTGAAAAAAAAAATAGTATTATAGTGTTTGGTAAACTTTTATGTAAAACAGATGTGAAAAAAAGTCGGTTTTTCAAAGCTGGGTTTTGCAGCTTCTTGTTTTTGGCTTTTTTTTCACCCAAAACTGTGAAAAAAAGCTGAAGCTGAATGTTTACCAAACACAAAAAAGCTGCCAGCTTTTTTTGATAGTAGCTTTTTTCAGAATCACCTCAGTACCAAACCAAGCCTTAAACTAAGAAAGTTTACAACAAAATGATCTTTTCTCACCCACTTGATTCCTAAACTACCTTGATGTACTTTTTCTTTAATGTTTGTTAAGAGGCCAAAATTCTCACCTACAAGTCCAATTGTATCTTAAAGCTCAATTATTGCAAATGCATCGTAAGCCGAGTTTAAATTCATACGAAAATGCAAAACAAGGGGTATATTTTAAAATCATGCCACACTAATAAAATAGTAATATAATAAGTTGGACGTCTGTATAATCATGCCAAGTCAATGCAATTCATAAATATTAATTATGTCAAAGCCATATTATGACATTAACGTTATAAGTGTCAATCACGCTACTTTTGTTTGGTTCCATGAGAGGTTCTGTAACCCCACATCTTGTTGGATTCCCTGAGAGGTTCTGGAACGCGGAACTATGTGATCGTTGTTGCTCTAGCCCTGTAATTTATTACATATATGTATGAAATTGATGATTGGAAGCATACAACTAATGACTGGATGCATGAAACTGATGATTAGATGCATATGCAGATGCAATCGAGATTTATGAGTGATAATTATTATATATATATAAAGGATTGTGAAATATGATTTAAATCACATATGTTGTATTATTGTCACTCACATGATCTTTGCAGCTTATCCGGGTTTTGCTTTGTCCGATGTGCTATTCCCTTGGTGCAGGGTTATTTTGCAAAGTTACAGGTAGCGGTTAGAGAAGTTCTCATGGGTGTAGGTGTGTGCAGTGCACTAGAGACTAGGGTTTGTTTCCCTTTTCTTTGTGATTTCGTTTTTGATGATTATCTGATGTATTATGTATGAGCCCCAATTAACTTTTATGTATTATGGTATCGCTACTTTCAGCTACCACTTCCAAGCTTAGAAAAGAAAATGAGATAGAAAATAGAGGAGACCGTTGCCAAAGATGGAGTTTATGGAACCTAGTGCTGGAAGACTAGACTCACGAGGCTATTGGCCTCCTGCAACGTTATAGAAATACAACTGTTCTAACTTCTAAGTCGGAGAAAGAGATAGCAAAGACTCTTCTTCTTCTTCTTCTTCTTCTTCTTCTTCTTCTCTGAATTGACACAACTAATTATGTATCAAGATTAGTAAAACGAATACAAGTATTTATGTCTTTAAGAACTTTTGACAACTACTTCATTTGTAATTTTTGGTCTTCTTCTTCTTCTTCTTCTTCTTCTTCTTCTTCTCTGAATTGACACAACTAATTATGTATCAAGATTAGTAAAACGAATACAAGTATTTATGTCTTTAAGAACTTTTGACAACTACTTCATTTGTAATTTTTGGTTTCTACTTTTCTGAAAAATTGAAAAACTTAATACTTGTTTTTCAAAAACTTCAAGTTAAAAAAAAAATAAAAAAAAATAAAAAAAAAATAAAAGAAGAAGAAGAAAACTTAAAAGCGAAATTTTGGTTACTAGTTTTAGTTTATTTTTTTATTTTTTATTTCAGTTTTAAACTAAAAATTGAAAGTAGTTACCAATCGAGTTTTCCATTTTCGATAAAAATTAAACCAGTTGCGCAAAAGTACAATTGCAAAACAATATTTGGAGAGAATTTCTTGAATCGGAGTTGCAAAGGGGGAAACCCCCATACATAGATAACGGCAAAACACACCCGAGGGTTAATGTCTTTATTCGAGTAATAATGATTCAAAAACCTTGTTCACGCTTGTTTAGGAGATGAAAAAGAGATTAAAAAACAAAAGAAAAAAAATCTCCAATTGAAGGACGATAAATGTAGTATGGAAACAGTTCATTATTCACGTTAACATGTAAAAACATGCATTTGTAAACAATTTGTGTGCATGCAAAATTGGGAAACGACGTCAGTTTTTAAGTACCTGAAACATGAGTAAGAAAAATTCCAATCGACACAAATAGCTTTGTCCAAAACTGTCAAAAACGCGTTGTATGGTCATGTGCTCTCCTCCAATATAAAAACCTTGTCCCTTGTTTCAGATCCAGACCTAATAGAAACCTGCCTTCTTTGTACCCTTCAAAACCTGTAATTTGGGGAGAATGGCAATGTCAAGTTTCCCAGTGCAAATACTAACAGTTTAGCATATAAAATGAGGAATCGGAAGGTCAAAACAAAATTGATAAAGTTGGTGCGTCCAGCTTAAATATTAATGGCTGAGTAGAACAATATACAGGCTTGCGACTTCCTAGATCCACACATTATAATTTACTACTTTAAAAAGATCAAAACCGATAGACCAGCATAATGCATAAGATTGACAATGATACCTTCTTTATTGCTTGTCCAGCACGACTCCACCTTCGTCGCCAGGAAAAGGTATTCCGAAACTTCTCCTTTTGCCCTTAAGCGTAAGAATCTACTCAAAGGTTGAAATAAATGTGTGATTAATGTAGGTTGAAGCATGATTTCAAATATACTCAGTAAAACACTATCACCCACCTAAATGGTAAAGGCTAAAAGAGACATCCATTACCAAAGAGACAACAGCTTTAGTAATATACATATAAGAACAATGAACTGATACCGTTTACTTGTCTGAACAAAGAGCAACAAGGTTGCAATTTACTTGCTGATCACAACTGGTAGGCCAATCAAGAAACAAGATTCAAATGTTGTTAGTGTTTTAGCTTTTGGATAAAGAAGATCAAACAAAAAGATGAAGTGAAGAAGAAAATGTGAGATCTAGAGAAAATGTCGATTGAGTTCTTATGTTTCTCTACTCTGTCAACAGAGAGAGAGTTCACCGATATATATTGTGCATAACAGTTAGTAAATACAAGGCTTATTTCTATTCTATTCAAAATTAGCTCAAAAGCTTATACACTAATACTCCCCTTTAAGCTTTGAGTTGAAATGACTCCAATTTTGTCTCTGAGATAGTTGAACCTTTCCTTTGGTAAAGCCTTGGTGAAGATGTCTGCCACTTGCTCTTTGGTAGGACAGTAAACCAAATCAACAATTCCTTGTTGTAAGGTATCTTTGATGAAATGGTACCTTCTGTCAATGTGTTTTGTTCGTTGATGAAACACCGGATTCTTGGTTATGGAGATTGTAGATGTATTGTCACACTGCAAATGGGTTGTTTCTGTTTGTAATTCTCCAAAATCTTCCAATACAAATCTAAGCCAGATTGCCTCTGTAGTTGCCTCTGATGCACTGATGTACTTTGCTTCAGCAGTAGAGAGTGCTACACAGCTTTGTTTAATCGAAGCCCAAGAAAAAATCCCACTGCCAAAGGAGAAAACATACCCTGTGGTGCTTTTACTGTCATCAACTGAGCCACCCCAATCACTGTCACAATAACCAATTAGAACTGCACTTCTTCCTTTCACATATTTCAAACCATAATCAAGAGTTCCTTTGATGTATCTGAGAACTCTTTTTGCAGTTCCATAATGTTTATTTATGGGGCAATGCATGAATCTTGCAAGAAGACTGGATGCATACATTACATCAGGTCTTGTGGCTGTGAGATACAGTAAACTTCCCACTATCTTTCTGTATTATTCTTCATTTGTTGGACCATTTCCATCATCTTTGCTCAATTTTTCAACTGCAACTAGAGGTGTAGACACAGATTTGCATTCATTCAACCCAAATTTATTTAGCAGAGAAGATGCATACTTCTTTTGATGAATAAAGATGCAAGAATCGGTTTGAATGACTCCCATTCCTAGAAAATGGTGAAGTAAACCCAAGTTGGTCATCTCATACTTCATCTTCATGTCATCTTTGAATTCTCTTAACATTTCTGTGTTACTGCCTGTGTAGACAATATCATCTACATAGATAGAGACTATTATGATGTCTTTTTCTCCCTTTGACTTGATGTATAATGTTGTTTCACTAAGACTATTCTGAAAACCACATTGAGAGAAATATGTATCAATTTCCCCATACCAGGCTTTAAGTGCCTGTTTCAGTCCATAGAGAGCTTTATGAAGCCGATACACTTTATCTTTTTTGCCTTGCACCAAAAAACCTTATAGCTGATCTACATATACTTCCTCTTGCAGTACTCCATTTAAGAAGGCAGATTTGATATCAAGCTGGTACAACTTCCAGCTCTTTTGAGCAGCAAGTGCAATGAGAGTTCGGATTGTGTCCAGTCTAGCTACTGGAGCATAAGTTTCATTATAATCCAAACCAGGTTTCTGAGCATAACCTTTGGCAACCAACCTTGCCTTGTTCTTTAAGACAGTGCCGTCTAGATTCAATTTGGTTTTATAAACCCATTTAACCCCAATAACAGGCTGTACTGTTGGTCTGTCAACTAATTCCCATGTGCCATTCTTTTCAATCATGTTCAACTCATCCTGCATTGCTTTTATCCAAGATTCATCTTGAGCTGCTTCTGAATAAGTTTTTGGTTTCATAATACATAAATTGCATTGAGCAAGAACATCATCAAGATTTCTCCATTTCAGAGGTGTGTGATTATAAGCTTGTGTGCCCCTTTCATCTTCACTTATACTCTTTGAAGGTTCATCTGAGATCAATTGAGTACTGATGTAGCTAGAATCAGTTGAACATATGGTTTGCTCATGTGGAGATTGAGACACATGTGAGGGTGAAGAAGTTTCACTTTCACTAGCTTCAACTCTGGGACATATATTTAGTTGCTTTTCTGCATCCACCATTTGCACAGATTGTTGAAGATTTTCTTTCCAGTTCCATGAAGCTTGTTCATAAAAAACAATATCTCTTGATAAGATAAGTTTCTTGGAGACTGGTTCAAAAACTCTATATCCCTTCTCACAGGTTGCATAGCCAACAAATAGACCCTTATTGCTTTTTGATTCTAACTTTTGTCTCTGCTTAGTAGGCACATGTACATAGCACAAGGAACCAAAAATTTTAAGATGTGCTATTCCTGGTTTTCTGCCACTGTAGGCTTCAAAAGGTGTTACATTTCCAAGTGCTCTTTTAGGGCACCTATTTAGAATATATACAGCTGTGTGCACAGCTTCAGCCCAAAGAAAGTATGGCATATCCCTGTCATAAAGCATTGCTTTAGCCATTTCTATCACAATTTCATTCTTCCTTTCCACTACTCCATTCTGTTGAGGAGTGTAAGCCATTGTAAGTTGCCTTTGGATTCCTTCAATTTCACAGAACTTAGAGAACTCAGATGATAAGAACTCTCTACCTCTGTCACTCCTTAGACATTTAACTTTGAAACCAGACTGCAATTCCACCATTGACTTGAACTTCTGAAAATAACTGAATGCACCAGATTTATATATGAGAAAATACACCCAAATCATCCTTGTACAGTCATCAATGAGTAGCATGAAGTATTTGTTTCCAGCCAAGGATGCATTCTGCATAGGACCACACAAGTCAACATGAATAAGTTCTAGAGGATAATTTGCTCTACAAGCCTGTTCTTTTGGAAACCAATCCCTATGTTGTTTTCCAAACTGGCATCCTTGACACACTTCAGTTTTTTCTTCCAGATATGGATACCATGCACCATATCTTTGTCTCTAAGTTGCTTAAGCCCCTTGAAATGTAAGTGACCTAGCCTTTTGTGCCAAGTCCGAGTAGAATGATCTATACTGGCTTTCAAAACAAATTGACTGTTTTTCAATAGAGACAGGGGATAACATCTATTTTCTTTCTTCTTAACCTTGATGACAAGATTGTCAAGTGAAGGTCCATCGAATACACTGCACATGCTTCCTCTAAACAATAGATAGTATCCATGCTCATCCATTTGACCCACACTCAACAAATTTTCTTTCAATCCTGGCAAATGCATGACTTCTCTGATGTACTTCTTTCCTTTGTTGGTGTCTATCTCTAATAAGCCCATTCCAGCAACATTAACTAACACACCAGTAGGCATTTGCACCTTTCCAGCAACATTTGTTCTTATATCAACAAGAAGATCTGCATTTTTGTCATATGGTTACTACATCCACTGTCTATGTACCAGTTACCATTAATATTTGTCTCTGAAATTGCATTATTTGCATAGAATAAGTTCCCTGTTACTTCCATTTGGTTTGCAGAATTTGCCTTTTGCACAATTTTTCTTACAGTGCATTCTCTAGCCTAATGACTGAACTTATCATAGCTATAGCATTTAGGCTTCCCCTTATATCTACACTCACCAAAATGGAACTTAGAACACACTGTACACTGTGGTTTAACAACCTCCTGACTCATTGATTGTGTCTGGTGTGAGTTTGTTGCAGGGCTATTGAAGGATTTTTGTTGGAATCTAGACTTTGACTCCCATTTCTTCCCCTTAGAATTCCAGTTCTTCTGAAATTTCGATGAACCGGATTGATTCCCACTTTTATTTTGTTCTTTTGGACTCACAGAGAATAATGCAAACGCATTCTCAGTGGTATCAACATTATGCAATTTAAACCGTTGCTCTTGACTCTCCAAGATAGCAATTACTTCCTGCAATTCCACAGTCTCTAGACACTTTGTATTTTCTATAACCAAACAGATAGAATCATAAGGTTTACTTAGACTAATCAGAACCTTCTGCACAAGTCTCTCATTAGAAAGGGATTCACCAAATGTTCTCATCTGATTAATTAGATCATTTAACCTTGTAAGGTAGCTAGATAAAGACTCATCATCTCACATTCTAGCATACTTGAATTCTCGTTTGAGATTATGAAGTTTTACAGATTTAACCTGATCACCACCATGGTATTCTTCATACAGAAGATCCCATGCCATCTTGGCTAAGTCAGCGTTGGCAATTCGAGGAAAGATTTGATCAGAGACCGCATTTTGTATGATACACAAAGCCTTTGCATCCTTCATGAACACAGCAGCCATTTCATCAACTTTATCTTCCGACGACCCTTCGCCTTTCTTCTTCTTCTTCGGATCGGGAGTTTGAATTCCCTTTTCCACCAGATTCCATAGTCCAAGAGACTTGAAGATTGTCACCATTTTAATTCTCCAGAACTCGTAGTTCTCACCGGAGAAGATTGGAGTCCTCACTTCCGAGCCTCCAGATCCAGACATCTTTGGTTTGAATAGATCGATTTCTCTTTCAGCAATCTTCACGGAGCTTCACGTGAGCTTCGATTGAGCTCAGTGACTTCACAGAATGACACCTAGACATAAATGAAGGAACCTGGCTCTGAGGCCATGTTAGTGTTTTATCTTTTGGATGAAGAAGATCAAATAGAAAGATGAAGTGAAGAAGAAAATGTGAGATCTAGAGAAAATGTCGATTGAGTTCTTATGTTTCTCTACTCTGTCAACAGAGAGAGAGTTCACTGATATATATTGTGCATAACAGTTAGTTATGCAAATGGATTCCCACCCTTACATCAACAGATCTCAGCCACAAATCTAGCTGGTATCAAGATGGTTTATCCACATGTCATTTAGACACACTTACAATATGAGCCCTACACTTGGTAATATCAACCAAAGTGAATACACAAGTAAATACAAGGCTTATTTCTATTCTATTCAAAATTAGCTCAAAAGCTTATACACTAATAAATGTTTCAATCAGTAATTTTCTAAGTCAGAATTTAGGACTAAACGTTGAGTGATGATTACAGAGAGATGAACACAAGACTAGATGAAAGGAGTGTAAAAAGGATATAGGATGATACAACTCGTACCAAGTCACTGCTGGATTCAATATTTATCAATTAATCCAATATTAGACCAAGTTTTTCCAAGCCAACCATATGTTTGGACCAAGAATAATTCCAAAAGATGGACAAACTCACTCTGGCTAAGATATCAAACCCGAGCTGCATAAACCTCTGGAATAGCTGAGCAAACAGCTACTGAGAAAATATGAGCTCACTGACCCCTAATTTGACTAAAACCCTATACATAAGTCTAAGAATTTACAGCATTTTTAAGAAAGATTTGGCCAAAAATATGTATCAACACTTCTGTTTCTCTTGTAAAATAATTAAATGCTAGGCGTTATGTGCAGATATGAGAAGTCGTATTTCTTGCTTCCTCACGAGAAAAACTTGCATAGTGGTGTGCAACCAAAGACTTTCTCCTTCCTCACACATTGTAGAAGGTCATTCTACACGTTGGGTGATTTGATCTACTCAAAAAATTGCATCTGTCCAGTTTGGTATATAAGATGCTGTGTCTACTTCCTAAACATTGAAGATCAGAGATCTGTACGTTCACATTCAAAAAAAAAAAAGAAAAACATGTATTCCTACTGCATAAATGAAGTTTCAAGATATGCTCTGTGCCAAAAACAAGATATGCTATAGCGCGTCATTAAAGGACAGTAGACTACTACTTCGAGGCAGG
Source organism: Crataegus laevigata (assembly GCA_963580275.1). Taxonomy (NCBI): domain Eukaryota; kingdom Viridiplantae; phylum Streptophyta; class Magnoliopsida; order Rosales; family Rosaceae; genus Crataegus; species Crataegus laevigata. Next base: position 5,922,033 of record OY756938.1, read on the forward strand.
CGCAACTTGAGCAGAACTAAAAGCCAACTAGTCATTAAGTCCAAATCACACCCATCAAATTACTTCACTAATAAATCTACATGCATGACAAGAGCAGATAAACCAGATTATGAAACAAGAAATGCAAATGCAAACTAGTGACCCAGTTATACTAATTTTATTCCGTGAACAATGCGGATTAGGCTTTTTTTTATTATACAAAAACTTTCTTAGGGTATATCCTCCACTTGGCTTAATCACTTGATTACATTGCATTTATTGGCCATCTAGACATCTAAGATTAGTAACCGTCGTACTTACCATGACTAAGCGTTCTCCTTTGTTTTATTTAGAGATGACTAGATGCATCAAGGATGAGGATGGAAAGGTTCTTGCTACGGAGAAGGCGGTCAAAGATAGATGGAGAGGTTATTTTCATGATCTTTTCAATGAAGGACATAAAATGAGTACTTCTTTGGGGGAGTTGGGTAACTCAGAAGAGTGTAGAAACTACTCCTTTTACTGTCGAATTAGGAAGGACGAAGTGGTTGTAGCCTTAAAGAATATGAAGCATAGAAAAGCAGTGGGCCCTGATGATATACCAATCGAAGTGTGGAAAGTCTTGGGAGAGACTAATACACAGACCTTTTCAATAGGATTTTGAAAATGAAGAAGATGCCAAATGAGTGGCGAAAGAGCACTTTGGTGCCTATCTACAAGAATAAGGGCGACGTACAAAATTGCATGAACTATAGGGGTATTCAGCTAATGAGTCATACAATGAAGCTCTGGGAGAGAGTCATTGAGCATAGACTAAGGCAAGAAACACGGATCTCGGACATCCAATTCAAGTTCATGCCAGAGCGCTCAGCTATGGAGGCAATCTATCTCTTACGAAGATTGATGGAAAAATATAGAGATATGCAAAAGGATTTACACATGGTCTTTATAGATTTGGAAAAAGCATATGATAGGGTTCCAAGAGACATTCTTTGGAGGATTTTGGAGAAGAAAGGAGTACGAGTAGCATATATCTAAGCTATAAAAGATATGTATGACGGAGCAAAGACGGTCGTAAGAACTCATGAAGGACAAACCGAATGCTTCCCTATAACTGTAAGGTTACATCAAGGCTCATCTTTAAGTCCTTACCTTTTTGCATTGGTAATGGATGAGTTAACAGGACATATTCAAGATGATATTCCTTGGTGTATGCTTTTCGCAGACGATATAGTGTTAATAGATAAAACTCAAGAAGGGGTAAATGTGAAGCTTAACCTTTGGAGAGAAGTGTTGGAATCTAAGGGTCTTCGCCTAACTCGGTCAAAGACAGAATATATGGAGTGGAAGTTCAGTGCAACTGGAGGCCTAATTGAGTTACAGGTGAGGATTGGAGTCCAGGAAGTACCAAAGAACGATCGCTTTCGCTACCTAGGATCTATCCTGCAAAAGAACGGAGATTTAGATGAAGACCTTAACCATAGAATGGGTGTAGCACCAGCACGTACATAAAATGGGTGTAGCGGAGATAAGAATGTTTTGTTGGATGTGTGGGCACACAAGAAAGGATAAGATTAGGAATGAGGATATTCGAGGTAAAGTAGGAGTAGCCGAAATTGAAGGAAAGATGAGAGAAATTCGGTTACGGTGGTTTGGACATGTGCAATGAAGGCCTACTCACGCTCCAGTTAAAAGATGCGACTACGGGACAGAGGTTCAGAGCTGAAGGGGTAGAGGAAGACCTAAGAAGACTTTGGAAGAGACTCTAAGAAAAGACTTATAGTATTTGGATCTAACGGAAGACATGACACAGAACCGAGCGCAATGGCGTTCTAGGATTCATATAGCCGACCCCACTTAGTGGGAAAAGGCTTTGTTGTTGTAGAGATGACTAGATCATTAAGTCATTGTTTAGAGGTGAACACAATACGTACAAAGCATGTAATTGTTGGTTTATGGAGTTCAGAAGATGAGCTTGGTTTAACGTTTAAATTGATTTATTGGGCAACAAACTAGGTTTTCATTTGAAGAGCTGTTGAAATGGAACCTACAAGCGTCAAATGGAAAATGGCTTTTCCATTTAAGAGTGCCTCTATTTCTAGACACCAAGTAACAGTTCAATCACAAGTCTATCCATCTATAAACTGGCAGAAAAAGGGTGTCCAAGTACCTAAAAATATTTTGTTATTCTTTAGTTATTACCAATTGGGGTTTGGCTTGACCGGTAGATTGTAGCCCAATCCGCTACCGAATGCCCGAGTTCGTAAATGAGTCTGGTCCAGTTTAACCCGCTTATATTTTGGGTCAAACTCGGCACACATTTTAGTTCAAGCCTATCTAGTAGGTTGTCCAATTTACGGCTTTAGCCTGTCTCCAGGACATGGTGAGCAATGCAAGCAAAAGAAAAATTGCACTCCGGACCTGTTATTGCCTCTAACTTCCTTGCATGTTGACCATACTCTAAGAAGGTCACTGCACTTCTGATCCTCTGCATAGCTAGTTAGCAGGCAGATTGACCCTCTCTACAAAATTACAAATTGTTGTCAGCATTGGGCCACTTCGAGTAATTTTCGATGATTTAATTTCTTCTAAGCCACCAACTGCCAATGACAAAAAAGTAGTTCCTCCACGTAAATTAAAAGATAATACCTTAGTCGTGGTAGGCTCCCTGTCTAAGCTCCAAAATGTTTGGTACATATCTAGATGATCTTAGCAGTTTCGTTAACCCCATCAAGGCACCATATATTTCCTCAGTCTCAGGATGTCTCTTATCCGAGGAATAGAACTCAACCACACCATCATTCACCTCTATAAGGCCTACACCAAGGAAATTTTTATGTCTTGTATCCCTCATTGAAACTTTTTTCGCGTTTTGGAAACCAGTTTCATAATAATATATCTAGTTGATTGAGAATTGTAAAATTGTTGTACTCTCTTTTCAAAGGAATGAAATGAAATGAACATTTTATCGTCTCAAGTTGTGATCCTCTTTCTGATTTTCAGTTCGATTCATTCAATTTTCTCCGTTTGTGTTGTCCCGCGACAATCTCAAATCATATTCTTTCTACAATTTCCCTGAATAAGGATTGATGAAAAACATGATATACTTATAATCATTTAGTTATGGATTTGAACAAATCCTTCAAAATAATCACAGAAGAAAACCACGATTTCAAAAAAAGGAACCCCTCCCTACATATACACAGAGTCTCGATTCTTCTGAGATTCAGCTGGTGGAAGGGATTAACAGGGTCGTGAAAGTTTCTAAACTTATAACTCTCCTAATTTGTAGTTTTGGTGACACATGTCTTTCACTAACCAGATGTTTTTAAGAGCTTGTTTAAAGAACAAGCTTGAAATGTTATTTCCCCTCTTTTCAGATAAACCTCTTTTGACAGTAATGCGAATTCGTAGTTGTTTTGTTTTAAACATTTGATGATTCAGTGAGAAGGAAAATAATTGGGAATTGAATGGAAGAGAGTGAATCAGATGCTGCATCTTGATAGCGGGCTCGTTTGGATGTGCTTTTAAAATGACATAAAGCATGGATGCCTAAATTAGATTATTTGCATCCTAAAAATGTACAATTAGTAACGCAGTAGGCTACATAGAACTAAAAACCATACGCATATCATTCATGATGACTCAGACACTTACAGACAGTGAAGCTTGCGGTGAAACTCACCATGTTGTTAATTAGTTTTATTACATAAACTCAATGTTATCACTCACTTGACTTTAGATGGTGCTGAGAATAGAGTCAGGACTGGGAGGGATTGGGATTTCTACAGTTCCTTCAAGCATGAGTAAAACCTTCTTCATAGAAGGGCGCAACGACGGTTCATCCTGGATGCACCAAAGTGCCACTTTAATCATCCGTTCAAATTGCCTTGTGTCGACCTCTTGTTCACCCACTAGTTTTCCATGCTCACCACTCTCAAAACAAGGGTAGGCTAATTCATCCAAAACAGCCTCCTCCTCTGGAAGACTCCAATCCACATTCCTTCGACAACATATGATCTCCAACAACACAACTCCGAAGCTGTAAACATCAGCTTTAACAGTTACTGGCATTTTCCTATGCCACTCTGGTGCAACATATCCCTTGGTTCCTCTGATGCCAGTTGTGGTTCTTGTTTGGTCTGCCTTAAGCAGCTTCGCCAATCCAAAGTCGGATATTTTCGGGCACATGTACTCATCCATCAGAATGTTTTGGGGCTTTATGTCACAATGAATAATCTGTGTATCACACTCTTCATGGAGGTAAAGAAATCCTCGTGCTATGTTGCGAGCAATTCTCATTCTTTCTTCCCAACAAGGCTGTCTGTCAGGTGCGAAGAGTACATCTGCAAGTGAGCCATTGCTCATGTACTCGTATACCAAAAGCCTCTTTGGTCCATCAAGACAGTATCCAAGCAGACGGACTAAATTCTTGTGATGGGTTTTCCCAATGACTTTCAGCTCAGTCTGAAATTCTTTTTCGCCTTCAGCTGCAACCTTCTCTAGTTGTTTGACAGCAACTGGCTTTTGGCTAGCCAAGATCACTCCTTTATAAACTGTTCCTGATGATCCTCTACCAACCTCTTCTCTAAAATTGTTGGTAATCTTCTCTAACTCTTCATAAGTATATGGTCGCAGACCGAAGTCCTCATTCCATTCAGAGTCGCGAGTGGGAGTATTCACTCTTTTATAAGCCCACACATTATGTTTGCAAAGCACAACTACAGAAATCGCAAACAAAATAGATCCAAAAGCAGCAAGCGAGAGACTAATAATCAGGATGTCGGTTCTTCCTTTTCTCTTGCTTCTTTTTTCAAGAATTCTATTTGTGTCTGGAGTAGTTGCAGATGCAGCTACCTTGATGAGAGCTACGTTTGAAGTACTAACCTGTCTTCTTCCATATCTCAAAGGAAGCCTCTGCTTTCTGCAGCTTGTATCATCAAAAAGCGCGGCTTCACAATTACAATCCTCCAAACAGGCTCGTTTGCAAGCTTCTTTGTCTGTTAATGTCAAAACCACATACGAAATGTCTTCCCATGTTGTGCTTTCCAGTTCCTCCATGGTGTATGTGAAAGTTTTGTTTTTGTGTTCGCATGCATCTGCAACTAAATTCCTCGAACAGCCTGATGTCTTATTTCTCTGATCGGCAGATACAAATCCAGGAAGACATCTACACTCAGCTTCAAGATCTAGTAAGACGCAATAACTATTTAATCCGCATACACCTTTCGGGTCACACTTGTCGTTGGAAGATTCCCAAACCGTTGACTTGCTTCCGTTGTGATTCAAATCATGCGAATACAATCGAAATATTCCATCTGCATCAATTCTCATAAGATAAATTGTTGCTTGATCAGCAGGAAGACCTCCATCTGTTATATTCCTGATATTCGAACGGGTATCATTTAGCAAGTAGAGATGGCCATCAGCAGCAAAATTAAGCGTCACGTTCTTTCCTCTGCCATACGTTCCAGATGAATAGTAGGAATATGGAGCTGTGTCTGGAGTATTTACAGGGTATTGGACAAGGTTTCCATCGCCTTGCATTTTGAGACGGAAAATGCCAGTTGAGTGATCAGATTCTGATTTAGCAGAGAACAGCTCGTCCTCAGCAAACAGGCTCTGACCCGGCAAAAGGGTGTCAGTCGGGTGCTCAAAACTTTGCCATACTATGTCTTGACGAGCATTGTATATCACAAAATTGCCCGAATCAAGCATGGAAGCCGAAGAACCAGAGGTATACTCTATCACGAAACTTTTGCCTTGTGTTGGTGTCAAGGAAAACCCATCACTTGTGAAGTCCAAAGTAACATTGCTGGAGAGTGGAGGGTCGTCTCGTTTCGCAGTCCACACTACAGTTGTTTGGGGGATTCCAGCAAGAAATATCCCCACAGCATAGCCATTTCCTTCCTTGTAAAATCCAAAAGCGTATACACCAGAACGTGACAACCACGAGGAGTTGGTGGTCGGCGTTAAGAAAGATCCGCGGCCGATATTCGACTGCATTTGTTGTGCTTGAGCAACAACAAATGCCATGGCAAGAACAAAGCAAACCATAAAAGACATTGAATAAGATCTGATCAACGTGAGTTGAGAAAATCGCGGTTGCAGTATGAAGTTTCCCATTTTTGAGTTGCTTTAATATTAGAAAGATCAATGCTTGAAATGATTGATCTGAAGAAGTCAGTTTTTCCTATTCAAATTATACCCGCCAAGTCAAGTCGTTTCGTTTGGATTACTCCCAGACTTTTCCAGGCTCCGCCAAGTCAAGTCGTTTCGTTTGGAGCACTCCCAGACTTTTCCAGGCTCCCGTCTTTGAAGGGATCTCCAATTGGGGTCCCTAATGGAGGAGAGTAAATAGCACGGCATAAGTTCACTGTCAGACATCAATCAAATAATATCATACTATATGGAGAAAAACATAGATACGGCATGAAATAGGAAAAGAAAAACTTGCTTTTGATTGGAGAAATTACACATTTATTCAAATTATAAGACTATTTTGAAGAGAGACTAAGTTTTTTATTTATTTCAGAGTACATAACTTATTTATATGGCATGTGATGTCATGGTTGCTTTGTTAAGAGTGTTGCTAATCTCACATACAGTCTTATTTCCCCATCTCACATCATATTCTCACCCATTAATAAAAGTTGAAAAATAAAAATGTGTTGCAATCTATTTTATCTGACAAAGGGAATAGAGCCGGCGGCAAGGGTAGAGAAATTTAAAGAGATGTGTTTGTAGAATTATAGGGGAATGTGTGTGTTATCCCTCCTACATAGTGCCTTTATTTATAGTAATAAAGGAGAGAAGATATTCCTTCATCCCCAAGGAATACAAGTTGTAATAGGAAATGATAACTAGAATCCAATCTAATCTAGGATTTACACAATCACACTTAAACTAGGAAAGTTTACAACACTCCCTCTTGAGTGTGTAAATGCTCATGGTAGATTTAGCATCATGCAGAAGTTGAGGAAGTCGACTCGTCGACACTGATTCTAAGAAACAACGCTTATTCTCAATAAGGTAAGAACTTGCATAAGTAAGTAAGTCTCACTAAAAACGCCTAAGGCGGTGGCAAAAACCCAAGTAGGGACAAAATCCATAGTCTAAGGAAAAATGCGGGAGAAATGCAAAGTCAAAAGAAACGTCTACAGGACGTCATTAAGGATATGACCAACCCAAGGTGGGTGCCTAGTTAAAACCTAGTTAGGTAGCAAAAACCCAATGGAAAAAATGATCATAATTGTAGGGAAAAAGAGTACATTAAGATCAAGCAAGTATTCTTCAAGATACTCCCTCTAAGTTTGACACAATTCCAAAGAGAAATAGTAATGTTACAACTCAAAAAGTTTACGAACAACCTTCTGAACCGTTGTCTTCGGCAGTGATTTGGTGAAGAGGTCGGCCAAATTGTCTTGTAAACTGATTTGCATGACTTTAATCTTCTGGTCCTCTTGTTGTTGATGTGAAAAGAAGAACTTCACTGCAATGTGCTTGGTGTTGTCTCCTTTGAAGTAACCCTTCTTGAGCTATTCGATGCTTGCTACATTGTCTTCAAAGATCATCGTCAAGACATCAACGATGGGATAAAGATCGCAAGAGCTTCGAATATGGCCTACTACTACTCTCAACCAAAAACATTCCCGAGTTGCTTCATGTAAGGCGATAATTTCAACATGGTTAGACAAAGTGGCAACTAAGGTCTGTTTAGTTGACCTCTAAGAGATTGTGGTGCCTCCAGCGGTAAAGACATAACCTGTTTGAGAACGCGCCCTGTGTGGATCAAACAAGTATCCTGCATCGGCATAACCAATAAGGTGAGAATCGACTCGAGAAGCAGAGGGTGTGGCATCACTCAAGGATCCATAGGGATAGAACAAGCCCAAATCCATAGTACCTTTAAGGTAATGAAAAATGTCTTTCGCACCAGTCCAATGTCTGTGTGTTGGTGCATTACTGTGTCTTGCCAAAAGATTAACAGCTAAGGAGATGTCGAGTCTAGTGCATTGAGCTAAGAATAATAAAGTGCCTATCGCACTTAGATAAGGAACTTCAGGCTCTAAAATCTCTTCATCATCCTCCTTTGGACGAAAAGGATCTCTACTCGAAGGCTTCGCTTTATCCTCATTAAAGCAGTGCAACACCTTCTGGGTGTAGTTCGATTGATATACTAGGATTCCATCCGAACAACGCTCTATCTCGAGGCCGAGACAGTATCGAGTCTTACCTAAATCTTTCATCTCAAATTCCGACTTTAGGTGGGTGGCAATTCTCACGAACTTTTCAGGAGTTCCGATGAGATTCATGTCATCGACATATACTACAACAACCGCAAATCCGGAATGTGACTTCTTAATGAACACACAAAGGCATAGTTCGTTGTTCACATATCCCCAACTAGTCAAATACTCACTCAGACGGTTATACCATATTATTATGGATTATTTCAAACCATATAGTGAATTCCTCAGTCGAATTGAGAGCGTGTTTTGGGGTTTGGAGATATTTGAACCAGTCAATGTAAGTCCTTCGGGAACTTTCATATAAATTTCCGTATCAAGACCCCCATAGATATACGCAGTTATTACATCCATCAGTTATTATATCTATTACGGGTGAATAAGTTTCGTCATAGTCAATCTCGGAGCGTTGTAAGAAGCCTTGTGCAACAAGAAGAGCTTTGTAATGCACAATTTTGTTCTTCTTATTACGCTTCGGAACGAAAACTCACTTGTAGTCAATGAGCTTCACATATGGACGAGTAGGAGCTACAAATCCAAACACCTTACGTTTCGCAAGGGAATCGAGTTCGACTTGGATTGCTTGTTTCCAGTTTGACCAATCAATTCTACGTCGACATTCATCAACGGAACGCAGTTCAATGTCATCGCTCAACACGATTTCAAAAGCTACTGCAAATGCTAATGCATCGTCGACAATCATCTCATTTCTATGCCACACATCATCTAAGCTAACATAATAGACCAAAATCTCACGATTCTCAGGAGGATGATTCGTCTCTTCAAGGACGCTCCCATAATCTAGAATTTCCTCATGAATTTGATAGAATGAGTAAGCGATAGTCAGATTCACGGTAGGCTCTTCGGGACCTTGTGTCGTGGATTTCCTCTTCCTGGGGTGTGAATCCTTTGAACCAAGAGGTCTACCATGCTTTTGTGTAGAGGCAGATGATTGGCTAACCGCTAATGCATATGGATCACCAAGATTGGGGTCCCGGGCTTCTAGGAGGGAAGTCTATTGTACATTTGGTACATCCATCTTTTCATGTATTCGCATTTGGAATATGTGATCTTGCCACGCACGCTAGATCGGTGAAAGCATCTGCATACTCTGAACTATGCTTTGGAGATCTAATATATGTTGTACTTCAGTTTCAGATTAAGCGATGCGGGGATCTAAATGAGACAAAGTGGGAGTCGTCCACGATAATTCACGTCATACTTCAGGAACGTTGACGTTCTTATCTCCCCCTAACAACGGGAAGACTGTCTCATAAAAGTGACAATCCATAAAACGAGCAGTAAACAGATTACCTGTCAAAGGTTCTAAGTAACAAATAATCGAAGGAGAATCATATCCAACATATATTCTCATCCTTCGTTGAGGCCCTATTTTTGTACATAAGGGTGGCAAGATCAGTACATATACCGCGCAACCAAAAACGAGCAAGATGAGATATGTCGGGCTCGTATCCAGTTACCAACTGAAGGGCACTAAATGGTTGTGTCACAACAGGCCTTAGGTGGACCAACTTGGCTGCGTGCAATATTGCATAGCCCCAAGCAGCGATCAGAAGCTTGATACGAATGACTAATGATCGAGCAATCATTCGTAAGCGCTTAATGAAAGCCTCTGCCAGGCCATTCTGGGTCTGAACATGGGGTACGGGATGTTCAACTTCAACCCTAACAGACATGCAATAGTCATCAAAAGTTTTCGATGTGGATTCTCTAACATTATCCAATCGAATAGATTTGATTGGATAATCGAGTGGTGAGCCATGAGCTTTATAACCTGAGCCAACAGTTTGGAAAATGAAGCACACATGTGACCAACGCGTGGAAGCGTCAACCAAACCCATAAAGTATCTAAATGGTCCACATGGAAGGTGAATCAGTCCACAAATGTCTCCCTAAATCCGTTGTAGAAAAATAGGAGGATTCGAACGAATCTTGTCATAAGAAGGCTTAGTGAACGAATCTTGTCATAAGAAGGCTTAGTAATAAGCTTTCCCATATAACATGTTTGGCATGCGATTCCTTGGATCGAACCTAAACTTCGAGTTAGTGGATGCCCGTATAATGTTTTGAGGATTCGGCGCATCGCTATTCGTCCAAGATGTCCCAAACGATCATGCCAAAGTGTAATTTCATGCGCGGTCCCAGTACTAGGGCCGGCCATATAGTGGCATTCTATGGGGCGTATGGTCGTGGTATACAGACTACTCAAGATATGTTATATCTTCTCTAGAATACGCTTCTGGCCATATTCGTAAGAAGTTACGCACAAAAATTCAACTCCGTTTTCTACGTGGGTTTCAACGTGGTAATTGTTATCTCTAATGTCCTTGAAACTTAGCAATGTTCTTCCAGAACGTGGAGAATAGAGTGCCTCGGAAATGGTCAAGATTGTATCATTGGACAACATTATACATTCCTTACCTTATCCTTCAATCAGGTTGGATGGTCCTGAGAGGGTTGTTAGAGGTGCATTCCTAGGTATGAAGTTAGTGAAATAGATATGTTCACGCAAAATGGTGTGCGTGGTTGCACTATCTGCCAGACAACTAACTTTCTCACTAGTCATACCTAGAATGAAAAATTAATTTGAATCAGTTACATGCATAAAAGTTCTTAAAACAATTTATCAATTCAAAATAATTTCATTTATTCAAGGATGTTAATTAATTAAAACTTAATATCCAAAAAAAAAAATCACCAACAAATAATCCAAACATAAAGGAAAATTGTTCAAAAATCAACCAAACCAAAAAAGAAAGGAGGGTTCGGCCATTAAGTGGAAATCGGCCCCATTGTGCAATTTTAACTAACTAAAATTGTCTATGTCTAAGATTCTAATCTTCTATAGGGGTGATATCCTCTTGAAAGTCAGAAACCTCCATCTTTGTAGTCTCCGGTTCGTTCACTTGCATGAAGTTTGATTCAAACTTCTTACGACGAGAATGATATTCATCTACAATTTTATTGGGAGCTCGGCAAACACAGGACCAATGGTCCTTTGAACCACAGTGTACATCCATGGTTTCAGGTGCTTTGCCCATATTCTTGAAGTTCGGGGTCTTGGGAGTGAGGTTTGAGCGCTTATGGGCTTTGTTTCCTCCCTTGGATGGGCCTTGACTCTGTTGACCTTGGTAGGAGGGCTTCTGGCCACCCCTACCATGCCTATTTTGGCATTTTGGGTGTTGATTTGGTCTATAATGTGCTTCAGGCACAACAGTCACCCAGTAGGTCGAGCTTGATGATTCTTCATCAACAACTGGTTTTGCTTTTCAGCGAGAAGTAAAACAGAGATCAAATTTGAGAACTTAGTGAACTTCTGAGCTCTATATTGTTGTTGCAGGACAATATTAGAAGTAGAGAAGGTCGAATAGGTCTTCTCCAAGAGATCCTCTTTGGTCAAAGTTTCATTACAAAACTTGAGAAGTGATCAGATTCGATAAACTTCATAATTATATTTATTCACAGACTTAAGGTCTTGGAAGAACAAATACTGCTAGTCATGTCTTGCTTCAGGCAAGAATATGTCATTTTGGTTATCAAAATGATTAGCCAAAGCAACCCATAATGCACGTGGATCCTCCTCAGCAAAATAGTCAGTTTGTAGAGCATCATGGATATGTCTTCAGATGAATATCATAGCAGTGGCTTTTTCAGCTTCACCAATAGGATCGGCCATCTCTTCTTTAATGGCGGGACACAAATTCTTTACAGTGAGGTGGAGCTTCACATCTTAGACCCTCTTGAGCTAGTTCCTTCTATATACCTCCAAAGCAGTGAAGTCGAGTTTGTTCAAATTCGACATTTTCCTATCACAAAATAGATGAACAAGATGTGGTTAGTGGAATGGAGAAATAATCAATCCATTCACATAAGAGTAGAACATACAAGTTCTGATAGACAGGTATTGTTTTAATTTTACATGTTTATAAGAAACTTCAGGTTTCGAAAATAATTATGAACTTCAGGTTCATATGTTCTTGCAGACAAACACAAATATTTGCACAAAAATATGCAAAAAAAATAATATGCAAGATAGAACTTTAGGTCTATAATTATAATTGAATTAATGAATTGGACTTCGGGCTAAATTTGAAGTATGGGTGAAAAAAGAATGAACCCATGGGGCCTAAATAATTAGGCGAAGTAACTCGGGGTTCAAAAACTTGGACCAAAGCCCACAGGTAGGCTGAGCAATATCTTTGTTGTTAGGTCCAAGCCTATATTGGGCTAGAGTTGGTTTCGGGTGGGACTGCAGGCCTGCGGTAAGAACTAGCCAAGGAAATGGGTTGCTGCAAGCAAGCCCAATAACAAATTTTTTTTTCTTAAGGCCAAGGGAAGCCGGTGGGGTTATGGGTAGCTATAAGCCTAATTTTTTTTTTCTTAAAGGCTGCATGCACAAGTCCAAAGTGACAGCCCATGAAAGACATGGATGGTTTGCGGCGCATGAGTGACGGTAGGAGCCCAAAAGGCTCGACTACATCTGTGGGCCGAGTCATCACCAAAGCCTAAAAGGCTGGGGTTGCATATCGAAAACTAGCAGCACAGGCAAAGCCCAATGACGTAGGTGCTGTGTGAATAGGCCAACTGGAAGTTGAGGCTTGTTAAGGCTCTGGTTGGGACCTCCAAGCCACCCCAGCAGCGCTGGGCGTGGGGATCTGCCAGAATTAGTCTACGGTAGAACTTCAAGCAGCATTCCAATGTCGGGGGCAAGCCATAGTTCGTCGGAGAACCAATTAATTAACGGCAGAGACGAAATCTCAATATCGAGAAAGATGGGAACTGAGGGTGTGTTTGGTACGTGGGATGGGACAGAATAGAGTGGGACGGACGTGTTCTGTCCCACGTTTGGTGCGCTAAAATTATGTGGAACGCGCGTCCCACGGAACGAAAATGTGTTAGATTTTGGTTCCCCTTCCCCCCTGGAACCGGTTTTTTCATCCCGTGGGACACAAAATTATATTTTTTTGGACAACAATACCCCTCTTATTTTTCATTAATTACATTGTCTACCTCATTTTCTCTCCCGTAACCTCCCTCTCTTTTACCCTTGTCTCTCCCGTAGCCTTCATCTTCCTCCACCACAAACCCAGTAACCCAGCTGCTAACCCAATCCCAGCAAACCCATCCGACGACGACGATGTCACCATAGCAAACCCTTTTCTTCTCCGGCGCTGTCTAGCGTCACGAACATGACCCACATCTCTTCATCTCCGTCCGTGTAAGTGAGGTGGATCTGATCCGAAACACGACCCGATTCGAAGCTAAGCTCGTCATCTGAGGTGGCGAGTAGGTGGGCGGTGCCGCGGAGGGGGTTGTGGTCCTGGTCGAGGTGGTTGGGGTCGACCTCGGACTCATTCCAGCGGAAAATCCGGAATGAGTAATTGAATCGGAGATTGACCAAAGGGAAGGAAATTGAGCTCAACCCAGATTTCCATGTGGGGGCGGAGGAGAGGAACTTGTATCCTATAAAGTTGTCGTGGTGGGAGGAAGGGGGCGAGTAGATGCCGAGCCAGTCGAGTCGGGAGGGCGAGTCGATGCCGGACCATTGGATTAGGACGGAGTCGCCCGATTTGGAGAGGGTGGGTGGGGAGAGAGAGAGTGAAACAGTTTGGTTGGTCGGAGGGAAGAAGGCTAAGTTAGTCATTTAAAACGAAATTCGAACCGTTCCGTCCTATGCGTACCAAACATAACACGAACCTCCATTTCGTTCTGACCTATCCCGTCTCGTCTCGTCCCGTCTGCGTACCAAACGGTACCTGAAGGAATTCAACCGAATTCGAGTGAAAAATCCATCAAATTCTTCTGGAATTTCAAGACATCGTTGGTGAAAATGATAAGTTTTGTCCGATTTACATGACTGCCGGTAGTGTCTTGTCAAAAAAATCGACGAAAATGACCTGGGCTTCAGGCCGTGGCATCCAAGCCCAGGCCATTGGGTTAGCTCGTTCTAACTCGATCAAATCAAGGCCCTTTGGGCCGTTTGGAACTCAAGCTTAGGCCTGTTTAAAAACCAATCCAACCCTTTTATTTTAATTTTAATTTTTTTTTGTTTTTATTTTTATTTAATTTAATAAAATAAATGCCTTTAGGCCTTTTCTGTTAAACCCTTAGGACCGTAGACCCTTTTTACCCAAAACCCTAGGCTGAGCTTCTAAGCCTAGGCCCGTGTGAGCAACCCAAGGCTTCAAGCCCTTTCGGACAGGGCTTCGAGCCATTTGAAAAACCAGGCCTTTGGCTTGTTTTGTTAAACCCCACCCTCTTCCTTTTATTTTAAAATTGTTTTGGGTCTTAAATGATGAGCCCAAAAGGCCCACCCCTGATTTTTGTCCCCCCTTTCCCGTATCTCTTATCCCTCTCAGCTCTCTCTCTATGTTCTCTCTTCTCTTTCACTCTCTTATTTCTCCCCGAAGCTCTGTCCTTCCCTCTTCCCCGAAAACACACCCACACACACACCCAGTCACCTTCTTCTCCCTCGTCATCAAACATCATCACCATCACCCTTGTGCTCTCAAAAACGAAGAATGAACACCCAAAACTCAGGCTCTGACGACTCCGGCGGCGTTCGAGCCAATTTCCTGCCAAACCATGGCGATTTGGCAGGTGTACAAGGTATCAATCTCTTCGTCTCATCGAGTACTACAATTTTCCTTTTTGTTTCACCCAAGTTCATTGAGTATTGAAGAAGTTATACTCATTTGAATCTTACCCAAGTTCCGGAGAGTCTGGTAGCTTTTGAGGCAGTTTCCAGCCAAACTACGATGAGTTAGACGTTGTGTGAGATATCATTCTCTTTTTCTCTTCGAGAACTATAACTTTCGTTTTTGTTTCACTTGATTTTGTCGAGTATTGACAAAGTTATGGACGTTCAAAGTGTGTGTAGTATTCCGGCCGAATCCGGCCTTCTTATTCGAATGGGTCTAGCAACCCACATTCCAGAAAACCCAGGCCTTCGGGCCTTTTCAGAAATCCCTCGGGCCTTAAGGCCGTTGCAAACCTAGCCCATTTTCCTTTTTAATTTATGTTTTAATTTATTGTATTTTGTTTTGTTATTTTATTAGGCCTTTGGGCCATATCTTTTGGGGCTTCATGCCCATTTCGAACCAACCCAAAACCCCAACCCATTTCTGATTTATTTTATGTTTTTATTTAAGTATTAAAAGACCTTGGGGCCTTTGGCCCGTTCAGTTTTGTGCAGCCCAAAAACCCAACCCGTAGATTTTTTTAATTTTATTTAAATTGTTTTAAAAACTCAAAGGCCTACGGGCCGTTTCATTAAGGGCCTACAGCCCGTTGTCAAAGCCCAAAACCCTAAAAACCCATTAACCCATTTAAACCCAAACCCTCTTAGGGCCCAACCTGGATCCAACCCAGCCCAGTTGACCTTGACCCGTTGACTGACCCATTGACCGTTGACCCGGTCAACTGTCAATGTTGACTTGGACTTTGACTAGTCAACAGTCAACGTTGACTTTTCTGGTTGACTTTTTTGGGTTCCGTTCAAGACCCCTCATAGGCTAATTTTGACGTCCTGGACCCGTTTTTGAAGTCCGTTTTCCCAAATTAAATTGTTTGAATAGAGTTTGACTAAGTTGGACCCTTTATGTGCTTAGGGGCAACTATTGTGGCTTTTCTATATTCGTTAGCAGCGCAGCGTTAGACGACTAAGTACTGTGAGTGGAACCCTTCTAAAATGTATGTTTTATTAGTAAAATTGCATGCATGAAAAGCATGAGTTTATAAGAATGATGTATGACGTTACTTTTCAATAAATATATGTGCGATGATTTTGTATTACCTAGTGGTCCCAATTTCTGCTACGGGATGAAGGGATAGATTTCGGTCCATCCCGAGCCTGGAGTGTGTTTTTCTCTGGCTATTTGGCACAGGGACGGTGGAGCTGGCATATGGCCTAAAGTGATATTTCCTCTGACTGTATGCTCAGGGACGGGGAGATGGCATAGAGCCTGGAGGGATATATGTGGACATTTGACACTAGTGATTATATATGCGAGTTATGAATTGAGATATGACACGGCTACTGATTATATATGCGAGTTATGAGATGAGATATGGCACGACATGCTAGGTTTCGGAAAACCTATGTTTATCATGATATATATGTGTTTTCATAAAATCTGAGGGTTAGTATGTTGATAACTATTTTATTATATGTATATCAAATTGGTCCACTCACCTTTGTTTTGCGCCCCCTTCAGGGCTTAGAATCGAGGCATACAATCCTGGCATCAAGGCACTTCCGCATCGGCATCTTCGAGTCCCCTCGGTCTAGGACCCACTTCTTTTGGTCTTTATTATTTTATATCACTTCTTTTCTCATATTCTAATTAGTTGTGTGCTCTAAATACATTCCTTAAATGCTTCATAATGTTCCATTAAATTCTTATTTCTCGTTTTATGCATTCTAAATGGCTTACGACACCCCTCGGGTGTCGGCCAGTATGTGACCATCTCGATGTCTACAGGACATCGGGATCGGGGCGTGTCATGTTTACCCTAAAACCCTATACCCTGTAAGCCTTAAAACCCAGCCTAGTGGCTAAGCCCAGAACCCCTATGCCTAGTTTGACCCGGTCATTAACCCGGTTAATGTTGACCGTTGACTTGGTCAGCATTGACCGTTGATCGTTGATCGTTGACTTTGACTGGTCAAAGTTGCTCATTGACTTTTCGGGTTGACTTTTTGAGGTTTCGTTTAGGACCCTTCGTAGGCTAATTTCGACGTCCTAGACCCGTTTATGACGTCTGTTTTCCCAAATTCAATCGTTTGAGTATAGTTTTATTAATTGTACCCTTTATGTGCTTAGGTGCACTTTCTAGTGGCGATTCTGTTATTCCTAATTCCTACGACTTATCTACGATAGAATATCTGTGAGTGGACCCCTTCTAAAATGCATGTTTTTATAGTAGAATTGCATACATGAAAAGCATGATTTAATGATTATGTTTTATGAGATAACATGCTTACTAAGGCTAGTTTGAATTATCCTATTTTATATAACCCATGTTTTTTATAGGATATCTGATAGATGATGATATAATATTTAGAACATGTTTTCACACACTTCTTTATAGTATAGATAATGGATGACTATGTACTATGAAGATATTTTTGAGATATATGTACCTATGGTTTTGTACTTACCTAGTGGTCCCTATTCCGCCTGTGGTCAAGGTTTATGGTGTTGGCATAGGCCCGAGAAAAATAATCTCTAGTTACAGGCTAAGAAACACGGACTGGCATAAGGCCTGAAGCCTCTGGCTATGGCGCAGGGACGAGAAGCGGGCATAGGGCCTAGAGTTGAGATTCGACATTCACTAGTGATTACGCTATATATGAGATATGTTTTAAGATGGTTTCATAAAACTTTGGGGGTTAGTATGTTGATAACTATCAGCTTGGTCCACTCATGTTTGTTTTGCTCCCTTTCAGGAATAAGGAATACGACCCGAGTTATGAGGCATTCCCCTACCAGTGACATCATGCTATATTCCTGTGAACACGAAAATTTCCTGAAAGACAAGAACACATGTACAAAATATATTTGTATTTGATGATTTTGGGTTACAATCTCTATTTGTTCCTCTGATTCAATCTCTGTAAGACTTTGATTTGTGGGCTTAATCCAAAGGCCGTCAAGGCTTGATATTGGATGAACAGGGGAAAGTTTCTTTAAGGGCCGTTGGGCTTGATCTGGAAGTTTGGCGGATGAACGTTTCTTCAAGGGCTTTTTGGGCTTGATCTTGAAGTTGGGTGAGGTTTCTTTTTCAAGGGTCGTAGGTGGCTTGATCTTGAAGTTGGATGAACGGATCTTCAGGGGCCATTGGGGCTTGATCCTGAAGTTGGATGAACGTTGAATGACGAATGGATCTTCAAGGGCTTTTGGGCTTGTTCTTAAAGATGAATGAACGACGAACGAAGAACGAAGAATGATGAACGATGGATGAACTTCAAGGGGCTTTTGGGGCTTGATTCTTGAAGAACGGATGTGTGGATCCAAGGGCCGTTGGGACTTGATCTTGTAAGGTGGATGAATGTTACTTCAAGGGTCGTCGGGCTTAATCTTGAAGAACTGATGAACAGATCTTCAAGGGCCTTTGGGGCTTGATCTTGAAGCTGGATGAACGGATGAACGATGAATGGATCTTCAAGGGCTTTTGTGCTTGTTGATTCTTCAAAGGTTTTGGCGAAGTTTCTTCCAGGGTCGTTGGGCTTGATCTTGAAGGTGGATGAGCATTTCTTCAAGGGCAGTTGGGGCTTGATCTCGAAGAAACGATGAACGAAGAACGAAGAACGAACTTCAAGAGAATGTTGTTCCAATTTGGGAGTAGAGAAATGTATTTGTGAATTGGTGGATGAACAGATCTTCAAGGGCTTTTGGGCATGATCTTAAAGATGGATGATTTGTTGATCCAAGGGCCATCGGGGCTTGATCTTGGAAGAACGATAAGCCAAGAACGAAGAACCAAGAGAGCCTCCTCGATTCTTCAGAAACCTGGATGCTTAAGAGCTTCAGAACTTCAAAGCTTCAAGGACCAATTATCTTCCAATTTTGGAGTAGAGAAATGTATTTGTGAATTGGTCAAATGAAATGAATGGAATGGCTTCCTATTTATAGAATTCCAAAACTTGATTTTTGGATTTAAATAATCAAATGAAATAAGTCGTTTCTGCCAAGTGTTGACACGTGTCCGGTTTGATGGCTTTTCTGACTCTTTTTGATTTTTCGTCGAATCATACGCTACGTGTAAAATTTATGTGACACGTGAGCGTTGAAATTTTAATTATTGGACAACATTTATTTTACTGAAATTTCAATGTCTACAATTGCATCTGCTTTGACATTGTTGTAATAGCACTTCTCTATCTTACCTTCCACATGTTTTCTGTTTTAGATGTATGCTTTTAACATGTCATGCATTAACATAACAATTCATTGTTGGCAGTTGAATATTGTTATTATGATTATACTCTAACATTGCATGAATAGTCACATCCTATTATCTTGTTACAATTTGTATGCATGTTTCACATGTTCTCAACATTTGCATTAATTAAATGGTTTGCATCACCTTCGGGTGTCGGCCATCACGTGACCATCCTAATGTCATGAGGACATCAGGATCGACGCATGTTACCGTGCATTGCCAAACCACAAATGCTTGTGTTCCAACTGATTAAATCTTTCTTATCCATGCTCGTGAACACATCTAGTGCATTATCAATAATTCCACATTTTGCATACACGTCAATTAAAGCATTCCCAACATAGACATTTCGTTTGCACCCGATGCTCTTTGCGTATACATGTAGCCACTTACCTAAATCAAGAGCTCCTAGTCTTGCACATGCTGACAACACAATCACTAAGGTGGCATCATTAGGAAGCAAATCACTCTCACTTAGCATCCGCTTGAAAGATCCTAGAGTTTCAAAGAACCGTCCATTACGCACATACTGTCCAATCAACCCATTCCAAGAGAAAACATTCCTCTTATGCATCTCTTCAAATAACCTCTCACGAGCCTCAATTTCCCTATTACTTGCATAATCATTCAAAACCGTATTCCAACACATAACATCTTGCCTTGGCATTTCATCAAAACATTTTCTAGCCGCCACCATATCACAAAGCTCAATGTAACCTAAAATCGTAGTGTTCCACAACACAATATCACATTCTAGAGCCAAATCAAAAAGGCGCTGAGCAGAAACCATATCACCACACAAAATGTACCCATTAATTATGGAAGTCCACGCAACCACATTCATCTCAAACATCTCACCAAACACTTTGTAAATAGCTCCAATCAATCCCCCAGCCGCATACATTTCAATCAGTGTCGTTCCCACATTTTATCACTACACAGTGCACCATCTCACGTTCTACCAACCATTTCATTTTTCCGCAAGATTTAGTCATGACAAGGAATGTGAAGCAATTGGGCGATATATCCATGCTCTTCATTCTAGTAAACAATACTATAACTTCTTTATGACTCACATTTTCCCCATTGAACATTGAACATTGCGTTCGATAGAGCAATATTTAGCTCAAGAATTTCATCAAATACCTTGTGGGCATACGCCATTTGCTTCAGTTCGGCGCATGCTGAGACTATTTTCAGGGCAATGTCTCGTTGTGTGAGAAACTGTGGGCAATTATCTGGGTTTGAATTTGGTGAAGTTGTTTCATGGCCTTACAAGACTGCAAGAGTGTGATTAATTTTTCTGCAAAGAGTCTGTGAAGGGGCTTTTCGGCCTGTTCATGCAAAACCATTGCTACACTAGATTGTTTTACATTGCATGGCCATCTTACTTATTAGTTTTATTACATAAACTACAAGACCGTGCATTATGTTTGCAAAACACAGCTATAGAAATCGCCGACAAAATGGATCCCAAAGCTGTAAGTGAGAGACCAATAATCAGGATGTCAGTTTTACCTTTTCTTTTGCTTCTTTTTTTCTGTGTCTGGAGTAGTTATAGATGTAGCTACCTTGATGAGCACTACGTTTGAAGTACTAACATGTCTTCTTCCGTATCTCAAAGGAAGCCCATGTTTTCTACAGCTTGTACCATCAAAAAGCGCGGCTTCACAATTACAGTCCTCTAAACAGACTCGTTTGCAAGCTTTTATGTCTGATAATGTCAAATCCACATACGAAATGTCTTCCTATATTGTGCTTTCCTGTTCTTCCATAGTGTACGGGAAAGTTTCGTTTTTGTATTCGCAAGCATCTGTAATTATCCTCGTACAGCCTGAAGTCTTATTTCCCAGTTTGGCAGATACAAATCCAGGAAGACATTTGTGGAGCCTACAATAATCTTAAATATTCTAGAGGCAACATGTGGACTTTGCTCAAGAAAGACAAGATTGCCCTCAATAAACGGGCAGGTTCCTCAAATACTTCCATACGCAGCTCACAGCCCTAAAGGTTCCAGCAGCTGAATACGACTGCCTACAGTTCACCTGCCCTTGGCAAGGAAAAGTCAAAGCATTAAAGATAAGGATTAATTACCCAAATCCTATCTTTAATACATTCCCAATTGAAGATTGACTCCATTCAAGTAAGTTATCCATATTTAATTCAATTAGGGATAATTACTCCATTATCTCAAGATATTATTTCCTATTTAATATCTTGAGAATATTTCTCCATAAACCTTGGCCAATAGGATGCCGCCATATGTAGGGTAAAACCCTAACACAATGGTCGGCCCTCCCCTTCTATATATAATACCCCTTATTCTATCAAATTTTAGTAAGCTTTTGCTACCCTAAAAAGCCCTAAACACTTTACTCTCTCAGAGAAACTGACTAAGGCATTGGAGATCCATTGGCCGAACCCCCCTCACCTTGATCAAAGGTGTTGATTGTTTTGCATGTGTATTTTCGTCAATATTGAAGACAGCAAAATTTTGCATCAACAAATTAGAGCTTCCATTGAAAACTTATTCAAATACTCGAAAAGGCCTCTTGCATTTGATTCCCCGAATGTGTGTGACGGCCGAGTGGAAAAACTGAACTCCCATGGCCGAGAACCATGGCCAAAAGTCTTAATGGCCAAAAGACCTTTTTGTTTTGATATGCCCACATGTTTATGGCCAGAACCCATTCAATTGTAAGCACAGAACCAACGAAGTCAAAGGCTCATAAGTCTAATATTAACCAACAAAAGCTCAATCGATTGGAAGGAAAAATGACCGAAGATGGGTAGGTGTCATTCTTTCTTGGTGACAAAAAAGTAAAAAAAAAATTAAAAAAAAACCTAACTGTCGATTACATACCTGTTACCCCCTTATTTTCTTAAGTATCATCTGAAAAGCTGAAAATTCGAAAAGAAAATGGAAATACTAAGCCACTTGAAGGCCTACCACCTAATAAGTGCGGCCTTATCATACCTGTTGCCCTTTTATTTTCTTAAGTATTGGCCGAAAAGCCGAAAAGAAAATGGAAATACTAAGCCACGTGAAGGCCTACCGCCTAATAAGTGCGGCCTTATCAATTGTACCACGCCTTTCGGATTAGCTCCCCCAAGAGTATGCTACTGTCGAAGCTCGGCGAATACAAATGGCATTTCCACATCATTTGAAATAAGAAGACTCTTGGTCGAAATATATATAAATGAATCTCAGTCGACCAAGTATATAACCATGTCAATCTCTAATCACACCTTTGCTAGGTATTCAACATGCTATTTGAAAAGTGATCTCTACTAAGAGACAAATTCCACTATTTGAAGTCCATACTCAAAAGGAGCAACTTGCTTCTAGTCTTTTCCCTTGCAACGACCAATCATATTGTCCCACCAAATATTTTTTCTTGTGCTTTGAATAAAATCTGAATATGTACCATCACTAAATAGCATCATTTTTTCCTCGATTGTTGGGGTTTGTACTCGAATAAGTGGATTGAGAGAAATCAACCGAGGGGCTTAAGAGCTTCACGGCAAAAGGCACAAACAAATACACGCTGCCTTATCCATTTGACCCATAGCTGGGCAAATTATATTTTTACTAGTGCTTTGCGAGGCAACATGCTTGTTAATTTTTCCAAGTTGAGATCTTCTCGTATCATCTTTTTCATTTTGGTTTATCTCTAAGACAAATAAAAGATCATTTCCAAATAATCTTAAGATCATTTCCAAATAATCTTAACTTGGCTACAATAACACGACTCTTAGTAGCCGAAAGTGTTGAACAATTATTAAGCCCCCAGGGCATAATTATTTCGCAAATTTTGACTTTTAACTCAAACAACTTAGCCGAATGAGATTTCTCCATATTGGTCTTATAGCCAATAATCATATCAACTGGCGTGGTTTTTTTGGCTAGGCCTATGTCTCCAATTACCATATCAACATGTGGTTTTTTCGTTTGAAGCCGCGTATCGATCTTGTTCGTCATCGGAACACTCATGTGACGAATCATCTTCTGAGTCAATTTCTAACTTTACTTGAACTTTTTCTTCTAGGCCTACCATACTTTCAGTCTCGACTGAAAAAACAGGTTGTTTAGGTTTTTCTTCGGCCATCTTGACAATTTTCTTAGGCAGAATTTTGATTGTGGTCAGAGTGAAAAATTGTCCCCCGACCTTCTGATCCAACCATTCGTCAAATGGAATTGATTTGTTATTGAGAACATAAGGAAAATGTTCTTCATCTAGCTAGGTATTAAATCGAGCCCTATCTTCATTTAACCATTGCTCTTGTAAATTGTGATGAGCTTCCACCTTTATCATTTGAGAGAAAGATTTTTGCCTTTCTTCACATGCTTTATGGATTTGTTCAGCATTAAGTGGAACTAGGAATACGTCTAATCAGCTAAGGGGAGCCAGATTGAAATCTTGATATATCATAGGAACTTTGTAGTTTTAGCACAGGGTTCTATTGGGCGTGCCAAAATGTTGACCCTAAAAACTACCAAGCCTACGTGGCGCGTAAACTGACTAACTAATGAGCTAACTACGTCCTTCAATTGCGTGCGGGGAGTGTCAACTCGTCGGTCGAGCTCGGTTGGGGAGTAAAATGTGTTGCATGGCGTTGGGCGTACTGCTGACTTCTTAATCTTACAGATGCGGTTGAGGAAGGAAAATGTCTCGGCCTTCGGGTTCTAGAGCCTAAGACAAGGCTGCTAGTTCTGTGAAGTTCAATATCAAATTCGGCTGCCAATGTGCCGAATATAGTAACCTGGTAACACCTAACTTCGCCAAAAAGGCTGATGAGATGACCTCTATCAACAAGGACTCGAAAATCCTTATCGATCGAGACTTGGATAGGTAATCAGTCGACTTCGAAGCAGTGTTGTTTATCCAAACTGAAGGTGTTTCGCAATCAACTAACTCTACAGCAACAGTGTTGTTTTATCCAAACTGAAGATGTGTTGGCGGAAAAAGAAAATAAAATTTTCAAGGTTGTTGAAAGGTTTCAGCGAGAGTTTGCCCAGGGCAGTTTGTGTGTTGAATTGGAGGGGGCTTCTTCCGTTGCCATTGCCTCTGTATTTATAGAACTAACTTAGCATAAAATACAGCGACCATCAATCACCACAAATAATAATCGGTATGCGGAAATGATTATCTAATGAGAGTCGTGGTACTCAACATCTTTGGTGATAACCACGCACTTCAACCAAAACCACGTAACAAATCATGGCATGCCAATTTCATATTTGCTAAAAATAAGCATTGTCGTTCAAATCTTAGTCCCAAAGCCCTAGCATATCAAGCTTTATCCACAGAATATTAACTTCACCTGTTTGGCAGCCTCGAGTTTGCTAATTATTATCCCATGCATGCATCACATTAGCTTACTTCACATAATTAATCTTTCAAGTTAGACTCCACCTTGGTTACCAACTGATGCCACCACATGCTAAGACTCTTCTCATAATGCATGATGCTCAACCCCCGAGTTGAATGCTAAGAATCCCGAATTAAATTGAATTGTTCTGCTCGCTTGGATATAGTTTGTGTTACACATTTATCTTGTATAAGAAAAGTGTCAAGATAATTCACATTAAAAGATAATTATTATGATAAAAACCATAATATTACCCTTTAATAATAAAATTATCCTCTTTTTTTCATCCGACAGTTGGGAGCTGTGCTCACTCAATGGCCTTAAGTGCACGAGCCGATTATGTAATTTTGGGTCGAAACAAGTAATAAAGGAGAGAAAATATTTCTTCATCTCCAAGGAATACAAGTTGTAATAAGAAATGATAATTAGAATCTAATCTAATTTATGATTTACATAATTATACTTAAATTAGGAAAATTTACAACACTCCTTTCTCTCTTGAGTGTGTAAAGTAGTACGCGGGGTACTACTTTATATTCTAAGTACACCCTCGTCCAAATGTTGTTGTACTACTTTAACAATGAACGAAGGTTTTTACCAAAAAATAAAAAAAAACATCGAACGAAGGCAACGGATAATGTCGTAGTACTGTAGCAACGAAGGCAGGAGGTAATATGAAGTGGTGCTTGTGTTATGTACGTTTTGGGAGGCCCTCCCTAAGTGGTGGTTGAAGGTGGTTCAGGTTCGACAACCGGAGTAGCTGCTATTCAGACGAGCTCAAATAATTTTATTATTTTGTTTTCTTTTATTTGGTATAAAAAATGAATGAAATTATAGAAGCATAAAAATAATGAAATCATAGAGGCATTCCTTCCATTACGAAAGCTTGAATTTTTTAAATGTAAATTCGTTTCTGCCCAAGGTTAGCAATGATGACTAACAATGGCGTGTATTGGGCAAGAGAGATTCACTCTTCCAATTAATACATAGTCTTAGTGGCATCACATGCTCAATAAATATTTGATACATAGTGAATTGGTTACATACGAGCATCAATCATTTGGTAGCCTAACTGGGCTCGAATCACGGCTACTAGCAGCTAGGGACCCGGAATCGATAAAGCAGATCCTAGCTTAAAAATGCACATGATAGGATAGTATACATATCTATCCACTATTCGACAACATCTATGAAGAAGAATAACAAGTAAGAGATCAAATTCCATTACATCAATACATCATCACTCTATTTTTCTATGCCAAGTACAATTTTTTTTTTCACATAACATTGTATTATTAACACGAAACACCACAGTAACAGTGTACCTATATAATAAAAGCTCTTCTCTATAAGTTAGGGTTGTCAAGTTTTGTGAAAAGCCATCAGAATGTCTTTCTTTGTGTTGTTCAATCTCCTAATTGAGTGTCTTTTAGTCCATGCACCTTCAACGACATTCACTTCATTTTGTTGGACGATAATTGCAATGCATTAATGTTTGTTTTAGAATAATTAATTAGATTAAACATAGAACTATCAAATATGTGATTAACAAAGAAATAGTCAAGTGGAAGACATGAAGAATCTATATAATGCAAATCTAGAAAGGAAGAACTTAAAAAGAAATATCATTTACATATGATATAAGCTGGATAATGTAACATGTTATGTTCTCTTATTTAACGTGCCACAGACACGATTGACAACGCGACAACGTAGAATACCAAATTTCACTAATTAAGAGAAGAATATGTGTGAGGTTGGAAAAGAAAAACTTGCTTTTGATAGGAGAAATTACACATTTATTCAAATTATAAGACTATTCTAGAGAGACATTAAGTTTTTTTATTTATTTCAGAGAAAGACATAACTTATTTATGTGACATGTGATGTCATGGTTGTTTTGTTAAGTGTCACATCCCGGCCTGATCCCCCACCACATTCCGGGCTCAACTCTGCTGTAACACAATATTGTTCGCTTTGGGCCCTGAGCACACCCTCACGATTTTGTTTCTGTGAACTCAGACAAAAACTTCCTAGTGGGTCACCAATCATGAGAGTGCTCTCGCGCACTACTCGTTTAACTTCAGAGTTCCAATGGAACCCGAAGCCAATGAGCTCCCAAAAGGCCTCTTGCTAGGTAGAGATGAAAATATACATATAAGGCTTACAGGATCCTCTCCTCTGGGCGATGTGAGATGTTACAATCCACCCCCTTAGGGGCCCGACGTCCTCATCGGCACACTTTCGGCTAGGGAGTGCCTCTAATACCAAATTGTCACATCCCGGGCTCGACTCCACCGTAACACGATATTGTCCGCTTTGGGCCATGAGCACGCCCTCACGGTTTTGTTTATGGGAACTCACATGAGAACTTCTCAGTGGGTCACCCATCATGGGAGCGCTCTCGCGCGCTACATACTTAACTTTGGAATTCCGATGGAACCCGAAGCTAGTGAGCTCCCAAAAAGCCTCGTGCTAATCTCACACACGGTCCTATTTTCCCACCCCACCTCATATTCTCACCCACTAATAAAAGTTGAAAAATAAAAATGATCACCCACTTGATTCCTAAACTACTTTGATGTACTTTTTCTTTATGTGTTAAGAGGCCAAAATTCTCACCTACAAGTACAATTGTATCTCAAAGCTCAATTATTGTATGAAATTGAAATTGATGATTGGACGCATACAACTAATGATTGGATGCATGAAACTGATGATTAGATGCATATGCGGATGCAATCGTGATTTATGAGTGATAATTATTATTATATATATATATATATATATATTGTGAAATATGATTTAAATCACATATGTTGTATTATTGTCACTCACATGATCTTCGCAGCTTATCCGGGTTTTGCTTTGTCCGATGTGCTATTCCATTGGTGCAGGGTTGTTTTGCAAAGTTACAGGTAGCGGTTAGAGAAGTTCTCATGGGTGTAGGTGTGTGCAGTGCACTAGAGACTAGGGTTTGTTTCCCTTTTCTTTGTGATTTCGTTTTTGATGATTATTTGATGTATTATGTATGAGCCCCAATTAACTTTTATGTATTATGGTATCGCTACTTTCAGCTACCATGTGCGATCCCTGGCATATCTCTGGACCGGGCCAGGACAATTCCCTTCCAAGCTTGGAAAAGAAAATGAGAGAGAAAATAGAGGAGACCGTTGCCAAAGATGGAGTCTATGGAACCTAGTGCAGGAAGAAGACCAGTGTGTTCAACCTAGACTAGACTCACAAGGCTATTGGCCTCCTGCAACGTTATAGAAATACAACCGTTCTAACTTCTAAGTCGGAGAAAGAGACAGCGAAGACTATTCTTCTTCTTCTTCTTTTTCTCTGAATTTGACAGGACTAATTATGTATCAAGATTAGTAAACGAATACCAAGTATTTATGTCTTTAAGAACTTTTGATAACTACTTCGTTTCCAATTTTTAGTTTCTACTTTTCTGAAAATTTGAAAAGCTTAATACTTGTTTGTTCAAAAACTTCAAAATCTGACTAAGAAGTAAGGCTGCAGCTCCACCCAAAAAAGCGAAAAAAAAAAAATAGACCTTTCTTTTTCGCAGGTCAAGTTTTCAGAAAGAAAAAAAAACTTAAAAGCGAAATTTTGGTTGCTACTTTTAGTTTATTTTTTATTTTTTATTTCAGTTTTAAACTAAAAACTGAAAGTAGTTACCAATCGAGTTTTCCATTTTTGAAAAAAATTAAACCAATTGCGCGAAAGTACAATCGCAAAACAATATTTGGTTTGGACCGAATTTCTTAAATCCGATTTGCAAAGGGGGAAAACCCCATACATAGATAACGGCAAAACACACCCGAGGGTTAATGTCTTTGTTTGAGTAATAATGATTCAAAAACCTTGTTCACGCTTGTTTAGGAGATGAAAGAGAGAAAAAAAAATCTCTGATTGAAGGACGATAAATGTAGTACGGAAACGGTTCATTATTCACGTTAATATGTAAAAACATGCATTTATAAACAATTTGTGTGCATGCAAAATTGGGAAACGACGTCAGTTTTTAAGTACCTGAAACATGAGCAAGAAAAATTCCAATCGACACAAACAGCTTTGTCCAAAACGGTCAAAAACGCGTTGTATGGTCATGTGCTCTCCTCCAATGTAAAAACCTTGTCCCTTGTTTCAGATCCAGACCCAATAGAAACCTGCCTTCTTTGTACCCTTCAAAACCTGTAATTTGGGGAGAATGGCAATGTGAAGTTTCCCAGTGCAAATACTAACAGTTTAGCATATAAAATGAGGAATCGGAAGGTCAGAAGAAAATTGATAAAGTTGGTGCGTCCAGCTTAAATATTACCAAAGAGACATCCATTACCAAAAAGGCAACAGCTCTAGTAATATACATATAAGAACAATGAACTGATACTGTTTACTTGTTTGAACAAAGAGCAACAAGGTTGCAATTTACTTGCTGATCACGGCTCCTAGGCCAATCAAGAAACAAGATTCAAATGTTTCAATCAGTAATTTTCTAAGTCGGAATTTAGGACTAAGCGTTGAGTGATGATTACAGAGAGATGAACACAAGACTAGATGAAAGGAGTGTAACAAAAATATAGGATGATACAACTCGTACCAAGTCACTGCTGGATTTTCAATATTTATCCATTAATCCAATATTAGACCAAGTTTTTCCTAGCCAACCACATGTTTGGACCAAGAAAAATTCCAAAAGATTCACCCTGGCTAGGATATCAAACCCGAACTGCATAAACCTCTGGAATAAAATAGCTGAGCAAACAGCTACTGAGAAAATATGAGTTCACTGACCCCTAATTTGACTAAAACCCTAAACATAAGTCTAAGAATTTACAGCATTTTTAAGAAAGACTTGGCCAAAAATATGTATCAACACTTCTGTTTCTCTTGTAAAATGATTAAATGCCAGGCTTTATGTGTCGATATGAGAAGTTGTATTACTTGCTTCCTCACGAGAAAAACTTGCATAGTGGTGTGCAACCAAAGACTTTCTCCTTCCTCACACATTGTAGAAGGTCATTCTACACGTTGTGTAATTTGATCTACTCAAAATATTGCATCTGTCCAGTTTGGTATATAAGATGCTGTGTCTACTTCCTAAACATTGAAGATCAGAGATCTGTGTTCACGTTCAAAAAAATGAAAAACATGTATTCCTACTACTTCGAGGCAGGCGCAACTTGACCAGAACTAAAAGCCAACAAGTCATTAAGTCCAAATCACACCCATCAAATTACTTCACTAATAAATCTACATGCATGACAAAAGAGCAGATAAACCAGGTTATGAAACAAGATATGCAAATGCAAATTAGTGACCCAGTCATACAAATTTTATTCCGTGAACGATGCAGATTAGGCTTTTTTTATTACACAAAAACTTTCGTAGGGTATATCCTCCACTTGGCTTAATCACTTGATTACATTGCATTTATTGGTCATCTAGACATCTAATCTTAATAACCGCCGTACTTACCATGACTAAGCATTCTCCTTTGTTTTATTTAGAGATGACTAGATCATTAAGTCATTGTTTAGAGGTGAACACAATACGTACAAAGCATGTAATTGTTGGTTTATGGAGTTCAGAAGATGGGCTTGGTTTAACATTTATATTGACATATTTGGCAACAACCTAGGTTTTCATTTGAAGAGCTGTTGAAATGGAACCTACCAGCGTCAAATGGAAATGGCTTTTCCATTTAAGAGTGCCTCTATTTCTAGACACCAACTAACTGTTCAATCACAAATTTATCCATCTATAAACTGGCAGAAAAAGGGTGTCCAAGTACCTAAAAATATTTTGTTACTCGTTATTACCAATTGGGGTTTGGCTTGACCGGTAGATTGTAGCCCAATCAGCTACCGAATGCCCAAGTTCGTAAATGAGTCTGGTCCAGTTTAACCTGCTTATATTTTGGGTCGAACTCCGCCCACATTTTAGTTCAAGCCTATCCAGTAGGTTGTCCAATTTACGGCTTTAGCCTGTCTACAAGACATGGTGTGCAATGCAAGCAAAAGAAAAATTGCACCCCAGACCTGTTTTGCCTCTAACTTCCTTGCATGGTGACCATACTCTAAGAAGCTCACCACTGACGGTCACCTCTGATCCTCTGCATAGCTAGTTAGCAGGCGGATTGACCCTCTCTACAAAATTAAAAATTGCTGTCAGCATTGAGCCACTTCAAGTAATTTTCGATGATTTAATTTCTTCTAAGCCAACAACTGCCAATGACAAAAAGTAGTTCCTCTACATAAATTAAGAGATAATACCTCAGTCGTGGTAGGCTCCCTGCCCAAGCTCCAGAATGTTTGGTACATATCCAGATGATCTTAGCAGTTTCGTCAACCCCATCAAGGCACCATATATTTCCTCAGTCTCAGGATGTCTCTTATCCAAGGAACAGAACTCAACCACACCATCATTCACTTCTATAAGGCTAACACCAGGGAATTTTTTATGTCCAGTATCCCTCATTGAAACTTTTAATCTTGCAACATCTTTCCACCTCCCAAGATCACCATATATATTTGAAAGCATGACATAATTTGCAGGGTTTTTTGGTTCGAGTTCGATGAGCCTTCCAAGTGCCAACTCTGCCAAGTCAATTTTCTTGTAAATCCGACATGCACCAAGTAAGGCAGCCCAAATAACAGCATCTGCTTCCATTGGCATCTTCCTCACAAAGTTCATAGCCTGGTCCAAAAGACCAGAGCGTCCAAGCAGATCAACCATACAGCCATAATGCTCAATCTGAGGTACAATGGAATAGTCATCAACCATTGACTGGAAATACAAAAGGCCATCTTTGACAAATCCAAGATGCGTACAAGAGCACAAAATGCCTACGAAGGTGATGGCATCTGGCTTTCCTCCACAATTCTTCATCTCTCTAAACAAATTTAAGGCATCAGCTCCACGACCGTGCATTGCCAAACCACAAATGATTGTGTTCCAACTGATTAAATCTTTCTTATCCATACTCGTGAACACATCTAGTGCATTATCAATAATCCCACATTTTGCATACATGTCAATTAAAGCATTCCCAACATAGACATTTTGTTTGTACCCGATGCTCTCTGCGTATACATGTAGCCACTTACCCAAATCAAGAGCTCCGAGTCTTGCACAGGCTGACAAAACAGTCACTAAGGTGGCATCATTAGGAAGCAAATCACTCTCACTTAGCATCCGCTTGAAAGATCCCAGAGTTTCAAAGAACTGTCCATTACGCGCATACCCTCCAATCAACCCATTCCAAGAGAAAACATTCCTCTCAGGCATCTCTTCAAACAACCTCTCACAAGCCTCAATGTCCCCATTACTTGCATAACCATTCAAAACCGTATTCCAACACATAACATCTTGTCTCGGCATTTCATCAAAAAGTTTTCTAGCCACCACCATATCACCCAGCTCAATGTAACCTGAAATCATAGTGTTCCACAACACAATATCACGTTCCGGAGCCAAATCAAAAAGGCGCTGAGCAGATACCATATCACCACACAAAATGTACCCATTAATCATGGAAGTCCATGCAACCACATTCCTCTCAAACATCTCACCAAACACCTTGTAAGCAGCTCCAATCAGTCCCCCAGCCGCATACATTTCAATCATTGTCGTTCCCACATATGGGTTTGCTCCAAACCCACATTTTATCACTACACAATGCACCATCTCACCTTCTACCAGCCGTTTCATTTTTCCGCAAGATTTAATCACGACAGGGAATGTGAAGCAATTGGGCAATATATCCATGCTCTTCATTCTACTAAACAATACTATAACTTCTCTATGACTCTCATTCTTCCCATACCCTCTGAACATTGCGTTCCATAGAGCAACATTTGGGTCAGGTATTTCATCAAACACCTTGTGGGCATACGCCATTTGCTTCAGTTCGGCGCATGCTGAGACTATTTTCGGGGCAATGTACTCGTTGTGTGAGAAACCGTGGGAGATTATCTGGGTCTGAATTTGGTGAAGTTGCTTCATGGCCTTACAGGACTGCAAGAGTGCGATGAATTTTTCTGCAAGGAGTCTGTGAGGGGGCTTTTGCGCCAGTTCATGCAAAACCATTGCTACTCTTACTGTTTTACATTGCACGGCCAGCTTCTGTTCTGCCATGAAACAAGAAACAAAAAAGCAAAAGGCGACGACAAATACTCACATCTTCAACTCCATATAGAACTCCACCTTCAATCCTACTACCTAAGCTTGACGAATCTACATCGCTCTTGATGTCGTGGTTGGTCGGAGTTGGCCGGAATTATGAAAAACCGCCGGAAAACGTGGATGTGTGTGGGCCTTTGATTCCTTGTACAATCAATTTCAGCTTGTGGATATGGTACTAGAAGAAAGAGAGCTTCGGAAGGAATGCTTCCATGGCTTTTGACATAGCGGGAGCGAGAAGGGGGCCGTTTTAGTTTTTGGAATTACCATTTTACCCTCTAACTCCTTTTTTATTTTATTTTTAGGAACTCCATTTTCTTTCCCACCACTTCGTCATTTCCACTCTGTTTTTATAAACCGTATGCGCCCAGCTTGTGAACTTCTGATTGAAATTGTTCGTATTATAACTTACCCGGTAAAGATTAGTTTGGTAAAAAATTAATTAAAAATAAGATTGTTTAGTCAAATAATTGTAGTAAATAGATAGACGGTTCATAATACTTTTTATCGAATTGATCCATCTAATTTTACATAGTTCAATAACTAAACGTTCTCATATTTCATTGTTTTTTACAAAGATGATCTTTCCATAGTCATTTATAATATGAACGGTTCCGATTAAAATATAAAATTTTGTGAATCGACCACGTAGTGAATTGATGAGGAACTCTTCCTCAACCATTGAAGAGCCAAGTTAATTCCATAGTCATTTATAATATGAGCGGCCGGGTTCGCCAGAAGTGCGCGACTGTGAATAACGTTGCTTCCATCCCCTTCCTCGCACCGGCTAAACCCATAGTGTCGTTCAGGCTAAACCCAATCTTGACATCTTCCATGGCCAGCTTCAGGGTGATAATTGGATCCAAACCTTGTATTTACTGTGTGAACCAAAACACAATAACTATCACGACAATTGAATATCAGAGTGCGCGAAGAACAAGACTACAAAATAATAAAAATTTTATTGAACAAATGAAATGCCAAAACGGTTAGAAAACTCTAAAAGACTACATTGTGAATAACTTACTTCTCAAACTAAATTACAAGCTCTGTTTATAGAGCAATAAACCTAAGAAACCCTAAAACCTAAATGCCAAAAATACCCTACTACAAAATCAAATCAAATCTCTAATTAATTTCCTAAATAAACCTAATAAATTCCAACAACAACTACTACAACGTTTCACGGTATTTCCATAAGTATTGGATGAACTTGTAGTAAATCCATAATTTACAAATTAGATACATCATTTCCATAAGTATACCACCATGAAACCAAAAAAGAAAAAACACACAATTAATAAAAAAATATTTAAAAAAAACCTCCTAGTACCGTCTAGCCCGCCTAGCCTAGGCCCAATCCGATTTTTCCGCCCGATTTGTCCGAAGACGCCTCGATTGCTAGGCGCCGCCTATGGCGTTTTTTAGAACACTGCATTTTACATACAAAAAGTTGGTACATTTTATACAAAAAAAGTGATACGTTTTATATAAAAAATGGGTACATGTTAAATAAAAAACAATGGGTACATTGTCACATCCTCAACCATTGAAGAGCCAAGTTAATTCCTTAGTTAGATATAATTTCTTAAAAGAAATTGAAACCCCTATTCTTAAGGGAATCCTAAAAACCGAACTCCAAAACAATTCCTAGAAATGATTAGATAGAAACAAAATAGAAGGATAAAATAATGTCACTGCTCCACATCCTCTGGACATCCGAGAGCCATATCACCGCACCGGCTAAACCCATAGTGTCGTTCAGGCTAAACCCAATCTTGACAACTTCCATGGCCAACTTCAGGGTGATAATTGGATCCAAACCTTGTATTTACTGTGTGAACCAAAACACAATAACTATCACGACAATTGAATATCAGAGTGCGCGAAGAACAAGACTACAAAATAATAAGAATTTTATTGAACAAATGAAATGCCAAAACGGTTAGAAAACCCTAAAAGACTACATTGTGAATAACTTACTTTTCAAACTAAATTACAAGCTCTATTTATAGAGCAATAAACCTAAGAAACCCTAAAGCCTAAATGCCAAAAATACCCTACTACAAAATCAAATCAAATCTCTAATTAATTTCCTAAATAAACCTAATAAATTCCAACAACAACTACTACAACGTTTCAGGGTATTTCCATAAGTATTGGATGAACTTGTAGTAAATCCATAATTTACAAATTAGATACACCATTTCCATAAGTATACCACCATGAAACCAAAAAAGAAAAAGCACACAATTAATAAAAAAAATATTTTAAAAAAACCTCCTAGGACCGTCTAGCCCGCCTAGCCTAGGCCCAATCCGATTTTTCCGCCCGATTTGCCCAAAGACGCCTCGATTGCTAGGCGCCGCCTATGGTGTTTTTTAGAACACTGCATTTTACATACAAAAAGTTGGTACATTTTATACAAAAAAAGTGATACGTTTTATATAAAAAATGGGTACATGTTAAATAAAAAACAATGGGTACATTGTCACATCCCGTGTGACAACCCGTCCCGGAATTTTCATTTCGACGTTATGAAAGTCATTATGCCCTTGAGTTTGGGCGAACGTTTATGTATGAGTTATTAAATTTTGGGCCAATTGTATAATTATCATAGTTATTGGGGGCCAATGAAAATATGAGAAAAATAATTGTGATTGGGTCTTGGTCCACACCTCCACCACCGACACTCCTCTTTCTCTCACATCTCTCAGACTCTCTCATCCCTCACGAAACTCTCTCTCTCTCTTGTTCTTCACACACGGCATAAACACACCCAAAATCAAAACTTGTGGATCGACGAAACAAATTACATATTCAGACTCGTGAGGTCCATACGAACTCAACCATACCATTTTCAGGTAAGAACTATGACAATTTCACGTCCAAAACTCAAGGTTTATATTTGGCACTATTCATCAACTTTTTATACGTTGCGTTTTAGGAGAATCGGAGATCACAGGAGTGTTTGTTGGGTCCTCTAGATGCTCGGAGACGTTCGTTTGACAAGCTTTGACGTCGGGATCATCAAGAACAAGTGTGGCCGAATATGTGCAAATTTTCCAACGAGATTCTCGTTGGTTTTCGAAGTTTTTGAAGGTATAGACTTGTTCTACTCTCAATTTAGAACATTTTGGTGAAAATTTCATGAAGAATGGTTGAGAAACGAGTGAGAAATCACACACGGAAGTTTTCCGGTCACCGGAAAAACCAGTCCGGCGAGGACCACCGGAGAAGGCGCGTGGGGCACACGCGCGGTGCGCGTGGGGGCGCGTAGCCCGTGCATTGTCCTGGCGCGTGAGGGCGCGTGGGACCTCCTAAAAATACCACGACGTTCGTAACGTCGAGTAGATCGATTTCATATATTTAAACCCTATATTTGGACAATCTATGAAGATTTTATTTACGTTTCCGTTTATGTGTTATTAAACTAAGTTAATTAGAAATTTCACGTATAGGGAAACGTATTCCGAGGACGTATGTGATTGAGCCAAGCTAGGAGGCTTCGTCTCGACTACGTATCTGTGAGTGGGCAGTATTATTTTCCGTATACCTATATATACATATGATTTTCCCAGAATCACTTTTTAAATGGAAATATACGTTTTATCGACTTGCATATTACTTGATTTGATGCATGAGTAATTAATTATACACTTCATGCATATGTTGGTGCCGAGGACGCCAGGTAAGTACCAGGTAGGTACATGCATAGTTGAGAACGAATAACGATTGATATACGTATGAAATGTGATTGAGATACAATTGAGATATTATGCTGATAACGATCATGAGATATGATGAATTATATGATGAGATATCATGAGATATCATGAATTATTAGCTCATAGATCTGTACACACTGTTAGTGCTCCCGCCCAGAGATAGGGGCATAGTCTTTCATGTGTCGTTCACCTCCCGCACCGCATGCTCGCCTTGGATCCAAGTTAGGTGCATAGTCTTGTCGTATAGATCACTTTTGAGTGTTACGACATGTAGGTGACCCGCGTTCATTCGCATAGTCCTCACGTGATTGTAGCACTAGAGCATTTACTATTGAAACAGTGATGATATTGATGAGATGTACAGAATGTATATGATTATGTGATTGAGAAGTTATGAGCTATATTTACAGCCGAGGGCTGAGATGACATATGTTAGCGATATGATTATGAAATGCATAGTATGGCATCGTTTATGAGACTCAGATAACATTGAGATGCATTGCACGGCATACATTGAAATACTTTGAAAACGTTTTATGCTGAGAAAAGATTGAGATATATGTATGTATTATTTTCTGGGAAACTATACAGGTTTTACGGAGAGGGGCTAGAACTTTGATAAAAGAATGATTTTGAAAAGGATTTGTTTTTGCTGACCCACTCCCTTTTGTTTTTCGCCCCTCCAGGTTCTAGATAGCTTGAATTCCGGGTTGACGCATCGAGGATCCTTCGGCCTTTCTGACAGATTTATCATCATGTAGGACACCGATGGTGTAAATAACTCTTTTAATTTATGCTTGACTGCACTCAACCTAGTACGCTCTGAATATGTATAAGTATTGAATTAATTCTAGCACACATTCTTATAAGGTCGCTAGATTCCGATCTTAATTACTTCGTACTACGTTAACGATCTTCGCTTCCGCACAGCGCACATGGCTACGTCACACTCACGTGACGGCCAGCATGCCCTACTTTCGGGTACGGGTGTGTCATCCCGGCCCAGGCCCTCACCACATCCCGGGCTCGACTCCACCGTAGAACGATATCGTCCGCTTTGGGCTACAACCACGCCCTCACGGTTTTGTTTCTGAGAACTCACACGAGAACTTCCCAGTGGGTCACCTATCATGGGATTGCTCTCGCGCGAACTCGCTTAACTTCAGAGTTCCTACGGAACCCGAAGCTAGTGAGCTCCCAAAAAGCCTCATGCTAGGTAGAGATGGGAATATACATATAAGGCTTACAAGATCCTCTCCCCTGGGTGATATACAATCCACCCCCCTTAGGGGCCCGACGTCCTCGTCAGCACACTTCCGGCCAGGGATTGGCTCTAATACCAAATTGTCACATCCCTGCCCGGGCCTCCACCAGACCTCGGGCTCAACTCCATCGTAGCACGATATTGTCCACTTTAGGCTCCAACCACACCTTCACGGTTTTGTTTCTGGGAACCCACACGAGAACTTCCTAGTGGGTCACCCATCATGAGATTGCTCTCGCGTGAACTCGCTTAACTTCGGAGCTCCTACAGAACCCGAAGCTAGTGAGCTCCCAAAAGGCCTCGTGCTAGGTAGAGATGAGAATATACATATAAGGCTTACAAGATCTTCTTCCCTGGGCAATGTAGGATGTTACATACATTTTATATATAAAAAATGAAAATAAAAATAAAAATGGGTACATTTTAGATTAAAAAATAAATAAGTCTTACATTAAAAAATGGGCACATTTTACAGAAAAGAATGGTACTTACAAAAAAAAGGATACATTTTACATATAACAAAGTGGTACATTTTTAAAGACAAAATTGGTACATTATTAATAAATTATGGGTACAAATAAAAGGTTAAAAAAATATGAGTACAAATAAAATTTTGAAATATATGGACACAACAAGAAATTAGTATATGGGTACAAAATAAAATGAAAAGAAAATTGGTACAATTTTTTTTTAAAAAAAAGGTTGCAAATAAAAATGAGTACAAACTAAAAATAAAAATATATGATACAAAATTTAGCTATAAATATAAATATATTAAATGTAACGCTTTTGACACTAAATGAATATATTTAGAAATAAAATTTAATTATCTTGATATGTAAAATATTTCATTATCGAAATAATTAATGACGTTTATTAAAACCAAGAGACCTTGATAAAAAATTGAAAAGGAATAAGGTTTCAATCAATAGAGTTGAAAAAAGAGGGATGAGAACCTAATTTCTTTCTTGACCTACCATTTATTGTAGGAAGAGATTAACTATGAATTTCACAAAATTAAATTCTTTTTTTTAAGTAACGATATTATCTACACTAAGGGGATTGGATGGGTTTAGCCTCACAATGGTCTAGTAATAACGTGGTTCAAATTCACCTTTGGCGAGAATCGAACCTAAGACCTCTCATCTACAAGTGAAGAGGAATACCACTAAACCGTAATATTAAGTGCCCACAAAATTAATTTCCTATTATAAACATTGTATTTAAGTGTGATTGTGTAAATCCTAGATAAGATTTGATACTAGCTATTCTTTCCTATTAGAACTTGCACTCCTTGGAGAAGACGGATTCTTTCCACCCTTATTATTATAAATAAAGGCACTATGTAGGGAGAATAACACATCCTCTACACAACCCAACAAACACATATCTTGCTTTACTTTCTCTCTCTGTCGCGCGCCTCATCTCCCCTGTCAGATTAAAATAAGCCACAACATATTATCAGCACGCTCTTACTACTGCACTTAGGAATCTAACGTGGAAGTTTTCTGAATCAAACTAGTTGATCAATATCATCACGTAATCAAGTTCTTCCAAAACAACGGTTTTTATCTCATATTTTTGCAGCCCTGATAGCATGAACATTCACCATAATGCATGACCCAACTTTACATTTTTTGAATTTTAGATTTTACATAAATTGTGTATGCATTATATCCATAATTGTTGAATTATGTAAATTGATATTGCCATGAATTGCATCAAATATCTGCTCATGCATTGAATTATATGTTGAATATGCATGCAATTGAATTAATTTATAATTTGGAAATTAAGAAAAAATTAAAATTAGGGTTTATCGAAACTTATCCCGTCACCATCCCCATATGCAAGTCGTTGGCTTCCAAGCCGAGCCATGTCGAGTCACTAGCACCAGGCTTGCAACCTGTGTGGCTAAGCCAAACCGCAAGACCACAAAGCTGGAGCTATGGGCTCCTGGTTTGAAACCCAAAAAAACTTGACGTCTTTCATGGCGTCTCCACCATCACAAGTGGGCATACAGCCTAACCTTGACCTTGGTTTGCCGTCTTGACAGCCTATAACTCATCCACTGATGTCGATTGATCGAGATTCCTTCGAATCTCGTCTGATTTTTTTAAAAATTTGGATTTGAATTTCTAAGGTTTTTTTGTTGAAACTTTGAGATTTTTTCTATCTCCTTCATAAACGATCCACGTTGATTCACGAACTCGCCCCAAGAATTCATTTTTTGGAAAATGACTGCTTGAAGCGGCGGTGCCAGCCTTCGTTCTAGTGACCACACCTAGTGAAGTTGGGGTGATTTTTGGTTCAAACGCGAGCCCAATTGGGCCTTGGTTTTCTTGGCCTGAGAATTTTTTTTCTTTTTTGGGCTAGCTTGCAGCAACCCAAGCTATTGGCTTGACCCAAACGTGACACCAACCTGAGGGCTATGGTCTCCTACCTGCCCGCGGTGCACCTGATCACAGCTCTGAATGGGTGTAGTGCTCTCATGTATCATGACGCTTTGGATCGTGTCTCCGGGTACACATACACTACTATACAAAAGACTTATGCCCCTAAGTGGGCTCTTATAGACCACGCCCAGTATTGGGCCAGCTTCTTGAAGCCCAGAAAGCCTGCAACTTTTTTGTGCTTAGGCCCTTCTTATACCCAGCCTAATTTTTAGGCATGGGCTGCACTGTCCAAATCTGCTCAACCCACCCATGGGCTTTGGTCCTTGTTTTTTGGGCCTCAAGCTTAATTGTTAATTGTTTTTTTTTTAAGACAATTTGGGTTTTATCATTTTTAACCTACACTTTAATCTTGGCACGAAGTCCAAATAATTAATTCAATTATAATTCTAAACTTGGTGATTTATTTGCATATTTTCTTGTTGCATATTTATGTATATATATTTGCATTTGTTTGCAAGAACACATGAATCTGAAGTTCATAAATCTTTCAAAACCTGAAGCTTCTAGAGACATGCTTTGTTTGAAAACCTAAAGTTTTCCTTAAAAACATCACCCATGAAAACTCGAAGTTTGTTTCATGTAAATTTATACCAATACATGTCTATCAGAACCTAAATGTTCTACTCCTATGAGAATGAATTTTTTTTTCTCCATTACACTAACCATATTTTTGTCCATTTATTTTGTGACAGGGACATGTCGAATTTGAACAACCTCAACTTCACCGCTTTAGAGGTCTCTAAAAAGAACTACCACAAGTGGGTCCAAAAAGTGAAGCTCCACCTCACGACAAAGGATTTGCGTCCCGCCATTGAAGATGAGATGGACAACCTAGGTTGGCGAAGCTGAGAAAGCCACTGCCATGATCTTCATCCGAAGAAACATTCATGATGCACTGTGAACCAAGTAGCTTGCTGAGGAAGATCCACAAGCATTTTGGGTCACTTTGGTTGATCATTTCGATCACCAAAATGACATCTTCTTGCCCGAAGTAAGACTGGCAGCATCTACGCTTCCAAGACTTTAAGTCTGTGAATGAATATAATTCTAAAGTTTGTCGAATCTGATTACTTCTCAAGTTCTTTAATGAGAACTTGACCAAAAAGGATCTCATGGAGAAAACCTATTTAATCTTCTATGCTACCAATATTGTCTTGCGGCAACAATATAAGGCTCAGAAGTTCACTAAGTTTTGGGATTTGATCTCTATTTTACTTCTCGCTAAAAAGCAAAATCAACTGTTGATGAAAAATCATCAAGCTCGACCTACTGGGGCAACTGTTGTGCCTGAAGCATATTATAGCACAAACCAATGCCCAAAATGCCAACATAGGCCTGTCAAGGTCAACAGAGCCAAGGCCCATGTAAGGGAGGAAACTGAGCCCAAAAGCGCCTTAACCTCGCTCCCAAGGTCCCAAACTTCAAGAATAAAGGCAAAGCACCTAAAAT
Organism: Crataegus laevigata; assembly: GCA_963580275.1. Taxonomy (NCBI): domain Eukaryota; kingdom Viridiplantae; phylum Streptophyta; class Magnoliopsida; order Rosales; family Rosaceae; genus Crataegus; species Crataegus laevigata. Next base: position 5,963,692 of record OY756938.1, read on the forward strand.
CATGGATGTGGACATGTGTTACAGCTATGGTTCAAAGAATCATTGGTCCTGTGTTTTTCGTGATTCCCAGAAGGTTGTAGCTGAATATCATTCTCGTCATAAAAAGTTTGAATCAAACTTTGTGCAAATGGATAAACCGGAAAGTACCAAGATGGAGGTTTCTTATTTTCAAGAGGTTATCGCCCCTATGGAAGATTAGAATCTTAGACATGAACTCATTTTAGTTGTTTTTTGGAACAATGGAGCCAAATTCCACAAGTGACCGAACCCCTTCTTTGTTTTTTGTTTAAGTTTGAACAATGTTTCTTTATGTTTGGATTATTTATTGGTGATTTGTTTTTAGATATTAAGTTTTAATTAATTACCATCCTTGAATACTTAAATTATTTTGAATGGATATTTATTTGTAGAACTTTTATGCAAGTGACCGATTCAAATTAATTTTTATTTCTAGATATGACTAGTGGGAAAGTTAGTTGTCTGGCAGATAGTGCAACCACACACAGCATTTTGAGCGAACGCATTTATTTCACTAACTTCATACCTAAGAATGCACCTTTGACAACCCTCTCATGCCCATCCAACCCAATTGAAGGATACTATAAGGCACATATAATGTTGTCTAATGGTACAATCTTGACCATTGTGACGGGTTTGTAAAACCGCACAAATTTAACCCTCTTTTTGACAATTGTAGTATAGGTGTAAGTAGGGTATCGTTCTAGGCCGGGGATTAGGAGGGATTGCTAATCTACTCTAAATTAATTTAAAAATATTAAACAAGACTCAAGGACACAAAATTAGGCTAAAAACTCTAATAATTCAAAACACACTAAAATGACTCAAAATAATGAAAACAATCAAATTAAACACTAGGAACTAAAATGGACGGAAATCGAATTAAAAGATTAAAAACAATGAAAATTAACTAAATAATATAATTTAATAATGGGGGGGGGTTTGGTTTTGACGAAACGTAAATTAAACTTAAGTAAATTACAAAATTGACAAAAACATAAAATAAGAGTGAATGGATGGGCGACGGATTGGCTAGAGGGTTCTTCTCCACACAAGACACATATGCAATCTAAATTGACCTTCAGTTGTTCTTTCAATAAATTGTTAATCTCAATACTCCAGATTAACCGTGAACAGCACTTTTTTAATCTTCAAGTTTTCCTTAAGTTATTGAATTGGATGAACAGCATACAACAATTCAACACATTCTCTAAAAGTCCCCTACGTGAAAAGCACAATAGAGATACAATCAAAGATCATTAAACTTTGTGAAAACTATAAATACTGACGAGGCATTCGTAACTATGAAAAGCATGATACTCCTGCCCAGAATTTACTTAACGCGATTGTGGATAACAACCTTCACTACTCATGAATATAAGTTCATAACGATTAGGTGAAATTCACTTATATTCTAGCATCAAATTCATGCATGTAAATTAAGTATGCATTCTTAATCAACTTACACAAATAAGTTATCAATCAAGCAGTTAAGCAAATTAAATCACAATTCAGAAATCACAACTGAAGTTACCAATTTAAATTACAAATATATCCATGGCTTTGAATTAACTTCTAGCCAAAACAAATTAATTACACATATTTATAAATTAAAACAGAAATTAAAAATGAGTTTGGAGGATTAAACCGAAATAGAAGAGTAGCACAATTTCCTCGGTGCCACTGTGCAGTTTGCACCGTGAGCCAAGGTTTCAGTCTGCCAAGGCAGACTTGCTGCCTTCTTTCCTGGTTCCTGGCTGCCAAGTGGCAGCTGTCCTCCGAGCCTCCCCAGCGAGCTGCACTTGGCAGCTTCTGCTGCATCTTTCTTTGCGCGCTGCCACTCACGCCCGAGGCTTGTGCTGCTTGCGCTGCCTTCAATTGGCTGCCAAAGGCAGCCTTCTGTTTCCCTCAGCGCCGCTGCCTCTTCGCAGCTTCTCCTCATTTTTCCACCCGCTGCCTTCTGGCAGCCCTCTTATTTATTTATTTTTTTATGTTTTTCAGCTGCTTGCGCAGCTCCACGTTTTTAACCCCCGGTGTCCTCTCCATTTCTTCCTCTCCATTTCTTTCTCTTTAAGCTGGCAGCTGCCTTAAGGGCAGCTCTAATCCCCTCTCAAATCTGCCCGAGGCCCCTCCACTTATTCCCCCTTTCATAATGCTGCCCACCGAAAGCTTTTCTTTTTATTATTTTTTTCTTTTATGTTTACCACTCCACTTGCTGCATGTGATTGTATCATTGCTTCTTATGCTGCCATGAACTTGCCTTTTCTTTTTCCACATGCATGCGCCAATTTCCTCTTCATTGCCCCGTGCTTTCCTCTATTGCTGACTTGCTTTTCTTTTATTATTCCAAGTGCTTGCTGTGCCGTGCCTTACTGTATATATATATATATATATATATATATATATATATATATATATATATATATATATATATATTATTTTCCAAAAGATAAATTCTATTCAACAGGCAAAATAGTTTAGACGAAATTATTACTTAATACTTCACTTATTCTATTTTTATTTTCTTAGCTAGATAAATTCTATTAAAACACAAAAACAAAGTAAATAGCTCGAAATATAACGAACTAACTAAGAAAAGACGAGTGAATTTGATGTAAAAATGTATATAAATATGATCCGATCACATTGACGAGACACTTTATTCTCCACATTCCGAAAGAACATTATTGAGTTTCAAGGACATTAAAGATGATAATTACCATGCTGAAACCTATATAGAAAATATAGTTGAATTTTTGTGCATCACTTCTTATGGATATGGCTAGAAGTGTATTCTAAAGAAGATGAAACGGATCTTGAGTGGTCTATATTAGAGGTGGGCATGGGCTGGCTGGGCTCAAAATTAGAGTGCGGAACAGATCTGTTTGAAAATATAGCAGAGCAGGGCGAGGTAGATCATGCAAAAATTGAAATAGGAACCGAACCTAATTCGGCCCGTGTGAAACGAGCTGGTTCCTAGGGGCCTTGTGTGTACATTTCCTATTCCTTCCCTATCAAATTTCCCAGTACAACCAATTCACCTAAATATTAAAACTCAATCATAATTACGCACCCAATCAATCTCCTCAGGAAAAACTTTTAAAACAACAAACTTTAATACAAAAATTGAACTTTCCACAACCTAGATGTCTACTTTCCCAAGATTGTTTTACAATATAACAACCCAATTGATCAAAATCCAAAATTCAAAAATTTATCACGGCTTTAGCTCCAAATCAGTGATTGCATGCAATAGAAAAACTAACAAATTCTCTCTCTGGATCCTTTTTGTTTTACTTAGAATCCCCCACAAACAGCTTCAAATAAAAAAAACACACTAGAAAGATAGCACAAATGGAAGACCTCAAGCTGCAAACACAAGCTCAACCTCAATAACTTGGTAAGCTTCAAACTTTTTCTCTTAGTCAGCAAGGACGTCGATCTCATTCTCTGTGAGACCATCGAGAGAGGCAGTGATGTCTTTGTCCTTAATCATCTTTACCAAACACTTGCTGGCATCTTTGAGGTCAACATCACTTATGGATCGACGAAGAAGTTGAAGTCACGATGACGAAGAACGATGGTAGGCGGAGTCTGGAGAGAGTCTTCAAGATCGATGCTCGACTTGGGAATTCGAGGGATGAGAATGACGAGAGTCTACTCTTAACTTGGGAAATCGAGAGAGGAGAGACCGAGAGTAAGGGATGTATGTATAAATCAATGGTGGAGATTTAATCTCCATATAATGGATGGTATCAATAGTTCGGGTCGAAGGCCATTTTTTTTCAAAAATTTGGACGCAGCCTGCCTCACCATTCACATGAACTCGCCCCACCCTACCCCGTTTGGAGTTTACAAAATTTGTACCCACCCCATACTCGCACCGTACCTACCCCGAACTGACTAAACCCACCCCGCAGTTTCCCGACCCGTTTGCCCACTCCTATTCTGTATACTACAACCATACGTCCTATAGAAAGTCACTATGTGGCCGACATTACCTCTGGGACAGCGCACAATATTACACTTTGGCATGATCATTTGGGACACTCTGGATGAATAGCGATGCGCAATGTTCTAAAAATCGGCCTAGGCGGCGCCTAGGCACTAGGCGGTGGTGCCCCGCCCCGATTTTGGGCAAGGCGTCATGAAAAATCGGCTGGAAGCTAGGCGGCGCCTAGGCGGGTTAGGCAGTTGGGCAGAGCTAGGCGGAGCAAGGCGGCTAGGCGCTTTTTTTTTTTTTTAAATTTTTTTTTATAATTCTAACTTAATTTCCCTCTTTCCCCCCGTGTCCAATCCCCTGTTTAACCTAATTTTCTATCTCTGTACTCCTCGTCTTCGACTCTTCGGCCGTCTCACTCTCGAATGAACGAATCTTTTGTTGGGCATCATCTCTCGACTTCTTTACTGGGCAAATCATCTCGGCTCCAGATTTTCACGGTCGACCTCTCTCATTTGAGTCATTTCCACGATCTCCTCCACCTATTGCAGCATGTGCAGACTTGCAGGTTAGCACATTTCCCATATTTTATTCAAAAATCTAATTGATATTTGAATATTTGATGCTAATTGCGATGATTTGCTGCTCTCTGCAATCTGCATTGATGATTTAATATATAATATTGAGTCTCTCTGCAAGGAATCGAGATGCCCAGTTGTGGGTTATTAATACTTTTGTACCTTACGGTTGACTTGAGTGATTGGGGTTGGATCTATAAATAAATTTTCGTGACCATATTTTGGTTGAATCTTGTTGCTTTCAGACGATTCTGGTTTATTACTTTTCTCTTCTATCAATTTTGTTTCAACTACTGCATGACCTGTTAAGGAGGTATGAGGTTAGCAGTATTGCGGTAATGCTAAAGCCATACTTGATACTTGCAAGATATAAATGGTTGAGCAAAGTAAATTAGCAAAATTGCTTGTTGGAATAATGTGCTATGTAGCCTATGTTTGATCACCTTCCATTTGCTGATTTTCTGATCTTTGATCAAGTTTCTATTTCATCCTTTCGTCTATTTTCATTTGCTGATTTTTTTATGCAAGATTATGTAATCTGGAACTGGGAGTAAATTCTAATAATATAGACATTATATTGTGGTGGTGACTGGTGAACCGTAAACTGATTCATGAATCAGATTCATACCAGATTAATACAATCAGACTACATTTAGCATTTGCCCCTGATTAATTGACTGGATTTCTGGTTTTTTTTTTAATTTTCTTTATTTAGTTTTGGGTCTTATTTTTTCTTTCGATTGTGTGAGTTTTCTCAATGGGGTGTGTGGATTGAGTGGTTGCATTAAACACTGTTTAATTGTGTAGTTATATGATTTATTAGTTTGATAGTAGCTGAAAGGTGAAGTGTTTTCATTTTCTAGTCCTTAGCTACATGATTGCATTGCGGTTTTGGGAGACATTAGTAAAACAAACATGTCATTTGTAAGGCAATGAAGCAGCTAAAAATCTGGAACTCACGTTTTTTTTTCTTTTTGAAAATACCAAATGTAGACGAACGTCTATGTGGTTTCATATTATTCCAATTTCATATCTAGACCCGTATGAGACTGCTTACATGCATGTTTTTTAGTATCAGTGGTCTAGTTACTTATTATAGTAGGGTGAATTGAGAAGTTGTCCTACAGCTGCTCATGCGACATGCACTCAGAACTATCTCACGGTTGGGTGCAAATTGCAGATATGTTGTTCTAAGCGACCTAACATTTGGTGGTACTTTACGTTAGAGTAGAACTAAGTCAATGTCATGCAGTTTGAGATTTAGGCAAAGTGAGCAAAGTACATTCATTTCATGCAAAGATTTTGTTCTTCTTTTGTGTTGTGCTTTAATTCTGCTTCTTGTACTTATAGACTTATAATTAAATCATTGATTTTCTGCATTTCTAGATGGCGAGCACTATATCATCCAGAGCATCTAATCCAATGTCGTCTACTCAATCAGATAATCCATTAAAGCATGCTTCAGCCGATATGGGATGGGAATACGGGGTGTTGGCAGATCCTTCAAACACGGATAAGGTGAAATGTAAGTTGCGTAAAAAAATACTCAGTGGGGGCATTTATAGAATGAAACAAACATAGCCCATGTCAAGGGCAATGTAGCTGGATGCACAAAGTCTTCAGATGAAGATAAAGAAAAATGTAAAGCCGCATTAGATGAAGCAAAAAAGAAGAAGAAAGAAAGAAACATGTACTATGAGGAAGTGAGGGAAGAGGTTCAAGTTCCACATATTGAAGAAGATGAAGATATTGAAGTTGTTGGGTCAAGGAAAAGGTCGCGAACTCTTGGGCCTATTGATAGGTTTGCATCTTCTATCAATCCCTGTTCTTCAAAATCAAAAGATGACAAGCGACAACAAAATCTTCATGATGCAATTTGGAAGGATAAAACACATCAAGTGGATCAATATTTGGCTCGATGGGTCTATGAAGTTGGTATTCCTTTTCATGCCATTGATAATGACAGCTTCAAACGCTTTGTGGAAGCGGTTGGTCAATTTGGCCCGATATTTCTTTCTTCCAAGGAATGCTCTAGTGAAGCACACACCGAAGAATACATCTTTGAATATGTTGACAAGTGTATCGAAGAAGTTGGTCCACAAAATGTTGTTCAAGTGGTAATGGACAATGCTTCTAACAATATGGCGGCGGCAACCAAGATGTTGGAAAAGAGGCCACACTTGTTTTGGACATCATGTGCCACTCACACGTTGAACTTTATGCTTCAAGGAATTGGCAACCTACCTAGGTTGAAAGGAATGATTGAAAAGGCAAAGGGTTTTACTATCTTCATTTATGCTCATCATAAAACATTAGCATTGATGAGAAAGTATACAAAGAAAAGAGACATAGTGAGGCCCGGAGTAACAAGATTTGCAACTTCATTCCTAACTTTGCAAAGCTTGGTTGATAAAAAAAAAAAAAAAAGACTTGAGGATTATGGTTGCTAGTGATGAATGGGAACAATGTAAACATTCCAAAAGTACAAAGGGGAAAGGGGCATATGCTACCATGGTGAGTGCACAATTTTGGAATGGGGTCTCACTTTTCTTGAGGGTGTTTGAACCGTTGTTTAAGGTTCTTCGACTTGTGGATGGGGATAAAAAGCCATCAATGGGGTTTTTGTACGGGGAGCTACAAAAAGCAAGGAATGAGATCAAAGAGGCATTGAAAAATAATGAGGCCCATTATAGGCCAATCATACAAATTATTGATGAAAAAGCTCATGATCAGCTTGATGGTCCATTACATTTGGCGGTCTACTTCTTGAATCCTTATTACTTCTTCAAAGATCCAAGCATTCAACATGATTCATTAGTCATGGACGTCATGTTTACTTGTGTTGAGAAATTCTTCCCCGATGACTTTGAAGTCCAAAACCGAGTTATTAATATAGAGATGCCGAAGTACAAGAAAAAAGATGGTGGATTTGGAAGACATTTGGCGGAGATTGGATTCGTTGAGAATGATGACAACTATGATCTGGGTATGATTCTAATTCTAAATCTATAGGACACCTGAGAGTGTCCTAAGTAGTGCCACTTTTATGGAAAGAGCACACACACGGACATGTATACATATATCTTGTTAGAATAAATGTAATAAGGAATCTTGCCAGCCAATGTCAATCACCAAGTGGAAAAAAAAAATTGTCTTCCCCATTAATAGTGAATAAGCTGTCCACTATTAGCTTTTCTTACAAAACAATGACACGCATGGTTCAGTTTGGTCACTTCGGTGACATGCCAAAATCAACTAGTGCAAACAAACATGCGAAGCTAACAATTTACTACTAAATAGTCTGAATGCAAATTTTATTATTGCTTCAAGTTTAAACTTTATGAAGCCAGAAAGTTCTTTTTTATTTCAAGTCTTCCCTACATAGAATGCCAAAACTCATTGAAATCAATCAGTGCAAGCACGCACATTATATAATGTTCTAATTGAGTAACTCTAGTTGTTTTTATTTACTAGTCTAATTGTAATTGTTTTTCTTTACTAATCTAGTTCTAATTGTTTTTCTTTACTAGTCTAATTCAAATTGTGTACTTTGTACTTTTTTAGCTTCATGGTGGTCTACTTATGGCAATGGTGTGCCTACTTTGCAAAGAATTGCTATCAAAATTCTCTCATTGACTACAAGTTCATCCGGGTGTGAGAGAAATTGGAGCACTTTTGAGGGAATTCATACAAAGAATAGGAATAGACTAGATACTGCAAGATTGAATAATTTGGTCTATGTCCAATTCAATGTGAGGATCATGAACAAGAAGAAAAGAGAGAAATAGAAGAAAGTGGATATACTACTCACTAGTGAAGCTAGTATGGTGCAAGGATGGATTGTGGAGGGTGTTGATGAAGAAACTGAGCTTGGTTCGGGAATGGATGGAGAGCAATTAGAGGTGGATCCTTCCCTAGAGCCTAGGAGGAGTTCTAGAAATGTTGAAGTAAGAGAGCTTCATGAAGAAGATTTTGTATCGGATGAGGACACGGAAGAAGAAGGAGATGATGAAGAAGAAATTGAGTTTGAGTCCGACATGGAGAGAGTCTTGGAAGGATGTGGAGAAGAAGAGATTGAGGCCTAGCTTTAAAACTTTGCAAGTATCTTACATCCTTATCCCTTTCATTTTGCATTTTATGTGTAAATTTGTAATGTGTTTAAACTTTAAATTGTGAACTTGTTGGAACTTGGATTGGATACATGTATTATCCAAGAACATTCATTTTGATTATATGCTTAATGTGCTTTTAATTTGTGAGTTTGTTGGATACTTAGGAAAACAACATTCATATGCTTTTAATTTGTAAGTTTGTTGGACACTCAGGAAAAAAACTTTCGTTTTAATTATATGCTCAATGACAATGTGCTTTTAAATTGGAAGTTTGTTAAATGCTTATTGCATACAGGTATTATCCAAGAACATTCATTTTGATTGTAAGCTTGATAGATACTTGTTGCCTTGTTAGATACATATATCATCCAAAAACACTCATATTGATTACATGGTTAGTGTGTTTTCAAATTGTAAGCTTGTTGGATACATGTACTTTATGTAATCTCTACTTATTTACACGATATACAATAAATTTACCTAAATCCGCCTAGGCGCTAGGTCCCTGCCCGCCGCCCGACTAGCGCCTAGCGCTTTTTAGAACCTTGGCGATGCGATGTATCCTCAAATCATCACACGACATCCACTAACCCAAAGTTTAGGTTCGATTCAAGGGATCGCATGTCAAACCTGCTCTATGGGAAAGCTTATCATTAAGCCTTCCCATGACAAAATTCGCTCGAATCCTCCTATTTTTCTACAAAGGATTTAAGGGGACATTTATAGACCGATTCAACCTCCTAACGGACCATTTAGTAATTTAGGGTGTGTGAATAGCACATCCCTTTTAATTCTAATGTCATGATGATTACTTTAGTAAATAGTTTTCAAAAAAAGAACAAAAAATCTAGTTAGTAATTACAAATTATACAAATTTATAACTTTTTTTTTCTAGTTAAGCCTATTATTCTCAAGATATATTCATGAAGTTCTTACAACCAACTATAGCTTTACCTGTAAGCATCGATCAGCCAATCAAACACAAAATTTGTAAGCATTAGTTTGGGCTTGAAAATTTGTGTTTGACTGGCTGATCAATGCTTACAGATAAAGCATGCGTTTTTCATTGGTCTCTGCCCAAAAACAAAGCCTGCGTTTTTTCACTAAATAATACGACTTTGCAAGCGTCAAATTAAAATTAAATACCAATGAAATGCACTAACATGTAAGTCCTTCTTATGGACAATACTCAACAAAGCGAATGCTTGCATTCATCTCTAAGAGAAACACTTGGGCCATATCTCTTCTTTTTGTGGATCAATGATTAATTTAATCTTCAATCCAATTACAAATCTAGTAAGAATTTTTTTTTTTAATATACCACTGAGAATTGAAGCACTGCTCTGGTGAGCTTTATAGGCAGCTTTGGAGAGTTTGGCATCGAAGGTATGAACTTTGGCTGTAGGAAACTCGTCCCAGAACTTCAAAAAACCAAATAAAAAATTAATTTTTATTCAATTGATGAAGAAGTAGAGTAGAAAGTCAAATATATATGTATCATTGTTTATACATATATATCTATAGAAGAAGCAGAACAGATGATCGACTGAGATGTAGCTGATGATGATGAAGGCGAGTTAGTTAGCGAAATTGTGACCATCACATTAATCACATCCAACCAACTTTAAAGAACATAACCAACTTCAATATAATTAAACAAAACACTAAATCCCAAGAGAAAGGACCTTGGGATACAGAGAGCACTGGGGCACTGGGTCTGAGACCTTGACTAGAAGTCTATGTAAATTTTAAGTGCGATTCCCAAGTCTAGTAGCTCACAGGCTCTGTCAAAGATATCCAAGTTGACACAAAAATCAATTAGACAATTTTATTAAGCCTTATTTACATCTGAATCAATCAAGTTAAAAAGTACCCAAAGATAGATTGCACATATTTTTATGCATGGTTAAACTTGTTATTTCTGAAATGGCTTGTCAAATTATGTCCAAACTTGTGTGCAACTGTGCATGGTTAAAAGTAATGAATTTGGTCTTTCTTGTTTTCTGAAGGGCTTTTCAGAGTGTTGCTACAAATTGAAAAAATGGCAACTGTTAGAATAAAGTGGCAAAATGAAATTTTCAAATGAGTTGGAAGTTATTAAAGAAACTGTAGATTTATCAATTAGATTGATATAGGCGCATGATATTAAAGATTGGAGGATTTAATATAGATGGTCAAAATTGTAGAAAGCGATTTAAAGTGTTCAATAACATAATTCTTTATTTTGAATTGAACTACCTACTTTTTGGTAGATTATTTCATCTACTAAATAGGAGGTATCAGTTAAACCATTCATAAAAGAATAGAATTGAGGAGTTCAACAATGTATTAGTTAAGCATGCAGACATCTCAAGGATTTGCAGCAAAATTCATCAGTGTTCATCGATGAAAAAATTAGTATCCTCATAGATACATACCAAGCAACTGTAATGAAGAATCTGAATTGACTATAAGCAGTGCATCATTTTCAATTGATTATGATAAAGAAATCTAGTGAACTATTTGAGTTTTAAGTGAATAGGATAAAGAGAACATGTTTAATAAATAGTTAATAATGCAAAAAATTTAGAACAATGAAAGGGTATATATGTACTTTGCTTTGCAGCCAGAAAATATTGTTTTAGAAATGCTTAGGAGTCAGAGTTATGTCTAATATTTTCTGCAATATCACTTATATGAATGTAAAATAGAAGAAAATGAAAAGTATTAGTAAACATTGAGTAGTGGAATTTCGAACAATGAAAACCTATGAATTTGATGCAAATGTTTGGGAGATGAACAAATTTGAGATGAAGCTATACATACTGTATTTTGGGATATGCAAAAATGATTCCAGAATTCCTTGGGGTTGCTTTGGTTTTCAGAGAGACGATCATGGCATTATCGAAATCTAAATCAGAAGCTAGTACGCTTTTCTATGGAGCTTTTGCAGTGGGAATTGTGTCATCACTTAGATGTAAAACTAAAAACAATTACAAGCATTAGTGGACATTGAAAATGCGGAGATTAAGATAAAAAGGCATTAGATAGATGTAAAATACACACGCATTCATATGTAAGCAATAATGCCAACATGACACTACAGATGTTAGAAAACAAACCTTGTCAAAATTCACTTCCATGTTAGGTCATAATTTTAAATAGGGTAACATGTAATGAGAATGTAAGGATGCAACAACAATCAGAAAATTAGAAGTCTAACTATTTAAGGTATTGTAATGATGCAACAATAATAAAAAAAATTAGAAGTCTAACCATTTAAAGGTGAGTATTTAGGAGGTATTGCATGTACAAATGACAACTATAAGGGCTGTAAGGAAAAAACAAAAAATTAGAGCAGAAAGCACACATAAAGCTGACAGGATTCTCACATGTATCAGGGTGGACTGATACCTTGTTAGAGGAGAATGTTTTAGTGTTTTGAATTTGAGGTAATAAAAATTGAATATATGTTTTGTTTTCATGGGATACACACTATACATGAAATAAGAAGAAAAATGCAACTTTCATTTCAATTATAATTTTTTAATATGATTTACACAGTACTAAAATTTATTACGGTAAAATGAAAATATGAGAAATAAAAACATATGCAAATAAAACCCCAAATTATAAAAGAACGAATTGAATGACTTTACACGTTAACCCACCAGTTAAAGAGCAATTGGCTTTTGGTTTGGTATTATCGACTCCTCCACAAAGCCGCTTTAGTAAATGTTTCCAATAGGTTTTTCAAATAATTCAAGTGGGGGGATATTCATACACCATTGGAAAAAAGAATCTGCAAGAGAGTGAGAAAGTGGAGACTATGTACTTACCGTACAAATATAAGGGTTGTAAGAAAAAAAAGTCATATTGAGGAATGTAAACGTTGTACTTACTGTACAACTTTCATTAAAAAACCATGTCAAACAAAAGATGTAGACCAACAAATATTGATTGATGACAAACTCAATTGTTTGCAAGACCATCAAAGTTAAGAAATTTGGCCTTTATAAAAAGGGAGGTTTAATAAAACACCCCCGGTACTGTTTACTTTTAACGAAGTCCTTTTTTACCTTTAACTGTCACTATTCATTATACCTTCAAAAATGACTTTTCATTAAAACTGTCACTATTCAGGCCCTTTTCGTTAGTTTTCCTTTATAAAAATGCTTGCCAGATCATCTACACGTCATATAAAAATCCCAAACTAAGGACTTGGATCCTCTTCGGATCCCCTCCATGGGGATCCCGGAAATCAAGCCACAAGGGCCGTTTATAAAAAATCGTGCGGCTAAAATTAAATGATTTTTATATTTTTAAAAATAAAGCAGTTTCGTTTTGCGTAAAAAGCATTTAATTGTAACCGCACGATTTTTTATGAACGACCCATGTGGCTTGATTCCTAAGATCCCCATGGAGGGAATCCGGAGAGGATCCAAATCCCCAAACTAAGTCCCTAATGCAAAAGGAAAGATTGAAGTCAATATACATGTTTCACATTGCTGAAGAACCTACAACATATTTCATTAAACTAAACAGACAAGGGATATGAAGCTTATCACAAAAAATAAAAAGAACAAGGAAATAGTTGTACATAGCATCAGGTCAGGTGTTAGAGCACTCAGCGCGAATAAAGATAAATATACGCACACCGGCTTAAGTGTAAGTGAATAATTTAGATGTAAAACAATGCTTCAAAAAGAATGACAAATGCAAATTGAACACAATAAAACATTACATTGTTTGCCTCACGAACCATTGTAAGGTAAGAGGGGAAAAATAGTCTAATTTTATCTTTCTCAAATAAATGGTATATGTTATCAACATGACAAATCCACAATTTATGATTCTGGACTTCCAGAAAAAGAAAATGTCCTTGATGAGACATATGTCCTTGAAGAGACAGAAGTACATGAAAGCAAAGAAATCTCCATAAATTATCCATGTACTAATGAATTGTGGGATCAGAATGAAATAATCATTGACGATATGTTCGCATTCGCAGTAGCCACTGAAATCATCTTAAATGATGATATTGAGCCCCACTCTGTTGATGAATGCAAACAGAGACATGATTGGCATAAATGGAAAGATGCAATCCAGGTAGAATTAAATTCCTTGGAAAGACAAAGTGTTTTTGGACCAGTAGTTCAACCCCCGCCTGATGTAAACCCCGTGGGTTACAAATGGGTATTCATAAGGAAACACAATGAGAAAAATGAGATTGCAAGATATAAAGTACGACTCGTTGCACAAGGCTTTTCACAAAGACCTGGCATTGATTATGAAGAGACATATTCTCCTATAATGGACGCAATTACGTTGCGTTACTTAATCAGTTTAGTGGTTCAGAAAAACTTGACATGCGACTTATGGATGTCATCACTGCGTATCTATATGGAGAATTAGATACTGACATATATATGAAAGTCCCAGAAGGACTTAAGTTGCCTGAAACAAGTAAGAAACCACGAGGTATGCTCTCGATCAAATTAAGGCGATCATTGTATGGGCTGAAACAATCTGGACGAATGTGGTATAATCGTCTCAGTGAGTATTTGATCAAAGAAGGATAAATCAACAACGTCATTTGCCCTTGTGTGTTCATTAAGAAATCCAATTTTGGATTTGCTATAGTGGCAGTATATGTTGATGATATGAATCTAGTTGAAACTTCTGAAGAGCTCAATACAACTGCTAAATATCTGAAAAGCAAATTTGAAATGAAAGACCTTGGAAAAACAAAATATTGTCTCGGCCTGCAGATCGAGCATTGTGCTAGTGGAATTTTAGTCCACCAATCAGCTTACATTGAAAAAATCCTGAAGCGATTTGGCATGGACAAGACTTATCCACTCAGTACGCCAATGGTTGTTTGTTCTTTGGACGTTAAGAAAGATCCATTCCGTCCAAAAGAAGATGATGAACTGGTCCTTGGTCCAGAAGTACCATATCTGAGTGCAATAAGTGCTTTGTTGTATCTAGCACAATGTACTAGACCAGATATAGCTTTTTCAGTTAACTTGTTAGCAAGGTATAGCTCTGCTCCAACAATTCGTCACTGGAAGGGTATCAAAGATGTATTACAATACCTTCGTGGGACAACAGACATGGGTCTCTTCTACTCAAAGAACTCCACAAATGACCAGGTCTTTGTTGGCTATGCAGATGCTGGTTTCCTCTTTGATCCGCATAAAGCCCGCTCACAAACTGGATATGTGTTCAAGAATGGAGATTCAGCAATCCCATGGCGCTCAACAAAGCAAACATTAGTTGCTACATCTTCAAATCATTCAAAAATACTTGCTTTACATGAAACAAGTCGTGAATGTTCTTGGTTAAGATCAATGATTCATCATATCCGGAATTCATGTGGTCTAACTTCGAAGACAGACAATCCAACTGTCATCCATGAAGATAATGCAGCTTGTGTTGCCCAAATGAAGAAAGGATTCATCAAGGGGAAAAAACTAAACACATATCTCCAAAGTTTTTCAGCGCACATGAGCTTCAGAAGGCTAAAGTTATTGAAGTCAGACAAATCCGTTCCAACGAAAATCTGGCAGAGTATCGGATTACGTCGACTTACCAAAGTTTACCAAAGTGCACGTTTCAGAAGTTAGTGCAAAGTATCGGATTACGTCGACTTACCAAACAACTAAATTTGGAGAATGCGGAATCAGGGGGAGATACATATCAGGGGGAGCATCCATGATACATGCATGTTGTACTCTTTTTCCTTCGATTAAGATTTTTCCCACTGGGTTTTTCCTATCAAGGTTTTAACGAGGCAACATAAGCATACTTAATACTATATCAACAATCCAGGTAAAGTTGTACTCTTTTCCCTTCGCTATGGTTTTTTTCCCACTGGGTTTTTCCAAGCAAGGTTTTAACGAGGCAACTGATGTTGATATGTGGGCATCCAAGGGGGAGTGTTGAAAATACTGGTGGGTAGTGAATGCCCACAGTACCTTGGAAGACTTTCCAATTCTCACACAAAATGGGTTTTCAACTTTGGCATAAGTTTTCAATACCCATGAAAATAGAAATTGACTTTGGATGCAGGAGATCGTTTTTCTACATTGGGTGTTGTAAATGTCAAATTGTAATAATACGAGTTGCTCTATAAATAGAGCATTTGGAATGCAACAAAAAGATACAAGAAGAAACAGAAGAGAAAAAGATCAATACATTCGTATCTATTCCTCCCTATTTATTAGTCATTCCCTTGTGCTAAATTTACAGTATAATATTTTACACCTGCTCAACTCATCTCACTAGTAAATGTTATCTTTCTAACTTTTACATATTTATAACAAGGTTTTAGTATATGTATAATTTTAATCGAAATTCTAGGACACCATAAATGTAAATCTAAGAAAGCAGAAAAGGGGGAACAAAAAAGGGAACTTTAACGAAAAGCTCCCGGTACTGTTCACTTTAACGAAAAATCACATTTTTACACTAAAAAGTCAATCCTGGCACTATTTACTTTACCCTTTATTTTATCCTTATCATTAAAACTCAAAGTTTTTCATTAGTTTTCCTAACAAAAAAAGCCCGAAATCCAGGCCGGAGAATAATGGTCGATGTCATGACGAGGACAAAAACGAGGGAGAGTGACAGTGATCGTCAGAAGCAAACACTCACCTCTTTTTTCGTTTCGTAGAATTCTTCTTGACTTTGTTTATCCTCTTCTAAAACCAAGTCAATCTCAAAACCCCAAATCACTAATTTGAAAAAAGCTGCTCAATTTCTGAAACCCGCATCGTTTTCACCGGGATTTAATATTAATCTGCTGTTTTGCTGTCCAATCAGAACCTAAAGCCGATTAAAACCCATTTAAACATTCGGCTGAAAGTTGTTGGCTTCTGCTTGCTTGCGTTGTTCAAATTTTGAAACCGTCAGCTGGTACTTTTGCTTTCTGTTCTTTTATTTTTCTCACAGAGAGAGAGAGAGAGAGAGAGAGAGAGAGAGAGAGAGAGCAATGTTCTGAAGCTGAGATTTTGAGCTCAGAGGGAGAGATGGTAGTGAGGAAAGTGGGAAAGTATGAGATTGGGAGGACGATCGGCGAAGGGACCTTCGCCAAGGTGAAGTTTGCCCAGAACACTGAGACGGGTGAGAGTGTCGCCATGAAAGTGCTGGATCGCACTACCATCATTAAGCACAAGATGGTCGACCAGGTCTTATCTAATTTCCTCAAAAACTTACCCAATTAACCTCTTTTCCATGTTTTAATTTTGAATTTCAATACGTTTCCAATTTACTCACTTTCTGATTTAGCTTGGTTTTTTTATTTTTACTGCCCAAATTATCTAGTATTTAGGATTCCAGAGTGACCCGGTTTCCAATTTGAGATTTTTTTTTTCTTGAAAGAAATTGGATATGTGTAGTGCAGATCAAGAGGGAAATATCGATAATGAAGCTTGCGAGGCACCCCTACGTTGTTCGTCTGCATGAGGCATGTCATATCTTAATTTTTAGAAATTGTTTGATTTCTGCTGTCAGTCGCTGAGGATGAATGTTGTTTTCCGTAGGTTCTGGCGAGCCTTGCTAAGATTTATATAATCTTGGAGTTCATTACTGGTGGAGAATTGTTTGATAAAATCGTGAGTAGTCTAACTTTTCAAATACCACAACCCAATTTGGAATTTTGGACCATTAGTTCTTTTGAGAAAATGGTGATGTTGACAGTGAAGCCGCCTGTTTTCAGGTTCATCATGGGCGACTTAGTGAAGGCGAAGCAAGGAGATACTTCCAACAGGTTATTGATGGGGTGGATTATTGCCACAGCAAGGGAGTTTATCATAGAGACTTAAAGGTGTTGCTTTTATAGCGTTTAGCTTGCTATTATGATCGCTTCATTTTCTATCATGAGATATTGTTGTTCTTTTGCAGCCGG
Source organism: Crataegus laevigata (assembly GCA_963580275.1). Lineage (NCBI taxonomy): Eukaryota > Viridiplantae > Streptophyta > Magnoliopsida > Rosales > Rosaceae > Crataegus > Crataegus laevigata. The sequence goes on from OY756938.1 coordinate 5,981,230, forward strand.
AGAACCTGTTGCTTGATTCTCTAGGAAATTTAAAAATTTCCGATTTTGGTCTTAGTGCTTTTGCCCGAACACGTAAGATTCTATCTGAATCATTCTTGTTTCATTGTTTGACATTTTAACGGTTGAGAGATTTGATATTTGTCGGGATTGCTGACATTATATTGGTTGTGAGATTTAATATCTGTCAGGACTCATTTTTGTGATGTCTCATTGTTTGACATTTTAACGGTTGAGAGATTTGATATTGTCGGTATTGTTGATGTTGTATTGATTGTGAGACTTAATATTGTCGGAACTCGGGACTCATTCTTTTGATGTCTGCACATAGGGAGTCAGCCTCCTTCAGACATCCTGTGGCACCCCTAACTATGTAGCACCTGAGGTAACGAGAATTTAGCTAGCTTCTATGTTAAATGTTGACTATATCTCAACTGCTGATTTTTTTAGTTTTAATCGTTGTCGTCTAATGCACTGATTTTCTTTTCTTATATGTTATTTTATGCTCTAGGTACTCAGTCACAAGGGTTATGATGGTGCTGTTGCAGATGTTTGGTCCCGTGGGGTCATCCTTTATGTTCTGTTGGCTGGTTATCTTCCCTTTGATGAGCTTGACCTAACCACACTATATAGTAAGGCATGAACCTCTTTCGTGTTTACTATTCTCTGCTCTTTTTTCCTTTGAGCATTAAGTTAAATGATATTTTGGATCAATATGTGCAAAGTGTGAGAGATATTACGATTAGTGAATAATTAGCTCAGCTAAACTGATAACATTGAAGGGGTGATCAAGTGTATTTGGTTGTGAAGGAAAGTAGAAATTCTCTTTCTGTTCCTTCACACACCTGATCCCCCTTTGACATTAGTTTTACGTGCAGTTTCTAGTGGATGCTAGGTTTGATTCTTTAATCATCTAGTTTATGTCGCAACACAATACTTTGCCTGGTCCATTGTCTAGGTTTTTACAAGGATGTTAAAGTAGGATGTTAATACTGTTGTTGATACTAAGTCATTATCGTTTAATTTCTGCAGATTGAGAAAGCAGACTTTACATGCCCATCTTGGTTTCCAGTGGGAGCAAATTCTTTGATTCACAGAAGTTTAGATACAAACCCTGAAAAAGTAAGTAATGGCTAATTTATAAGAGATTGTTCAGTTTTAGTATGCATAAAGTTTACTATTTCAATATCTAACAAAGACACAATCACAAAATGTTGGTGTCAGTCTTTTATGTTAGTTTGTATTGCTTTACAATGGACATCGTAAAGTGTTGGAATGAGATAATGCATGTAACTAACCAAGTACGGGTGAGGTGTTTAATAAAACAAATGTTTGAAGAGAAGTATTTGATTAGCAGTACCAAGGCTTATGCTTCATTTAATCGGAAAACCGGAATGAGTCTGTTTAGCATTTGACCCAACATTAAGCCTTTGCTGATAATTTTGACTTTTCTTGAGTTTGTCACCTTTTTTTATCTCTGTATTGTTGTTTTCCTTCCCTTATTTGGTGTTTTCTTCATTCCAATGGATATATGCAGGGGGAGACTGTCATATTTGAAATTTCAGATTCAAATCACCTTTGTTCTATGTTCATATTTTAAATTTTTAACCTTTAGTAATTAAGAAAAAGTTGGTATTGCTTTACTAAAGATTATAAGATATTCCACTGTTATCTAGCATTATAGTTTTCCTCGAGCACCAACGTTACTATGTCCTCAGCTTTCTTTCACCATTAAATGATTTATTCCCAATGCATGTTAAACTGTCAAGTAAAACTAAGTTTTTCAGAACTTGGTGTGTTAATGATTGCTAAAGAACTAATGTTTTATGTGCTTTCTAAACACTTTCCTCCGGCTGTCACCAACCTTGGATTGGGCCATGATAATCTTCTTTCAGTAACCAATCCCAGTACGGGTGTGACTGTTAAAGGTTTCATAAATTGGTCAGAAGAAAAACTTTCTTTGCTGGAATATGATTGATATAAAGTCAGTGCTTTTACGTGTGTCATATCTGCATGTGTAATGCAAGAGAAATCTAATTATAGATTAGCTGGAATATGACTGTAATAAAGTTGGTACTTTTAAGTTTCTATTTAATAAATTAATGATAAAAGTACACCGTGGAAATTTTTTTGGACAGCAGTTAAGATCCTAAGTTGGAATAGTTCATATTAAAAGTAGAAGCCTAGTTGCTACCAACAATAATTATTTTTTCCTTTACTGATAATTACGCGTGCTGGCTAATGCCATTTACAGTGGGATATGCCCCCTAATTATTCTTCAACCAACATGGTCTCTCATTTTTTTCTTTTTAACGTTGTTAGGATTCAGGACCCAGTGACCCACTCATGGCATACGTTTGCGTTCTTGGTTATGTTTTTGCTATTTTTGAAAGTTTATTTCCCACTCCATTACATTATTCATCCCCCTGAGTGGTTTAATTCAAAAGTGTGAACAAACATCAAGTACTTTGAAGGAACTGGAATGAACTCTATGTAATTATGTAACAAGTGTTCTTGGATTTACAGTTCTTGGTTCTCTAATTCACTGAGTTATTTTGGTGGTTGTTGTTTCTGAAAAGTTTGTGTGTGTGATTGTGTCAATGCAGCGTATTACAGTTGAACAGATAAGAAATGATGAGTGGTTTCAGAAGAATTACGTTCCTGCCCGACTACTTGAATATGAAGATGTAAATCTGGATGATGTAAATGCTGTTTTTGACAAAGCCGACTCTGAGGTTGTCAAAGACTTAGCAAAGCTGCATTTTATTTTGTTGAGATTGACAACACAAGTAACTCTCTTGTTATATATGGTTTATAGCAGGAACAAAGGGTTATCGAGCACCATCGAAATGAAGACATGGGTCCTTTAGTTCTTAATGCATTTGACTTAATAATTCTATCTCAAGGCTTAAACCTCACAACAATGTTTGACCGTGGAAAGGTAAGATACTATCTTACTGGTTAATTTCCTTTATATTTATCCTTTAGCTACTCAGTAAATCATACTTACAGTTTTACAATTTGGTGTTTAGTACCGTGTGTTACCCTCTCACCCCTTAAGCATCATGGCCTTTGCTTATAAATACAAGTTTGCATGAGAGAGTTTATTTATGCCGGTTTTCTACTTATCCGATACATGAATTGCTTCCCCAATTGTAGGATTCTATGAAATATCAGACACGTTTTGTTTCACAAAAGCCAGCAAAGGTTGTATTATCCAGTATGGAAGTTGTTGCCCAATCAATGGGTTTCAAGACACACATTCGCAACTATAAGGTAAATCAGGCTAGATCTGTACTAATCTTTATTTTGGGTGCTTCATTTTACTTCCCCTTTATTTTGTTTACCAATATCATGATATATACAAGTCTCATTACTTCTATTTTGCTTGCTGTTTAATATGTGTGCGCAAGCACATGCCTGTTTATAATTCTGGCAGGACAATCCTGGATAGAAGTACTCGAAAACTCACTCCTAAACGTGTATATTTCTGTTTTTTTTTTCCAGATGAGAGTGGAGGGTCTTTCAGCAAATAAAACTTCTCATTTCTCCATTATTCTTGAAGTAAGCTACTCTCCTGATGCCACACTGAACCGAAGTCACCCCTACCATTTTAGTAGACTGATTATTTTTAATTTTTTTCTATTGCCCGCAGATTTTTGAAGTTGCTCCGACCTATTACATGGTAGACATTCAGAAAGCCGCTGGAGATGCTAGTGAATTCCTCAAGGTTAGTTTTCTGTTTGCTTCTAACTATTTTTGTTTGATATCGATGACATGGTAGCTTGTATCACCGGCACATGCATGCATGTTGGTTGCGTCTGAATGGAATAGATGTGCTTCTGTTATACAGTTCTACAAGAACTTCTGTAGCAATCTTGACGATATCATCTGGAAACCTCCTACTGAAACTAGCAAATCGAGGATCGGCAAAAGCAAAAGTAAAAAGCGCTGATTTCTGATATGTGTATCATCTACTTTCGGTTATCAGTGCTAAACATGTACTTTGCAATGGTTTTGACCTTTGGGCTCAATCGCATGGGGTGTTCAAGTTGTAATTGCAGTTTACCGAACCCTATCAGGAATCTCCTTCCCTGTGACACTACAGCACCTGAAGAAGAGGGAAGAAAAGAATCCAGAATGAAAGAGATGTATTTCGTTTTTGTTTTTTCGTGTAAAACTTTGTAACTTTGTATAACCGAATTGTTTTAGCGTAAAAGTTTGTATAAACTGAGACTTAGTCGGGATGTAAGGAATGTTAAAAGATATGAGTATAGCCTCATATGTATCTCTAGTTCTCTCTCTCTCTCTCTCTCTCTCTCTCTCTCTCTCTCTCTCTCTCTCTCTCTCACAGACACTATCCCACGTACTATAAACTCGTAGCATAAAGTCTTAGATACAACCAGTTGTTCCACGCCATGGCTACGATGTTATACAACAAATGAATTATGAAATAAAGAGCTATTGATGACAATCTGATTTCCCAGTGAAGTTTTGTAGTATCAAATGAGTCATTTTGTTTCGTTCAACATTTTGTCGTTCATGAGATTTGAATTTGGGACTTCTTTCTAAGTAGGCTAAATGGTCATTACACCAGCTCCTACAGCATGCATTACCACTCGCCATAAGAACCAAGGCTCAGCTGTGCCATGGATATCTCCTCCAACATTAATGAGGTATCAAAATGCAACACGAGCTTCTCGGCATGTTTTTCCCAGCCTGAATCAAATAGCACCTCCGAAGTCTCCACATGAACATGTTCCGTTCACAAATCTGTGGAGGCGCTTTCTGTCTCGAATGATCATCTCCCTACCAGTCAGTAATGACACAAACTTAACAAAATTATGGCAATCTCTGCACATAACGATGCTCTTGATGACCCGAATTGGTGCAGCATTTGGCATGTTCAACAATCCAAAAGCAATCGCTAACTTTTCACTATGATAAGCGGTTGGAATCGAAGTCTGCTCTTCATCCTCCTCATCGGTTACTTCCAAAATTTCTAGTGACTGATATCCAAGACTCTTGACTCGATCAATCAAACTTTTTACGAATTTTTGTGTATCTACGCTGTAAGGATGTAAATTATCGTTCGGTTGAAACGAATAGATCTTGTCTCTAATGCTAATCCAGCTCCAGTCCCTTAATTTTTCAAGCTTCTCCTCTTTCATCATCTTTCTCACCTTAGCAACGTCCTTCAATCTTCCTGCAGAGTGGTACAAATTCAACAACAATGTGTAAGTCTGGGTATCTTTTGGTTTTAGCTTGAGCAACCTTTCAGCAGCATAAAATCCCAATTCTAAATTCCCATGTCTTCTGCACCCTGCAACCAAGATCGACCATATAAACTCGTTCGCTTGAGGATCCATTTTCTTTGCCAGATCAATCGCTTCCTCTAACCGACCCTTCCTCACATACATATCAATCAAGCAGGCAAAATGATCCAGCACAGGCTTAATCTTATAGTCTTTTTTCATCATCTCAAAGTAACCGAGAGCTTCGTTGACCATCCCAGCATGGCTACAAGCCGAGAGAACACTCACGAAAGTAATCTGATTCGGCCTTACTCCTGCAATTCTCATATCCTCGAAGAGCTGCAGTGCTTGCTGAGTCCTGCCATGCTGTGCAAAACCTGCAATCATAGTTGTCCACAATATCAAAGTTCTCGTAGACATCTCCACAAAAGCTTTACTTGCTTTCTCAATACTTCCACATTTGTTGTACATATTGACTAGGGCAGTGCCTACTACCATATCTTCGAGAAACCCCGTCTTAATGGTCTGAGCATGAATCTGTTCTCCCTGTTCTAAGGCCACTAAACCACTACATATAGCTAAGATACTCGAGAAGGTGAACAAATCCGGTTGCAAGCCTGAACGGTTCAGTTTCAAGAAAATGTTGAGTGCTTCAGTTCCGCTTTGGTACGCTGAAACATTGTCCTGTGCAAGACCCATAATTTGTGCGTGGCCTGCAATCATTGCATTCCATGTAACCAAGCTGATAGCTTCCATCCCATTAAACAACTTTCGAGCCTCATTAATCTGTCCACATTTGAGGTATAAATACATGATAGAGTTCTTGATTGGTAGGTTCAATTCGTAGCCAAGTTTTATGCTTAACGAGTGAACCTGTTGCCCCACACTCAGTGACAGCATTATACAACACAAGCTCAAGACATTGGTTAGGGTATACTCATTAGGTCCAACGCCCTCGGAAAGCATCTCAGCGAAAAATCTCAAACCTCTTGCAGCATCACCGTTATCACCACAAGCAGATATGGTTGCAGTCCACGAGATAACATTTTTTTCCTCGATTTTCTTGAACGCTTTAATACTGGATTCCAAGCTTCCACATTTCGAGTATAAACTGCAAAGACAGTTGCCGGTACTCGTGTCAAAATCGATCTGGTATTTGATTATATAGCCATGCAACTGCTTCCCTAATTTTAACGACTGCAAAGAAGAACAAGCATTCAAAACAATTCCTAGAGTGTAATTCGTAGGATAAGCCCCGGTTTCCAGCATTTCTTTGAAAACCCGAATGGCAACTTCTGGCTGCGAATTGTGAACATAACCCGTTATCAAACTTGTCCACGAAACAACGTTCCTCCCAGGCAGATTGTCAAAAACTTTACGTGCACTTTCCATGATTCTACATTTTGCATAAACATTGACAAGGAATGTTGTGACAAACAAATCTTGGTGGATTCCGGTCTTTATGATGTGGGCATGCACAACTTTCGCTTCGGAAGCCGAATTCCTGTGTATGCATTCTTGCAAGACAGGGACATAGTGAGTTGACTCAACCTTATCCCCCTCTCTAATCATCAAAAGCGCTTCTCGGAAGTCCAGAGACTTGGGGAGTTCCGAACTTCGATCTGAATTGGTGATTGTCTGACTTTTCGGATAGGAAACATTTGCGCTCTGCCGATACCAAAGGAAGGAGTTTAGTTAAAACATTAGCAACAGTGTAATTTAAAGTTGTGCTACTTTTCACTTCAACTATGTACAGAGTACAGAGTAGTACTAGTTTTCATGCTTTCAGAAAGAACATACTGCATGGATTCAGCTTTTCTTTTACTCGAGCGATATTCTAATTTAATCCAAACTACAGAATGCAGAGGGAGAAAAAAACACACAAATAACAGAAACAAAAGACTTCGAGTACCTTTTCGGAAGGAAGAAAATTTGTGGGGTGTTTTCGGAATTCTTGGTCGAGTTTGAGAGTGCCACTGAGAGCAACTGAGGGCAAAGAAGCCATAGAAAGGCTTGGGGAGATTTTCTTCAAAGAAATTGCATGCTGCTGGAGGTGCAGAGGGAGGGAGAGAGAGGGGGAGAGAGAGTGCTTATTATCCACTCTATCTGTTTCAGTCAAGTTTTGTGGAGGGAAGTAATGCTCAACCAAAATATAGTCCTGGAATTTAATCAAATTACACTATTGCCCCTCTATTGGTGTAAATAAAGAAATTGTTTCTCTTTTTTGGCTAATTTAAATATACAATTTTCTTTAGCTTAAAATACATATATAGAATTGGTGAAGGAAAATTCAAGGAATAAAATGAGAATGGTCTTGTCATTGGTGCTGGGGTTTTGAATCTAGGCTATGGCTTTGAAGGAAGGTTTGAAATACGCCATACAAAAAGAAATAACTAACGTTATGGTGGAGGGCGATTCTAGGCTTGCCATCTGAGCGGTCCAAGGTCCGTGTGGTGTCTCGTGAAACTTTTTATCCATCATTGATGACATCAGGTGGTTGGCTTCACTGTTTATTAGTGTCAAGTGGAATCATATCTTTAATGAGGCAAATTTTGTTGCGGATGCTTTTAGTCATCATGGTCTTACTGTTTCTGTTAGTTATATTTTGGAGTACTGTATTTCGTATTTTGCTCGAACTGCTTATTTTCTTTACTGTATTGGGAACGGTTGTATTCGCGATTTCTCCTTTTGAATGAAGTTTTTTTTTTATCAGAAAAAAAAAGGATTATAAGATCTTTTTGGTCAGTAAACTTTTTTTCTTTCTTCATATCCACGAGAGATTGAGGGTTCAAACTCGTACATAAACGTCCTGAAAATAAGCAACACTAAACTAAGAGTTCAATTTTGGTCATCAAACTTGATATGAACTAATAAAAAAAGTTGAATTATTACATTAATGTTATGAATTTCGATAAAAATTTGACAATTAACAAAGTTTCAATTAAAGAACATCAACAACTAAAGACTGCATCCAAAGTCTTCATTTTTTTCCCATATCCACGAGAGATTGAGGAATCAAATTTGCACATTACTCATCCCGAAAATAAATACTACTAAATTAAGAGTTAAATTTTGGTCACGAAACGTGATATGAATTAATCAAACAAAGTTGACATTTTATTCTGTGATGGCATGTACCACATGTACGGAGATAGTTGACTTTCTCCATCCGTGAATGGAAGGCCACTACTCTACACGATAGTTTGAATATTTGTAGTTCAAAACTCGAAATTTCTGAGTTGAATACTGAGCAAAAGAAACAAGAAGAAATAGCTTCACCTCCAATAGGTTTTTTTATTGGAAAAATTGTATCATTTGTTGAAAGCAAAGTGTCTCTGTTAGGAGGAGTTCATGACGAACTTGAAGATCTCGGGCTTGAGTTGCTGACCCTGAAAGCATTCTTGGCAGATGCAGAATGGAAGGGAGAAGCTCTTTCTGAAGTAGAGAAAACATGCATGGGTGGCAAATGTAAGGTACGTATCCCTCGACGTTGAATACATCCTCGACGAGTTTACCTATCGCATAAACAAGCAAACAAGCTGGGGTCCTTTCAAAAGAGCCTTTTGTCAAACAGTTTGCTTTCCAAAGAAATCTTGGGGAGAGTCATCGGATTGCCACCAAATTGAAAATAACCATCAAAAGAATCAGCGCCGTTCCGGAAAGGATTGGAAGGTTTGGCGTTGATCATATAGAAGGCGTCACGTTCACTAATTACGATCCAAATACAAGAGTCAAAATATATGGGGAGTCATCTCTTTTCTTTAAAGATGATGATCTTGTGAGAATCAAATATGCAAAAGAGAAGTTAGTAGAATGGTTGTTGTGCAAACAACCTCAAAGAAGCGTAATTTCAGTGGTTGGAATGGGGGTTTCAGGGAAGACTACCCTCGTTGCAAACACCTACAAAAGTCAAAATTTAAAGAAACATTTTGATTGCTACGCATGGATCACCGTCTCGCAGACTTACATATCAGTTGAAGATCTACTAAGAACCGTGATCCAAGAACTTTTTAGAGCGACAATGCAAGCTATTCCTCCAGACTATAGCAATATGAGCTATGTACATTTGGTAGAAGTGCTGGTCGACTATTTGGAGCCAAAGCGTTATTTGATTGTCTTAGATGATGTGTGGGATATAAATCTTTGGAGACAAATAAATGTAGCACTTCCAAATGGAACACATGGAAGTCGAGTCACATGCTTAAAACTTGGAACGAAGGCATTGCTTCTTTTTCATTTGGAGTTGGAAATCGCGTGCACCATGTTCAGCCTCTTACTGACGATGAGGCTTGGGATCTTTTTTCCATGAAAGCTTTCTCTAGCTGGGATGACAGTAGCTGTCCAACAGAATTTAAACTCATAGCTGAGGATCTTGTTGGAAAATGCCAAGGCCTGCCTCTAGGAATTGTAGCTTTGGAACACATGGAAGTCGAGTCATGCTTAAAACTTGGATCCTGTCGCCTAACGGTACAAGTAAACTATGGAGAATTACGAATGAAAAAGTACATGTCAAAAGGTTCGCACATTCTTTACTTTTTTCCCCTAACATGGCCAATACTTGCTCCACACTAGAAAACTTGCCTTCAGGTTTTGAATTGTTGAGGGTTTTGGATGTTAAAGATGCCCCTATAATCCGACTGCCACACGAAATGGTTAAGCTTTCTAACTTAAAGTACTTAAATCTAAGAGGAACAAACGTGGCAGAGCTTCCAGAAGGCATAGGAAACCTTCATAATTTAGAGACGCTGGACATCAGGAATTCCAAAATTTTGGTGCTTCCAGTTGGAACCGTGAAATTAAAAAACTTACGGCATCTTTTGATGTACCATCATCAAAAGTATGATCCTAAGTCTTTTAATTTGATGTACCATCATCACAAGTCCCTTTCGACATAAGTAAGTAGAAGAGCTTACAAGTTTTAGATGGCATGGAGGGAGGAGGCATGTTCATCAAACAACTTGGACACATGGCCCAACTCACAAGACTCATCTTAACAAATGTAAGAGACATCGACGAGGAGGACTTATGCATGTCAATCGAAAGAATGAAACTCCGAGGAGGACTTGTGCATGTCAATGGAAAATTCGAGAAGGTTCCACTTAGGTTTCCTTCTCTTCAGAGTCTTACAACCCTGAACTTGCATTGGTCAAGATTAGAAGATCTTTTGTTTTCCATCCAAACACTACCTAGTCTGACTGAACTTCGACTAGAAATTGCCCATATTGGTAAGCGTTTGGTCTTTCGTACTGGATTCCAAAAGCTTGCTGAATTGTTCATTGTCAACTTCCCTCAACTGAATATGCTCTGTTAACATAAACACAAGACTAAGATCAAGCTATACGAGTTACTGTAATCAAAACACATAACCACGAAACATCAAACAATGTACAGATGAAAACCTTACCTGCAGACGAGCTTGAACTTGCTGCCATATCTGGTTTTGTATCAGAATGCAGTGCGCCTTCTCCTCTCTTCAGTGTTCAATGTCCTCAACTAATAATAGGTCTTAGTCCGGAATAGAGCACACACACTGCAAGAGCAGAGGCCACCATATATATACTACATAAATCTAGCCAAATTCCATAAGGATTTCCCTATTAAAATCCACATGGAAAACCAATTCCTACGAAATAGCAATTCAGCACCGATATGGATTCATAAATCCAAGCCCAACAAGACTTCCTATTCAGTCTTCAATCCTATAACCGAGTTCACGGATTCATACTCATGCTCATATTCTTACATGATCGTCATTGAGAAGGGGGCGATGCTGTTGGGAAAAATTTAGAGTACACAACTCTAACACAAGTGTTGGAGAGACAAAACAAGTAAACAAATTACTTGTATTACACTCACAAAATATTACAACACTCAAAACTCTTAAGGACACACTTTAGAAGCAATGACACTCACTCACTTTCTAGAGACAAACTGTAGAGCACTCACACTCCTCACAAGACTACTCTTACTTCTCACTCTCACTTGATTGCCTACTACTTCTTTGATTACTTGCTTGCTTGCTTCTTGGTTGTTAATTACATGCTTACACACACACCTATTTATAGGTGTGGTTGCCAACATAAATAATGCTAGAATTTTCTAGCATATACTTACACACATAATTGGAGTTAAGTTCTCCTAGCTTCTAGCACACTCCTTAGCTTAGATATTTAGGTATTGCTGGAATTTTCCCAAGATTGCTAGATCTTTCTAGCATTTGCATGCATTGGTTTTGGATTGGATCACTTATCTTGGGCCACACCAATTGGGCTGGTGTTGATTTTCAACAGATGCCAGCATTACAAATACTGGATATTGCTGAATGCATGGAGCTGAAGCAATTGCCGGACGGAATTGAACATCTTACTTGTCTCCAATAACAGTACTTTGTGTTCCCAACACGCTCATAGAAGGAATACGAACAAAAGAATCTCGGATAACTCAAAGGTTAAGCATGTCTCGGACATCGTCTATCTCTGCGAAACTGATTCTGGATTGTCTAGTGAAAGGTTGTAAATTGTGATCCTCTGTAAATCTGGTGAGACCTCCCACCTTAATATGGTAAATTTGAAGTGTTTTTTAAGCTAATGAGAACAGTTAATGGAAAGACAAATGTTCCTTTGAACGTTCCAACAAACATAGCCAAAGTGAACTTTTGTTTGCCCCTTGATTTTGGTGTTCCATTACCCCATCCTCCAATTGTGCCATCTGTTACGGTACGTTGGAGGCCGAGTTTTCTCAGTCTAAAAATGGTAGATAACCGTAACTTGCCACAAATTATCTTTTTTTTTAAAAGAAACTTTTACAATTATGAAAGAGAAAATAGTAAGACAATTATTCTAGTTTTTTTTTTCTTTTCTTTTCTTTTTTAGCAAACGATATTATCTATACTAAGAGGAGAGAGTGAGGTTTAACTTCACAATGAGCTAACAATAATGTGGTTCAAATTCACATTTGGCGAGAACCAAACCTAAGACCTCTCACTTACAAATAAAAAAGAATACCACTGTAGTACTAAGTGTCATTACTCTAGTTTTCCACTTTCATGTTTGATACTTTAAACCAATTGGAATTATTGTCAATCAACTTTAACTCAATTGAAGCAATGATCCAACTTTCTGAATACGCTACTGGTTGCGCACATTGAGTCCATGACATGGCATGGAATCCCTTGACTACAATGTATTGACATTGCGTGCTTTATTAATGAAAATAACAGTTTAACACATGTAAAAAACGACCGTCTGATATGTCTAATAATGGGCGAAATTTTTTTTTAAATTTTTATAGACATGGGCTAAATTTTTTGGTTGTATAAATTGGACTTGGATCATTTTCTAAGCCCAAGAAGAAGATTTTCTCCTGAGCCCAAAGAAAGGATCCTGACTAAAGAGTGTAGGTCGTTAGATCAGGAGGATCCTCCTTTGCTCAGGATAGAATCTAATTCCGGATATATTGATAAATGCTAAAATTGGTGACGTTGATTCCACTGGCACAGTGACACACATCCCGCTTCCCGATCTGCGGGACCCACCGCACTCCCGACTCACTTTCTCTCAAGAATACTCACAAATCTTTAAAGCTCGTTGGCAATGGCGCTTCGCAGGCTCTCGAGCTCCATCAACAAGAAGCTGCCCTTTCAACCTTTCTTCAATGGCGGCTCCATATACCACATGGTACGTCACTTCTTCAATCAATCAAATCCATGCTTGTGTAGTTTCGATTTGCACCCGCCCAATTTTTGATATCCGTCGTCGTTTTGATTGCAGTCCTCTCTGGCCAGCCAAGCTGCTCAAGACAAAGAGAAAGCTCGCGCCACTGTATGTCATTTCCTATTCACAATTCTATAATTTATTGGCTTCTTTTGGATCTGGATTTGTGTTCTGTTTGATTGTATTGATTCTGTGGAAAAATATCATTTGGATCCAGTGGATTAAGCAGTTGAATGAGCCGCTTGAGGCTGTCGATCCTGAGATTGCCGATATCATCGAGCTCGAAAAAGCTCGGCAATGGAAGGTATATTTGATATGATTTGTGGGAATATAATTGTAATAGAATGTAAAATTTTCGTTTGCTTGCGTGGTGATGAATGTGATATGCCTTAAATCGGGTTAGGTCTGGCAAGAAAACACTACTCACAATACAATTTGGAGCATGAGAGTTTAGTTAATGATCAGGGAGTTCATATTTATTTAATTTCTGTTTTTATTGTTTTTAGAATTTGTTTGTTAATTTTTATTTTATCGTAGGGGCTCGAGCTTATACCATCAGAAAATTTCACGTCACTTTCCGTGATGCAAGCTGTTGGGTCCGTCATGACCAACAAGTACAGTGAAGGGTATCCTGGTGCTAGATACTATGGAGGAAATGAGTAAGAACATCTCCAACCCTTGGGCTAAAACCCAAATTTTTTAGGCCAGAAACAGTTTTTTTTGGTCCAACCCTTCTAGCCTAAAATTTTAATTTGGGATTATTAAAGAATGAACTTAGGCTAATTTTTTTCTTAAATTAACTTTAAAAAAAATTAAAATTATGTAGACTATTGTAAATTAATTTTATGAACATTTTAATATAAAAATATTTAAATTCTAATAATTAATAAGCATAAATTTAATACAAACAACAATTAATAAACCACATAAACTTAATACAATCGATAATTCATACACGACATAAACTTAATAATGATATCCACCATCTTGACTTGGTGGTGGATTTGGGATATAGGGTTGAGATGATTCATCAACTTGAAATATACTCCTTGTGGCATAATTTCTTTTTGCTTACCACGTAAGAACTTCTTCTTATCTAGAGTATTTGTTGAGGTCCTCCATCATGAAATTAATTTCAAACCTATCTTGCTCCTTATCCCCTTCTTCCTTCAATTGCAAATGCATTTGGGCCGTTTCTTCTTGGCGAGCACTATGGGTTTCGCTCAATCTTGCAATTCGAGTAGCAATGTGTTCACTCATCGGATCTTGGGACTTCCCTTTTCTCTTTGCGTCGTTTTGCTTATCTCTTCCTGGGGGCCTTGCAAAAGAAGGAGTTGGAGTCATTTCATCAACACCTTCATTGACACTTTGATTGACACCTTGATTACCGGCATTTGTCGGTGCGGCTTCACGTTGAAATAATCTTCCCCATTGTCGGTCCACATTGGTTCCCCACCTCGGACAATCCTTGAAGACGTCCCAAGTATGTTGCAACTTAAAAACTTGATTTTTTGGTGTTACTCTTGTCTTGTAAATTTCTATTGCTTGGTCCCCCTTGCAAAAAATACATAAAACCAATTAGTTGCAAAATAATATTATGTATATGACAAATAAAATATCACAATTTCTGCAGCACTCCTTCCACTAGCCATGCCAACCACGGCTCTCTCCAAGCTTCCCTTCCATAAAGTGCATGCCTTGTTGATAGTCTTCCACCGATCGTAAAAACCACCACCGTCCCTCCCGCCGCCGTTGCAGTTTTCATGAAACTTTTCAATGATTTTATCCCACAAAACTTTTTTATTTTGATTCGTGCCAATTGCACTATCTTTGCTAACAGAAACTCATGCCAAGCATAAAGCAACATCTTCCTCACAGGTCTAATTATGATCTCTAATATGCTCTCTTGCCATGTTGAACAATTTGAAAATGGAAAGAAATGGTAGAAAGAAAAATTGGAAGAATTGTATGAGAAAATTGAGTTTTGTGTGGATGTTTGAACAAATATAGAGGTATTTATAGAGTTTTTTAGTGAATTTTGGGTTAAATTATTATTTTTAATTATTTTAGCCATTGGATTTAAATTTGGGCCATTAGATCTTTTTTTTACCGTTAGATTTGATTATATTCGATCTCAGCTGTTGGATTCAATGTATTTTAAAATTACATTTAAAAAAAAAAACAAAATTTTAATTTGGACCGTTGGATCAACCAACGGTCCGTAAAGCCCAGCCGTAGGATGCAGAAAAGAGCTGTTGGGCTCTGGTTGGTGGCCGACATCTCCCCCCTCGCCCCCCCCGGGGGTCAAGCGCTGAAGCCAAATGGCCCTTGTGGGGCGAGCGCGCGAGTGAACGGGCCGAGACTAGGCTCCTTTTGGGCGAGTCCACGCATTTGTGGGCTATTTCTTGGGGGGTATTTGGCCTTGGTTTGGCATTTTGCTTTTAGCCCAAAGATTTGGCTTGGCTTGGTTTGGGAGGAATAAGTGGGGTAATTTGGCAAATAGCCAGGGTTGGGTGTGGTCTAAGTAGTTCCCCAGTGAATATTATGAGCATTTTTGCACTCCTATATTTCCAACTAGTTGAAATGCAGTTTTTCTTCAGTTTTATCTTTTCTAAAATGTTATTTGGGGGCTGGATAACCCTGCTCTGGTGAAAACCCTGCCATATCATTACTTTTATTTTTCCCCGGGCGGGGGCTGCGAGGGTGGTTATGAGCTTTATAAAACATGTTCTTGCCTTCTTTTCACATTCGTCTAGTACTTTTGTTTTAAGGAATTACGTGTGATTGATATTTTTCTTTAATAAATGTAGATACATCGACATGGCTGAGTCCCTGTGTCAAAAACGCGCATTAGAAGCCTTCCAGTTAGATCCTGCAAAATGGGGAGGTAATAGAACTAAACGTATAGCTTATACATGTGGCATTGCGAACTATTTCCATCAGTTCAACGTAGGATTTCACATTGTACAAGTTACGTATTATGTCTAGCACCCAACAAGTTCAGACTTTCAAGTTATTTGGTAGGGAGAGTTTTGCTGTTAAATATTTGCCATAAAGAAAATGATTGGGCACACTTTGAGTTGATTCTATCCACTGAGTGATTTTCATTGTACACAATACCCTTTCAACAATATGGCACAATATATTTCATGTTGAAGTATAATTTTTTTTTTCTTTTGTGAATTGCAATTGCATCGCGTAGTGAATATTTTTTTCTTTTGTGAATTGCATCGCATAGGACGCATAAAGGCAGCACGCTATGTCAGATTAACTTATTTTCTTCAAGATTTTGAATTTGGAATGTAATATTTTGTAAAATCCGGCTTTGGGATTAGACGGCATTAGAATAGCATTGTTATACTTAATTAGATTGTTGAAAATGGGACTCAAAGAATTAAAAATCTTTTATATTGTGTAAACATGTCAACCATTGATTTGTAAACATCTCGGCTTCATCTCTTGCTTTTGTAACTCATGTTCATTCTATTATTGAACTATTCATGTATTTAGTAATGTATATCTTACATACTTAGTTTACATACCATTCAGTGGTACGAGATTTATGCAAGACCTAACCGTTGCAAAGATCCATTAGATCCCTTTATGGAAGATCTAACTGCTGGTTTTCCAGACCACTCAGTGGTACGTACCATGGAAGAAGAATTGCTTATTTTATTAATGATACTTTACTTTATTCTTTCAGTGAATGTGCAGCCACTATCTGGATCCCCTGCAAACTTCCAAGCTTACACTGCATTGTTGAAACCTCATGAAAGAATCATGGCACTTGATCTACCTCATGGCGGACATCTTTCTCATGGTTATCAGGTGTCTACCTTGCTGTTCATTGTTTTTTTCCAGATACCTGGCTATACTTTTGTGCTTTTTTGTGGTTAACAGCCTGTGTAGCTCTCAGTTAGTTGCCTATGGGTTGTTTTGTTTTTCTTCCTTTTCTCGTTTCCTGTTATGTGTAAATTAAACCTAGTACTGTCTCTTTACAGAATAATTTCTCTGAATATCCAGTGAGTACATAAACTGGAACCCCTTTCTATGTATATTTATGTAATATTAATTATTTTGAGAATGAAATTGTGTTGCGTATTTCAAGCAATCTAGATATTCAAAATTACACAGAACAAGTGAACCTATGTTTTGTTCTGGTGATTTTACATGCTTCTGATGTCTGGATGTCGCATATTATTTTGGGTTGTAAAAACATAAATGTAATGCTGCCTGTCTGTATACTAAATGACACAAACATTGCACCATTTTGCAGACTGACACCAAAAAGATATCTGCTGTGTCGATATTTTTTGAGACAATGCCATACAGATTGAATGAGAGCACTGGCTACATTGATTATGATCAGGTGACTTGCTCATCCCCATCTTCACTGTTCTGAATTCTCATATTTGTAAGCATATTTAAGAGTCCGTCTTACATGTGTCCTGCAAATATTATTAGCAAAACATTATTATTTTGGTTCAGCCTCAGAAATAGGATGAAATGGGGCGCAATGGGGATCTGTCTTACTTGTTTCCTGCAGATATTATTTGCAAAATTGCAAAAATAATGTTTTAAGTGAATCATTCTGATGATTGTAACATGAAAGATAACCATGCGAAGAAACTTCCCACAGGGCTGCAGTTTGGTTATCATCAAATGGATAACAGTTGACATTATTTGAAATCAGAAAGTGTATCCTTGACTTGTCCTGGGAAATACAGAACTTTGTTAGCCTAAAGTCACTGTAGGTCTTGAACTGGGATATTTTTTGGCATGACTTCTTAACTGTTTTGGAGTTTGAGTTCTTATAGTTCTAAGCAAATACCGTATTTTATCTGCCATTCTTTGTTAATTAAAGGCTGACCTATGTGAACAAATATGTCCACAGATGGAGAAAAGTGCCACACTTTTCAGGCCAAAGCTAATAGTTGCTGGTGCTAGTGCTTATGCACGCCTGTACGATTATGAGCGTATCCGCAAGGTAAATTTTGGCTTGAGTTTTGTGATTACGATAATCAGCTTCATGCATCTCTGAAATTCTTATGGTACTCAATCATTAAGTGAGATGTTATTCTTTGTGGTGTCGTGGTGTCGTCAGGTCTGTGATAAGCAGAAAGCAATTCTGTTGGCCGATATGGCACACATCAGTGGATTGGTTGCTGCCGATGTTATTCCATCTCCTTTTCAGTATGCAGATATTGTTACAACCACAACTCATAAGTCACTTCGTGGTCCTCGTGGGGCTATGATCTTCTTCAGGAAGGGTGTCAAGCATATAAACAAGCAAGGGCAAGAAGTAAGTTCTGATGATTAATTTCAGAAAATAAATAAACGAAGGAAAATGGGGAACAATATGTAGAAGCCTCAAGTGAAGCACCTTGGATGAAATATTAAATGCTTAAATTTCCTTATACAGGTTATGTATGATTATGAAGACAAAATCAATCAGGCTGTCTTTCCTGGACTCCAGGGTGGTCCGCACAACCACACCATAGCAGGGCTAGCAGTTGCACTGAAGCAGGTTCCTTTTTTTTCTTCTGTTCTTTCCTTTTATTTTGTGTGTTTAACCAAAATACCCACTACATGTTGATCAGATTTTTGTATCTTCTTGTTATTGGACCGCTGACTATATTATGATTCTAGGTCAAAACTCCGGAGTACAAAGCTTATCAGGAACAAGTTCTCAGTAATTGCTCAAAATTTGCAGAGGTCTGATGAACGCTGCTTTCTAAAATATTAATCCAAAATCTGAAAGTTATTCTCTCTTTTTAAATTGGGTTCTCGTTAAAGCAATTTGGAGTAATTTCTATATGACTAAGGCACACGATGTTTTATTTCCTTTATTTGGTTGTTTCATCTGTCTCACTAATTTCTTCTTATAGTTTTTGCCATTTGAACATGCAGAGCTTGCTAGAGAAGGGCTATGATCTTGTTTCCGGTGGAACAGAGAACCATTTAGTGTTGGTGAATTTAAGAGACAAGGTAATAGCAGATTGATTTTTCCTCTGACGAGAAGATTGCAAACAGGAGATTGATTCTCCCTCTGATTGAAAGATTTATTCAGACTTAAAGTTTTCAGCATGTTAGATTGGAGGTTCAATATGCCATATGATTACTGAAAGATATATTACTAGATGAACAACTAGGCCTGGTAACCAAAAAGTGAGTGATAAAATATCGTTATTCTGTGATTAAACCCTCCGAAATAGATTTGAAAAGTGAATTATGTTAGAGACGAATGAAATGAGAAGGGAAACTTTAAAACCTTAAGTTCTGAAAGCTGGGTTATTACGAATCCATGGATTTCTAATGCTTTAGAAAACACTACTGCAAAAATCATAGAATTTCCCTCATTTCTCGTACACCAGAGGGGTTGATGTTTAATTCATTGATTGTATACTGCTGTGCTGCAAATGGGTTATAGCATGAGAAAATTAATGAAGATGGAATATTTTTTCTGGCAGGGCATTGATGGCTCAAGAGTTGAAAAAGTTTTGGAATCAGTACATATTGCAGCAAATAAAAATACCGTTCCTGGGGACGTGTCTGCCATGGTCCCTGGTGGCATACGCATGGGTAAGGCCATCCACCCACATTTAAACCATTTTGCACCTACTGGCAATTGGCTAAGTACTTTTGCTGACAAACTCCTGTTTTCCGGTTTCTCAGGAACCCCAGCTCTTACGTCTAGGGGGTTTTTGGAGGAGGATTTTGTGAAAGTAGCTGAGTATTTTGATGCAGCTGTAAAGTTGGCCCTGAAGATCAAGGCTGCTGCCAAAGGTTTACTCTCCCACTGTCTCGTGGATATAAATTGTTTTAGGGTTTGTAATGCTTACTCACATGTTTCACTACCAAGGTTACATGCTCATGCACGTCTGGATTGCAGGTACAAAGTTGAAGGATTTCGTGGCAGTTGTGGAATCAGACGGTAAAGTTCAGTCTGAGATTACAAGGCTTCGCCACGAGGTTGAGCAGTACGCTAAACAGTTTCCAACTATTGGATTCGAGAAAGAAACAATGAGATACAGAGAATAAAGTCATAATCTCACAGATCATTGTCACAGGTCAACATCCTATCTTTCACCTATGACGAGTTCGAGACCACAATGCTTAATATTTTATAGGGAACTGCAGTTTTATTCATTTCTCGTCAAAACTATTTTGCAGATAACTCAAAAGATTTGCAACACGAGGGCCACACTGGAGTTCCATCGACACGGCACAACAGCGACGGAATTCATTATAAATTGCAATATCTTTTTCGGTAATATCATTTTTCGATTTTGCCAGTTGTCATGCTTGACTATTGAATCTTGGTGTCCACATTGCAACTGCTATTTCAGATAAGCTTCTCAATAATCGATGCTACTTTTCTGTTGATTGAGATGTCGGTATCGAATTCTTGTACGCAATTTAGCAATTATAGAGTGTAAACAGAGCATGATGTGGTCAATGACAGCAATTTACAGCAATTTGATGTGATCAATGACAGCAATTTGATGTGGTCAATGACAGCAATTTAGCAATTATAGAAGGAAATAAAACCAGTGGAAGGAAGGCAGTGTGTAAACAGAGCATGATATCTACTGCTGATATTTATATTATATATATGCTTGGTGTAGTTTAACATGGATGACCTTGTGATGGGACAAGTTTTGGATTTTTGGTACTTTTGAAGGGAAAACCAACAGGTCCTTCGTAGGGTACTTGCCGGACACGTAAATAAACTATTGTTTTTTGCTCCAAAAAAAATTTGGATTGAGAAGGTTGTGGAGAGTTTTGTTTTGTTTTTATGTTTTGTAATTTGACGACAACGATGAAGGACTAGGCGAGTTAAGCTATTCTTAAGGCTTGGTCATTAAACTACAAAAGTATGCTTACTTTCTAACACGCGTAGAGCGGTCATAAAGAACCAAGACCTGGGATTTAGGCATCAGTTACAAAAGTAGGGTGCTTTCTTCTCGTTCAGAATGATTAGACTGAGCTAACTTCTTGATAGAATGACCTTCATGTCCCCAATCTCCCAAATTTTATTTAAAGAAAAAAAAACAAAGGGATTTTGCCATCAACTACAAGAGTTGGTTTGTGAGCAGAATCTTTTTGTTATTATTTTTCGGCCGCAGTAGTATTTTGGTTGAGAAGTTGTGAAGAGTAGCTTTCTGCAAGAATGTTCACTTATATTGTCAAGGATTCTGATTCCTTTGAAACTGGGGATAAAAGTTATCCGTTTCGTTTTTTAAAGGATGAAAGGGATTCCAATTTCAATTCCCTAATTAGTTAGGATTTGTTTGAAAATATTTCTAAAATAACTGAAAACTCTTTTACTTTTAGAACTAACTTTTAATAAAAGTATAAATCGCTTGTGTGGAAAAGCACTTTTAGACGATCCAATAATGTGCAAATCACTTGTGTGGGTACAATTCACTATTTAATCTCGTGATTTGAAGTACTCGATCCAAAGATCATATTGCAAAACTTCACCCCACATCAGAAATCGTTTAGATGTTATCGGCCGAAGTTGTTTAATTGTTAATGCCATAAACGATTCATTATTTAGGGACAACATTGTGTCTGTCCATTTATTTAATCACGATCATATAACTAAATGGTTTTTTTGGTTAAAATAAAAAACTAAATGCTTTTTAATTTTATTTGAGTAATTTTTGCATGAATGATCTTTTAGTCATGACCTAAAAAAGTAATTGGATGAAGCCGTATTAACTTATTAACTAGTTAGTTAGACATGTAACACTACTATTAATTGATCACCTTGATGAATTTGGTTCAAATAGTAGACATGGCCTTGTTACTAGACTTGGCATTCGTGTTGTTTTCGTAACATGCTCGATATCTTAAAGGGTCGTGTTGTGTAACACATGTTGAAATGAAGGGGTAATATAACTTGACCTAAAATCGACCCTTTAATATTAATAGGTAATATGACTCAACTTGTTACCTGTTACAGATAATATATTTTAATCAATAAATAATAAAATGAAAAATGTAATACTAAAAACATAAGTGAGACCAAAGAATCCAACGGTAAAGATTTAAGTCCTAAGGCTATTATTGTAGTAAGGTTTTTTTTAATTAATATAGAAGAGTGAAAAATAAGAAAAATAAAATATATAAACGCTCGTAATGATAAGCTCTACAACTGTTGTGACAATGTCAACTCTAAAATTTGCCACCATAATTCCACAAACCATAAATTTAAATTTAAACATTCATTGTCATTTATGTTTTCACTTCATTCTTTTCACCGAATTTCGCTTTTTAAAGTTTTATTTTTTGAAAACATTATCTTTAGCAGATGCAAAAAGATGAATAATTCGAATCGTTAATATGACGTTCAAATTTATTCGATTAGTAAAAATATTATTAGGAGTTTATAAAATCACTACAAACTGTATAACAACAACCTATATTCAATTAACTATAAACATCGTAATGTGATATCAAACAGTCCGAATCATCATTTTTCTGTATCTGCTAAAAGATCATGTGTTCATAATTCCGCCCTTTGTATCTCTGCTAGTTTACGACGAGCGTCCCATCCGCCGCAATGATCTTGACCAACGAAGCCCACAACGTAGCCTTGTTCAATACCCCTCCGAATATTTTCGAGTCGACATGCTTCAAACAATGAATGGACTTCTGCCAGCCCCACTTGTTGTCATCCAAGGCCTACTGAAAGGCTTCAATATGTGACTCTTTCTTGAATTCCACCTCTTGATGAGTTTCGTCTAACTTCAATTGAAGGATGGCTTGATCAGCATCCCATGAGCTCTGCTTCGCGTCATCCTTGGCTCTCAATGACTGTGTAGACTTGGCGACATCGAGTCGGGTCATCTGTGCCGCTAAGTCGTTAGCCTTTTTTCTTCGCGACACAGTCGCTCAATCAAGTCATCTAGCTCGCTTTACTAGGAACGGTCTACCTCTCTCTGCTTGGCTAGACGTTTTCCAAATCTGAATTCCTCTCTTGCAGCTGCCTTTCCAATTGGGAAAGCGGATGTGTGTTAATAAAAAAGAAAGTAATGGATTGAGAAGATGGTGGGACCATTTAAAGAGATAAAAAAGAGTAAAAAAAGGTGAGTCAGTGAATAGAACTTCTTCTTATCGATAGTCGAACGTTGCAACATTTTTTTTCTTCAAATTCTGGCGTTCTCCGCCTAGCCACTGCCAGCCCTGCCCTGCCCAACTCCGCTTAATCTCGCCTAGGCGTCCGCCTAATATGGTTTCCGATTTTGTAACTGATTCGGTGTAAATCGTGGTAGTAACCAACAATCCAGCGCCTAGCAGCCGTCTAGGCAGATTTTTAGAACAATTAGTGTAAAAACATTTGGTAATTTTCATTGTAAAAGTTATATAATTGTGTATAATAGCAAAAATAGACATAGTAGTGGGGTGGTGTGGTGGCAACGACATCAGTGTTGAGAGTAGTGGCGATGCTGGCAGTGACAATGGTAGGGGTGTGGTGGTGGTGATTGTGTGTTATTGGTACTGGCAATGATGGTGGTGGTGATATGGTGTAATGCTGGTGGTTGCAGTCGTAGGCGGTGGCGACAATAATGGTGGAGATGGCAATGATAGTAGCAGTGGCAGTGGCGAATAAGGCTAGTGATGGTGATGGTGGCAACAACAATTGTCATTGTATATTGGTGGTGCTAATAGTAGGGTGTGGTGGTTGGGGGTGCAGAGATTAAAATGGTGACAGAGGCAGTGGTAGCAGTAGTGGTGGTTATGGTGAATGTTGTGGTTGTGGTGATGGTGGTGGTTGTGATGACAGTGGTAGTAGCTGCAGTCACAATTATGACGATGTTAACAACTATGGTGGTGGTAATGGTTGTTGTGATTGTGGTGCTAGTGGTTGTGGTTGTGGTGACTATAGTGGTGGTTGCAGCGTCGACGGTGATGGTGTTGGCAACTATTGTGGTGGTAGTGGCGATGGTGATGTAAGATTAGTGGTTGTAGCGGTAGGTGATAATTTTGTTCCCTAAGTTTTAAATGTATGTACAAGGATAGATAATGTCAAGTTTAACAAAATTATTTGAATTAAGAATATTCATTAATGTTGAACTCTGCTTTTTAAAGTGAAGTCTTTGATAAAAAAAAATGTAATACCAAACGAGACGTTAATTTCTTTGTTGGTTTGCTTAATCGGTATTAATTATATATAGATGAAAGTATCGATAATGTCCACATCAAAACGGAATTTATTTAATTTGGAATCTTCACTCGTCTATGTATTTCTTGTCAATACCGGAAATCCAATTCCAGCTGACGTACCCGGCCGGCAACCGGTGTCGATGGCTAAATCCAAAATGGCAAAATTTGTAAATAAATTGTAAAAGCACTTTTAAAAACCCTTCATTTTCCATTCACAATCGCCATCCAAACCATTGACACACATACTGCCTCCAAAAAAAAACCTCTCTACTCTCCATCCCTCTCTTCCCCCATGGGCACCCAGGCCACCACCCTAGAAGTGGAGACCGCTGCTAAAACTAAGCTCGATGAGAGTGAGAACGACGATGAGGTGTCATCAGTCGAGCAGGTCCGACTGACGGTCTCCAACGAGGACGACAGTTCCCTCCCCGTATGGACGTTCCGGATGTGGACTATAGGCATGCTCTCGTGCATTCTACTCTCATTCCTCAACACCTTCTTCTCTTACCGCACGGAGCCGCTCGTGATATCGATGATCTCCGTGCAGGTGGCGAGTCTGCCGATCGGACGGTTCATGGCTAGGACGCTGCCGACGAGAAAGGTTTGGATTCGTGGCAAGTCATACTCGTTGAACCCGGGGGAATTTAACGTAAAAGAGCACGTGCTGATTTCGATATTTGCAAACGCCGGAGCCGGGTTTGGTAGCGGACCGGCGTATGCGGTTAATATTGTGACTATAATCAAAGCGTTTTACGGTAGGAAGATATCCTTATTTGCAAGCTGGGCACTTGTGATTACCACACAGGTACGTACATACTGCATGCAGATAATTAAATTAGAAAAAAATTGCTGAAAAATGACCATGTTTCATGTTTTGTACGATATAGAACGTGGTGCTTAATGGTTGGATACATTTTATAATTATTTAACAAGAAATTTAATCGTCAATTGTTACATTATGTGATCTATAAAACATAATTCAAGTCAATGGTCTCTTTAGTGTTGCTCGTTATGGTAGTAAATATATGTAAATTTGTGGGAGTGAGGGGGTTAAATGCTAAATTTATGGTAAATAAGCACTGCAGGTACTGGGGTATGGGTGGGCTGGCATTATCAGAAAGTACGTGGTGGATCCGGGGGCGCTGTGGTGGCCTAGCAGTCTCGTTCAGGTTTCATTGTTCAGGTAATTTATAATGAAAGGAAATTGTAATTTCAATTCTCTGTGTGACAGACTCAACAAGTTATTGGTATATTTCATCTTCGAACATATTTACAAGAGATAATTGATTTTCGTACACTTTTTTTCTTCTTCTTCTATACAATCTTGTTTAATTCTTGCATTTTATAAATTAAACGCAAAAAATAACAAAAACCACCAAAAATGTGGAGAATGAGGAAATAGGCGTGCACAACTCATTTCCTTGAAAAACTATGCTCAAGGAAAATATTTTGTAAGGTTATAACATGTGTGTATATTTGCTAGATTTCCATAATGAAAATAAGAGAGTTTACAAATTTGGTATAAACATTCATAATGGTACACACAAATTTGGTACAACCATGTAATGGAAAGCAAAAATATTATAAAGACTGTATTTTTGTGCCACAACTGCATATTTTATGATGCAACAACTGTTTGTCTGCATTATTTGTCATAAAAAATATAATTTATTGAATTAATGGGATATATGGTCGTACGTAGTACAAATTTACACGGATCCCTAGAATACGTATCTTTTTTTGTTGCTGTGTGTGGTTAACAATGGGGCTAAACCTCCAACTAAGAAAAACTTAAATTTGAAGGTCAATGATTCAATGGGAGTTTAGCAAGAAAGGGATTTTTGTATTTTTTGAATTTTTGTATGGGCATTCTATTATTTGATAAACAATATTATAGGGTAAAGAAATAATGTGTGGAATATTTTTTTTTCCTATCAAAAGGTAAGCTGATATATTATTTAAAGGAAAAATTAGGTTTTCATCTCTTTTTTTGTTATTCCATTGATTAAAATCTTATTCATTTTCAATTTTTAATCAAGGTCCTCAGGTATTAATAAAAGTGAAATGTTTTTTTTAGTTTAATAATTAGATTGATTAGGGACAGAAATCAAAATGAGTCATTTTGGTTTCGGTTCCTAATCAACTTAATTGTTAGATTAAAACCTTATTTGTTTAAATAATTAAAATTTTACTTGTTTAAATATTTTGATCGAGAACCCTAACATTATTTAAGAGATTTAGCACATACATTTAAGCATTTAATGTCCCACAAATTATAAAATTTTTTAAAATTCAAATAATATTTTTAAAATATAATAAATACTTGAAAATAAATATTAGGATAATATTGTTCTTCACAAAATTATAGCAAAGAAAATAATGTACCCACACAATTATTAACATATTTTAAAATAAAACTACTGATATTTTTTAAACATTAAATAAATACATATAATTAGCATGGGTACATTTCGTAAAATTAAAAATGGGTACAAATAAATTAAAATGTCACATCCCGGCCCGAGCTCGACTTCGTCATAGCATGATATTATTCGCTTTGGGCCCCTACCACACCCTCACAATTTTGTTTCTGGGAACTTACACGAGAACTTCCCAGTGGGTCACCCATCCTGGGATTGCTCTCACGCGAACTCGCTCAACTCGGAGTTCCGACGAACTCCGAAGCCAGTGAGCTCCCAAAAGGCCTCGTGCTAATTGGAGGTGGGCATGTACATATAAGGCACATCACCCCCTCTTCATTGGTCAATGTGGAATGTCACAATCCACCCCGCTTAGGGGCCCGACGTCCTCGCTGGCACACTCGCACCGAACGGCAGATTGGCTCTGATACCAAATTGTCACATCCCAGCCCGGGCTCGACCACTTCCCGGGTTCGACTCTGCCTTAGCACGATATTGTTCACTTTGGGCCCCTACCACACTCTCACGGTTTTATTTCTGGAAACTCACACGAGAACTTCCTAGTGGGTCACCCATCCTGGGATTGCTCTCACACGAACTTGCTTAACTTCAGAGTTCTGACGAACTCCGAAGCCAGTGAGCTCCCAAAAGGCCTTGTGCTAATTGGAGGTGGGCATGTACATATAAGGCACATCACCCTCTCTCTGTTGGTTGATGTGGGATGTCACAAAAAAATATGGGTACAAATACAAATAAAACTTAAAAAATATGGGCACAAAAAGAAATTAATATATGGGTACAAATTAAAAGTGAAAAGAAAATTGGTACAAATTAAAAAAGGGTTGCAAATTAAAAATGGGTATAAAATAAAAAAAAAATATGATAAAAATTTAGCCATAAATATTAAATATACCAAATGCATTTCTAACACTAAATGAATATATTTAGAAATAAAAAAATATTTTATTATTGAAATAATTAATGATGTTTATTAATACCTAAGGACCTTGATAAAAAATTGAAAAGGAATAAGGTTTTAATCAATGGAGTAGCAAAAAGAAGGATGAAGACCTAATTTCTCCTTATTTTAAATCAAATACGAACCGTTACATTGACATAACAATTAGTGGGAGTGTACCTAGATTTTGCCTGTATATTAGTTTAGTTTTTGTTCGTTGTATTTCTCTCAACTTGTACAAATAGAGATCTTAGGTTTGTCTTTTGTAGATGATAATTTTGACACCAATTTATATTACTTGACACATTGTGTGGCTTAACCTAAATCTTCCATTCCTTAGCGTAAATTATTTTTTCAAAAACAATGTATGTAAATTAGTAGGTAGCTAGTTTATATATGCATATTTATTTAGCTCCTACTTGATGCTCATATGCCTTTTAAAATAATTAACCTTTTTAAGGAAGCCAATGTTCTTGCAATGTCAATGCATTTTATTGCGGTTTTAAGACAATATTTATGAATTGTTATTTGACTTTTATTTCTACGCACAATATGCATGAACATGAAGGGCTCTGCATGAGAAAGACAACAATCGAATGTCGAGAGGGAAATTCTTTTTGATAGCACTGGTGTGCAGCTTCTCTTGGTACATAGTGCCGGGCTACCTCTTCACAACTCTGTCAATGATTTCGTGGATTTGTTGGATTTACCCGAAGTCCATAAGAGCTCAGCAGATTGGCTCAGGCTACCGTGGACTTGGCGTTGGGGCATTTACCCTAGATTGGTCGGTCATATCCTCTTACTTGGGAAGCCCTTTGATCAGCCCCTTCTTTGCCATTGTCAATACCACCGTCGGATACATCATCGTCATGTACGTCATCATTCCAATTTCCTACTGGAAGCTCAACTTGTACAATGCCAAGAATTTTGCAATCTTCTCTTCGCACTTGTTTGATTCCGACGGCCAAATATATAATGTCAAAGGCATTGTGAATGACCGGTTTCAGATTGACATGCCTGCCTATGAAAAACAAGGACTCATAAACTTGAGTGTATTCTTTGCCCTAACATATGGCCTTGGTTTTGCTGCTGTTTTATCAACCCTCACTCATGTGGCTTTCTTCAATGGAAGGTACGTAAATACTTTAAATGACCGTAAGTTTACTCATGATATGTGTTTTTTTATTATTTAACATTTTTATTATTTAACATTACACACAAATAGAAGCACGAAAAGTTAACTCGCTGAAACAATTTCTAGTCAAGGTGTGTCTTATCATTTTATGTGGAACCCATTTGTATTGCATAGTGTGCTCGTGTCTAAATAATATTATACTTCACAAATAGAGTTATCCAAACCTAAGTGGTAGTTCTCATTGTCTTTAAAATAGTCACCATGCAATACTCATCACTTCATTATCAATACAATAATATAGTGTATGATAACTATTTTGAAGTGTCAATAACCGTCTCTTATACCTTGTTCAATTTTTATTTTCTATTGAGGTATAGTTTGGGTTTTCATCTTGAGATATAGTTGTTTAATTACTTAAGCGCAAGTATGAGATTGAATTTTTATTTTGACCCTTGAATTAGGGTATTTTTTTTAGTATTTCGTAGGTGCATTTGTAAGTTC
This sequence comes from Crataegus laevigata, assembly GCA_963580275.1. Lineage (NCBI taxonomy): Eukaryota > Viridiplantae > Streptophyta > Magnoliopsida > Rosales > Rosaceae > Crataegus > Crataegus laevigata. Next base: position 6,010,383 of record OY756938.1, read on the forward strand.
ATATTCATATGTTGGTACACTAACAGGTAAAATGTACCAACGACTGTACCTATATGTCTCCTCCTCTCTGCGTAGCATATTCAAATTATGTACCTAATTAAAGGATCAAAATCCAAATTCAATTTTAGTGCTTATTTATAATGAAAAATTGTTTTTATAAAAATATCACTGTAATTTTTGAAAGAAATTGATGTTCCACCATAAATTCAATTAGTAATATGGAGAGTGATTTAGCTTCTTATAATTACATAAGAAATGCTAAGGAGACTATCTTAAAAGTGGGACTCTCCGCCACTTTATGTTTTTGACACAGTTCACGTGCCAACATTATAAAATATTGTGTAAAAAAATGTAAAGTGTTGGAAAGTTCATGAAAAGTCTCAAGGCTCCTTAGCATTTCTCTAATTATATACATACAAGGTTCCCGAATTGTCCTCTATTGATTCAAACTTTCAATAATTTTTTATTTATTTTTGGGAAGATAAATTTACTGTTACTAGTTCTAATTGTGACAGTAATATGAATGATATTCTTCTGACAGGGACATATATGAACGATACCAATCGTCATATAGTGGAAAGATAGATATACACACCAAATTAATGAGGAAATACAGGGACATACCCAGCTGGTGGTTTCATATTTTGCTTCTGTTGGCGTTGGTACTCTCTCTAGCATTGTGCATTTTCATGAAAGATGAGGTGCAAATGCCATGGTGGGGACTCATTTTTGCTTCAGGAATTGCATTGATTTTCACCCTTCCAATCAGCATAATAACTGCCACAACAAATGTGGTAAGTATGAACTCTTGAACCTCGATCCTTCTTTTGGTCACACTTGTTGCAATAATTTATTGATAGTGGATATTAATTTTTGACACTCCTAGATTTTCTTTATATATAATAAATTTATGATTTCTTTGTTTTTTTTTTTTTTTTTTTTTTTTTTTTTTGCAAAAATCAGTTTTGCTATGGAGACATAAGATTAATCTCTTGATACACTTTGTAATAGATGTGCGCACACATATATATAGGGACTATTATTGCTCATCACCATATTTATCATCGTTATATAAGTTTAAATTTCGAAATTTATGTATTGGATAGATACAAATCTTAAAGTTTAAACTCATTCAACGTTGATAAATATGGTGGTGAACATTTGAGGGTGGTGAGCAAAAATGCATTCATACCCATGATCCATAATTTGAGATCATGAATCTAAGAATCTCATCTCTTTCCTAATTTTTTAGACACCGGGACTAAACATCATCACGGAGTACGTCATGGGTTTGATATTGCCTGGCTATCCTATAGCCAATGTATGCTTCAAAACATATGGATACATAAGTATGGCACAGGCAATTTCATTTTTGAGTGATTTTAAGTTAGGCCATTACATGAAGATTCCGCCCATATCCATGTTCTTAGTTCAGGTATGTATATATATTCCTCTCCTTGTACATTTTACTTATTGGATACGATCATACTATAAAATAATTATACTTAGTAAATAACTAAATATTGTGTATTCCACTTATTCAAATTAAATAACCTGAATCAGATTTTATACATGTATAATAAAAATGAACACCAATAAAACTTTTTGTACCATCTAATCTGATCAGCAAACAACTCTCGACAACATGCACATGTATATATTATAACATGAATTGGATGTGCGTGTTTAAAGTGGTATATAACATGAATTAGTATAGATCATATACAAATCTAAAGTATATGGTAAGAAAGCGGATATTACTTTTTTGATATTATTACGTACCAACATGAATGTCTGACAATATATCTTACCAAATTAATACCAATAATGTACATGTTAGGTACTGTAAATTAGTATTCGATACCAATAATCTATTTGCTAGTTGAATTAGCTATGCTGAAGAAAATATTTAGCTACTGTCTAACTCTTGATTTGTAATTTTCTTTTTCCTCCCATTATAAAGTGCGTAGGAACTGTAGTAGCCGGAACAGTCAATATTGGGACAGCATGGTGGCTTCTAACTACAGTGAAAAATATATGCAATACTGAATTACTCCCTGACACTAGTCCTTGGACTTGTCCTGGTGATAGTGTCTTCTTCAACGCATCTGTGATTTGGGGTCTGGTTGGACCGAGACGAATCTTCGGTTCCCTCGGACTCTACGGAGGACTCAACTGGTTCTTTGTGGTAGGTGCACTAGGACCTGTCATAGTATGGTTGTTTCACAAAGCTTTCCCTAGACAGAAATGGATCGCCTACATCAACCTTCCAGTGCTTTTCGGATCAACCGCCGCGATGCCACCAGCTACAACTGTGAACTTTAACAGCTGGATTGTGGTCGGAATCGTTTTCAATTACTTTGTTTTCAGATACAGAAAGAAGTGGTGGCAGAGGTACAATTATGTTCTTTCTGCAGCCCTAGATGCTGGAGTGGCTTTTATGGGGGTGCTTATATACATATGTTTAACCATAAACGAGGTAAGCATTTCTTGGTGGGGTACACAAGACTATGACCACTGTAAATTGTCTACTTGTCCAACATCTAAGAGCATAGAACTTGGTCATGCTTGTGTATTCCCTTAAGCTAGAGAGATTCTTCAATGTGCTCGAAACACGATATAATGTAACATGTATTATTATACAAGTGTTAAGATACTTGTGTTAAACAATTAGTAATATAAAAAATAAAACGTTCCTCCACTCGTATATCGTCACGTGACATATCACCCATATTATGAGCTAAATGAAAATTTTCTCCTTAAGCTGCTACATCATATGTTACTTTTGGATTTTGGAGTTGACTTTTTGCAGCAAGGTTCATTTGAAGGAAATGACGTTGTAAATAATAAGATATGAGTGAATGAACTTTCATTACATCTGTTTAAGGAACAAGGATTCTCGCCGGATCTCTTTCTTAGGGATTATATTGATTTTGCAATTATGTTTATTCATCATACATTGTACTGTAAAAAATTATTTAAAATTCAAATTTAAATAGTACTTAACGAAAACCGATCACGCGATATATGATAAACAGACACGATTACAGAATTCTTAAGATCTTTACTAAAAGCATCCGGCGATGATCCTTGTTCCTGTTTAAGTGTTGTGGTGTGTTACCATTTGGAACCGTGCACTGCTAGCTAACCATAGCTAGAAAGTGGTGTGTTATTTTTTGTTTTGTATCAATTTATTCCAAAGGGTGAAAAGGAAATCTCAAAACATTAATTCCATTCAAGAATATTCACAAGGGCTTATTCACAAAGGCTTCATATTGTTTTACAATTAACCATTTGAATTCACAAGGGCTTATTCACAACGGCTTATTCACAAAGGCACGATGGAGTGAATCAAACACAACCTCACAATTAAATCACTCTTTCCTCTCTCTTATTGCCACCGGCCCCTTCTCTCTCTAAACCCTATGATCATTCAATCAAATAGGCCTACAACACGTTATCAGCACGTTCTTGCCAAAAACTGAGGAATTGACGAATCATAGGAAGAGGCTATCTTCTACAAAATTCAAAGGCTTATATTTGTTTTCTGCTAATCAGGTATGCTTAAAATAAAAGAAGATATTTGAAACGTCCACGAAGCACGAAAATATTCCCCATAATGCATGAATCTCTCTATGTTTATATTTTCCTTACGATATATATTTTTGTTTCATGCATTACATAATTATATTTGTTATGTGGAATATGTGAGTCAAAGTATATTAATAAATTAGAAGCAAATTTAGGGTTTCCTAAACCCTAAGGGATTTCAAAAAAAAAAGGGAAATTGGACATGGTGCGGCACACCCACCGCACCACCACCGTGCACGTCACAACCAGGCCTCGGCCTAGGGTAAATTTTGATGGGTCTGAAGCCTTGAGCCCGCCTGCACCTTGGCGCAACTTGCCCACAAGCCCTTGTGCATGCTGGGCTTTGTTTTTTGTCCCGGCCCGCAGCCATTCAACCAACCCAGTTGGCTGGATCTCTTCCCCAGCCTGCACGCCACAACCTTCTTGGTTGCTCGGCTTGTGCCACAACCCAATGGACTCGGCCTCAGCTTCGGTTAGGCCTGTATAATCCAACCCGCAAGCCATCATTCACTGGGCCTGCTTCTCTCACGCGCCCAAGTCCTTTCTAGCCCAAAGCCAGCAGCCTTGGCTGCTGGGCTTACCCCTTGGACACGTGGCATGTAGCCCATTTCTGAGCACCCCTTTTGCTCACGGCACCTAGCCCAATTTTTGGGCTACGGTATTCTCGACCCGATAATATTATTTTGCTTCTACAATTGATCCCGTATGACCCGATTTATTGAATTAATTAAAAGTGACCTGTAGTCCATTAATCTGATAATGAATCCAAAATTATTGACCTGAAGATCACTTTGGGAAATTAACGATTCAATAATTTATTTTTATACTTTGAACCATTGACATACTTTCGTAGTAACGAAACTTTCACACTTGAGTTCTCGAAGAAACTCAAACTCACCATATTTAAATTAGTATATTGCATTCTGTGTTTCTCGCAGGAACCTCTCATTATGAACTAATTGGTCATAAAACTAAATTGAACCTGTAGTTTCAAATTTAGTGCATTTGAAACCCAAATCATTCAAAACATACCACATGAAACATGTAGTTTTCCTGCATAAATTAAACTAATACATGTCTATAGAACATGTATCTTCTACGATATATGTCTATGGCTTACCATATGACTAATCACGTTTTTTCTCCCTCCGTTTTAGGGACATGTCGAACTTGAACAAGCTCGATTTCTTCGCTTTAGAAGTGTCCGGAAGAAACTATCTGAAGTAGGTTCAAGACGTGAAGCTCCATCTAACTGCAAAGGGTATTAGAGCCATCATCGAGGCACCTATCGTCGATAAACCTGTTGACGAAGCTCAGAAGGCTACTACAATGATCTTCATTCGAAGACACATCCATGATGCACTACAGATCGAGTACTTCACTGAGGATGACCCACGCACCCTCTGGCTTGATCTGGCCGATTGTTTCGATCACCAGAAAGTCATATACTTGCCTGAAGTAAGACACTACTAGCAGCACCTTCGCTTCCAGGACTTTAAGTCTGTGAATGAATACAACTCTGAAGTTTGTAGAATCCGTTCACTACTGAAATTCTACAAAGTGGAACTAACTGAATTAGATCTCCTGGAGAAGACCTATTCGACATTCCATGCCAGCAATATTGTCATGTAGCAACAATATAGGGCACAGAAATTCACCAAATTTTTGGATTTGATCTCTATTTTACTTCTCGCTGAAAAGCAGAACCAACTTTTGATGAAGAATCATCAAGCTCGACCCACTGGATTGAACACCGCGCTTGAAGCACATGCAACCAATTCTAGCAGCTATAAACGATGAAATAATCATCGTGGTCGTGGCAATGGGCAACAAGCCCCACCATAGGCCTAAGGTCAACATAGTGCCACGCCTAAGGGAGGAAATGTGACCCAGTAGCGTTCACCACTCACCCCTAAGGCCCTAAATTTCATGAATAAAGGCAAAGCTCCCATTCAGCCTACTTCTACTGAACTGGACATGTGCTACCACTGTGGATCAAGGGATCATTGGTCACATGTATTCCGAGCTTCCTTTGAGGTTATTGCCAATTATCATTTCCGTCGTGAGTCTAACTTTGCACATGTGGATCATATGGAAGATGCTACTACATCAATGGAGAGATCAAATTTTTAGGAGGCGTCAACTCCTATGGATGAATAAATTAGATATGTTTTTTAGGGTGTTTATCACTAATGGCCGAACCCACTAGGAGTGGTTGGCCCCTACCCCCTTATTTTTCTAGGTTTATGGTTTAATTTTGAACAATTTTTTCAAGTATTTGGAATAATTTGTTTGGTTTTGGTTTGTTTTGAATTATGGATTGTTATTTGAATGGATATTATTTTCTTAATTTTTTTTAATTGAATGAATGGACTTATATTTATGTATGTGACCAATTCAATCAATTTATTTCTAGTTATGTCTAGTGAGCGAAGTTAGTTGTCTGGCAGATAGTGCAACCACACACACCATATTGCGTGAACGACACTATTTTACTAAATTAATACCTAAGAAAACTCCTTTGACAACTCTCTTAGGCCCATCCAACCTGATTGAAGGATACCGAAAGGCCTGTATCATGTTGTTCAATGGTACTATCTTAACCATTAAGGAGGCACTCTATTCTCCACATTTCGAAAGAACGTTGCTGAATTTTAGTGATATTCGAGATAATCAATATCATATTGAAACCACTGAAGATAATGATTCTAAATTTCTTTGTATCACTTCGTACAAATATGGCCAGAACCCTATTCACGAGAAGTTGGAACGTCTCCCTAATGGGTTGTACATCACAACCATTCGTGGCATAAAAGCCCACAGTGTGGCCGGCCCTATGCCTGAGTTCCGAAACACTTTGTTGCTTTGGCATGACTGTTTGGGACATGCTGAACGTGACATGATGCGCCGTATCCTTAAATCTTCACACGGGCATAAATTACATCCCTATGTTGGAGTTCCGCCATGCAAAGCATGTTCTTTAGGGAAGTTGAATACTCAACCCTCACATACAAAGATTATTCACAACCCCCCTAAATTTCTTCAGAGGATTTAAGAGGACATTTGTGGACCTATCCAACCAGCATGCGGACCATTTAGATAATTTATGGTGTTGGTTGATGCATCAACATGATGGTCACATGTTTACCCGCTATCCACACACAATGCCGCATTTGCTAAACTCCTAGCTTAAATAATTAAGCTAAGGGCTCACCACCCTAATTATCTGATTAAGTCGATTTAACTAGATAATGATGGAGAGTTTACGTCACAGACTTTTGACAATTATTTCATGTCAGTAGAGATTGATGTGGAACATCATGTACCCCATGTTTACACCCCAAACGGTCTGGCAGAAACTTTCATAAAACACCATCAATTAATAGCTCAGACTTTGGTTATGAGAACCAAACTATCGGTATCAGCCTGAGGCTATGGAATATTGCATGCAGCTATGTTGGTCAGCCTGAGGCCCACCGCTACTCAATCATATTCACCGTTACAGTTGGTCACTGGATACGAGCTTGACATCTCGCATTTACGAGTGTTTAGGTGCACCATTTATATGCTAATAGTGCTGCCACTACCTACCAAAATGGGTCCTCAGAGAAAAATAGGAATCTATGTCGATTATGATTTGCCATCAATTGTTTACTATTTAGAACCCTTGACAGGAGATCTCTTTACCGCACTTTTTATGGATTGTCACTTTGATGAGACAGTCTTCCCGTCATTAAGGGAGATAAGTATGCTAACGTTCCTGTAGAACGCCACAAATTGTCGTGGTATACTCCCACAATGTCTCATTTAGATTTCTGCACTACCCAGTCTGAAATTGAGGTGCAACGGATTATAGATCTTCAGAGTATTGCCCAAAGCATGCCAGATGTTTTTAATGATCTAGCAAATGTGACAAGATCGCATAAACCGGCTGGAAATGCACCTGCAAGGATAGATGTACCCCACGTACGTCAACAACCTGCCTGGGAAGGCCGACCTGTCCCCAAAGGTGGGGAGGCCACAAATTCCACATGGCAATGTACATTGGCAGCTAGCTAATCATCTGTTCCGACCCTGAAGCTGGCAGACCCCTTGGTTCAAAGGATTCACAACCCTGGAAAATGAAAATGGCACCAACTAGTGACCCTAGTTCGAATCCGACCATCGTTTACTCATCTATTGCAATATATGAGGTTATTCTAGATTACAGTGATGCTTCAGACGAAACATGTTAGTCTCCCGAGAATCGCAAGATTTTGGTCCACTACGCAGTATTAGATAAGGTTTGGAATAGGAATGAGATGATTGTCAATGATGCATTTGCGTACTCAATAGCTACTGACATCATGCTTAGCGATATCATTGAACAACATTCTGTCGATGAATGTTGACGTATAAGTATAATCGATTGGTCAAACTGGAAACAAGCAAACCAAGTTGAACTCGATTCACTCGCGAAATGTAAAATGTTTGGACCTATCGTTCTTACACAATCACGTGTGAAGCCCGTTGGCTATAAGCGGGTTTTCGTGAGGAAGCGTAATGAGAAGAATGAAATAGTGTGATACAAAGCACGCCTCGTAGCGCAAAGCTTCTCTCAACACCTTGAGATTGATTACGAGGAGACGTATTTTCTTGTAATAGATGTTATAATGTTTCGCTACCTTATTATTTTGGTAGTTTCTAAAAAATTGAATTTGCAACTTATGAACATGATAACTGCATATCTCTATGGGGATCTAGATATGGAAATATACATGAAAGTTCCAGAAAGACTTCAACTGACTAGTTCAAATAGTTCTAGACCACGGAACACTCTCTCAATTAGGTTGAGAAGGTCATTCTACGGATTAAAACAATCTGAGCGGATGTGGTATAACTGTCTGAGTGCATATTTGACAAGTCAGGGTTATGTGAACAACGAATTATGCCCATGTGTGTTCATAAAAGAAGTCACATTCTGGATTTGTAATCATTGTAGTTTATGTCGACGACATGAACCTTATCGGGACTCCTGCAGAGCTTAAGGAAATTGTTGCACACTTGAAATTTGAATTTGAGATGAATGATCTTGGGAAAACTTGATACTGTCTCGGCCTAGAGATCGAGCATTGTTCGGATAGAATCCTAGTGCATCAATCGAACTACACCCAAAATGTGTTGCGTCGTTTTAATGAAGATAAAACGAAGCCTTCGAGTACACATATTGTTGTTTGGACTCTAGATGCTAAATGAGATCCCTTCTTTCCAAAAGAGGATGATGAAGAGATTTTGGAACCCAAAGTTCATTACCTAAGTGCAATTGGGGCTTTATTATACTTGGCTCAATGCACTAAACCCGACATCGCATTCGATGTTAATCTTTTGGCTCGATACAGCAATGCGCCCATACGTAGGCATTGGAATGGTGTTAAAGACATTTTTCACTACCTCAAGGGTACAACGGATTTGGGCTTGTTTTATACCCATGAATCTTCAAGTGTTACCGCCCCATATGGTTCTCGGATTGATTCTTGCCTTGTTGGTTACACAAATGCTGGATATCTGTCTGACCCACATAGGGCATATTCTCAAATGGGTTATGTCTTTATCGTTGAAGACACCACTATATCTTGGAGGTCTACCAAGCAAATGCTAGTTGCGACTTCGTCGAACTATGCTGAGATTCTCACCCTGCATGAAGCATCGCGTGAATTCTTTTGGCTGAGAGAAGTTATGGAACATATTTGAAGCACTAGTGGTCTTACATCAGTCGTTGACCTTTCTATGATGATCTTTGAAGACAATGCACCATGTATCGAGCAATTAAAGAAGGGATACATCAAGGGAGACAACACCAAGCACATAATGCTGAAGTTCTTTTACTCACACCAGCATCAACATCATCAGAACATTGAAGTTAAGCAAATTTGTTTCCAGGATAACCTGGCCGATCTATTTACTAAGTCATTGCCCAAGTTTACTTTTCAGACGCTCTTCCATGGAATCGATATTCGTAAATTATCTGAGTTGGATTGCTTGTAGTTCTCTTATTTAGAAGTTATGTCTAACTCAGTTACATCTTTACTACAATTGTCAAAAATAGGGTTTAAGTTTGAGTGCTATTTTATATCACATCAAATTTTTGGCGTCGTTGCCGAGGATTAGCAAAATTGCTAATCTTCCCCTTTGTTTATGTTGGTGTCTTTTACTTTTGATATTTGATTTAGTTTTCTTTCTTTGATTTTAGGTACTAGAAAGGCAAGACATGGCAATTGCTACCATTCAAGCTCAATTGGCGAATCTTACTTCTCAATTGTCTCATATTGTCGAAAGAACCACAATGCACACTGTCCCTACATTTGGTATGTCCTATAGGCAAGGATATCAAACTCATCAATTCACTGCAAATAGAGGTGCCTGGGGATATCAAGGCCATAATCAACCAAGCAACAACATGTTTTCCAACACTTACAATTCAGATTGGAGAGATTATTTAGATTATATGTGGGAGGAACCTCAACAAGTTCAACAAGATGGATATTGGTATCAAGATGAGGAGTTCTATTCAAGACCTATGCATCCACCACAACAATTCCAATCGAATTCAAGTATGTCCATGGATTATGATGAAATTCTCAATGTACTAACTTCTTTGACGCATGGCTTACAACAAGAAGAATATTCACAGTCATCTGAGGAGTTCTATCAATGGCCATATGCACCACCACAGCCTCCACCACAATCTTCCCAACCAAATTCAGGTTCGTCAATGGATAATGATAACATACTTCAAATACTAACTTCGTTGTTGCAGGAATTACAAATTGAAGCCAAAATGACGGATGAATTGGAGAAGCAAATGGGGCAGATGGTAGAATTCATGGCACAAATTCAAGAACAAAGTGAACTCTCCAACTCAACTATTGTAAATTCAACGGGAGATTTTGAAATCGCTGAAGTTATCACCTTGGGAACTAGTATTGAGGTTGGAGCTGACCTCAAAACGTCCAAACAAAGCCAAGAGGAGGACGAACAGTTGCTGCTCGAAGAAGAGGAGGAGGATAAGGCCACGACAAGGGAAGAACACCCCTTGTTGCAGCCCTCTAAAGTCCCTAGGCCGTCCAACTAAGGTAAGGTTGTTTTAATTCCAATTCTTTCTAACCCCATTCCACCAAATGTCACTTTTCCTCGCAGGTTCATGATTTCCAAGGAATAAGAGAGTGAAAAAGACATTGTGGAAGCCCTTCCAAAGGTGCAAAGTACTATCCCGATTCTTGTTACAACAAATCAAGTTCCAGATTGTGTTGAATTGGTCAAAGAACTTTGTACACCAAGAAGAAGGATTCAAGAGAAAAACGTGGCTAGGGAATATGTAGAATTCATCAAAGAGGCTGTACATGAGACAACAAAGCCCAAAGAAGTTGAATTTTATGACACATGACAAGTCACAACCATCACACCAAATCTGGCCGTGTCCAACATTCCTGAAACTTTTGAAGTGATGTTTGTGCTTGAGTTCTTGTCGGAGCACACAAGTAAGCCATCTTCTCCAATTTCAATTTCGTTTTCTACTAACATGTTGATTTTGATGATTCAGGTACCCACTCTAGAATTTAAACCATTGCCAGATCATTTCAAGTATCACCTTCCATTCAAAGATCAATTCCATGTCGTGGACTCTAATAGAGCATAACTGAAGGTATTGTCCGGCTAGAAGATGTTAAAGTAAGCGCTTCTTGGGAGGCAACCCATGCATTCAAAGAAGGAAAACCTAAGAATCGCCCCACAACCAAATTTGCGTTCCTAAACCCTTCTTTTTACTGCATTCATTTTGCCATGACTAGTTCGTTGTTTGTTTGTTTGCTTAGTGTGAGTTTATGTTTGAAACATTGAGGACAATGTTTAGTTTAAGTGTGGGGGGTAAACAAAGTGTTTTTCATGCAAATTCGTGGAATTTTATCACTTATCACTTCTAGAGTTGTTACTCACTGTTTTTGAGTGTTTTTAGTGTGTTTTGAAGTGTTTTAGTGTGTCTTGAAGGAAAAATACGAAAATTTGAAAAAAAAAATTGAAAAAGTTTTGAAAACCCCAAAAAAAGTTGTTTTTAGAATCGTTTTTGTGTGTTTGTGTCATAGGTACCTTCCAGCACAATGATGAGGATTTGGTTTATAATTGCATGACTGTTAAAGAAAGTTACAAACATGGATGGAAGTTTGATATGCTCTTGGTTTATGCTTAGTTGTAGTGGTCGTTTATGAATTCACATTTAATCACAAAAGGAAAAAAATCAGTTTTTATAACATGCTTGAAGGAAGGAACTCAAACTAATGCTACAACCCCGAGAGACTTGAGCTTATTCTTTGTTTGGAGGGTTATTAATCTGAGATGTTTTTGTTTTCTAAAGTCGTTGCATGATCTCATTATTTCTTTGCTTGGTTGCTACGTAGAATGCCTTTTCATCATTATAGATCCAAATACTATAACTCATATCCGTTTCATTCAAAACATGACATTGAATTGCATAACAAATATCAAGATGAAGTTGTTTAGTGAACCAAAGACAAACAGCCGTACCCCTCTTTCATATGTTTTGTAGGTTTAACCCCTTTTGAGCCTTATTTAGCCTATTTTCTTTGTTAGCCCCATTATCCTTACCTAGCCTAGTATAGGACTATCCATACATTTGTTCTTAAAGGATAGTGAAGCATGACTTAAAATGAATTCCTTTTGATCTACATTATGCAAAAAAAAAAGTGTAGGGGAAGGTTTTTCATTGAAAATTGATGAGATTGTACGTTTTGTGTTTGAAAAAAAAATGTGAAAAAGAAAAGAAGGAAAGAAAGAACAAGAGTTTGAGAAATAAGTAAGATTGAGTTAAAAGTTTTGATTGTTGAAGAAAGGGTCCAAAAGTTTGAATCTGGCCCTAAAATGTGTAAATCTCCCATTTTTGTTCAAAGTTAGTTGCTGCATTCAAAAGTGAATTCTAAGTGTGATTTCATTGCTTTGCTTACTATTTCTTTAAGAACCTTTGTTTATCCTTTAACCTTTATTTGTTAGCCAAACACCTTAGCCCGTTACAACCCATAGACTTATATCTTGATTGTTATGTGTTCAATATGTGGAGTTTGGGATTGGTATGAGCATATGGTGTCCCTGGTTCTTGCATTTAAGTAGTAGCATTCCGTTCATGAGATCATATTCATTTGTGCATTAATACCTTCAGAAAGTGCTTTCCTTGTTATAACATATGTGAGTGCTAGTTTACATGTTTACATCAATCTTCTCACATATACCTAGTGTAGTGAGTGTAGTCAGAAAATCTGAGTGAAAATTGAGTGTATATCCGGTGAGGAGTTGAGGGAATTCTCTAAAGCATGTTACTACATTGAAAATGTTGTTTTAATTGATTAAATGTGAGCTAGTGAGTGGTGCCTGTGATTAAGTATGTGCTCAAGGGTAAGGATGACCAAAATCTGTGTAAGTGATGATTTTTAATATGTCATGCTCATTGGAAATCCCTAAGGCAAATGTTGAAAGGTCTAGATTGTGTTTTGTTTTGTTTTGTTTTCCTCGAGGACTAGCAAAAGCTAGGTGTGGGGGAATTTGATAAGAGCATATTTATGCGACTTACTTAGCTTGTTTCCTTGCATTTACTTAGTTAGTTTCTGTTTATTAGAGTGTTTTAAGCTATTTTAGTGTGTTTGTAGGTCCAAATGACAAAGTAGGCAAGAAAGTGCATTTTGGAACAGTTTTGGGCATTGGATGGATAGCACATGCATGGAGCAAAGTGGATGGATGAAACTGAAGACCAAATGAGGTTAAGAATGAGCAAAGAGATGAAGGAAAGAAATTCAAGACAAATAAAGTCAAGGAACTCAGCAAGAAAGAAGGAATGTAAACCAAGTTTCCTTATTTGGCCTAAACCTTTCCTAATTCTAATTCACTTAAGTTCCAGCTGCAAAGGGGTGTCCTAAACATATTAGGATACTTAATTACAATGTTCTAGAAGTCCTAATCCCGTCCTACACCTATGCGGCACCCTACTTGCCCTTTCCCCTTCCTTGTCGCACAAGGGAGATCATCCATTTCCTATTTTCTGCCTCAAACCACATTCCCTTTCCTTCAAGCACTCTGCCGCACCTTTCCTTTCCTTTTCCTCTTGATTTCTAACATTTATTCACCTTTCCTATATTGTGCTGCACCTCCCTAACCTATTTCGCATTAATCTCTGACTTTTACTAACCCTTTTTAATTGTGGGACTAAATAGCTAAGTTTTAAACCCTTTCCTAAACTTTGTTGTGTTCCCTAGCATATATATATAACCTTGCCGCACCCTTAAGCTCTTGGCAGCCATTCCATCCATTCATTCACCTATCCACCCTCTACCACCCTCTACCACACACCAACCACTCCACCCAAACCTTTGTGCCGCAGCTTTACAAAGGAAGGAGAAGAATGAGCCACCTGGAGCCGTGCTTGCCATTCAAGAGGTTGGATTGTTGGAGCATTTCTAGGTGTAATCTATCTTTGTTTTCAATGTTTAAATTTGATTATCTTTGTTTAATTGCGACTATGAGGAACTAATTTTATTGTAGCTAGAGGTGGATTCAAAGCCATGAATATATATGTGATATGAATTGATTTCCTCCAGTTATTGTTTCATGAATTGTGAATTCAATTTGCTTAACTGTTTGATTTAGAACTTATTCTTGTATGTTGATTAAAGAGGCCTACTTAGTTTGCATGCATGAATCTGATGCTAGAATATAAGGGAGTTTCACCTAATCGTTATGAATTTATATTCACAAGTAGTGGAGGTTGCTAGTCACAATCGCGTTAAGTAAATTCATGGCAAGAGTATCATGCAATTCATAGTTACGAATGTCATGTCAATACTTATGATTTCCATAGAACTTAATGATCTTTGATATGAATCTCTATTTTGCAGTTCATATAGGGAAATATTGAAGAATAATTTGGTTGTCGATGCGTTGTCCAATTCAATGAATTTAGGGAAATCTGATAGTTAATTTGTGCAGTTCACTCATGGGGAGTATCTAGAAGCATACTCATATGATCTTAATGTACTCTTTTTCCTACGTTTAGGAGCATTTTTCCCATTGGATTTTTGCTACCTAACGAGGCACCCATCCTGGGATGATCATACTTCGTTGAATTCACTATTTTCGTCATGTTTGACGTTTGTTTTGGACATTATGCATGCTTCTCACTTTTCTCCTTAGTCTATGGGTTTTCCCTCATGCCTTGGGTTTCACCATAGCGAGGTTTTGTGAGTTTTACTACAAATGCATACTTTCTTAAATTTGAGACTCGCGTTCACCCGTTGTGCTGATGACTTCATCAACTATTCTACCTTATTTGCTGAAGATCTGATGCGATTTCACACACTCAAGGGGGAGTGTTGCAGTCATATTTAGAATGAGGATGTGATTGTGTAAATCCTGGTAGATGTGGGAATGTTTCTCATATTCCTATTAGGAGTTGATTACCTATTAAATGTTATAATCCTAAACGGAAAGCTTTTTGCCTATCGTACTACTATAAATAAAGGCACAATGGGGTGAATCAAATACAACCTCACAATTAAATCACTCTATCCTCTCTCTCTAATTGCCACCCCCTCTCTCTAAACCCTAAGATCGTTCAATCAAATAGGCCTACAACAACTTTCTTAAAGAGTGTTCGTTTTACCTTAAAAAATAAATAAATAAATAAAAGAGTGTTCTTTTCGTTTGGGTCGAGTGAGTCTCTTTTCTATAGTTTAAACTTTAAACGGAGGCAACAAATTGTGAGAAAGTATGAGAACGCTCTTGAAAAAAGAGCCATCATGAAACTCAGTGAATTTTTTAATCTGTACAATTTTATCTCTTTTATCAATAGAGAATGAGGTAAGTCTCATAATGGACTAGCCATAATAATTTGATTTAAATAAAAAAGAATATCACTAGATGTCCTAAGTGGCTAAAACTAGAAAAGTTCAAGTTGTTGTGATATATTTTACTGAAATGTGTGGCAAAGAGAGAAAAATAGAGTTGGGGAATTTCCGTGATGTGTACATTCCATCACATGTGCCTTTATTTATAGTAAACTAAAGAGAGTTTCTTGCTTTGCAATTAATACAATCCTAAAGGAATAAGATCTTTTAATATCCCAAATACAATCTACTAATGATTTACACAATCACACATATGCTAGAATTTATGTCACGTACTCCCTCTTGAGTGTGTAAAAACTCTAGTCAGCACAATGAGCAAATACGAGCAGGAACGAAGCCTGAGATTTGTATGGATAAGGACACCTCGAACAACAAAGTTAAACTTAAAAAGCTTAATCATTTACTAAACAGAACACTTAAGTATTAATCCATAAGATTTTTTTATACAACATATTACAATATCTCTATATGCTTTTTCATGTTTTGAAAGCGTTTGCTAACAATTTTATTACCAATATTATCAAACATCTCTCTATCTATAAAAATAACCATGTTATTATTCATCTATTGATATCCAATCTGATATGAAACCAAACAGAAGAATGCATAAGGAGTAAAACTCACAAAACCTCGTTATGATAAAGCCCAGGGTAAGATAAAACCTATAGTCTAAGGAGAAAAGTTAGAAGTTGCATTAAGTAAAGACTAAATGTCTTTAGGACACAAGTAGAATACACATAAGGGTATGACCAGCCTATGCTAGGTGCCTTGTTAAAACTTAGTCATGTAGCAAAAACCCGGTGAAAAAATGCTCCTCATCGTAGGGAAAAAGAGTATATTAAGGTCAAGTGAATATACTTCTAGATACTCCCCCTGAGTTTGAAAAAAGTTCCAAATAAGAATTACAAGCATTACAACTCAGCAATTTACGCATACCAATTCCTTGAATAAGTTTTTGGAAAGTAGACTTTGGCTCTGGCTTCGTGAGGAGGTCGGCAAGGTTGTACTGGGAACGAATGTTCTTGACTTCAATTTTCTAATGCTCTTGCTGCTGATTTGAGAATAAGACTTTTGACATAGTATGTTTGGTGTTGTTTCCTTTAATGTATTTTTTCTTGATCTTGTTGATATAGGTGACGTTATCTTCACAAATCATTATAGGGACGTCAATGACAGAAGAAATTCCGCAAGTGTTTTGAATATGCTCAACAACTACTTTTAGCCAGAAGCATTCACGAGTAGCTTCGTGTAGGGCAAGAATTTTAGCATGGTTCGAATAAGGCTTAGTTAAGGTGTTTGGGTGGCCTCCAAGATATTGCAGTGTCTTCAACAGTAAAGACATAATCCATTTCAGAAAGTATCTTATATGGGTCAAATAAATAACATGCGTCAACATATCAAACAAGGCGAACATCAATTCAAGGTTCGAGTGGGCGTCAACTTCCCTGGGGATGCATAGTGATAGAACAAGCCCAAATTCGTAGTACCTTTAAGGTAACGAAAGATGTCTTTAACACTAGTCCAGTACCTTTGTGTAGGCACATTGTTATATCTTGCTAAACGATTAACACCGATATTCTAGTCTAGTGCTATAATCTAAGTGCAATAAAACGCCAATTGTACTCAGGTATAGAATTTCAAGCTCCAAAACCTCTTCCTCATCGTCTCTAGAACGGAAAAGGTCTCTTTTTGCATCTAGTGTTCAGACCTCTATAAGAGTCTCGAAGGCTTCAATATATCCTCGTTAAGCATCACAACACCTCGATCTCCAACAAGTTTTCCCTAGATTGTTCATATCAAATTCTGACTTTAGGTGTGAGGAAGTTTCCTCAAGCTCTTCGGAAGTCTCAGTGAGATTTCTATCATCTACATAAACTACAATGATAAAAAATCCGAAATGTGACTTCTTAATAAACATGCATGGACATATTTTATTGTTCACATATCCTTGACTAATCAGATGCTCACTCAAACAATTATATCTCATCCACCCAAATTGTTTCAATCTGTAAAGTGGATGCCTCAATCTAATTGAAAAGGTGTTCAGTGGTCTAGAACTATTTAATCTAGTCAATGTAAGTCATTTAGGAGCTTTCATGTAGATTTTCGTATCAAGATCCCATAGAGATACGTGGTTACCACATATAGAAGCTGCATATTCAATTCTTTTAGAAACTACCAAACCGATAAGGTAGCAGAATGTTATGACGTCCATTATCGGGGAATACATCTCCTTGTAACCAAATTCTAAGGTGTTGAGATAAGCCTTGCGCCACAATACGTGCCTTATATCGCACTATCTCACTATCTTATGCTTTTCATTACACTTCTTAAAAAAAAAAAATTAATTGTATAAATGGGCATCACATATGAAGTGTAGGAATTATGAGCCCAAACACCTTGCATTTTGCAAGTGAATCAAGTTCGATCTGGGATGGCTTTTTTCCAATATGACTAATCAGTTATGCGTCGACTTTGACCAATGAAATGCGGTTCAATTGTCATCTCTCAACATGACAACAGTAGCTACTATGTATGTGAATGCATAGTTGACTATCATCACATTTTGATTCCAACCCTCATCCAAGCTATCATAATGGATTAAAAGCTCACGATTCTCAAGAAACAGATTCATTTCTTCAAGGATGCTTTTGTAATCTAAAATAACCTTATGCACTGGAATGGTTGAGTAAACGATGGTAGTATTCAAACTAGTTTCACTAGGTTATGTTGTCGCTTTCCTCTTCCGAGGTTGAGAATCCTTTAAACTAACAAGTCTGCCATGCTTAAGGGTATTGGCTAATCGCCGGTTTACCAAGCTGCTAAGTAGGTGCAGCTAACTGTCATTCAGGGTCAATATTTCAACATATGTGTGGCACATCTATCCTTACAGGCACACTTGCAACAAGTATAGGTGATCTCGTTAAGATTGTTAAAAGCATCTGACATACTTTGAGAAATGCGGGGATAATCATAACCGATAAAGATTCTCATTCTTCTTTGGGGACCTGGTTACGGTGTTGGCGCATAAATTGCACACCCATGCACACGTAAGTGCGAGATGTCAGGCTTGTACCCAATAACCAACTGAAAAGGTGAAAGAGATTGGGTGGCGATGAGTCTCAGATGAACCAACATAGTTGCTTGTAGAATTGCATAGCCCTAATCAAATTTCGAAAGCTTAGTACACATGACCAAGGTCTGAGCGATCAATTGGAGGTGTTTTTTAGACGCTTCTGCTTGACAATTTTGGTAGTGAACGTATGGTACGAGATGTTCAACTTAAATCTCATTGGACATACAATAATAGTCAAAAGTCTGCGACATAAACTCTCCAGCATTATCCAGTTAAATCCACTTAATTAGATAATCATGGTGGTGCGACCGTGTGGACAATAGGCAAACGTATTGGTGCATCAACCAACTATTGGCAATGTACCTTAAAGCCAATTATAAGATGGCAGTTTACGAACATTTCACAAATTAAACTAATGAAGTTTAATGTGAGGGCATAGATTATTGTGTAAAGTCGTCTCATTAAATTTTATATACTTAAATGATAAGTCCAAGGAATATTTAATTAAGAGAATGTGATCTAAAGAAGTTAGATTCATGCGACATTTCTCTTTCATACACATATCCTAACTGTTCTTGATCATAGAATTGCCAATTAGGCATTGACGACCCGAATATATAAGTACATATTGTGTCTTATCTCCCAAGAGATTACTGGTCCTGAGTCATTGGTATGAATGACGTCAATACAAGTATGTAGGTGCTCATACTTATGTTACATAAGAACTCATGGTTGAGATAATGCAAAGTAGTCTTTTGACCTGAGACATCATAGTTGTCTTGTAATTAAGTCATTAGCCCTTGATTGTGTTAAAGGCATTCCATTTGATAGTGTTCAACAACATAATTGTGGCTAAGCTACTTAATCATATGGGCATGTGAATGTACAATAAGAGATTTTCAACCTTGAAACAGTTGTGAGAGAATACTCTATGACATGATTAAGAATCACTGGCCAGAGTATGAATGAGATTTCGAGAGTCAATCTACATTACATTCAAGGTAATCATGTAGACAAGAGAATCACAATGGATAGTAGACAAGAATAAACTATCAACCAAACAGTGTGATCAAGAGTATTGAATTAGAGGAATATCGTATTGCATTGTAATCCCAAACTAAATAGGTTCTTCAACCTTTTCTGATTAGCTTAGGTAGTCATGACGTTGTATTAGGTGTCACTCATGGTTTATGGAAGCCCTACAGATGAATAATCACTAAAAGGATTGAAAGTAAGCTTCAATTCACAGTCGATTAATTAAAGTTCTAATTGCCCATTACCTCTTTAAAAAGAACCTAATGGCTCGTACACCGTGTAAGGTAATGATTAAAGGATATAACAAAGATGAGTAAGGACAATTAAATAGTTTAATTGTATAGCAATGATTAATTACTATGTTAATTAATCATATAAAAAGGTTCGTATTGGGCCATAAGTTAGTTCGGCCTAAAAGGGTTGCGGTCCACAAGGCCTATTGAGTTTAAGTTGTGTAACAACTAAAATAAAATGGGCAATTAACCCACCAAACACAAGGAGGTTGGCCTTGCTAAGAAAGTGAGTGATATTAGACTTATTACAAGTTTGCCACTGAAATGAAGGGAGGTATAAAAGCAACTTTATAGCATTTGCTTCATTAGGGTTTTCTTCGAGGAAAAATGAGATAAAACATCTCTTTCTCTAGGAGGCCAGCCTTGTAGGAGGGGATACTAGTATCTTTCTCCTCCTACATCGCTCATATTCTTCCCTCAATCCTTCCTTTATGTCGGAACTTAGAGGCCCTCTCCTTTGAGGGCTTTTGGAGAATCCTTTCTTCCATCAAATTTCAAGAAGGCACAGAACCAAGAAGCAAAGTTCATCCTTCCATATCCATATATGGAGCTAAGGAGTAAGGAGGCAAAAGAAATAAGGCCCTCTCATGGATGAATATCCATTGCTAAGCCAAGATGTGTTGTAGAATTTTTTAATATGCTTTAGAATTTGTTAATCTCGTTTATGTAATGGGACTCGGTGTTTATGTCGAAATACCTTGGGAAGGAGACCCTCCATATTTGATTTTAGATGCTTTATTAGAAGATAATCAATTGTAATGTTTCCCTTACGTTTCATTGAGGATAATTATTTGTGCAGGACACTCTTTTTTCCTTCAACAAGATTGAAATACCCGACAATGTTTTTATCAAGGCCCATATATGCACCATATTCTCAACTTGTACATTTTATTCGTCTTAATAAATATCGTACCTTCTTAAAACAAAAAAATGACAAAAAGTGTCAAAAACTTTGTCAAATCTATCTTATATAGAAAGCCGGAGGTAAAGGTAAACAATGCAAAAGTTTTTTTGGGTGCCTAAATGGCCATTTTACCCTTGCATAATTTGAAATATGATTTTGGGCCAGTTTTGATTTTTTTTGGCTGAGGGGCATTTTGGTCCAATTTTTTTTGTTGAAGCTGGTGACACCAAAAAATTTGTCTTATTTGTGGCACCAAATGCCACTGTTCATCAGAGAAAAAAATAAAAAAAATGAAAGGGAAGATAGAAAATAATAAACAAATGATAAAATATAATGGTGCCTACGTGATATAAAAAGGTCTTTCACATGCGGATAATAATATGATTAAATAAGTTGTCAAGTGATTGTTTTTTTAATGTAACGAACGATATTATTTACACTAAGGAAAGGGGGTGGGTTTAGCCTCAAAATGGGTTATCAATAATGTGATTCGATTAGTTGTTTATTAAATATGATTTTCTCTATTTTTAAACATGTTCAAAACATCGTAAGAAGCGTGTAATGCCGGTTATAAAAAAGGTCTTTCGCACGCAGATAACGCATAATTAATTCTTTTTGTATATTTTTTATATAAAAACATTTAAAACGTATAAGTCCATCGTAGCACACCGTGTTTTTTTTAATAATTAGTACCTCACAATGGGCTAGCAATAATGTGATTTAATCAGTTGTTTGTTAAATATTATTTTCTCTATTTTTAAGCATGTTCAAAATATTTTAAAAGACGTGTAGTGCCGGTTATAAAAAAATCTTTCGCACGCGCATAATGCATAATTAATTCTTTTTGCACAATTTTTTTAATGTGTAAGTTCATCGTAACACGCCGTAGTTGAAAAAATACCTTCTGCACGCGCTATCAACTGGTCAAATTTGGGAAGATATCGCTCCAGATCTCTCCCATCAAGTCTTAGGGATCTAGAGATCCATAAATACAGACTTTTAAAATTTGATCCAACGGTTACAATTATTATAATTTTTAGAGAGCCCCTGTTTGTAGTTGTTGGATGAAATTTCAAGGATCCTGATTCAAGATCCTTGAGATTTGGTAAGAGAGATCCGGAGATGATCTCTTCCCTTCAAATTTGAATTTCGAAAGATTTAATTTTTTTTAAATGAATCGATTTGATAAGATTCATAGTATTTTAAAGGATTTATATTTGATTAAATGAATCGATTTGATAAGATTAGTAGTATTTTAAAAAATTTATATTTCAATTTTTTTAAGTGAGTTTTTTTTTTCATTGAATTTCTATTATTAAAAAGAAAAAGGGATGGAATTATAATAATTTAGGAGGGGAGAAATTTTCAATTCGGAACGCATATAAGAAAACTCAATGTCTTCAAACCGATAACGCATAATTAATTCTTTTTGTATATATATATATATATTTTATATAAAAACATTTAAAACGTGTAAGTCCATCGTAGTACACCGTGTTTTTTTTATGATAATTAGTACCTCACAATGGCTAGCAATAAAGTGATTTAATCAGTTGTTTGTTAAATATTATTTTCTTTATTTTTAAACACGTTCAAAATATCTTAAAAGAGGTGTAGTGCCGGTTATAAAAAAAAAATCTTTTGCACGCGCATAACGCATAATTTATTCTTTTTGTACAATTTTTTTAACGTGTAAGTTCATCGTAGCACGTTGTGGTTCAAAAAATGCCTTCTGCACGCGCGTGAGCGCGTGCATGAAGGCTAGTTATATATAAAGAGAATGGAAAATGTGAATAGTGTTTGGTGTCACCAAGTTTCAACAAAAAAATTTAGACAAAAATGCCCTTAGGACAAAAAACTTTAAAGACATCCCAAATTAATGTATCAAATAAGGTAGGGGCATTGTTGCCATTTTAACAGTATTTTTTAATAATTAATTTTTTGGTGCTCTTTTTTTTAATTATAATAATTAGTACCTCACAATAGGCTAACAATAATGTGATTCAATTTCTCTATTTTTAAACATGTTCAAAGCATCTTAAGAGGCGGGTAGTGTCGGTTATAAAAAAAGTCTTTCACACGCGGATAATAATGTGATTAAATAAGTTGTCAAATGATTGTTTATTTTATTTTTTTAACAAATGATATTATTTACACTAAATTTTTTTAACAAATGATATTATTTACACTAAGGGGAAGGGATGAGTTTAGCCTCACAGTGGGCTAGTAATAATGTGATTCGATCAGTTGTTTATCAAACATTATTTTCTCCTTTTGTAAACACGTTCAAAACATCCTAAGAAGCGTGTAATGCCGCTATAAAAAAAAAATTTGCACGCAGATAATAATGTGATCAAATTAATTGTCAAATGATTGTTTTTTTTTTTAACAAAAGATATTATTTACACTAAGGGGGAGGAGATGAGCTCAGCCTTATAATGGCTAACAATAATGTGGTTTAATCAATTGTTTATTAAATATTATTTTCTCTATTCTTAATGTAAATTTTATAGAGACCGATTTTATTATATGAATTCAGCTGTGTTAATTGGTTTATGAGAGGTTACTTCTAGCACGATCTAAAATTATTTATTTATCTCAAATATTTGACTTTCTTTTTGTCAATTTACGCATATAAATACATTTAAAATGTGTAAGTCGCGTGTAGCACTCTGTGATTCAAAAAATGCATTTTGCACACTCTTGAACTCGTGCATAAAGGCTAGTTAACTCTAAAATTGATAGCCTACCTCGTGAAGAAGAACTATTGAAGAACAAAATATATGCCCTTGATAGTTAATGACCTTTTCTGACAACAACTATATTCCCTTGTAAATAAACATTCATTTTTTTAGGAGAGTTTTAACGAAAAGCCCGCGGTACTGTTCACTTTAACGAAAAACCACATTTTTACACTAAAAAGTCAAACCTGGTACTATTCACTTTACTCTTTATTTTGTCCTTATCGTTAAAACTCAAAGTTTTCAAGCCCTTTTCATTAGTTTTCCTTTTTTTTAGAGCCATTGATTGCTGAATGATCGTGATCGCACTCAGCCACATCAGACCATTAAGATCACATCTTCGGGTCAAAGTATTTGTTGCAAGGCTCTGTAGTCCAAAAACAAAATTAGCTAGAAGAAGTGCAAGGAACCAATTACATATAATTATAGATACTCATATTTTGTAACCGCACACTTTCTAAAGAAACAAGAAAACCTTTTTCTGATATCCAAGATATCCTTACGTATCAGCTGGAAAATAAAATTAATGAATCATAAAATCTCAACCAAAAATGAATTTTGGAAGTGTATTCAATTGGAATTAAATTTTTTTTAATTCTTTTAATGAATTTAGGAGTATTCAATTAGGGTTTTAAGTGATTCTCTAAATTCAAGGTGTATAATAATATGAATTTTAAAATAGTTTATTAAAATCCTTATAAATCCACTATATTCAATTAGAATTTTAAAGAAATTTATAAAACAAATAGGGGTTTAGAGTGAAAAGATTATCTCGTCAATTCAGGACTGTTAATCGCACGTTAAAAACGTCTTTAAAGTATTTGAAAACAAACAAACAAAATCCCTCAAAAACCTCTTTTTACACTCACTCTTTTAGTCCTTTTCACACACACACACTCTCTCTCTCTCTCTCTCTCTCTCTCTCTCTCTCTCAGTGCCATTGCAACCATGTCCACCACTCTTGAGATGCCAGCCACAAAACACGACGAAAGAGACGTTTCTCCGGTCGAAGAAGTTCGTTTAACAGTTTCAAACGACGACGATCCCACCCTTCCAGTATGGACCTTCCGAATGTGGACGCTACGCCTTGCTTGCACCCTCCTCTCTCATTCCTCAAAACTTTCTTCTCCTACTGCACGGAGCCCCTCATCATCTCGGTGATCTCCATACAGGTGGCGATGCTCCCCATTGAATGGTTCCTGGCGAGGGCGCTGCTGAAGTGGAAGTTTCGGATGGGGTCGAAGAAGTTGTCGCTGAACCCTGGTCCGTGTAACATGAAGGAGCACGTGCTGATATCCATATTTGCCAATGCCGGTTCCAGATTCGGAAGTGGAACGACTTATGCGATTAGCATTGTACAGTGGCAGAGCCAGGAATCTTACCACAAGGGGTCTTAGTGTAAAAGTCCAAATAAAAATTTAAGATGGAAAAACATATTGAAAATGAAATCATAGTACTTTCATTCATAATTTATAACGGAAATAATATTACAAGCTATAATTGTCCACGACGAGGTTTCATATTTTGAAAACGAAGCATTATAGCTTCATTTTCAATACAAGCAAAAATATCTTTCTCAATATAAACAAGCAAGCTATCACTCAACCATTGATCTCCCATTTTGTTTCTAAGTGGACCCTTAACAATATTCATGACAGAAAATGCTCTCTCCACTGAAGCAGTTGCAACTGGTAAAACTAAAGACAATGTACTAAGCAAATATACATAATTGAATACTTGATGCATCCTTGTCTCATTTACGAAACAAAAATAAAATCAGTTTTAACTTGCTTATTTTTTTTTCTAAGAATTTTCTTACGCCTGTCATTCTGTTACTTTTTGTACTCTGTTTACAACAAAACTTTACTTACCCTAAAAATAAAAATAAATTCAGTTCATTCCAAAATCCTAAAATAATCTCCATTCACCACAAAGAATAAGAAGCTAAACAATCTGACATTCTCAAAGCTACCAACCAATATGACATGCTCAAAGCTGTCAGCCAATCTAGCATCCACATAAACCTTAAACAAGAAAACAAACCTATATCTGTGACTGTCACGTCTTCTATCCCTTTCCCTGGCAGGGCTTTGGCCACGATAATAATCCCTATCATGGACATCTTCATCCATTCCATCAACTTGATCATTCTCCTCTTTCTCTTCCTCCTCAAAGTCCTCCTCCAAAGCACTTTTCCTGAGTTCCACTGAACCAGTTGCTTCGAGCGTCCATCTGTATGTATATAGAAAGGCATCACATATACAAATCCAAAGTTCAAAATAAAGATTGGCGTTGTCTATAGCTAAAACAAAATAAAGGAACCAAAACAGACCACTGATATAAAATCAACTTGGAAAAAATTATTCCAAAAACAAACCTTTTTTTAATTCGTGGCATTGCAATGTCACATGAGTAATCCTTTGTGAGAAGTTCATCAATAACCTCATCCACATGCGTCAAGGTAAAATCTGGAACAATTAGAGCTAGAGATTAGCCATACTTGTGTTAGCATGCTCATAAATCATAAAAAGTAATGAAGGAAAAATTCAGATAAGGATCATATATCTTACTCCCATCAGGCAGTTTGCTCCTCAACTTCCGATAGTCATTATACAAAGGCTCTAGGTACTGGTAGACATCAGTATCAGTTCCCGTAAGCCACAAATAAAATGCACCGAGTATCTGGACGTACTTGAAACACAAGTAAAAAACGTTAAATCACATTTGAAAGAAGAACTTGAAAAACGCCCACATTGAAAATAAATATATATTCAACATTAAGCATCATAAAGGCTACTTCAAACCAAAAACAATCTCCACCATACCACACAAACTTGCACTACTATGTAAATCATTTCTGTTCAAACATTCCTAAACCACAATTCACAAAGAAAAAACACCAATTTGTACTACTATATGCCATATTAACAACAAGACCCGATTACTTGCCGCCTTCTTCCTTTACCTTCACCCAACACAGCAGAGAATATTAAATCACTCCTGCATTTTTACATAAAGAAACTAAGGTTATTCATTTCGTACTCCAATGTACCCAAACCACCACAAATACCCGATTTCAACTCATGTTCTCTAATATTATACTAATCATACAAAAACCAGAAGAAAACAAATCAACCATTGATATCCGCATCCGAAAGAAATCAATGTTGAAAACATAGTTTTAGGATTAAGGTTTCTCAGAAAAAAGACCACAAATCCCAAATTCTCAGCCCCCTTTAACTCTATTACTCTCCCAGCTACCAGAACATGCACATTGCCATTCATATAAGCACATCCATAACAAATTAAAACAACTTACAACACGTAATTAATTAATGAGACAGTGAAACGCACTTGTAATCGTCATTTTTGATGAACTAGATAACGATTTCCTTCATTGTCGCTGTGTTTTCCGGTGAGGGGAGTGGTTTCACCACTGCCTGCGAGCAAACTCTTTCTTCTTCTTTCAGACATTTCGTCGACCACGTGGTGTGCAGCTCCAAGGGACCTCTAAGGTTATTTCCATGGCTTCCAAGAGGTCGTGCGACCCCATTGACCACACTGTGGCTCCGCCTCTGATTGTGGATATCATAAAATCGTTTTATCATAAAAAGATCTCATTCTTGGCCAATTGGATACTTGTTATAACCATGCAGGTAACAATTGATTAATGTGTTTATTAGGGGTTGATTTGCTGCTGAGTGCTGATTAATGGTAATTAAGGGCTGCAGGTATTAGGGTATGGGTGAGCTGGTATTCTCAGAAGGTACGTGGTGGATCCGGCGGAGATGTGGTGGCCGAGTAGTCTCGTTCAAGTCTCCTTGTTCAGGTAATTTAGAGCTAGAGAGATTTTTCGGTGAATCTAGAACACTATCACCTAATTGTTGGAATTTTGGCGAGAAACAGGAGAGTAAAAAAAATATAGAGTCTCCAATGTGAATCAAAGTTTCAAACTCCACGCTTTCACATTTCTACACTAACAAAGCACATTTTTGAAAATATGTTTGATATCTATACATCTTTTTTTTTACTTCTTTTATTTTTTTTAATTTTTAATTATTAGATTAGATGAATTAAAAAAATTAAAAAACAAAAATTATCAAAAAATGTGAGAAATAAAAATATTTGTGTGAATAAAACATATTATTTTCAGCACACGTCTCCTTTACTTGGAGGAGATTCTCTCTCTCTCTCTCTTCCTTAGTAAAGCTAGCACATATGGCCTTTCTACACCAAGCATTTGTCTTGGTAATTTATATTAATATACTTTAATGAGATTTTGTTTGTTTACACAAATACAGCCAACGCAAAAAGTGCCTATGACTTTGTGCCATCTCCTTCCCCCAAAGTAAAGCGCCTAGCTTCTGAAACCTCCTATGTCGTCGGCCTCTTTGCTTCGGCTTGAGGTCGGCGACAGCCTAGCCCTCCCCTCCTCGTCCTTCCCTATCTTCCTCGTTCGTCCACCCTTTATTTTCATCCCTTTCGTCTTTCTCTTCCTATTTTTCGCCCTTCTTCCTCTTCCCTTTTCTCCACCCTTGTTTCCTTTCTTTCTCCCCTTCTTTCCCTCTCTGTCCTCCCGATTTCTCCATTTCCCCTTTCTCCTCCAGCTCCACCTCCGTTTTTCCCTCTCCAAGCCACCATGGTTGGAGATTTAGTTTATCTATTTATGCTTTTAGCTTTCGTTTGCCTTATGTTTGAGCTTTTTGTGTCTCAGGTTGCTCTGAGCTTGGTCTCAGTATTCCCTGAGTTTATCTCAGATATGTTTTATGTGCCTTATTCCTCTCCAATCATCACTCCTCATCGTGAATCTCCTACCATCTACCCTTGCTGCTTCGCAGTATTTAAAGTGCTTTTTGCACTATTTGGTAGGATTATGGGAGCATCTCCAAAGCGGGTAGCTTCCCTACCCCCATTTTCCGTTCATCCTTTTGGTTCTTTGGCCATTTCTCCGAGTGGTGGTGATAGATCCGCTGTGGCGATGTGGTTGTGTTGGTGGAGGTGGCTGTCTATGGGTTTCGATTTGGTTGCTGCTTTTGGCTGCTCAGTTTGGGTCCTTCTCTTTGTAATTTTCATTTATAGTGTTGGGCTTTCGCTTGGCTTTTTTGGACTCTCTTTTGGAGTGATCTTGACCTTGTATTAGCTTTCTGTTTGATGAAATTTACATTGTTTGTCCAAAAAAAAAGTACAACAACTTTAACATTAATAATTCAACAGTAGTGTCACTATTGCATGTACATTTCTTCGGCCAAACTTAGTGCCACTCAAAATAGGTGTGGCCTCTTTATAGTCCTAATAAATATTTGACACATTAAATTTATGACAATAAAGTTAAGAAAAATTAAGTTTATAAATACATGTCAATCATTTATTAGAGCTGTAGAGAGACTACACCATTTTGAGTGCATAAAATTTGGTCTTACGCATTCATGAGTGCTTAAAAGTAGCCACTTATGATGGTTTCATGGCGTCTGCGCCCACTTGCGACTCAGTCTAATTTCTAATAGTACTCAATGTTGGTAAGTAGGGTTTGATCTTGTAATTTATCTAATGTGTCAATGTTGGTAAGTAGGGTTTGATCTTGTAATTTATCTAATGTGATGTATCTGAGTTGTACGTAGTATGTAGTAGCCTTGAGTTGTGATAGTACTCTTATATGTATAGGTCTTCTATGTTTGAAAATTTTCTGTGTCGTTTTCCACCAAACTATAAGGTGGCTACTATTAATTTGAGTAATGCTGCTTAAGACAAGGCTACATTGTTGGTCATCGTATAAAATGGGTCTCGGATATAATGTTAAGGGCATTGAAAGTGTTGTTCTTGATGCTCCCATGCCTTGAAAATGACTCATTAAAACACCAATTACCAACCATCCATGCATGCATGTATTTTATTTTAGTTTTTGAACAAGTAATTAATAAGTAACAATGTCTCCAATTTTTCATTTTTCATTTACCTTGATATGAAGGGCTCTACATGAGAAAGACAACAATCGAATGTCAAGAGGGAAGTTCTTTTTTATAGCTCTCATATGCAGCTTCGCTTGGTTTGTCGTCCCTGGCTATCTTTTCCCAACCTTGTCAACAATTTCATGGGTTTGTTGGATATACCCTAAGTCAGTCAACGCCCAGCAAATAGGGTTCGGCATGGAAGGACTTGGCATTGGAGCATTTTCACTTGATTGGACAGTCATAGCCTCCTACCTATACAGCCCTCTCATCAGCCCTTTCTTTGCCATTGTCAATGTTGCTGTTGGCTATGTTCTTGTAATGTACATGTTACTGCCAATTGCCTATTGGGGTGTCAATTTGTACAATGCCAAGAACTTTGCAATCTTCTCTTCACATTTGTTTGACGCCGGTGGCCAAATATATAATGTCTCTGCCCTTGTGAATAACAAGTTTGAGATTGACATGCCTGCCTATGAAAGACAAGGACGCATAAACTTGAGTGCGTTCTTTTCTTTGACATATGGCATCGGTTTTGCGTCTCTTGTCTCGACCCTCACTCACGTTGCCCTATTCAACGGAAGGTAAATCAATTGAGTATTGCTATTTGTGTCATTGCAACTGGTTATCTTGTATATCATCTCTTTAATCCCTGCCAGGCTTATTATTGGAAATGATACAGCTGTTGTTGTTCCAACAGGGAGATATATAAACAATACTGAAGGGCTTCACAGAGTGGAAAGGTGGACATACACACCAGATTAATGAGGAAATACAAGGACATACCTAACTGGTGGTTTCATCTTTTGCTTTTGGTGTCCCTGGTACTCTCTCTAGTGATGTGCATATTCATGAAAGATCAAGTCCAAATGCCATGGTGGGGACTTATTTTTGCTGCTGGACTTGCATTAGCCTTCACTCTTCCTATAAGCATTATAACTGCCTCAACAAATCAGGTAAGCTTTCAACCCACTAGCCATCACACTTGTTTTAGATTTGTTTTAGCTATATCATATATGTACTCTCTCATATGACCCTTTACCGTGTACAATCTCTCTAACAAAGGTGAGACCTAGTTATAAAGGTGGGTCGTGCATGGCTAGGTCTCACACAAATAGGTTCCGTCTCTATTAGAGAGGTTGTACCCTAGATGGTAGCTATAGTTGAGATGGTGCAAACAATTGTTTTCATGTGTGATTTAGTAGCCTTCGGATTTATTTAAATCTGAAATCTATTCGAACCATCTCAAAAAAAAATTTCATTCTATATGGCAGTCTCCAGGACTAAACGTCATCACAGAATACATCATGGGATTGATATTACCTGGCAAGCCAATAGCCAATGTGTGCTTCAAAACATATGGATATATAAGCATGTCGCAGGCAATTTCCTTTCTCAATGATTTTAAGCTAGGTCATTACATGAAGATCCCACCTATATCAATGTTCATAGTCCAGGTACATCTTCTTGACTTGCCATTTTTTTTTCTAATTGTAGGATAAAAAGATATCATATCCATACTAATTAAACATAATCAGATAATTTCAATGTGTATCATGCTGCTATCAGTTGAAAATAATCCCACAAGATGAAGAGCATTTCTTTAAGGGAAATTATTTATGCACACCATTTCTTCACTTCATTCATATGCATTTTTTTATTTTACTATTCTTGCCATTAAATTGAACAAATCAAAAGAAAATTAAGAGAAAAAAAATTATGAAGTGGCAGAAGGTGAAAAAGGGAGTGCAGAAGTCATTCCCATATTTAAAATGAGACACGGTACTCGTATAACTTGACAAACGGGAAATCAGTGTTCTCTTAATTACTCTGGAAATATAAAATGCTTTTGGTGTCGGACTAAGAATATGGATCACAGATCATGTTAATTGCATGATCCAAACTTACAGTTCTGACAATACGTACAACATCACTCATTACTTGAATACTAATATGTCCTTTCTTGCTTCACAAAATTAAAGTGCATAGGAACAATAATAGCTGGAACAGTCAATATAGGAGTTGCATGGTGGCTGCTGTCTAGCATTGAAAACATATGTCAAGATCAATTACTCCCTCCCAACAGTCCTTGGACTTGTCCTGGGGACCGTGTCTTCTTTGATGCATCTGTGATTTGGGGCCTTGTCGGACCAAAACGAATCTTGGGCTCTCTCGGAAACTACAAAGCACTCAACTGGTTCTTCCTCATAGGTGCATTGGGACCTCTATTGGTCTGTGTTGGGGCTCAAAAAGGACTTCACTACTTTGGAGATGTTTATCTCACAAAGAAGATTGTGACGCATCGGAATTTGATAGGCAAGAGAAAGAAAGAACACTCAAAGTATTACACAAAATTTTTATTCACTCACAAACTTAATACAAGAGGAAACACTCAAACACTCTTAGAAGCTTTATTGCTTCTTCTCACTTCTCACTACTTGCTCTCTTGGTTTTTCTTCTTGCTCACTTGACATACTTGGTTTAGCACCTCACCTATTTATAGGTGAGGTTTGCCAACATAGGACATTGCTAGATCATTCTAGCTTATGCTTAACAACCACACAATTTTACAAGATTCTAGGTCTTTCTACAAAAGACCTTAGATATTTTATGCATGCATTCAATCTACATGTTTTTGCTAGAATTCTCTAGCATTTTCATGAATCATCCATTGGGCTCATGGGTTGGATCCATTGTCTTGGGCCAAGACAAGATTACCATTCAACATCCCCCCTTAATCTTGTCTTGTGACGCCGATTGAGTTCCTCAGTCTGATAAAGTCTTCTTGTTTGAGTGGCTTGGTGAATATGTCGGCGACTTGATCTTGAGACTTCACGTATTCCACTTGCACATCCTTTCTTGCAATGCACTCTCTTATGTAATGATAGCGGGTATCTATGTGTTTGCTCCTGTCGTGGAACACCGGATTCTTTGCTAGAGTTATTGCAGACTTGTTGTCGACATAGATCTCTGTTGGCTCTTCTTGTGGCATGCTTAATTCTTTCAGCAAGTTTCTCAGCCAGATTGCATGACAGACACATGCGGTAGCAGCTACGTATTCAGCTTCACAGGTAGAGAGAGTGACAATCGGTTGCTTCTTCGACATCCATGTGAATGCAGTGTCTCCCATGAAAAACACAAATCCAGTAGTGCTTTTTCTATCATCGAAATCTCCTGCCCAATCACTGTCACTATATCCAACAAGTTTGTAGTTATCAGAACTTGAATAGAACAAGCCAAAGTTCACAGTACCTTTAAGGTATCGAAGAATTCTTTTGGCCGTCTTCAAATGTGTAGTTGTGGGATTCTCCATGTAGCGACTGACTAATCCGACGGCATAGAGAATGTCTGGTCTTGTGCATGTCAAGTAGCGCAAACTTCCAACTAGACTCTTAAAAAATGTTGGATCTACACTTTCTCCTTTGTCATGCTTGGTTAGCTTGACTCCACACTCCATTGGCGTGCTTATGGCTTGCAGTCGTCCATTTTGAACTTTTTCAGTATCTCCTTTGTGTAGCTTTCTTGGGAGATGAAAATGCCTTCTTCATTCTGCTTGACTTCGATGCCTAGGTAGTATGCCATCAACCCAATGTCGGTCATCTCGAATTCTTTAGTCATCACTCTCTTGAACTCTTCAAACATGCTTGGATTGCTTCCGGTGAAGATTAGATCATCCACATATAAGCATACAATCAAAATATCTCCATCTTTAACTTTGACGTAGAGAGCATGTTCATGAGGGCACTTCATAAAGTTGTTCTCCTGAAAGTACTTGTCGATGCGACTATTCCATGCTCTTGGCGCTTGTTTTAACCCATAGAGGGCTTTCTTCAGCTTCAGAACCTTGTCTTCATGCCCTTTGATTTCATAGCCTAATGGTTGCTGAATGTAGACTTCTTCTTCAAGGACTCCATTTAGGAAGGCGAACTTCACATCCATTTGTTGAATCTTCCATTTGTTTTGAGCTGCCAAAGAAATTAGTAATCGTATAGTTTCCAAACGAGCAACGGGTGCAAATACCTCATCATAGTCGATTCCAGCTCTTTGACTATAGCCTTTCGCCACTAGTCTCGCCTTGTATCTTTCGACCTCTCCATTGGCATTTTTCTTTGTCTTGTACACCCACTTGACTCCGATGGCTTTGTGTCCTTTCGGAAGAATAGCGAGATCCCATGTGTCATTTTTCTGAATTGCTTTGATTTCTTCATCCATTGCTTTCCTCCACTTAGTATCTTGTACTGCTTCTTGGAAGTCGACTGGTTCACAATCAGCAAAGAGACAGAAAAGTGTAGGATTATCAAGTCTTTCAGCTACCTCATAGAGTTCACGTAAACTCCTTGTGCGTGGAACATCTCTCTCATTTGGACTCCCACTTGATGATGTTGATGCTGGTGAATTACCATGATTGTTGGTGAAGCAGGTGGAGTAGTGGATTGTTGTTGAACATCTATTGCTTCCTCCATTATTGTTTGTTCATTATCTTCTTCAAACTGAGGAAAGAAGTGAAGATCACTTGCATGCGGGCCAAAATCCCATTCTCCTTCTTCATCGAACGTCACGTCTCGACTGATCACCATCTTCCCATTTTTCGGATTATACAGCTTATAGCCTTTTGAATTTGTGTCATAGCCGATGAAGATGAACTTTTCACTTTTGTCGTCAAGTTTGGTTCTCCTCTCATTTGGTACATGTACATGGGCTATGCTTCCAAAAACTCTTAGATGGGAGATACCTGGCTTTCTTCCACTCCATGCTTCTTGCGGAGTTTTTCCCCACACACTTCTTGTTAGAGACCGATTTGATAGATAGACAGCACATGCTACAGCTTTTGCCCATAACTCCTTAGGCAGTTTCTTGCTTTTGAGCATGCTTCGAGCCATGTCGAGGATAGTTCGATTTTTTCTTTCTGCCACACCATTTTGTTGAGGGGATCTTGGAACTGTCAAAGGTCGACGAATTCCATTGGCTTCACAAAATTCTTGAAATTCCTTTGAAGTGAATTCTCCTCCTCGATCAGATCTCATGGCTTTGATCTTGCAACCACTCTCATTTTCTACAGCGGCTTTGAACTTCTTGAATGCTCCAAAGACTTCTGATTTCTGCTTCAAGAAATATACCCAGGTTTTCCTTGAAAAATCATCAATAAAGAGAAGGAAATAATTATTTTTACCCAAAGAGCTTGGCTTTATTGGACCGCACACATCAGTATGAATGAGCTCGAGTGGCTTCTGGGCTCTTGTGGTTGACTCCTTTGGAAAGCTTTTCCTGAACTGTTTCCCAAGTAAACATCCTTCGCAAACTTGATCAGGATGACTGATGCACGGTAGGCCTCTCACCATTTCCTTCTTGGATAATAACTCCAGTCCTCCAAAGTTAAGATGCCCAAAACGAAGATGCCAAAGCCAGGATGTGTCTTTGTAAGATATCTTGAGACACTTTGCAACATCGTTTTGAATATTCATAGGAAACATCCTATTCTTTGACATTTTCGCCTTAGCAATTAATCTTCCTTTGTCATCTCTAAGAAAAAGGATATAATTTTTCGTATGAAAATCATAACCTTTTTCTAAGAGTTGACCCAAACTCAAAATGTTGCTTTTCATATTAGGCACGTAGTAGACACTTGAAATTAATTGGTGGCAGCCATTTTTTAGGGGAATAAGGATGTTACCTTTTCCTTTTACGGGTATTTTGGATTCGTCTCCAAAAGAAACGTTGCCACTCACCGATTCATTGAGCTCTACAAGCATGTTTCTGCTTCCGCACATGTGGTTGCTGGCGCCGGTGTCAAGGTACCATGTATAGTCTTGGTCTCCATCATTATTTTTGCATGCCAGTAGCACAACACCATTCTCTTCTTTCTCTTCTTTCACATAATTGACCTTCTCATCAGGTGTGTTACTTGGAGCTCTACATTCCCAAGCATAATGCCCATACTTTTGACAATTGTAGCATTGAACTTGAGATTTTTCATACCTCGAGTTTGAGCACCCTCCTCCACGACCTTTAATTGAGCTTTCTCCTCTTTCATAGTTGCTATGGTTGTTGAAGTTCCAACCACGTCCACGTCCATGTCCACGCCCACGTCCGCGACCTCGGCCACGACCTCTTTCGTATTGGCTTCCCTCGTTGTTTAAGCTTTCTTCTTTCTTCTTTGGCTGAACATGCGTCTTGAGGAGATGCTCATCATTCCCTTGCCTTTTCTTATGTTTCTCTTCATATGCTTGCAGTGAACCCATTAATTGCTCTATGCTAATTTCTTCCAAGTTTTTAGTTTCTTCAATCGTTACGACAATATGCTCGAATTTGGGATCTAACGAGCGTAGTATCTTCTCCATAATTCTAACATCTTCCAACTTTTCACCGTTTCTTTTTAATTGATTAGAAACGGCTAAGACTCTTGAGAAATAATCAGAGATTGATTCAGACCCTTTCATTTGTAGAGATTCGAACTCACCTCTTAATACTTGAAGACGAACCTTTTTCACTTGTTCGGCTCCTTTGTAAGAGGTTTGAAGCTTATCCCATGCTTGCTTGGCGGAGGTTGCACTCGAGACCTTCTCAAAGCCATTGTCATCTAATGCTTGGTAGATGAGGTAGAGAGCCTTCTTGTCTCTCTTTCTTGAATCTTTCAAACTTTCCTTCTGGGGTTGGGACAAAGTAGCTTCATCTTCTGACTCAGTGTAGCCTTTGTCCACGACTTCCCAGACATCGTGTGCTCCCAAAAGGGCCTTCATTTTGATACTCCAATTGTCGAAGTTGTTGTTGTTGAGCATTGGAACTTGGAAGGATGTCATTGCGTTGCTAGCCATGGCTCTGATACCACTTTGTTGGGGCTCAAAAAGGACTTCACTACTTTGGAGATGTTTATCTCACAAAGAAGATTGTGACGCAGCGGAATTTGATAGGCAAGAGAAAGAAAGAACACTCAAAGTATTACACAAAATTTTTATTCACTCACAAACTTAATACAAGAGGAAACACTCAAACACTCTTAGAAGCTTTATTGCTTCTTCTCACTTCTCACTTCTCACTACTTGCTCTCTTGGTTTTTCTTCTTGCTCACTTGACATACTTGGTTTAGCACCTCACCTATTTATAGGTGAGGTTTGCCAACATAGGACATTGCTAGATCATTCTAGCTTATGCTTAACAACCACACAATTTTACAAGATTCTAGGTCTTTCTACAAAAGACCTTAGATATTTTATGCATGCATTCAATCTACATGTTTTTGCTAGAATTCTCTAGCATTTTCATGAATCATCCATTGGGCTCATGGGTTGGATCCATTGTCTTGGGCCAAGACAAGATTACCATTCAACAGTCTGGTTGTTGCACAAAGCTTTCCCAAGTCAGAAGTGGATCAAACTGATCAACCTCCCAGTGCTTTTGGGAGCAACAGCTGCAATGCCACCAGCGACAACTGTGAACTTCAATTGCTGGATTGTGGTTGGAACTATTTTCAACTATTTTGTTTTCAGGTACAGAAAGCAGTGGTGGCAGAGGTACAATTATGTTCTTTCTGCTGCCTTAGATGCTGGAGTGGCTTTCATGGGGGTACTTTTGTACTTTTGTACTTTTCTTTGACCACGAACGAGAAGAGCATATCCTGGTGGGGAACAAATGGTGAACACTGTGATTTGGCTCCATGCCCCACAGCCAAAGGTATAGTTGTTGATGGTTGCCCTGTCTACTAATTCCCATTTCAAAAGCGAATTTAATTAGTATATATATTTATATGAAGAATGAACCAGTGTTCTTGATGAGACTGAATTCTATATTTACACGTTATAATTTTACCAACGATGCTGCTTCTAAATTGACACCTGGTACGGGAATTAGTTTGGGAAAGTCTTATCACGAGTAAAAATTTGCTGGTACTCCAGATACATTTCACAGCCCCACTGGGCAATCTAAACTGAATCAAAATGCTGCTAATTCCTGTTCTGGTTATCCAAATGTGATATATATATATATATATATATATATATATATATATATATATATATATGTGTCTGTGTGTGTGTGTGTGTGTATGTAGCCCTGCTGGGCATTTGTGTTCTTTGGTAAAGAAGTATTATCGATTGCAAACTCTGATCACAGCCCAATCATATTTAATTCAGAACTACAACGTATTAAACGTAAATCTTTATTTCGTTTTAAAGAACATTGGACACATGATCATTACCTTTTAACTCTGTTAACACAAACGTGGAACTATAAGCCTTCTGCTCATAGATAGTTATCTGACATTCAAGAACACTTATCATTTAATCATGACAGTAATCTCTATTGGAAAGAACGGGAAGTAACTCAAACTTAAAAGTTTAACTTTACTGGAAATGGCCTATTCGACACAACGGGCTCGAATTAATTTTGCTCAAGGACCTGATGGTTTTCATGCTTTTTTTTCAGCGTTATTGGGATCAAATTAAGGGTAACATTTATGACATGTGTGGAGTAAAAAATAATGCAGAAAATTTTGGAGTCTACACGTAAACTTTTACATATTTGACAATAATACCCTAATCAAATTGGTGAGACCCACATTCACTCGACGCACGTGAGCAACAAATTACGACTGCTACAAACTCTCCTACCCATGGCAAAGAGAAAAGTCAAAGGTATTAAAGATATGATTAATTACTAAATCTTATTTTTAATACTCTACTAATTGAAGAACAACTCAATCAACACAACCACATCCAATCAAGGATATTTCAAATATAATTCTAAGAAATTATTTATTAAATAATATATTTGAGATAATTCTTTGCTCATCAATCCTACGCATGACTCATCTTGGCCAATCAGCTGCCGACACATGTGGCCGACCTAACTCCTATAAACACCTCGTCTCCACCAATCTCTAGTAAGCTTTTGCTACGCACTTAAGCCCGAAACATTCTTTCTCTTTTAAAAAAAAAAGACTTAGCCATCGGAAATCTATTAGCCAACACTGCCCACCAACACCCCCCCCCCCCCCCCACACACACACACACACACACACACAAAAACCCACCTCGTGAGTGTGTGAGGTTTTGGCCTTGATCAAAGTGCTTATTTGTTGTGTAGCTACAATTTCATCAAGGCTAAAGACGGCGAATTTTACTACCATAATATGGTCAATGCTTTTTATAATGGAGGCTCTGTTGAAATACTAAACCATTCTTATATTACCTTAATTCCTAAGAATAATCCTGCTGAAACTTTTCATCAGTTTCGACCCAGTAGCTTACATAATGTGACATAAAATTATTTCTAAATTACTTGCTAATCGTCTCTGTCCTGTCTTAAATACCTGTATTTCGCAATCTCAAGCTAGTTTAGTTCCTAATAGATTATGTAATGTAAGCTTCTTTCTACATTTCCAAAGAATTATAAATAAATAAAAGAAATAGCATGGCTATAAAATTAGATGTGGAAAAATCTTATGATAGAATTAATTGGAGGAAAACTAATGAAAAGGGCTTGAAAACTTTGAGTTTTAACGATAAGGACAAAATAAAGGG
This sequence comes from Crataegus laevigata, assembly GCA_963580275.1. Taxonomy (NCBI): domain Eukaryota; kingdom Viridiplantae; phylum Streptophyta; class Magnoliopsida; order Rosales; family Rosaceae; genus Crataegus; species Crataegus laevigata. The sequence continues at coordinate 6,049,422 of OY756938.1, forward strand.
TAAAGTGAATAGTATCAGGATTGACTTTTTAGTGTAAAAATGTGGCTTTTCGTTAAAGTGAACAGTACCAGGAGCTTTTCGTTAAAGTTCCCATTAATTGGGGCTATCTATATTTATCTTTGAAAAAAAAATGGTTTTGATGATAAATGGATTAACTAGATCACGCATTGTGTTTCTTCCGTATCGCATTCTCTTTTAATTATGACCAACCTTATAGACTAATAAAACCTTGTAAAGGATTTAGACAAGGCCACCCTATATCGCCTTATTTATTTATTCGTTGTATTGAGTTTGGAAAGAAACTTTAGTACTCGATCAATTCTTCTTAAAGAATTAGTTGGTGTTGGTCTCAAAATTGTTCTCGACCTCAAGCTGGGGATTTTGGGATCTCTTGGTCCTTCTTGATTTGTGCGGGCGTGTCAATTCGTGGACCAAGCGAGTAAAGATAAGTTTGTGATTTTGGTTGCACTTTGATTTGACTTCTTTCAATGCGATTGTTGACCAGAGAAGGAACCATCTCAGTTGTAGGTTCTTCAATGCATTGGGTGCAAAAACTTTTGAATATGTGTTAGATGGATGTTGAGTGGATGTTGTGGAACCCAAAATAATCACGATGTGACACGTGGATTTTTGAATAAAAAAGACAACATTACTCTCGAGGCACACATGAATTCCTACGCGCAAGCAGTGAACAATCATCCTTCAATCAAGTCAAAAATGCCCAAAATAGGTAACAATTCAAAATATATCTCATCCATCCTCATCCTATATTCTCCACAAGGTAATTATTCCATAATCTCCAAAACATTCCTTTTAAATTATGCTAATTGGCTAATTAATGGATTTATTACCTAATTAATCCATCAATTGTCAATTAAATCACCAATTAACTACAAAAAAACACTTAAAAGCACCCCAAAGGGCCGGCCACCTTCTCTTTAAAGGGGACCGGCCATGCCCTATATATACTACCCCATTTTCTCTAAAAATCGAAGTTCCACATTCTTGCGAAACTACCAAAAACTCTCCAAACACTTTTCTTTCTAAATTCTAACTTTAGCATCCGAGGTTCTTCAATCAAAGCCCCCTGCAATTCATCGTGGGCGCATGAGGCTCTTGATCTTGACCTAAGGTGTTAATTGTTTTGTAGGTGCAATTTTGTCCAAGAAGAAAAATGAGGAAATTTGCATCCACAAATTGGTGCTTTCATTGAGAGAAGAGTCGCACACTCATAAAAGACTCTCACATAAAAGGTTTATCTCTATTTTCTTGTCCATTTGTATATTTTTCGTACGTTCTTATTATTAGAATTTTTTATTTGCAAATATTCTTTGATAAAACGTAAAAGAGAAACACAATGGATAGAAATTTAGAAAATTCGACAAGTGAAAATTCCAATATTCAAGAAATGGGACCGCGACAATCCACAAGGCTAAATGTGATCACAGGTGGAGTGGCATCACTACTACGAGGCTCCACCATGACAACCACTACGATGGCCACCATGGCAACCACCTGCGGCGAGGTCTATGGCACCAAAGCCACGACCCAAGCCTTTTCACTCCAAGCCCAATGCGTTGTCAAGCCGAGCACAAGCCTTGCACCCATGTGCGCCACGCGCCGAACAGCCTGCTCCCGTAGCTTTCCAAGCAGCCCAAATCGGCCCAAGATTAGCTGAACCATCCTGGCTTCAAGTTTCAAGATCTACGATTGAACCACGGGCATTTTCACCACATTTCTCCGCGAATTTGACATTTCCCAACTCAAATCTCGCACCCAGAGTCTACCATTCTTCCACTGCTCAAGGAGGTGCATTCCTTCCAGGCTTTTCCAATCCAAATGGCGAACAACACTTGTCTCGACAAGTCATAGAGTTGACGAGCGCCATCGCACAACAGACGACCTTGGTGAATCAGCTTTTGCAGTGCACCGAGATGCAACGTGCCCCGGACGAAGAGTCCCGAAGTAGGACAAGGGCAAATGAACCTCTCCAACAGCATCCTGGCAATCAACCCCTCAACCCGCCATAATCCGAGCGTTCTGGCAATTTACGCTACCGTCTGGGTCCTTGGGATAGCGTATACTCTCGTCTTAGTGCGCGGAGGATCGTGCATTCCCAATCAAGCCCACAGACGAGTATACATTCATTGTTGAGGCCTCACTCCGGTTATCAACATGGACAAACTTCCAAGCTAAGTGTTTATTCACAACTAGGCTTGCAAGGAGTATTCTCTACCTCACATCGGAGTAAGCAGCACGGCAGATTGAGAGAAGCAGTAACTCAATCCGACTCAAGTTCAATCGGCAGCTTGCGAGCAACCCGTTCGCCAGCTAGGAACGTGCCACATGCACCGCATCCGTGACATAGACAAGTAGAGCATAGGGAAGAGTGGCCCAAACACACATGTCATGACTGGGGGCAGCCGAAAGTTCCACTGCCCCAGCACATTCGTGGAGGTTTGGAATATGTTTTTTAAAGATTGGCAACCTTGGTGAATTCATCAACATAAAAGGAGTACTTAAATAATTGGCATGCCTTTGAATTTAAATTTAGTTCGTTTGATGAAGATGTTGACTATTTGAAAACAACATGGCTGAAAGAGTATAAAAGTTTATGGTTGCATGTACTGACATTTGTATGTATTTTGGTACAAAAACAAGTAACAAGTAAGTTTCTATCCTTATTTTACTTAATATATAGCCCCACTTTTATTTTGTCTACTAACTCGACTAATGAATAGGGCGGAAAGTGCACGTTCAAAGCTTTAATGGATGATTTACTCACTCATTGTTAGAGTTGCAGCACACTGAAATACAAACCTCATTTGAGAAGGGTCGGTGTTTTTGTCTACCATATGGTTTGAAGCATGAAGAGTTGAGAGAGTTAAGAGGTTTTGTATCCATCGAAGTGTTAAACACAATTGTGTGTGAAGCAAAAAGGTAATTTGATGGATTTTCAAAAAAAAAATTGTCAATTATAGATTCTCAAATCTCAATCTTCAGTCTTTGAAAGGGAGAAGAAACAACAAAGAAACCACCTTATAATTCGAAAATATAAAGTGTATGGGGTGTTAAAAATAAAAACATAAAATATTTATTTGAACTTAAGAAATGAAGAGTGGGGTGTATTTAGAAAATGTAGGGCGTATATATGTTGAGAGTGTGAGGTGTGAGGATATTATGGAAAAGTATGTGAGGTGTAGTAAAACAAATTTGAATTAAAAAAATAAATCTGGGGTGTATTCAACAATAAGTGAAGTGTTATTTGTTTTGGTTGACCTTTCCACTGGTTAGTACCTAAACTAAAAATGTGATATTTTAGCTTTTATTTTCTCGTAATTGGTAATTAAACTAAACTAAAGGATCCTTTTTAAAAATGTCATTGTTTATCTTTCTATACACACATTTTTCCCCTTGAAGGACAAAGACATTGCCACCGCCTACCACTGCAACCACCAACCTAACACTACCACCACAAACACCACCACTCTTGTTGCCACCGCCACCACAACCGCCATTGTTGTTGCCACTGCCCTTACTTTTAATGCTACCTCTGCAAGCTATAGCCGCAACCACCACACCCCACTATTCACATCACCACAATATTTCCCCCCACTGTTGTTGCCACTGTGGTCATCATCATTGCCCCACCCGCACCACCTTGTCCATTTTCTTTTATTATACACAGCTATAGAACTTTTTCATTAAATTTTACCAAAAGAATTTACACTATTTTTTCATACTCATATTTTTTTTAAGTACAGTTTACCAAATGCTCAATTATTTTATTTTTTCAACTATTTAATCTTAAAGCAGGATAGATGGATTTTTTTAAAGGAAAATTAATGAAAAGGACTTGAAAAGTTTTAGTTTTAATAAAAAACCATGTTATACGTTTTGTTTAATAAAAAACCATGTTATAAGCTAAACGTAAGGGAAGGCTGGATTTCGGCCGGAAAGTTGGACAAACTTTAAACGCTCATAACTTTGTCAATATTGAACGAAATCGAGTGATTCAAAAACGAAAATCATATTTCTCGCAGAGACGAAGAGAATGGTACCTTGCACGATGGCTAACTCACCATGGTTTGGCCATAAAACACCTCGAAAGCCTCGGAGGTTACCGGAAACGGGGTAAGATTCAAAATGATAAAACTTTGTTAATACTCAACGAAATCGAGTGATTCAAAAACGAAAATCGTAGTTCTCGAAGAGACGAAGAGAATGGTACCTTGCACGATGGCTAACTCGCCGTGATTTGGCCGGAAAACGCCTCGAAAGCCTCGGAGGTCGCCGGAAACTGGGTAAGATTCAAATGGATATAATTTCTTCAATACTCAACGAAATAGGGTGATTCAAAAAGGAAAGTTGTAGTACTGTTTCTGGAATGTAAAAATAAACTGTTTCTGGATTTTAAGTAACACTGTTTTTGTAATTTAAGTCACTGTTTATGGAATGTAAAAATAAACTGTTTCTGGATTTTAAGTAACACTGTTTCTATAATCTAAGTCACTCTTTATGGAATCTAAGTGACTGTTTATGGAATTTAAATCCCTGTTTATGGAATTTTAAGTCACTGTTTTTTTAATGTAAAAATAAACTGTTTCTGGATTTTAAGTAACACTGTTTCTGGAATCTAAATCACTATTTCTGGAATCTAAGTCACTATTTCTGGAATTTAAATCACTGTTTCTGAATTTTGGTTCTTTTCTTTCCAGAAACAGTGACTTTTCCAGAAACAGTGAATAGTCACTTTTCCAGAAACAGTGAACATTCATTTTTCCAGAAACAGTCACTTTTCCAAAAACAGTGAACAATCACTTTTTCAGAAACTGTCACTTTTCCAGAATTAGTGAACATTCATTTTTCCAGAAACAGTGAACAATCACTTTTCCAGAAACAGTCACTTAAACACCAAAGGGCTTGGTGTGGTTGCTACTTGCTGGAGCTAAACGGAAGTAGGGGTGGGCACTTGAAACCGAAAACCGAAACCGAAACACGAACCAAATCGAACCGCACCGAATGATTCGGTTTTGCGGTTTTAAAACGGTTGCGGTTTTGAAACCGAACCGCATTGTAGGAAACGGTTTGGTTTTGGTTTTGGCTTTTGAAAACCGCACCGAAACCGAAACCGCACCTTAAATTAGATGTCCTATTTTAATTAGTTGTTTGTTAGAATCCATACATTTAGTATGTACATGTCATAATAATGATTATTTTTTCCAAATTATATCCCTCATCAAGTTTGGCATCTCAATGTTTCTTTACAGGAAAAGATGAAAATTTTATTTACTAGTAAAAGCACCTCAGGACCCTAATTTACAAGTTCATAATGATAGCCTATATAATAGACTAATAAAAAATGCAAATGCAAATGAAAAAAAAAAAAAAAAACAATGAGCATCAAATAAGAGTAGTCATTGTAGGAAAGATACAAAGACCAAATCTCTAATCAAATAATAAGCTGTAACACTCCATTTGGGTCCTTTTTCCTGCTCACAGAGTCTATTATATGTGCAATTAGCTAGGTAGAGTAAAGAAAAGAATTCTCATGTGGGTTGTTTAATTAATGTATTGTGTGGAAAATGAGACTGTGTTATGTGTAGATAAGTATAAATTTTAAATTGTATATATTTTTTCAAAAACCAAACCGAAACCGTTTGAAACCGCACTGAACCGAACCAAATGGTTTGGTTTTATTTTGATTTTGGCTTCAAAACCGCACCGCAAAAAGTTGCGGTTTTGGTTGTGGTTTCACTCAAAACCGCACCAAACCAAACCGTGCCCACCCCTAAACGGAAGGGAAGGCCGGATTTCAGCCGGAAAGTTGGACAAACTTTAAACGCTCATAACTTTGTCAATACTCAACGAAATCGAGTGATTCAAAAACAAAAATCATAGTTCTCGACGAGACGAATATAATGGTATCTTGCATGATGGCTAACTCACCATGGTTTGGCCGAAAATACCTCGAAATCCTCGGAGGTCGCCAGAAACTGGGTAAGATTCAAATAGGCATAACTTCTTCAATACTCAACGAAATCGAGTGATTCAAAAATGAAAATCGTAGTTCTCAAAGAGACAAAGAGAACGGTACATTGCACGATGGCTAACTTGCTGTTGTTTGGCCGAAAAATGCCTCGAAAGCCTCGGGGTCGCCTGAAATTGGGTAAGATTCAAATGGATATAACTTCTTCAATACTTAACGAAATATGGTGATTCAAAAAGGAAAGTTGTAGTACTCAGCGATACGAAGAGGAGGAGGAGGAGGAGGAGGAGGAGGAGGAGGATGAGGGCCAAAGGAGAGCCATGAGTGACTGGCTGGTGGTCGAGCTGTCTGTTGGTTTTGTGGGTTTTACTTTGTTCTGAGATGGTTTTTGGTTAAAAAAAAGTTATAGGATGGTTTTTGATTAAAATAAACTTAGTTCAAGCCCTTTTTACTTCTCACACACCCCTGTTAATTTCTGTCCATTAGATCTTCTTCAATTCATCCGATCCGACGGCTGAAATTCAAAAAGGTGTGGGAGAAGTAAAAAGGAGTGTGTGAATATCACACCCCTTTTTAAAAAGCATAGCAATCAATAACACTAAAACAGACAATGAAGATTACAAGAAATCATCATATATGCATTCATGGCAGCATCTCTCATGCACATATATTGATACACCAAGCACAAAATATCCACATTAACTTCTAAAGTTTGTATTAAAAGAAAATTGCATTCATGATATATTTAGTCACAGCAGAAGAACATTAAGAAATCAAACTTCTTCACTTCCCCCAAGCAAAAGTTCATAAACTAAGAGTGAATAGAAATCAACCAGCTGTTGCCTCTACTAGGATAACACAAAGTTTGTCACTTATCTCCATGTGGTTTGAATGAAGGGGCAGCATATCTGGCTGAGAAACCGCGTTTAGTAGAGTCTTCGTCGTCCACTTCGTCCCAACCTTCATCGAAGTTCTGTGCATAGCTCAAAGGATCGTACCGGAATCCGCCACCGGGATTTCCAACACTTCTCTGCCTTGTGGTTGTATGTCGTCTTAATCCTCTTATACATGGAAGCTTCAGCTTTAGACGTCCCCAGCAAGAAAATACACCTTCGTTTTTGTCTCTAGGAGATGGAATATTCTCCATGACTTGGTGATTTTGCAGTACATGCAAGTTCCCAGCTGCTTAATTAATTTTAAGTGGTAAAAGCTCCCAACATCTCTCTCTCTCTCTCTCTCTCTCTCTCTCTCTCTCATGTTTAAAGGATTGTTATTGAGTGGTAGGCAGAGAAGATGGTGAGAGATCAAATGGAACGAGGTCTTTGCGTTTTCAAGGGAAAGAGGAAAGTGGAAGCAAAAATTAAATATTGAAGAGGAAATAAAAGTGGTGGGACGTGGGAAAGTGAAAGAACAATTTATCTGGCTACGATTCTCAGAATTTGTTCTGGCACATACAGTCTCTGTTGGCACGGTGAAAAGAGACAGTTTGGCAGTGTGGGCCTGTGATTCATATGCTGAACAAACAAGAAGCAATTTGTCTTGCGGAAAGTAAATCAAAAAACAAAAATTATCTTGAAGTATGAGAGTTCTATTTATTTAGTTATCCCTAATCATTAACAAAAAAAAATTGCTTACATCATTTTTCTTCTCGTACACACATCCGTCTATTTATAGCTTTTGATTGAAGCAATCAAATGAGAAATAGAGAATCAAGAAGCATAAATAAATAAGGATGTGCAAAAGGAGAAAACGATGTGGAGAAATCATTTCTCAAAATTAAACGTACGTAACCATTGACGTTTGGAGTCGATATGTCATCAAGTTTGTAAATAGGAAATCGGTTGTTCTACTGATTCTACAACATTTTAACCAATTACCCTTGTTTTCTTTGAAATCTTACCAATAACGGTCTCAGTATTGATTCCTAAATGCACAAGTCTGCTAATATTTCAGAGATTCTCTTATAGATCTCAAAGTTGGCATGCACAAGCATTGATGCTTGGAGTAATCCTGGCAAATATCATAAATTTTATTTACAAAATTACCAATATAATGAGTCCATAATTTTTTTTTTACTTAAATACTTACCAACATAACAAGTCAGAGAATCGATGCTCATGCATGCTTTCTTTGAAGTCGTTGGATTGTCAAAAGGGGTGTGCTATCCACACACCCATTTTTACTTCTCACACACCCCTATTACTTTATGTCCATTAGATCTTCTTCAGTTCATCCGATCCGACGGCCAAAATCCAACAAGGTGTGAGAGAAGTAAAAAGGGGTGTGTGGATATCACACCCCTTGTCAAAAACCATTGATTTTGCTTAAAATCTCACCAATCTAACAGCTCCAAGCATCAAACCGTATACTGCTTAAATTTTCTCTTGCTTATAATAGTTACCAACCTGAGAAGACTTGCGTTTGAGTCTCGCCATGAGATTTAAATATCAGTCTTCTCACAAATACTACTACACTGTAGTCAAGGTTCTAAAAAACGTCAGATGCTAGTCGGACGGCGGGCTAGCACTTAGCACCTAGGCGGATTTAGGTAAATTTCTTGTATATCTTGCAAATAAGTGCATATTGACACTTACAAAAAATTATACTTGTATAAAATTCATGGATAAGATGATAAAAGAATGATAAAATGCAAAAAGAGTATCCAACAAGTCCAAAATTTAAAAACACATTAAGCATATATGTCATATAACCATAGTGAGAAGTATTGTAAGATGACACATGTACAACAAGTTCACAATTTAAAACAACATAAAATGGAAAATAGGAGGAAAATAAAGAAATTTAGTAATATTAGATTCTTATCTTTAGCATTCCGGAATTTAGAGTAAGAGAAAGCTGCAGGGCATGGGTTAGAACTTAGACTTTAAACAAATTTCAAAAAAAAAAAAAAAAAAAAAACCACCCAGCTACCTAGAGCCACCTTGATTTTTCCACCCGTTTTGCACAAAAACGCCTCAGTTCCAAGGCGCCTAGGGCGTTTTTTAGAACACTGACTGTAGTATTAAGTGGCCACCATCAAGGTTCTAAAAAATGTTAGGCACTAATCAGTCGGTGGGCAAGGGCCTCGCGCCTAGGCGAATTTATGTAAATTTATTATATATCTTGAAATAAGTGCATATTTACACTTTAAAAAAACTATACTTGTATAAAAAAAAATAAAAGAATGATAAAATGCAAAAATAGAATACATAAAGTACATCCATCCAACAAGTTCAATATTTAAAAAAAAACAGCAAGCATATAATCATAATGAGAAGTATTCATAGACTAAATTCTTTTTGTTCATGATCCTTGCATTGGATTGGACATAGATTAAATTATTTAACCTTTTTCTAGTTTATTTCTTTTCTTTGTATATATCCCCTCAAAAGTGCTCCATTTTATTTCACAATTCGATGAACTTGTAGTAAATCCATTCATTACAAATTAGGTACACAATTTCCATAAGTATACCATCATGAAACAAAAAAAGAAAAAAGCACACAATTAATAAAAAATAAAAAATAAAACCAAACCGTCTAGGACGGCCTAGCAGCCACCTAGCCCACTGCCTAGCTCCAAACCGATTTTTCGTACCGATTTGTCCTAAATTGCGGCGGGCCTTCACTGCCTAGTGCCTAGGCTGATTTTTAGAACATTGGCCACCATGGAGAGCTTTAAAATTTTAAAAAATAAAAGAAAAAAAAGGACAAAGTGGTGAAATACATGTAATTATTTGATGGCGACCAAATGATGCAAGAGTTTTGGAAGTTTATTGAAAGAATATACTATGGAATTATTAATTTCACTTAAATTAGTTCCGCGGATAAACTAGCTAGCCTTATTCTTATCATGTACATACATTTGGTCCTCTCATTTCATTCTTGGTCTGGATTGTTTCAAGATGTGTGTGTCACACAAGGGTCCTAAACCGGCCCTTTACAGTTTTCAGGCCGGCTAATCTGCCTTATCTTGTCCTAGGCTCTATGCTATAACTTAAGTTTCTTCGGAACACTGATCGATCCCGAGCAAACTTATACGAAACCTATTTAATCATATCTGTTGTTTTGGTTTGATTTATCCAATCTGACTGCTAACTACAATTTGGATCACCCACACGACATTGTAGATGCGTACCAGCAACACTTGGTGTGGTAACTTCACCACAAAGTGAATGCATACAAGGTCACCCTCACACATCGTGCATCCACGACATTAGCGCCCGTCATGTATCTGTGATGTTGCACGGGGAGATCGGAACCCTAGTAAAGATCATGCATTATCCTGTGTGATAACAAGGCCTAGTGCAGACAGAAACCACCCAATTCAGGTAGATGTCAGTGAAGATGCATGTCTATTTCCTACGATAAGTGCAGAGAGGACCGCCCCAATTCAGGTAGATGTCAACGACCAGATAACCCAAGTAGTCTAGTTGACAGACCCTTAACTTCTAGGTCTAAATTTATTCCATAAGAGCTACTCAGACGACTTTAACTTTTATGTGTGAAATAAATCGGACACGGGACAAGCTACTTAGAACCATAGTTAGTCTTCAGTATAGAACATCTCAAGCTAAAACAACCGCAAACAATAATCAGATCAAACGAACTGAGGACTTACATGGATATCTAACAAAATTGATTTTGGATTTCGAGATCCTCGAGACAAAGAAAACGAGTGAATTAAAGAAAACATGTTTTGGACACCATGGAAATCATTATCATGGGAAATGAGGCCGACGAAATCCAAAGGCATAAATAAATAATGACCTACCATCCGAGAGTAAAAGTTGAACTGCATACAACTACATCTTGACTGCCACCTGTTCAGCGGAGCTTTTCTTCACAACCCCTCTATAGCACAGTTCATTCAATAACTCCAAAGCTTCTTTTGCTAACCCTTCATAAGCTATGCCTTCAATGAGAATGGTGTATGTTGCTTCAGTAGGTTGACATCCTTTAGATACCATATAAGCGAGGAAATCAATTGCACGACCAGTTTGCTTAGCCTTGCAAAGACCCAGCATGATGGAGTTAAAAGTGATAGCATTGGGCTTGACGCCCGAATCTTCCAAATCATGGACAAACTTAATTGCTTCATCAACCCTTCCTTCTCTGCTAAGCCCTCCCACGAGAGAAGAATAAGTAATTACATCAGGCTTTAAACCCTTTTTGCGCATCTCATGCAAAAGTTCTAAGGCACGTTCTGTTTTCCCCACTTTTGAGAGCCCATCAATCACTGTGTTGTATGTGATTAGAACAGGAGAGCAACCCTTGCTACTTAGTTGATTAAGTATCTCAACTGCGCTATCAACCTTTCCATCTTTGCACAAAGCTGTGAGCAAAGTATTGTAGGTCACAATGTCTGGATAGCAGCCCCGAGAAACCATTATATCCAAATACTCAATCGCCCTATCCATCTTCTTTTCCTTGCAAAATCCGTGAAGCAATGGGTTGTAACTCAAGGAATTTGGAGTACAGCCATGCTTAGGCATCCTCTCCAAAATGTCAATTGCTCTACCCAACAAGCCCTTCCGGCACAAGAAGTTAATCAAAATATTGAAAGTAACAACACTAGGAGAACAGCCTCTGTGAACCATTTCAGCTAATAGTTTTTCAGCATCCATCCACCTGCCAGTGCTGCACATGCTACGCAAAACAATATTGTGGGTAATGACATTTGGTTGGCAATCAGATGATGGCATGTCGTTCAAGAATTTGATTGCTTCATCCAACCTTCCTTCCTTGCATATCCCGTTGATAAGAACATTATAAGTGACCACATCAGGCTTGCATCCTTTGTTCCTCATCTCATCCAAAAGCTTCATCGCCTGCTCAACCCCACTTTCCTTGCAAGTTGCTTCAATCAGTATGGTGTACGTAATCACATCTGGATAACACTCCCTTTGCAGCTGTCGATCAAGAACTTCCATTGCTTGCTTCAATTTCCCACTATCACATAAAGTACGCAAGATTGTATTGTACGTAACAACATCTGGAGAAACACTCATTCGGTCCAAAACCCTCAAAGCATTATCAATCTCACCAGCCTTGCAGTAGCCACTGATCAAGACATTGTAAGTTATAACATCAAGGATAGCCCCAGATTCTTCTAGAATGTTCATAATCCGCGTCGCCTTCCTTGTCTTTCCACTCTTACAAAAGCCCCTGATTAAACTCGTACACGCAATAATATCCGGCATATCACCACGATAAAGCATGTTCTCTAGAAACTTAAACCCCTCTTCTAATTCCCCATTTCTAACCAGCCTACGGAGCTGATTATTACTCTCGAATTCCTCAAAACCATTGGAAGGGTCCATTCCATTCAAACCCCCATGTGGGGTGTACTCAACATTCTGCAGCCTACCATTGGAACTAAAAGTTTCAACTTTCGACACAGCAAGTACACGCTTTCGCCTATGTTTCTGGTAACCGTCCTGTATCCTACACTGAATGCCATCGGGGAGAACAAGAAACCGAGCTCTGCTGCCCACAAAGAGCCTCCGATAATCGGGAGTGGTAAGACCAACCTTACCACAGACCCTAGCTCCAAAATTACCAGTCTTTCTTGTCCTCACCCTATCAACTCTGTGAAATAAGCAAAACCCATCAGGGGTTTGGTTCACAGGTACCATCAAATCCATAACTTCACCTATTACTTGTGTATAAAACCCACAACCCAATACTCAAAAAACCATGCTTAAACGGAAATACGGCAGAGAAACTGAATACAAACACAGATATTGCAGATATGGGTTGGGTTGGATTTTTTGTGACGAACAGAAACGAATTACCCAGATCAGAGTGAGCTACCTTCGTTTCCAATCAGAAGGAGTATTACATAAGAGAGGGTGCAGACTGCAGTGTTGAAAGAAGAAAGAGTGAAGAGGCCTTTGTGGGTGACGATGTACCGCCGTTTTGCTTATCCGTTTTATGTCGTTCTCTTGTTGCTTCTGCAAAATGCGGGGTAATGGGGGTAATGGTTTGGTATTACTGATTTGAAAAAGAAAAAAAAAATTCTGCTGTGCTGAGAATAAACAGTAAAATAAAATAGAAGTGTTTGGTAAATTTTTTTATAAAAGTGTTTTTGAAAATAATAAAAATGCAGTATTATAATGTTTGTAAGAGCTGATTTTGCAAAGCTGGGCTTTGCAGCTTTGTATTTTTGACTTTTTCTCACCCAAAATTGGGAAGAAAAAAAAACTGAAATTAAATGTTTATCAAACAAAAAAAAACTCTCAACTTTTTCTGATATCCACTTTTTTCATAATTACTTCAGTACCAAACTAGAACGAATCGCGTCGTTGGAAAATTGGAAGGCGAATGAGGGGGTGGGCTGGTAGCAGGCCCTCCTGATAGTGTTTTTGGCCCAGAAGAGACTCGGTCCAAACATGAAGGTTGTGATCTTTCTAGTGTCTTTATTTACACCCACAAAAGTATTTGGGAAATTGGTTGAATAAAATATTCTACGGCATCCAAGTATTGAGCTAACCAATCTCAAAACATAATCTATCGCTACTATTATGAAGCGAGGGGCTCAGTTTGATGAAACAAGGCTTCTACAAAAATAATTGGACTAAAATGTCACTCAAACAAAAAATTCACAAATGCCAAAGAGAATTTTTTTTTTTTTTTAAAAGGACACTTTTGATGCGATCCCTAACTATAAATATTAATTGAAACCTTCGTGGTTTTTAGTTTTTTATCGTAGTCCTGACATTAATGTAATATTGTATTTCTATGTAAGTTATTATATTTTTAAATTAAAAATGAAATTTGTAGTTGTTTATATTAATAAGATTATAAATAAAACTCATAATTTATGAGAATAAAAATATTAAAAATGAATTATGCTCTCCAATATATTATGTACACACACATGCGTACGTTCATCAAAACTAACCAAAAAATTATTGTACCAAAATATATGTACATTTTTCAAACACAAAAAAAAAATTATATATATATATATATGAGGCTTAATAACATTATTAAAAAAAATTCTATTAAACTTGACATGAATACATTTTCAAATAAATCGAATGTACCCATATAGGTATTAGTCAATGAACATTAAAAATTAGGAACCAGATACTAATTTTTCTTAATAAAAAAAAACATGCTACTTCACATGAGAGAGGATGAATGTGGTGTGGTTTCTCTTTTTTCCACCATGCGAAAACTGAATTGTCTTAGTCTCTCAGATATTTTTCATTATTGTTTTTCTTCTCTTTGGTTTTTTAGTGTTTGATTTTTTTTTTCCCAATCATGTGTTTTAACATTTAATTTCGATTCCAGGGATCTGATTTTCACATTGTTTTATGTGCTTTTTCCGTACGAATTTTGAAACAGATACACAGAACATTGCAGGGAGCAAAGTGGATTAATAGAAGGATTAAGGACGCTTCAGAACTTCCAATTGGCATTTTCTTTAAGAAAAAGAGAAGTTCATGGTTCATCTTTTAGTGGTTTATTTGTATTCAATATTAAGAAGTTGAATATCTAGGTTTGCTTTTCTTTTTCCAGGCTCTGTTTTGTCCATGAGCAAGGAGCTGGTTTTGTACAAATTTGTGTGTTTATATAGCAGCCAACTAGTAGCACATTCAGAATTCAATTGTTTTTAATGTCATTTGTTTTCTTCTATTTTGTTGTCTAGGATGTTGGAAAAGACAGAAGAAACATTCTTGATGTTTTTTTATTTTAGGCATTGACATGTCTTTTCTTTTGTTCAATTAATTTTTGAATCAATTGTTACATATTGTGTGTTTGAAAATGTTTTGTCAAATCAATCTCTCAAACTTTATTTTTTATACCATTGATCACAACTGTACCTTCGCTTTTTTAATGAAGTGGATATTTTAAAATAAAAAACACAGTTTTTGGCATTTATAAATCTTTAACCCTAAAAGTCTCTTACAAATACAAATAAAATAGAATTTTGTATGTTGCGCCGTGATTAAAAAAAAGTGTGCACGTAGAAGTGTGTGTAGAAAGATTAGTACTTACATAAAGTGAAAAGGCAAAAGAGACTAGTATTTGCTCATCATAAATGTCTGCACGGAGTTACCCTTATTTGTATTGTCCTGGCCAAGACCAGTTTTACATGTATGTTCACATGCACCATTACGTTCACTTTGGATATTGAGTAGGTGTTCAACCTGTTCCTAGATTGCACTAGGCAACTAGGACCCGTATGTAAGCGCTTAGCGCCAACTCCACATGATTATAGTTCTATAACGTAATTTACACACCCAGCTTGTTAATATAGCTACTTTCTACATGACTTGTGTTCTGCTTGCATGATT
The DNA here is from genome assembly GCA_963580275.1 of Crataegus laevigata. Taxonomy (NCBI): domain Eukaryota; kingdom Viridiplantae; phylum Streptophyta; class Magnoliopsida; order Rosales; family Rosaceae; genus Crataegus; species Crataegus laevigata. The sequence continues at coordinate 6,064,718 of OY756938.1, forward strand.
TTGATGAACATTGCAGATATTATTATTACTGGGTACTTGTATCCTTGAGATTATTAATGAAATTTTGGGTACTTTGCTTTCTTATATACGAGTAGTAAGAATTTTGGAAACTAAACAGGTTTTACAGTGGAGGTTACTATTGTAAGAAACATCACAGTTTCACAAAACTCTATTTTTTTGACCCGTTCACATTTTCTATTTTGCGCTCCTTCAAGACCTAGAGGCTAAGCTCTTATGTAGACGAGGAATAATTGGCAATTGCTAACTAGTACTTCTGATAATTTAGGAAGTTCATTTCTTTCTTCTTTTTTTGGTATAAATATCCATCATTCTAGGATGCGAATATTCTTTACTTTATGATGCACTCATATTTATGCTTTGACACGTAGCATTGTAATAAGGGTTACTATTTTAAGAAAAAATCATGGTTTTACATGCCTTGATTCAGGTGTCCAAGTGAGCATTCTAGATTGGGGTGTGTCAAATTGGTATCAGAACTTAGGTTTTCAAAATTGGCCTTATGATTACTCTAATACCAGTTTGGTAATAGAGCAAAGGTCTTAGAGTTCCTTGACTTTTACAACTATGGTTTAACGTTGTATCTTTTGTTAGTTCTAGATTTCTTCTTTGAGTCTTGCCACCTCGACAACGTTGAAACACTGTAATGGTCGACTTGCCCGAGGTCTGAAACAACTTACTGTTCTACAATTCAATTAGAGTATAGAAAATTGTACTTACTTCGTGCCAACCCAAAACTTTGGAACTCATTATCCAATTTTGTTTAATGTATTTGTTGTGGAAATTTCTGGGAAGAAATTTTCTTAAGGGATTATATTGTTACGACAATAAATCGACCCTTGAAGCTTGTACCGTTATGTTCTTGACGACCCCTAAAGTCGTAATATGTCCTTGGATCGAACATTGGAGGAAAAACAGTGGTGCGGGGAACGTTAAAAGAATCTCGGCCAATTTTTGTAGAAAATGCGAGGTTTTCATCTAACTTCTACATAATTTGACAAATCCTACCCAGTTCGACTCGACTAAAATTTCGATGTGTACACCAACATCCTAATCCAGCTTGACAATCATGTATGACCTGTTAACTTAAGATAGGACCCAACAACCCGACCCGTTAACTTGAGATTGGCCCCGATGACCGGACCCATTTTTTAATCTGAATCGGAATATTTTAAGTAAGATTTCGTTACACTATTATTAGTTTTAATGGAATATTTCATCCAGCCGCAATATTTCATTTTCAATAATGAAATATTCTGTCCTAATACATAATAGTCATTTTTCCGGCCACCACCTCAGCCACTGCATGTTGCATTCTTCTGCAGTGTGGGGGCATATGCGGCTGTGCACAGCGTACGACGGTGGATCTGAATTTCCAATCCTGTTTTCGGTAGTTAAAGCCTTTTTTGTGACCTTTGTATGGTTTTTTTTTATTAGTATAGTGATTGCTCATATAGGATAGACTTATCTAAAGGATTTCGTGGGCAAGCAAGGCAAAGTATGCGTTGTTGGTGTAAACTTCTTGTATTACTTAAGGTCCATCCCACTTTGATATGAACTTGCTTTTTGTTTTGTGAGTTGTGATGATAGGCATTCGTAATGCCAAGATGAGATCATCCAGTTTGGAAATACCTTGGGTGGACCTTATTGTTGAATGCCTTGGATAGCTGTGCTTGGTAACATTCCAAATGTTGTTAAGCTTTTAGCCTCCTTTCGTCAAATACTTCAAATTCTTGAAGTCGTAGCTTTGTATTTTCCTCTTCAGTCACGCCTTCTTGTATAGCCATTCTTAGTGAAGGGATTTAACTTTCAAGCAGCAGAACAGCTTCCAAGCCATATACGAGAGAATAAGGCATAGCTTGGGTAGGAGTCCTATGTGTCATCTTATATGCCTAAAGTGCTTTGCTTATTCTTTTGTGCCTATTTCTTTTTGTACGACCGATCACCTTCTTCAGGAGGTTGCATAGCATTTTGTTGAATGCTTTCGTAAAATCGTTGGTCAGAGTATGATACATGGAAGACTTGTTCTACTTGAATTTACATTTCTAGCAAAGCTCATCCATGAGTCGGTAAGAGAACTATTTCCATTGTCAGTGATGATGTAGTGAGGCACACCATATCGATGGATGATATGCTCTTTGATGAAACAGACGGCAGTTTCCTTTCTAACTTCTCTTAGGGTTACGGCTTCAGCTCACTTGGAAAAGTAATCTATTGCAACTATAATGTAAACTTTTCTTGTAGATGACTTTGGTGTGATTGGTCCTACGACATCCAATCCCTAGACATCAAACGGCCATGAAGCAATTGTAGGGTGTAAAGGCTTAGGTGGTTGATGTATGAAGTTGGAGTGGAATTGGCAGGCTTGGCACTTTTTGGCGTATTCCAGAAAATCCTTCACCATGCTCGGCCAGTAGTAACCCATTCTCTTGAGCTAGAATAGTAGATTTGGTTCAGACTAATGCGCTTCGTATACGCCTGAGTGTGCTTTTTCCATGGCTTGATTGGCTTCTTCCTCACCTAAGCATCTCAAAAGACTCCTTCAAAAGAATGTCAGTAGAGTGTTCCTTTGTAGTAAAAGAAGCGAGGTGCTCGTCGATGTCTTTCAGGGCAGTGTCTAGGATCGTTTAGAAGATTTCTACACTCTAAGTAGGCGATCAGTGGATGTCTCCACTCTTTAATGTCGACTAGAAGTACTGAGATGATGTTTGTATCATCTAATAGCATTTCAGTGATGAATGGGATCACCTATCTTTGGCAAACTGGCACGTCCGCAGCTTCGTCTTCTCCTAGTACCACACTTAAGGCTAGTTTAGTGAGAGCGTTCGCCATTTGATTTTCTTTTCTTGGCACATGTTATAGTGTCACGCCTCGAACTTTTGTAGCAATTGAGTTGCTAACTGAAAGTATTGGATGAGATCATCTTTCCTTACTTCATATTCAGTTAAGAGTTGATTGATTATGAGTTTGGAGTCGCCATACACTTCTAGTGTTGTGATTTCTATGTCGACCGCCATTTGGAGTCCAACGATCAGCGCTTGGTACTTAGCGATGTTGTTAGAGCACAGCTAGCTTCATCGAAATGAAAAGTGCAGTGCTTGTCTTTGTGGCGACATGAATACTACTCCTACCCCCGCTCCGTCCATTCGTGCAAATTCGTCGAAAAACATTGTCTATGTCGAGAAGATGTTGATGTAGAACACCTTCTCGTCAGGCAAGTCGTTTGAGATTTTCCAATCAGCTGAGATTGGATGATCGGTAAGGAAATCTACTAGGGCTTGTCCTTTGACAACTTTAGTTAGGATGTAGATGATTGATTGAGACGCAACGCCCATTTAGCTAGTCGCCCTGTCATAACGGGTTTGGACATAATGTACTTGACTGGGTCGGCTTTAGCAACTAAGTGGATGGTGTAAGCATGCATATAGTGTCTTAGTTTTTGGATGGTGAAGACTAGAGCAAGGCACATCTTTTCGATTGGTGAGTAGTTAAGCTCGGCGCCGGGGAGAGTTCTACTTAGGTAGTAAAATGCTCTTTCCTTTTGGTCTTTATTTTCTTATGCCAAGTGTACTCTAATGGATCTGTCTTGTACAGTAATGTATAGGATGAGCAGTTTTCCTGGCATGGGTGCTCTTAAGACAGGTGGGCTTGCCAGGTATCATTTTACACTCTCGAAGGCATTGCAGTTTGCCATCATTTTGATGATTTGATGATTGGCAAAGGAAAGTCATCCTTTGGGCAAACATTATTAAGGTCTCGAAAGTCTACGCAAACACGTATTTGCCCAAATTTATTAAGGACAATGGCAATGTTGGAAATCCATTTAGGGCATTGTACCTCTCAAATGAAGCCTGCTTCGATCAGCTTGTCAATCTCGGCCTTAATTTGTGAAATTAGCTCAAATCGATAGCGTCTTTGAGTTTACTATATCGGTCGTATTCCAGGCTTGACTACAAGACGATACACAGCGATGGTAGGGTCAAGACCAAGCATTTCTTTGTAGGTTTAAGCAAAAATGTCTTTGTATTCCATTAGCAATTGGCAGTACTCCTCGATCTCGTCCGCACTTAGTAGTGCACTTACGAAGATAGGCTTTGGTTCCTCGCTTATGCCTAAGTTGAGCTCCTGGAAATCATCAACCATGGCTTGCCTTTCATCCTCGAGCTATGGTGGCGCAGTAGTGACGTCCTCATTGGGGATTTCGTCTTCTTTGTCTTCTTGGATCATGATATGGAAGAAGTCTTGGACCTCCTCTTCAGTGTCGTCCTCTTCGGCTTGTTGGCATGAAGATTGGCCAGGGTAAATGATGGTGTGTTTTTTTACCTTTAGTTATCCTTTTTGTGTCGACTTCCAAGGTTGTTTAGCGTTTCATCCTTGAAGGAATAGAGCTTCGAACGTCATTTTTTTCTACTAGACCGTCAAGCTTTTCTTCCTTGGGTGTTGTCTTCCTCTTTCTAGAAGGCTTTTTGGTTTCTTTAAGTCTTTCCAATGCTAACCGTCATGGAGGAGAGCTAGCCGTGTTGCTTTGTTTCTTGGGTTTTAACAACCTTTCAAAAATAGAGCTTTGCGGTGTTAGCATATTAAGCCTTTTGAAGACAGAGGTTCAGTCTTGACAACCAATGCAATCAAGTGCCGAAATTCTGGGTTTTGAACGGTTCAGCCTATCGAAGACTGATGTTCGAGGGGCGGGTTTAGGCTCTTCTTGACTTTGTTCAACGCTCATGATGATATGTTGAGCATTAGCATTTTTTGCTTTTCATGAAATCTTCAAGGGCGTATTTGGTGTGAAGCCAAGTCCAACTTTGTTGTTGTCAACTATGTAACCATGCTCCTTCAACTTATTTTAAGTCTCGGTGAGGTCATGTTCTTTGTTGTTGACGGTGTTTGAAACCTTTTTTCCAAGATTTGATGGGGAGGCCAAATCGTACCCAGCATTTAACATGAGTTTGTAGGCGTTTGGGTCGAAACTTTCTTCGGTCTTCTTAGTTGGAAAAGAGCTTGGTTCCTCCCCCTTTGGCAGGGGTTTTACAAAACCTTGCGGTGGTTTTGAAACTTTAGTATCGCCTAGCTATGTTAGAGGTAAAACTGCATTTGTCTTAAGCAGTTTTACATTGTACTTGTGCAACTATGTGTCGGTTTTGTTTGTTCCAGTTTCGAACGGGGATTGCCTATTCTTTCTTCTCGACATCAGGATGTATCAGAAGACATGTGTGTTTGGTCCTTTTGAGGGTGCCACACTCCCTTTGGTTGTTGTGGGTTTGGCAAGCTCATCATTGTCTTTGTTTGAAGATGGCACAGTTTCCCTTTCTTGTTTCTTAGGCATGGCTTGCCACTCTTGTTTCTTAGGTGTGGCTTTGCCTATGGATTTGATTTATTTTGGAAGGGCTTCGGGCACCAGGTCTTCATCCATGTAGAACTTGGCATCCGTGAAGTGTGATTCGGTTTCAGTGAATGGCTTGGTGTCGCCTTGTATCACCTTTACTCCTTCTCGGTAGAACTTTAAGCAAAGATGAAGGGTGGAACTCTATTTTCATGAATCCAAGGCCTTCCTAAGAGTAAGTTGTAGGACGTTCTTTCATTAATCACATGGAATAGCGTGCTTATTTGAGTTTGTCAATGGTCATCTCCATGTGAATCATGCCCATTGCTCTTTGTCCTCCTTGGTTAAAACCTTGGATTAGGAGTTAGCTTCAGGATAGTTCATCCTTCTTGATGCCAATTATGGTCATTGTTGACTTTGGCATGATGTTTATGGCCTATGATAACACACTATTTATACATTTATATTGCCCATATTTCCTAAGTTTTATGCTATGTTATCTTGTGAAATTGGTTGTTTGATGTGTCTAGTGTACATTTTGTAGATAATGGACCGTAGAGAAGATTTTGGAGTCTTTTGGTGATTTCAAGATTAAAAAGGATCAAAACTGAGAAGAATTGAAGTCAAGAAGTATTCCAACTATCATCAAATGTTAAACTGTTCAATCCACAATTTAGTGGCTGCTGTGTGAAAATTATAACTAGAGCTGGAAGATGCTGTGCAGAACTGTCATTTTCGTTGGGACGTCAGAAATTCGTCAGGAAGAACTGGGTATTGTGCCGCATATGCATGGAAAGCTCTGGATGTCTAGTTTTGGTAGAATTTTACAGATTATGATTCAGATGCTTCTAGAAGAAGTTATACCTGTTTTAGTGAGAGAAGGTCAGTTCAGGAATTCTACGCGGAAGTGGAGTCCAGTTTGGATAAGGAAACCGAAGTCTGATAATGTTGGGATTCCTGTTTGGGCTAGGATTCAATAATTGTGGCAAAGAAAAGCCTAACCAAAACCTATCTATATATTCCGAGGAGAGGCAGCAACGTGGAGGGGGGGAAAGAAAAAGAGAAAAAGAGGAGGAATTCACTTCATCACAGAAGATTCACCTAAGGAAGAAGCCAACGCCAAGGGGTTCTCCATTGTTTTCTTTTACATCTTTTCAAACTTTGTGATTATGATTATCGTGATTATGTTTTATTATAATTTGATGGTTATGAGTAACTAAATTCTTTATTAGGGATCTGATGTAGCCTCATGATAATTCTATGTCTTAGTTAACTTTATTCTTTTATCAATTCAAAGGTTTCTAGTTTCATTCATTGTGCTTAAATCATTCTTTAGATAGCTCTCTTTAGATAGTTTCCTTCATTATAGTAGACGCCATATGCTTAGCCTTGAGATAGCTCTCTTGGATGAATGAATTGTTGTTGATGCAGATGCCATGCTAAGACACTTTAAAGTTTTCTTTGTTCTTCCTGCACTTAATGAAATTTTTATTATTGACTTAGACTAGATTCCATGGTTAAGTTGATGATTAAAAATACTTGGTTACACCCGGACGCCTAACGGACAATCATAATAAAGAAAGAACGAACCCTAGAACCTGAATTGAATTGTTCTTACTAAGTTATCTAATGACATAGAATTGGATTGATATGGTGAAGTCGGATACCTAGTGTTTCAACCTTTGTTTTTAGAAATTATTTACATAAATTCTCTTTAATTTACTGCACTTAAGAATCATTGATCAATTTCTCTTTGGTTAATTATTTGAATTTCGTAGTTTAGTTGTTTTCATTATTTTTATTCTAGTGGGTACTACAAAATTAGATTTAGTTAGGTGACTTTACAAATTCTTGTGGGGACGACACTCGTATTTGCTTGCTATACTATCATATTGATTTGTGCACTTGCGAGAAATATAATTTGCCCATCAGCCTACCCACTATCCACAAGCATACGGTTGATTTTGTTCTCTCATGTACCCAGATACGAAAATATGACAGTTGTAAGGCTTTAACCTTAGCAGCAAGTCTTCGTTAGTAAAGTTAATTGCGTCATGGACAACACAGCATGTGGCATATTCATGTAATTGAAGCTTCAAACCTTCGTCTTTGCTTTCTTGCACTTCGTGGTCGTCAGGACTCGCCAAGATCGCCACTAGTGCTTTTCGCATCTCCTTGGGCAATCGCAACACCTCTTCAATGCTAAAGTGTGCTGGCAGGCCTTCTTTGAGCGTAAGGGTCTTTCTCTTCCTCAATGGCAATAACTTTGCCTTTTTAGGGTTCTTTTATCTCTATTTCAACCATATGACAAGTAACGGTAGTGCACTGTTGGAAGAAGTTCTTCGAGAAGTACTCGTGCAAGGAGATGGAAATGCGTGGCTCTCACTCCATAGGTTCCCTAGCGTATGTCAGCTTAGCAGCTTTTACGTTTTTTTGGTCTTCCTATTGTTACGACAGTGGTGCTTTCTTTCTTGTTCCACTTTTGGCCTTGTGGCTTGGGATCTTGGCTTCCTCTTCTTTTTGTAGGTCACTAATGTCCACCATTCTTCATCATTGGTAGGTGCATTTTGGTCACTGGCCCCCAGCAATGGTTGTGCAGAAGGTATCGTGTAGCTTGAGCATGGACAGAAGTGGTCATGCGCCACTTAGAGAGGCACGAGATCGAAGGATCCAAACACGATCGTAGTAATGTGTGTTGCAATCGTATCCTCCAGGTCGAGTTTGATTCACCCTTGTTGTGCTAGCTTCATGATGAGCTTCTTGAGGACGAAGCACTTGCCAACAAGATGACTTACGATACGATGGTACTTTCAGTACCTAGGATCGTTAATGCGATTTATCTCTTCGGGGTGCTTACATTCCGATAACTTGATCACCTTCTTTTCTAGTAAGTCGTCTAACATTGCAGCCATGTTAGAGTTAGGAAAATGGTACTTCTTCAGCTCCAGCTCCCTCAAGGTGTTTTTGTACCTGTCTTGGTGTGAGAAGGCTTACCTCTCTTCATCTCATTTGCTTTGTTCTTGGAGGAGATCTTAACGGGCACAGATGAGGTCTTGATAGGGGTAGTGTAACAGTAAAAGTTTCATTGGCAAGCTTTTTCCTAGTCTTGTCTACCTTTTGGACGAACACCTTATCTTTCTTGAAATTGGTGATCGACTTCTTCTTCCCATGATTAGCGATACTCATCTCTATGTCGTGGGACCAAGTTGCTAACTCCTCAAATATTCTCGGCTTTATGCCTTGGAGAATGTAATATAGCCTCTAGTGCATGCCTTGAATAAACATCTCAATGGTGGAGGTTTCAAAAAGTCAATCTTTGCAATCCAGACTTAATGAACACCATCTATTGATGTAGTTGACGACAATTTCATCCTTCCACTGCTTCGTACTTGTCAGCTCCAGCATGCTTATGGTGCGACGGGTGCTGTAGAAGTGGTTGAGGATATCCCTTTCAAACTGGTCCTAGCTGTTAATAGACTTAGGCTCAAGGTTGATGTACCAATCAAAGGCATTACCTTTTAGCGAGCACACAAACTGCTTGACGAGGTAGTCTCCCTCCGTCCCAACATTGTTGCAGGTTTCAATGAAATGGGCAATATGTTGTTTATGATTACCTTTTTCCATTGAATTGCATGAATTTGGGTAGGTGATAACCTTTTGGCATCCTCAAGGCGTCAATTCTTTTAAAGTATGGTTTTGAGTATAGCACAAAATCATGCAAGCTTCCTTCATATTGCGCCTTGATCATGCTTCTGATCATCTCTTGCAACTGTTGGATAGAGAGAGATCCCATGAGCGTCGCAGCTAAGTCCACCTCTAGCTTATCCTCAGCTTTGTCCATCAAAGGCTCCTTATTTTCATCAGTTTTCTTTTTTGGTGGATCAACATTCGGGTCAACTTTCTAGTCGTGCTTCACCTCCAGACAGTTGACGAGTGTAGCAATCTGCAAGTTCTTTTCCTTCACGGTCCTTGTTAGCCTTGCGATTACTTCACTCATTTGTGCCAGCTGCTCCTCGATTGAAGTCGCACCAGTAGTTATGACTTGCATGGATATGGGATATGAGCTGCTGCTTGAATCGGCATCACGAGTCAACGACTCGGAGTATCTCATCGGGCTTTCTTCCCTTGGCACTCGTAGCAAAACCAAGGTAATCATGGGCTTGTGCCTCAGGTGCTCTTGTTCCTTCAGCAGAGTTAATGTAGGGGTTAAAGGCACGACAGAGAGAACTCTTACCTTGCTTCGAGTTGTGACGCCCAAGTGCCACCACATGCGGCGAGGATGTTCTTGTTCTTCGCATTAGTTGCTGGAACAGCTTGATCTTTTCTTGATGCCATGTGTGTTTCTTATGGATTTGAAGATAAAGATGAAAGGCAGAGATGTCCCACATGCCGTGCCAAATTTGTAAACACAAAAATTCTGTATCGAATGAAACGAGAACATGTGTACAAAGTAGATTTGTATTGATTAATTTGTAAGGTTACAATCTCTATTTACAATTTTCCTCTGATTCAGTCTTCAAATTTGATATAGATATGTAGGTTGTTGATCTAAAGGTCGCGATGACTTGATCTCGGACGAACGATTGAACGATTGCTTCAAGTTTTGAGCTTAAAACAATGAGTGGATAGTCTTCACCTCAGGTTTAGGGCTGCGGCAAAGGTAAAGTTGATGTAGGATTTTGTTGATTCAAGGGTCTTGGTGACTTGATCTTGAACGAACGTCGTTGCAAGTTTTAAGCTTGCAACAAAATCTTGAAGGAATCGACACGAGTGCTTGTTAATTCTTCAAAGGAATGCTTCGGCTTTGGTTGTACATTCTTCTAAGAGAGCTCTAGTAGGATATTAGTCTTCAAAGATTTGGAAGAGGTTCTCCTTTTGTGAGAATTTCAGCCCTTCAATGTAGAACTTATCGACCTTGTACTTATCTTAGGACCTTATATTTATAGACTTCTTAAATCTTGCCTTTGGGTGGATTTGGCTTTGATTTGTGTCTTGATTCATCCATGTAAGAATTTAGGCATGTTTTGGGTCTTAATTTAAGCCACTCTCCCTTGCTTGGCCGAATCATATGGCTTGTTACCTATTTTGTGAACAATATTCAATTCTTACTTGTTTTTATGAAGATGTTTTAGCTTTCTTTCTGGTTTTGGGAGCAATTTGGGCCCTTTGCCGATTTTAAAAGATTTCTTTCTTTTGGCCAAATTTTGGGGAAGTTTTGAGATTACTTTGCTTAATTTATGCCACATGCCATTGATGACTTGTCCATTTGTGATGAGTCAAATGCCACATGGAGCTTTGTTATGCATCATTTGTATGCAACAAAATTTACATATCTACAACAGTCTGTCTACTTCAAGAATGATACGAAGAGCAGTATGGTAACACATGATTGACTAAGATATCTTTTAGTATGAGATTACGAACAGAACCGATGTAGACCAAAATGTCAGAGAATCTGAAAGATTCAAGAATGAGAAATTCGGCCAAATGGTTCAAGGTATAGTCCTCACGAACTAATGAACAATACATCGAGTAAGATGGTCAATAATTATCTAATTATTACCAAAGTCTCCATTGAGGGGTGCATTAGATTTTCAAGCCTGGATGGTAGCCGTTGACCCTAGGTAGTAAATATGATGGTCCACTTCATGTTGTTCCAACTTCGAAAGGCATAAGTGTTACTCAATCTTGATGTATCAGTGCACGGCAAATCATTCAGTAAACATCATTGTCAGATTCGAAATTTATTGGTGTCATCAAATGGTGTAAGAATAATGGTCAGGTGACACAACATCTCCAACAAAACTAACTTGTTCCATAGCCGAAGATAAGGGTTTAGATTATGGTCAAAGAATCGTTAGCAACTATCGATAGAAATCGACAAGACCAATGATATTTCGTAATTCACGACACTCGAAAGGATTTTCGATTCCTAACTATCACAACCTTGGATTTGGTAATAATATCTTCTGCTACGTTCACGTCTCCCAAGTAAGGTATGTAATCTAAGCAAAGTCGACATTTGGGGAATTTGGTATAAATCTGGCTGTTGATGTTTAATAAATTGAATTCATGGTTGGAGTAGACAAGAATGTTATCATTAAGACAATCACCGAGGAATTTTCCTGAGGGTCTATGCCAATTCCCTAAGAAAAACAATAAGCCTAAAGAAACTGATTCGGTCTACCCTCCAGATACCTACTAATTTCGCCTACTACTAGTGCTTTCTTAATTTTCTCTAACATGAACTTCAGATGTTTTGAGCAATCTCTGAACAGGTATGCCTCTGCCCGCCATTCCTAAGGAACGCAAGTCGCAGATGACCAATATTGTTTTCGATATTCAACTGGTCTCAACTAGACTTCATCCTACTAAGATTTCCTTTAATTCATGTCACTTCTATGCAGAACTGACTCTGGCCGCTGTTCTTAGGGAACGCATGACGCAGAGTATCGATCCGACGTTGAAAGTCATCCATCAATCAATTACGTGAAATTTGAGGCATAATCCTGACACGAATTTCTTATACTTCAAATAGGATGTGACTATTCAGGCAGAATAAGGATTGCACAATTGTGATGAAGGACATCAACAAACAAAAGTCATGACATCCAAATGATATCAAGGCTGGCACACTACTAGAGTAGGAGAAGATCTTAAGTATGCTCTGAACAAACCATGCTCTGATACCAAACTGACATGCCCTGATCCCGACCCCAAATATTAGGATAGGCACGTGCTGGCCGACACCCGAGGGTGACGAAGCCATTTAAACATGCATACAAATAAAATACTTAATTAGAAAGCAATACGTCAGTGCAAAAAATGTGTTCAAAGCATACAACTAATGAAGAATAATTTGAAAGAATTATTATAAAAAGATACAAACAAAGGAATGGGTCTTATACAGAGAAGACTCGAAGATACCTATACAGTGATGTCCTGACGCCAAGAGTTGGTGCCTCGATTCTAACTCCTGAATAGGGCGCAAAACAAAGGGTGAGTGGACCAAAGTTTATAATACTAATACTAATAATAAGAAAACCATTTTCCTTTTTAACATATTAACCTCCTGGTTTGAAAACACATGTAGTATTACATAGTAAGTTTTCTGAAAACTCTAACTTGCCATGAAAAACATTCGTAAAACATGTGCGTGTAAACTCGTGCTCAATAATGGTAATATAGATGCCCGAAGGCAAATTTGTAAAACATTTGTAAATCACATCAATGATGTGCTCAACTAGCGGTATCATAGTTGCCCAAAGGCAGTACCTGTCCATCACCGCATGTGAAGCTGTACGACACTGGGTTACACCAGTAAAGGAATATATAAAATAACACACCGACACTAGTTGTGGCTAGTAAAGCTGTCTGACACTGGTTTTGCCAGTGAAGCTGGGGGTATGTCATAAATATCCTCAATTATGTCATATGGCCATAGATGTCTACATACCCGTGTTGTGTGTATGCATTGTATGATAACCCACTAGATAAGCACCGAAAACGTATCTCAAAAATCTAATATCAAATCTGAAGCTCAAAAGTTCAAAGTCTCATCTCATAAATCCATGATAATTCATATTCGTAAATCCATAGAATTTCTTATACAAAAATCCAATCATTCATAACCTTTAGTAAAACGTAAATTCGATAAATCATAAATATTTCGTAAAAGCAATTTAAATAAATCATAATTTCTCTGTAAACCTTAAGTATAGAAATCTGTAAAACATACTCAATTAGTGAAATATGAAATGCATGCAAGCCTAATATTTTATAAAAACATGCAAATTTGAGAAAGGGTCCACTCACAGTATTCCATTGCTGGGGAACAGCTCGAACTAGGGAGGACTGAGTCACTTCCAATCAATGACCTATACACCAATAGAGGTCATTTAATAGAACTCTAATAAAACGATAGAATTTGAGAAAATGGACAGCGAATTTAGATTCGACACGTTGAAAAACCTAAGGAATGACCTCGGGTTCCCCCACGTACCACCACTGGGTGACAGCGCAGATGGCCCCGCGCCACAGTACGTGTCGCCATATGCCGAGATGGGTTGCCAAAAAAGTCACCAACACCGCCGTGAATGACGACGAAGCACAGTACCTCTGGCGGAGGCGCGTGTGTTCCACGTGCTGGCCCAAGACAACCCACGCGCAGCCTCACGCACTGTGAATACAAGTGTACTCGCCTTTCTTGGGAGACCAGGGATTGTAGATTTTCTTCCCAAATTTCAGAGCTAATTTCTAGTTCGATACTTAACCAAAATTGATGATTCAAAAGCCAAAGTAAAGTTAGGAATGTAGGGAACAAGACTATACCTAATGGAAGCCTAGTCGTTGCTCAAGTTGGCTAGGAAAATGATCTAAAAGTGGCCAGATGACCACGTTTTCAAATACCAGAAAAATGCATCATGCTCCCTCTTGAGATTTCTCTGCCACACGCGTGATTAACTCCTAAACTATCCTAATCCAATACTAAACACAATCTATGAGGTCCCAGGGGTTTACCTTGATCAAAGATTCAAGAAGTTTTGCCGGATAAGAAGATGAATAGTGGAAATGGCCACTGACAGTGCAAGGTCCACGAATGGGTTGAGTTAGTAGGCTAGGATCCAAGTTTCTCGTAAATCATGTGGGGGTAACAAGGTTAGCGGCAGTGATGATGTTGCGGGACCATCCAGTAGGTGTTTGCAGAGAAAATGGGGAGTGATAGATGATATAATGATATTAAAGGCCTAAGTTTAGTGTGATTCGACTTATTGTAGAAGTGGATCTTGGTGGTGAAGGCTCGAGTTCGCCAGAGTTAATAGCAAGTGGTGTATGGCTTCCAGTTCTCTGTGTTTACAAAGTGAATGAAATGAGAGAAATGAGAGATGAAAAATGAGGGGGAAGAGAGTGATGAGAGAGAGGGTTCGAGAGAGTCCAAGAGTATTGGGGGAAAAGGAAAACACAAGAAAGTGGGGAGTGAGCCCTACAGCTCACAACACAACACACACACAAAATATCTCTACTGAAAATTACCAAATTACCCTTCACGTTCGTAAGGCCGTAAAATCTTCATCTTGGCTTCAATTTTGATTCCACTTACGCCCACACATTCTTAACGATGAGTACTACAAGGATACACCAAGGAAACAGATCTTACGTGACATGATAAGACGGTCAACAAAGATCAACGTTTTTGCTTCAAAAGGCATTTTTGTAAATTCACGCTTTAAAATTATAAAAACCGTAATATATTGGGACGGGCCATTACAATTTCCATACATGTCTAGTAAACTCATCAACAAAACTAACACAGTATATATACCCTTCTATATACCTAGTTGGTGAAGGACCCCAAAGATCTAAGTGAACCTTTTGAAATGGAAAACTACATGTATTTGTCCTATCTGGAAACACTTGTCTTGACATTTTGCCAAAAATACAGAAAGAACATACATGTTATTGAATATCTACTGTATTAACTATATTTGACCACTTCATCATTTCTGAAAGAACTTCATAGCCTTTGGTGCCAAATTGTAGACTTCACTTTGTGACCAAGTAATGCTACTGATTGTTGAACTGGAGAAGATAAAGCCCTTGGAAACATCTTCAGTGGAATCTGAAACAACTCACCATCCTCACTCCTTCCTTGGTATATTGCAACTTTGGTTACCTTGTCCTGCACATAAAAGTTCAAATCATTACATATGAACTAACTAAATTATCTATACATAATTGTTTGACAGAGAGTAGATTGACAATTATAGTTGGCACATGTAAGAAATTTCTTAGAATCAAAGAGTAAGGCAAAGGTTTTTAAATGTGTGGAACCAATATGTTTGATTAGCAAACCTTCACCATTGCCAATTGTGATCTTGTCATTGCCTTCATATGGAGTAACTTGCTACTGTGAATTGATGTATGTAGTAATGTGATGTGAAGCTCATGTGTCTAGAATCCAACAATCATTGGGTAAAAATGTTTGTGGAGCTTGAGCTTGCATTGCAGTGAGAAAATGAGCAGGTAATGTCCCTTGATAGGTAAAATTATTTCTGTTATGACAGTCTAATGCACTGTGTCCTTTCTTGCCACATATCTGACATTCCATTATTTGTCCCATTAAGCTTGGTCGAGTAAATCATTTCCAGCAATCAGGTGTTGTATGTCCTCTGCAGATTTGACATTCAGGCACTATATTAGTTCTTGTCTCAGTGTTACCAAACCAAGAGTGCTAGTTTCCTCCATTTGACTTTCCCCCAGAATTACCACCTCTATTATTTCCATAGTTTGGTGGTCTATAATTTCCATTCCCATTAGGCTTAGAACCATAGTAAGGTCGAGGAGTATTGGTATTGAATTGCCTTGGATTATTGTTTGTCCCAACAAAACCATAAGCATTTGTAACCTTATTATATCCTTGAATCTGAGATTGTGGTAAAGGAAATGGATGAGCAAACATCACTGGAACCCGAGAAAGAAATGGTATCTATATTGAACTAGGAACATGATATGACATCTGTGCTGAATTTGAAGATAATGCTCTTTGATTATAATTTCCTCCAAAAGTGAAACCTGCATTTAGTATCTGTGTAATAGTTCCTCCAGTAGTAAAGGGTACATTATCAAAGTTGCTAGAAGAGCCTTGAGCTATTAAAGACTGAGAACTTGAACCAGTAGTCCCATGCATATACAATCCAGCAATATTTGGAGACAAACTGTTGATAACAAAATCAGCTTCTTTTTCTACACATAACAACTATTCTCGAAATTCTCTTAGTGACATAGTTGCATCTCTTGTAAAGATTACAGTCCTTATAACAAAATATTCTCTTGGCAAGCCTGACAATGCAACAACAATGAAATCATTGTCACTAACTACTTCACCAACAATTAACCGGTCTTTGATATTTCTAAGCATAGACAAGTATTAATCAATTGAACTTCTTCCTTTTTGCATAGTCTAAAATTTTGTCTTGAGAGTATTAACTCTAGCTTTTGAGACATATGCATATCTATCTTGCAAATTGACATAAGCTTCATTTGTAGTTTTAGACCCTAATATATGGTCAGTGGACTCATCTGACAAAGTGGCAATCAACAAACTCAGGAAAGCAAGATCCACAAATTCCCATTCTAAGAATGCATCAGAAATTGTATTAGTGACTCATTGATCAGCACTAATGAAAAACATTGTTAGACACTTAACAGATCCATCAAAATGACCAAACAACTTATACCCTTTGAGTACAGAGGTAAACTTAAACACCCACTTTGCAAAATTCTTATCATTCAACTTTATTGTCAACATGCCTAAAAGGCTTTCAATTTTCACAGATGGTGATGAAATTGTTTCAATCTTTATCACAAAAACTTCAAGAATCTTCAACCAAGAAATATAGTAAGCAACTATGGACCCAATACTTCCCAAGAATTGAAAAAAAAAAATAAAAAAAAAAAACAATCAAGAAAGCCGAACCAACAACTGAATCAAGAAATGGCTTCGTGCCCACTAATGCATTCCAAGAATCAAGAATCAACCAACAATGGCTTCGTGCCTCCAAATAGAAAATTTTTCAAAACTGTTCTAAAACACTGAAACAAAATACTACCCAGAACAACTGAAATCACAAATCATACAAATGCTGAAGAAATACCCAAAAAAACTATACAACGCAATCAGATCGGGGAGAATTTGGAATATTTCACCTAAATTTTCCAGAAATAAGACCAGCACTTCGAAACCTAAAACACCATTGATGCAGTAGTAAGAGATCACCAGATGCAGAATCGAGAAATATAGCAGACCATAAAACCTCACAGCGGAATCATTGGCTTGATACCATCTTAACAATTATGAATTGAAGAGAATTGAGCTATGCTAATTAAGAAATGAAACATAAAATGCAGAAGGAAGTATAAGAAAAAGATGAAAGGAAGAGAGAAACTGAATATTCTTGTGTTTATTGCTTTGTAACGATAATGAGCTATACAGCATTTCTTGCAATTGATGACTCAACACTCTCTCTCATTCCAGCTCACTTAACAAACTAACTAATTCTTGACAACTCAATTAACTTGTAACAAACTATAGCTGACATGGCATGAAGGTACATACTAAGCTATCATACATCCTCAGCCATTACCAAGTTTGCCCTATCCACGTGAATTTTTTTCTATTATTTTCTTTAAATAAAACTTAGAATTTCATAGCAAAGATATGGTAGAGATGTACAAAGAGAATTTTTTTTTTTTTTTCTTGTGTTTCCCTCCAGCCGTTAGCATCCTAAGTGTAAGACATGGAGGCAATAGTCAAGTTGATTCCAAACTATAGTTGGCCGTTTTGCAACTAGTAGATACAGGGGATGAAGCTTGTTTGTTAAGTATTGAGCTATCACTATTGGGCTCAACGGAGAATTAATGGTAATTTTATTTTTTTGGCTTAAATCGTAATATACTTCACCACAAGGGTTTAAATTTGAATATATATATTTTTTTACGGGGTCTACCTTCCAACTATCCTATTATCACAAAGGCCATTTATCCAATTAGATCTAAATTTCATATTGAATTAAAATGCAAATGTGATTGGTGCCAATTTGGTGCAAAAGGTTGGTGTGCCTAGCATTATTTAGAATACATAGGTTTTGGGGTGGATAAATTAGTGGGCTTGAACGTGTATAAAATGTGTTGGGCCAGCTTAATCATTTTGAGCACTATTTAGTACATCATGCACCAAACAAATGGGTGTGTACTATTTGTCGTGTTCGATCTCTTATACGAGTTGCTAAACGAGGCTTGAAACTTGAAATGATACATTGTTACTATATTTAGTCTACTGGTGTCCCTCCCTTTAATTGTTAATAGGAAGCCTTAGAGTCGATTCCCTTAGATAAAAAATTCAATACTAAATTATGGTTGGTTTATTGTTTGGCTTAGTACAAATTTTAATCCTCTAATGTTATATCAAAACTGCCATATATCAATTGTATATTAAGGTACAAGTTTACACTGCGCTTCTAAATTAACCTTTTTATCAACAAAATTCTACTCATAGGATCTAATGGTGTATTCTACTCTATGGGGATGGGATTGGGTTGGGCTATAAAATGATTCAACTATTAACTAGGTATCTAACGCAATAGAAATATAAAAGAGTCATCATCATCCATGTAAGGTAAACCTTATATCTCTCATATACAAGTGAAAATTAATACTATTAGACTGCAATACTAGTTCGTGCCCAAAGTAAGTGTTGAATATACTTAAAAAATTGTTGAGTTCAAATAGTAGATAAAAGAACACAACAACTAAGAGCAACTCCAACGGGCATGATACCCCGATGGACCGATGACTTCCAAGACCCAATTGCCCCAGCAATTGCCTCCAACCCATGAGGGCAACTGGGGAGGGGGCCCGAGCGAGAAGCTTGGCTTGAATTGCTGGCCCAAGAGCCCGAGGGCCAGGTGACGCCAGGCTGATGTTAGGGTAACGTTAGGGCAACATCAGCCACAATATAAAATTAATAAAAATATAAAATATTAATAAAAAAAGTAAAAAATTAATAAATTAATAAAAAAATGTAAAACCCAATAAGCTTCGAACTCAACGACTCTCGTTGGAATTCGTCGCCGAGGCTGATGATACACCCACAGACAAATGGCAGAGACTAAGCCCAAATGTTTCAACTCGAAACACATAAAAAACCAGAGAATAACTCAAGCAATTGAAGTAGGGCAACAACCTCACTTGGGTTTGAGCAATAGAAGCTTGAAGCTCTCGACCTCAATGGTGAAGCACCCAAACGGTGCTCTGATGATGCATGCAAGGATATATTCGAGTTCCTCTCATCTAGGGGATTGAGATTTCAGAGTTTTTAGTTTGATTTGCTTCGGTTTCGAATAAGAGGAAGGATGAGAGCTTTCGGAGTTGTAGAAAGAGAATGAGAGTGTCGAGAGATTAAAGATAGAGAGAGAAGTTTCAGAAATGAGGGGGAAAGGTTACGTCGGTAGAGAGAGTGGAAGAGCGAGAGCTAAAGAGATGTGGAGATTATAAATAAAATATTTTGTATTATTTTATATTTAAAAATACTAATATTTTATTGCACATTGACAGGGCTATTCAGTGTAGGGATGAAGATGCAAAAGGCAGTTACTGTTCATTAAGGGCAATTACTATTTACTAGGTGGATTAAATAGTGAATGGCCCTAGGGGCCTTAGCAACGGTGTAGTTGCTCTAAAAGATGGTGTCTCAACAAACTGATTCATATAAGTGAGATTAAATGCTAGAATCAGTTGTAAATAAAACAAGGGAGCTGATTTCAACTTAGTTCCATATTAATAAATCAAAACGCTACGATAATGATAATTAATGCCATGTCAATCATCTCAAAGCCTTATACAATTTAGGGGTGGGCAAAAGCCAGTCCAAAATTAAAGGGACATGACCAAACTAATTTCGAAATAAAACGAGGCGGGAGATGCAAATTCGATTGGTATCCGGATCAAGGCATCGGTATCCTTTAAATTGATAATTGCAACCTACAAAAACATATTCTTTGGTACGAGGTTCCAATTTGTCTGTGGTATAAGCACCTAAGTGCGTGTCACATACACAACCAAACGTATGAAGGAATGACAATTTGGGATGAAGACCAAACAACCGAAAATAGGGACTAGACCAACCTAACACCGAGCAGGGGAAAAGATTAATTATAAAGACAACGGTAAGAGCGATTTCAACCCAAAGGGAGGGTGCGAGATTGGCAGTGTTTAGAAGGAAAGGAGTGACAGTGGAGATGTGTCGGTGTTTGCGTTCGGCTAGGTTATTTTGTTCAAGAGTGTAGGACACAATATATTAGATGCCATATTATATAGGGATTCCAAGTGCATGAAAACTTCCAATTTGGCCCACATAGAGAAAATTCAAGAGTAACAGCTATAATCATCTGTAAATAAGACACAATAATGAAAAGGGAGCTTTAATAAAACACCCCTGGCACTGTTTACTTTTAACGAAAAACCACTTTTTTACCTTTAACTGTCACTATTCATTATACCTTCAAAAATGACTTTTCATTAAATAGACAGAGTAGAGCACATTCAAACATTAGAATGAATCAAATAAAATAAAAGCAGTACAATACTTTATTGGAATAAAAAAGTAATTTGTGTGACTTAGAAAGTGCACATGCCTTACAAAACGCCTTATTTAATTGAGACCTAGAACCGAAAGACAACTTAGATAAAACTTCGGAAGACGATGACCAAAGAGGGAGTGCCACAAGGAGGAAGAGACAGCATGGAAAGCAGACGGATGGGATGGAGACACAGGAGACACGGGATAAAGATGACCTTCACAACAAACCTTGAAACAACAAAGAACTAGTGTAAAAGTCAGAGGTCATTTGACCAAAATGATGAATAGTAACTGTTACAAAATTATCTTTAGTAAACTGAGGAGAGAAGATTTTCTTTAAGAGAAGGAACATATAAGACATTATTTAACTTGAACTAATGAGAACCTAAAGTAATAGAAAAAGACCCAGTGTGAGTGATAGGAAGAGAACCCTCGTCACCAATGAGAACAGATTCGTTACCGTAGTAGGAAAATGAGTCATGGAAGCAACTTCATTGTTGATCATGTGGTGGTGAGTGGCGCCCATATCAAAGTACTAGGTAGGGTTATTAGCAGCACCAGAGGAAGGCATCGTAGCATGCAAAAGGAAGAGCGGGGCAGTGCAGGCAAGCAGAGATGTGATGGCCAGGAGAGTTGTAAAAATAACACCACAAATCTGGATTTGCATCGAGAATACCAAATTAGGGAGATTAAAACGCCACTGGTTGGGCTGCCATGCCAACCATCGCGACCACCACCACAGTGTCCACCACAACTACCTCGACCTCAGCCACATGGACACTAATTGAAACCATTGCGCATCTGGTTCATGTGACGTGGTTGTTGTTGCAGCTGCAGATGAAGAAGGTCGTGGGCTTGAAAGACAATATATTGCTGCTGTCGTTGGGAAAGTAAGGCCAGCTGGCTCTACTTTTATTTAGGCCTTAAATGTCATGAGGCGAAGTCTGGCAAATAATGAGAATTAGTTACAGCAGTGACAAAAATTGAGTAATCTGGACCAATACCTTTATAGACAAAGCTCACCAAATTATTATTAGAGACAGATTGATTAATAGTAGCAAAAGAGTCAGGGAGAAACTTAGCATGTGTGAAGGTAGTCTAATATGGAATGGGAGCCTTCATAAGTGATTGCAGTAGAAACCAGAGATTGGTGGCATTAGTAAGCAAAGCCTGAGAAAAATATGCATGGATACATTTACAGATGACCTAAGAGGAGTTTTTACCAATAGTGAGTGACAAAATAGGCTCGGAAAGGGTGGAAGCCAAATAGCTAACAACCGTTTAATCAGTTTGAAACCTCATAGTGAAAGCCGGATTCGATATAGCAGACTTATTGTCAGAGGAAGAAAGAGTGGCGGCAGGGGCCGGATTAGTGCTATCCACGTAGCCAAATAAATTGTAACCAATAAGAAACGTCTTCATCTAACCAAACCAAAAGTGGTGTTTGGGATTGGTGAGTTTCAGAAAGTGAGCAACGTTAGGACTGGAGTGAGAGGGTCGAATGCTGGAAGAGGAGGAAGAAGCTTGAGTGGCCATAGGTGAAAGAAAAAGGAGGGGTTACAACAAAAGGGAAAAATTTTGGAAAAAATAACTTGGGGGGAGGGCTAGGGTTTGAGAAAGAAAGAGAATGGTATGCTTTGACTAGGAAAGGGAAACCTAAACGATTGATACCATATAGAATTGTAATTGTATTGCTTATATTGATCTCACAAAAATACAAATATATACGAGTCAAGTGACTTGGAGTACAAGTAAACCCAGACTCACAGGGATTTATAGAACCTAGCCCATGAGAATCTTAATTGGATTCTCCTACAATAATAGTTTTTTTGTAGTCGACTTCGCGTTGGGCTTATTCCTTAAATCCATCTAGAGGAGCTCATCCTCATCTAGGTCATCGTGGTTGCGAGTTGGGAGGGACCTCGAGTTGAAAAGAGATTATGGTGCATGGTGGTCAAAGTAGGGAGAGAGTCCTCGAGTTAGGAGAGAAAAGTGAGAGGCGGAAACGGATGAGGTAACTTATTCTTTTTCCAAGGAATGAATTTAGAAACCAAAAACCCATTACGTACTTTCAAAATTCCATAAAAAAAATGCATGAGTCATGTTAGTCCATTCCCACTCATTCAAGACATGGTATTTGTTATAAGAAACTATATATTAGATATCTCATTTCTATCTCAATCACTTGTGTCATAATCTTAAGTCCCTCACTCCAACACTTTTCAGCATCCCTCCATTATCCCCATTCCATTTCCTAACATTAATTTTTCATCCTCATCTCCTAATACCTTTGAAAACCATACTGTTACTCAGTCATACCCTACATCATATGATGATTTTGTCTCTGCTCAAAGTTCTACATCTGTGGATACAGTTCGACAGTCCTCAGAACAATCTAAGATTCATCCTGATGTCACAGTTTCTCAAGTTCCAGAATTGCAACATGTTTCTGTTTCTCAAAATAATACACATCCGATGCAAACCAAATCAAAGTCTGGTATTTTCAAGAAAAATGTTCTTATTACTCAGGCTCAATCCCATTCAATCAAAGAACCACAGTCTTATAAAGTTGTTGCTAAGTCTGTTGAGTGGAGGAATGCTATGGAAGAGGAAATGGCAGTTATGGTTAAACAGAAAACATGGAAATTGGTCCCTCTTCCACCTCACAAAAATTTGGTTGGTTGTAAATAGATCTATAAGATCAAAACCAATCCAGATGGCACAGTTGCTCAATACAAGGCCAGGTTGGTGGCCAAAGGTTTTTTCCAAGAAGCAAGCCTTAATTATTATGAAACTTTTAGCCCTATGGTTAAGCTAACCACAGTTAGACTCATGTTATCTTTAGTTGCAACAAAAGGATGGAAATTAAAACAACTCGATGTCAAAAACACTTTTCTGCATAGTTTTCTTGATGAAAAGGTGTATATGTGTTAGACCCAAGGCTTTATTGATCTTGATCACCCTGATTTTGTGTGCAAATTGGAAAGATCTCGCTATGGTCTCAAACAAGCTCCTCAAGCTTGAAATGGACATTTTACCAAGTTTCTTCTCACTTTGGGTTTCAAATCCTCATATACTGATCCTTTTCTTTATGTGAAGCATGATGGACAATCCACGGTTGTGC
The DNA here is from genome assembly GCA_963580275.1 of Crataegus laevigata. Lineage (NCBI taxonomy): Eukaryota > Viridiplantae > Streptophyta > Magnoliopsida > Rosales > Rosaceae > Crataegus > Crataegus laevigata. Next base: position 6,088,316 of record OY756938.1, read on the forward strand.
TATTATTGTATGTTGATGATATTATACTCAGCGGTGATGATGAGACTCAAGTTCAAGTTATGATCAATCAATTAACAAATGAATTTGATATAAAGGATTTAGGACTTCTCCATTATTTCCTTGGCCTTCAAATTGAATATCAACCTCAGAGTTTACTTATGCATCAGTCCAAATATGTTTCTGATTTACTCCAAAAGACCAACATGATGGATAGCAAGCCTTATACCATTCCTCGTCATCCAAATCAAAAGTTACTCAATCATGACAGTTCTTTATTTTATGATCCAGGTCTTTATAAGAATATTGTTGGGGCTCTTCAGTATTTAACATTTACACGACCAAATATTGCTTATTCAGTAAATCAGGTCTACAAATTCATGCACTCACCTCTTGAAAATCATTTTGTTGTTGTTAAACACATTTTGCGATATCTCAAAGGTTCCATGTCTCTTGGCTTATGTTTTTAAACCTGGAACGTTGGATATTAAAGCCTACACAGATGCCGATTAGGTGGGTGATCCTAATGATAGGAGATCCACCACAGGTTTTGTAGTGTTTCTGGGTTGTAATCATATATCATGGAGCTCTAAGAAACAACACACTATTAGTAGATCCTCTACAAAAACTGAATACCGAGCTATGGCTACCACAACTGCAGAGGTGGTTTGGTTGCAACAGTTGCTCAAGGATTTGCATCTTCCTTGTTATGCAATTCCTCTTCTTCATTGTGAAAACATCCACTAGTAGAAAAAACACTTTGCACGACGTAGGTACCTTCGTCGTGGAAAGTCAAAAAATCATTGCCAAAGGATTTGCGCGACGCAACCTTCGTTGCCTAAAAACCGTCGCGCCAAGGCCGTGACAATAGAGTTTGCGCGACGAAGATATAACTTGCGTCGCGCAAAGGGTCTTTGCGCGACGCACTATCTACGTTGAGTAAAGTGTCTTTGCGCGACGCATGACCTACATTTGCACGACGCAGAACCTACGTCGAGCAAAGTGTCTTTGCGCGACGCATGACCTACGTCGTGCAAAGTGACCTTGCGTGACGTGACCTAGTCGAGCAAACCTTCTTTTTTTTTTTTGTAATAGTTTTGGTCAAAACTATTTTATTTTTTTTTGATAAATATTGTAATGAAATTATAAAGAATAATTAATTAACCAAGCAAAAGTATTTAATTATAAAATATATAAAAATGTACATACAAGATGTCCAAACAAAAAAGAAAAAACTACAAGTGAACTAGCTAACTACTGAGTATCGGGAGGGTGAGGTGGCTCTGAGGTCGAAGGTGGATCAAGATGAGGTGTTGGTAGCGAGACTTGTAGGCCGGCCGTCTGTATGGCTCGTGCAAAGTCTCTTAACTGCGCCTTCATCTGATTGCCCTCGGCTCTCATCTCTTCCCTCATCTCCTCCCTCATATGCTCCCTGATCTGCTCGCTCTCGACCCTCATCTGTTCCCTAATCTGCTCGCCCTGGGCCCTCATCTGCTCTTTTTGGATCGCAACCTTGCCCCTTAAGGTTGTCACTTCCTCCATCAATGTATCGACCTGTACTGTGTTTAATCTGGAAGAAGAGGCACCCGTCACACGAATCCGCGATCTCCCCATACCCCGAATAACCTGGCCATGACGACGACCAAGGTTCTGATCCAGGACTTGAGTCATGATCCGAAAACCAGCATCCTCTGGTACCATGACGTCCTCGATCGGAGTCTTCGAGGGAATCTGCGATGCTGCTTCTTGGAGAACAACAGTGCTCTTTTCCACCATAATATCCTATAATAATAAAGAAAAAACATATAATGTTTAATAACAAAATATAAATAATATTTGAACGATTCATACTTATAAGAATAATAATAATAATTACATATACTTACATAACACTGGTTAGCAATTTCATTACCAGGTCGAACGTAAACGTCCTTGAACATGTCGATCTCTGGGAACTTAGAACCCTCCTAAAGAAAAAGAAAAAACATTAAGAAAATTTTATTAATCAATAATAATAAATAAATTGTATAAAATTTCAAAGTTAATATAGTTTTACCTCACGTCGTTCCTCAAGCCTATACGAAAAAGGCTTCGAACCAGAATGGTGAAGAAGTGTCTTTGACTCACGAGCTTTCTGGCCAGCAGTAGATTTCTTCTGTTACACAATATACATATTAGTACAACTATTTGAAATAAATTAATAAAAAAATCTTTAAAAAATAACTGAAACAATAATAAAATATTATTAAAATATTATGTACATACCAAAAATTTTGGATTTGTAAAATGGTTGCAGAGCCACTCCCAATTCTCTGGCCGGTCCCTCAACTCGCTTAGAACATGTAAGCAAGCAATCTCCAAATTATCCCATTTCTTAAAATGATTGTGAAAATTGTTCTTCCATTGTTTGTACCGGATTGCTAATTTCTCCTCTATGTAGGCCATGGCCTCGGGAGATATGTCATCAAAATCATAAATGAGCTACGAATATGAAAAATAATAAAATAATAGTAAGAAATTGCATAATATTAAAGATAATATATTTTAGTTGTTAATAGTTGTAAACAAAATTAAAAAAATGATAAAGGCTAAAAATTAATATACTAACCGACAACTTGTCTCGCACCCGTTTCTTGTTGTCCTCGGAAATTTCTGCCCAAGACTTCGACTGAAAAGGACAATTGTCTCGAACAACAACACCACAGCTTCCTGCGATGAAGCTATGCTGTTGTGAGGTAGCCGCTCCACGATGTTGCGAGTCATACACAATCTTGATCTTGGAGGCAGTCTGATATACATTCTGGTTCTGCTTCAGCATTCGACTAGGCCGCATGGTATTTTTTTTAGCTGGCCAAAAATACTTAAATGGTGAAAACCCTAAGCTTAAATTTGTACAAAAAATTCGACACAACCTCCCCTAATAGTATAACATTTCCCAAAACCTTAAAACAATAAAATAACAGTAATTCACAACTTGCAACACATTTTCACAATCCAACATATTTTCACCATCATAAAAATAATAGTTTTAAAATGAAAAAAAAATACAACGTAGTGAGAATTAGAAAAAAAGGTATCTGGCTGGGAGGCCTCACCCTCGACTCTAGATGCCAAGGAAGTGTGATCAGAAGGCTCCGGCTTGCAGCGGCGTCAATGAGGCTGCCGTGCACTGAGCGACTGAACTGACACTGATGACGTCGATGAAACGGGCACCTGAGACGCCGTAGAAGTAGCCTCAGCAAGGGGTGTAGGCTCTTGAATCAATGGAGCACTCACGGGTTGAGCAATATATGCTGATAATGCGGGAGGCGCATTGGTCACACTCCAACGACGAGTTTTAGGGTTTGCAAATATTTTCATAATTCTCTCTCTATTGAGTTTAATAATTCTTTAAATAGTATAGATGGCATTATGCAACGTTTTCATTGAAATTCGTCAAGAATAATTTTGATTACTATGGATAGATAAAATTATCCATGCATATGTTAATTTTGACTACTTAATTATTTGGATAAATATTATGATGTTTTGCATGAGTAATTTTATAACCACTATTCGTTTTTTCTAGTTCTATACTTGTTTGAGGCCCCTCCTCACAAGGTCAATTGCTTAAAAAAAAGGACAAAAAAAAAAACTTGCGTGACGTAGGCACACATGCGTCGCGCAAAACGCAAAGATATTTTGTGGGACGCACGTGTACCTACGTTGCGCAAAGCTGTTTTGCGCGACGCACGTGTGCCTACGTCGCGCAAGTTTTTTTTTTTCTTTTGTACTTTTGCTTATGAGTACAAAATAAATGCTGAAATACGTTAGCCATTATCTGAAGAATTTAAAAGTTAGTAACACAATATTTTTCAAAGCACATTTACTAGTTAAAGTATTGTTGGAACTACCTAGTGTATAGAGAAAAAGAAAATCAACAAGATAGTTATCTCCTTTGATATTGCAATTTCAATTTCATAAATTAATCACATGAAGGATCTACATATTATTAATTTAGTTTACATCATGTTTAAGAGCAAGGGAAGGAATGCAATCGAAAAAACACAAAGAATTGATATCAATTCAAACCTGATGTGGTAGACGGTTTTGAAGAGAGATGGGAGATGGAGGTAGCTACTGCAACTGGGTTTGCAGTTTCTGCCTCCCAAACTGATCAGATGAAAGAAAAAAAGTCATTGACTTTGCGCGACGCATGTGGGCATGCGTTGCGCAAAACAGTTTTGCGCGACACTAGTATTCGTCGCGCAAAGTTGTTTTGCGCGACGCATGCCCACCTGCGTCACGCAAAGTCAGGAAAAAAACGGTAAATCCTTTTTGGTTTGACACCAAGCCGTTTTGTGCAACGCCGTCCTTCATCGCGCAAAGTCTGTTTGCTCAACGTTTTGTGTATGAAAGAAAAAAAGTCATTGACTTTGCGCGACGCATGTGGGCATGCGTTGCGCAAAACAGTTTTGCGCGACACTAGTATTTGTCGCGCAAAGTTGTTTTGCGCAACGCATGCCCACCTGCGTCATGCAAAGTCAGGAAAAAAGCGGTAAATCCTTTTTGGTTTGACACCAAGCCGTTTTGCGCAACGCCGTCCTTCATCGCGCAAAGTCTGTTTGCTCAACGTTTTGTGTTCTACGTCGCGCAAACTAACTTTGCGCGACAAAATTTGCTTCGTCACGCAAACATGTTTTTGTACTAGTGATCTCTGCCATGACATTGGCCACAAATCCAGTATTACATTCCAAAGCTAAACATATAGAAATTGACTGTCATTTCTCACAAGAACATGTTCAGCAAGGTTCAATTTTGTTGCAGTTTGTCACTTCTGCTGAACAGCATGCTGATATTTTTACCAAAGGATTGTGTTTTCCTTTGTTTAGCTCTCATTGTAACAGTCTTATGCTTGGTTGTTCCTCGCATAAGCTTGAGGGGGAATGTTAGGATATGCCATGTGTCACAAATGTATTGGAGGCTCTTGGAGTTGGTTATAGGTGTGTTGTATTTATAAGACGAGTAGGTCATAATTGTAATGTAATGAAAAATTGAAATTTTCTCTCATCTTTCTCTTTCTAAGTTTGCTTTGTCTCTTCAATGCTTTTCCCTCCATTACTTCTCTGCATTACATACAGTAGCATTGTTATCAATTATTAGTGGCCAATTAACAGCAAGCATTAAAAACAGTAATGAACACTCAATATGGAATTATAGTAAGAAATTAATATAATTATAAACTTCAAGTATCTATAGCTAGGCTACATCTTAACCCTAGCAAAAGAAAATGAGTTCATAATAAGTTTAAATAAAAATATGATATAATCCGAAACATGGAAAGCATACACCTAAATTCCAACTCAGTCGCTTGACTCACTTCCGTGGCAAAGTTATGAATTCGAACTCCAGTTTATTCCACCTTGTTCTCAGCCTCTCTCCCTCTCTGTATGTGTACCTGTAGGTGCTGGGAGAGTCCCTCAATATTTGTGTGTTCGCCTGTTTAATGTGGATAATAATTTAATTCATTGAATTTTTTTTTAACAGATAATGGACAGTCTTCTATTTCTAAGTCTGTTTTAAACGCCCTGAGCATTATAGAAATGGACCAGCATTTTGGAAAATAAGAGTTTGTGGTTTTAGCGGCAAAGTTTGATTATTTACTGTGTGTTGCTCTCTTTATATTTACACAAGTGGGCTTTTAGAGTCGTAATTTATGCACCTTCATCATCTGGAAAAATTTCATCTCTGCTCTGTTTGCATTTCCAGCTTCAACATCTTCGACATGTAAACCTGCCTCATTTGGTTGCATGTCTCCTATTTCACAAACAGGTACTACTACCGCTGAACAAACTACCACTTCCTCTGGTGGGTCTACAAATCTCTTTTCACAAGAGCTTATGCTACTGTTACATATATACAGCTGTATCTATCTTTTCTTTAAATTGTTGAAGGTTTTTTTATTTCACCGCTCTTAATATTTATGGAGGCCATATACTTTTGAGTGGTTAAATTCGTGCCCATAACCTTGCTTTGATAGGGTTTTGGTCTCACCCTTCTCATTAGTGCTAGTTTAGTGTGTTAAACCTCACATCAAGGACAATAAGATGTTTCTGTATCTGGCATTCACCTTGTTCCTTTTCTTCCAGGTAAAAGGGGGTGGCTTACTTGAATGCGAAAATGACCAAAAGATGAGGATGATATTTCTAATGAACAGTTAATCTCTATTCGTTTTTTCCAGCACGATCTAAAACGAATTATGTGCTCACATTTTACTGCAATTTTTTTGTTTTGCAGCTCACTTCTTGTTTTTCGTTGTCACAGGCACACAGGCAAAACAAGCAGACGAGGACTGCATTTGAAGAAGAAAGAAGCATTGCGTAATGATGCCTCTTACAAGTAGCATTACTTAAGTGTTTCTTGTTTGCTGAAATTGATGTAACAAGTTTGAAAATGTGACCAAATGGTAAGTTTGCAGTTCTGTTCCTTCAGTACACTTTCTTTTCATGTTGGTAATTGAGTTTGACAACTACAAATATCATGGGAATTAAAATAACTTGCTAGAATCCGAAGATTACTACATGATAAAAATATTAACCAGACCATATTACTACATGTCAAATATCATGGGAATGTACAAATATCGATTACATCTTCTTTAATATGATCCCATAGTACTGCTACACACAAACAATAAGTGAAATTTTGGTATGGCTATATGTATCAAGAGTAGTTCTTTCACTGAATAACCTATGAATGACGGTCGGAAATGCCTAACCTAGTAGGGTACATAATTTTATTGGGGGCACGTGAAAGAATTGATTTGCCAGCAAATGCTAGCTTGTAGGTTAAAAATGGTAAAACGCAAAGAATTGCATTGATTATATGGATATGATCTCATCACCCCAGCACAGATGAGGCATAAAAAAGAGGATCCCAACTACCATTAGCTCCTCCCCAATTGCTACTGTCACAGTGCAAAAACTGGTGCTGATTTGAGCACCAAGCACCACCACCATTACAATCAATCTGTGACAGATGTTGCGTGCCCGCCGCCATCACTTTAGCATCGGCAATGCTTGCAATTGGCAACCGAGGCTCCATAACGCATTGTTCTGGTACATACGGCATGTTGTTATTCGACCACGTGGACCAATTAGGCACTTGCTCATATGCTGCTTGACTCTCATTAGTCCACACCATGTTTGGGTTTGATGGTGTTGGACAAGGGTGAACCTGACGCTGCCACTGATTTTCTAACACAATTGGGTCCTCCTTGTGCGGGTTCACGAATCCCGCCGCCGCACCACGTAGACTAACTGACTCCGGTATCGTCCCACTAGTTCCTTAAGGCAGTTGTGGGTTATCCCCTTACCATTCTGCAACTTAGCTCTAAGTGCACCCAGCAACCCATCAGCTTCCACCACATTCCCACACACCGCCTCAAACGAAAACGGCTCCACAATTTCCTCCACGCCCCCGGCCCCAGCACTCTGTGGCAGCTCAAAATTGGTTCGGGCGTTGACACCGCGGAGCGCTCGAGCAGCTATACAAAAAAAAAAAAAAAAATCAACCAATGATTTCATTTTTTTAACGCGGTTAAACCAAACAAACAATTATCGAAAATTACAGCGCCGGGTTATAGAATCAAAGTGTTTACCGTCTGGTATTCTGGGTATTTCCCGGCCTTTTATCGTCTTTTTCGACCGACAAAGCACCGACATATCGTATGCAATGACGCAACGAAAATTACAATAAAAATGGTGGGAAAATTATTGCTGACCATTTCTCCAGTCATTTTAATCCTCCATCGTTAAAAACAATTGAAGCCTGCAGGACTGGGACGGCGACGTTTTTGTCACCTTGTTATCTGTCGGCTTCTTCGACTCCCGGAATCTTCAGCTTACCCATGATTATAAATCCACGAGCAATCTGTTATCGGAGGGTTTCAATCAGAGACTGAAGAAAAACGACGAAGGTTTTATAAATGGCTTTGCGGGAGCAACGATGAGTCGATATTTTATTACATATTTTACCCTATTTTTAGTTTTAATTTAGTTTTTTTGTGAGAAGTTTGATACTTTGATTTATATTCTTAATATAGGACTTTCGACTTTTTCTGGAACAAAATATGGTCAAATGGATGAATTTTGGAGTAATTCCAGTTGGAGGACGTTCGTGAGTCTGTTGACTTGATTGTATCAAAATATCAGATTTTTCTACCTAGCGGTTTAATTGTGGCGATGAAATAAAGAAACAGCGCGCAGTGCTGTCAAACTGACGTTTTGGGCTTATTTGGGCTTTTTGGCATCCAAGATGATGTCTTTTGGGTTTGAGGCATTCTACAATTATGTTTGGGACATCTCAAGCTTTAATTTTAGCCATTTTGGGCCTGTTTTTGAGCACTAAAGATCCAAAAACATGATATTCTTTGTGGTTGGGCAGATTTTCCAAAGTTAGAATAAGAATGTATTTCTTAGTTATCTTATTCTATTGTATTTCCCAATTTTTAGAAGACCTTTTAGGGTTTTATTTTCTATAGTATAAATAAGGCTTTTAGCCATTAGGGTTGAGGACGCAACATTGGAGGAGAAGAACACACAACTTTTGGATTCAAGTTTATTTTCTAGGTGTTTTCTATCCTTATTTTTAATAATATTTTGTTTATGGTTTTTCGTAACTAATTTCCGTTTGCTAGGGCGAAGCCTTGAGCCTTAGTATGAATATGTAATTTGTATTCAATTGCTTATGATGTTATGCATGCATATTTTGAATTATTGATCAATGTTTTAAACTATCTAATTGTCTTAATACTTAGCTATCATGAGGATGTTTAGATAAGTAATTTGATGCAATTTTGGTCGGAAGGTTCCCTAAAATTGATGTTGGCTTCTTGTGATTGATAATTGTAATTTCACTTAAGATGAACACCAAGTCTTAAGGGTTGCATGGTTTTTCAAAAGGGTTTTCATAAAGCATAATGAGTCTCTCATGTTCAGTTTTGATCCGAACGTCCGGACGGGTTGCATCTTAGATATACGTTCTATGTTGGAGGTTCCAAGTAGAATATAAATTAGGAAAACCTAACCTTCAAAGTTGCATGTGTAATTAATAAATAATTGGTAAAACTACATAAGATTGTTAAGGGGATGGCGGAACCCTAGACTTTTACAATTTGATTTTCAAAACGTTTTCTTTTGTTTTCTTTAGTTTGCTAATTTCTTTAATCATTTTTATTAAATTCGTTTTTGTTATTTAAAATTCCAAAATCAACATTTTCCAAATCTTGTTTTAAAATAGTTAATTAAGAATTAGTTTAAATACAAATTATTCATTCAATTCCCGTGGAAAACGGCATTGCTTGAGTTGCTATACTACAATAACCTTGTACTCTTGCAAGTATTTTATGTGATTTTATCTCTACTTTTGCAGGTGGTAAAAATCCATATCAAGCAAAACGACGGCGTTCGGGGGAGGAAGAAGAAGTCGACAAGAGGCCACCACCGGTTCGTGGGAGTCCGGGAGACGGGTCGCGGAGATCAAGGACTCTCTACAGAAAGTGAGGCTCTAGCTCGGGACATTCGACAATGCGGAGGATGCCGCTAGGGCAGCGAGAGAAATGGACGAAATTACTGAAATTCGAGTCGCTAAGACTCAGGTACCGTTTGGTATGCAGACCGGACGGGACGGAACAGAATGGGACGAGACAAGACAGGACGGGACAGAACGGAGAGGGAGTAAAGATGCCCTCGGATGGAAATGAGGAGGAAGAAGAAAGAGATGGAGATGTTATAATTTTGTGTTCCACGAATGTGGAACGAGTCGTTCCAGGGGTGAGGCGGAATGAAAATTTACCCAAAACTCGTTCAGTGGAACAGCTCGTTCCACCCGTTTTAGGCGCACCAAACGTGGGACGGAACGCATCGTCCCGTTGTGTTCCGTTCCATCTCACGTACCAAACGGTACCTCAAGGAATGTGTGAAACTGGGGTGAGAATCAAACGGCAGAGATTTATTCTTACTTAAGTAAGATTAAGTCAACATGTGTCATAATCCGTCCCGTCCCATTGTGTCTTTAAATATTTGAACCCACCTCATATCCATTTCCTACCGCTTGAATCCGCCTCGACCAGCAGTTTCATGACCCGTTTGCCTAACCTTGATGCAACAACTTTATTCTTAGCGCATGCGTAAACAATATTAAGGCTTAATAATTTGAATAGTGGTCAGCTTTCTTTCAAAGTTTAGGCCCGTCGGAATTCAACCAACAAACAAAACATGATAAGACCAACAGTAGATTACAAGTCGCACCGCGCAGCTCAGATACCTTTGTCCTTTTCACAATATTTTACTATCAGAATTACGGACATATGACTGGAACGACACGTGTCCACGACAAGTGGTGGGGCTCCCCAGTCTCATTTGTCCCTTTAATACGTTTTGTTTACAATTTTTACTTCCGGATGCTTCGAAACACGAATAGAATAATGAAGCCCCATTAGATTAATCGCGAGGTCTAGAAGGTGGGTACGTGTCCGCTATCGTGGCCGTAGGTGATCTGGTGGATAGATGCTATTGCTGTCCCCACATGGCTCTAGACTCGAGACTCCGCACACTAGTCGGCTTGCCTCACCATCGACCGTGTGGGATTTTTTTTTGTTTGTAAAATTTAACAAAATAATAGGATATACTTATTTGAACCAAAAAAAAAAAATGATATACATTAAATTTTTATTTAGAATATATGAGGAGACCGCATGTATTTTTCTCCCACAACCCTGTTTTAGTTTAGGTCGCTTCCATTTCGCACGCTGCTACTACGGGAATTAGTTTTGCTTGATTTTTCTCTAGCTATTAAGATGTTTCAATTCGTCAGGTTGTCTCTTTGCCTGCCCATGAATTAAGTAGCAGTTCGAAAGGTTAGCCTATTCGGAAATTGTACTAGTATCAACTGGGGGTTATTACTCATTTTTGTACTTACTATTTTATTTTTCAACTATTTCTTTAATTAAAATAAAAATAATAATAGATAGTAGGAATTATCTTATCCCATTCGAAAATTTATCTTCTCATAATTATTTATGGTTGTTTATGTCTCAAACATGATCATTTGATAAAATGTGGAGGAAAGTAGGACAAATAACCGATACTAATGGAAAGGATTCCTCTTTGGATAATAGATACTATAGCCAGTGGCGGATCCAAGAAATAATATTAGGGGGTGTGCAATTTTTTTTTTAACAGAAATAGCATGCATATTGTCATTTCATCGAGTCTTGGTAGGCCTGGAGTCATTTGGAAAGGCATATTTCACGCCTGTTAATGCCTCATTTGCGTGGGTAACTAACATGTTCCAAGACTGCTCTCATATGAATGCTTAACAAAGAAACACACTTATCCTGAACACACTAACAATGTTTGATATCATTGCATCCCATTAATATGTTTGTCCAAGAATAATGATGCTTTGTTATTATCTGAGATCACCATTTCATTTACTTTGCATATTTTGACAGTTTTTTACTTGGTTTTTTTTTTCTGCCGACAATTGTAATCACAACCAACAAACAAGCCAAATGTAAATAATATTAGGACTAGACTGTAAAGAGGCAACAACTCTCTAATGCATTTTATCAAGTAGTTGAATGGCATATATGAAAGGCAACTCCAACCTTTAAAGGGGCAGCACCTAAGTCATTCATGGACATTCACCGAAGTTCGGAGGGTCAGCACCTAAGATATCCATGGACGTTCACTGAAGTTCGGGGGGTCAGCTGACCCCCTGCCCCTTAATGCATCTGCTAGTGACTATAACTGGTTTTCTTGTGATCGGTTTAATCGTTATTTTCTTTTATGGTTCGTATATTAGGTTCATCCCTCTAATAAACTGAGTAGTAGACATGAAAGCATAATCCCGAATTAGACAAGGAAAGAGGGATAAGTCCCGTTGAGTTCTTAATAATCATAATATTTTTCTTACAAGTTTATTTTATCATAACCCTTTTTTAGATTTGTTACGTAACATAGTGATAGTGGACAAATAAATATAGTCACTTTATTGAGCAATATAGACCTTCTTGAAATTAAATGTCAGAATGATATTTCAAACGACTCGCAAATGCTCAAGATGGAGCAATTTCCAGAACATCATCGTGTACTATTGTGGTTTTACTTAAGGTGGTATTATTGACACTTCAAAAATTATATTGTACACTTCGTATGAATGCGTTTTTCTTTCCAAGTATAGAAAACATAGAGTGCACTATCAGATTTTTGGAGTTCCAATACCTTTGTAAACTATAACATATATATTTAGTTTCTATACTGTGATACTCTATAAGTGAGACAGGTCATTCATGTCTTCCACGCATATTAAAATACATAAAATTGTACGTTACGTGACAAGTGTTCTTGTTACACGTAAAATTTTCAAGTCTTGTTTTTATTTCTCCCCCTCCCCCACCCAAAAAAAAAAAACAATAATGTCTCAAATAAAACATTAAAACTAAAACAAGACATTATCACTTGTACTACGACGCGGTTGTGTTTCTCTCTTTATTGTAAATGTGAGGTCTTAGAATCGGACCCTCATCCATTGTGTGGGTTAGTTAAAATGTTGACCCCAAAATAAGTGGAAAATTGTGGACTTCAAATAGAATTTTCTTATAGATAAATACACAACAACTAAAATATCTACGATAAGTTGTAAAATTTGATTCATATAGTGAGATTAAGGCTTTGTTTGGTAGTGTTTTTCTTACCAAAGCTGTTTCACTTTAAAGTTAAGCGATAAAAAAATGTTTAGTGAAAATAAAATATATTATGTTTATTTTTAAGCAATAGTCTTCAAACAGCAGCTTTTAAAAACATCATGTAGATTGCTTTCAAAAATTGACAACAATAGTCTTCAAACAACAACTTTTAAAAACATAATGTAGATTGCTTTCAATCATTAATATATAAAAATGACAGTATTTGTTCAAAAAAGAAATGACAATATTTATTCTTCTACATATATAGTACCCCTTGGATAACAAAATGACAACCACCACCTCCCACTACAACCACTAACCTTATATACCACCACCGCCACTGCCACCATCGTCATTGCCAACCCCCCACCACCTCCCACGACAACCCCTAACCTTATACCATCACCGCCACTACCACCACCGTCATTGCCAACCCCCCACTATCTTCCACTACAACCACTAACCTTATATACCACCACTGCCACTGCCACTGCCACCACCATCATTGCCAACCCCCCACCACCTCCCACCACAACCGCTAACCTTATACCATCACCGCCACTACCGCCACTGTCATTGCCAATCCTACTACCGCCACTACAACCCCCCAACTCATGATCAATCATTAGAGTTTGTTGAGAAGAAAATCAAAGGAGTTGAATTAATAGTTTAATCGATATTTTTGTAACACCCCCTCAAGTCGGAGCATAGATGTTAGGTTGATTCAAACCCATCTTGAATGGCACCAAATCAAACTGAAATCAATTGATAACAAGAAGATTCGAACACATACTTTAAGCTTTAACATCCCTCAAGTCGGAGCATGGATGTTAAGTTGATTCAGACCCATACAAATTTAAAAAAGCTTAATATCTGAATTGTTAGAAATTTTGGTTTCAACATCGATATCGCTTTATATTACTGAACCATTTCAAACCATGCCAACCTCTAATAATAAGCATCAAAATTCAATAGAGTAACTTAAGGGAATTGAGTTTACAAAACCGTAATATATACTTAATTAAATAATACAATTTTTTCTTCGTAACATTATATTATTAAATCGAAATAACACTTAGTCATGGTTCAACTTTACGAAAGTTGCTCCGAGTTAAAGGCTGGGATGGGCCAATAGATTGTAGCTGCTGGTTTTGGTGAAGCAGAAACCGGTAAGTAATACACCTATGCCTCCAAGGCTCCTCCGGTTTCAGAAAGCAGCTTGGGAGAATCCGAAACCCTAGATTTATCTAATAATATTTTACTAGAGAAGAGAATCAGCAAATGAAAGAGGTAGTAAATAAAAAAGAAGAGGGAATTACGTGTTAGATCGAGTGGGGGCATTGTAGACCTCCGCAGCCCCCACCAACACTCTCTTCATCTCAGGGTCTCCCCCACCATCATTTCCCCTCTCTTTTTTTAATTCGTTTCCCTCTCAGATATTTTTCATCCAACTCACTCGTTACACGACTCTCACCTTCTTCTTCTTCTTCTTCTTAGTCGTCAGGCATCCCCGCTCTACCCTTTCTCCTCCATCGTAGCAGATCTCCTCTTCCTCCGTTCGTCCCCTTTTCTCCGTCCGATTCTCCAATGGATTCCACCGACCTCGCGATTTCCTCAAATCACCGCGTTTCTCGGCCTGCATTCTCCTTCTTCTGTTCTATTCCATATCCTACACCTCTTCCGAGCTGCAATTTTTCTGTTTCTTGACGAATATCCGTTCGTCTTCCACGGCGAACCGTCTGTTTGGCTGCCAAGAAAACTATGAGAAAATTCGAGAATAAGCTTAAAGGGAACTGAGAAGCGAGTATCGCGTTATAATAACTTATCGTAAGCCCTACGTCTTCAACTTTTAAGATGATTTATATGTTACTGTGAATTGCGCATTGAGCTTCTTATATGTAAATATATGTATGTATGTATGTATGTATATTGCAAAATTTGAGAAAATATATATGTTCACTGCCACTAGTTTGTAATCTATATTTATATCTTACAGTAGTGGTTTATGCGTTGTTTAAATGCTTGTATTTTTGCTTTGGAATGTTAATTTTCAGAAAATAATTGTATTATCGAGGAACAGTGGTTTTGTTTTGGAGACAGATACACGCCTTCACTTCGCAATTCAGGTACAAGATTTTACTACTGTTCATGCTTTTATTTGGATCGGCCATCTTTGCTTATTATAGTTGCCGTAAATTGTACAGTGTTCACCACTAATTGCTTTTAATTTGTTTTAGTCACTGCTTTGATCACTTTTAACTTTAATTTAAACTTTACCTTGTTCAATGCACCTGTATTTTCCCCTTCTCGTAATTATGTTAAATTCATGTCATGTGTTTCACGTTTCGGTTTAGTTTCTAGCTTTTATTAGGCTGTCTGTGTTCCATCATTGCTTGTAAGTGTTATCTCTATGATTTATATAGGGTATATAGTTGACAAATCGAGGTAGTGGTTGCTACTGATTTTGTCGACTCGATCTGTGGTTCCATTTCTTGGTACATATAGGCTTCACAGTTTCTCTTTATTTCATGATATGCCGATGAGTTGCCATTACTGTATGCAATCTTGTACAAGTACTATAGTATAGTAGTACCGATGCTTTATGGGTTGGCCCTCGAACCATTTAAAACTCTTGTTATTATGATAACGATTCAAGATTTGTTCGGTTATGTTTGTTTGTCTGAAAAACACTCCACTTGTTAGCGTGTTTGTCTGGTGCAGTGCATCGAGTTCGTGGTCTAAATTAGGAATGTCTTATGTTCAATCATAGCTTTAAAATATGCTATGTAATGTTCTCCTTATTAACAGTTGCACTGCATTAGGAACTTACATTAATGATCCATATTAGACGATAATAACTTTAAAACATTATGAATTTGCGTTCTAAATGTGCATCCATTAATTGAAGTTAGTAGAATACGCCAAAAAATAAGCCATTTTCTAGCCTTCAGGAGGCATCTAGGCTTTCATATTTTCTTAATAAAGTTTGTCAGATAGTTATCATCAACCATCAGATGAACTAGGTACATGTGGCCTGGCAGGCGTTAGTAGTACTGCTGGTGTCAACAATCGCAAGTGGTTATGTTTGTTTCAATTGCATCGTTGTGGTAATAGTAGCGGATTGTATAAGGTGGTGACATGATGATTTTAGTAGTACAATCTCATTAGTTCAATGGTGGAACCTACTAGTGCACTTAGTGTCATTGCAGCGGTTATGTTAGTGTCCTTACAGTTACAGTTGAGGTGGTAATAAAGTGATGATTTGATAGTTAGATGTACACGGTGCTAATGGCCGAAATGTAATGTTTTGTTAGGGCGATGGCATATATTGAGTTGATATCGTGAATAATTCAAAACATCTTCTTACTTAGAAGTGGTTGACCTTGATCTTATATTTGTAAAAGGTCCTTGAGAATTAAAAAAAAAATTGAATTTTATATCTTGTAAAGAAACAATTACTGAAAGTAAAGCTTTCTCATGGGATAAGACTGGTAATTACAGTGATGTGAAAATTTCTTGTGTGTTTTGATTTTCTCCTTTTTCTCTTTACGTGTCTTCATTTTGACAGATTGTGGATTTTAAGGATCCACAAGTTTCATCAAGTTCAATTAGACTTTGTGTGGTGGGTGGTTATCACCATATGTAGATTAGCATGATAGTTTGTGCAAGTGAACCTATAAATTGAATTGAGCTTGATTCTGAAAGATATAGATTTGATTGTTATTTGCGCCTAAATTTTGAAGTTATATACTCAAACTATCTCATAGCTTCAAAAAATTACCTAAGTCTTGCTTAGTATACATTGTTTGCTCATTTCCTATTGCCTTCCTTTCAAGTGTTTTTTGGGAAGTGATAATTTGATAACCAAATACGGCTTATATATGATTCTTGTTCCAAGGCTCAGTTTGTGAAATAGTAGGACTAAATATTTGTTTAAAATTTCAATAATATTTAACCTTATAAAAAACCATAATTTTTAAGGGGGAAAATGTATTTTTAATCTATTATAAGGGCAGTTTAATCATAAGAAACACAATAAATGCATTTCCAAGACATGGGAAAAGCATATACTCAAGAGGCCCTAGAGTTTCAGTTTCTCCCTTTTAATGGTTACGGATGCCCATGTAAAAGGCCTCACATTCCCAAGGGTCTGCTTACTAAACATATAGGCTTTACAATCTCGCTTTATTTCATGATATGCTCATGAGTAGGCATTAGTGTATGTAATCTTGTACAAGTACCAAAGTAGCTTGTATAGTATACTAGTACGGATATGCTTTATGGGTTAACCCTCAAACCAATTATAAACCTCTTGTTATTATGATAACAACTCAATATACTTGTTAAGTGTGTTTGTCTGATGTAGTGCATTGAGTTCATGATCTACATTAGGAATGTCTGATGTTCAATTATAGCTTTAAAATACGTTATGTAATGTTCATCCTTATTAACAGTTGCTATGCATTATGAACTTACATTCATGATCTATATTAGATGATAACTTTAAAACATTATGAATGTACGTTCTAAATGTTGAGAATATCGCGTTTAAGAATGGGGAAAACAAGAACAAACTCCAGAAATCGAGAAACAAATAACCAAGATAAATAACACCAACAATTTACGTGGTTCGGCAATATGTGCCTACGTCCACGGGACAACAACAACAATCTTTCACTATATCAATAATGAGTACAACCAATAATCTTGCCCAATCTCTAGAACTAGGACTTGACGAAAAACCTGAAAGAACAAGAACAAGAAATACACTATCTCTTTTCTTTTCTCTCGCACACACTTTACAATATTCTCTCACTCTAATCCCTTGAGTGATATACAATTTATTGTTTTGCTCCTCCAATTCAAACCTAGTACAATAGCCCCTTTATATAGACATAATAAAGGTCTTCTTCAATAAGGATTACTAATCCTAATTGGAATCTAGTTAAGAATCCTTCTCCAATTGAGAAACCAACTCCAATTGGGTAAACAACTCCAACTGGGAAAACAACTCCAATTGGGAAAAACAATTTAATCCTCTAAGACTATTAATTCCCAATAGACTTGGGACAACTTAACATGGGCTGGAAAAAAAACCCAACACTAAATGTGCATCCATTAATGAAAGTTAGTAGAATACGCCTATAATTAAGCCCCTTTCTAGCCTTCAGGAGGCATCTAGGCTTTCCTATTTTCTTGATAACGTTTGTCAGATAGTTATATCAACAATCAGATAAACTAGGTACATGTGGCCTGGCAGGCAGTAGTAGTAGTGCTGCTGTCAATGATGGCAAGTGTGATGCTTGTTTCAATTGCATGGTTGTGGTAATAGTGGCGGATTGTATAACCAAGAGGTGGTGGCATGATGATTTTAGTAGTACAGTCGCATTGGTTCATTGGTGGAACCTAGTTGTGTACTAGTGTCGTTGCAGCGGTTATGTTAGTGTCCTTACAGACTTATGAGGTGGTGATAAAAATGATGATTTTATAGTTAGATGAACATCGTGCTAATGGCTGAAATGTGGACGTTTTGTTATGGTGATGGCATATATTGAGTTGATATTGTGAAAAATTGGAAACATCTTTTTACTTAGAAGCGGTTGACCTTGATCTTATATTTGTAAAAAGTCCTTGAGAATAAAAACATTGATATTTTAAATCTTGTGAAGAAGCAATTACTGAAAATGTAGCTTTCACATGGGAGAAGACTCGTAATTATCAATGATGTGAAATTTTTTTTTTGTTTTTGATTTGCTTCTTGTTCTCTTTATGTGTCTTCATTTGACAGCTTGTGGTGTATAAGGATCCAGAAGTTCTATCAGTTTCAATTAAACTTTATGTGGTGGCTGTTTATCACCATATGTAGATTAGCATGATAGTTTGTGCTGATGACCTTTAAATTGAATTGAGTTGAGCTTGATTATGAAAGATATAGATTTGATTGTTATTTGCGCCTAAATTTTGAAGTTATCTACTCAAACTATTCTCATAACTTAAAAAAAAAAAATTGCTTAAAAGTCTTGCTCAATATACATTGTTGGCACATTTCATGTTGTCCCCTTCAAGTGTCTGCTTGGAAGTGATAATTTGATAATCAAATAAGGCCTTTGATTCTTGTTCCAAGGCTCGATTTGTGAAATAGGACGACTAAATATTTGTTTAAATTATTTATACCCTTATAAAAAAAAACCAAAAATTTTAAGGGGAAAAATAGTATTTTTAATCTATCATAAGCGTAGTTTAATCATAATAAACACAATAAATGCGTTTCCAAGACACCTTAGAGGCCTAAGAGTTTCAGTTTCTCCCCATAATGGTTATGGATACCCATATAAGAGCAACTCCACTGTTGCTTATTGCCTTGGGGAAAGGCAACCCAATCCACTCTTTCCCCTCCCCAAAACACTCTAGCCCATTCAGGCAATTGGACCCAAGGCTAGCCTGATGGAGAAGTCAGGCATTAATTGCCTAGCCCAGTGCCTGGCCTATGTGACGTTATCATGACGTCAGTCACAATTTAAATTATTAAAAAATTATAAAAATTATAATATATTATTAAAAAACTAATTAAAAATATAAAAAATTATAGTTTTTTCTATAAATACCTAACCATGTTTTTCCACTTTACACTACATTTCAATATTTTCAAATACTTTTAACCAATCTTTTATTATTATTCAAAATTAAAAATAAGGTTATCTTTTATTATTTATAAAATACAAAATACTAATATTTTAATACGAATTGCCTTGGCTATTCAGTTTAGGGTGGAGATGCACTTGGGTAGTTATTGTTCATTGCAGGTAGTTATTGTTCATTAAGGGGTTTGAGTTGCCTATTGCCCATCCTACATGGGAGTTCTCTAAAAGGCCTCACATCCCTAAGTATCTGCTTACTAAACATGGGAATTGAATCCTATGCCCACTTTCAAGTCTTTAGTCCCCAAGCAAATGAGACTTATAATTATAAGCTTACGAAGTCCAGTAGTTTAGTGTATCCAAGAAGGTTATTTAATAAGGGGTGTGCTATCCACACACCCCATTTTACTTCTTACACACCCCTTGATAATTTCTGTCCGTTGATCTTCAATTCATTCGATCTGACGGCCGAAAATTAATAAGGTGCGTGAGAAGTAAAATGGGGTGTGTGGATATCACACCCCATTTACTAAAAGAGAATCCGGACAAGCCAAATATGAGCATTCATATTCAGTCTTGCCCGGGTTTGTGTAGATCGACTTTATGATGATCTTAGGTCTCCAATAATGCATACCACAAGTTGACATTTGGATTCATAGATCATGGTTCAGTATCATATACTTTCCCATGTCATACATGAAGTATGATTCAAGATTACCCCCTCCCCAAAAGTTAGGCCTGTGTCCTCACTAAGATAGGAAGCATACACATAACATTTATAAGTGGACGAGCCTATCCGATGTGTGATGCCATTTCTTACCCGCTTACGGATCTCTGTCACCTTTGGTAAAAGGTACCATTTAAGGCCTTCTGAAGCTTAAGTTAACATTGGATTTCATAGGCTTTTCTTGAGTAACTTAGACCTCGTCAACGCATGCATGGCTGATGTAGGATTCAGAGTATCACAATCCAAGCTTTCCTTCACGAATAGTTGTAGTTGTTCAAGTTGACATTTGAATTTCGTTGCCTTATTTACATATCCTAAGTCTTCTCAACACATTGCCAATATATGATTACAGATCATCATAATCTCTTCTCCTTTAAGCCTCTTCATATTTTCGCGAAGAAGTGGATCACATCATAGACAAGTCTTTTGGACCCGATTTTTGAAATTCAAAATTCAATTTGAGTTAACAGTTTTGCCTTTGCACACTCTTTTCTTGCTTTCTGAACCAATTTCAGTGATTGTGAGCATTGAAGAGTCCTTGGTTGACACTACAATGTTACCCTACCTCTGGTAATTTCGTTCTTATTCTATCTGCAGGGCATTGAACAGTTATTTCTTTTGTGGAAGATTTTAGCTTTTAAAGTCCTATTGACTCTTGCCAAATACAACAGCATATGCTTCAATTTTGTTGAATGCATTATTTTTTTCCTCCTAAAATACTGTCTTATCTTGGAATATTGTTTTGTCCTTCAAAGTACTATTATTGTTTCAGGAAACATCATGAAATTGTATCATTGACTGTTGTATTCTTAAACGTGCATTTGGCTTCTCTTGAAAGAGCCATTGAGATATTTGATGCAAAAAAAAAAAATCCATTGAGATATAGTGGCAAATAAAACATATTGTCAGATGTTCGTGGTTCCTTTTTTTATTTATTTTTTATATCTAATTTATTTATTTTTGTTGTTTTAAGAAATAGCCATTAAGATTGAGTTCTGGAGTTATGCTTGAAAATGCTCAAACTGTTATCATACTTTTCCCTTCTCTATAATCCATTGGTCTGATAGGAGTTGAACTGCATATTATTTTACAAAAAAAATGAAATGTCCCAGAATCATTTGAAGACCAAGAATTTTTATTTGAACATGTTTCTGATCCTTTCCTTGCAAGCTATGCTAGGCAGGCCTTAGTTGTTGATATACCTAATCTCATGAATTGTTATTTTTCCCCACTTTCCAAAAGTTGAATCTCAAATGTGGCATGATTATGCGGTCTTTCCTATCCAATAGGAAATCTTTCATATGTCTTGGTAGTACTTTAGAATTCCACTATGGGATTTGCATTGCAGTCCACAGATCTCTTGTAACTTTATCCATTTCTGTTGTTTATTATTTGGTGCATGAATATGTAAACTTGGAAACATGGATCTGGCTATGGTTAACTTAATTAGAACTATGTCTATGAAAACAAATACCATAGAGTGGCATGGGATATTCCGAAGTCTCGAAGCTGGGCTTGTATAGTCTACTAGTCCTAATTTGATATAAGATACTTTTTCATAGTCCCGGTGGCCTAATATTTGTGGATTGCACTGCATTGTACTCACATGTTTTATGTTGTTTCAACCAGAAATGGTCCAGAATCTACATGTGATCATAACCAGCATTTTTATAATTTCACTTCGATTCGACTATGCATGATTTTCTTTCCAACTGGTTTGAATTTATTTAATTAGATGTCCTAGAGGTTTTTTTATTATTGTATCAGAGAATTCTGTGTACGTTTAATGATTGTTTCAGTGAATTTATATATGGCTTGATTTTGCTGTGTGTGCTTAACTACCTGTTACTTCCTGCTGAACATTATATTGCAGTCAGGATGGCAAATCATTGTAGATGCCTTCTATGTAATATCAGACTGCGTGGACAAGAAGGTAAACACTGCATACACCATTTTGTGAAATTCAATACTTAAATGGACTGAACTTTAATGCAGTAAGTCGAACGGTTTTGCTTCTTTCCATTTATATTATCATCTCTCAAACCAAGTGCTGGTGTTCACATGTTTTGTGTACAAAAATTGACGACATGCATAGACATTGCAATATGTTTCAGAGAAAGTTTGTTTCACAGATGCTGATAGACTTAGAGATTTCTAAAAGTTGCGCTGCACGTGAAGTGCAAGTCAATTATTCTTTATTATATATTAATCTCATCTTTACATATGTAGCTGGTTTCATTGATTGTCACACACATCAAGTCATTGTTTTCAAATCAAGGTCCTTTTGCGGATTGTTCTGCAGCTCTTTTACCACTAGTGTGATAGAACATGAATTTGAATCCATCAGCCTTGTTCTTGAGAAATAAAATAACATTATCCTAATATGATGCATCTTCTTTGCTAGTGTAATTGTAGTCTGCTGTAGTCATCATAAAACAGTTTGATCAATAAATGGAAAATTGAAAGTGGTAATCATAATGGACAGTGTAGTTTTAGGAAGAAGTTATACCCCAGATTTGTTGCCCTCGCTGGTGGCTCGTAGCTTTGCTGCTGTGGCTGGCTAAGCTGGAGACGGACAGGTCCATTTGAGTCCTCTTCAATACCTTGACCATTTGTCAGGAGAGTGTTTCGATTTGCTTCATTTACATTCCTTGTTCCATAAACCTGGGATGTGAAACTTCTGCTAAGGTGTTGCGGAAAAAATGTTGCAATTTTTTGTAGGTTGGATTATAGATTTTTAGTACTCTTTCTTGGATAGTTGAAGTTTATTTAGTTTCAAAACCTGTACCTTCTTAGATAACTCCATGTTTTCTTGACGAATTAGGTTTACCTTCTTATACAGTTCAACATTTTCTTGGTGAATGAGGTTCCCCTGCACACAGACTTTAACATTTATCTCCTTAAGTAATAAAGAGGAAAAGACTGAAAAGTAGTACCAAAGTTTTGCAAGATTTTAACCTTTTGGTTTAGTTCTTCTATTTCATCCATTAAAAGTTGGTCCTACAGAAGTCAAAAGTGATTTAGCACCATGGAAGACATTATGTAAATAGATGATTTTCAGAAATTGAGTGACTGCTTGTACCTTTTTTATTCGGACACTCCGAAGACTCATTTCCAATTGGTTCTCCAGATTCTGTAAGTCTTTCACATTTAGACCAGAAAGCTCTTCTCCCATCATTTGCCTGTAGTCATTGAGACAAAAGCATTATTTAGGCCCTAAACATGGACTTTGGACATCTTAAATCCAATAGTGAGGTGGATTTATGAGATGCATTACTGTTTGATGCCAAACATCCTTATCCTAGATAATCGCTTAATTTTCACCTATACCTAATCCATTATTTAAGCATCGGTTTGTCCTCTTCCCGTAGGTTGCAGTGTAGGCTATCTTGTATGAGTATAAACAATGTCACTTCCTAGGGAAAATTCTATAGCTAGTTATGAAGATTTGTCAAACCCTCATAATCTAGCATCTGTTATAAAATCATGGAAAATGCCAATTGGTTCAACGTAGTGCATTCACCGTTAAGAAATGACCGTGCCAGAGTTATATGACGACGTAAGATCATTCTTTTTTCCCTTTTGAGCTATTTCACGAGTCCCTTAAGTAACAAGATAGATTCTGTACTTGTTTGTCCTGGAATAAAATCATACGCATGGTTATGGTGCCATTGCGTAGGCTCCAGTTTTGGAGGGCCCCCAATTTTATTTTGGGAGATTATATTCACACCCCAAATTACTTCTCCCAAATCCTTTTAATTTTTTAATATTTTTCTATCAAGTGTTAGTGGTGTGTAGAAAATATTAAAGAATTAAAAGGGTGTGAGAGAAGTAATTTCGGGTGTGAATATAATCACTCTTTATTTTTCTCATATACTTGTATAATATTTATCATAACTTGCAGTAGAATAACAAACTATGCCCCTAGCTCCTGCTGTTTGTGCCTAGCTTGTTTGTTTTCCTGTAGGGAGTAGGTCCGAGCTCGAGCTCTTGCACTTTTACTTTTCGCATGTTTACAGACTATATAGAAAAAGAGATTCAAAACAACAACTAGGAAGAGCAAAAGCCCTAGCCGCTGTGCTCCCATTCCTTTATTTTAATTTTCTCGTGGGGTTTCTATTTAAACTTAAAAACAAAAGCAATAATTTCAGTTGCCAAAAATTCATTTTGGATTTTGCAAGGGCCTCAATCTAGGTTCGCCCTCTAAGTTTCCAACCAGCCAAACTTTCAGGTTTTCATCACTAAAAACTTAACCCACTCTAGTTGGTCAGTCACTATCACCTTACTTAGTACGTAATTTTTGTTAGGATTTGGTTCGTCTTTCGTTATAGTCCTATTTTGTTTAGGATTATAGGAAATCTAAGGTGCCCATTTTTGTCCTACAAGGATTAGGAGACTAAGTTTTCTTGTACAATTAGATTAGAATCCTAAAAGCAGAAATGGAATAGGAATGCAAGTGTGCTTTCCTATCCCAAATAGGTTAGGAGACCTAATCAGATTATAGGAGTGTAAAGCGCACCTTATACTTATAAATAGAGTGTGGCAAGGGTTGAAAAGCGAGCAGAAAACAGAGAGAGCCAAGAGGAGGTGGATTAGTTTTAGGGTTTGCAATAGTACGGTATACTTTATTTTTAATCAAAGAAACTGCGGTTTCTCTACCTAGAGAAATCACAACGAGATGTAGGTAAAAGTTTTGCCAAATGAGTGTAAATATTGTATGTTTCTAGTTATTCTCTTTTGCTAAGTTTACTCTGTTGCGTTATACACCCAAGAACAAGTTCCATATTCAGAATAACAACAATTGGAATCAAGAGCTAGGTTCAAGGTGTTCTGCGATGGCAAGAGAAAAAAGTTCGTGGTCCTAGGAAGCTTAAGGCATGCGTTAAAACATTTTGATGGCAATGATAACTTCACAGACTGGCAAAGGATGAGAAGAGCGTACTGATATAGCAGGAGTTGGATGATGCACTCCTTAGTAAGAAGCCTAAGACCATGACAAGCAACGTGGACCAAGATTCTCAAGAAGACTAACAGTTCTATCGGGATTCATCTCACGAAATCAGTCTGGTCCCACATCATAGAAATGATGACTGCTAAAGCATGGGACATGTTGGAGAAGGTTTATATGCGCAAAATAGTGTCCAATAAATTGTTTCTCAAGGATGAACTATTCGGGCTTCGACTTGAAGAAGGCGTAATATTGAACATCATGTATGCAGGTTCTAGAATTGCATAGCCAATCTTCAGAAGGTTGAAGAAACCAATAAAGATGATGATATGGCTATCATCTGGCTAAGGTCTCTACCCTCGTCATTCAAGCACTTTTGAACAACTTTAATGTTTGGAAATAGTTCTTGCAGCTTGAGGACGTACGTAATTCAAGCACTTCAGTCATAGGTTAAACTAGAGGATATACTTGAAAGCTCTCAAGATCTTTATGCCAAAGGCAAGGAGAAAGGTCAAGAAAAGACGAAGGCAGAGAAGAAGAACAACATGAGTAGGTCGAAATCCAAGAAGAAAAAGGAAAAGAAGGAAGTTTTTTCCAATGTGGTTCTACCAATCATTGGAAGAGGAACTGCAAGATTCGGAAGGACAAGAAAGCTAAAATGGAAGGTAGCTCAAGTTTAGCTAGTACTGTCATTGAAGAAGAGAGTTAGGGGAGAGCTTCTTTCGGTAACATCAGGCTTTGGGGTGTTGAGATATGTTGATGCCGACTGTGCTGAGGACTTACACAAGAGAAGGTGAACTTCTGGTTATCTCTTTACATGTACTGGAGGACCAATCAGTTGGAGGGCACTACTGCAACCTCTTACAATTTTGTTGACCACTAAAGTAGAGTTAAGAAAGGAGGAAATTTGGCTTAATGGCTTGGTAAGCCAACTGAGAATCACTCAATATTACGTGAAGCTGAAATGTGACAGTCAAAGCACCATTCACTTGTTAAAACATCAAATTTTTCATAGAAGATCAAAGCACAATGAAGTGAGGTACACAGAATCTAGTGTTGGGATATGTTGATGCTGACTATGCTGAGGACTTAGACAAGAGAAGGTCAACTTCTAGTTATCTCT
This sequence comes from Crataegus laevigata, assembly GCA_963580275.1. NCBI lineage: Eukaryota > Viridiplantae > Streptophyta > Magnoliopsida > Rosales > Rosaceae > Crataegus > Crataegus laevigata. The sequence continues at coordinate 6,114,479 of OY756938.1, forward strand.
TTACATGCGTAGGAGGACCAATCAGTTGGAGAGCACTACTACAACCTTTTACAGTTTTTTCGACCACTGAAGTTGAGTTAAGAAATGAGGCAATTTGGCTTAGTGGCTTGGTAAGCCATAATATTACCTGAAGCTGATATGTGATAGTCAAAGCACCATTCACTTGGTAAAAAATCAAGTTTTTCATGGAAGATCAAAGCGCAATGAAGTGAGGTATCACAGAATCCGAAATTAGGGAGAGTCCAAGGAGATTTAGGTTAAAAAAAGTTCACATGAACGACAATGCCACATATTCCATTACAAAGATAGTGCTGGCCAAGAAATTCAAACATCACTTGAACTTGATCAATCTTGTTGATTGCTTGGGGTGGAGCACCTTCTCACTTGAGGTACAATGAGGTGAGAAGAAGTTTGCCAAGGTGAATGTTCTTGAAGATTTCTAAAGTTGCTTAAAGAAGCTTCGATGATACTCTGGGTTGCAACCAGTGTATTAAAAGTGTGAGGCGTGGGCGAGGCGTCCAAGGAGCAGCCCGGCCTAGGCGTTCGCCTCACAGGACCTAAATTTTTTAATATATACACTGAGCGTACACATATTATTATTAAAAAGAAGATTATTAATTAATAATCACCCTGAGCACACACATATATATATACATATATTATATTATATATGTATAAAATAGAGGATGAAAAGCACAATGAGCACACATATTGTGCACGTAGACAGCACACACATCCATTATATAAAAAATAAAAATTAGAAAAAAGGCATAGAGACGAAAGTGCAAGGAAGGGGTGTGAAGCAGTTAAAATCTTTACCCAAAATTTGGGTTTGGGAATTGAATAAAAAAATAAAAAATAAAACCTTGAGGCGTGCCTTTTGCTACCTAGGTGGCTCTGACGACACCTTCCGCCGCCTAGGTGGCTTCGGCGAAGCCTTACACTCACTCCCTCAAAACAGAGGCGGCAATCCTCAAGCCCAGCCTCAGAGAGCTCCTAGGCGCGCCTTGAGGCAAGCCTTTTAAAACATTGGTTGCAACAGTCAAGACTTGGTTTGACTCACCAAGGTTGAGATTGTTAGGATTTGGTTCGTCTTTTGTTATACTCCTATTTTGATTAGGATTGTATTAGGAAAGCTAAGATGCACAAATTCTTGTCTTACAAGGATTAAGGATTATGAAAGAATTAAGTTTCCTTGTACAATTAAATTAGGAATCCTAAAAGAAGAAGTGGAATAGGAATGAAGGGTGCTTTCCTATCCCAAGTAGATTTGGTGACCTAATCAGATTGTAGGAGTGTAAATCGCACCCTATACTTATAAATAAGGTGTAGCAAGGGTTGAAAAGCAAGCAGAAAACAGAGAGACAGCTTACAGAAGAGAGGGATTAGTTCTAGCGTTTAGGATTGTAGGAGTGTAGGAGTGAAAAGCAAGCAGAAAACAGAGAGACAGCTTACAGAAGAGAGGGATTGTAGGAGTGTAAATCGCACCCTGTATATTCTATTATTAATCAAAGAAGCCATGGTTTCTCTACCTAGAGAAATCATAACTAGACGTAAGCAAAAGTTATGCCGAACTATTATAAATCTTGTGTATTTCTAGTTATTCTCTAGTTACTAAGTTTAGTCTATTGTCTCATAGATTAAAGAACAAATTCCATAAGGGAATCAGAAAATGGTGTTTAGACACTTGCACGTTAACTTCTCATATTCAAGGGGCAAGGCCTTGTAGTTATAGTGTAAATGACACAAAATATCCTAATTGCATTGTGAAATTTTAACTTTTTATTTCTCGTGCATTGTCTTTTGCTAATGATAGTGTGTCTCCGTTATAATATGCTACAACGTTTCTATGATAGAAAGGAAAATCATAATACCTATGGATTTCTTGCAAGTTTTGAAGTTGTTGCGTCAACATTGCTGCTTCCCTTTGCCATATCTAGGAAGTAAAAAAGGACCATCTTTAGTCATAACTATTGGAATGAACAAATTTGAATTCGAAACTGAAAATTTCAGCACAATTAAAGCAATAATCTCATTTGTATAATATTATGGGTTGTAACTATCACAAACTTTTGTTCATGTACCAATGATAATGTGCAAGAAAAATTATGATCTTATATTAACCTACGAGAATATTCTTACTCATAACATCTTTTGATTGCAACCAACAGCTAAAGCTTCTTATATGTAACTCCTATTTGGACGTTATATTATGTAGTTCGGTGAATTTACCATTTCAGATTTGCTCTACCATTTTTCTTGTACTAGACTATTGAATGGATAATTGTGTCCATCTATTGACATATAGCTTTTTTTATCTGTCTTTCATCTTCTGAGTCAGTTTTATCTTCTTTATTTTCCCCTTTCTTCACTCTTTGCATAATATAGAGAAAAAGTCCCATTGTAATGTTTACATGTATTAAGTGGCGCCGAACAAAGAAAAAGGACAATGTATTGAGAAATGAATACATGTAGACTTTCGCATACATTTCATGGTGAAAGGCAGTCTTTCTCAAATCTGGTAAATTAAGTACAAGTTACTTTCTACTCTGTTGGCTAACTAAGTGAAAACCTATTTTTTTGCTAGTATGAAATGATGTTCGTTCGTGTCGTCACTTTGACATGCATTAGAAAAGTATTCGGATATTCCATATTCTTTTATAATGCAATGGATGATTAAATCATCAGTAGTAAAAAAGAATAATCACGTCTGGAGCTTGTTTGGGGTTTTAGCAATGTTCTACAAGCTGATTGTAGCGTAATAAATATTTGAATTCTCATTATTCATCATGTATACATATATGTGTGTGTGCGCGTGTCAAATTACCTTTCCAAATTTGAATTCTTTGTTTTTTTTGTTGCCCATTTTCAATCTTATATTCAAGCTCAAGTTTAAACTGGGGTTGTTTAAAAACTCACGAAGTAAAAAAGAGAGCTTGAGCTTTGTCATTTTGGATGAGCTGAGATCCAGCATGAAGTGGGGGTCAGGTACACGCTTGTCTGAGACCATATCAACTAGTCTCGACTCATTTGCACTCTTCTTGCATGCATCTTTAGTCCTAATGAGTCGAATACCTCGACAAAATAAAAGTTATTTCGTATAGGGTGTTTGTACCTATATTTGAGGTTTGCACTTCAAATTTACTATAGGTGTAGTAAGGTTCTAGGTGTGAAATTTCCTTTATCCCTTTTGGAACGCAACTGGACATGTGACAATGTATTGTTTTTTACTTTCTGTAGCTCTGTCCCTCATGCCAAGTCAGGTGCATGATAACATCAACACGTTTGATAAATTTGGGTCGATTAACACTTGGCTGGGGGGGGATATGAACTTTGACATTAAACATGTGTAATTCCTGCACTACAGCTAGCAAATATTAGTTTTATTTGGTACGGAACATATATGAATCCTTATTTATTTGATTTATTTTTTTCAAAGAGATAGTTGGAAGCTCAAGATTGCAATCCTACATCACATTGCTTTTTTCACTTTAGAAAATGTTGAGAACACGGACAAAAAGTCTCAAAACTTAATTTTTTTTGCCCATGGGTGTTGGAGGAGCAATATATCTGAGGTCTTAGGTATTTAGTGGGTATGCTTTGAGTTGGTTAGTGGAGAGACAGGAGAGCCAAGGTGGCTCATTTGGTGAGGGTCTTCCCCTCTGAACCTAAGTCGAGAACAGGGATGAAAAGTCTCAAACCTTATATATTTTGGCCCTTGGGTATTTGAGGAGTAATATTTGTGAGGTCTTAGGTATTTAGTAGGTATGCTGAGTCGGTTAGTGCAGAGACGTGAGAGCCAAGGTGGCTCGTAGTGAAGGTCTTTCCCTCTTAACCCTAAACCGAGAGTAGGGATGAAAAGTCTCAAACTTGTAATTGTTTTGGTCCTTGGGTGTTGGAGGAGCATTTGTGATGTCTTAGGTATTTAGTGGGTATGCTTTGAGTCGGTTAGTTGAGAGATGAGAGATTCAAGGTGGCTCATTTGGTGAGGGTCTTTTCCTCTGGACTGTAAACCGAGAACAGGAACGCAAAGTCTCAAACCTTAAATATTTTGGCTCTTGGGTGCTGGAGGAGTATTTGCGAGGTCTCAGGTATTTAGTTGGTGTGTTTTGAGTCGGTTAGTGGAAAGACAAGAGAGCCAAGGTGGCTCTTTTGGTGAGGGTCTTTCCCTCTGAACCCTAAACTGAGGACAGGGACGGAGAGTCCCAAACCTTAATATTTTAGCCCTTGGGTGTTGGAGGAGTATTTAAGAGGTCTTAGGTATTTAGTGGGTATGCTTTGAGTTGGCTAGTGGAGAGACAACAGAACCAAGCTGGCTTTTGGTAATGGTCTTGCCCTCTGAAGGTAAGACTGGTTTCTTTAGGGTTGCAACAATGACCAAGAAGTTGAAGAAATACTTTGTGGTAATATTGTTTGGTAGAAGGGAAGAAGAATCTTAAGGGGTTTTATAGGCTTGAGCCAAAGTGAAGTCCTTACAAATTCCTCTCACATAAAGTTGGTTTGAGCAGACGTCCAAAGAGTTCTAGCATATTCCAACGGCCTTACTCAGTCTGGTGCCTATTATAACACAAACCTAGGAGCCTATTTGGAAAGTTGGGAACAGTAATGCAAAGGAGGAAATTTGGCTGATTCAGAAATCAAAGTTTTCACTACACGAATGTCTCTGTCGACAAGATTAATCCAGGAGTACAAGTCATTGATTGATTAGCAATTTGGCACATGCATGCACATATAATGCCTTTGTATGGACATTGAACTCGATTTATCTGATCAAGGGAAAAAGGGAGCCAGCAATAGCTTAATGTTTTCTTGCCCTAATTTCTTTCATTGATTTCACATACCTATATGCTCTCATTTAAAGAGAAATTTTTGTAGGGAAAAGAACAGTGGAACTGGAAAAATCCTCAGAGCGAGGTTTTTACTGCCTCTGGGATTAGCCTTACCAGTAATTGCATTTGACCCTCGCTCAGAGCTCCATGATTGAATTGAAACACCCCAGAGTAAGAAGAGATGCCATGTAGATCGGGAACAAATTTCTTATTACTGAAGCAACTTCACTCGTATGGGAGCCGGCATATGTGATGCTTTGTCATAGCAATAACCTCTTGTCCCATTGTTACTGAACTGGGGAGGTTAGCAATTCAGCCTTTGCTCCTTGATTCCAATATTGTGTTTGGAATTATTAATGCCTGAGCTTCCAAGATATTGCAACTTTCTTGCTATGATCTGTCAAGAATAACGAACTATCTTTTAATGGAATAATTTCGAAAGGTGTGCATCTATTGGAACTCCGTCCTTGTGATGCATTAGTTGGTTTCTTGGCCGGTTATTTTCCTCTGCAATTGCAAATGGAGAGCATCACGGCTTTGGCTGATGAAACAACATTAAGTTCTGAATTAACTTTGGCAATCTACTTCGTTCGTAGTCTTCCTGCCATCTCCAATGTTTCTTTGACAAGAGTACAACAACAACAACAACAACAACAACAAAGCCTTTTCCCACTAAGTGAAGAAAAATAATCCTGTTCTTGATTGATCTCTACCTATAAACGAAGACAAAGTCATTGGAGTTCTTCAAATCCATGAGCTTGACTTATGGCTCACGAAACAGACATGCACATTGAATTGGCAATTAGTTATGCAAGGAAGTCCTTCTATCAAAGTTTTCTTTCTGTGACCAATCCTTAACCATGACTTCGTATGCAAATGAAGGTGGTGAAATTGAGTCGACAGTTTTGAAGGAGTAAGTAGTTTGAAGCTGTATGCTTGCTGAATGTTCTTTCTCGTGATAGTATAGAAGTAAAATCTGGATGTTTGTTTCTAAGGATCCAGAAACAGTGTTTGTTTTCTGTATAAAATGGCTTCTTGGATGAATACTTCTTCATATCCTTGAAAGAACCTCAACATATCTATTAAGCAGAATAATTTATATTTTTTCTTTTTTACTGGTACCTTGTATTTTTTTAATAGATTTTGGTACGTTTATACTCATCTGGACTCCCAATCACTTCACATCTCCATTTTCTCATCTTTTATACCATATTATTAAATTTCAGCATTTGTGATTGGAAATGTATTCAATACCACCAATGGGATCACTTGAACTATTTATATGGAGACTTTATTTCAGATGATTTGTTCCAACTTCTTATCTTCCATGATACAACCACGAGTTCAGGTTGTGTATGAAGAACAGTTGTTTCTTCGTTTGCTTTCATTTTTGCGTTTTGTTAGATTGTAGAAAAGTCGACTAGCATGAGTTACAGTTGTGAGTCATTCTGAAATGTGTTTTCCTGAAAAGCAGCGTAATTGAGATGCTATGCTTTATGTTCGAGAATAAGCTAGAGCAACCATCATTTCCAGTACCCTTTGGCTGTCCTACAAATCTTTGAGGTGGCTGCTGTACTTCATTAAATTACTTAGCAATAGCTTTCTGATGTGTTTTAATCAGCATAGCACAAGAAGATCTATAGAACAAAGATATATAGTTTAATTTCCACTTTATTCTCACATATTTTTAAAAGATCTAGTTAGTCATTAGATTTATAGAAGAAAGATATATGTCTACGTAAATATCTTGCTGTATGTTTTGATGAATATGGTTTATTAGAAAATGAGCTATTTGTTATTTCTGAAAGAAATTCACATGTTAACAATGTTTTGAAGATAAATTATCAATGAAACTGCTGCAGGACAGGGAACTGAAGAATACCTTAACCTCAGAAGCTGGATTCCCAAATTGGTAGTGCTCCTCTTTTGCTTTGTTGTATCGTTCGATTACTGATTTTATGCTGGTAAGAGGATATTTAAGTCAGATAGTTTTTCGCCTTTTGCCAGCTTAGCACAAGAAACATTTGGAATATGTTTTCAAGAATCTGTATATGGACAACAAAAGAAAAATGATATATCATGGTAACATTTTAGACTAACTTTTTAATCCACTTCCCTGCAAGCAATATGTTTCGTAGGCCGTTGTTACTGACAAACTTATGGTTTTCCTATCTGCTTGCAGACATTGTTGTAACAGGGAACTAGAGAGAAGTTTCCGTTTCCTTTGCTAACTACTTGTCAGACAATTCACTTTGAGAAGTCTAATCTAAACTCTTAGTTCTATAGCTGGGATTGTTAGACGGCATTAGTCATTTCACGGCAACTGAAGACCACGAGAACTAATTTTCTTGTAAGCTTGCTACTTTATAATTTCATCTTGCACTGTACAGTCATTTCCATATTAAAAATAACTGATATATATGGACAGGATTAAATGGAACTGCATACTTGATTTTAACTTTTTTTCTGGACAGGGCTAGTATACGATATTAGTGGTAATTGGTAACTGTCGTATATACTAACACTGTTGATGGAGGTCCATATTTTGTTTTTGCACCTGTGGGTATAAATGTTTCTGCAGTTTCTAATTTGATTCCATAGAAGCTCATCAGTTTTCAACTATGTCGCTTTTCTACGTGCTGCGGGTTCTACAAAATGGTAGTGAAGTTTAATCAGGTTAAAGTGTTTTGCTTCTTATGTGCCAACGACATGTAATATTATTCCAGACAGGCAGCACATATTTTGGCATGAATTAACCTAATACATATGTAACATGTTGCTAAATGCTAGTGTCAGTCGTCTATGTGTAAACACACACGCACACACATACAAACAGAAAGACAGACCCTTGTAAATTTTCGAGAATTGCCCTTACAAAGAAACAGCCAAATAAAAAAATATATCCATTTGACTGCAAGAATTGTCCATTTTAACTGAAGCATTGTGCATACAGTGACTGTGTGGAAAGAATTGTCCATTATAAACCAATCCTAAAGACCAAATGAGGCACTAAGGTGAGGTTGAAGTGTCTAACATGTAACAGGTGGTATAAGATAAAGCCCTAATTTATAATTCCTCGTCAAAGCACTCAAACAAAAATGCGTACATTGGGAATGGATGCGTCCCGATAATGTAGACGTGCATTGTATACGTACGTAAACTGTGATGAAAGCCTCATGTGTTCAGTTAGGCCTCACACACCACTGTTTGGTATGATTTCAATTTTTTAGGAAAGAGTCTTACAGTGTATCAAACAACTTGAGTTTTATAGAAGTGATCTTCATTCTTGAGTTCAATAAATTATACTATGAATCTTGGTGGTGGAAAGAGGAGGTATAGGAAAAGGTTAAGGCTAAGAAAGAATGTTGTAAAGCATTATACAAGGATAGAACAGATGGAAACTGGGAGAGGTACAAAATATTGAAGGTGGTGAAGAAAGCTGCGAGAGAATCGAAGCTAGCGGCTTTTGACGACATGTGTAAGCAATTACATACCAAAAAAGGAGAGTTGGATGGAAAGGAAGACAAAAGACTTGAACCAAGTAAGGTGCATCAAGAATGAGAATGAAAATATTTTTGTTATGGAGAATGCGGCGAAAGATAGACGGAGAGTTTATTTTCATAATCTTTTCAATGAAGAACACGAAAAGAGTAATTCTTTGATTGAGTTGAGGACTTGGAAGAGTGTCGAAATTACTCCTACTGCCGAATCATGAAAGAGGAAGTGGTTGTGCCTTTGAAAAAGATGAAGCATAGAAAAGCAGGTAGGTATAGCATGGCTCACAAACCTTTTAACAAGATTTTAGAAACGAAGAAGATGCCAAATGAATGGCGAAGCAACACTTTGGTGCCTATTTACAAGAATAAGGGCGACATTCAAAATTTCATTATCTATAGAGGTATTAAGTTAATGAGTCATACAATGAAGCTTGGAGAGAGTAATTGAGTATAAACTTAGGCAAGAAGCATATAGGCCTCAGACAATCAATTCAGGTTTATAGAGGGTGCTCAACTTTTGAGGCAATCTATCTTTTATGGAGATTGATAGAATGATATAGAGATATGCAAAAGGATTTTCTAGTAGTCTTTATAGATTTGGAAAAATCGTATGATAGGGTAAAAACAACAACAACAAAGCCTTTTCTCACTAAGTGGGGTCGGCTATATGAATCCTAGAACGCCATTGTGCTCAGTCCTGTGTCATGTCGTCAGTTAAATCCAAATACTCTAAGTATTTTCTTAGAGTCTCTTCCAAAGTCTTCCTAGGTCTCTCTCTACCCTTTCGGCCCTGAACTTTTGTCCCATAGTCGCATCTTCTAACCGGAGCGTTAGTAGGCCTTCGTTGCACATGTCCAAACCACAGTAACCGATTTTCTCTCATCTTTCCTTCAATTTCGGCTACTCCTACTTTACCTCGAATATCCTCATTCCTAATCTTATCCTTTCTTGTGTGCCCACACATCCAACGAAGCATTCTCATCTCTGCTACACCCATTTTATGTACATGTTGGTGCTTCACCACCCAACATTCCGTACCATACAACAACGCCGGCCTTATTGCCGTCCTATAAAATTTTCCCTTGAGCTTTAGTGGCATACAACGATCACACAACACGCCAGATGCACTCTTCCACTTCATCCATCCAGCTTGTATTCTATGGTTAAGGTCTCCATCTAAATCTCTGTTGTTTTGCAGGATAGATCCTAGGTAACGAAAGCGGTCGCTCTTTGGTATTTCCTGGTCTCTGATCCTCACCCCTGACTCGATTGGACCTCCAGTTGCATTGAACTTGCACTCCATATATTTTGTCTTTGACCGACTTAGGCGAAGACCCTTAGATTCCAACAATTCTCTCCAAAGGCTAAGCTTTGCATTTACTCCTTCCTGAGTTTCATCTATCAACACTATATCATCTGCGAAAAGTATACACCAAGGAATATCATCTTGAATATGTCTCGTTAACTCATCCATTACCAATGCAAAAAGGTAAGGACTTAAAGATGAGCCTTGATGTAACCCTACAGTTATGGGAAAGCTTTCGGTTTATCCTTCATGAGTTCTTACGACCGTCTCTGCTCCATCATACATATCCTTTATAGCTTGGATATATGCTACTCGTACTCCTTTCTTCTCTAAAATCCTCCAAAGAATGTCTCTTGGAACCATATCATATGCTTTTTCCAAATCTATGAAGACCATGTGTAAATCCTTTTGCATATCTCTTTATTTTTCCATCAATCTTCATAAGAGATAGATTGCCTCCATAGTTGAGCGCCCTGGCATGAACCCGAATTGGTTGCCCGAGATCCGTGTTTCTTGCCTTAGTCTATGCTCAATGACTCTCTCCCAGAGCTTCATTGTATGACTCATTAGCTTAATACCCCTATAGTTCATGCAATTTTGTATGTCGCCCTTATTCTTGTAGATAGGCACCAGAGTGCTCTTTCGCCACTCATTTGGCATCTTCTTCGTTTTCAAAATCCTATTGAAAAGGTCTGTGAGCCATGCAATACCAGTCTCTCCCAAGACCTTCCACACTTCGATCGGTATATCTCTCTGGGCCCACTGCTTTTCTATGCTTCATCTTCTTTAAGGCTACAACCACTTCTTCCTTCCTAATTCGACGGTAAAATGAGTAGTTTCTACACTCTTCTGAGTTACCCAACTCTCCCAAAGAAGTACTCCTTTCATGTCCTTCATTGAAAAGATTATGAAAATAACCTCTCCATCTATCTTTGACCGCCTTCTCCGTAGCAAGAACTTTTCCATCCTTATCCTTGATGCACCTCACTTGGTTTAGGTCCCTTGTCTTCTTTTCCCTTGCTCTAGCTAGTTTATAGATATCCAACTCTCCTTCTTTGGTATCTAGTCGCTTATACATCTCGTCAAAAGCCGCTAGCTTAGCTTCTCTCGCAGCTTTTTTCGCCTCCTGCTTCGCTATTCTATACCTTTCACCGTTTGCCTCGGTCCTATCCTTTTATAAGGCTTTACAACATTCCTTTTTAGCCTTAACCTTTGATTGTACCTCCTCATTCCACCACCAAGATTCTTTTTGATGTGGAGCAAAGCCCTTGGACTCTCCTAGTACCCCTTTTGCTACCTTGCGGATACAACTAGCCATGGAATCCCACATTTGGCTAGCTTCTCCCTCTCTATCCCACACACATTGGGTGACTACCTTCTCTTTGAAAATAGCTTGTTTTTCTCCTTTTAGGTTCCACCATCTAGTCCTTGGGCTCTTCAAGGTCTTGTTCTTTTTTCTCTCTCTCTTGATTTGTACATCCATCACCAACAAGCGATGTTGGGTAGCCAAGCTCTCTCCCAGTATAACTTTGCAATCCTTACAAGTTATACGATCCCCCTTCCTCATTAGAAGAAAATCTATTTGTGATTTTGACGACCCGCTCTTGTAGGTGATCACATGTTCTTCTCTCTTCTTAAAGAAGGTGTTGGCTAAGAAGAGATCATATGCCATAAGAACTCACAAAAGACAAATTAAAAGTATTTTGATAACCATAGAGTTACACCAATGCCCAACTTTAAGTCTTTACCTTTTTGCATTGGTAATGGTTGAGTTAATAGTACATATTCAAGATGATATCCATTGGCGTATGCTTTTTGCAAATGATATAGTGCCAATAGATGAAACATGGGACGCTATAAATGCGAAGCGCAACGTTTGGCGAGAAGAGTTGGTATCTCCTTTTTGCATGCATATATATCGAAGACCTGTATAATGGAGCTTGGGCAATCGCCTATGTAAAGTCGAAATTGACCAATTTCAGTGTGACGGGCACCCGAGGTGGTACACAACGTGTCATTATACAAATGGCGAGATTTGTGAGTTAAAAAGTTAATAACTTAAAAAATAAAATTTTCCACCACTTATATAAAAACACGTGGTATACCCGCCCATGTTCCTGTCACAATGAAAAATTTCTCCTTTTTGGGCCCTGACCTCTGAAAGTAGCCTTGTGCCTACTCTCCTCGAAAACCTAGATTTGAAAGCCTCCTAGCCATCGCCCTTTGCTTTGACTTGGGGTTGGCAGCAACCTGCCTCCCACCTTCTTTTGGCTCTCATCCCTCTTCCCTCTTCCCATTCCATTTTCACCCTCTACATTTTCCTTCATCCGCCCATCCTTCCTTATGATTCCTTCAAAGTTACTGAGAAAAGCTTCAGCCTGCTTCCATCCCTCCCTCTTCTTCCTTCTCTACTTTACTCCACGTATCTCTCTCAGTTTTCCCCTCCCTTCTCATTTCTCCTTTCTTTCTCCTATTTCGTTTCCTTATTTGCTGGCTAATTTTGCTCTATCTCTCAAATGATATTAGCTTGCCCCATCTCTCCTCGGATGGTGGTGCGCCTCATTCCCTGATTGTCAATGGTTGTGGGTCTGAGAAACATTTCAATTCAGGAACTCGATTTCCCCTCTTTTGGTTATCCTCCAATTTCTCCCTATTTCTTGCTATTGTTTACCAAATTTGAAAGAAAAGAAAAAAAGAAAAAAAGAAAACCTCAAATCCCTAACCCTTACTACAAATCCAGCCCTAAAAACTCTCTTTTGTCGTCAATTTGCCCATTTTCGATTGAGAACGCCGCTCATCTAAGTGAAGGTGTGCGAAACCAAGACCTTGATTTTAGAGTGGAGTTTTGCCCCACCTTCTTCTATGGTTCTGAATTCATGTCTTACTTTGCCGGCATTAGAACTATGTTCTCGCTAGTCCCCGACGGTGAATATAGTTATGAGGTTTAGCTGCTCCTTTTAGTTTGTAGGTTAATTTGTGATAAATTTTCTATTTTGTTTGGGGTATTTTGATAATGTATATTTTGACACTGTATGTTTGTGGTTTAGCTTTGTTTATTACTTCGGGCTTTTGAAGGTCTATATATGACATGATGTATGGATGAACAGGTGTTATCTTGTGATGTGGAATTGGCATATAGATTGTCAGCTGCTTCTGGTTTCTGGGTAGTTGTCACCTACGCTTTTAGGGTTTCTCAACTAGCCACCTTTGGGCCTCTATGGAGGATTAAAGTTTGAATCATTCATATTTTAGTAAAACATGAGTGTTCAAATCATTCTTATTCCTAACTTAACAGCAAATTAAAGTTTGAATCATTCAGATTTTAGTAAAACATGAGTGTTCAAATTTTTCTTATTCCTAATTTTCCTTGTGTTTGCTAACATATATGGAAATAATGGCATCGAAAAATAACAGTGAGTTTTACTTTAAAACACGTAATTTAATACCTAACAATAAGGAAATCGTATCATCTAATTTTTATTTTATTTTTTTATTTTTATCAAACGATAGATAGATGATCCCATTCATATTTCGTTCTCTTACCGGGTTGGAGGGAAAGAACGGCCTTCGCACTAGTTCTTTATAGAAGGCAAATGACAAACTTCTATTTCTGCAGTGTCACACTAGACTCTAGTTAATAATTCTTACCGCGGAACTAACTAGCTTTTTATCTGACGGAATACTTCTCTTTAAAATATTGAAAGAGATTTTAATCCCGTCCAAATGAATCCGTCCAACCAATTGCAGCACCATGCATGGCGCATTGGTGATACAATTCGAGAAAATAAAGTTTTTGTGAAATCTAGGTGGACAAAAAAGGTCACTAGCAAATTGGTAGGCGGTCAAAAGTTTAATGCTTTACACTTTTAAGTAGTTGAAGAATGACTATTGCAAGTCGAGAGTCTAAAACAAAAAAAGTCAATGTTAAAATAAGGACCGATGAATTAGCCTCGATTGGCTAGTTCTCCTGAAATCATTTCTCCAGAAGAAAGGATTTAATCTAAATTAGATATAAAACCCAGTCCGATTAAATTATATCAAATTCTCAACCAACAAAAGTATGAGAATTAAAGTCATAAATAAAAATAAGGCCTGATATAGGACCAATCTATGTTTAATTATGACTTTAATTCTCATATTTTGTGGGATGAGAAATAGATAGTATTTAATCGGGCGACTGCTCTCACTACTCTGCAGTCGTCCGCGTGCTTGGACTCGATCCTCTCCGAAGCGAGTCTACCACGTGGATGCCCAACTTCGGCAATCTCTCGCTTTCTTAAATAGCAAGGAATGCGTCACCAAACATGATGTCACCACAACAATCATGCGATGCACCGTAAATCCCAGCAGAGAGCCACAAACCAAATATTACAGTTATTGTTAGCATCAAATGACCAATCTAATCTTGCTCCAGCTCAGCGATATGATCAAGATTGCTCTTCCCCAAACACTTATAAATAGTACCATATGCCTTCAAGCTCGAGACCTTCGTCGTCCATTTTCAATCTCTATGATTATAGAACCATCAAGTAATTCTTCAATCAACCAAACTACTTTTAAGCACAAACCAATTGCTCTTCAGAAACTCTCTCAGCTCTTCATCTACAAACCCAAGCTTTCTTCAAAGAAAACATTGTTTACAATCGCCTTGAGATCTAAAACATTTTTAATTCTGCCACCCCATGGTATGATTCAATTTATGAACATTCCAACCAAACTTGATCACCTCTTTAAGGCAATGTTTTCCCTTCAGTCTAGTCTGACATGGACTCTTCTAGCATTATCTCGCCTTACATGATCTGAGTCTTGCTAGAGTTTACTGCTTTCTTTACATTTTCAAGACCATTTACTTTTCAAGTTATGTAGATCAGCTCATCAACCTACATTCACTTTTGTAAATGTTTGTATTTTTTACTATCATGAAATGATTACATACAATTTCTCGTCTATATTTCTGTTTCACTTTTCTTTTCTTTTTTAAAAATTTAGGCAAACACTTATTTCACACTGGATTTCAAGTCCTCGTTCGCTTGAGGAATAAAAGAAAACTTAACTGAACCAGTGTCACACTCTATGCACAATCATTTGGTTGAGAAGTCAGATCTACACGCAAACACAACACAACTCTAAACACATACACTACTTTCTGTTGGCAACCTCCAACAGTGGCAAGCCTATTCCCTCTTTCTCTCAAGTCATACTGTAGCACTGAGACCAAAAGCAACACTCGGGACAAATACTATTGAACCCAGTTAGGCTCTGTCCAATAACAGTTCTAGTTTGCTAGATATCAAGCCTCAACAGCCTTAGGTTTGAGAGGTTGATAATGGCAAAAAGCCACAATTCTACATGGGTAAATTTTGAGGAAGGGCAAAAAGAATCACAATGACCTACACGATTTAACTGCAAATTTTCGAAACTAATTTTGAGGCAATTCAAATAGTTTAAAAAGCTAAGTTTTAGAAAAACGACTTGCCACATTAATTAAATGGTATAATTAATTACCTCTTGTCTAATGGAGGCTAAATGTTACTTAATGCCAAGGCCCTTTTCACTTGCTCGTTTCTCATTAATAAGTATTTTTCTCGCAGTCAAATTTGAGTCTGTCTTAAAGAAATTGATGATTGTTTGGTCATTTTAAAGCGAAACATTATTAATTTTTGAAACATAAAGTAAACATACAAAGGAGGATCGTCAACCAATCCTATCCCAAAATAACTCAAATTATTATGAAATGTGTGTTGAAATAATTAAAGTATTAGTTACCCGTATTGTTTTAAATGGCACACATAGTTAATTAGGGGTATTTTTGGGAAGAAAATAATTGTTCAATCATAGATATCATGCATTAAACTTGGCTTCTTAAATATCATGCATGCATGCATGCATTTTTAAATGGCATACATAGTTAACTAGGAAATAGTTGTTGAATCATAGATATTATGCATGCACTTTCCTCTCAGTCTTCGGTCGTTTTAAAATTTCAAAAAAAAAAAAAAAAAAAAGAAGGCAGAAGCTATATATTATCGTATAGTTTTATAAGTTTGTAACTTAATTTAAAATTGGCTTCTTACCTTTCTTGTTAAAATGAATGCAAAGTCTACACAATAGGGTTAGTGAGAACTAAGTTAACTGTTTTTGTCTAAAAGTAAAGTTACTAACAAGCAATTAGAAATTTCCTTCACAGAGGCACAAAAAGATAAGGGGGAACAACATGAAACAAACCCTTGGTTAAGTAGTCATTAGAACTAATTTACCTTTTTTTTCAAAGAATGTATTAGTTCACCTTTAGTCAAAAGAGAAACTCTCCTTAACATAAGGTGACTTTGCCAGTAGAACAGGGTGTAATCTTCGTTTGACCTAAGACTAAGCGGTGTCTTGGATTGACCATGTACTCCCTTAGTTAGAAGTCATATCTAATTTTTGTTATTTTTTTCTTCTTAAATAATGATAAGAGATACCATTATGGTACACAAGAGGAGGAAGTGATTATGAGATCTATGTTAATTCTTAGGCCAATAATCTTTGATTGGTATAAAATTAGAAAAGGAATTTAAATTTAAAAAGACACCACTCAGTTAGTGAACAATGAATTGCTAGTTCTAATATACTAATGTGTAGTCCTTGGATGTTATAATTTATGCGATTCCCAAGCTAATTGCAATCAGAATTTGTCGGGCATTTGTGAACAATGCAACACCACAAGGCATGCATTTTTACAGGCTAAATATCAAGTTATCAACCATATTAACTTCATTTCCACATGGATCTCAAGCTATGAATGAATGCCATATCATCAAATACAATGTATAACAGATGCAATCAAGCTGAAATATTGTTAAATTAAAGTTGATAGAATTAGTAAGACCTGGTGCTTGCAAAATCATAGAGCTTGCCAGTGCTGGAGAAGATCATGACTCCAACCTCAGCATCGCACAAGATCGCCAGCTCCTTTGCCTTCTTCAACAGCCCGCTCCTCCGCTTTGAAAACGTCACTTGCCTGCTGGTCGAATTGTCGATCCTCCTTATCACAATCTTACCCCTCCCCATCGATGACCTACAAAATCTGGGTTAATTAATTAATTGATTAATTAATTCACTACATCAAAATGAATCATCTAACTCCAATAAATGTATACGCACAAGATGAAGAAGAACAATACAGATTAGCCGGCTAGATGAGGAACCTAATTCATTTTCAATCAGTTCAAGATCGGACAGGTATGAAGTCAAAATGGTGGATTTTGAAACAAATTTTCCAGGAAATAGAGAGAAAACAATGAAATAGAATAAAGGAAGGAATTGAGGAGTTTAAATTTATGGAAAAAATAGAAAATTAAAGGGAATAAAAGAAAGAAAAAAATGGACTTAAAACTTACCTGGCTCTCAAAGAAGAAGCTACAGCTTTTAAGTAATGGAGACAAACCGAGGTTTCGCCCAAAATAGCTTTGGCTGGACTGATGATTCACCTCAGCAGAAAGCTATATAAGGAAAGTACACCTGAGGACAATGAAACCACTATCTTTTAGCGTACAAAACCACTAGTGGTTTTCATGTTCTGGGCACGTGGACCAATCGTTGCCAGGAGACCTTAAGCCACACATCGTATAGATCGCGGACGCGTGTGTATAGGAATACGCACATCCTATTTTTAGGAATTCTCTCCTTTTTCAAATGACTCGGGAAACATTGGATAGAAATTTAGCAGACAAAGCTGCCCTAGCAGAGTTTTTGGAATGGCCGTGGTGTTACCTATGGTGCTCGCTAAACTTACATATGGGTGCTGTCATGCCCGTCAATGTCAAATTAGGCAGGCATCTCCAGATCTATGTAAACAGATTTTTTTCACTATTGTTACTTGGCGATCATCCCTTTATTGATTGTTGTCAAATGAGCATGATTTTGAAGTTTAGACAGTAATAAATTAAATCAAACTAATTTAATGGTAAGTAATAGAGTGACGAACTTCACAACCATTTTAAAATAGTGAGCAAAAATGCACTTTCAAATCAAATATAATGGTTTTTTTAAAATATTTTCCCTCTCTGTTAACAATAAGGGAGGACTTGTATCATATATATGCACATAAAATATCTCATTATTTGGTTACTTAGGATGGGAGCTTTCCATAAAGAGATAGAGTGGGCAGAGTCTATACCATTTTGGCTTTTTTCAAAATAAATTAACACAAGTGGTACTTTTAGCACATAATAAAAATTGGCACACTTGCCTAATTGGGTCCAGAATAAAATTTAAAAATCATGCAAGTTTGCTAGAGGACAATGCTAACGTTGGGTAGGCAAATGCTTGACAAATTATCGTTAATAAATACAATTATACAACCATAATGGACTAAACAATATTTAAACATGTACAAAATTATACTCACATTTATGTCGTGCTCGCACAATATGCATCATTCTCAACCTTTTTTCTTTTCACTTATATTAACAAATCAAAGAACGAGAAAATAAAAAGAAATTTTATGAGAAACTCTAAATCTCATATATTTTATTGGCTAAAATAAACAAGGTATAAAAGAATTTTCATGATTAAAGAATAAGACTATTATTGGTAAGATGACTAATGATGTCCGTAAAAATTACACAACCTACATAGCGCGCAGGCCAAATTATGAGCTCTTTATGTCCTTGTGAATATGAGCTTTCCAACTCGCAACATAGCTCACTCTGGTGATTAGAATAGAGGTGGTGGTCATGTTGAATTCACCGACTTCTGCACCTGAGCAACTACAACCGATAAAAGAACACCTTTCAACCTAAGGTTTTGGAAACCTGAAGACAAGATGTTGTCTTTCACTGTGAAGCTCGATAAATGGTTCGGCTTTTAATGTGCCAAACACGAAGTAACTTGGTAAAACCTCACTTCACTGGGAAGCTAATGTAGTGACCTCTTTAAGAAAAAGAATTGAAAACTCTTCGCTAACTGAGACTTAGATCGATAACCAACTGATCGAAAACAATGTTGTTTATTTGTCCAAATTGAAGGTGTTCCTAAATTATCTAGTTCTATGGCTCTATTAATGTTCACTTATCCAAATTGATGGGGTGTTGAACATGAGGGGTTTAAGATAGTATTTTCTCAAGGATGTGAGATGGTTTTCATGTAGAGCGAGGGTTTTTGCGTAAAGCATTTTGAGTTGTTTATTGAGTTGAAGTTGCTTCCCACGTTGCAAAACCTCTTGTATTCATATGGATGAATTCCCTGATGGCCAAGTCTACCGAAGGACATAATTATGATAATATTTTGATTCTTCGGCATATTATCTGAGTGCACTCGAAATTAGTCTCGGCCGAAACTCTATTGTTGTCGAGTATGTCATCTTCGACTTGAACTCTAAACCTAGATCGATTATGCAATTGATTAAGCCTTTATTCAGAAACCAATCTTGATCCTTAATATTTTTCTTATCCAACAACATAGAATATATGGGTTGAATGCGTGCAAAATCAGGTCCAAACATTGCTCTCCAGCTTCCTTGAGCTTCGACCTGCACGCTAAATGGTCTAGCTGATTACCAAACACATCACCTTTATTTTTTGAAGTATCGTCTTGTACAATCGAATGTAGTTTATTTAAGTTAGGCGAAACAATAACATAAGCCTTTTCACCGAATTAACCAACTAGTCCACGTCACGGTCTTTCAACTAAAGTGGGTGGCCGTTAAAATTGCACGTTTTTTTTTAGCAAGTCAGCATGATGTCCCCTATTTTCTCACTATCGGCCTAATGGGCCGAATTTTGTTGTATCACCGTTGCCAATCTAGTTTTGTTTCAGGTTTTTAGATTAAACCACAATGACATTCAGAAAAATATTTTAGAAATTCAGTTGCAAAGTAGGTTAAGTTGTTATGCCCCCCCCTAACATAATCACTTCACCAATTTGAGCTTTTAATTCAAATAACCCCGTAGAACGAGATTGCACTATACCGGCGTTGTCTCTGACAACCATATCAATTTTTGTATTTGGCTCAGAAATTTCAATTTGTTTTTCTAGGCCAACCCAGAAATTTCAATTTGTTTTTCTAGGCCAACCAAAATTTCAATTTCAAACGAAAAAACAAGTGGATTAACTTTTTCCTAGGCCAAATTGACAATCTTTTTAGGCCGACACTTGATTGGAGCTGAATCGAAAAATTGCCATCCAGACCTTTTGATTCAACCACATTTCAAATGGAATTGTTTTGTATGCATAAATGTAAGGGAAGTTTTTCTCATATAGCTACGTACTAAAGCAAGCTCTGTTCTCTTTTACCCATTGCTCTTCTACGTAGGTACTTAGAGCTTTCATTTTCAACATGAGTGCAAAGGATTTTCGCATCTTCATAAGCATCATGGATTTTTTTTCATTCTCATCACACTTCTCGCACTTTTGAATGTGTTTCTTTAGTAGATTTTGGATCTCGTCTAATTGGTTAAGTTGAGCCATATCAAAATCTTGATATATCATATGAACTTCATAGTTTTTAGTACTTGGTCCCACCGAGTGTGCCAAAATGTTGTCCCTAAAAATTACACACCTACATGGCTCGACGACTGAATAACTATAATCCAACTACATTCTTCTTGAATGCGAGCGTGCCAACTCACAGCTGAGCTTGATCAGGCGAGTAGAATAAATGTGGTGGTGGTGTCGAATGCATTGTTGACTTCTGCACCTGAGAGACTACGACCAAGGGAGGAACACCTCTTAGCCTAGGGTTTTGGAAACTTGAAGGCAAGGTTGTCTTTCACTATGAAGTTCGATAAATAATTTGGCTTTCAAGGGCCGAACACAAAGTAACTTGGTAACACCTCACTTAGCTAGGAAGCTAATGAAGTGACCTATCTAGGTGAAAAAAATTGAGAACTTTTTTTCAACCTAGACTTGGATAGATAACCAACCGACCAGAGCAATATTGTTTACTTGTCCAAACTGAATGCGCTCCTAAATCGTCTATTTCTACAACTTCATTGTTGTTTACTTATCCAAACTAAATTATCAATACAATGTTGTTTACTTATCCAAATTGACGTTGTACTGACCCGAGAGGGGAGGGTGGTTAAGATAGTATTCTTCTCAAGGGTGTGAGAATGGTTTTGCGTAAAGAGTTTTGAGTTGTTTTTTGAGTTGAAGGTGTTTCTTATGCTACAAAACCTCTCGTATTTAGGATGAATTTCGTGATAGACAAGTCTATATACTAAATGGTATAATTCTAATAATATTCTGATTCTTCGGCATATTTTCTGAATGTACTTGAAATTATTCTCAGTTAAGACTCTATCATCGCTGAGTCTCGCCATCTTTGCACTCGGACTCTAAATCTAGATTTGTTATGCGAGTGATTCAACAACTTAGGGTATCTGTGCCAAATACGTGCAAAATCGAGTCCAAACAACTGCATATTGAAAGAATTATATCTTGTCAAAACATAATTCTTCTATTCTAATATAAGATGTCTATTTTAAAGACCTAATTGTGAAATGAACAAGAAATTAATAAACTAGCATGAAAGAACTATTTTTTTTAAGGGTAAGGAACATTCATTAATCTATTATAGCGAGGAGTATCGTTGATACTGAATACAATTTCACGATTACAAATGCAACATAATGACAATACAAAAGATATATAGCCACATAATACATCCAACCAATTGTAAAAATAGTACTTGTGAGGACAAAATTTTGCATCACTTTCTGATGAAGTTACAAAAGATGATGCTTCTATGAACCTGAAAGTAATATTGAGTCCTAACAAAAGATCGAAATAAATCATGGTCCTTATCACACTAAAAACATTAAGACGTAAAATACCAAAAATATGAAATCAACATAAAATAAACCAAATCTCTAACTCGATAACTTTGAAACAACTATACGTCTTTCACCTTCCGAAATTGTCTTTAATTTACTGGAATATAGTAGTTGGAACCAAGTACGCGCACCATCATGTAAGGAGTAGTGCTTCAACGACAATCTATAAAGAAAAGTAAACAAACCATGAAACCCCTAAGTACCAGTGTGGTACTAGCCAAAGGTTCTCCTACAGTCAAGTTGGTAAAGGTTTTAGAACTTAAGCAGTGGGTAGGAGAGCGATATAGCGATATGTATGCAAAGTGCACCGATATCAGAATTAAATACGCTTGATGCACTAATATCAGAGTTTAATATGCTTGATAACCCTAGACTTGGCGTATTTATAGTGCTTGAGAGATATTGGGTAATGAATCCTCATAAATTCAAGAGAATCTTAGAGAATATCTAGCAATAGATATTCTTTCCTTGTAGGACTGTGATTACTTGAGGTCTAAGCCAATCCCTAAATTGTAGGAATCTCCAAGATAATAGTAAGCCAACCCTAATGGTGATCAAACATTAAGATCAACAAACAAATTAAACATTTTGAATCAGTGAATGAAACAAGAAGCATATTGGACAATTGAATACTTTACCTTAATGACATGGATTAGTTTTGAAATGCTACACCAAAATCCTTAGCTATGAATTTAGCTACACATCATGAATCAAAGAGATTATAACAAATTGAAGCAATTTTGGTGTTGGACCAAGAACAACACATCAATAGAAGTCTTCGGTTGATTGTGGAAGTGTATTGAAAGAATAGATTTTTTTTTTAATTTCTTCTTATTATTATTTATTTATATGAATGAAAGGTAAGAGATGGACGGCCTAGAGGTCTGAATTTCATCCAAATACAAGAGGTGTACAAACGTGTGTTGAAAGGCAAGTATTTATGTGCTGAAAAAAAAAGGCTACAATAGATTGCAAGGAGATCCCATTAACTAAGGTAAGATTCCAAACATATTTTCTTTATTTAACATCTCTAAATTAGGCTAGAAATTCCAGTTCCCTCTTAACATTTTGCTCTTGGTCTTTTAACAGGCCAGATTCATGTTGAGTTCGCTTTAAACCTTATTTGGACTTCAAAATAACAAGAAGCTTCATCTCTCCTTGTTTGAGTAAGGAAAGTGCCATAACGCAACCAATTTCACTAAAAAAACATTACAAAGAGACTTAAAATTGATGGTATATATTTATGCAATATATGATTAATTAGTCATTGTGATTGACCCAACTTATCAGTTTAGTTCCGCAATATGAAATAATAGATCAATATGTCATTCCTAAAATTAACTACCAGACATCAATATGGTCTCTGCCATCCAAATTTGTCAAATTTTCTGTTAGGTTGCTGAAATGGTACACAATAAACCACACAACTAATGATTTTGTTGCCATGTAGATGATACAATTGTTTTAAAAAAATTAAAAAATAATTAGAAACCAAAAAAAATACTTAAAATAAATAAAAACAAAAAGACTCAGCCAAGACATCGCCAACTTCCCTTCCTGCACCTCCCACCCCTCTCCCTCCACCTCCTCTTCTCCGTCTCCCAACCCTCAACAACGCCATTTTCTTCTCCCTCAAATGCTAGATCCGCATTCTCCTCCATCGGCAAAACCTCTGCACCAAGAGTGACTCGACTCGATGCACGCATAAATGCTTAATTTTTTTATGATCTACGTGACAATCATTAATTGGTTGAATGGGCTTTCTGTGTGCCACATCAGTAAACTAACAGAAAATTTGATAAATTTTTTAGACAGCAGTGATGACATCGATATGTGGTAGTTAAAGTGATGGAAAATATTGATTAATTTCTAATTGATGGACTAAAATGATGAATTAGGTCAATCTCATGTACCATAAAAACTCATAGACTTTTATACTTTTAACTTTGATCATCTTCACCTATGGAGTTGATTATATGAGATATAAAATGAATTACAGAGCTTAGAATTAGGTTTTAAGCTCCACCTAAATTTGAGGCTAGAGCGTTAAATTTTTTTAGATTGATCTAAAATATAAGCTCTAAAGTCTAAACTATGTAAAAAAAATCAGCTATGCAAAATAATTATATGAGTTTAAAGGAAATAAAACAAAGCTTTGAGCACAAAGTGATATTTTCTCCACACGTTCGTTCTTTAGAACTTTGTTATGTATGTTTTTGTAAGTTTACTGATTTCTACTTTTAGCAGTTATTAAATTCCTTGTCTATTTTGGCTAAGTTTGTAACCTAAAAAAAGAAAAACAACTTGTATGGCACATGATCATCACCGTGGTGGCGTCTTGTGCCAATAACACAAGCACATGTGAAAAAAAACTAACGCATGTCTTTGTATTATTGGCACGAGATGACATGTGGCAGTGAAACTGTGTCATGCAAGTTCATTTCATAAAATAGAAATAATAAGCTTTATGATTGTGGAGCAAAGAATAATTAAGAAAATCCTAGAGCGGATAACACGTGGACTTTTATTCACTGTTAACAGGAATGTCCTCATTAATTGGCGAGGCTCACATTCATTCCACTTGCAGTTCAACCACCAAGGAGCCTTGAGCTACTGACTATAATTTCTCCAAGCTCCTTTGTCAATGGCAAGGAGATAAGGCAAAGGATTAAAGGTAGAATTAATAACTAATTCCTACCCTTTAAACTTTCCTAATTGAAGACATGTTCCTTTATTCAAGAAAACACAATCAAATCCAATCATTAGGAAAAAAAAAGATTTTCTAAAGATAATTCTTAGATATTATATTTATTTAATAGTATCTCTAAGGATTATTCTCAAGCATCTTTAAGACATTTCAACATTTTAAAGATACTTTCGTACTGTATTCAACGGATGACAAACTCTCATAATCGGACGCCGATACTTGGCATGAAAACCCTACACATGTGATTGGGCCTAGCTCCTATAAGCACTGCATCACCAGTTCATTCTCTAGTAAGTTGATCCTATGCAATTCAAGCCTAAATCACTCTCTTTCTACATAGTTTTTGACTCAGGCATCAAAGATTTCTTGGCCAAACCACCATTCTGGGAGCATGGCTTTGTTCGTTAACCTAAGGTGTCTCTTTATTTTGACGGTACAAATTCATCATATCCGAAGACAACGAAATTTTGTTACCACAGTGATGATCACAAAAAATGCTAGTAAGATGACATCATTCAGAAAGAAAAATAAAATGCCAAAACAAACAGATGACTTGGAAGTTGAATTACAATTACCGACCCACCAACAACTTTTTAGGAAATGGATGTCTGATTGGTTGGACTTTTGTGGTGCTTTAAACGTATAAAGAAGTACTATTGAATATACGATCATGGTCTAAAACGGAAAGAATGGATCTCTTACTAATATTAAAACTCCTAGGTGTACTATGCGAATTGTGAAGGTTAAACTAATTAAATAATTTTTTTCCACCAACTAGAGGTTGAGTTGAAAAATTATGTACAAAATTGTTTCCAAAGTATAGAGTAATTTTGGGAAGAATTCTATATATAAAAAAATTTAAAAAAAAAAGAAAAAAAATTAGTATCTAGTCCCTAGTTACTAATGTTCATTAACTGAAACTTATTAGTTTTCAGATTTTGATCAAAGTCACTAGCATTAATGCAATAATAAATTCACATGTTTGTTACATAATTTTTAAAATAAAAATCAGTAATTGATTTAGGATTTTAATCTCACACCTTTATTGAACTCCTAACTAATATTCAATTCAAAACATTTCCAAAAAAAAAAAAGAATAAGTTTGTACCCCTTAATTTTTTTTTTATAAATTGGTTTCCAATTTTTTTATCTTATATGTACCCATTCATCTAATTTTTCAATTTTGTTAATCTTTAAATGTACCAATTCTTACATATACCAATTTGTTGTATGTAATGTACCCTTTTTTTTGTATAACATCTATTCAATTTTTTTTCTAATCCATTTTTAAACTTATATGGGTACATTCTTTTTCTTTATTTGAGAATGTATATCCATGTCAGGTTTAATCAAAGAAATTTACTAATGTTATTAATCCTAATATCTATTATTTCTTGTGTGGTTTTGAAGAATGTACCCATGTGACAGCTCGCCCCGAAATATTGTAGCGATAGCGTGAATTGACGTTTTTGCCCCTTACTCATTAGTGGTTGTGTGTGTGTTGGGGCTAAGTTTTTGGGCCAAAAGGGGTTGCTTCCCATATTTTTGTGACCCAAACGGAAACTAAGTTGTTTTGATTCGGTTGCGTTGTAATTGGGTGAGAACTGAAAGTTAAACACACACACACACACACACACACACACATGCACACGTGCACCTCTCCTTTCAATTTTTGTCTATCTCTCTCTACTTCTTCTTGAGCCTTCTTTCCGTTCCCTTACAAATGTACGGACAAACATCATCTCACAGGTTTGGTCATGGATCAAGGCTTTAAACCCTCTCATCTTCTTCCTTGCAACTTTGTGAGTTCAGTGGTACCCTTGGCTGGACGGGAAACTTTCTAAACCCCTAGAGACCCGAGGACCCCGAAGTTGGTACTATTCATGTGCTCTTAAACTAGGGAGTTTTAGAGAATTCTAAGATAATAGGGAGTCTTAGAATGTTCTCACAAAGCTTGGAGAGCAAACGTAGTGGTTTTTGGATGTCGGGATCGTGAGTTCGAGCTTGGGCCGATTTTCTTAGTTTTTCTCCAGCGGGATTCTGACGTTGTTGAGGCTTAAAATTGGTAAGGATGTGTTCTTCTCATCCTAAGCTTCACTTTGGTATAAATTTCGTGAACTTTGGTTGAAAAATGAGTGAGATATTCAGGTTTGAAGATTTTCCAGTTTCCGGCGATATCAGTGGTCGCCGGCATCGGACTCTGGTGACTGGAGGTAGAAGACGACGAATATGTCGCCAAGTTTGACGGAATATTCTAACGGCGTTAGGTTAGATATAACGGAATATTCATAATTGTCGTTAACTGTTCTGTTAGGATTGGCCGCGCGTGTGGGCCCGTATGACCGTGCCTTTGCCGATGCGTGGGCCATCGGAAAAATTTTGTAAAAATATGAGGTGTTCGTGGGATCGAGTAAAGCTTGTTGGTATATTCAAACACGCAATTGAGCAATGTATGAGAAGTTATTACCTAAGGTTGGTAATGTGCGTATAATTCACGGTTTTATAGTTGTTTCCCATATAGGTGAAACCTATCCAAAGGACGAGCGCAGCCACGCCAGGCTCGAGGGCTACGACCCTTCTACTTATCAATAGGTGGGCTTTTGTATTTAGTATATATATATGATTGATGTTTTTCCCAGAAATTACATTTTTTTTAAATGGTTTTAGAATTGAATGGTTTTACGATTGAAATGCCATGTCGAATACCATTGTTAGTGTTACTATGATTGTGCTGGTTATGCTTTGGCGCCGTGGACGTTCAGGTAAGTCAGGTGAGTATACTTTTTAGTGATAGTGTGATGATGATGAGATTGAGATATATATCATATTCCTGCACCCCGGTGTTCGTGCTCCGCCAGAGTAAGGCCTAGCCTTCACGTGATCGTTCACTTTCCGCACCGTACGCTCACCTTGGATCCAAGGCAGCTGCCAGCCTGTCGTATAGACCACTAATAGTAGGTCTGACTCGTAGGTGACTTGTGATTTGTCGCACAGCCTTCACGTGATTGTAACACTAAGCGTAATTTTATACACCCATCCTGTCGTACAGACCACTAAAGGTGGTTTCTGACTCGTGTGCAGGATTTGGTTGAGGAGCTATAGATTCAGCCGTATAGGTCATGTTCAATGACTCCGGCTGACGTATTGAGATTGCCAGCATATTGTGATTTGATTTATCTCACTTTCTCTATCTTTGGTACTGGCATGTCGATAATTGCTTTGCCTTTTGCAGGTCAACTTTGATTTATCTTCTGCCGACAATGAACCCGAGTAGCATACCTGACAAAGCACCAAAACCCCTCCTGGCTCTTGAATCCGTGATCAACCTAAAATATATTATAAAAAGTCCTACTTGATACTTATTCTGTTTGATTGGGTATTTCGACATGGCGTATTCTAACTTGTCATATTTGAGATTTATCGCTTTCCAGCATGATTTTGGTTTATGTGTACGTATGTTATTTTCTGGGAAAATATACTTATTTTACGGTGAGGGGTTACTACTTTGATATTGAAACAATTTTGGAAAAGCTTTGTTTTTGCCCACTCACGTTTTCTGTTTTACGCCCCTCCAGGTTTTAGGTAGCGGTGACGTTGGTGGCGAACAAGGCATCAAGGCAGTTCTGACAGAGCGCCGTCCATGTAGGATTTCTCTGGTTATCTTTTTCAGTGCTTGTTTATTTTGGACTGCACCTAGGATTCTTGAACTTTACTTGTTGTGTTGTTATGCGTCCGTTTCATCACTCACTCTCACTTATCTTTTATTGTAAATTATTCTACTTGGTTTTTATTTTCTCACATTTTCACTCTAGTACTTCTGCACAGCGCACTTGGCTACGTCACCCTCACATGACGACCAACATGCCTTGATTTTTCGGGTCGGGGTGTGTCAGTTTGGTATCAGAGCCTAAGTTTGGCAGTCTTGTATATCTTGTGAACAATATAATTATTTTGGTGTCTTTTGTCAGAACTATGCTGCCTCGCCGAGAGCCACGTTCTTCCAATGATCCTAGTTTCCCTAATATAACCCAGTTAGGGGAAGCTATCGCGAATGCAATACAGTCGACGCTTCGTACTCCCAGATGACCTATCTGGAGAGTGTTTATAATTTGAAGATAAATACTTTTGTGGGTAATGAGGGGCCCGAGGGTGCCGAGAAATGGTTGATTCACCTTGAGAAGACTTTTAGATTGATACAGAGTCAGGGGAGCTTACCTACAGACAGGTGGGTAGAGACGACCACTGGTTCCTAGGTAAGGAACTTGCATCCTGGTGGGAACAGCAGACTAAGGAGATGCCAGAGAAGGAAGCTGCAGATTGGGAAGTATTTAAACAGTTGTTTTATAAGATATTTATTCCTCCTGCGTATATAAACAGCAAGAAACAGGAATTCACAAGTTTGAGGCAAAAGAAGATGACAGCGAATGAGTACTATAGGAAGTTCACAGATTTGTCCCGTTATCATCCAGAGGTTGCGGCGAACCCAGCGGAGATGCTTCGTCGATTCAAGATTGGTACTCGTAAGAAGTGGCGCTCGATGGCGACCACGACCCCCTGCATCACTTACCATGAGTTCTATGAGATTTTGTTACAGATTGAGGATTATGAGAATATGCCTAGCGAGAGCAAGGAAGAGGAAAAGAAAGAAGATCAGAAGAGAAGCGATAAGGGCAAAGGTCAGTCATCGCAGTGACCCCGGAAGACTCAGAGTTTCAAAAGAAGTAGGGTTAGTTTGAGTTCATCCAGTGGAGGTGTGAGTTTCATAGGTCAGAGGATAGGAGGTAGGTTCACCGGAGGCCCACGTTTTCAGAGGCAGCGAGATGCTGGCGGTTCAGCAGCATTGTATTGTCGGAGGTGTATCAGTTGGCATGTTGGTGAGTATAGACAGGGAAGTCGAGGATGCTTCACTTGTGGACAGATAGGACATCGAATAGCAAATTGTCCACAGAGTCAATAGAGACCCCAGATGCCTTCCTTACCACCACTACCAGTTTCGAGTCAGCAGACTCCAACTTCGAGGAGCTATAGTCAGTTGGGGGTACTTACCATTATCAGGGAGATGTTGCCCCTTATTCAGCAGTGCCGTACCCGTATCCTCAGGATTCGTATTATACGCGTGGTTACCATAGTAGGTATCCTCAATACCCTGGAAGGTATACCCCGTATCCTCCTTATCCTGCCGGTGGATCGCAGTGGTATTCCGGAGTGCAGCCATACTAGGAAGAGGTTGCCTCTAGCAGCGCAGGGTCTTCCAGACAGCATAATCAGACAGGGTAGAGCCGTAGTACACCTGGACGTAGTGGTCAGCCTAGCAGAGGTCGACGTGGACGGCAGCAGCCTCAGGGCCGTATTCATAATCTCTCAGTGCAGGATGCTTAGAACAATCTTGATTTGATAATGGGTAGTTAAACGTTCTTGGTCACTTTGCTAGAGAGTTGATAGATTGTGGTGCTACTCATTCATTTATTTCTCATACATTTGCTTAATTGACACAACCTAATCCCGGGCCTTTAGGGTTCGAGTTAAAGGTTTCGATGCCTAGAGGAGAGACGTGTTAGGTTAGTTGGATGTACCCAGGGTGCCCCATGTTAGTGGAGGATGTGGTTATGCCAGCTAACCTCATCCTGTTAGATATTATTGAGTTCGATATCATCTTGGGCACTGATTGGCTACATTATAATCGAGCCAATATTGATTGTTATGAGAAGAAAGTTACATTCCATCACCCGGGGCTACCTATGGTTACATTTGTTGGCTAGCGTAGCGGCGTGGGAAGCGGCATCATTTCGGCTGTGAGACCTAAGAAGTTGTTACAGAAAGGTTGTCAGGGGTATTTGGCACATGTGTTAAATGATAATTCTTCTAACAGTGTGGAGAATGTTAGGGTAGTCAGGCATTTTCCTGATGTTTTCCCTGACGATTTACCGGGATTACCGTCGGATCGAGACGTAGAGTTCGCTATCGATTTATTGCCAGGTATGGACCTTATATCCTTGACTCCCCATCGGATAGCTCCTGCTGAGTTGCGAGAGTTAAAAATTCAGTTACAGGAGTTATTGGATAAAGGTTTTATACAGCCTAGTTCTTCGCCTTGAGGAGCTCTAGTCTTGTTTGTGCGTAAGAATAATGGTACCTTAAGGCTGTGTATAGACTATCGGCAGTTGAATCGAGTAACGATTAAGAACCGTTATCCGTTGCCACGTATTGACAATTTGTTTGATCAGCTGCGAGGAGCTTGTGTGTTCTCGAATATCAACTTACGGTCTGGCTATTATAAGCTGAAGATTAAGAGTAAGGATGTCCCTAAGATGGTGTTCAAAACCTGATATGGTCACTATGAGTTATTAGTGATGCCATTCGAGCTAACTAACGCACCAGCTGCCTTTATGGATTTGATGAATCGGGTATTTCATCAGTACTTGGACCGGTTTATCATTGTCTTCATCGATGACATTTTAGTCTACTCTAAGTCAAAGGAAAATCATGTACGACACCTCTCGTTGGTGCTGAATAAGTTGAGAGAGCATCGGTTATATGCAAAGTTCAGCAAATGTCAATTCTGATTAAACCAAGTGGCATTTTTGGGACATGTCATCTCAGCTCAGGGCATTCAGGTGGATCCCCAGAAAGTAGCGGTAGTGGAAAATTTGGAACAACCACGAACCGTCTCTGAGGTGCAGAGTTTCCTTGGCTTAGCAGACTACTACAGACAGTTTGTTCAAGATTTCTCAATGATAGCGTTACTGCTTACGAGGCTAACCAGAAAGAATGTTAGATTCAAGTGGGATGATAATTGCGAGCAGAGCTTCCAGCGGTTAAAGTACTGTCTCACTCATGCTCCGATATTAGCACTTCCGGACGACAGTGGTAACTTTGAGATCTACAGTGATGCTTCATTGAACGGCTTGGGTTGTGTGTTGATGCAACACAGCAAAGTGATCACTTACACACAAGGTAGTTGAAGCCTCACGAGATGAACTATCATACACATGATCTTGAGTTAGCAGCAATCGTATTTGCATTGAAGATCTGGAGACATTATCTCTATATTGAGAAATGTAGGATTTTCATAAATCATAAGAGTCTCCAGTATCTATTTACTTAGAGAGATTTGAACCTTCGTCAGTGGAGGTGGATTGAGCTACTGAGTGATTACGACTGCACGATTGAGTATCACCCGGGTCGTGCAAATGTAGTGGCTAATGCACTTAGCAGAAAGTCTTAGGGCAGAGTTAATGCTCTTCACGCGAGTCGTGTTCCTCTTTTAGCCGAGTTGAGCTCAACTGAATGGAGTTAGAGTTAGAAAACTCAGAGGTAGCGAATCGAGAGGAAGCCTTACTTGCTCACTTTTAGGTCATGCCAATTCTGATTGACTGTATTCTTGAGGCTCAAATGGATGACGACGAGACCCATGAGCTGATTCGGCTAAGAAATGAAGGAAAAAAGAAAGATCTTCGGATTCGAGAAACAGACGGCGTGCTCATGCAAGAGAGTAAAATGTATGTACCGAATAATGCAGAGTTAAAGAAGGCTATTCTTGATGAGGCGCACGTTTCGACATATGCAATGTATCTAGGTAATACTAAAATGTATCATACCATTTGACAATTCTACTATTGGCCGGGTATGAAAAGAGAGATTGCTGAGTACGTGAGCAAATGTATTATGTGCCAGCAGGTTAAAGCCGAGAGGAAGAAGCCATTTAGACGGATGCAACCACTTCCCGTTCCACAGTGGAAATGGGAAGATATCACTATGGATTTTGTTTATAAGCTACCCGTACGCAGAACGGTTATGACGGCATTTGGGTAACAGTTGATCGGCTCACTAAGTCTGCGCATTTCATCCCGGTTTGAGAAAAGTTTTCCCTAAACTGGTTAACTGAGCTATTTATGTCTAAGATCGTTAAATACCATGGTGTACCAGTCAGTATTGTTTCTGATCGAGATCCGAGGTTCACTTCCAAGTTTTGGACGGCATTTTAGGCAGCCCTTGGTATGAGACTACTTTATAGTATGGCATATCATCCGCAGACTGGGCAATCTGAGAAGATCATTCAGACGCTTAAAGATATGCTGAGATCTTCCGTACTACAATTTGGCGATGTGTGGCATAAACGCTTGGATCTGATGGAATTCGCCTATAATAATAGCTATCACTCGAGCATTGGTATGTCACCGTTTGAGGCATTATATGGTAAATCTTGTCGTATGCCGTTATGTTGGTCAGAGGTCGGAGAAAGATTTTTGGAGGGCCCAGAGATAGTAGAGGAGACTACACAGAACATTCAGGTGATTAAGTCTAACCTGAAAGCAGCCCAGGATCGCCAGAAGAGCTTGGCTAACAAGCATGCCTCATATCAGGTTTATAAAGTAGGTGATTGGGTATTCCTGAAGCTATCGCCGTGGAAGGGCGTTGTACGGTTCGGCAAAAAAGGAAAGTTGAGTCCCATGTATATCGGACCGTACCAAATCATTGAGCAGATCGGCGAAACAGCGTATAGACTTCAGTTACCTCCAGAGTTATCTAGATTGCACAATGTGTTTCACGTTTTGATGCTTCGCCATTATGTCTCAGATCCATCTCATGTTCTACCTCCACAGCCGTTAGAGATTAATCCTGATTTGACGTACGAGGACGAGCCGGTGACTATTGTAGACTGAAAAGATAAGGTTTTACAGAACAAGATTGTGCGTTTGGTAAAGGTTTTGCGGAGAAACCACTCGGTGGAAAAGGCCACCTGGGAGACTAAGGAGCGAATGAGAGAGTTGTATCCACACCTATTTTATGGGTATTAGTGAGTTGTAATTGCTGTATAAATTTCAAGGACGAAATTTTCTTAATAGGGTAGGTTGTGACGGGAAAGGATCCTCGCCGGATCCCTTTCCTAGGGATCCTAGGGATCCCGTGATCTCACCCGTTTATCGTATATCGTGCGGTCTGAAATCATTTCAAAATTTTAAATTTAAATTTAAATATGAATAGTATCTAATGATTTCTGACCGCACGATATACGATGAACGGTTGAGATTACGGGATCCCTAGGATCCCTAGGAAAGTGATCCGGCGAGGATCCTTTCCCGGTTGTGACAGCCTGCCCTGAAATATTTTAGCAATAGCGTGAATTGACGTTTTTGGCCCTTACTCATTAGTGGTTGTGTGTGTGTTGGGGCTAAGTTTTGGGCCAAATGGGGTTGCTTCCCATATTTCTTTAGGACCCAAACGGAAACTAAATTATTTTGATTCGGTTGTGTTGTAATTGGGTGAGAACTGAAAGTTAAACACACACACACACACACACACACACACACATACACACACACACACACTCACATACACACGTGCACCTCTCATTTCCATTTTTGTCTGTCTCTCTCCCCTTCTTCTCTTCCTTTCTTCATGTTCCCTTGCAAACGTACGGACAAACATCATCTCACAGATTTGGTCACGGATCGAGGCTTTAAACCCTCTCATCTTCTTCCTTGCGACTTTGTGAGTTCAGTGGTACCCTTGGTTAGACGGGAAACTTTCTAAAACCCTAGAAACCCGAGGACCCCGAAGTTGGTACTGTTTATGTGCTCTTAAACTAGGGAGTTTTAGAGAATTCTAAGATCATGAGGAGTCTTAGAATGTTCTCACAAAGCTCGGAGAGCAAACGTGGTGGTTTTTGGACGTCGGGATCGTGAGTTCAAGCTTGGGCTGATTTCCATGGTTTTTCTCCGGCAAGATTCTGGCGTTGTTGAGGCTTAAAATTGATAAGGATGTTTTCTTTTCATCCTAAGCTCCACTTTGCTATAAATTTAGGGAAATTTGATTGAAAAATGAGTGAGATATTCAGGTTTGAAGATTTTCCAGTTTTCGGCGATAACAGCAGTCGCCGTCACCGGCGCCGGACTCTGGCGACTGGAGGTAGGAGACGACGAATATTCCGTCAAGTTTGACAGAATATTCTAATGGTGTTAGGTTAGATTTAACGAATTTGTTACTTTTAACCGAATATTCCACGAAATATTCCTAACTATCGTTAAATATTCTGTTAGGGTTGGCCGCGCATGTGGGCCATCGAAAAAAATTTCTAAAAATATGGGGGTTTTCATGGGATCGAGTAGAGCTTGTTGGTATATTCAAACACCTCAATTGAGCAATGTATGATAAGTTATTACCTAAGGTTGGTTATGTGCATATAATTGACGGTTTTATAGTTGTTTCGCATATAGGTGAGACCTATCCAGAGGACGAGCGCAGCCACGCCAGGCTCGAGAGCTACGAACCTTCTATTTATCAGTGAGTGGGCTTTTGTTTTCAATATATATATATATGATTGATATTTTTCCTAGAAATTACGTTTTTTTTTAAATGGTTTTAGAATTGAATGGTTTTACGATTGAAATGCCATGTCGAATACCATTGTTAGTGTTACTATGATTGTGCTGATTATGCTTTGGAGCCGTGGACGCTCAGGTAAGTCAGGTGAGTATACTTGTTAGTGATAGTGTGATGATGATGAGATTGAGATATAGCTTATATTCATGCACCCCGGTGTTCGTGCTCCGCCAGAGTAAGGCCTAGCCTTCACGTGATCGTTCATCTCCTGCACCGTACGCTCACCTTGGATCCAAGGCAGATGCCAGCCTGTCGTACAGACCACTATAGGTTGTTCCGACTCGTAGGTGACTTACGATTTGTTGCACAACCTTGATGTGATCGTAGAACTGAGCGTAATATTATACACCCAGCCTATCATGCAGACGACTAAAGGTGGTTCCGACTCGTGTGCAGGATTTGGTTGAGGAGCTATAAATTCAGCCGTACAGGTCCTGTTCGGTGACTCCGGCTGACGTATTGAGATTGCCGGCATATTGTGATTTGATTTATCTCACCTACTTGATACTTGTTTTGTTTGATTGGGTACTTCGACATGGCATATTCTAACTTGGCATATCTGAGATTTATTGTTTTCTAGCATGATTTTGGTTTATGTGTACGTATGTTATTTTCTGGGAAAACATACTTGTTTTACGGTGAGGGGTTACTACTTTGATATTGAAACGGTTTTGGAAAATCTTTGTTTTTGCCCACTCACGTTTTCTGTTTAACGCCTCTCCAGGTTTTAGGTAGCAGTGACATCGGTGGCGAACGAGGCATCAAGGTAGTTCTGACAGAGCGCCGTCCATGTAGGATTTCTCTGGTTATCTTTTTCAGTGCTTGTTTATTTTGGACTGCACCTAGGATTCTTGAACTTTACTTGTTGTGTTGTTTTGCGTCCGTTTCATCACCCACTCTCACTTATCTCTTATTGTAAACTATTCTGCTTGGTTTTTATTTTCTCACATTTTCACTCTAGTACTTCTGCACAACGCACTTGGCTACGTCACCCTCACGTGACGGCCAGCACGCCTCGATTTTTCGGGTCGGGGTGTGTCAACCCATATTTTGGTACAATAATTTTTTTTGTTAATTTTGATGAATATACCCATGTTTATACACACACACACAAATATATTGGAGAGTATAATTTATATTTTAATACTTTTAATCAACAAATTATGGTGTTTTTATTTAAAATCTCATTAATACAAACAACTATAAATTTTAATTTTTAATTTAAAAAATATAGTAACCTACATAAAAATACATTATCACATTAAATTCAGGGACTTCGATCAAAAATTAAAACTGTAGGTGAAAATATTTCCGTATATATTCACGTTTCTAATAGAGGTGAAAATATCTCCAATAAATATTATTTGACTTGGAGAAGTTTGCTATACCTACGTTATTCTTATTGCAAGTGAGTGCATTACTACATCCGTCCATGAAAATCATTCTTCTCTTAGTTCTATATATCAATCTAGAACTAGAACTTTAAGTCCAAAAAAGACGAATTTTGGGATACATACACCGAACCACGTATTCTTTACCGTCCATTCTAAAAAAAACACTATCTTTCTGCTTATTTATCGGGCCCACCATTTAATAAATTTAGTCCCACCTCCTTTTAAGACTATCTTCAATTGTTGGGTTAAATTTAACCCAAATAATTTAGGTTTTAGCTTAAAACAATTTTTCTGCTACAATTTTTTTGGGTTAAATTTTTAGTTTGAGATTATTAAAGAATAAATTTATGATAACTTTTATCTTAAAGTAAAAAGAAAAAAAATGTAGGCTATCCTAATTTAATTTTATGAACATTTTAACTTTAAAAAATATTTAGATTCTGATACATATTGAAAAATCACTAAACTGATGCCATGAAACTTGTGAAACACTATGAAAGAATATGAAACACATGAATTTTTTTTTTATCATTTTAGTCGTCGGATTTAAATTTGGACTGTTAGATCTTTTCCTTACCATTGTATTTGATCATAGTATATCTTAGTCATTGAATTTAAAGAGTTTATAAATATAAACCTAAAAAAAGTACACATATATAGTGGGTTAACCCACTAATCTAGGAGAAATTTCGGACTAAATTTGCCCTAAAAATGAGTTTTGGATTAAAACTCATATTTGGTCCAAGAATTAAAGTAAATTGGGGTTAGTTTATAATCTAAAATATGTTGTAGCTTATTTTATTTGACAAGGAGAAGGGGGCCGGCATCAAGGGTAGAGAGAGTAGAGATGTGTTTGTAGAATCGTAAGGGGATTGTGTATTGAGGATGTGTTATCCCCTCTGCATAGTGCCTTTATTTATAGTAGTAAAAGGAGAGAAGAAATCCTTCATCCCCAAGGAATACAAGTCCGTATAGGAAA
The DNA here is from genome assembly GCA_963580275.1 of Crataegus laevigata. Lineage (NCBI taxonomy): Eukaryota > Viridiplantae > Streptophyta > Magnoliopsida > Rosales > Rosaceae > Crataegus > Crataegus laevigata. The sequence continues at coordinate 6,151,390 of OY756938.1, forward strand.
GAATAACTAGAATCAAATCTAATCTAGGATTTACACAATCACACTTAAACAAGGAAAATGCATAACATTCCTCCTTGAGTGTGTAAATACTCAAGGTAGATTTAGCATCATGCAAAAGTTGAGGAAGTTGACTCGTCGGCACTGATTCTAAGGAGTAACGCTTATTCTCAATAAGGTAGGAACTTGCGTAAAGTAGTAAGTCTCACTAAAAACCCTAAGGGTATGTTAAATACCCGAGTAGGGGCAAAATCCATAGTCTAAGGACAAATGCATGAGAAATGCAAAATCAAAAGAAACGTCTATGGGAGGTCATCAGGGATATGACCAACCCAAGGTGGGTGCCTCATTAAAATCTAGTTAGGTAGCAAAAACCCAGTGGGAAAAATACTCATAATCGTAGGGAAAAAGAGTACATTAAGATCAAGCAAGTATCTTCAGGATACTCCCCTATAGTTTGATACAATTCCAAAGAGAAATAGTAACGTTACAACTCAGAAAGTTTACGCATACCAATTCCTTAAACAAGCTTCTGAAATGTCGCCTTCGGTAGTGATTTGGTGAAGAGGCCGGCTAGATTGTCTTGTGAACGGATTTGTGTGACTTCAATCTTCTGATGCTCTTGTTGTTGATGTGAAAAAATAACTTCGACTCAATGTGCTTGGTGTTGTCTCATTTGATGTAGCCTTTCTTGAGCTATTTAATGCATGATGTGTTGTCTTCAAAGATCGTCGCAAGGACATCTACGGCAAGGTAGAGATCGCAAGAGCTTCGAATATGGTCCACTACTGTTCTTAACCAAAAGCATTCCCGAGTTGCTTCATATAAGGCAAGAATTTCAGCATGGTTAGACGAAGTGGAAACTAAGGTCTGTTTAGTTGACCTCCAAGAGATTGCAGTGCCTCTAATGGTAAAGACATAACCTGTTTGAGAACACACCTTGTGTGGATTAGATAAGTATCAAGCGTTGGCATAACTAACAAGGTGAGAATTGACTCAAGAAACAGAGGGTGCGGCATCATTCGAAGATCTGTAAGGATAGAACAAGCCCAAATCCGTACTACTCTTAAGGTAACGGAAGATATCTTTCACGCAGTCCAGTGTCTGCGTGTTAGTACATTATTATATCTTGCCAAAAGATTAACAGCAAAGGAGATGTCAGGTTTAGTGCATTGAGCTAAGTACAATAAAGCCCCTATCGCATTTAGATAAGGAACTTCATGCTCCAAAATCTCTTCACCATCCTTTTTTTTTTATGGAAGGGATCTCGTTTTGCATCTAGTGATCGAACGACCATAAAAGTACTCGAAGGTTTCACTTTATCTTCATTAAAGCGGCCCAACACCTTATGGGTGTAGTTCATTTGATGTACAAAGATTCCATCTAAACGGTGCTCTATCTTGAGATCAAGACAGTATCGAGTCTTACCTAGATCTTTCAGCCCAAATTCTGAATTCAGGTGCGCGACAGTTCTCGCGAGCTCTTCAGAAGTTTCGATAAGGTTCATGTCATTGACATATATTACAACTATACAAAACTAGAATGTGACATCTTAATGAACACACAAGGGCATAGTTCATTGTTCACATATCCCTGACTAGTCAAATACTCACTAAGACGGTTATACCACATTCTTCCAGATTGCTTCAAACCTTAAAGTGAACGCCTTAGCCGAATTGAGAACGTGTTTTAGGGTTTGGAAATATTTGATCCAGTCAATGTAACTCTTTCAGGAACTTTTATATAGATTTCCGTATCAAGATCTCCATAGAGATACACAGTTACTATGTCCATCAGCTTACTCAGTTTTTCGGAAACTACCAAACTGGTAAGGTAGCGAAAAGTAATCGCATCCATAATGGGTGAATAAATTTCATCATAGTCAATCCCAAGGCATTTTGAGAAACCTTGTGCAACAAGATGAGCTTTGTAACCCACTTGTAGCCAACGGTATTCATATGTAGAGGAGTATGAGCTATAGGTCCAAACGTTTTGTAAACAAATCGAGTTCAACTTAGATTGCTTGTTTCTAGTTTGACCAATCGGTTCTACGTCGATATTCGTCAAAGGAACGTGATTTAATGTCATCGCTCAACATGATCTCAATAGCTACTGCATATGCTAATGTACCGTCGACGATCATCTCATTTCTACACCACACAGCTAGCATGATAGATCAAAATCTCACAATTATCAGAAGAATGATTCATATCTTTAAGGATGCTTCCGTAATCTAGAATTTCCTCATGAGTTAGATAGAATGAGTAAGCGACAGAGGGATTCACGGTAGGCTCTTCAGGTGCCTGTGACGTGGGTTTCCTTTTCTGGGGGTGTGAATCCTTTGAAAGGGCAGATGATTGGCTAGCAGCTAATGTACATGGATCACTAAGATTAGTGTCTCAGGCCTCTAGGAAGGAAGTCCGTCGTACATTTGGTACATCCATCTTTGCAGGTGCATTCGTAGTTGGAATATGTGATCTTGTCACACGCGCTAGATCGGTTAAAGCATCTGGCCTGCTTTGAGCTATGCTCTGAAGATCTAAATGCACTGCACTTTAGTTTCAGACTGTGCGGTGTGGGGATCTAAATGAGACAAAGTGGGAGTCGTCCACGATAATTTACGTCTTTCTCTAAGAACGTTGACGGTTCTTCTCTCCTCTAACAACGGGAATACTGTCTCATAGAAGTGACAATCCGTGAAGGAACGGTAAACAGATCGCATGTCAAAGGTTCTAAGTAACAAATAATCAAAGGAGACTCATAATTGACATAGATTCCTATCCTTCGCTAATGCCTCATTTTTGTATGTAAGGGCAGCGAAATTGGCACATAGTCCTCACAACTAAAAATGTGTAGATGTGATATGTCGGGTTCGTATTTGGTAACCAACTGAATGTGATTATATGATTGTGTCGCAACAAGCATCAAGTGGATCAACATGGCTGCGTGTAATATTGCATGGCCCCAAGCAGCGATCGGGAGCTTGGTACGTATGACCAACGATCGAGCAATCATTTGTAAACGCTTAATGAATGCCTCTGCCAGGCCGTTCTGGGTGTGAACATGGGGTACTGGATGTTCAACTTCAACCCCAACCGATATGCAATAGTCATAAAAAAAATTTAGATGTGAATTCTCTAGCATTATCCAATCAAATAGATTTGATCGGATAATCAGGGTTGTGAGCTCTGAGCTTGATAACCTGAGCCAACAATTTGGAGAATGTAGCATTCCTTGTGGACAACAAGCACACGTGTGACCAACATGTGGAAGTGTTAACCAAGACCATAAAATATCTAAATGGTCTGCATGGATGGTGAATTGGTCCATAAATATCCCCCTGAATCCGCTGTAGAAAAATGGAAAGATTCGAATGAATCTTGTCATAAGAAGGCTGAGTAATAAGCTTTCTTATAGAACATGTCTGATATGCGATTCCTTAAATCGAACCTAAACTTTGGGCCCGTGTGATGATTTGAGGATACGGCGCATCGCTATTCGTCCATAATGTCCCAACGATCATGCCAAAGTGTAATTTCATGCACGGTCTCAGAGATAGGGTAGGCCACATAGTGGCTTTCTAAGGGGCGTATGGTCGTAGTATACAGACCACTTGAGATACGCTCTATCTTTTCTAGAATATGCTTCTGGCCATATTCGTATGAAGTTATGCACATAAATTCAACTCTGTTTTCTACATGGGTTTCATCGTGGTAATTGTTATCTCTAATGTCCTTAAAGCTCAACAACGTTCTTCCAGAATGTGGAGAATAAAGAGCCTCATCAATGGTCAAGATTGTACCATTCGACAACATTATACATGTTTTATCGTATCCTTCGATCAAGTTGGGTGGGCCTGAGATGGTTGTTAAAGGTGCATTCTTAGGTACGAAGTTAGTGAAATAGATGCGTTTACGCAAAACGGTGTGCGTGGTTGCACTATCTGCTAGACAACTAACTTCCCCACTAGTCATACCTAGAATGAAAAATTAATTTGAATCGGCCACATGCATAAAAGTTCTTAAAAACAAATATCCAAAAAATGAATCACCAACAAATTCAAAATAATTTTAAGCATTCAAGGATGGAAATTAATTAAAACTTAATATCCAAAAAATGAATCACCAATAAATAATCCAATCATAAAGGAAAATTGTTCAAACTTTAACAAAAAACAATGGGGGGTTCGGCCACTACTATGGAATTCGGCCTCATGGTCTTATTTCAACTAAAAGATAAGTCTATGTCTAAGATTCTAATCTTCCATAGGTGTGATAGCCTCCTGAAAGTCAAAAACCTCAATCTTTGTACCCTCCAAATCATCCATTTGCACAAAATTTGATTCAAACTTTTTACGATGAGAATGATATTCAGCTACAACCTTCTAAGGAGCTCGGCAAACACGAGACCAATGGTCCTTTGAACACAGTGATAACACATATCTGCATCCATGGTTTCAGGTACTTTGCCCTTATTCTTGAATTTGGGGCCTTGGGAGTGAGGTTTGGACGCTTATGGGCTTTGTTTCCTCCCTTGGATGGGCCTTGACTCTGTTGACCTTGGTGGGATGGCTTTTGGCCACTCCTACCATGTTTCTTTTCGCGTTTTAGGCATTGGTTTGTGCTATAGTGTGCTTCAGGCACAACATTCGCCTCAGTAGGTCTAGCTTGATGATTCTTCATCAACAATTGGTTTTGCTTTTTAATGAGAAGTAAAACTGAGATCAAATCTGAGAACTTAGTGAACTTCTAAGATCTATATTATTGCTGCAGAATAATATTAATAGCAGAGAATGTCGAATAAGTTTTCTCCAGGAGATCATTTTCAGTCAAAGTTTCATTACAAAACAAGTGATCGGATTCGACAAACTTTAGAATTATATTCATTCACAGACTTAAAGTCTTGGAAGAGCAAATGCTGCCAGTCATGTCTTACTTCATGCAAGAAAATGTCTTTTTGGTGATCAAAGCGATCAGCTAAAGCGACCCACAATGCTCGTGGATCCTCCTCAGCAAAATATTCAGTTTGCAAGGCGTCGTGGATATGTCTTCGAATGAAGATCATAGCGGTGGCTTTCTTAACTTCGCCAACAGGGTTATCCGTCTCATCTTCAATGGCGGGATGCAAATTCTTTGCAGTGAAGTGGAGCTTCACATCTTGGACCCACTTGAGGTAGTTCCTTGCAGAGACATCCAAAGCGGTGAAGTCGAGTTTGTTCAAATTTGGCATGTTCCTATCACAAAATAAAGGACAAGCTGTGATTAGTGCAATGGAGAAAAATAATCAATCCATTCACATAGGAGTAGAATATTCAGTTTCTAATAGACATATATTAGTTAATATTTGCATGAAAAACTCTGGGTTTTCATGGGTGATGTTTTTTAAGTGAAAAACTTCAGGTTTTCAAACAAGGCATGTTTATAGAAACTTCAGGTTTCAAAATAATTTGAACTTTAGGCTCATATGTTCCTACAGACAGACGTAAATATATACACATAAATATGCAACAAGAAAATATGCAAATGGAACTTCAGGTCTAAAATTATAATTGAATTAATTATTTGGACTTCGAGCCAAATTTAAAGTGTGGGTGAAAACATATAAAACCGATTAGGTATAAAAATAACTAGGTAATCTCGGGGCCCAAAATAAGGCCTAAGCCCCAGGGTCGGCTAAGTTGCAGTCCCAAACAGAGAGGGCACAAATCTGGTGCGGTGGGGATATGGAACACCAAAGCCACATGGGCTAGTGTTGGGAATTGGACCGAGCCAAGTTGGTGGGCCGATGCAGGCGGGCCCTAAAAAAAAAAAATTTTTTTTGTTTTTTGTTTGCATGGTCTAGTTAGGCTCGGAAAAACAAGCCCAAAGAAAAAAAAACTTTTTTTTTCTCACTTGAGATCATACGAGGCCCAAAATGGGGTTGGGTTGGACCAAGAAGTCCTAACAGAGCTAGGAGGTGTCGCCGGAGAAGGTGACCGGCGCCACTACTACAAGTGGCCAATTCTTGGACGGGGGAAACCGGGGCACCCTTGTTAGGTGTTTTTTTTTTTTACCACAATTACGAATCGGAGATTGAGAAATCTTAACGATTCAACCAAAACCCTAGAAATTAAAATCGAAATTTCGAGAAATCCAATGAGATTCGAAGGAATCTTCAACCAAGGGACATTGTGGACGATCTTCAGGTCGTCGAGGACGTAGCCAAGGTGGCTAGGCATGGTTGCAGGCCATGCAACACGGTGGCTGAAGGGTGGCAACACCTTCTGGGTGTCGGGTTCTAGGTTTTGGGCTAGGAGCAGAAGCTCCAATCTTGGCGCTGGGCCTCATCTAGATGGAGGTCACGGGTTCGAAAGAACCCCTAAGTTTCTCGATTGCAATTTTTTTTTCAATTCAATTCAATGCATAATCAAATCAAATATTTTATTGCATGTACATATATTTGATGCAATTCATGGCAAATTTCAAATTCACATAATTCAAAAATTATGAATATAATGCATACACAATTTATGTAGAATCTAAAATTCAAAAAGCATGAAGTTGGGTCATGCATTATGGTAAATGTTCATGCTATCAAGGCTGCAAAAATATCGAGATAAAAACCATTGTTTTGGAAGAACCTGATTGCGTGAAGATATGGATGAACTAGTTTGATGCAGAAAAAACTTCAACATCAGATTCCTAAGCTCAGCGGTAGGAGCGTGCTGATAATATGTTGTAGCTTATTTTATTTGACAAGGAGAAGGGGGCCCGCGGCAAGGGTAGAAAGAGGAGAGATGTGTTTGTAGAATCGTAAGGGAATTGTGTATTGAGGATGTGTTATCCCCATACGTAGTGCATTTATTTATTGTAGTAAAAGGAGAGAAGAAATCCTTCATCCTCAAGGAATACAAGTCCATATAGGAAAAAATAATTAGACTAAAATCTAATATAAGATTTATACAATCACACTTAAACTAGAAAATTTCACAACAAAATATAAGTTTTACTTCAAAAATTAGAATATAGGTCTAATAAAGAGCTTTGTCCGGGCTTCGGACAAAAGAACCTCTCCCATAAAAGGGTTGCAAGTTGCCTTACTAGTGAAGTACTCAAATGAGTGACCTATGCACGTTCAAAAAGCGCATATATTATCACTTCAAGTAGGAGGAGGATTCTCTCCTCCTTTTTTTCCATACACTTTCATTCTCCCTCTGTTTGTGTGGTTACGATTAAACAATGTCAACATTTTATATTGATTTTTTTTATAGAGATAATATGACAAAAATATGTGGCTTAACCTAATCACGCAAATAAGAGGAGGATAGAACCGTACGAGACAAAAGGAGGACAGAATCCTCCTCCCTTCAAGCAAGCGTCCATGATTGAGACAGATTGCGATTATTGGCCTCATTGCTACCGTCATATCCAACTAGAACGTTTTCCTTTCCCACCTAAATCAAATACCAGCCCTACCGGCCCCTGCCGACTCGCACAAATCATTAAAAAGGAGGACATCCTGGTCAATTTCCAAAAACTGAAGGGTGCATTTGCCACTCTGTTCAACCAAAAGAAGAAAGTCACGACTCACGTGCATCACGAGTACCCAGTTCCCATGATATGTGTGGTGTGGGAAGAGTCAGGAGTCAGGAGTTTCCAGAAAATTAAGGTTACTGGAAAAGGAAGTTGGCCACGGACATTTCTCACCGCTTAATTTGATGTTGCCAATGCACCTAACTGACCTCGACCCCCTCTCTCTCTCTCTCTCTCTCTCTCTCTCTCTCTCTCTCTCTCTATCTTTCTTTTTTTCTTTTTGGTGAACAACTATGACATGAAGCACCTGATTCTCTCTGCCAATTGCTAATTTTGTCCCTCACCTGAAACAAAACAAGTTCCAAAGTTTGCACCATCAAATATATATGTAATCCTTACATCAACCCACTTGCAGTTTCATGCCCACCAAAAGATCATTCAACACAGCATATGTCTCTTTGAACAAAAAAAAAAAAAAAACAAAACAAACAGCATATGAATCTTATCCATAAGTGGTAAGGGTCATGGCTTCTGTACTTTTCGAGGATACTAAACCTGGTAATCAGTTGGTAATTAGCAAAACATATATACACATCTCAATAAATATTCATGTATTTTAGTCTTCTTGCTTAAAAAGTTTGATATCAATTTTATATAATCCTCCTTTTCTATTCAATATGTTTCTTCTCATCCTCCTTTTTGTATTCAATATGTTTCTTCTCGACTTTGAACTTTTCAGCTGCATCTAACAATGTTTTGTTTCTTGACTTCTTACTCAATTACTTTACTAAAAAAATTAAATACTCTTGGCGATATGATATTGAGCATCCAATAATGTGACCCACTAATATATTTATATTATCTTGCTAGTTGTTACTAATGCAGTTTATTCCTTCGTGACTAAATTATGATATTTAAAAGGGCCAAGTGTGTGAGATTATTTATGCTATGTAAAAGTATCTTACTTAACGACAAAGTGAGAGATGAGCTGTCATTATCTCTAATTGACTCATTATAAAACTGATAGCAATTCATCGAAATAATTATCATTGATGAACTATTTATTCAAAAGTGTCCCAGTAAAGAATTATTTATTCAATATGCCCAGAGCATCGCACTGGGCTCAATAAGTGGAATCCACTATTATGCGATAGGTTCCTGATTATAATAATTAATTCTTACAAGATTTAGAACTCCAAATACCAATGACATTTGAAAAAATTGCTCCACGAAAATGATAAAATGATTATTGATGTTAAAATCAATTTTCAGATTTAGAACAAAAGACTTGTTGCTCCACAAACTTACAATTACAATTACTCATTTAAAAACAACGAGAAACATAATGTCTTCCACTTTGTTTGTCGCTTCTATATATGAACTTACCACTAGTTTTTCATCTGTAAATTCGAACCTTTAACCCATACTTGTAGAAGAACATGCAAGGATGTCGAAAGAGGTACAAATTATAGAATAAAAAGGAGGATGTAGAAGATAAAAAGCAAATGAAAAATTATGGGTGATATTACAATTGAAACAAACTTTGCCAAAGCTAATATATGGCTCTAAAATTCTTTCAGAACGAATGTAACTTGGACATGCGCAAAACACACTTCTAGTATTGCTCTCACCATTGAGTTAACTCATATTTATATCTACTTTTTATGTAATTACAGGCTCGAAGTTCATGCGCAAAACACACTTCTAGTATTGCTCTCACCATTGAGTTAACTCATATTTATATCTACTTTTTATGTAATTACAGGCTCGAAGTTGATGTCGCAATCTCCATATATAATCTGATGTTGTATCCAAACGCATGGGAGCCAATAGCAGATGTCAAAATATGATTGAAAGACCCTGCACGTGCAAATGCACAAAATAGCTAATCGAGGGAGCCGTCTGCACACCATTAGTGGGTTTATAGTGCGATGTCATTCGACTGGTTTCTCAATCTTCTGCACCTGTTTGTGTGTGGTCTTTTTATGGTCTTTGTTATTAATTATACGTGTTAAGTTTATAACAATAGTTAAGAAGAATTAAGTTTATTAACATGTGTTAATCAATGATGAAGGCTACAAAGATAACACAATAAGATGGGCGCAGAGGATTTGAATTCCAAAAAAAATCACAATCCTGCCAATAACATCTCACCACTTCTTAAAAAAGGTTTTCCAGGTTACAATAAAACCATGGGCGCAGAGGATTTGAATTCCAAAAAAAATCACAATCCTGCCAATAACATCTCACCACTTCTTAAAAAAGGTTTTCCAGGTTACAATAAAACCATTTGTATGTACTCACTACTTTTATTATATATATATATATATATTGTTACAACAGCCAGTTTCAACTTTATATTTCTTGCCTACTATTATCTATCACCTTATTCGTTCTCACCCGTCAATTGACTCTAACAGCTTTAGTAACAACTCTTTAATAAGAAAACAACTTTTGCGTGATTGATTTTGTTATACAAAAATGCTAATCTTATCACTTATATCATCTCTCTAATAGAGGTGGGACCCGCATTCGTTGGGGTCCTATCTCTATTAAAGAGATGAAATAAATGATGATATAACTCGATGATAAATGTAGCATTACTCTTTATTATAACAATTTTTGTGTTATATAATAGTTCATTTAAAAAGTGGGTGTCGTTATTGGCGTTCCAAAAAAAATATTATGCATTCCAATTTTTTTTTAAATTTAAATACAAAAATTCACTTATAATCACTTTTTGGGTAATGCTAGGGACTATATTTCTAAACTAAATTTTATAAACTAAATGAAATGGTTGTTGATGATATGATTATTCCTTAAATGTTAATTAACGTACTTATTACTTATTTATGACACATTATTTAATTTACAAATTTAATTTAAAATTTTAGTCTCACTAACATTACCTTAATTTTTTTGTAATTTCAATAACATCTCCTTGAAAAATTAGAATATCTTCAAGTATGCTTTGCAAATTCCTATAATGCATAAAACAATTCCCTTTTAATGTTATTTGTTTTTCTTTTATTTTTTTATTTCTCAACGAATCTCGTATTGAAAAACTGCATAGAAGATGGTGCTTCTTTCTTGCGTAGTTGTTTCGATTGGCTCACACACGTGAATGATATTGAGTGGACCAATAGATTCGATATGTACTAGGGAATCAACCAATAAGGAGGAGTACAAGTGTCAATCATCAGCCAAATGATAATAAACAGATAAAGCAAGAAGAAAGTTAACAGATAAAAAGCAAAAAGAAAGTTGAGTAAATGACAAAAAACTACCTCAAGTATTGGTGTCACGACACTTTCATACCTCATCTTTTAAAGTTGACAATGTCATACCTCATCTTACGAATTTGTGCCAATGTTATACCTTCCGTTAATTGGCCGTGAATTTTTCAGTTAAATGCTGACGTGGCTTGATCTAGGACCCACTTTTTATTAAAAAACTAATAAAAAATTATTAAAAACTAAAAAAAATCATATAATATTTTTTAAATATTAAAATAGAGTAAATGACAAAAAACTACCTCAAGTATTAGTGTCACGACACTTTCATACCTCATCTTTTAAAGTTGACAATGTCATACCTCATCTTACGAACTTGTGCCAATGTTATACCTTCCATTAATTGGCCGTGAATTTTTCAGTTAAATGCTAACGTGGCTTGATCCGAGACTCACTTTTTATTAAAAAATTATTAAAAACTAAAAAAAATCATATAATATTTTTTAAATATTAAAATAATAAAGAAAAGTAAAAAAACAAAAACAAAAAACAAACTGATTCATCCCGTTCCCCCCCTTTCTTTCTTCTCTCTGTTCTCCCCCATTTCTTCTTCCCCTTTCTAGAAACCCAGAAAACAGAAGAACAAAAAAAAACAAAACAAAAAAAACAAATGCATTTTGTCTTCCCCCCTCCCCCCTCTTCTCCCCCATTTCATCTTCTCCCCCTCTCACCCCCTCTTCTTCCCCCTTCTGCAACCAAGAAAAAAGAACAAAAAAAAACACCCAGATCCCCGATTCCGAGAGTGGAGAACTGGGCACGGAGAAAGGGGGGAATGGGTGTGGAGGGAAGAGTGTGGGTGCGGGGAGAAGAGGGGGTGGAAGAGGTGGGGAGGGGGGAAGACAAAATGCATTTTTTTTTTTTTTGTTCTTCTGTTTTTTGGGTTTCTAGAAAGGGGAAGAAGAAATGGGGGAGAAGAGAGAAGAAAGAAAGGGGGGGGGAACGTGACGAATTAGTTTTTTTTTTTTTTTTTTTTTTGTTCTTTTGTTTTCTGGGTTTCCAAAAAGGGGAAGAAGAAATGGGGGAGAAGAGAGAGAAGAAAGAAAGGGGGGAACGGGACGATCAGTTTTTTTTTTATTTTAAAACTTTTCTTTATTATTTTAATATTTAAAAAATATTATATGATTTTTTTAGTTTTTAATAATATTTTATTAATTTTTTTTAATAAAAAGTGGGTCCCGGATCAAGCCACGTCAGCATTTAACTAAAATTCACGGCCAATTAACGGAATGTATAACATTGGCACAAATTCGTAAGATGAGGTATGACATTGTCAACTTTAAAAGATGAGGTATGAAAGTGTCGTGACACCAATACTTGAGATAGTTTTTTGTCATTTACTCTATTTTAATATTTAAAAAATATTATATGATTTTTTTTAGTTTTTAATAATATTTTATTAATTTTTTAATAAAAAGTGGGTCCCGGATCAAGCCACGTCAGCATTAACTGAAAAATTCACGGCCAATTAACAGAAGGTATAACATTGGCACAAATTCGTAAGATGAGGTATGACATTGTCAACTTTAAAAAATGAGGTATGAAAGTGTCGTGACACCAATAGTTGAGGTAGTTTTTTGTAATTTACCCAAGAAAGTTAATCGTTCTCTGTAATAATTTATCCGTAATGAGTTCACTATTATGTAACGTTCTAATTTAATAATATAATGTTATGTGTTAAAAAATTTATATATGTAAAACACTATTCCATACTAAGCAAGATAAATCAAGAAAGTTAATCTTCTCTATATAGTAACTTACACGTAACGAATTTACTACTTTTTAACGTTCAAATTTAATATAATGTCATTTGTTCATATCCTTACACAGATCTATCATTATTCGTTATAAGTCATTCACCTCCCCATTATAATGAGAAATTATTGAGTAGTACAGTAGTACCACGTTAGTCATGATACTTCTATTCAAATCTTGCCATCTGTTCTTATTTTTACAGAGCTGGAATTTTAATACCATTTTGACCTTTTAAAAATTTTAAAAAAGAAAAGAAAAGAGATGGAAGGTTTCCTTCCCCCTTCTTCTACCCAACCCCTCTCTCCCCGACGAGAGATTTTTCAGTGTGACCGGCACACGATGTGGTACACCACGTGTCACTATACAAATGGTGGAATATGTGTGTTAAAAAGTTAAGAACTTAAAAATAAAATTTCTCACCACTTACATAAAAATACGTGGTATGCCACTCATATTCCTGTCACAATAAAAAATTTCTCCTCCCTAACGTCCTCATTGCCATTCTTTCACCCCTAAAACCCAGCCTACGTTCTTCCCCAAGCCATTTCTTCTTCCCAAAACCCAACATTCCTTCTTCCCCGAACCCAGCTTTCCTTCATCCTCAATGTCACATCCCAACCTGGGCCCCCACCACAACCCGGGCTCGACTCCACCGTAGCACAATATTGTAACATCCCACATCGCCCAGAGGAGTGATCCTTATATGTATATTCCCATCTCTACCTAGCACGAGGCCTTTTGGGAGCTCACTGGCTTTGGAGTTTATTGGAACTGGAACTCCGAAGTTAAGCGAGTGGCGCACAAAAGCACTCCCACGATGAGTGACCCACTAGGAAGTTCTCGTTTGAGTTCCCAAAAACAAAACCGTGAGGGCGTGCTCAAGGTCCAAAGCGGACAATATCGTGCTACGGTGCAGTCGAGCCTGGGTTGTGGTGGGGCCCGGGTCGGGATGTGACAATTTGGTATCATAGCCACTCCTTGGCCGGAAGTGTGCCGACGAGGATGTCGGGCCCCTAAGGGGGGTGGATTGTAACATCCCACATCACCCATGGGAGTGATCCTTATATGTATATTCCCATCTCTACCTAGCACAAGGCTTTTTGGGAGCTCACTGGTTTCGGAGTTCATTGGAACTCCGAAGTTAAGCGAGTAGCGCACAAGAGCACTCCCATGATAGGTGCCCACTGGGAAGTTCTCGTGTGAGTTCCCAAAAACAAAACCGTGAAGGCGTGCTCGGGGCCCAAAGCGGACAATATCGTACTACGGTAGAGTCGAGCCCAGATTGTGGTGGGGGCTCGGGTCGGGATGTGACTCAAACCCTAACTTCAACAATTTCTTTATCTAATTAATTTAGAGAATGAATTAGAGAAAAAGGATAATCCTCAAACGTAGCCTTCCTTCTTCCCCCAGCTGGAAGTCCTTTGTTTACGGTTATCAATTTTTTTACGCCAAATTGCGAAATCCACAAAACCTTCAATATGGTTCTCATCGATTGAGAGTAACCATTACTCTTCTGAATCTAATATTAATTGAGAGATGTAGAGAGAAATTTTGTGACTGGTCCTCCCAACCATAAAGCATAACTTATCAAGGTTTCTTCTTGCTGGAAACTCATTATTATAGCTAGCTTCTACGTGATGGAAATTTTCTTCTCTTATTGTCTTCTCTTCTCCTCCCTAGACTAAGCACATGGCATTCAGATCTTTATAATTGTATGATTTCGGTAAAATTTGAACTACCACTAAACCAAAAAGCTTTAAATTTCGTTGGGAACAAGAGAATCTATAAAGTGGTAATCAAATATAAGACTTAAACTGTCATAATATGCGTGTCAGAATAATGCTTTTTCTGATGAAAGTAATAATGTTGATAAATAAAATGTATGTTATATGCAATGGAGAACATATAAAAGATAAGTGGACAAACCTTACCAATAAAAGAAGGACATATGAAAATACAACTCCAAGATAGTATTTAGTGCCAACGATGCTACCAAATCATCGACGAGAGGGAATACAAAAGGAAAAGGGATTCTTTGAATTCCATCAATGGGTGAGATTATTTTTCAGTACTAAATTAACTGTTATATAGAAGAAAAAAAATCGAAAAGCTACAGCATTTGACGAAGTTTGCATTAGATGACATGGAGGTAAGTTTGATTCATATGTGTTCTCACTTGTAATTAAGAAGAGTTTTGAAAATGTCCGTTATCTCCAATTTAGGTAGGTTTGTAAAGTGACATGGAGGTGCTGTACAAACGTTGGGCCTGTCATTTTGGACAGGGTGCTCCAAATCTAGTTATCGTTTTTTTTTTAAAACTACAGTTTATAAGTGATATTCTAACTAATCTGAACTAAAGAAAAGAATAAGGAAAATAAATAAATAAAGAAAAGAATAAAAATTTTGAACTCGAAACATGGTGAGTTGAAAAAAAAGTCAAGACCATTGATGCCTCAGCTATTATTTTTTTTAAACACTAATGTGCTTTCTTTGAAATAGGAATGAAAATTTATATCATTATATGCAGGATAAAATATCTAGTTATTTGGTTTTATGGGAGCTTTCCATAAAGAGATATATAGGGTGGGTTAAGTCTAATCCATTTTGGCATTTTCCAAAATAAATAAACACAAGTGGGTACCTTTGACATAATGGATATTGGAATACTTGGTTTTTCATATTATATATCAAACCGATTTGTACAAGAAACGATTAATAAAAAGTGATGCAAGTTTCTACAAGACAAAGCTAATATTTAAGAATTGAATTAAAAAGTGATGCAAGTTTCTACAAGACAATGCTAATGTTTAGGCAACTGCTTATACTTTCCCTATAAGTATTATCGTATACAACTACATACAGTATACTTATATGTGTACAACTATACGATATATATTCAAAGTCGTTTAAAATTATGCACATATTTGTATGTTGTGTTTTTGTAATATACAAATTTATGTCAACCTATTTCTTTCCACTTCCACGTTCTTTCGTTCTTATTTTGCTCGTATGGTGTCAATCAAACTTTCTAATGATTCAACGATATTTTAATCTAAGTCTAAACCACGAAGAAGGGGATTTGAACTTAATATGTGGCGAGGGCACAATATCCTAGTCAGCTTAGATATATCTATGTATTCACTAATAATCACTTTGTATAATTGGTGGAAAACTAAAATATTCATCTATTAAGTATGGTTTTTGAAGAGTCTAGTAAGTAATGGTTCGATAATAAAAGTAAGTATAAAATCTGTTCTCTGTTATTGTTATGAATTCACTACAAGAAGACTTGAAATAGGTGACGAAATTCTATGTGACTCCCAAAATTTCATCACATATAGGAAAATTATGTGACAAAATGTTAAATGTGTCACGCATAATTAGTTTGCTAGGTAAGGAATTTGAAAACACTTATGTGACGATAAATACGTCACATATTTCAAAACTAAGTGACAAATATGACAAGTGTCACCTATAACTAATTTATATCTTTTAGGATTAAAAAAGAAGTTACAAAAATTTTCGAAGTCCTTCCTAAAATATATGGCAAGGAAGAATGGTGCCCTACGAAATACACTATGTGAGGAATTTCAAAGTGGGTCACATATTTGTATCCTTTGTGAGGAAAGTGGTCGTCACATTTTGAACGGCGAATAAAAGTTCCAACAAGAAAAAAAGAGTGAATCAAATATTAATATTTTTTAGAATACTCTATCGCTCAAACTTCTTCCCTCTGTCTTTCATTCACTTTCCTTTTCTCTCTGTCTCTCAGACTTCTCCCTTTTCTCCATCACCGTCACCCAACATCATGGCAGCCACTGCCGTCTCAACTCTCAATCTTCTTCTCTCTCTACTATGACAGTACCAGAATCTTCTGAGCCAATCTCTCAAACCCTTTCTCATCTTTTCCCTCTTTATCACGCTCCATAGCCAAAAACCTTACAGACCTTTTCAACCAACAAACCAAATCCACTTCCAAACTACCTCGATATGTCGTCCAATACTTCTCTTTTTGTTCTAATCATGATTTTTGTGTTGGATTCACAGGTACCTACCTCCAATCTTGAGCTTCCAGTAGCCCTTCACTTCTACATCTATGGATCCACCCTCCAAAGGCTCTGTTTGGGTAAAATTATTTTTTTTAATAAGTTTTTTTATTATGGGTAAATGTTGAATTTTTTTTTTTTTGCTTTCACAAAATGTTGAAATTATTTACTTGATTAATTTATACATGTGTAGTTTTTTCTTAATTATTTGATCTTTTGTTCTTTCAAATATTTTTTGTTTGGTATGAACTTGCAGGTTGGACTTTTCCTAAGTTCTTAGGTTTTTCTTGGTGATTTAAGTTATATCAATTTGGTTGGTTGTTCATACACATGAATGAATAAAAGAAGGAAAATCTGATATAGTTTGGGTTTTATAGTTGCACTTTGGAAATTAAATCAAACATGTTCCTCCTAAAAATTATCATACATTATTGAGTGATAAGAATAAAAGCACACCACAAAGTAGCACACAAATATCCTATTGATTTTCCTTATTAACACTAAAATTTCTCAATTGTAGCATATGAAAATAAGGGTCTTTCCTGCAGAATATTGTTTTATCTAACTACTTAAAATGTCACCAAAAATTGGGTTGCTATCCCTATTAACTAGCCACCAGAAAATAATTATTAGACTAACTTACACTTATCTAAAGTCTACAAAACTTTATATGTAGATACTAGACACACAGAGCTATACTCACACAAATGTTTGGAATTTTTGGAGTTGATTTTCTATTTAAATTAAATTGAATAAAAACAGGACAAAAACATATTTTAAATTATAAAAACGGATTGTATTTCACAAATTAAGAAAATAAGTAAGGGGAAGTGCTATCCACCACCAAATAATCATGCAAACGTGTTATGTTTTATTCAAATTCCTTTTATTTTCGGATGAACATGCTCAAGTTGGCTCAATGTTAGAACTCAACCTATTACTCTTTCTTATGTAGTATGTTAAGAGAATGGCTTTTTCAGCTTAACTCAGTCCCTAGCATGCAATCTAAAATGGCGTGTTCATAGATTTAGCAAGTAGAAATCATTAAGAACGAAAAGAGTTTGAGTCATCACAAGGCATCATAAGTACTGGCGTTGTCTTACTTATCCTACAAATTGATTCACATGTTAATCGCAATTAACAAGTACTACTCTAAAACATATGTAGGTCCTCATTCGACAAGGGCAGGCACACACATATTCATAGCATTAGAATCTTAGGTATACTTACTAAGTATGCATCCGTAGAAAACACATAAAGAATTCATCAATGAGACAAGTAGTGAAGCAATTTTCATCCTTTCATAAAAGAAATTGAAACGAAATGTCATAACACATTTGCAATCACATTCGGGGCTTCAAAACAGCCCCTAACTACCAAAAATTTAGTTACACATTATTCTCAAATTAAGGAAGAGAATGAAAAACATGAGTTTGAGAAGATAAAACTGAAGGAAGAGAATGCCAAGATTTCTTCCTTCCTTCCTTCCCCAACGTTGCTGCCTTGCCTTTTTTCCTTCCTTTCCGCTACACCTGCAGCCTTTTTGTTCTTTCTTGCTGCCCCATTTCTACTCCATAACTCACCCCACTAACAGCCATTTAGTGATGACAACAAGTGAGAAACTGGTAAAACAATTGTAACTCTTTAGGTAGCCTTTATACCCATTACTCCCACTTAATCCTCATCTTTAATTCCATTTCCTTTGATATTTGAATAGGTGTCAGTGGATTGTTTTTGGTTGCATCAGTTTTGGCTACTAGATTTATTGGGTTTATTGCTTTCAATCCTTTCTTGTTAGTTACAAACTGCTCAGCCTCTTAGAAACCTTTCAGTGTTAAAGTAGCCATAACTTCTAGAAAAATGATATTAGCAATCTGCAAAATGCTTCAGAAAACAGACATCCATAGCTTTCCAAGTATATAAGGTTCATTCTCTAATTCATTCTGAGCTTTTCACAACTTGCTTCCAAAGTCAGTTGATCTGCACATGCAGTTTTGACGAATTTGTTACTTAAAATCTCACTTGTACTATTTTTCTTTTCTTTGCTCGACAAATCCTACAAAACACAAAAACAAAGTAAATAGCTCAAAAATATAAGAAACTAACTAAGAAAAGACAAGTGAATTTGATGTAAAATATATATAAATATGAGCTTGTCATTGAGGTCAATTTGGTGTTTGTAGTTGTGAGTGTGAAACACATTTGTTGTTTGTCTTCCGGGTATATGCTATAAATTGGTCTCCATAATATAAGAATACTTATCAATGTTGACATTGCCCAATACATCCATTTGTATAAAATATTTGATTGCCTTGATTTGTTACTTGTTTCCAGTAGCTATAATTATAATTGAATATACATTTACATTGTTGAGGAATATTTAATATATGTGAAATGTCTGAGAGCTTTTCTTGTACTCTATGTCCAAAGATTTGAAACTAGAAAGTTAATTGTTATGATTTGGGAATTTAAGTGTTTTTTTATGCTTGAAATTTGCTTCAAGGTTAAGGAAAGTTGAGTTGTTGTTTTTACTATGTTTCAAGGTGAGAGAAAGATGATTGAGTGATCATGGCAACAATAAGAATATGATCTCCTGTTTTGGAGCCAAGCACTAGTAATTTATTGTCATCTTTACTTGCTACTACTCTATAATTAGTCAGGTAGTGTTTTCATGAAGTTCATTTTTATTTATTGTTTTTTGGTTGATCTTATTTCATTTTTATGACATATGTAGTCTCTGTAAAGCTAACTCCAAATCTTAGTATCTTTGATTTTGGTAATCTCTCATTCTCTAAAGCATTGTTAGTTGATTAGTATAGGACAAAAATAGAATTATGAAGATCTTACAAGCCAATTAGTTCCTATTTACCATAAGGATGAGTTAAGAGCATTATCTACTAATGATGAAAGTTGGCTATATCTAGCTAGTTTTTGGAATGACTATCTAATCCATTATGGTTTATAGCCCTTTTCTCGTGTAGTGCTAGTCATCATGTGGGAATTGAGGATTTTGGTCTTTTTGTTTTTTAGGATGGTTTGTTTTGGATTGGGTTTTAGTTAAATTTTGACATATTTCGTTATTTACCTTACTTTCCTTGGCAGCAAATTGAACTATATAGAACTAGAATTTGTGCACTTTTGAGTATAGATTAATTGAGTGAGTTTGTTATTTGTTACACATGGGATAGTGCTCAATTTTAAATTTTTTTTATCTTGTATCTCCACAAGTTTTTGAGAAATTTTTGTCGAATAAGTGACTTGCGCCCTCCAACCCGCAGTAGCAGCAGCGTGAGAGTCCTTCATGAGCCAATTGGGTTTCATGTAGTCTTAATTGTATATGATAGTGGGAGACTTAGGTTGTTTTAGGGCTTTTTTCATCAATTTAACGTTTCTAAGCCACATATGTTCTCTTGTATATGTTCAATTTATTAAACATGTTAGTAATGTTAAATTTACATTTATTGATTTATAAATTGTCATTACGATGTAATTCATATTATTCTTCTTCCTAGTTCATTAAATAAAGTTTTAATTATAGATAAAAAAAATTAAATGAGAAAAAGCAATGTAGAAGGAAAAATTGAAATTCAATACATGTGACGAAAGCATAGGTCATCACATATTCTAATAATAAGTGACGCCCAAAGCGTCACATATTTTTTCAAGTATGGAGTTCGAGCTGCAAATATGCGAGGGAAAGAAGTGCCACATATAGATATAATAGGTGACAAATGCTAAAATTCGTCACAAAGACTATAAGTGACGCTATATATGTGACGTAAGAAATTTGTCACATATAGGTATATGTAACGAATTCTAGTGTATATGTGACGAAACCCGTTCGTCACATAATCTATATTTTCTTGTAGTGATTGTTTTAGCACTTTAAAATAGTTATCTTTCAGTATTTTCACTATGATTGAAACAGTATAAAAATCATCTTTATGATGACAGAAATGTTTGTATGATTGACTTCATTCCGGGGAAAAAAGCAAAACAATACATGCTTGTGAAGTTGAATTACCCACATACTTTAAGGTCTAAATGGTTGGACATATTTGGTGATATAAGTAATATTGAATAAGACTAGAGGTGCGGTTATAATAAAAAATATCGAAGTTAAGAAAGTTATATGAGAACAAAGATCGTATTCTTATAGCTAGTGCTTCATGTTGAAATTTTTTAGATCGACGGGTCCAAGAGGGCCCCACTCTAACGACACTAATATTGTCCCCAACTTTACTATTACCCAATTTGTTAGGTGTGGGGTTTTACCACAAAAGGCCTCGGTATTAGTTAGAGTGGAGTAATCCTATTTAAAGTCATTGTTTTTCTTTACCCCCACCAATGTGGGACTGCTAACACACTTCCTCACGTGTAACTCCATTTAGTGGTTTGGAGATCCACACATTTGCAATTGAAACTCAGAGGTCAGCTCCAATGGAGTCCAAACTCTTGTATTTAGTGGTTCACACGTACAAATCCACACATCGGCAATTGAAACTCAGAGATCAGCTCCAATGGAGTAAAAACTTGTTTTCAATCTTTTTCAAGAAGTGACTCAACTTGTTTCCAAGCTTATATGTAAAGAGTCTAAGCTTGTTTCCAAGCCTACACTTCCTAGTGACAAGCCTTTAGCTTGCATGGGCCCGTAATCGTGAGCTTTGATGCCATGTTGAAATTTTTTAGATCGACAGGCCCCGAGGGGGGTTGACTCTAACGATACTGATATTGATAATCCTATTTAAAGTCATTACTTTTTTTTTACCCCCACCGATGTGGGACTGCTAACAGTTCATTATTTAATACAATTGTAGTGATACGGCTAGTGCTTTTGTTATTGAAGAGTACGTAGCTGAGCATGCAAATTTTAATACAATTGTGGAGCTCTCAAAAGTTTGTGAATCCTACTTCGATTTTTCATACTTGATGTTAGTGGAAAATGTGTCATAACAATTTTCTCATATTAATATCGATACCATCAACAACATATGATTCCAATCAAACGGAATGCAATAAATTAGTTCTGCAGCAATTGAAGCCGCCAAATATATAGGAAAGTGAATTCAAACTCTGGCTATAAGTCTAACCTCTGAACTAAGGAGGCCAACAAGGAATAAGACATTCAAAGTCAACCCATGAGGGTAAACTGTATATAAAGTCTGGCCTAAACAAACACCATCCAGGCGCATTAAAGACAACACATCCAGAAAAATACCTAAATCAAGTATGATTGAGAATTGGAGATAGACTACCACTTACATAAATACTATATATATAGGCGCATCACGGTAGTAGCACTAGTAGTAGCACTTTTTCTCATCACGCTTTTATATATATTAGGGTTTGGGGTTGTGTTGTGCTGGTCAGAAGTCAAGACAGACAATGTGGGAAGTCTGAAATGGTATGAAAGACGGCATTTTTTTTTTCCCAAAGGACAAGGTTACCAAAACGGGAAAGTTGCCATGACTTCAGTTTACTCTGTTGATGTTGCCAAAGCACCTGAGTGACCTTGATTCCCTAAGTCTGAAATTTGTCCCTCACATGAGGAAACAAGTTCCAAAGTTGGTGCATCTACTATATACATTGACCCACTTCCACTTTCATGCCCACCAAATAACCATTGATCAACAGTCAACACCTTTTTTTTTTGGCCAACCACATCCAACACATTATATATAAGACATATCCACAAGTGGTGGGAATCATGGCTCTTTGTACAACTTAAAATGACCAAGGACGTGTTGTCATTATCTTTTATCAACTCATTATAAATTCGATAATAACTAATCGACATATGTAATTCTCAATAACGAATTTTCTTTATTGAATATTTCGTCAGTAGGATTCCGATAAATTGTTTATTCAACATGCCCAGAGCATCGCACTGAATTTTAATAAGTGAGACCTACTTGCAAGGGATTTGTGATCTTAGTAGTTAATTATTACAGGATTTATTGCTCGAATAATATTTTTGAAATATGAAACCGTTGCTCGACAAAAATGCTATGATGATTTTTGTAAAGTTAAAAGTTAGAACCAGTAAATCAGAATTAGAACAATAGACGTGATTTCTTGTAGAGAATTTCAATTACAAGTATTCCTTGAGAAAGTTCTCCCTCTCTCTCTCACTTGTAAAAGCTTATGGTTAAAATGGCCTCAAAACGGAAGCATCAAAAAATGATTTTTTTTTATATTTGGTTTTCTTGCTTCTGTATATTAACTTACCAAATATTTTAAAACTAACTTTTGGTGGATGATGGTCAGCATCCAACTAGACCCACCACTACCAGACTACCTTTTCATCTGTCAATTAGGATCTCCGACCTATACTTGTCTTTTAAGGTCAAATCCAACCAGTACTTGTCAAAGAACATGAAAGGATGAAAGAGTTACAAACTATAGGTAAAAAAAAGATATAGGAGTAGGATTTTTTATTTTCTGAATTTTTCTTCTCTTCAATCTTCTTTTATTTAAACAATCATGATTAAGTCATTAATATTTTGTGTTGAATCTTTATATAAAGAGAAAAAAAAAACAAAAAAGTGAGAGATAGGAGAGAAGGAAAGAAAGAGAATTTGAAGAAAAGAGAATTCTAATCCGATATAAATAGTAAGTATAAGAAGCAAATGAAAAATACGAGTGATTATTACAATTGAAACAAACTTAATCAACTAAGAGCAAACTCCTCTTAAATTCAAAATATATGTTCCTTTCAGAATTTGATCTCAAACTACAAAAAAAAAAAAAAAAAAAAAAAATCTCATCAGACGGAAAAGTTTTGTTGGGTCAAAGCATGGTTTTGCCATAATATTTAGCCGACAGTGCTTTGTAAGAAAATATTAGTTGGGCAAAACCCATAGCTCGAAGTCTTAATCGACGAAATTTCTATTCCATCAGCCTAAATGGCGTTTGCCTGACGAATAAAGTTGTCAAACAAACATGAGTTATTCATATTGACCTGACGAAATAATCTTGCCCAACAAACATATTCCGTTTCTTGGAATAGAATTAAATACTGTTATAAAGAGAGACAAGGATTTGAGAGTGTACAATGAGTTAAGAGGTCTTATAACATTTTATAACATTTGCTTTACAAAAGGTTCGTCGGACAAATGCTTTTAAAATTTTGATACTTGTTGAAAACCTCAAAATTCGTCGGGCAAACCCTAGAAGTTTGTGGGGGCAAAGGCTTTTGAAATATTTAATTTTAGTGAAATAACTGGTGGAAAATAAAGTTTTGCCCGACAAAGTTTTGGAACACTTTGTCAAGTTAGTTGATTTTTTGGGGCAAATTTGAATTTTTGGTAAAAATTTGGGTGAGATTTTTTTTTTTACTTGGTCCGATGAAATTACAAATTTTGTTGAGCAAATTTAAAAAAAAATATTTCTCACATTTTGAACAATAATTTCAAACGGTGAAAAAAATTATCGAATTTGATAATCAGGTCAATTTGATAATCGAATTTGGGGTCTTGAAAAAAATCAACAAAATCAGAGTTAAAATGACTATTAAATCCTATTTTTCGTTTCTAACCGTCAAATGATTTTGTTCTGTTACCTAATCTTTGAACGTTTTTGTTGAGTGATTCTTGGGGTAGGAGATCTCTAAGTATATGCAAACTTGTTTGACAGTTGAATCGTGGAAACTAGTTTTGTAGAATGCGTGTCTCATCAAAAGAAACAATTTCATCACTTAGAGTTTATTCTATACTTCCATTATGTATAATTAAGCTTTTGTTGTATCCATTAGTGTAAATATTTAAATTGATGATCGAGTTCGTTCATCATACTCTTCTAGGGTTGAGGATTTTATTTATAAAAATCAACAAAATCAGAGTTAAAACAACAGTTAAATCGTGAATTTTTGTTTATAACCGTCAAATGATTTTGTCCCATTAACTAATCTTTGGATTTTTTTGGGGTTATTTTTGGCATATGAGATCTCGAAGTATATACAAACATGTTTGACGGTCGGATCGTAGAAACAAGTTTCGTAGAATGCTCATCAATAGAATGGATTCCAAAATACTTAGGTTATTCTAACTTCCATTTAGTATAATGTATTCTTTTATGGTTGAGGATTGTATTTGTGAAAAAATCAACAAAATTGGAGTTAAATCGTGATTTTTTGTTTCTAACCATCGAATGATTTTGTCATGTTACATTATCTCCGAACAATTTTTGGGTGATTTTTGGTGTAGGAGATCTCAAACTATATAGAAACATGTTTGATGGTTGGATTGTTAAATTAATTTTTTAGCCGTAGGGTTTAAAGCTTTGCTATCAATTACAAAAAGAACTGAGAAAAGAAGAGAAAGTTTGAATTTTATAGAGGAATTAGATTTTACTAGAATAGTGGATTTGAGTGACCTAAAAAATGGAGAAAGAAGGGGTGTTTATATCCCCAACTACTAGATCTAATATTACCATTAGAAATCTTAAAGATGTGTGTCACGAACCTCCACAATTGGCTACCATGTTTCTTCCTCTTCTCGCACTTACTCCTCATATTTTACCCATCAACACTACTCCCTAAACCTCGATCATTGAAGCAAATAGTAGGGGCAATTTGATGGAAGTTCATCGAGAAAGGTTGGTTACCCTAATCCCTAAAACGCAATTAAGCCTTTGCGCGACTGTTGACCCTAAAAACTACCTAGCCTACGTGGCGCGCAGGCCGAGTAACTAATGAGCTAACTACATCATTCAGTTGTGTGCGGGCGTGCAAACTTGTTGACCAAGCTCGGCCGGGGAGCAAAATGTGTTGCGTGGCGTTGGTCGCGTTGCTGACTTCTACGTCTTGCGATTGTAGTCGAGGAAGGAACACGTCTCGGCCTTTGGGTTATAGAGCCTGAAGACAAGGCTGCTAGTTCTGTAAAGTTCAATATCAAATTCGGCTTTCAATGTGCCGAATGTAGTAACCTGGTAACATCCCACTTTACCGAAAAGGCTAATGAGATGACCTCTGCCAATAAGGATTTGAAAACCCTTGTCGACCGAGACTTGGATAGATAACCAGTCAGCCTCGATGCAGTGTTGTTTATCCAAACTGAAGGTGCTCCAAGGTCGGTTGATTCTACGGTGAAAGCGCTGTTTATACAAACTGAAGGTATCGCCGGTTGCCTTCACAGTGCTGTTTATCCAAACTGAAGGTGTGTCGGCGAAAAGGAAAATAAAAATCTCAAAGTTGTTGAGAGGTTTCGCGTAGAGCAAGAGTTTACGCAGGGCAGATTTGTGTGTTGAATTGGAGCTCCCTTTGTCGTTGCACAACCACTCGTATTTATAGAGACATGCATGCTTGACGTGGCTTGACCCTTGAGTAGAGTTCAATTTCAATCTCCCATGTGTTTGACGTGGCTTGATCTTCAAAAGATTGTATTTGATCTTTGGCATGGTTTGCATGTGCAGATTAATCTCCCATCAGCCCTTATCTTGAATTGGATCAGTACCAATTTAAAAAGACCACGAAAAAGCATCCATGTTTGATGGGATCAAAACCAATATAATTACATGAGGTTATCATGCAGTTATCCAACCAAATAAAACCGTGTTTAATTTAAAATCTCCACATCCTTATTGGTCCTTGGCCGTAGGATTTGATGGAATCAGACCGCCAATTTGTATGCGCATGAAACTCTTTTTATAACATCCGTGCTCATTCCTGAAGAATATGCTAATTATTAACATACATTTCTATGCTAATAATTATCCCAATCTAGGATATGTGCGGCTCCATTATTTTTGGTGATCATCAGGGATTTCATATTGGCATCCCACGCATAGAAGAAGACCATGCATCTTGACAATTCTAATCACACCCATCATGCTAGACTTATCTGATCACGCCAAGTGCTGATCTCTACATGTTCTATCAGCAAACCCCAATTAATTTGAACTGTATTGTTGTTGCGTCCATTGGAGTTAATGAAAATCCCATTTATCCCGTCGTATAAAAAAAATAAAGATGAATCATGTTGAAAGATAATTATTATGATAAAAATCACACTATTATCCCTCAACAATAACAAAACTATCTTCACTCTTCAATCGACGGTGTAGAAGCATGCTTACTCAACGGCTTTGATTACTCGGGCCGATGGTGTAAATTTGGACCCAAACAGCGACGGAACGAAATAGTGAGCTGACGAATTTGTCCGTCGAGTAAAGATGACCAAGTCGACGAACCAGTTTGTCATTGCACAAACCTTGAGGTATTACACGCTATTTTATTTCTCTCAGCACCAAAAACTTGCTCAACGAATATTACCTTGCCCTACGACCATGTTCCATGTCATAAAGGGTTTGAATAAACCTTGAATGCTCGACCAACTGAAAAATTCATCAAATCGGGCTACATTTAGCAACCCCTATTTTCTGGTAGGGATTCCATGCAAGTGAACATGCACAAAACACAATTCTAGAATTGCTACAAAACAAAAACGCAATTCTAGGATTGCTACAAAACAAAAACGTGGAGTTGAAACATTAAATACAAAATTGAAATACAAAATTGCTCTTTTATAGTAATAACAGTTTGTTTGTTTGCTAACATATATTTTTAAAAGGAAAAATTAGGATTAGGTCCTATTATTAGAAAATACCATGTGTTAGATTACATTTTGCCTGACTAACCACATTTCGTCAGGTCAAGTGACTTCACTCGATGAAAAAGAAAGTTGTCGGGCAAACTTAGTTAACATTTAGGGTTTTAGTAGAGGCTTTCCGTTACTAAGAATTTTCACATGGCAAGATAACATTCATTGGGCAATGTTTTGGCGTCAAGGGAAAAAAAAAGGAAAACTAACGAAAAGGGTTTGAAAACTTTCCTTTTAACGAAAAATTACTTTTAAAGGTATAGTGAATAGTGACAATTAAAGGTAAAAAAACAATTTTTCGTTAAAAGTAAACAGTACCGGGGGTGTTTTATTAAACCTCCCAAAAAAAATTAGGGAGTATTGTGTGAGCATTTGCCCAACAAAATTGAAGTTCATTGACTTAAGGTACATCACTCAATGAAATGTTTCGTTGGGCCAAATTTGCCAACTATTGGGCAAAGGACCACAATGACCTGTAAAAAAAACCACCATCACAATTGTTGCTCGACGGCTTTCTTAGATTGCCCAATGAATTGGTTTGTCAGGTAAACTTTATTCATTAAAAAGGTTTGTGCCTTCTCTTTCTTTTTCTCCTGTCTTTTCTTCTTCCTCATCCCATGCCGCTGCCCTTCCCTAAGCAAAACTCTCTCTCTCTCTCTCTCTCTCTCTCTCTCTCATACCCATCTCACACCCATACATCCCCATCCTCTCCCTCTTCCAAATTATTTAAGGTTAGACCATCTCCAACCCTTGGGCTAAAAGCCAAATTTTTTAGCCCGGAAAATTTGGCTTTTAGCCTATAAATAGCTTTTCTGCTCCAACCCTACTGGCCTAAAATTTTAGCCCGAGATTATTAAAGAATGAACTTAGGCTAATTTTTTTCTTAAATCAATTTGTTTTAAAAAAAAATAAATATGTAGACTATCATAAATTAATTTTATGAACATTTTAATCTAAAAAAATTTAAATTCCGATAAATATTGAAAAATCATTAAATTTTTCACAAAGCAAGTCTTCAACTTTCACCAACCGTTCATCTTTCACCAACCGTTCAACACCAAACTTTCAACTTTCACCATCCTTTCAACACCAAACTTTCAACTTTCACCAACCGTTCATCAATCATCCTCTATATAAACACATGTCCAATATTAGTTGATCACACAATCTTTCAACCTTCAATCATCCTTTATATTCACCAATCTTTCAACTTTCAAAGAGTTTTTATTTCCTAAAAATCCTCAATATCTCATCAATGGGTGATAGAAGAAGGTGTAGCAGAGCAATGGAGATGGCACAATACCAAGCAAGGCTTGACATTGAAGATGCAGAATTGATCAACGCCGAAGCTGAACTTGTAAACTCGTTTATGCAATATGAGCACCATGGCGAATCTAGCCATCGTGGTTCTGTCACGGGGCGTTCATTCGTGCAGCGTGATAAAGAAGAGCTTCATGACCAAATGATGAAAGATTATTTCATTGAGCGGCCGAGATTTCCTGCTCATGATTTTCGGAGGCGGTTTCGGATGAGAAGAGAGCTTTTTGATGGCATCTTGAACGCAGTTGTCAATCATGACCACTACTTTGCAAGGAAGATAGATGCCGTAGAAAGATAAATTGGAAGAATTGTAGGAGAAAATTGAGTTTTGTGTGGATGTTTGAACAAATACATAGGTATTTATAGAGTTTTTGGGTGAATTTTGAGTTAAATAATTTTTTTTAATTATTTTAGCCGTTAGATCTTTTTTTTACCGTTGGATTTGATTATATTCAATCTCAACCGTTGGATTCGATTATATTCAATCTCAACCGTTGGATTCAATGTATTTTAAAATAACATATTTTTTTAAAATGAAATTTGAATGTGGACCGTTGGATCAACCTAGGGTCTTTAAACTCAAACAGTCGGATTGCATAAAAGAGTCGTTGGGCTTTGGGTTGGTGGCCGACAAACCCCTGCGCTGGGGTCTCATCCTGTCGAGTTTCGGAGGCAGGCAGCCCGTGTGAGGCGCGTGCGCGGATGAGTGGGCTGCGTCTGGGCCAAAACCAGGCGAGTCCACGCGAGCTGGGGGGGGGGGGGGAATTTGGCCCAACTTTGGCATTCCCCTTTTAGCCCAATAATTTAGCTTGGGTTGGAGGGTGTTTGGGGGGAATTTTGGGCTAAATATTTGGCATTTAGCCCAGGGTTGGAGTAGGGCATTTAGCCCAGGGTGCATACAAAAATATTATATTTGTTGTGGCCTATATTTTCTAGAGAGGTGCGGCAAAGAGAAGAAGAGAGATTGGAGAATAGTCTTGAGGAATTGTGTTGTTATTCCCCAGTCCTTGTGCCTTTATTTATAGTAATTAGGATGAGAGAAACTTGCTCTCCAAGTAATACAAAGTCTATTAGGAAAGATCTTCTAGATCCCAAAGGATTCCTACTTTATCTCTACTTAGGATTTACACAATCACATATTGATAAGAACATATGTCACAACACTCCCCCTTGAGTGTGCAAATACTCAAGTAGATGGCGCATCAGATCTTCAGGCAAATGTAGAAGCAGTTAGGGAAGTCGTCTCGTCTAGTTGGCATAAGTAGTGAATGCAAGTCTCAAAATAAACGGAAGAATGCATAGGTAGTAAAACTCACAAAACCTCGCTATGGCAAAACCCAAGGTGGGAGAAAAACCCATAGGCTAAGGAGAAAAGTGAGAAGTTGCATTAAGTCAAAACTATACGTCTTCTGGACGCAAGTAGAAGAGCTCACAAGGGTATGATCAGCCCAGGATGGGTGCCTCGTTAAAACCTAGTTAGGTAGCAAAAACTCAATGGGAAAAAATGCTCCTAATCGTAGGGAAAAAGAGTACATTAAGATCAAGTGAGTATATTTCTGGATACTCCCCTTGAGTTTGACAAAACTTCCAAATGAAACTATAAGCATTACAAATGAGAAAGTTACGTATACCAATTCATCAAACAAGCTTCTAGAAGGGTAGACTTCGGCGGTGACTCTGTGTAGATGTCGGCAAGGTTGTCTGGGATTGGACTGCTTAACTTTAATCTTCTGATGCTCATGCTGATGTAGACACAATATGCTTGGTGTTGACTTGTTGGATGTATCATGATCTGGTTGATACATACAGCGTTATCTTCATGGATCGTTGTTGGGACTTAACGATGGATGAAAATCGCAGGGATTTTGAATATGCTCAACAAGAGTTTTCGACTACATCTCTCACGTGATGAGACATAGTGAGTCTTGTAACGATTCAAAGGTTTCGCAACAAAAGGTCTATCTGGTTGACCTCCAAGATATTGCGGTGTTCCTTAATGGTAAAGACATAACCATGCGGGAATGTACCTTGTGTGGTCAGATAAACGGTCTGATTCAGCGAATCCCACAAGGTAGGCATCATTCTGAAGATCAAGGGGGTGTGATATATTCTAAGATGCATAGGGATAGATAAGCCCAAATCCGTAGTAATGGAAAAACGTCTTTAACACCAAGTTTGGTGGTAGCGTGTTAGGCTCAGTGCTGCTTTATGCCGAAAGATTATCAGCACATAAGATGTCTGACCTAGTGCATTTGAGCTAAGTAAAACAAACACCAATGGTACTTAGATATGGCTGCCTCACGTTCCAATATGGAATCTTATGCTCCATACCCTCCGTAAAGGTCTCATTTGCATCTAACATACAGACGATCAGGGTATACTTAGACATAACACCTTCTAGGTCTAGTTCGAGTGGTGGACCAAAATACCATCAAAACTAGCTCGAAACTTCAGGTCGAGGAAATGTCAAGTTCTCCCCAGATCATTCATCTTATAATTCGACATGCGAGTTAATTTTCTCAACTCTAGCAATTTTGGATTTTGTACACGCAGGGGCATATATCCCTAACTGATCAAATATTCACTTAACAATCCCTGAAATAGTACAATTATATAAAAATTCAAAATATAATGTCATTACTCTTCAATCTTAATTAAGTGATATAGGGTAAGTTTGAAAGTCTTTTATAAAACTGCTAAAAAACGCTTTCAGATAACTTAAAGTATTTATGTAAAACGGTAGTAAAGTAGTAAAGTATTTGAAACTTGAGTCTATTAGCTCGAATTTTCAAGAAGCACTTGAAGAGAGTAGTCTACATAAGAAGAAAACATAGAAAAGGTCAAAGATTGATGAAGGTTAACATTCCATCAGAAAATCAATTAACAATATAAAAAGAGAATTGTTAATGATACTCTAAAATTTTATTTTGCACTCCAAACTTTCTATAATTAGTAAAAAAATTACACTTATAAAGAGTGTATAATAAAATATTTGACGTGCTAATAACAATTCTCTAAAAATATTAGTTCAACTATTTATAAACATATGAAAAACAGATTTCTCCCTCTCCCATGTGAGTACTGCATATAATATGGTGCTTCTTTCTTGAGTAGTTGTTTGGATTGGCTGACTCACGTGAATGTAATTGAATGGACTGGTAAACCTTGGAGATTTATATGCGGATCGATAATTAAATGCATCCCATAAAAAATATAAAAAATAAAAATAAAAATCAGGTCTGCCATGGTTCCAATTCTTAAGTGTCAATCATCAGCCAAATGATAATGAGATGAAATCCTCTCTGAATCATTGTTAAGAATCAGACATCTGAAACATTCCACAGAGAGAGAGAAAGAGAGAAAAAAACCCTTTGACTTGTATGAGGTGTGACAATGGAATGGATTAGTGAGGAGTCGGATTCAATTAGAGTAGTCCAAATTTCTTGATTGTTGGGCAACGGACAGTGAAATCCGAAAAGGATCTTAACTCAATATACTTACACGTAGCACTACTCGATGTAAATCATTCTCCTCCCCATTATAACATACGTCTTCTGTGTCCACCTTTATTAGATAAATATATTTTATTTGTTTGGGAATTGTTATTAGAACTCAAAAAATCTTATTTAGCATTCCAAACTTTCTATAATTAGAAAGAAAAATACACTTATAAGGAGTGTAAAATAAAAAATTTTGAGTGCTAATAATAGTTCCCATTTTTCTGATCAAACTAGAAACTTTAGTTAACTAAAAACACTGTTATACAAAATAGAAAGCTCAAAGGCAGTCCAAATACAAGCATGGACCAAAAGAAATTACAACAGAAATACCCAAAAAGATCAAGTCCACAACCGCAAAACTTATATCTGGAAGCCTACTGCCTCCACCACAGCAGTTACACTGCCTTCGCCGATCTGCCACCTCCACCAAAAAGAAGAACCCACAAACAAGTTGGATGAACGGAAAATGAGGGTGGGCGAGCCACCGGTGTAAAAAGAGCTTCATAATCCTACCAATCAGTGCTAAAAGCACTTTAACAACCATTCAACACCAAAATGCGCCACCCGAGGAGAGACATGCGATGGGCCGAATAACAAAGGTCGGCGGAGGAGGGTTGACGACGAGGAGAAGCAACGGAGAAAGAAAGGGAAATAAAAATCTAAATCTGAAAAGGTTGAGACAAGCTCAAGAAACCCAAAAATGAAGAAAATTACTGAAAACAAGGAAGAGAAAAGAAACAGAAAATTGAGGAGAGGGGAGCAAAAAATATGGGAGGGAGGGAACGGGGCGGTGGCGAAAGCAGGGGAGGGAAGGAACGGGGCGGCGACGAAAGCAGGGGATTTTTCTAATAAATACGTCTTCTATGTCGACCTTTCTTCATTGGATATGTAAGTGTTAGGGTAAAATTGGCAAGTCTTGACAAAATGCCTGAGTCTGTAATAGCTTAGACTTGTTAGATATTTTTTATTGTAATTGCTTAAGTCTAGGAAAGTCAGTCACCGTTGATGAGAAGATGTTCGCAAACAAAACACGTTTTCAGGTATGCTTGCACGCACTGCATCCATCTGCATCTATCTATATCTAAGGGTATTGTGGTTGAGATAGGTTACTTATCCTCTAGTGTTTTATCTTCTTAAAAATGATTTATCTTTGTTTATTAATTACTAAATCATGTTTTTAAACTTATCTGATTGCATGGACTTATCTGATGGATGTTGGTTAGGGTTATCTGTCAACATGGATGCCGTTCTTATCGGTTTTAAATGGTGCGGTGACTTGGGGTATATATATGGGTTATTAGGGTTTCAAAAAGTGGAAGCCGTATATGCATGTGTTCAGAGGTTCTTTGAAAAGATTTTTTAAAAAAGCAACAGGTTGGTTTTTCGAAAACAAGAAGAGAACACTCCTTGTCATGTTGCTGGGATCATACGGTTTCATCAGCTTGTTTTAAAGAGAAAATATCTTTTCAGTGCTGATTGCTTTTGAGTTCTTTGTTGCTGCTACCTTGTGGTTTTACACATGAATTTTGGGTTTCTGTGATAAAGTTTTTAAAAGGCAGCAGCTTGGTTTTGAACAGAAGAATTATTTTTCTAGTGCTGTAATATTGCGGCGTCAATAGCATGTGGTTTTAAAGAGAAAAAATATCATTTGCATGCTGTTTTAATTTCAGTTTTAATTGTGAATCAATTATGAAAATGTGCCGTGTGATTTTCGTAATTGATTGGTTTTCAAATAAACATTTCATCATATAAACATTCTGCATGATCGAGTTAGTATCTTGCAAAGTTCGAGGAAAAGGTGATTGACGATCGCGTTAGTGTCGTGCCACTTCAACTCGAAGACTGAAGAAAGATCGAGTAGCAAAGCGTGGAGACAAAGCTGCCAACTGGTATGAGTGTCTAGTTGATGAGTTTTGTAAGTCTTTATGTATTCTTTCTTTCTTAGTGCTTCCTGGCTTGGTAGCCCGAGGATTTTCCCAGTGGTGGGTTTTGCCTCGTTAAATCCTACATCATGTGCGTACTCTTTATATTTATGCTGAATAATTGTGTAGGATTTAGGTTGCATAACTGATTAATTTAAATCATATTTTGGATTAGTTTTAAGTTGGAATTTATTTATACCTCTAGGTTAAAATTAGTACCCATCCTAGAACTTTCAATTGGCACCAGAGCAGGTCACTAAAAATACCTAGTGAGATCCGTGGGTAGTCTAGGATGAATCGTGCTATGGGTTCAGTATCTCATCCACCATATTTTGATGGTGACAACTATGCTGCATGGAAGGCAAAAATGAAATCGTTTTTGTGGGCGCAAGATGACAAGGTGTGGCTTGCTGTTGAAGAAGGTTGGGAACCTCCGACGATTGAAGAAACCAAAGGTAAAGGAGAGTCCTCTGTGTCTATATCTAAGCTTAAGCCTAGGAAAGAATGGAGCAATGATGAGCGTAGCTCTAGCACTTTTAACCAAAGAGCTTTGAATGCTTTATTCACATCCGTTGCGCCTGAACAATTCAATTACATAAGTAAGTGTACAACGGCGAAAGAAGCTTGGGACATTCTTGAAGTTACTCATGAAGGTAACTCAACTGTTAAAGAATCCAAACTTCAACATCTCATCACAAAATTCGAAAATATCACAATGTCTGATGATGAGAGTTTCTCTGACTTTTATGCTAAACTTAGCGTAATTGTCAATGGCTGTCACAATCTTGGTGACAGTATTCCAGAGCATAGGATTGTGAAAAAGATCTTAAGATCACTTCCTATGAGGTTTCATGCTAAGAGGACAGCGATTGAAGAATCGAAAGATCTAAACACCTACAAGCTTGAGCAATTGATTGGGTCTTTGCAAACGTATGAGTTAGAGCTTCCTGATTCCAAGAAGATGAAAAGCATTGCTCTCAAAGCTGTCAAAGAAGAAGAAAGTGATGGCTCAATTGAAGACTTGTCCGAAGATGAATTGGTTGAATTAACCATGCAAATTAAAAGGTTTCTCAAGTCTCAAAATTCCAAGGGTCGTGAGCAACGATCCAACTTAGGTTCGAACTCAAAAAACTTCCGTTCTCTAGATGTCTCACATGACAAAGCATCTAGATCATCTAGAACTGGTGAACATAGGAGTTCTAACAATAGAATTCAGTGCCATGAGTGTCAAGGCTATGGACACATTGCTTCTGAGTGTGCAAACACTATCAAGAGAAAAGAAAAGAAGAATAGGGCAATGAAGGTCACTTGGAGCGATAGTGATTCAGGGGATGGATCTACATCGGAAACTGAGAAGGATACGATTGCGTTTATAGGAACTGTTGATGGATATGACACAGAAGGTTCATTTGTTGAAGAACCTGACTTGGAAGAAGTCTTGAGAAAATACTCTGATCTCTATGACATCAGTGTGCAAGTAAAGAAGGATAACTCTAACTTGAAAAAGAAACTTGCACTTGTTGAAAGTGAAAAGAAAGAAG
Source organism: Crataegus laevigata (assembly GCA_963580275.1). NCBI lineage: Eukaryota > Viridiplantae > Streptophyta > Magnoliopsida > Rosales > Rosaceae > Crataegus > Crataegus laevigata. Next base: position 6,186,870 of record OY756938.1, read on the forward strand.
CTGAAGTTGAGCATCAATCTCAGTTGGACAATGGAGAGAAACTGCGAGAGTCGCTGTTAGAGAAGATTCACATTCTACAAACCACAATTAACACTCTCTCATCTGATAAGAAAGCTCTTGAGGACGAAGTAGTTGAGATGAGAAGAAAAGTTCAGGAATTGAGCATAGGTTCCGGGAAAATTGACAAGATGCTTAGCTATGGAAAAAATTTTGGAGACAAAGGAGGTCTAGGATTCGAGTCTGCAAAGACTACAAGTTCTTCTTCTGTCACAAGATTTGTTAAAGCCTCTGATATTCCTAGCTTGAAAGTAGGTGACAATAAATGTTTAGGTCTTACTTCTGAAACATCTACAATCTTTGCACAAGTGTCAAATCCTGTCAAGACTTTAGTTAATCCTAACAAACCCAAACAATCTAGGAAGTTCATTCCTATATGTCATTTTTGTGGGATTCCTGGTCACATCCGGCCTAAGTGCAATAAGCTTAAAAAGAAAAATTCTTCTCAAGAAAAAGTTTCAAGGAACTTTGAAAAAGCAAATCTTAAGGAACAATTTGTGACTTATTTGAGAGAGATTAATCGGATTGCAAGAATTATATCTGTTCCGAGTACGGAAGTTCCAAAAGTGAGACAAGTTTGGAGAAGAAAAGAGAATCAAAGTGGTGTATTTGTCAATTTATCTCCACCTTCAAGTTGTGTATATTGACTGAGCTCTCTCTTTGCAAATGTTTTCATTAATGTATGCTTGCATGCTCATATAGCATAAATATTGCATTTTTTTTCTTTCTTTTTGTTAAAAAAAAAAAATGTATGAGGTAAAATGGAAAAGTATGATTTCGTATGAGTTCTAGTTTTGTTCACTTGATAACATGACCCTAGCATGATATGTTTGACCCGATTGTGGACAATAGCCTCTTGTTGATAATATATCAATGTTAATGAGTTGAACATGTTTAACTTGAGTAAAACCCGCACCCTTGTGAGCTTTTGTGCCTAAATATAGTGTGTGCATTTTTCATACACTCTCATTTTTTTCATGTGTGCGATCTTATGTGTTTTGCTTCTCTAGAACTTGCTTTGAGACCTCTCAAAACTTTGTATCATATATTACTCTATTTTGGAGACGATAGTAGGCATTAGGACTTACCACCATTGCCATACATGCCAGTGCCTTATATTATTTTTTTCCTCTAGTTAGCCATTTTGAGCCTAAATGTAAGCCTTTTGTTCTTAAACCTACATTTTCCTAACCTAGCCTCTTATATTAAGAATTCCCTGCCCTATTAAGAAGCTAGTAGAGTACGTTTTTTCAAAGGAGAGAGTTCAAGGTTATTTAAAAGTTGAAGATGCAAATTTTGTGAAGAAAGCCAACTACAAATGAAGTGCAAAAGAAGAAAAGAGGAAAAGAAGTCACTATGAATCACAAGTGAGCTGCCAACATTATAAGAGATCAAGTGTGTCATTGCAAAATGAAAAGGAAGAATCATCAGAAATCATCTGTGCAGTTATATGTCGTTCATCCAACTACTCAATTTACTGCCAAGTTGCTTGGTTAATTGTTGCATGCTTCTCTCGGTTTCATTTCCAACTACTCTATTAGTTTCTTAGACATTGTGTTTCCTATATCCTTCATTTCTTTAACCAAGTACCCCAAGCCCCATTGCAACCCTACACAAAGACCTACTTGATCCAAAAAAGGTAATTTTTGATGTGTGGAGATAAGATCAATCTGCAAGCCTATGGTAGAGCATTTATGTAATGATCTTCTGAGCGTATACACTTTCCCCCAAACACTTTGAATGAAAATTCGAGCGTATATCTTGTGAGCTTAAGGGTTAAAGTTAAGTTGGTCATGTAAGACTTAATTACGTTTGTGTAGTATCAACTTTCGGCTATACTTGCAACTACACTCATACATGTTATGTTTTAGGGACAATGTTAGTTTGTGAATGAGAATTCAGAACTACATGTATTTTTGCACTCTTTCATTCTTGTTGGTACAATCGTATGCTTCTCATACAATTTTAAAAAAAAAAAAAAAAAAAAAAAAAATCATATCATTTGTGTGCTACATTTCATTCTTTTTTCTTTTTTTTTAAGCATTTGTTTAGGGGGAGCTTAACAATTTGAAAGATGTACGCTTCTTTCCATGTTTATTATTTCGATCGTTCCTTTGGTATTCTTTTTCTCCCGATTTCGTCCCCACTTTTATTCTTCTGAAGAGGTTCTAGCCCACAGAAAGGAAATCTTTCTCGATCACATTTTGTTATGTTCCACTTATCTTCCGCTGACTGCACCTGATGGTTACCTTTAAGGCCTTTGACCTTTCTAGACAAAAAGGGGGAGAAGTAGGAAGCTTATATTTAGGGGGAGAAGTAGAATTTCGAAAACCTGGTTGTTTTTTTGTTGCTTGCTTTTATAGATAAATGTTTTCATTTACAGCAACATATATCTTTTGTACGTCACGGGTGTTTTGTTTAACTGTGTGCAGATTACAGACTTCAGTGCATAAGGTTTAAGTTTGTTAAAATGTCGTAATTGAGGGTTTTGTCAAGGAAATGCCAAAGGAGTAGGAAGCTTATATTTAGGGGGAGAAGTAGAATTTCGAAAACCTGGTTGTTTTTTTGTTGCTTGCTTTTATAGATAAATGTTTTCATTTACAGCAACATATATCTTTTGTACGTCACGGGTGTTTTGTTTAACTGTGTGCAGATTACAGACTTCAGTGCATAAGGTTTAAGTTTGTTAAAATGTCGTAATTGAGGGTTTTGTCAAGGAAATGCCAAAGGGGGAGATTGTTAGGGTAAAATTGGCAAGTCTTGACAAAATGCCTGAGTCTGTAATAGCTTAGACTTGTTAGATATTTTTTATTGTAATTGCTTAAGTCTAGGAAAGTCAGTCACCGTTGATGAGAAGATGTTCGCAAACAAAACACGTTTTCAGGTATGCTTGCACGCACTGCATCCATCTGCATCTATCTATATCTAAGGGTATTGTGGTTGAGATAGGTTACTTATCCTCTAGTGTTTTATCTTCTTAAAAATGATTTATCTTTGTTTATTAATTACTAAATCATGTTTTTAAACTTATCTGATTGCATGGACTTATCTGATGGATGTTGGTTAGGGTTATCTGTCAACATGGATGCCGTTCTTATCGGTTTTAAATGGTGCGGTGACTTGGGGTATATATATGGGTTATTAGGGTTTCAAAAAGTGGAAGCCGTATATGCATGTGTTCAGAGGTTCTTTGAAAAGATTTTTTAAAAAAGCAACAGGTTGGTTTTTCGAAAACAAGAAGAGAACACTCCTTGTCATGTTGCTGGGATCATACGGTTTCATCAGCTTGTTTTAAAGAGAAAATATCTTTTCAGTGCTGATTGCTTTTGAGTTCTTTGTTGCTGCTACCTTGTGGTTTTACACATGAATTTTGGGTTTCTGTGATAAAGTTTTTAAAAGGCAGCAGCTTGGTTTTGAACAGAAGAATTATTTTTCTAGTGCTGTAATATTGCGGCGTCAATAGCATGTGGTTTTAAAGAGAAAAAATATCATTTGCATGCTGTTTTAATTTCAGTTTTAATTGTGAATCAATTATGAAAATGTGCCGTGTGATTTTCGTAATTGATTGGTTTTCAAATAAACATTTCATCATATAAACATTCTGCATGATCGAGTTAGTATCTTGCAAAGTTCGAGGAAAAGGTGATTGACGATCGCGTTAGTGTCGTGCCACTTCAACTCGAAGACTGAAGAAAGATCGAGTAGCAAAGCGTGGAGACAAAGCTGCCAACTGGTATGAGTGTCTAGTTGATGAGTTTTGTAAGTCTTTATGTATTCTTTCTTTCTTAGTGCTTCCTGGCTTGGTAGCCCGAGGATTTTCCCAGTGGTGGGTTTTGCCTCGTTAAATCCTACATCATGTGCGTACTCTTTATATTTATGCTGAATAATTGTGTAGGATTTAGGTTGCATAACTGATTAATTTAAATCATATTTTGGATTAGTTTTAAGTTGGAATTTATTTATACCTCTAGGTTAAAATTAGTACCCATCCTAGAACTTTCAGTAAGGATAATATATCACTTGCATTGATTGCTTTATCTAAGGGTGGAAATGGCACTTTACTGATTCATTCTCCCTTTTATATTTTCTTTCTGTACGAATCCTGATGTTGGTCAGATGCAGGGGAACTTTGTCTTTTACGGAAAGAAAATTTTGATCTCATTTTTGTAAGAAACAGCTTGCTTCCATATAAATATATTGATCGTGTATATGGATCTACCAATGTTATTTTGTGCATGGTTCTAAAAGACGTTAGACACTAGTTTTGCGGCAAGTTGGGGCCTAGAGCCTAGGCGGCTAAGCGGAGTCTAAGCGGGCGCCTAGGAGGACTAGGCGAATTTAAGTAAATTCATTATATTTCGTGTAAATAAGTATATGTTTATAATTAAAATATATATAATTTCATCATAAACTACAAAATAAAATGACATATGTATTATGAAGTATTAGAACATAATAAAAACATAGGGAACAAGCATACAATATGTGCTCATTTAAATATTCAACAAGTCTTTTACAATTTATTGAAAAAGTTAAATGCAAATTGAAAGTTATTTATTTTCTGTCTAAGTGAGTCGCAACCTGGGTAGGTGCCTAGGCGGGTCTGTGAGGACTAGGCAGGTGCTTAGGCGGTCTAGGTGGGCATCTCAACTGGTCTAGGTTCCCTTTCTTAATTTTCAAACGCCTAGGCATTAATCGGGGCTGTAACCAGCCGCATAGCGCCTAGGAGGGGCATAGGCGGCGCTAGGCGGAGATTTTTAGAATAGTGATTTTGTGGCTGGTCCTCCCAACTACAAAGCATGTCTAATCAAGGTTTCTTCTTGCTGGAAGCTCATTATTCTAGCTAGCTTCTATGCGATGGAAATTTTCTTCTCTTCTCCTTAAACATATGATATTCATTTGATAATTTCTATTGAGATCAAAAGAATATATAAAGTGCTAATCATATATAAGACTTAAACTATCATAATATGTTTGTTAGAGTAGTGTTTTTTTTTTTCTGAATAAAAGTGATAATTTTGATAAATACATATTTTTAAAGCCAAATATACATTCAAATATAAGAATTAAAACTATCATAAGATGCGTGTTAAAATAGTGTTTTTTCTTAGTTAAAGTGATAATGTTGATAAATAAAATGTATATTTTATGTAATGTAGGACATATATAAGACAAGTGGAGAAACACAATAAAATAAAGAATCATGAAAATACAACTCCAAGATAGTATTTAGTGCCAACGATGCTTGCAAATCATTGAAGAGGGGGAGTACAAAAGAAAATGGGATTGTTTGAATTCCATCGATCAATGGGTAGATCATTTTTCAGTACTAAATCAACTGTTATGTAGAAAAGAATTCAAAAAGCTACATTTGACAAAGTTTAGATTAGATGAAAACATACATTTTATTTTCGTTTGATTCATATGTGTTTTTCGATTGATTCATATGTGTTTTCACTTGTAATTAAGAAGTGTTTTGAAATTGTTTGTCGTCTATATAATTTAGGTAAGTTTGTAAAGTAACATGGAGGGCATGGAGGTGCTGTCAAGCGTTGGGCTTGTCATTTAGTCCGGGTGTTCAAATCCAGTTATCGTTTTTTTATAACTAGAAGTGATATTCTAGATTAATTTACACTAAAGATAAGAAAAAAAAAATTGAACTCAAGATGCAATGAGTTGAAGAAAAATTCATAACCACTAATGTCCCAACTATCGTTTTGTTAACCCTAATATGCTTTTCTCTAAAATATAAATAATGGAAATTGATATCATTAGATGCATGATGAAATATGTCGTTATTTGGTTTTATGGGAGCATTTCATAAAGAGATATACATAGTGGCCTAAAGCCCAGTTTAATATTGTTTTTTTTTTTACTAAAAATAGTAAAAAAATATTTGATAAAAATAAAATATACTGCTTATTTTAAAAGTAATAGCTTCTGGACAACAACTTTTAAAAGCAGCATGTAGTTTGCTTTTAAAAGTTGCTCTAATAAAAAACGGAGTTGGGCCTTTATAGTATTTTTAATTCCTATAATAATCTCATTAATTTTAACACAATGACATTATTTAGGGAAATTTTATTTAAACCCCAACCTCTTTTTACACCCAACTTAAAATTTTGAATGTTAATTGTCTATTTTACCCCATTGCATAATTACTATTAAGTACAAAATGAAATTAATAATAAAACTCAAATTTATCAATAAACTCAAACACTAAAATTTATCAATAATTTTACCCTATTGCAGAAGTTTGATTACCAAGTACCTGACTAATGTCCTACTCTATATATTTAACCAAGGTTTGAAAGCCTAAACATTATTGTCTACTGTTGGCTGGAGAGGCAATCAAATAGCTAATCAGCGGTAACAATTCTTTTTTTTTTCTTTCCCCAACAACTGCTTAACTTCTGAGAGAAAAAAGAAATGAAAAAACTGAATGAAAAGATACAATCTTAAATCAAATGACGGAACTACATAGTCTCCTAAATTATTAAACATAAGGACTAAACAAAGACAACTTAGAGGTTTAATAAATCGGTGTCATCCTTTTTTACCAAAAAAAAAATCGGTGTAATCCTCTTTCAGTTACGTTAGATTCAAGAATCCCTTGAGGACAACATAGTCCTTCAAACCAAGATTGTGATGGCCATAGAAAATCTCCCAACTCGTCAGAAATAGACAGTATTGCCACGGTAGTGGATTACGTGATCTTCAGAATTCATTCCTCAAGTTTTTTTATGCATTTTTATAATATTATTGTCAACCAAACTTCTGCACCTGAAGCCCCCACATCCCAGGGGTGTGGAATGGAAGTAAATTGTACGGAATGTTGGCCATAAATCACCAGAGTCATCTAAAGCTTGTCTGTAAACTCCAAAAACATGAGGAGAATAGATTGAAAATATTCAGACTGACCAGTGACCACAAGTGAAGCTAAAAACATATGAATATCAAGAATTATTTTAACCTCAATCACATCCACATCCCGAACCATATCGAAAAAATGCGGACGCATTAGTCCATTTGAGAACAACCATGGATCCCCATCAGAAGCCAGTAATTGAGGAGCATTCATAATCTGAAGCTATCATAAAAACTAACCGTGTGTAAGGCAAAGAATTAAAGGCGAAAAGTTGGAATCGGGTTGCAATCTCAAATATTTCGGCAAGCAATGGCCATTGAATTGGGTTTAAAAATCAAATGGGTGGGTTAATGGGGGTATATTAGGTATTAAATTTAGGTTTAAAGAGATATTAATAGTTTAGTTAAAAATCAAATGGGTGCAAAGAGTAAGTTGGGTGTAAAAATAGGTTAGATGGGTTTAAATAAAATTTCCCCATTATTTATTCTTCTGGACATTGCTTTTACATTTCTTTTACTCACAACACTTTTAAAAATGTAGTTTATCAAACGTTCAACTGCTTTATTTTACAGCTGATTAGTCTAAAAGCACAACATAAACAATTTATTAAAATTGAAATTGCTATGTGGAATTTGTGAGTCAAATTATAAAATTAAATTAGAAGCAAATTAGGGTTCCTCAACCCTAAGGGTTTTGAAAAAAAAAAAAACAGAAACAGGGACTGGATTTGGTGCGGCACCGCACCATCCCTTGCAAATCCGGACACCAGGCTTCGCCCTGCCCTGTCCTTGCTGGGCCTGTAGCCCCATTCCTTTCGACCCACTGCCCGCAAGCTTGGCTTGCTAGGGCCTCACGTGTCACGCCCTGGATGGGCCTTGTTCTCGCGGCCCGCATAACGCCAGCCTGATGGCTGGGCTTTTCCCGCGCAAACCAGAAGGCCAGCTTTCGCTGGGCCTTCCCTCATACGCCCTATCAACCCAAACCCAGCTCGGTTGGGGGCCTACTTGCCTACCCGTGGCCTGAAGCCACCATCCAAATTATTTTGGGCCTTGTCTTATGATTAAGACACCCAAACCGTGCCCAATTACCCACGACACTAAGCCCAAATTATTTTGGGGCTATACTTTCGACCCAATAATATTATTTTAATATTATTTTGCTTCTACAATCGACCCCGTATGGCCCGATTTATTGAATTAATTAAAATTGACCTGCAGTTCATTAATCTGATAATAAATCCAAAATTATTGACCTGAAGATCATTTTTGGACATTAACGATTCAATAATTTATTTTTATACTTTGAACCGTCACATACTTTCGTAGTAACGTAGCTCTCACACTTAAGTTCCCGAAGAACCTCAAATCCACTATATGTATATTTGTATATTGCATTCTGTGTTTCTTGCAGGAACCTCTCATTATGAACTAATTGTTCATAAAACTAAATTGAACCTGTAGTTTCAAATTTAGTGCCTTTGAAACCTGAAGTTTTCATTCAAAACATACCACATGAAACCTGTAGTTTTCATGCATGATTTAAACCAATACATGTCTAAAAGAACCTGTATGTTCTACGATATATGTCTATGGCTTACCATATGACTACTCACGTTTTTCTCTATCTGTTTTAGGGACATGTCGAACTTGAACAAGCTCGATTTCTCCGCTCTAGAAGTCTCTGGAAGAAACTATCTGAAGTGGGTTCAAGACGTGAAGCTCCATCTAACTGCAAAGGGTATTAGAGCCACCATCGAGGCACTCGTCACCGAAAAAATTGTTGACGAAGCTCAGAAGGCTACTGCAATGATCTTCATTCGAAGACACATCCATGATGCACTGCAGACTGAGTACCTCGCTGAGGAGGACCCATGCATCTTCTGGCTTGCTCTGGCTGACCGTTTCGATCACCAGAAAGACATCTACTTGCCTGAAGCAAGACACGATTGGCAGCATCTTCGCTTCCAAGACTTTAAGTCTGTGAATGAATACAACTCTGAAGTTTGTAGGATCCGTTCATTGCTGAAATTCTGTAAAGTGGAACTTACCGAATCAGATCTCCTGGAGAAGACCTATTCGACCTTCCATGCCACCAATATTGTCCTGCAGCAACAATATAGGGCACATAAATTCACCAAGTTCTCGGATTTGATCTCTGTTTTACTTCTCGCTGAAAAGCAGAACCAGCTTTTGATGAAGAATCATCAAGCTCGACCGACTGGCTCGAACGCTGTGCCTGAAGCACATGCAACATATTCTGGTAGCCATAAACGACGACAGAATCGTCGTGGTCGTGGTAATAGGCAGCAAGCTCCACCACGGGCCCAAGGTCAACAGAGAGCCGCACCTAAGGGAAGGATTGCGACCCAGCAGCGTCCACCACTCGCCCCTAAGGTTCCAAACTTCAAGAACAAGGGCAAAGCTCCCGGTCAGTCTGCTTCTACTGAACTGGACATGTGCTATCGCTGTGGATCAAAGGATCATTGGTCACGCGTATGCCGACCTTCCCCTGAGGCTATTGCCAAGTATCATTCACATCGTGAGTCTAACTTTGCAGCTGTGGATCGTCCGGAAGATGCAACCACATCCATGGAGATATCAGATTTTCAGGGGGCGTCAGCCCCTATGGACGAATAATTTAGACATGTTTTTAGGGTATTTACCCCTAGTGGCCGAACCCACTAGGAGTGGCCGGCCCTACCCCCTATTTATCTAGGTTTATGGTTTAAAATTTTGAACAATTTTCCTAAGTATTTGGAATAATTTGTTTGGTTTTGATTTGTTTTGAATTATGGATTATTATTTAAATGGATATTATTTTTCTCGAATTGCTTAATTGAATGAATGGACTTATATTTATGCATGCGACCAATTCAATCAATTTATTTCTAGGTATGTCTAGTGGGGAAGTTAGTTGTCTGGCAGATAGTGCAACCACGCACACCATCTTGCGTGAAAAACACTATTTTACTAACTTAATACCCCAGAAATCTCCTTTGACAACTCTCTCAGGTCCATCCAACCTGGTTGAAGGATACGGAAAGGCACGTATCATGTTGTCTAATGGTACTTACTTGACCATTAAGGAGGCACTCTATTCTCCACGTTCCGGAAGAACGTTGCTGAGTTTTAGAGATATTCGAGATAATAAATATCATATTGAAACCACTGAAGATCATGGTTCTGAATTTCTTTGTATCACTTCATACGAATATGGCCAGAAGCGTATTCACGAGAAGTTGGAACGTCTGCCGAATGGGTTGTACATCACAACCATTCGGGGCATAGAAGCCCACAGTGTGGCCGGCCCTATGCCTGAGTTCCATGACACTTTGTTGCTTTGGCATGACCGTTTGGGACATCCTGGACGTGACATGATGCGCCGTATCCTCAAATCATCACACGGGCACAAGTTACATCCTCATGTAGGACTCCCACCATGCAAAGCGTGTTCTTTGGGGAAGTTGAATACTCAACCCTCATATACAAAGATTATTCACAACCCCCCTAAATTTCTTCAGAGGATTCAAGGGGACATTTGTGGACCAATCCAACCAACCTGCGGACCATTTAAATATTTTATGGTATTGGTTGATGCATCGACACGATGGTCACATGTTTGCTTGTTGTCCACACGCAACGCCGCGTTTGCTAAACTCCTAGCTCAAATTATTAAGCTAAGGGCTCACCACCCTGATTATCCGATTAAGTCGATTCGATTGGATAACGCTGGAGAGTTTACGTCACAGACCTTTGACGATTATTGCATGTCAGTAGGGATTGATGTGGAACATCCTGTACCCCATGTTCACACCCAAAACGGCCTGGCAGAAGCTTTCATAAAGCGCCTTCAAATGATAGCTCGGACTTTGGTTATGAGAACCAAACTGCCGGTATCTGCCTGGGGCTATGCAATATTACACGCAGCCATGTTGGTCCGCCTGAGGCCCACCGCTACCCAACCACATTCACCGTTACAGTTGGTCACTGGATACGAGCCTGACGTCTCACATTTACGGGTGTTTGGGTGCGCCATTTATGTGCCAATAGCGCCGCCGCTACGTACCAAAATGGGTCCTCAGAGAAAAATGGGAATCTATGTCAGTTATGATTCGCCATCAATTGTTCGATACATGACAGGAGATCTTTTTACCGCACGTTTTGTGGATTGTCACTTTGATGAGACAGTCTTCCCGGCGTTAGGGGGAATACTAACGTTCCCGTAGAACGCCGCGAATTGTCGTGGTATGCTCCCACTATGTCTCATTTAGATCCCCGCACTGCTCAGTCTGAAACTGAAGTGCGTCGAATTATAGATCTTCGTAGCATTGCTCAAAGCATGCCAGATGCTTTTAAAGATCTAGCTAAAGTGACAAGATCACATATACCCACTGCAAACACACCTGCAAGGATAGACGTACCCCGTGCACGTCAACAACCCGCCTGGGAAGGCCGGACCGTCCCCGAATGAGGGGAGGCCGCAACTTCCACGCGGCACGGTACATTGGTGGCTAGCTAATCATCTGCTCCGACCCTGAAGCGTGGCAGACCACCTGGTTCAAAGGATTCACAACCCCGGAAGAGGAAAGTGGCACCAACTAGTGACCCTAGTTTGAATCCGACCATCGCTCACTCATCCGTTCCAATGCATGAGGTTATTCTAGATTACGGTGATGCTTCAGATGAAACATGCCGGCCTCCCGAGAATCGCGAGATTTCGGTCCATTACACAGTATTGGATGAGGTTTGGAATAGGAATGAGATGATCGTTGACGACGCATTCTCGTATTCAGTAACTACTGACATCATTCTTAGCGATGACATTGAACCACGTTCCGTCGATGAATGCCGACGTAGAACCGATTGGTCAAACTGGAAACAAGCAATCCAGGTCGAACTCGATTCGCTCGCGAAACGTAAAGTGTTTGGACCAGTCGCTCCTACACCACCACGTGTGAAGCCCGTTGGCTACAAGTGGGTTTTCGTGAGGAAACGTAATGAGAAGAATGAAATAGTGCGATACAAAGCACGCCTCGTAGCGCAAGGCTTCTCTCAACGCCCTGGAATTGATTACGAGGAGACGTATTCTCCCGTAATAGACGTCATAACGTTCCGCTACCTAATCAGTTTGGTAGTTTCTGAAAAACTGAATATGCAGCTTATGGACGTAGTAACCGCGTATCTTTATAGGGATCTAGATACAGAAATATATATGAAAGTTCCAGAAGGACTTCCATTGACTGGCTCAAATAGTTCTAGACCACGGAACACTCTCTCAATTAGGTTGAGGAGGTCACTTTACGGATTGAAACAATCCGGGCGGATGTGGTATAACCGTCTGAGTGAATATTTGACAAGTCAGGTTATGTGAACAATGAACTATGCCCATGCGTGTTCATAAAGAAGTCACATTCCAGATTTGCAATCGTTGCAGTTTATGTCGACGACATGAACCTCATTGGGACTCCTGCAGAGCTTGAGAGAATTGCTCCACACTTGAAATCGGAATTTGAGATGAAGGATCTTGGAAAAACTCGATACTGTCTCGGCCTGGAGATCGAGCATTGTTCGGATGGAATCCTAGTACATCAATCGAACTACACCCAAAAGGTGTTGCGTCGTTTTAATGAGGATAAAGTGAAGCCTTCGAGTACACCAATGGTCGTTCGGACTCTAGCTGCTAAACGAGATCCCTTCCGTCCAAAGGAGGATGAGGAAGAGATTTTGGAACCCGAAGTTCCTTACCTGAGTGCAATTGGGGCTTTATTGTACTTGGCTCAGTGCACTAGACCCGACATCTCATTCGCTGTTAATCTTTTGGCAAGATACAGCAATGCGCCCACACGCAGGCACTGGAATGGTGTTAAAGACGTTTTTCGCTACCTCAAGGGTACAACGGATTTGGGCTTGTTCTATACCCACGAATCACTGAGTCTTGCCATCCCTTACGGTCCTCGGGATGATTCTCGCCTTGTTGGTTATGCAGATGCTGGATATCTGTCTGATCCACATAGAGCACGTTCTCAAACGGGTTATGTCTTTACCGTTGGAGACACCGCTATATCTTGGAGGTCTACCAAGCAAACACTAGTGGCTACTTCGTCGAACCATGCTGAGATTCTCGCCCTACATGAAGCAACGCGTGAATGCTTTTGGCTGAGAGAAGTTATGGAACATATCCGAAGTACTAGTGGTCTTACATCAGTCGTTGACCTTCCTACGACGATCTTTGAAGACAATGCCGCATGTATCGAGCAGTTAAAGAAGGGATACATCAAGGGAGACAACACCAAGCACATAGCGCCAAAGTTCTTTTACTCACACCAGCAGCAGCAGCATCAGAACATTGAAGTCAAGCAAATCTGTTCCCAAGACAACTTGGCCGATCTCTTCACCAAGTCATTGCCCAAGTCTACTTTCCAGAAGCTCGTCCAAGGAATCGGTATGCGTAAATTATCTGAGTTAAATCGCTTGTAGTTCTCTTATTTAGAAGTTATGTCTAACTCAGGGGGAGTATTTAGAAGTATACTCACATGATCTTAATGTACTTTTTTTCCCTACGATTAGGAGCATTTTTCCCACTGGGTTTTTGCTACCTAACTAGGTTTTAACGAGGCACCCATCCTGGGATGATCATACTCCGTTAAGTTCACTACCTTCGTCCAGTTCGACGAATGTTTTAGACATTATGCATACTTTCTTACTTTTCTCCTTAGTCTATGGGTTTTGCCTATCATGGGTTTTACCATAGTGAGGTTTTTTGTGAGTTTTTACAAATGCATACTTCAACATAAATTTGAGACTCGTGAATGCTTGTTGTACCGATGACTTCATCAACTATTCAACCTTATCTGCTGAAGATCTGATGCGATGGTGCTTTGAGTATTTACACACTCAAGGGGGAGTGTTGCATTCCTATTTAGTATAGGAATGTGATTGTGTAAATCCTAATAGATTAGGAATGTATCTTATATTCCTATTAGGAGTAGATTACTCATTAAGTATTGTAATCCTTATGGGAAAGGGTTTGTCCTTTCTACCACTATAAATAGAGGCACAATGGGGTGAATTAAAACACACCTCACAATTAAATCTTTCTCTCTTCTCTCTAGAGTGGCCGGCCTCCCTATCCCTCTCTAACCCTAGATCGCTCAATCAAATAGGCCTACAACACTTTTGTAATTATAAGAGCTAACATTTATTTTTAAAAGACAAAAAATTAGGATTGGGCACTTAGTCACAATTATTTTTTCTAACACCTCATTAATTTTTAGTTTTTATATAAGTCTTTTAACTTCGTAAACGTCATATTTTGTAGTTTTGTACCATTTATTTAATTTCACGTCGTACTTTTTCTTCTTCTTTTAATATTCCTTGTTTCTATTTGGAATAGACTGCAGATTTTTAATCTTATTTTAAATATATGTGAATATTGTATGCAAATACTATTTTCAAATCTGGGTATTCATATATCTTTCTTCCCCAAGATCTTCTTCATGTCGTCCTACAGAAAAACACAACTGTTCTGCTCTATATCATTTCAAGGTTGACAGCAGCCAAATAACCTTTTACAATTCCAGATGGCCACCCATTAAAATTTCGTACGTTTTTTCTTTTTCTTTTGGGTATGGACATCCGTTAATTAATCATATTTCTGATGGGTTAAATTAGTTACACTAAGAGAGTGGGAGAATGAATTGAACTTCACAATTGGTTGACAGTAATGTGGTTCAAATTCGCCTTTGGCGAGAATCGAACCTAAGATCTCTCACTTACAAGTAAAGAAAAATAGCACTAGACCGTAATACTTAGTGGCTAATGAGTTATTTTTACCTCCTCACGTTTTCTTTCATTTATTGTTTGTGTATATTCATGTACTACTAATTGGTATAGAACCAATTGTAATTATTCTAGTCTAAGCTTGTCTCTAGTACTTTCGATCACAAAAATAACAAGCATTTTGGAAACATCCACCCAGGTAAATTTGGCATGCATATCCATATCGTCTAGGTTTATGCCGATTTGAATTAACTGTTTTAACAAGCCTGTTTTGGTTTTGGGCTTACAAATTAGTCTTTACCATGTTGTTATGGTTATTAAGTTTGGACTTAAATGACAACCTATTTAGTTGCATGGCTACCTAGTAGATATTGTTAGCTAATTAGGTTTTATCTGATTAAACTTGAAGCTCATTTGGTGCCTCTCACATGCTGAGAAAAATGTGGTGATAATTTGCTATTCGTATTTCATTCCATTTAATCTCAATCTTGTAGATTTTTTAGTCATTCTGAAATCTTCTACTGCAACATATATAGATGCATTAGATTAGGGTTTTTTTGCTGCCGTTGCCGCGTGCATTGGAATTACACGTTCTACTTTTCATTTGCTGTCATATACATGCACTGCTAAAAAGAGATTTTTGCAGCTTCCTTATGATGTTAGTCAACAAGCATGCATCAGGAAAAAAAGGGAAATCATATTTTCTTCATTGTTCATTCAAAGACCATCTGCCGCATGCTCTAGTTTTCCGCAAGTCTGTATCAGACCTTAACTCGTCTGTATCAAACCTTCACTCTTCGTTTTTCACTTATGCTGCCTATTCAAGTTTTGTTTCATGATTATATATATTTTTTGTAGTTTACCTTAGTGTTTGTCTCTTGCATTGAATATATATAGTGTACTTTGCATTTGCTATAATATATTTGCATGCGATATATTAGCAGCTGAGTGGGGGGTTTTAAGACAGTCGGCAGTAGCATGTGTTTTTAAGGGGAAATTCATATTTTCATGCGTTGATTTTCGTAATTGGTTGATTTTTCAAAAACTTATTTCATCATACATACATTTTGCATGATCGCATTAGTATTCTGCAAAGAAGAAAGTGATTGACTGCTGCGTTAATGTCGTGTCACTCATCTCATCATCTGTAATTGAGAGTTTTTAGGTTCAAATTTTGTGATTTGAGAGTTCAATAGCAATTTATTTCTTATATTTTAAGTGTAAATATCTCGTAGTATTGAAAAATTAAAATCAGATCCGCTAGTGTAAAAATATTTCTATTTATATGTGATCTCAAAGTAAACCCATGCCAGAAGGCCGAACCCGGTTCAATACCGACGATGTCCAGCCAGCAGAGCCCTCTCTCAAATCCCCATGGTCGATACTCATTCTGTTTTATTAGGTTGCAAAAGTTCATTATTTATTTTCCTTCAACCAAAAAAACAGGCAAAACCGGGTTGTTAGACTTCGGAGTGTATTCAATTGACAATTTGAGGAATTTAATAGATTTATAAATCTATGAATTTTAATAGAATTTAATTAATTTGTAGATATTTCATATAAAATTTTGATTCAATTTTTTCGAAATTTTATGGGAAGAGATGAGTTTTATGAAGATTTAAAATGCACTACAAAATCTCTCTAATTCTCTCTCATTCCTCGACTTTCTCTAATTCTTTAAAATTAATTTCTAATTGAATACACTTAAAAAGTTAAACTTTTTTAAATTTTAATTAACTATCTTAAGATTTTAATTAAATATAACTTAAATTATAGAAAATCACTTAAAATCTTAATTAAATACTTTAAATTTATTAAAATAATTAAAATCCTCGTAATCCCAATTGAATAGACTTTTGCCTCATATATTACTCTTCTGCTCCTTCCCTTTAGTTTGATCAAAAAATTAACAATAATTGTAAGTCTACCGAAACCCAGAAGCTCTTTTTGCTTTCGGTAATTTTCATCCAACAAATTCTTCTTCTTTTCTTCCCCCAGTAATTTCATGTGATTTGTTGCCTAATTTGCTTCCTGCAGATATCTGGTTTCGTTTTTCAAGATATAAGGCTTAATTTTCTGAATCGATATGGCTGTTGCATCTGGAGAAGCAACCACAATATGCAATCACTGGTAATTAATCTTTTTTGGGAGTTTCTGTCTTTGAATTTTGTAATTCTGGTACTATGTTTATGCATGATTTCTGTGTTTTAATTGTAATGATTTGAGAAATCTGGGATACTCCAATTAGAGAAAATCATGATTTTAGCATAATTATGAAGTGGGTTCTTGTGTTTTTTAATTTTTTAGCAGTTGGTCTGAATTTTGTGAGATACCCAATTGATTGATGCTGAAGCTGTTAAAAATTGACTTAGTTGGGTGTCTTCTTACCTTGAGCTGAGATCATTTAGGCATTGAGGCAATCCGACTTGCTTTCCCTCTACGATCTCTTGAATGCGTTACTGTGTGTTCGAGTGTTTGATTTTACAAGATCAAACACACTCCTTATATGTACTATGCCTCAAAGTTGTTTACTTTGCTTAATGGTTTGCAAACATCCAGGTGCTTCATTACACTAACTGTACTCTCCTAATGGACATATTTTTGTTTTTGTTTTCAGTGACAGAGCTATCCCCTCATCAAATATTGACTTGCACTCTGTTCATTGCTTCCGCAATCTAGAAAAATGTAAAGTCTGTGGTGATATGGTTCCAAAAAAATATGCTGAGGAACATTACTCGAACACCCATGCTCCGGTACGTGTCTTTCCATATTTGCTTTTCTTCCTAGCGCAGTTCGTGAAAGTTTAAACAAAAGGCAGTTTCTCCTGTTAGTTTCAAGTTAAAACCTATTATTGCCCTGCTTTTGTTTGGCATAAACTTTTCCAGTTTTTATGAGTATTCAATGTGAGAAGTTAGATTACAATATTTGAATTTGGGTTGAATGTTCTCAATGCTCTGGGAGTGAAGGATCTCATTTGCTTTTCTGTTATCTTATCAATTGTATTAGCTACTTGTTTGCTGAACACTTCTATAAGAAATTTTTACCTGATTTGCCTAAATTTGTTCATTTAAATTAAACCCTTCAGATGTCACTCCACCATGGTAACTTTCAGAAACCTAAATTCTCCAAGTCCTAGGCCGCCATGTTAAACATATGTAATCTGGTCTTTAGTTTTATTCTAGAAGTATTTGAGCATACAGAGATGCCTTCTCTAGATGATAATTGGAGGCATATGAGAATCTATGTATAGCCGACTGTTATTCTTGTCTTGACTTGACACTAAGAGTGATTTGGTTGTTTTAATACAATAAGTTGATAGCCACTTTTGTGTAGAACTTTGATGCTTGTAGCCTGTACATGTGAACATGGTAAGTATCTTATAAACAATGTCTCTTCCAACTAGGATAGTTAAAAGAGAATCCATTTTGTCTGCCTAATTCAGTTCAGGGCTTTGTCGAGTTGACTTATATTATGACTCATTAACTTAATACCCCTATAGTTCATGCAATTTTGTATATCGCCCTTATTCTTGTAGAGAGGCACCAATGTTCTTTTTCGCCACTCAATTGGCATCTTCTTTGTTTTTTTAAAATCATATGGAAAAGGTTTGTGAGCCGTGCTATGCCCGTCTTTCTGAAGACCTTCAACACTTCAATTGGTATTTTGTCGAGACCCACTGCTTTTCTATACTTCATCTTTTTCAAAGGCACAACCACTTCCTTTTTCTTGATTCGGCAGTAGAAGGAGTAATTTCTACACTATTCAGAGTTACTCAACTCACCAAAGAAGTGCTCATGTCGTGTCCTTCATTGAAAAGATTATGAAAATAAGCTCTCCATCTATCTTTAACCAGCATTCTCCGTAGCTAGAATGTTTCCATTCTCATCCTTGATGTACCTTTCTTTGGTTTAGGTCTCTTGTCTTCCTTTCCCTTGCTCTAACCAATTTATAGATATCAAACTCTCCTTCTTTGGTATCTAATCACTTGTACATGTCAAAAGCTGCTAGCTTTGCTTCTCTCATGGTTTTCTTTGCCTCCTTCTTCGCTATTTCATCGGTTTGGTTCTATCCTTATACTTCTTACCCTTAACCTTTTCATGTACCTCCACTTTCCACCATCAAGATTCCTTTTGATGTGGAGCAAAACCCTTGTACTTTTTTTAATACCCCTTTTGCAACTTTTTGGATACGAGTAGCCATGGAATCCCAGATTTTGCAAGCTTTCCTCTATGTATCCCAAATGCATTGGGCGTGTACTTTCTCTTTGAAAGTAATTTGTTTTTCTCCTTTTAGATTCCACCATCTAGACACTTGAAGGTCTTGTTCTTCCTTTTATCTCTTTTGATATGTACATCCATCACCAACAATCGACGTTGGTTAGCTAAGCTCTCCACTGGTATAACTTTGCAATCCTTACAAGTTATACGGCCTGCCTTCCTCATTAGAAGGTAATCACATGCTCTTTACTCTTTTTAAAGAAGGTATTGGCTAGAAAGAGTTTGTATGCCGTTGCAAAATCCAAATTGGCTTCTCCCTCCTCGTTCTCTTCCACCTCTATAGTTGCCTGTCTCCTTATTTACTACTTGGTCATTATGGAAACCCTATTGGCCACCATGGAAACCCTATTGGTAGTACAATGTTGGAAATTATTTACTACTCAGTCATTATTTATTAACTCCTTGTAGGGGCACTAAGTGTCTCAAGTAGCTTTTTAATATGCTATTTGTGATATATTATGATTAAAGCATGTCTATGATTCTAAAGGTTACTTTTGCATTCTGTATCAAGCTCCTTGTCAGTTTACTTAGCAGTCAAATTGAAACAAAAGGTTCATATTATTCTGGAAGCATACAAATCATTAATTATGCCTCTTGCTTGTTCATTTTAATACAGAGTGAAAGCTTTTCCATCTATATTGTAGCCTGAGCACGCACCTTTCTGCACGTGCCCATTTTTTGTCTTATTTTTTTAATTACTTAACAATGTATTTGGTTTGGTTATTATATTAAATTGGGTAGATATACCATTTAACTGTAAATAGTTTGCATCCGAATTGTCGTGTATTATTGCAGGTAGCCTGTTCACTTTGTAGTGAGACAATGGAACGTGAAATATTAGCTATCCACAAAGGTGAAAACTGCCCTCAGAGAATTGTCACATGTGACTTCTGTGAGTTCCCATTGCCTGCAATTGATCTTGCTGAGCATCAGGTAAACACTGAACAAAATTGTAAATTTGATGACATTGGATAATAATAATATACATCAGCACCAAATGAGTGTTACTGTCATCTCAGTGCTTCTGTGTAATTGTAGGAAGTATGCGGGAATCGAACAGAACTTTGTCATCTTTGTAACAGATACATCAGACTGCGAGAACGCTATAACCATGAAATTAGGTGCAATGGTATCTCAGATAATACCGCCGGTCCTTCCAGGTTGGTTACTATCATTTAGCATTTTCCATATATTAAATTGTATGTTATAGTATTATACACTGTTTTAAAAATCCCCGCCTAGCGCCGTATAGGCTACACCTAGGCGCTAGGCTGTTGGTCACCGCCCCAATTAATCCCTAGGTGTTTGAACATTAAGAAATGGCACCTATATCTGCTTAGGCGCCCGCCTAGCCCGCCCAAACCCGCCTAGATCGCAACTCTCACTTAGACAGAAAATAGATAACTTTCATTTTGCATTTTATTTTTTTCAATAAATTGTAAGAGACTTGTTGAATACTTAGATGAACACACATTATATGCTTGTTCCCCATGTTTTCATTATGTTAGAATACTTTATAATCTATATGTCATTCTATTTTATGTTATATAATAAATATACTTAAATCCTCCTAGACCGCCTAGGCCCCACCTAGGCTAGTGGCCCTAGCCTACCGCCCAACTAGCGCCTAGTATCTTTTAGAACCTTGATATTATAGTTGTGTGTAATTCAGCAATTTAATGAAATGTCTTGTGAGAATGCCTAAGAACAAATTTACTTGCCATCTTGTAACTTATAATTGATAGTCGACTACCTGTGTTTCATAGGTATAGTTATAGATTCTTGGACATGCCTATCTCATATCCCTCCCCACTAGTTTCACTTGGTTTGGGAAGAATATGTTGGTCCTCTGGATTCCAACACTAGTATCAGTAATAGTTACTCATAGTAATATTACAAATTTATCCTTTTTCGTCACTTTCGTTGTTCCTAAGATTGGATTAAACTAGATAACCCACTAGATTCGATCTATGTTGAAGTAAGAATTGAAGGTCAATTTCTTAATTTTGTCCAAGTGGAAGGATGGAGTAGTCATGAAGGAAAATCCCCTCCAATCCCCACAAAATGGTAGGATTAGAAGGAATTAAGTTTCCTTCATGACTAATCCATATTCTAACCTTCATCAAGGATAAAATTTGGATGTTGTCCTTCTTTCCTTACTTCAACATACCTTGAATCTAGTGAGTTATCCAATTGAAACCTAGATACCAAAACTGTGTAAATAATTATTTGGAAAGAAAAAGGGAATGAAAAGTGTCCCCAATTGTTCTATCACACACTGACTGATCAGTCTTTGAAGTCTGTTTCTTTTTAATTTGGGGTTCATTTGTAACTTTTTGTTATTTAGTGCGGTAAAGTAATAAGAGAAGTGAAATTGAGTCACGATATTGTGATTACTAGCTCATGCTTGCAGTACAAGGTGATTTACATTTTAGTTAGCATGGTGTTACAATCTGATTGTGAGTGGATCAGATTCATTAGATTTCTTCGGGTTGGTTGATCTTGTGAAAACCTCCGCTTTTGTAATCCTGCACTGTCAGTGTTTCACCGTCTTTGAATGAGCTGGGAAAGATTTATTTTGTTTACCTCATTTGAAACTGCCTAACCTTTTTAGCACATGTAGTCATTGGTTGACATTAGAGACAGTCTAATCTTAGAATTACGGTGACTGGTTAAGTGTTGTCCCTGTTGTGTTCATCTGTTGTGGGAATTAATCCTTGGATTTTCATCTAAAGGGATGATCGGGCAGCTGAAAGAAGGCAGGGTCCTCCAAGAAGACAGGCGAACGAGTTTTCACGGAAGCGGCTTATGTTCACCATTGCACTAACAGGTATTGCTGTTCTATTAGGGTCTCTTTTTTTCCAGAGAAAGCCAGACGAGAGTCGAGTGCATTAGCAACTGAGAAAATGAACTCATTGGGTTACTGAGAAAATGAACTCATTGGGTTATGTAAATCTTTTTTAAGCTTCAGTTTATATGTATCTTAAATCTTCTGAAGTCGTACCCGCTGCTGTAACCGTATTAAACTCCATTGAGATTGTGATAATACACTAACTGGTTATGCCATACTGCCATATGCTTGTTTTGTACTATTAATTTTGTCATTTTGGGTGAATAAATATGACCGTTGTAAACACGGGAAATACAGCTATCTTCTTCCATACCACGTACTATTTTATTCATACAGCCGACTCCACTCAGTATGACAAGATCTTTTTGTTGTTTTCCTGGGTTTGTACTTGTTACGCTTTTTTCTTTTTTGCCTTATTTCCTTGGCATGCCACTTAGTTTGTGGGCACTGTTTTAAATTTTACGTATTACTGATTAACTTTCATGTTTAATCCCCCCTTCAATTTCCTTAAAATGAAAGCGAGACCTTAAAGAGTAAGATCTCAATCGATGGTATTTGTTGCTTGGGTCAAGAAATTGAAATTTTAGTTTTGGTAAAATCCGAATACAAAAGAGTGTCACTTAGTACTACAGTCTAAAGCAAGTCTAGACGGACGCCTAAGCCAGTTTAGGTGTCATTTCTTAATTTTTAAACTCTTAGGAATTAATTAGGACGGTGGCCAACCGTAGAGCACCTAGGCGAGAAATTTTAGAACAATGATTAGATCCTAACTTTTTAAGTGTATTGTGCAAGACAACGTTAGGTTTCTTCTAATTTTAACCTCTGCTATACTGGGTACTTTTTGCAGTTTTATTTATTTTTATTTTTTATTTTTATAATTAGTACCTCACAATGAATTATTAATAATGTAATTCAATTAGTTGTTTATTAAAGGCTATTTTTTATTTATTTTTAAATACGTTCAAAATATCTTCAGAGCCATAGTGCATGTTATAAAAAAAGTCGTTCGCATACGCATAATAATGTAATTCAATTAGTTGTCAAATGATTGCTTTTTTTTAACGATATTATCTACCCTGAGGGGAGGAGGTAGGCTTAACCTTACAATGAGCTAGCAATAATGTGATTAAAAAAATGTGTAGTCGCGCGTAGCACGTTGTGATTCAAAAAAGATCTTTTGCACGCGCGTGCATGAAGGCTTGTAAAAACAAAAGGCCAAAAGATTATGGGTTAAAAAAAAGTTGATTAAATTATTTATTTTCTATTAGTAACACGTCACATAATTTACAAATATAATCTAAAAAGTTGATCTACTTATTAATCAAATCGAAATATCATGAAAACAAAGATGGTGAGGTCGCTTTAAAGAGAAAAAAGGGGGATAATCAGAAAAAGGGGGATAATCATGTAATTAAAAACATTGCAACTTTTGGAAATCGATGCCTTCCAGGTAAAGATTAAACAGTGGTATCTTCCTATCGTGAGTTGCACCAACGGCTCCGCAACAATATTTTTTGGGGTATGCTATTCACACCTCTTTTTACTTCTCACGCACCCATGTTAATTTCTGTCCGTTAGATCGTCTTCAATTCATCCGATCCGATGGCCGAAATCTAAAAAAGTGTGGGAGAAGTAAAAATGGGTGTGTGGATATCACACCCCTATTTTTTCATTTTGATTTTGTGACCGCTTAGAGGTTAATCACGGCAGTAATAGACAACTTAGAGTCTTGGCCGATTTTAAAAACACTGCTAATAAGAAGAAAAAAAAGCAATAGTTTTTTTTTAAATTTCGTTTTTACTTTCTAATTACCAAACAAGTTAAGGGGTGCATACCCTTAAGTAGTGTTATTGCTCATCACCTTACTTATTATCATTTGATGAGTTTAAATTTTGATACATGTGTCTATTCATTATACAAATCTTGAAATTATAACTCATCCAAGAGTAGTATATTGAGTGGTGATCATCACTCTGCTTTTTATCACTTCACGGTGGTGAGTAAAAATATTTATAAAAAAATAAATAAAAAAAATAAGACTATGCAAACCTTTGGAAAAACTTTCCACTAATAAATTTGGCTTCAAAGTTCATTCAGCCTAACTTTAATTTCTGAATTTGTCCATTTTTGTATTTCAATTGTTTAAGAGTTAAAGACCGCGCACTCGAAGTGCCAGGTTTAATTCTCTCTCCCACTATCAATTGTATTCAAAACTTTCTTAAATTTGTTAAGTTGTAGCCATAATTTTTTTTTTTTTTTGAAAAAAAAGGGGCAATTTGGTATCTGATCAAGATAAATAAAAAGATGTTGCTTTACTGCAGTAATAGTAAAAAACTAAGTCTATATACCTTAGTGTGAGTTCGATCTTGTCGGCTCTCAGCACTCCTTATCGCTTTACTCCAAATGATAAGGGTTTTTTATTTTTAATTACAAATGGTCTCTGAAATTTACCCCCACCATTAAGATGGTCTCTGAAATTGAAAATCAATCAATATAGTCTCTGAAAATAGGTGTCACAAATCAATGTGGTCATTCCGTCACAATTCTGTTAAAAATTTCGTTAAGTGCTAATGTGGCACATAAATAGGCCCCACAAAATTTACGGGTTTTTTTTAAATTTTTTTTTATCACAAATGATCTCTAAAATTGACTCACACCATCAAGATGGTCCCTGAAATTGACCCACAACATCAAGATGGTCCCTAAAATTGAAAATCGATGAATATAGTCCTTGAAAATAGGTGTCACAAATAAATATGATCATTCTGCTACAATTCTATAAAAAAATTTGTTATGTGCTGATGTGGGTTTAATAATTAATTAAAAAAAGTTGTTTAAATATCTTTTTTACATAATAGAACTTTTTTTTCTTATAGTACAACCTACTCTGAAGAGATATCCCTTTCATAAATTCTCAAAGGCACAAGGGTTAACCAAGGCCTAAAAGGGGGTTTGAAAATAGTTTTCAACCAACAATAGACGCGGCTTGGTTATAACCTCTTTATCTCAAGGCAAACATCACTGTTCTTTAAGTCACCAGACCACTAGAAAAGCACCAAACAAGCTCTCCAAGATTAAGGTTGTGAGGATGTTGATGGTGTAAATGTTAACGGTGATGTCCTAGAAGTTGTTGCCAATTAGCCAAGTCGTCACCAAAGGTTATCTCGATCCAGGTTCAATTCAATGAAGGGTGTCAAAGTGTGTAAAGATGAGTGTATTGAGATTTTTTTAAGAGAATAGACAACGAAGAAGGTAAAGGAATGTGGACTGGGATCAGAGGCGATTGTAGGACTGGATTTTTGGGTTTATAACATTTTATTAACTATTAAATTATTGGCATATTTGTCAATTTACCCCCTGAACTTGTATGGAGTAGCCAATATCCCCCCAAAAATTTAATTTTAGTCGATTACCTCATTGAACTTTTATAGTTAGCCAATTCCCCCTTGAACCTTAATTATAGCCGATTATCTTTATAAATAACCAAATCCCCCTTTGGCGTTAGATTTTAAAAAATTTCATCTAACTTTCCATCCATCTTGTCCATGAAAACAACACATGACAACTATATGAGGGCAAAAAGGAAAAAAAAAAATTAGATGGGTGAAAAGTTGAATAATTTTTTTTTTAAATTTAACGCCAAGAGAGGAATTAGCTATTTATAAAAGTTCAAAGGGAAGATCGGCTAAAGTTAAAGTTTTAGGAGGGAAATTGGCTATTTAAAATAGTTCAGGTGGGTCATCATTAAAATTAAAGTTTAGGAGGAAAATTGACAGCTGCATACAAGTTCAAGGGACCATATCGACAAATACCTCTAAATTATTAAACTTCTTTGTATTTTTTAATTTAATTAGACTTGTGTGATCCATTTATGTGTCACATAAGTAAATACCAAAAATTTTGACAGAATTGTGATGGAAATGCTACATTGATTTGGGACACTTACTTGCAGGAATACATTGATCGATTTTCAATTTCAGGGACTATATTGATGTCCTAGGTCAATTTTAGGGACTATTTGTGAGAAAGAGAAAAAAAAACTTATGAGACCCATTTATGTGCCACATTAGCACTTAACATAATTTTTAACAGAATTATGACGGAAGGACCACATTAATTTGCAACACTTATTTTTAGAGTCTATATTGATTGATTTTCAATTTCATGGACCATCTTGATAATGAGGATCAATTTCAAGAAACATTTGTGATAAAAATCCAAATAATAATAATAACTTTGACAAAATAATAATAATAACAAATAAATAAATAAGTACAAGGAAATTTGGCTATTGCAAACCGTCCTCATTCTCCCAAATGCGCGGCAACGGCAAGTATCAAGTTATCAATTGTCAAATTAGTCATCCCATGCCATCCCCACCCCCACCCCCCATCACACTCACTCTCACTCAGCCACCACCCATCACACTCACTCCCTCTCACTCACCCACCAACGTTGAGAAAAGAAGACGATGACATCTTCCGGGGCAACTTGGTGATCTCACAAACCCGAACAAACCCATCTCTCTCGTGTAAGTGATCACAGCTTTAACAAATGCAGATATTGTTTTCATTTCTTAAAAATTTTGATCTTTACATATTAGTACATGTGTTTTTGGTTTTTGGGAAAGAGTGAATTGGATGAAATTGATATTCCATCTGGGTAATTATTGCAAATTACATATTTTCCATGATCGGATTGCGCCACATTTCTTGCACATAGAACAGCATAAATTTGGTTTTTTGTGTGCTTCAGAAATTCATAATCTGGGTTGTTTGTTGCAAACAAGCTCCAATTGATATCAAGTGTCGTACACTATGTCATCTGCCGCGGTGCAGTTGCATTTTCAAGGCCCCCATGTGAGTGATCAGCCTTATTGTAGGCTAGAAGTTACTAAATTAGATATAATTTGAATTGATCAATTGATCAGCTTAGATTTTTGTTGAGGAAAATGAATGTGTTTCGCTTATGTTAATGTTCGCTTTCTGTGCGCTTTCTGTGCGTGAACTTGCTTCCGTGTGCAGGTGGTGATGGATAATGGCATACTCCAAGTCACCTTATCAAACCCAGATGGCATTGTCACTGGAATACGATATAATGGCATTGACAATTTGCTTGAACCTCTTAATAGGGAAACTAACAGAGGGTACATGATCACCGTGTTTAGTTGCTTCTATTTTTGTCCCTCTTCCCCCTTCTCCTTCTTACTCTCATCTTCTTCGTCATTTAATATAATATATTTGGCCTTTCTAGTCTTTGAAGATTATGACTTTGGATTCCAATGATTGTGTAGTTATTGGGACCTTGTTTGGAGTGCACCAGGAAGTAAGGGAATATTCGATGTGTATGTATTTCCCTCCTTTCTCTCTAGATATAATGGAGCAACTTTTTTACATTATCTGATGGAGTGAAATTATCTGATAACTATACAGGATAAAAGGTACAACTTTTAAGGTTATAGTGGAGAGTGAGGAGCAGGTTGAGCTCTCATTTTCAAAAACATGGGATCGCTCTCTTGAGGGGAAATACGTTCCCCTAAATATAGACAAAAGGTCACTTCTGGATTCATACAAAGTTTCTATTCTTATGAGTACAACCAATTCCAATTATAATTTAGGATCTAGCTTATTTAAACTGACTGTAACATTGTGATTCCTATTATTTCAAATGATAATGTTATCTGTATTTCATTTAGGTTTGTAATGCTTCGTGGTTCCTCGGGCTTCTACTCCTATGGCATTTACGAGCACCTGAAGGATTGGCCTGATTTCAACATTGGTGAAACCAGAATAACCTTTAAACTGAGAAAAGACAAGTAAACAAAATATACTTCTGCTTTCATTTTGTTAGATACTATTTCTTATTTTTTCACAGTGGTTTCTACCAAACTAATTATTAGAAGATATGGTGTTGTTGCATACGAGACTATACTTTGTGTTCATTTTTGGGTAGGTGCAAACTAAGAATTAGTGTTTCGTTTCATCTTTCATTTTGTTAGATACTATTTCTTATTTTTTCACAGTGGTTTCAACCAAACTAATTATTAGAAGATATGGTGTTGTTGCATACGAGACTATACTTTGTGTTCATTTTTGGGTAGGTGCTGCAAACTAAGAATTAGTGTTTCGTTTCATTAGAACTCCGGGATTATGTAATTAGTAGTTATTAGAGTTCTCAGGATCAGTTATTTGTAGTTATTGTTTTTCTGTGTTTAACTATTCTGAAGTTGCCTATAAATAGATTTTTTTCATAATGCCGTTTCAAACTCGTAGTGAGAAAAAAAAGTTTGTGTTTGTGTGTGTGTGTGTGTGTCTTACATTACCTAGTCAGCATATGCCATAACAAAAGGTTAGTAATAAATATATTATTTTTAGTATTTTAGCTTGCAAATGAGTTATTAACAATGGTACAATTTGAGTGGATAGGTTCCAATACATGGCTATATCAGACAACAGGCAGAGATACATGCCTCTACCTGATGACCGGTCATCAGAACGATGTCAAGCCCTTGCCTACCCAGAAGCTGTCCTACTTGTCAATCCCAAGACGAAAGACCTTGCAGGAGAGGTATTTTCTCACAACTTCCTACTGTATATTACTGTGTTGGAGTTTCTTTCTGTTTTGGAGGTGATGGTGGCATGGGACTATTGAGCCAATTTTACATATTCTTCCAAGTTATTTTACTATTGTCATTCGTTTTCTTGGTGGAAATAACCCGTTAGCAGGTCAATATCTTTCTAAACTAAAGTTGTGAACTTTGAAGGCCATACACCTACTAAAATTCTAACCTCTGTGAGGGTTGTAAATGTGTTTCTTTCGTTATATTTTTGTTATGTATCAGTTCTTTTCTTATAATTTCTTGAGCTGTAGGTGGATGACAAGTACCAGTACTCGTGTGACAACAAAGATAATAAGGTTCATGGGTGGATATGCACCAACCCACCAGTTGGGTTTTGGCAGATCACGCCCAGTGATGAATTTCGATCTGGTGGACCTCTAAAACAGAACCTAACTTCACATGTCGGCCCTACCACTCTTGCTGTATGTGATTATTCTTCCTTATCAGAGATGTTGGTATAACTTTGGGACATTAGTCTGATTTTGACCTTTCTATTGGTGTCATCAGATGTTTCTTAGTGGTCATTATGCAGGACAAGATCTGGTGCCAAAATTTAGACGTGGTGAGCCATGGAAGAAGGTTTTTGGCCCTGTTTTTATCTATCTCAATTCTTCAACAATTGCAGATGATCCGTTTTGGCTATGGGAAGATGCTAAAATACAGGTTTGTTGTAGAAAACAAACCCCGCTTTCATTCTAAAGCTGGAAAATTAGGAAAGTTTTTTATTAAAAATTGCTGACTCAAAATGGTATTCAGATGATGACAGAAGTACAAAGCTGGCCCTATAGTTTCCCCGCATCTGAGGATTTTCAGAAGTCCAGTCAACGGGGTAATGTGAGTGGTAGACTACTTGTCTTGGACAGGTTTGAATTTAGATACACTTGTTTGTATTATTAGTTTTATCTTATGGCGTGTACTATTAATTACTAAATCTTAGTATTGAAAACTTAATTTGCTGGCGTGTACTCAGTTTCACTTCTTTTCTCTTTTTATTTGAAAACTTCATTTGAAATTAATTGATTAACATGAGTGGATGATAACTTAATTTCCAAATATCAAATCTTGGCTCTCATTGTCAGAAAGAGAATGACAAAACTAATGGTCGGTTATGTCTTTTTTTATTTTCATGAAATATTTTCCTGAGTGTGCATAAATTGATCTGTCTTTGAAATTACAATGTCCAGGTACATAAGTACAGAATACACACCTGCGAATGGTGCGTATGTTGGTCTTGCCCCACCAGGAGATGCAGGATCATGGCAAAGAGAATGCAAGGTGAATTTTGTGGACTTCTATTTGAATCTTGGGCTGCACAATGTTTGCTGATTATGTTCTACGTTGAAGAAAATTTATGGTTTTTGATTTTTTATGATTATGTTAATTAATTTGAAATCTAGGTAGGGTTCTATTCTTTAATATAGCTGGGCTTCACTACAGGTCACAGTCACAGAGCACTGGGAAATTATTCCACATTTGTGGTTTTTGTGTTAAAGGTCTCACAGTGACCACGAAAATTTATCTCGTATCTTATAAAATCCTTACGTTCTCAGTCAATCGCATGTCCACCCTATAATAAAGAACCCTCAAGACGCTAAGTTTTATTTTCTTTCCGAGGAAACTTTCTTTCCTCTGAAATGATGCTTAACCAGAAATAGTAAAACTCACGGTTTCTGAGGAGCATGCTGAGATATGTTGCATCATGATAACACTATACTGAGCTGCTTTTTCATATGATTTGTGTCAGGAAAAGTTTCGAGTGATCTATTTTATGACATAGAATATGCCGTTGATTCATGCCCTTTTGTTATATCTCTTAGTTTTGAAATTATATGAAGTAATTAGACTGGTAAAACCATATTATGTACTATATCTATATGTACCAAAACACAATTCAAATTCCATAAGTCAATCTCTAAAGACATCCTTATATGGTTATCACACTTCTTAGGACTATCAATTCTGGACAAGGGCAGATGACCGTGGCTACTTTTCTATTAACAACGTGCGTACTGGCACTTATAATCTTTATGCATGGGTGCCTGGTTTTATTGGAGATTACCGGTATGATGCTGTCATTAACATAACATCAGGTATATTTTTTCAACTTCTGCGAACTTCCTAAATTCTTAAGTCGATTGGTTTTCATAAATCTTTTTTAGCTCTCTTTTCCATGCTTGCACATTTTGGTTTCATAACTTTTGCTACAGGTTCTTTTTTCGAAATGGGTGATCTTGTGTATGAACCTCCAAGAGATGGGCAAACATTGTGGGAAATAGGCATTCCCGATCGTTCTGCTGCAGAGTTTTATGTTCCTGATCCTGATCCAAAGTATATCAACAGACTTTTCATAAATCATCCTGACAGGCAAGCCATCATTTGTTGTAATGTTAAAGAGTTGATTGTTTGTGGATCTTCATAATGCCGTATGAATGTGATCAAAACTAGCCTTCTGTACTCGTAACGTGCAAGTGGTGGAAAATTTTCTGTATCACCTTATATGTGGCTTTTATTCATTTAAAACGATCCATCAGCCAAATTGAGGACCTATGTTTTTCTTTGATGCCAACGATAGTGGATGAGGGGGGAAAACAAACCTAGATAGGAGTAGGACCTCAATAAAGGATCTATGTTAATGCTTAAGAGGTCGGTAATAACTTCTTTTATTACAATCTTCACATGCTTCTGGCAGGTTCAGGCAATATGGGCTCTGGAAGAGATATGCTGAATTATATCCTGATGAAGACTTGGTTTACATTGTCGGTGTTAGTGATTTTGCTAAAGATTGGTTCTTTGCTCAGGTTCCCAGGTATGGTTCTTTACTTCTTTTAAATAATGATCGTCATTGTGAAAATCATAATGAAGATGTCACTCGTTTGGTTACCTGGTGCTTAAAGTTCTCGTGTACTGCAGGAAAACAGACAACGGACATCAAGGAACAACATGGCAGATTAAGTTTGAACTGCAAAATGTGGATCGGAACAGTAGCTATAAATTGCGAGTTGCAATTGCATCTGCAACTCTTGCTGAATTGCAGGTAAAGTACATCATGATTTTTTTTTTCATTAGTAGATTATAAATCACACTGATCTACCTTTCCTTTTCTCTTCGTAAGGTTCGGATTAACAATCCAGATTCAAGGCGACCTCTATTTACTAGTGGATTGATAGGGAGGGATAACTCGGTTGCGAGACATGGAATCCATGGGATTTACTGGCTGTACAACATTAACGTACCAGGCGCTCAGCTTGTTGAGGGGAATAATACTTTCTTCTTTAGACAACCAAGATGCACCAGTCCTTTCCAAGGGATTATGTACGATTATATACGATTTGAAGGTCCCCCACCTTGTAGTTTCAGTTCATCGTAGATTCAAGTTCATATGTTTGTATCAGCGTGTGTAATATTTCATGTACATATATCTACATACATACAGTTGAATATTATTACATACACACATGTAATTATAGTTCAAAAAAAAAAAAAAAAATAAATGCAATCCCGGTTTGTATGTTAAACGAGTTGAACTTGGAACAAAATGCTGGGCTCGTTAGAAAAATGAGATTAGCGTTCAGCTCACAAAACTCGTGAGCAGCTCGTATTTTTTATGTTGCATATGAAGTCATTTTAAAGTATTAACTTATTATTTTGTGCACACTCTTGCAACATTAATATCAACAGTTTTGTTATGTTTATTTTATTAGGTTTAATGAAAATTAAATCGGACAAAACAAAAGCTTGAGTTTGTTTAAAGAATGAATTGAGCCAATAAAAAAAAAATTCCATGTACAGTTTACAAATGAGCCGAGCTCGAGCTTCAAAAAATTATCAGAGTTGATCAGCTTGAGCTTCCGATTATGAGCTTTTTTCCGAGCTTGAGCATGAATAATATTGGGTAAAGTTACGCTAATCTCGGGATTTTAATTAGTGCAATTTCTAGTTAGACTTCTTGTGTTGTTTTTGTTTTCATCAAAATGTTGGAACATTGTTTGTAAATGATTTGATCCCAGAATCCTATCCGTGTAAATTAGTTATCAATCCTTTCAAGTTCAACAAAAGAAGTAAAAGCATTCGTACAACAAAGTTATATGTGGTAAGAGCGGTGGCCTAGAAAACGAGTCTTGCACGCCTAACAATTAGCAATGGTGCCGACTAAGTAACCATATATAATATATATGTTACACAAATGAAAGCTGGAAAAGCTTTGCTTTGTTTTTAGTCCAAGTAAACTACTCTACTCTCTACGTATATATTCTTATAATTATATCCCTTTATATCTTGCTTTTTAGTAATCACATTATTCTTTATAAATTAATTAATTGATTAATTTCTTTTCGAGGGTCAGTGCTATAAAACTAGATAAAAACTGATATATATTTCCATTGCTGTAGTGAAATAAGTTCCAGAAATCAGCTCGGTCGATCATCATCCATCATGGCACCTATTGGGGTTGAATTGCTTGTTCAAGATCACCATGTAAATTACCTGACAAAATCTGCAGGGCAATTTTTCTTAACTTTCTGCATGTTAGTTTGATAAATCTGTAGGCAGGCATGCATGCATGCATGTTTTGGTTTGGTTTGGTTTGAAACTTTTTTATGGTGAAATGAATTGCAGGTGATGATGGATAATGGGATTCTCCAAGTGACGCTATCAAAGCCAGAGGGAATCGTGACTGGAATTCGATACAATGGCATCGATAACCTGCTTGAAATTCGTAACGAGGAATCTAACCGAGGGTATTTTCACAACTTACAACAGTCATCACTTAGAATTCTCAGTGTCCTGATTAATTTGATATGTGTTTCATTTATTTAATATGTAGTTAATTTGAATGGAAAATATTGTAGGTACTGGGACCTTGTTTGGAACTCAGCCACTACTGGAACAACAGGAATATTTGATGTGTACGTCCGATATATTGTTACCCTCTTTATAGTATAATCAGAACATCACACAATATATTTCTCAATTATATGTCCTAATATATCTTGTATAATCTCTAACGAAATTGTGTGGTTGAGATTAAAACACAGGCCACACAATCTCAACCACACAATTTCATTAAAGCCAAATCCAAATGTCAAGAGGGTGTCCCCATTTTTTTAGAAAAATGGGAATCCCTTCCCTTAAGGGCTTTCTATATATATATATATATATAGCTCCTCTCTGTAACAAGAGACCTTTGTTAGTAGAGATCTCATTCTACTATAGCAAAAAGGGGACAATATATAAGTCTCTGGTAGAGCAGAAAAGGGAAACAGTGAAATATATAATAGGTCCTGTATGGTTAATACATAGTCAATACGCGATGGTCCTATACCTATCCCCTTTTTGCTATAGAATTCCTGCTAACAAGCTGCTCCCTCGACAACAATATTAAGTTATAATTTCGATTATTATATCAGTATTCTATTTGAACAAACCATACTCTGAACAAAGTCACACATTATTGAAACAATTTGCATGCAGGATCAAAGGAACAAGCTTTACGATTATAATGGAAACTGAAGAACAGGTGGAGCTCTCTTTCACAAGGACCTGGGATCCCTCCCAAGAGGGCAAACTCGTACCCTTAAATATTGATAAAAGGTCCTCATTGACCTATACATATTCATTGGCAATGCATAAGTGTATATAAGATTGTCTTGAAACTGATAATATCGATTATTATGATGATCATACGTGAATTTGTAGGTTCATTATGCTTCGAGGTTCTTCTGGCTTCTATTCCTATGCCATTTACGAGCACTTGAAGGACTGGCCTGCTTTCGAGCTTGGAGAAACCAGAATTGCCTTCAAACTCAGAAAAGACAAGTACACAAATTCTTCATTTTTTTTAATATAAAGAGCTAACCAATTAATAACTTTATATGGTGCTAATCACTCATACTGTCCCACTCCATAATATTTCTTTTAATCTGAAATGATCAAATTTTAGGTTATCATTGAAATAATTCATGCAAAAGTTCACTCAAATATGAAACTATTTAATTAGTTATCAAATTGTCATCTAATAAATAGGCGAATACAATGTGTTGGCAAACAATGAAATGTTCAGAATCGATCTATGATTACAGTTAATCTAATTGACGGTTTATGTGGAATTTTGGATAAAAAGGTTTCACTACATGGCCATGGCGGACAATAGGCAAAGATACATGCCCTTGCCTGATGACCGTTCACCACCGAGAGGCCAAGCCCTGGCCTATCCGGAGGCCGTTCTTCTTGTCAATCCTGTGGAGCCGGAGCTTAAAGGAGAAGTAACAATATTTCATACCTATATATATTTTGTCATTAAATCTTCTGTTTTACTTGAGAACAAAAATTATGAAATAAAGCCTTTTTTTTTAAGATGACAATCTAATTATTTACCCAGGTTAATTGATGCTTAATTACTCAGGTGGATGACAAGTATCAATATTCATGCGACAACAAGGATAATAAGGTTCATGGGTGGATATGCACCGAGCCACCAGTGGGGTTTTGGCAAATTACCCCTAGCACTGAGTTTCGATCTGGTGGACCCTTTAAGCAGAACCTCACCTCCCACGTTGGCCCCACCACCCTTGCGGTAAGTAGACCCAAAACTCAACCATTGTCGCATTTTTTACAACGTAACATTATTCACACTTCAAACTTTCAATATTGGTCGAGACATAAAATCTATCATCATATATAGGATATAAGGATTTCAAAAGATTGCTAATAATTTTGAATTGTACAATCAGATGTTTCTAAGCGCACATTATGCTGGAGAAGATTTGGTGCCAAAATTTGCAGCGGGTGAGGAATGGAAGAAAGTTTTTGGGCCAGTTTTCATGTATGTTAATTCCGCATACGAAGGAAATGACCCACTTTCGTTATGGGAGGATGCTAAATCACAGGTTTAATTTACATTATAATTAACAGCAATATTAACCAAATTTTGTTTAACATTCTTTCAAACTCTATATACACACATATATAAATCACATGAATGGTGATGAGTGCATATAATTTAGAGTGACATTTCATTAATTTGAATGGAAATGATTTTCACATACCTATTTTCTCTCCTATAAACCCCTTTTTATTCCTGCTTTTTGGATTGAGTAAATCATCGACTAAGAATGATCAGGAACATAAGTACTGCAGGAATCATCCTCCTTTATTTTAAATAATCAAATTGATGAGTAGTATTGCTTTTGCAGATGATGATGGAAGTCCAGTGCTGGCCCTACAGCTTCCCGGCATCTGAGGAATTTCCTAAGTCGCACCAACGGGGTAATGTTAGGGGCAGACTACTAATTCAAGATAGGTACATAACCATACGTATTAATTATTTTAGTCATGTCTTAATATTTTTTGAAATTAGCTTGTATTCCAAAATTATGGACACTAAACATGTTTCCGTTTTGAATTTTGGTTACTGTGATATCCAACATCAAGATACGTTAGCAACGATTATATATCCGTCAATGGTGCGTATGTTGGGTTAGCCCCGCCAGGAGACATTGGATCGTGGCAAAGAGAATGCAAGGTGATTGAATTCTACATGTTCAAATTAAGTTCAAACATATAATTCTCAACTTAATTTGCTCTTAATCTCACATTTTATTACAAGTCAGGACTATCAATTCTGGACCACAACCGATGAAGATGGCTACTTTTGCATCAGTGGGATACGCACGGGCGATTATAATCTGAATGCATCAGTCCCTGGTTTTATTGGAGATTATCATTACGATGTTGTTATGACTATAACCTCAGGTGGTCCAACTAATTCCCTAATGTTAATTTGTAGGGCTTTCTTCTTTCGTTTTGCCTATCAGCTACTAAAGTGTTGAAAAGAAAAAAGGAAATTAACAGTGCAAGCAATGCAGGTTGTGACATTGACATGGGTGATCTTGTATATGAGCCTCCCAGAGATGGCCCTACTTTATGGGAAATAGGCATTCCGGATCGTTCTGCTGCAGAGTTTTATGTTCCCGACCCTAATCCAAAGTACATTAACAAACTCTTCGTCAATCATCCTGACAGGTTAGCTTAGTTATATGCTCCTTGCTGTTATTCATACTAATACGCATATATTCTTCAAGTACCAGCAAATCACAGTCTGACATGTGTACAAAAAAATACTATGAAAGATTACAGAATGATTTGTGTCGGACTGTGATTTTGAAGAAATGAGGAACGACTGGATAGAAGATATGAACTAAGATTTCATTTGGCAGGTTTAGGCAGTATGGACTGTGGGAAAGATACTCAGAGTTATATTCTGATCAAGACTTGGTTTATACCGTTGGTGTCAGTGACTACAGCAAAGACTGGTTCTTTGCCCAGGTTACCAGGTGTCAATTCTTCCATCCCATACTATATGTAGTCGATTTTTCTTGATCTACAAGCAATTTGTACGGGTATCATATCTAGCACTAGAAGCAAGAATACCGATTGACCAGTATATCGGCGTAGAACTTATGGCATTTTATCGTTGATTATCATATGTATAGGAAAAAAGATGATAATAAATATCAAGGAACTACTTGGCAAATTAAATTCAATCTTGACAATGTAGACCAAACCGGTTCCTACAAGCTGATTGTAGCGCTTGCTTCTGCAACTTATTCTGAATTGCAGGTATATTTCACAACTCACTGTTTAATTGTAATTTCATGATTAACGTACCATTCATGTATATTAATATATCAATATTTTTTATTTGCGGATAATGTTATATTATCACACTTGTATTACTAGATAGATGCTTAAATTGTAAGTAGGTATCGTGTGTTCAGAACATAATCAACTTTGTTACCAAATCCACACTAATGTTTTGAGGTGGTTTGACAAGAACATTTTTTTTTTAAATTTTGATTTAACTAGTGAATATTAATTATATATGTTGTATATATAGGTTCGGGTGAATGATCCAAAGGCAAATCGCCCTCTATTCACGAGCGGGATGATAGGGAGAGATAACTCAATAGCAAGGCATGGAATCCACGGGCTTTATTGGCTTTTCAATGTGGACGTACCAAGCTCTCGGCTTGTCGAGGGAGACAATATAATCTATTTGACGCAACCAAGAAGCACAGGCCCTTTCCAGGGCATTATGTATGATTATCTTCGCTTTGAAGGTCCCTCACCTCCAAGCTCCAAATGATAGATTTTCTGCACTTTGTAGAATACTAAAACATTTCTTTTATGGTTAATCAGATTGTACTTCTACTTTATAGCATGACCTGAGATAGCTTTATTAAATAGTAAAAAGCATCCTTGGATGGTTGTCCATAATTTCTTCAGAACCCAATAGGACAATTCCAAATCGAAGCCACCACCAATTTTATCTCGTCCTCACGAGTTTACAACATCTAACCTTGTCACGAATCTCATACCTACTCGTTGGGATCAAAACTCAAGTAGGCCATGAGTTTTTTGACCATTTTTTGGCAACATGGCAAACAATCAAGGGTCGAGACCACCACCACTGGACTCGAATCGAGGATGGGAACAAAGTCCAGTATTAATGCTAGTGTTTTGTTGGATGAATTTTTTAGGATTTGCTCACTATATGTACACGACATGCACATGATATGCTCATAGATCTCAGCCAATCCAAAAACTCAAAGCTCATAGCTCTCTCTTCGAAATCAGAAAAATGACAGCATCACCTGCCCATATACACTATATGCACATCCTATGTACAGTACATGCACATGATATGCATAGAACTAGAGATCGAGCAATGAGCTACTTTTCGCATTAATAAGAAACCTTAATGGCAACCTATTGGTATAATGGATACAATTAAAACATAATTGTTACGTATATAAGGCTACAGTGGTAGTTTAAAAAGTCTTGTTACGTATATCAATCACCGCTTAACCGTGCATGTGGAAAACATGATACTCGTTGTCGTTATTTCATGGACATGAATGATCCTTAACGTCCTCTAAACTTTTTCTTAATTTAGTTTTTTGTCAAGGCCCTCTACCTTACCATGCCTATTGAAGCTTCAATCACTGGAAAAAAAATGAAATTTTCCAGCCAAAACAGAAAATATGGTACAAAACCCAGCTTACTCTTCTCACCTCTTTCTCGCATTTCTTTGTTCAAAATCAGAGTATGAGGTCAACCAAAACCTAGCTCACTTTTCTCATCTCTCTTTAGACTTCCCTCTCTTCGAAAGCGAAGCTCAGAGATATGAGCTGAACCCAGAAACCCATAGCTCATAGAGCTCTCTCAACATCCCTCTCTTCCAAATGAGAAAAGTGATGCAATGGGCTTCTAATTTTTAGTATTTATATGTGGCTATTTTAATAATTCTATTTTGTGCATGGTGTGCATGGCTGATTTGTTCGATTTATATTCCAAGAATAAGAAATTGTCCCATTTTGGGGTATTTTCCTAATTTCTTTGCTTTTCCCATCTCAATTTTGTTTCCTTTGTTTCTTGGTTCAAATCCCCTGCTATGCTTCTTCATAATTCTCTCTTGCCTTTGTTTCATTCATTAATGTTTGTTTCATTAGTAGGTTAAGTTGTTAGTTATTAGGGGAAGAAGGATCAGTAGGATCGATCCCTCACCAGAGTGCTTAGGCATGATTATTTTCTGCTTACAATCAAAGCATGCCATAAATCAAGTCTGTTTAAATCTTTCTTGGAGAAATTGACTATCAAGTCATCCTCTGTAAAGGAACTCTTAGTCAATATTTGGGCTACCATCATTGCCTGCTGGATCTTATTCTTCTTCTCACCATTGGTAATGCTACAAGCCTCTGGTTTAGCCAAGATCTTGTTAATCCTGATCATCTTTTGTGAATGTTCAGTCACTGCATCCTAATCTTTAATATTTTAAATGGCCTTTTTGGCCCATACTTTATGCAATGACCTTTCTTCTCATAAAGATGGTTGCGCCAGTAAATGAACTTACCAGTATTATCACTACATGATGCATGAATGCGCAATACTTTTAAAAAAAAATTATATTTGTTTGGATCGCTCTTCAGCGATGACAGCCTTCTCAGCCAAGGCTTGTCCTTCGCTTCTCGAAGTATTTGGCAGATAGGGATGGTGAACTCCATTTGCTTCTTCTTGGAAAGAGATTCATTTGGAAAGGCGCACCTTGTGTTTTTCTCTTCTGTGGGCATTCCCACCAGAAGTCTTATGTCTAGCTCCATATAGTGAGGTCCATGCAAACTTCTTCGTAAGGTCAATTGCCTTAACTGCATGCTTAGCATCATCCCAACATGCACGAAGCTTAGCCATAACAAAAATATCTTCCAAAAATAGGCTTCGATTCATGGCAAGATCTCTGTAGAGAGTGATCAGTTGGTAGGCCACCTTCGAATGCAACTGATGCAATGTTACAATCACATCCCACAATTTTGGCAATTTCTTCTTTAAATAATTTAATGTAACCATGAAGCGATTTGATAAATTTCTTTTGGACAGTGAAGAGATAGTCTAAAAGCTTTTGGATGACCTTGTAAGAAGAATATTCCTTCATAAAATCGAGGAAAATATCCTCAAAGTTATTGATCAAACGGGTTTCTGAAGTATGGAACCAGTTCTGTGTAGCTCGTTGCATAGACTTTGCTTATCAACGGATCGTCATCCTAAAGTGTTCCAACTATCTCTCTGGATCTGAGTCTCCCTAAAATAGTGTAAAGGTGGGAGTTGAAAATCTTCTTATATGAGCTATTTGCTCATTCTCATAAAAGAATAGTGAGACAGTCACTCAATCAACTTCTTTGTGTGGGATATGCTCAAAATTTTCTTATGTCTGTAAGTTGCACAATTGTTCTTCAACCATTCTGCATACAAAGGCTATGCTTCTACTAGATGTTCTGTGACTCAGCATGGGAGCTAAGATGCCTGACGTCACTCAGAGATATTGAGCGTTCCTTTTGTTGGGAGGTGAATTCATAGAATTTGCCTCAAAGTGATTTTCTAAGAAATGAATTTCAGAGTTTCTTAAAATTACCAATCCTTAGCTTTCTCCCTACAAAATAATAGCAACAAAATTTGCACATCAAGGCATCGTTCTACTTATGAAGTGTCATAACACTTCAGTAATGTTCCAGGTGCCGATTTGGGTCTGAATCTCTCTTGAACAGCGTGAAGGATGATTGAGAATGGTAAAACATTTACAATGGTCGTTTGCTTATGTAGTGCTACCTCTAAGTTTTCTTCTGGCTTGAAGTCTCTAATTCACTGATTCAGTAATAGTTGCATGTCTTACCAAGATAGAATGGATGTTCGCCTGCAGCCATTATTGCTCCATAATTTCACAGTGGTCTGCGGTCTGCTTCCTACAATTATTAAACTTGAGAATTAGTGGAGCTTACTTTGGACGAAATATTGTGCTGTTTCCCCTCGTAGACGATGCGCTGATGTGATTCTTAGAGCACCCCTAAAACCAAGGTGGGAATGAATGCTATGCTTGAGCTCTGTCCATTATGAGGACTTCACTAGAGATCGAGTCAAGTATGAAACTGGCCATAGACCCATGCGAGAAGGCATGTCGGAGCAAAGGCCTAGCCTAGAATGAACACTCTTTAATGCTTCACTCATCAGTCTGTGATCTTTATCTTTTTCTGCTAGATGGTCTCTGAGCTCCTGAATCTGCTGCTAATAGGTGGGAATTCTATTGCCTATGACTTCTTTTCCTAGTCATTTACGAAATAGTGACTCCCACTCGTTCTCCCTCTGATTTTACAAGCCAAGATCAAAGTCATGAATGAGATTGGTATGAGTTAATTAAGAATCCTCGTCTACTGACTACGCGTCGTGGTAAAGTCTATAAAATGTAAAGATTGTGTCACATCTAGACCCGAGCCCCACCACAACTCGAGCTCGACTCCACCGTAGCACGATATTGTCCGCTTTGGGCCTCGAGCACGCCCTCACGTGACGGCCAGCACGCCTCGATATTTTGGGTCGGGGTGTGTCAGTTTGGGCTTCTAGATGGGTAGCTGATGAGTTGATATGTATTTTACTCTAACCTTAGTATTAATTTATTGGTCATTGTGTGTGAATTTTGATACTTTGAATTATATTTTTAATGTAGAACATTTGACTTCCTCTTGAGCAAAAAGTATTCAAATGGAGGAATTTTGGAGTGATTCCAATTAGAAGATGTTTGTGAGTCATTCAACTTGACGTGTCAAAGTTTTAGATTTTTTTACGTAGTGATTATTTTATGGTGAAGAATAAAGAAGCAACGTGCAGTGCTGTCAAAGTGACGTTTTGGGCTTATTTGGGCTTTTCGGCGTCCAAGATGATGTCTTTTGGGTTCAAGTCCTTCTGCAATTATGTTTTGGACATCTCAACCTTTAAAATTACTCGCTTTGGGCCTGTTTTGGGGCCCTGAAGACCCAGAAACATGGGATTCTTTATGGCTGCCTTGATTTCCCAAAGTTAGAAAAGAAATGTATTTCTTCGTTATTTTATTTTATTATGTTTCCTAGTTTTTAGAAGACATTTTCTAGGTAGGGTTTTATTTTGTAGTAGTGTATAAATAAGGCTATTTAGCCATTAGGGTTTGGAAAGAGAGACGGACTATTTTGGAGAATTTTATACTATGTTTGGATGAGGGAAATAAACTTGGAATTTGTGTAAAAGTTAGAATTTATAATTTGATATGCACCAATTCCTTTGCTTGGATTAATAACCATAGAAATTTAAAATTTCTGCATAAAAAAAAAACTTGGAATTTGGGACCTCCAATTCCCAAGTTTAAATTCTATGTAAATAGGTGTCATTTCTCAATTTCTATGATTAAGAGTTTAAAAATAACAAATTATGTATTCAATTCCATTGTTCTTTTAGGTTAACCAAACAAGAAAATTCACAAATTCTCGAAAATAAAATCATGTAATTTTAATTTCCATCATTTTGAAATTCCTTAGTAATCTTAAATTTCTTCATCCAAACATAGTGACTTTTTACCTATAAGGTGTTTTCAATCCTTTTTCTAGTTAATGATATTTTCTTCAGTTTTTATTATGGTTATTCATAATTAGTCCTTTTGCTAGGGTGAGGCTATAAGCCTTACCATGAATATGTGATTTTATTAATTTGCTTATGAATGGATGCATGCTTGCTTTGAATTATTAGTAACCGCGATTAAACTATCCAAATGTCTTGGTGATTTGCAACCATTAAGGTATTTAGACAAGTAATTTGATGCAATTTATGTTGGAACATCACCCTGAAATTGAGGAGGGCTTCTTGTAATTAGTACTTTTAAGTTCATTGAAGGCGAACATCATCCTCTTAAGGGTTGCATGGTTTTTCAAAGGAAAGCTTACTGAGTCTTGCATGTTTATATTCTATCTGAACATCACAGATGTGTTGCATGTTAGATATACGTTTTCACTTGAACATTACGAAAAAAATATGCATTAGGAAAAACTAACATTCAAAGCATGTATGTGGAAATTCATAAGTAATTGATAGAATTCCTTAGGATTGTTAATAGCGACGACGGAACCCGTGTTTAAATTGTTTTCCAAAACCGTTTTCTTTTGTTTTCTTTACTTTGTTGATTTATTTAATTATTTTTATTTTAAATTCGTTTGTATTATTTTAAATTTCAAAATCAACATTTTTGGAACTTTGTTTCAAATAATTAGCTAAGGATTAGTTTAAATACAAAGTATTCATTTAATCCTTGTGGAAAATGACCTTACTTGAGCTACTATACAATGATAACCTTGTACTTTTGCAAGTATTTTTAAGTATTTTTATCCTTACTTTTGCAGGTGGTAAAAATACTATCAATAGCTCCCCAGGTTTGCTAGCAACGAGCATGCATGCGCGCAGACCTGCTAAATGCTGCACTGATGGGCCAAGGCCTATGGGAGTTAAGGATTTTGAATCAATGAGCTAGGACCTCGAAATTAAATTAACTAAGGTCATATGGGGTCTATGGGGTCTGGTGCTGCTCAGTAAAAGTCGGGTGAACCGTTGGCAGCCATTTGGTAAATGGTTGCAGAGTCAATGGCTACTATTTGGCAGGAGTCAGACAAACCAGTTGTGGCCGCATCGATAGTGGTTGTTGCTGCCATGGTTAGGTTCATGGCACACGATGGTATCGCGACGACGGTTGCGGTAGTGACCATGGCAGTGATTTGAGACCTCAACAAAGTTGCGCCAGTCCTTTCTCACAGTGAAAATGGTTCCAATCTCTAGAGAAAGGTGCAACAAGGCTTGTGATTGACAATATAACTAGATTCGCATTCTTACTTCTGGCTTTTGTCGCCATGGTCGTTTGATGTGAGCAAAGGATGATGAACGATGAACAAAGAACACCGAAGAAAGATTTTGAGATTTAGTTTCTTCGCTCAGATCTTCAAGCACGAGTTGAGTGTTTTTTAGATCTCTTTTGTTGCCATGGTCGTTCGATGTGAGCAGAGGATGATAAGTTCAGCAAACACGGAACCAGTGGTCCTTTGAACCATAGTGATAACACATATGCACATTTATGGTTTCAGGTACTTTGTCCTTATTCTTGAAGTTAGGGGCCTTGGGAGCGAGGTTTGAGCGCTTCGGGGTTTTGTTTCCTCCCTTGGATAGGCCTTGACTCTGTTTACCTTCACGGGGTGGCTTCTAGCCGCCCTTACCACGCCTCTTGTGGCGTTTTAGGCGTTGATTTATGCTATAATGTGCTTCAGGCACATCAATTGCCCTAGTAGGTCAAGCTTGATGATTCTTTATCAACAGCTAGTTCTGCTTTTCAACGAGAAGTAAAATAGAGATCAAATCCGAGAACTTAGTAAACTTCTGAGCTATATAATGTTGCTGCATGACATATTAGAAGTAGAAAAGGTCGAATAGGTCTTATCTAGGAGATCCTCTTCGATTAAAGTTTCATTACAAAACTTGAGAAGTGATCGGATTGGACAAACTTTAGAATTATATTCATTCACAGACTTAAAGTCTTGGAAGAACAAGTGCTACCAGTCATGTCTTGCTTCAGGCAAGAATATGTTCTTTTGGTAATCAAAACGATCAGCCAAAGCGACCCATAATGCACATGGATTCCCCTCAGCAAGATACTCAGTTTTCAGAACATCA
This sequence comes from Crataegus laevigata, assembly GCA_963580275.1. Classification (NCBI taxonomy): domain Eukaryota; kingdom Viridiplantae; phylum Streptophyta; class Magnoliopsida; order Rosales; family Rosaceae; genus Crataegus; species Crataegus laevigata. Next base: position 6,231,379 of record OY756938.1, read on the forward strand.
TGGATATGTCTTCGGATAAAGATCATAGCAGTGGCTTTTTCAGTTTTACTAACAAGCTCGTCCGTCTCTTCTTCAATAGCAAGACGCAAGTTCTTTGTAGTGAGGTAAAGCTTCACATCTTGAACCCACTTGAAGTAGTTCCTTCCAGAGACCTCCAAAGTGGTGAAGTCAAGTTTGTTCAAATTCGACATGTTCCTATCACAAAATGGATGGACAAGATGTGGTTAGTGTAATGGAGAAAAATCAATCCATTCATATAGGAGTAGAACATGCAGGTTCTAATAGACATGTATTGGTTTAATTTTACATGAAAAAAACTTCAGGTTTTCATGGGTGATGTTTTTAAGTGAAAACTTTAGGTTTCCAAACAAGGCATATTTATAAGAAACTTCAAGTTTCAAAATAATTATGAACTTCAGGTTTATATATTCTTGCAGGCAAACACAAATATATATGCAAACAAATATGCAAAAAAAAAAAAGAAGGATTTTTAGGTCTATAATTATAATTGAATTAATTATTTAGACTTCAGGCCAAATTAAAAATGTGGGTGAAAAAAGATAAACCCATTGGGCCTAAAAATAATAAGGTGAATAAAACTCGAGGCCCAAACGAGAAATATAAGCCCACGAAGGGCTATATAAACTGGTGTTGTGCGACCTTGGCCCAAAATTGAGCTAGGGTGTCTCGGGTGGGGCTGCAAGCCTATGGGGAAATGAGAAACGAGGGGTCGCACAAAAGCAAGCCCTAGAAAAACACGAGCCGCTTAAAAAGCTGACCTCTAAAAAAATTGCACAGCCCGCTGCAAGAGGGCCCAAGAATTTTTTGTTTTTTTATATTTATTTTCACACGGGCTGGCCCGAGACAACACACATCAGTAGGAAGCCCAACGGACGCTGATGTAGACTGAGGGGCCGAGACCCAATTGAGCTCGGGTCGATGAGGTTCGAGACAACCTAACGACGTTGGGTGTCAAAATATGGCTGGGAAGATGCCGACATCGCTTTAAGTGACTGTCCTCGGGGGTTTATGGCACGGCGAAGCACGGGTATTCAACTGGGGACCTAAATAAGAACGGAGATTGAGAAATCTCGACGTTATATCAAAACCCTAGAAAACGAATTGAAAGATTTTAAAATTTTCAATGGTCAATTAGTGTCAAGAACGAACTTCAGGCCGTGGGTGGGGATTGGCTGCAGGCCAACCTACAACGGGAGAAGATGCCATAAAAGGCGTTGAGGTTACTGGGTTTTAGTCCAAGAGCCCTCAGCTCTGGCTAGGGAACTCGCTGCTTGGCACGGCTCGGTCACCCAAGTTGCAGGCTTGGTCAACTACCCCGAGGTTATGGGTTCGAAGAACCCAGGTTACCTTTTCCGATTTCTTTTGTTTTTTTTTCAATTCAATTCAATTGGATGCATATTCAATTTAATAATTCCAATGCATGTACATATATTTGATGCAATTCATCGCAAATATCAAATTCACACAATTCACAATTATGATTATGATGCACACTCAATTTATGTAGAATCTAAAATTCGTAAAACGTAAAGTTGGGTCATGCATCATGGTGAATGTTCATGCTATCAGGGCTGCAAAAATATCGAGATAAAAACCGTTGTTTTGAAAGAACCTGATTGCGTGATGATATGGATGAATTGGTTTGATGCAGAAAAATTCTTCAACGTCAGATTCCTTAAGCACAGCGGTAGGTGCGTGCTGATAACATATTGTAGCCTATTTTATTTGACAATATTAAAGGAGGCTGGTGGCAAGGGAAGAGAAAGTGATGTGTTTGTAGAATTGTAGGGAGAATGTGTGTTGTTATCCCTCCTACATTGTGCCTTTATTTATATTAATAAAAGGAGAGAAGATATTCCTTCTTCCCCAAGGAATAATACAAGTCCATATAGGAAAGGATAACTATAATCCAATCTAATCTAGGATTTACACAATCACACTTAGACTATGAAAGATTACAACAATATCCAACATTTGTTATGAATTTGACCAAAAGAAACATTGTTATGAATGATAAAATAGTTGTTACAATTTACATGTCAAAAGATTGTACCTGTATATGCCATATATAATTATCTATGGGTACAATTTCAATATTGTCCCAAAAGAAAAATGTTTTAATATGTAACCCATACAAATGTTTTAAAAAAATGTGTCCGTGTATAATGGTGCATGTAATTATAAATTTCAAAAATGTGGGTACATTTTGTACGAGTTTTGAGACTCCTATTGTCCCACATCGAGAAACATTGAATTGTCAATGGCTTTTATATAGGTCTAGTCTTTTATACCTATTACAATCAATATTGTTCTTGACATTCTCTACCCCACATCAATTTGGTCCTTCCGTTAGTTTGTATGTGAGACCCACAAATCCAATGAAATGGTGACACATGGATTACACAAAATAATGGTTTTTTTTATATCAAATAGCCCATGACATTGATCCAACTCCTCATTTTGGTCCCTAAGTTTCAAAAATCAATAAATTTGGTCCTTGACTTTCACTACTGCACATCAAGTTAAAATTTCATGTTGTAAAAATTAGATAACAAAAATTAAACTCATTTAGTCTCGAATTTTAGTGCTCGCAAGTGTACAAATTGGATGATTGTATGGCATATAAGCACGGATATCATCCCACAAAGATCAAATTGATTCTAAAAGTCTTAATAACTAAATCGAAACAAATTATAGTGGAACTTTAACGGAAAAGATAGGAGATTTGAATTAAACTAAAAATGAAATATAACTTGAAAATAAAATGCATGTAAATTATAAAATTAAAAACATAAGAAAAATAAGCCCTAGGGCATCCGAATTCACCGTAACCAATCCTACTTAATTCTCTTAATATGTTATGCTCAAGTAGTTCCCCAATATTGATGATTGATTTTCCCTAAATTATTCGACGGTCGTGGCATCTGGTTACATCAAAAGTATCCTTACATGTTAACTCTTTATGACATCTAGATGGATTTAAACAAGTAAGAACTCATTAAGCTCTATGGAAATTGTTGGAAAATCATACAAATCTTAATTCCATGACATCTACAAATAGGTGGTTATGGTATCAATTGCAAGAAGCTAAACCCAAGATAAGTATGGCATCTAACTTGCATCAAATCAACCTAATTTAAACCTAGATGGTGATCAAGCATCTAAATAAAAATCAAGCGCATTATGAATAGAAAAAGATACTCAATAAAGATGAAAAACTTGATAATAACAATGCCACAAGGCAATTAAGTATTCATGATCAGGCTACATCGTATCCCTAGCAAAGAAAACTCCAATGTACTTCCTCTTTGCCCTTCCTTGCCGCAGCCCCCTATGTAGAATATATGATTTTTGGTTTTGTTTTAGTGGCTGAATCCTTGACAAGGAGAATGGATCTCCTTATTATAAAACCCACGGCAGGGGTATTAAAGGCTAATTGAAATCCAATTAAAACCCTACTAAAATCCTATCACTAATGAACTTGAAGTCCTTATTAAAGAAAATGAAAAATAAACGGAAATAATAAAAATTAGAAATTAAGTTCTCTCCTAAATTCCATTGAATAGCATTCCCATCTCTATTTGATTCCAAAACTACTCAGTTTCATCTTCTTGTTGTAATGCACATGTCTTAGTGCGGCTAGTTAGCCTCTTGTTCCACTGAAATTATTGTAGACACCTGAAATCTCCATTTTCACTTCTTTTTCACATAACTCCTGTATTGAATGCCTATAAATTAAAACAATATAAATTAGTGCATTTAACCTCTTCATATATACAAAATCCAAAGGAAAAATATGATAAAAATAGATGAAAATATGCATCCATCAAATACCCCCAAACTTAGATTTTGTTTGTCCTCGAGCAAAACAAAAGAAAATAAACACAACAAAGTTTTAGCTAAATTCCCAAATTTTAATCTTAGAGAAAACACCAACCATGAGATAACTTTCAAGAAATAAGCAACAGTAGTTCAAGACATTATCCAAGAGTTAACCAAATTTGAATCGAGCCAACTTGGAGTATAGTGTGTGTAATAGTCATGTCAATACAATATCAAGCTTCTTAAAATCATCATATGCAAACAAATGAACTTCTCACAAGGCATACGCTTATTCACTCATATTTGTAGATTAATGTGTTTCACTCAAATGATCTCATTGTAGATCTCGCCATATGCTTGCTTGTCCGCCTAGCTCACTATCAATATCAAGTAATTTCTTGGATCAAAAGGTCTTTCACAAGGTTGTATTGAGGCTAAGGGTTATGTGGCTAAACAAGAAATGGAATAGAAAAACAAAGATCTAAGAAACTTGCGGAGCACTCCAAATTTTCCTTTTAGAGAGAAATTCAAATAACTTGAAAGCAATTAGAACTTAAGCACAACTTTACACTTATTTTTTTCTTCTTTTCTTCTTGCCGCATATAGCTTTTTTTTTTCTCAAACATTTTATTGTTATTTTTACAGCACTTCTTTCTTTTTCAGCTTTTAAAAAAATAATAAAATTAAAAAAAAACTGTTTACTTCATTATTTTAGCTTCATTAACCAATAACAATGAACAATTTCGAACTCTCTTTCTTTATTAAATTGCTCTACAAAATTCTTAGAAAAGGGTACGAAAATTTTACATGAGGCTAGGCAGGGAATATTTAGGTTTAAGAACAAAAAGGCTTATATAAAGGCTCAACGGGGCTAACTAGGGAAAATAATAACAAGAGTTGGCTAGAAAGGCTCAAACGAAAGACGGAAAAAAATGTCTAAATCACTTCCAATATTTTACATGAATTGATGAATGCAACGAGAGGTATAAAGAAAGTTCTACAGATACATGTAAAAATGAAATCATATGCATAAGAATAAATGAGCATAGTGGTTCAATCATAAAATAGGCTCAAAAGTTCACAAGGATTACATAAACTCACTAGATTCACATGTGAAGCGTTAAATCATGCTCTAGTTTCACATCAACAAGACTATGTGCATTTGTTTTTTCCAAGTCATGATCGTAAAAAAAATATAGTTTAAACAAAGAGAATGTAAAGAACTAATGCCAAGCTTAAATTTCTTGAAAGTAACAAGAAAATAAAGACCAAATCTTATCAATGAATTGGAAAGTAGCCAAAAGGGACAAGACTCAAAGAAAAAGAAAAAGTTTTTGGATTTTTCAGAAATTTATATTTTTTATGTATTTATTTATTTTATTTTTCTACAACTAAAATGAAGAAGACTAAAAAAATAAGAGAAGAGTAAAGAAAATAGACAAAAAGGTACATAAAGAAAAAGTAATCAATAAAGCTCTTGGACAAGGAAACTTCCTGGGTTTAAAGGAGTCGGGCAAGCGAAGATGTAGAAGGCAATCCACCCCCAAACTTGAATTTTATATTGCCAACAAGGTAAAGTGGCTCCATGTTTTTGCAAAATCAATAAAACAATGGGTATGCTAAACAAGAGACTTAAGGAAATAATTTATTATTTAAAAAAAACTAGAAATTAAGTTCTCTCCTAAATTCCATTGAATAGCATTCCCATCTCTATTTGATTCCAAAACTGCTCGGTTTCATCTTCTTGTTGTAATGCACATGTTTTCGCGCAGCTAGTTAGCCTCTTGTTCCACTGAAATTATTGTAGACACCTGAAATCTCCATTTTTCACTTCTTTTTCACGTAACTCCTGTATTGAATGCCTATAAATTAAAACAATATAAACTAGTGCATTTAACCCCTTCATATATACAAAATCCAAGGGAAACATATGATAAAAATATATGAAAATATGCACCCATCATTTCATCAATATTTTTCGTTTATGTGCTGATGTGGTGCCAGTAATTCAATCATATGACTCCACATGGATTAACTAGAAGAAACTATTTTTTAAAGAGTGAACCAATGGACGAGTATTCTGCGTTTGCATTTTTCTGGCATCCCACAACCCTAATTAGAAAAAATTCAATCTAAATTCAATAAAATCAAATCCAAATTCAATTCAAATTTGATAGGATTATAACCAACTAGAGAGAAGGATGAGTGAGTTTAGGAGGCCAAGTACTTTAGTGGTGTCATGGTGCCTTCTTTTTCATTTTTAGCATACCTAATGAAGACGACGATGACTTTTATTTTCTTTTAATTTGGTTTTTAGTTTCTTATTTTACTTTTAATTTTAAATCTTATAAAAAAATAGTTTCTTATAGTTAATTCACGTGGCGCCATATGATTGGATTAGTGGGACAAAAAATATTGACAAAACTTTAATGGAAGAATTAAATTGACGTGGGGTATTGAAAGTCGGGGACCAAATTTATTGATTTTTGAAACTCAAGGACTAAAATGAGAAGTTGGATCACTGTCATGAACCATTTGCGATAAAAACTCTTATTTTGGGCAATCCACACTACAAAATTAAACAGTTTGCGCGACGAGGGATATTTTGTCGCACAAAGCATTCTTTGGTCACATAAAAACTATGGCGATCAGAAAATCATCGCATAGATTTTGTCACGGAAAGCTCGTGAAAAAGGACATTGCGCGACTCAAATTCATCGCGCATTTAAATAATTGCGCGACACTTTATTAGTCATCACGCTAAAGTTATACGGACAAAGGTTTTGTCGTACGATATAAACAAGTACAAGTGCGTTTTGTAAGAATTTGTCTTAAAAAGTTATGCTCGACGAAAGACGTAAGAAACGTGTGGTAATGTGCAACGAAATATAAGACGCGCTTAATTTTGCGTGACGACAAGTCGTCATCGTGCATGTGTAATTTTTAATAAAAAAATAGAATAAAGGAAAAAAAAAAGATTTCATACTAATGACAAAAAAAAAGCAAATTAATGAAAAAAAAAGTTTATTTGTAATATAAATAAAAATGTACGTACAAATATAAAGTTAAAAAAAACGGGAACAAAACTATGAAAATAAAGAAGCAAAATCTATAGGCATGTCGTTCGGAGGTGCTTGGTAATCTTGCTACTAGTTAGGGACGGGGTCAGAGGTCGACGGGCTTAATTACTGTGCTTGTTAGGTGTGGAAGGGCTGTGAGGGAGATAGTGCAGAAAAACCGAGGAGATGTATTTCGAAGGAATTGAGGGCTTGTACAAGCATTGACATTTGAGACTTGTATGAAGCCAGCTCACTTTTCAGCCCAACAACTTCCTAAATCAAAGCCGTAACTTGGCTCTTTGACTGCGAGGATGACGAGGCTCCAGTCTCCCGCCACCTGGCATTTCCCATCCCCCGACAATATGTCCCTGACCTCCGACCGAAAGTTTGGTCTAACGTCTCTGTGACGATGTGAAACCCTGCATCCTCAGGTGGATCCACAAACTCGATCGGCGTGTCTCAGGGAAGTTTAGAGGCAGACTCCTAAAACACCACCTGACTCCTTTCCACCATAGTCGCATGTGAAAAAAAAACATGGATTATTAATAGAAAACAATTTGAAAGAATTAGTATAAATGTTTAATGCATAAGAAAGAACTTACATGAAAGGACTCGGTCAGCTCATTCACAGACCGAACATAAACGTCAGCAAAGATGTTGATCTCAGGACCTAAAATAAAAAATAAAAAAAGATAAGGAAAATGTTAGTATGAAAAAAAAATTATTACCGACATTTTTTAAAATTGGAAATGAAAGTTGTAATATATACCTTTCGTCGCACCTCTATCCTATAAAAGAAGGGCCTCGAACCCAAATGGTGGAGAATAGTCTTCTTCTCCTGATTGATCTTTTTCGCCTTTGCCTTCTTCTGTTATACAAAAAATAAACGTATTGGTTGTAATAAAGAAAATTAAAAAAAATAATAATAATAAACATTAGTAAAAATTAAAAAAAAAAGTAAAATGAAAGAAGTCGTAATAAAAAACGCACCACATAGGTCAGCAACTGAAAAATGACCGCAAAGCCAAACCCAACTATCTTGTTGGTCCTCCAACTTTTTTGAACATCCCTCCTCGAGAGTGACCTACGGATCATCAAATTGCTAGAAATAGTGGTCCAGGTCACTCTTCCACTGCTTGTAACGTTTGGAGAAGAGCCGATTGACGTACGCAAACATGTCCCCGTCCATGTCCTCCAAATTGTAGTTTGTTTGCAATGTAACAAATATTTTGAAAGTATTAGTAATAAATATAAATATGTAAATTTTACATGAAAAGCACTAAAAAGGCGACGCTACTTACGGACAATTGATTGCAAACTGTGTTCTTGGTCTTCTCCACCATCACTGTCCAAGACTTCCACAACATAGGGCAAAAGGTCCGCACGACATGCCCAATGTCGTGGGCCAATGCACTATGCTGCTCCGTCGTTGGTGCTGCCTGATATCGCTCATCGTATCCGATTGGGATATGACGGTTGGTCACCCGAGTGACCTTTGCCGTCTTCAATTGCCGACAAGGTTCTCGGGTGTTTTTCTTCACTGCAAAGAGATGAAAAAAAAAAAATTCATTAACCCAAAACTAATAACAAATCCTACTAAAATTTCGGCATAACCTCCTCTATAATTAAAACATTTCCCAAAACCCTGAAAATAACATAAACAATATATGTATCCAACACAATGATCCCAACAGTTTAATAAAAGGTTCGGAATGATGACAATTTTTTAATCCTTACATGACATAACAAATTGAACCTAAAATAACAAAACTCAGTTAACATAGGAATGAGGGAGTGAATTAGGATTGTATGCCTGGCCGTGTACCCGAGGCATCTGTTGTGGATCCTGATAGCGACATCTGGTTCGTAGTGCGGGGGCGTTGGTAAGTACGTCAAGCACTAACAGGTAACGCCACTGAAGAAGTCGACAATGCCTACGCATGTGGGACTGGAGGACTAACTAGGTCAACCAGATTGACCGGCCTATGGTCCGTCTTTGCCAAAATAGTGGTAGCAGTAGTAGGTGTAGTCGTCGGACTAGGTGTAGCCGTCAGATTAGGTGTAAAAGTCATCGGCCTCCGAGTTCTAATGAGGTGAGACATCTACAAAATTAGAAATCAATTGGTTTCATACACAATGATTTAACTTACCATACACATGCTAATAATTTGAACTTAAATTTAAAACAAAATTTAAAAACCCTAATTTTAAATCCATTTCAAGTTTGGCAGAAACAAAACTTAAAACTGATATACTATACACAAACTAATCAATTTAGATAGGATATAGACCCAGCAATTATAACTTATAAGAAGAAACTAGCATAAAGGAGTGGTTGGAGCCAAAATATGTATGTACGTGCTCTCTGTGTGTCACGAAATTCAAGCGAAAAATAAGCCACAAGCTAGCAATTTGGCTCCTCGAGAGTAGGCAAAAACCAAGAACATGCACCCAAGTTAATGGATGGAAACAAGAAAGTATGGTACATATTCAACAATAACCAGGGATATAAGCATCATAGCCAGAAAAAGAAAGCATTAGAATCTTAGGAGTTATAGAGTCCAATATATCACGCCAATACACACAACATGCACTATAACACAATTAGCAGAGTACTGTGTACAAATCAAAACATTCCTCATTGTTTGGCTTTACTAAAACTGAGCTCTAGAAGCACAAACTATGTCATAAGTCTCTCCGCTTGTGCTATAGAACAAGAGGTAATCTACTGTTTTCAATCAACTAGTTCTCATCGACCAAAAAATAATAATCAACTGGTTTCTCAAGATAAGCAAGATTAATAATGCTGATGAACCAATTCAGATAACCAATAACCCAATGATCGAGAAATGGGCTTATATTCCCTTGTACAAGAACGATTTGATGCATGCTTCACCAGTTCAAAGTTCTCAAGGCAAGAACACATACAAAGAAATTGAAACAAGGCATTATTCTAAAAAAGAACCAAATTTGCATCGAAAAGCACAAAAGAATTGAAAACAAAGGGAAGCACGTGGAAGTTTACAAAACTAAATTAATGCCAACTCAAGTTTTGACAGGACTGGACTGGACTGGCCAATCAAGAAAACACCTTACCATCATGAGCAATTCACTATATAACTAGTCCATAAAATACACAAGACAGTACTACAACAGCTCAGATTTATTTTCCCTACGCACCACTAAATTGGTAAATTATCACAAATTATATAAGTCCAATTCAGTGTTGACATTGATATTATTCCATACACAATAATTTACCAATGGGTACATCACATGTTGCAAGGATTCAATTTCACGATAATTGTTTAAAAAAATAGAAACTTATTCTATCGCTAACTAAACAATTTAGAACACCACAGAGAAGAAGCATATGTCCTCACGTACAAAACACCACTGCTATCAATAAAAGAAAAGTCGATTCACTAACAAAACTTAACAATAAACAAAGCTATTAAAACATTAGGACATTAAAACATGCATTAATCGATTAGTTCCCTACTTTATTTAAATAGAAAATCCATATACAATTAGGAAAGAATGAAGGCAGGGAATACATACCCAAACCAACGGTAGCCTTCGAACTGCTGTTAAATCTCAGATTTATCAGCGCAGTAAACCAAATGCAAAATTAGCTCAGATTGATTTTTCCCTTACTTGAAATTATAAAACCCCTGATTTAAGAACCCGAAATCTAACCCCCAATTTAAGAAAACCTAATCTAACCTCATAGCCCAAAATTGCTCCCCTAATTTAAGACCTAAATCTAACCCCAATTAAGAACCCTAAAAACTCTAATTTAAGAACCTAAATGTAACCGTCAATTTACGAAACCTAAATCTAACCCGGCTGTCCTAATTCTAACCCCCAATTTGAAAAAGAAAAAAAACCAAAAAAACTCTAATTCTAACCCTCAATTTGTAAATAAAGAAAATTCAAAATAAAAACTAAAAAGGAAATTATCTCTTAGAGACGAAGTCGCGATGGCTGGAGAGATGGATGGAGATACAAAGGAAGGAGAGATAGGGTATCATGCAGGGAAAAAGGAAGAAGGGGGAAGTGAAGGGAAGAACGAGAGACGGGGTTAAAATCTATAATCTTGTGCGATAGAGTCTTTGTCTCGCAAGGCTAAAAAATCATCGCGCGAGTTTTTTAAAATTTCCGCCAAAAAAAAGCGCCTTACTTGAAATTTCAGACACTTGCACGACGAATTATATGTATTCGTCGCGCAATATTCCCACGTAAATTTAAAATAACCGTTAAATCGTGATTTTTTGTTTATAACCGTCGAAAAGTTTTGTCCTGTTACTTGATCTCTGAATGCTTTTCTTTTTTTTTTTTGTAATTTTTGGCACATGTAATCTCGAACCATATACAAACAAGTTTGACAGTTGGATCGTTGAAATTAGTTTCGTAAAATGCGTATCCCATCAAAAAGATAGATGCACTAACACTTGAGTTTATTTATACTTTCATTAAGTATAACATAAGATTTTGTGGTATCCACTAGTGTAAATAGTTTAAATTGAAGATCAAATTCATTCATTGTATTCATGTAAAAAATCATCAAAATCAGAGTTCAAATAACATTTAAATCGTGATTTTTTGTTTATAATTGTTGAAAAGTTTTGTCCCATTACTTGATCTCTAAATGTTTTTTTTTTTTGCGATTTTTGGCGTATGCAATCTCGAACCATATACAAACAAGTTTGACGGTTGGATCGTTGAAATTAGTTTCATAGAATGCGTATCCCATCAAAAAGATAGATTCACTAACTCTTGAGTTTATTTATACTTTCATTAAGTATAACCACTAGTGTAAATAGTTTAAATTGAAGATCGAATTCATTCATTGTTTTCGTTGTATTCATATAAGGCCAAGGAGTTTATTTGTCCTGTTACTTATCTCTGAATGTTTATTTTCTACGATTTTTGGCATATGCGATCTCGAACCATATAGAAACAAGTTTGACGTGTGGATCGTTGAAATTAGTTTCGTATAATGCACATCCCATCAAGTTCAATAGTATATATACACACACACACACACACACACACACACATATATATATATATATATTTATTAAGTACATTTAAATTTATTTATTTTGTACGTATAACACTTAAGAAATTGAATGGTATGTATATTTAAGCCGATCCAATGGTCACCAATTTTTTAAATTAAATTTAATATATATAATTATTTTAGTTTTTAGGGGTATAAAATTGTTAAATTAATATATATATATATATATATATATATATATATAATTATAGTATTGTTTTAGGGTTATAAAATTATTAACTTAATATTTTGCTTGTTGTGTCGGGTTATCGGGTCGTGTTAGGAATTGTCAGACCTAGCTTGCGCAACCAAAAATTGTTATGCATATTGTTTTTTTTTTTTACGATTTGTTATAAAATACAAACAAAAACAATTTATTTACAAAGTAATTCACATATAAAATGGGAATCATTCATACCATTTTTTCCATCACTCTATATAATGCATTAACCATTTCATGTGTTCTACAAAAAAAAGTTACAAATAAATTGCCTTAATCTTCATCCAAACTCCAATAACTTTCACTTTTGTCGCTATCATCATTTTCAGTGTCCCATTCCTCATAATCGATAGGTAGGTCACCATCGTCGTTTGTGTGCACTGGACCATCGTATCGTGGAATATTACAGAGGTCAATTGTGATCGACTGAATTCGTATTTCGATTGAAGATACTCCTTCTATCTGAAATGGTTCTTGGATAAGATTAGTATCTCGGAGTGTTTCTGCACCACTTTCCATGAAAGATTCAAGACGTTGGTCGGCAACATTGTCAATGTCGTCGTCAGTACGATCTTGTTCTAGTATAGCATACACGTTCCTATGATCCATGTTTTGAACAACTTTCCAACCCACCCCGGCTTTAGGGTCATCTAGATACATAATTTGTTTTGCTATGGTTGCTAAGATGTAAGGGTCATCATCGTACCAAGTTTTGGTAGTGTTCACTGATAGTAATCCATGATCTCTTTTCACACTTCCATGCCTATTTGGGTTTGTATCAAACCATCGACACTTAAATAGGATCACTCGGCATCGGTCTTTGTAAAGCAATTGCATGACACTTGTTAGTTTGCCATAGAATTCAATGTATGTACTTTCGCCTCCCCGGGGATATGAACACTACTGTTTTTCATACACAACTTGTCATCTCGTGAACCCGCTAAGAACTTGATGTCGTTGACATGGCAACTCGAGTACAATTCAACACGAATTGGTCCGAACATCAAGTTATGTAACTCTTCACTGTACGCGAGGGAATTCGATGCTTTCAATAGATTCACCTAATATTAGACAAACATTTAAATTTGTTAGTTCAAGCAACTTAATTGGTACAATATATATGTCCAATACAAAACACTTCAAACTTACATATTCGAGAAACCATTGTGGAAACAATTCACGGTGCCTCTTGGCATACAAATGTGAAAGATGTGCCTGCTTTATCATATTTTCATGCTCGTCTAGGTGTGATAATGTCTCGTCACAATTTTTGAGTATGAACCAATGTGCTACCTCCACGTCCTTCTTGGAAAAAGACTCGCCACAAATTGGATCTCCGAATGGTCGAGCGATCTGGGCAAAAACTGAAAGTTTCTCCTTTCTCACACCCCCATCGTTATTGCGAAGAGGACGATTGAAAGTTATCTCAACATCCTTTAAATACATTCCACAAAATGTAAGTGTCTTATATGCCACCCAAGCTTGTATAATAGATCATTCGGGATTCGCTTTGTTTCATACACTTTTCTTCAAGTCTCCGAGAAACCTGCCAAAAGAAAATGATACGATACACATATTACTAATTGTAATATATTTAATATCGATTAATAAAAAAGACGAGGAATATGTACCTTTCTATTGAATACATCCATCGAAAGTTGACTGGTCCAACAAGCAATGCCTCATCTGGTAAGTGAACCATCACGTGTATCATACTTGTGAAGAAAGCTAGAGGAAATATCATCTCAAACTTGCATAGAATTTGCACAATGTCATGGCCAAGCCAGTTAATTTACCCCCACCAACGTTCACGCAACGCGTGATATTTGAAGCATACCCATCGGGAAAACTTAAAAAATTCTTTCTTGTCATTTGATTTCATTGAAAAAAATGCAAGATCCCTTATGGCTTTATCATTGTCCATATTTATCCATAAACCCCATCATATTCCCATTCGTTCCAAATCAAGACGAGCTTTGATCGTGTCCTTAGTCTTGCCATCAATATCTAGAATTGTGCAACCAATATGTCATATACATTTTTCTCAAGATGCATAACATCGAGGTTGTGTCTCAATTTTAGTTTCGACCAATACGGGAGCTCAAAAAACATAGACTTGTGCGTCCAGTTCATATGTGTAGAAGGTCTTGTCCTCCTAACATTGGTCCCCAAAGGAGCAAAATCCAAACAGTTAAGTTGTTCCAAAATCTGAGCACCAGACCGTTCTCTGGGTCTGAGGCAATGCTTTTTCTCCCCATCAAACTCTTTATCCTTCTCTTGCCGCTCGTGGTCCTAAGGCAACCATCTTTGATGACCAAGGTAACAAACTTTTCTGACTTGCCAACTAGATGTTACGTCTTCCTTACATACAGGGCATGCCATACAACCCCTAGTGCTCCATCCGGAAACCATTGCATATGCAGGGAAATCGTTCACAGTCGACATCACTATAGCCCGCAAAGTGAACATCTTGCCAGTATATTTATTGTATGTGCACACACCGTGTGTCCATAAATCTTTTAGCTCATCCACTAACGGCCATAAGTATACATCAATTGACCTACCATGATCCTCAGTTATCAATATAGTCATCATCATGCATTCTTTTTTCATATATTTCCATGGCGACAAATTATACAAAAATATGAACATCAGCCAAGTACTATGGTGTTGGTTTAAAACCCCAAACGGATTAAATCCGTTAGTGGGAAGTCCTAATCTAACGTTACTAGAATTAGCAACAAACTCGGGGAACATTTGATCAAACTCTTTCCATGCCTTCCCATCTGTAAGATGCCGCATCACATCGTCGTCTACCCGTTTTTTCTTACGCCATCTTATGTCTGTGGTAGTATACGTCGACATATACAATCGCTGCAACCTAGGTTTCAAGGGCAAATAATGTATAACTTTTTGTGGGATCTTAGTCGTTCTATTCTGATATGTCATTTTCAACCTCAACTCATTGCATACAAGGTATTTATCCAATGTTTTATACTCTTTGTAGAATAAAATACAATTGCTTTTGCAAGCGTGAATTTTTTTCATAACCCAATCCAAGACCTTTCAACACCTTTTGCATGTTTCTATGGTATTTCGGCAAACAATTATCCTTCGTAAGCATTCTCTTGAAAACTTCCAAAAAGTAATCGAAACACTGGTTTGACATACGATACTTTATTTTTCCGTGCATTAGTTCCACAATGGTCATGAGAACAGAAAAGCTCTCGCACCATGGGTATAACTCTTGGTTGGTATTTTTTAATAGTTTTCATATTGTTCAAACTCTGCACTGTCCATTGGTGTAGGCACGTCATCTTCCCTTTCCTGATTGGTGTTTGTCGATGGAAATGGAAAAACATCATTTATAATATCCATGACTTGTTCAATAGGATCAACAATAGGTTCAACATTATCTACTCTTGTGGCGTTTGAAGATGAAGCATTGTCATGGTTCCAAGTATTATATGTCTCAATCATTCCATTCCTTACTAAATGAAATCAAACATTTTCAATTGTCTCCCTTAACGTGTTGTTACACCTCCTACAAGGACACCGAATTCTAGTTGCACCTGGGTTATGTGTACATGCAAAGTCAATAAAATTCTCGATTCCATCAAAGTATTCTTCTACGCATCTATTCGGGTTCTGTATCCACATCCTGTCCATAATTCCTGGAACCACAATAACAATACAACAATCACAACAACTTCATACAAAATGATAATGTCAGCTTATGCCTCCAGTAAGAGCCCTATCCCATTTAGGAATGCATAGTCATGTCACATAATTTACGGCTACATCAGATTAGATTTCGACATGAATGAATTTCGGCAACATCTTGATACAGTTCTTCAGGTGTATGACCCGAAGAATGTACAAAGATGACACCAAAATCTCCACAATCGAAACCTAATCCTTCAACCATAAACTACGCGTCATAACTGTGCATTCCCAAACTGTCCAAATAATGGGATAATTCAAGAATTAATTGCACTGCAATCATGCTTTCGCATCGATGCGTGAAATCCAACTAATCCTCGAATGGGAAACTAAGTTTTACTACAAATAAAAATAAAATAAGTACGAAGTTAATTTCAATTAACTCCGTACATCACAACGCATATTTGTTTGTCACGTATAAATTTAACAACATAATATAAATATAATTTCATAACACAATATAAACATAACAAACTAAGTTTAACATAATTTAATTAATTTTATATGTTTAAAAAATAAAACAAAGAAAATACCTTCTCAATCGTTCTCCACTAATCGCTAATCACACACAATATCCCTATACACAACGAAATTAATGGCGTTAGTATGAATTTACATTAATACTTTTATCGTAACGGTAAAAAACTCTTACCAAACACACCGAGTTAGCTCGATCAACCTACAAAAGAAGATGGAGGGAGTATTAGATGATGAAATTGAGAGAAAATGGACATGACGGATGCCGGATTGAGCAAAATTGAAGGGATGAGTGCAGAAGCACAATCTGCAATTTTTTTTGTAGTTTGCCTCTGCACATGGCTGAATCCAGATTAAAAAGGATAAACGATTTTGCACGACGAAAAAGGCCTTCGTCGCGCAAACACCTTTTGAGCGAGGAAAAAGATCTTCGTCGTGCAAACACACTTTGCACTACTAACACAGTATTCGTCGAGCAATGAATATTTTTAAATTTTTTTATTTGTATGTATTGTAAATTTTTATTTTATTCTAAATCAAAAACTCAAACCTAATTAAACATTAAATTAATTAACAAAACTAATGTACTATCCCAAACAGAAATTATAATTAATGCAAATATTAATACTCATCCTCATAACATATATTTATTCATTAAATTAAATATAAAGTCCACAAAATCTTTATAAAAATTTAAAGAAACAAAAAAACAATCGTCATCAACTTCAATCTTCCCTTGCCCGCAACACATCAAACTTCCACTTCCAGAAACTCTGCTTGAAAAGCCCATCCACATAAATCCGTTGCTTCTCATCAGTTTCATCAACATCCCAATCAACCTACATTAATGCCAATAACAATAAATTAGTAATTTAAAAAAAATATTACGTTTTAACAAAAATAATTGTTCATTATTTACCATAAACTTACCGATAACTCTCCTAATATGGACTTCTTCATCTCCTCAAGGACCTTTTTCCAAGACATAAACTCGGTGGAACAATCCCTCTGCACCAAATTCCCGATGTCATAATTAAATTCGGCGTATGCCTCAACCAAATTTTTCCCCAAAGTACGGCACTTGCTTCCGTCAGTACCTCTCTAATCGCACTACAACTTTCTTTTTGCCAGAACCTTCTCCATAATCGGCCATTCTTTTTTAAACAAAACTTTTTTGAAAATTACGACTCTGAAACTGTGTTTATAAAACACTGGAACAACTTTGCGTGACAAACTCGCGCAAAATGTGTCATAAATGCGCAATAAATTGGAAGCTTTAAACGTAGTCAGACTGTGCCTTGCGCAACAAACACATGTATTCGTCGCGCAAAGATACCTTGTGCGACGAAATACCTTCGCACAATATATTGAGCGACGAAGTTTTTGTCGCACAATATATTGCGCGACGAACAAGATAAAATAATTGTCATTACAAACGATTTAATACCTTAAATATTTATTCTAAAATTAATTAATACATTATATAAATAATTAATACCTAATATATTATTCTAAAAATAGTTAATACCTTAAATATTTATTCTAAAAATAGTTAATACCTTAAATATTTATTCTACAAATAATTAATGTCTTAATTCATACAATTATTATCAGCATAAGTACGATATTCTTTAAAGATTAAAAACACATATAAACTAAGGATAGCTAGGGTGCTTACATTAGGTCTCAATAAATAAATAAAACCCAACAGGAATTGAAACCAAATTAAGTCCAAATACATAAATTAGAGAGAAAAAAACCTTAAATTTAAAATTGTCATACATAACATAAATTTTAAACTACTATTTGGATGATCCTGCTCCATTCTGCAAGACTTCATAGCGCCGACGATTGTAACCTCCCTCCAACACATCCTCCAGCAATTTCATCAATTGTTCTTTCGGTCATCATCAAAACTATACTTACATTGTTACATATATATGCAAATAATTAATTCCAACATATAACCAAAAATTTCACAAACTTAATTATTGATCCATCAATAATATACTTACTAATAGTTCATCCTTCACAGCCTTCTACACATTCCCCGGCACATCTTTCCAAGAACGTCACTCAGCAGTGGAGCAATTATTCCCCATATGTGACATCCCACATCGCCCAAGGGAGTGATCCTTAAATGTATATTCCATCTCTACTTAGCACGAGGCCTTTTAGGAGCTCACTGGCTTCGAGTTCCGTAGGAACTCCAAAGTTAAGCGAGAAAGGGGCTAGAGCACTCCCATGATGGGTAACCCACTGGGAAATTGCTCGTGAGTTCCTAGAAACAAAACCGTGAGGGCGTGGTCGAGGCCCAAAGCGGACAATATCGTGTTACGGTGGTGGAGCAGGCCCGGGAAGTGATCCGCCCCAGGCCAGGATGTGACAATTGGTATCAGAGCCTATCCCTGGCCGGAAGTGTGCTGACGAGGACATCGGGCCCCTAAGGGGGGTGGATTGTGACATCCCACATTGGCCAAGGGAGTGATCCTTAAATGTATATTCCATCTCTACTTAGCAAGAGGCCTTTTGGGAGCTCACTGGCTTTGAGTTCCGTAGGAACTCCGAAGTTAAGCAAGAAAGGGGCTAAAGCACTCCCACGATGGGTGACCTACTGGAAAGTTGCTTGTGAGTTCCCAAAAACAAAACCGTGAGGGCGTGGTCGGGGCCTAAAGCGGACAATATCGTGCTACGGTGGTGGAGCAGGCCCCGGAAGTGATTCGCCCCGAGCCGGGATGTGACACCATAGCTACAACACTCACATGAGCAAACTCAAAATGCTCTCTCATATCATGTGGGTGGGCGTCGCGCACATTCTCATTGTTGTTTTTATCCACCATCTCAACACGAACAAAATTGTGAAGAATAAGGTGAACAGAATTGTGAAGAATAAGGACAGTCGAAGCGCCTATTTATAGCAAAGTTAGGATCTTTGCGAGATGAAAGCTTTATCGCGCAAACATTTGTATTAAATGTCCTCTGATTTACCGGATTCACCTGCATTGGATGATCAAAACTGATTGGAACTTGCACGACGAACCATTTGTCCCGCAAAGGTCCCCTTTCGTCGTGCAAGTTTTTCACGCCAAATTAAATTACGCACCATTATCCACACCAGCCAATCTCCACGCCAATAAGCCCAAAAGGACGGCACTGAATGAGGGGTTCAAGACGGCTTCCACATCACAATCCAAGAAGACAAAGAAAGTGAAGCCGCTGAGGAAGATGTCACCGCTGCACCACCACAGCTTGAAGATGGGGGGCAAGCCATGGTTGATGAGCTTAAGGAGCTCAACTTAGGAACGAAAGAAGAGCCCAGGCCTATCTTCGTAAGTGCGCTGCTAAGTGCGGACGAGATAGAAGAGTACTATCAGCTACTATTAGAGTACAAAGACGTCTTTGCCTGGACATATAAGGAAATGCCTGGCCTTGACCCTATTATCGATGTGCATCGTCTTGCGGTCAAGCCCGTAATGCGACCGATAAAGCAAACTCAAAGGCGCTATCGATCTGAGCTCATCCCACATATTGAGGTTAAGATTGACAAGTTAATTGAAACAGGCTTCATTCGAGAGGTGCAATACCCCAAGTGGATCTCTAACATCGTTATCGTCCTTAATAAATCTGGACAAATACGTGTTTGTGTGGACTTCCGAGACCTCAACGATGCTTGCCCAAAAGACGATTTTCCCTTGCCAATCATCGAAATCATGGTGGACGCAACCACTGGCCACAAGGCACTGTCATTCATGGATGGCTCATCTGGATACAATCAAATTCGCATGGCTCCCGAAGATGAGGAACTAACAGCCTTTCGCACTTTGAAAGGTATATACTGCTACAAGGTGATGCCATTTGGTCTAAAGAATGCTGAAGCTACATACCAACGTGCAATGCAAAAAATCTTCGATCACATGCTACACAAAAATGTAGAATGTTACGTAGACGATGTGGTGGTTAAGACAAAAAAACGATCAGACCACTTGAAGGATTTGTGAATGGTGTTCAAAAGGCTGCAAAAATACAACCTCAAGATGAACCCGATGAAATGTGCATTTGGCGTCACCCCTGGAAAGTTCCTCGGCTTCATTGTTAAGCACCGTGGCATCGAAGTAGACCAATCAAATATCAAAGCCATCCAAAGCATGCCTGAGCCAAGAAATTTACACGAACTGAAAAGTCTGCAAGGATGACTCGCTTTGATTAGACGATTCATATCCAATCTAGCAAGACGTTGTCAACTGTTTAGCCAACTCATGAAGAAGGATGTTCCATTTGTAAGGGACAAAGCATGTCGCAATGCCTTTGAAAGCATAAAAAGGTATTTGTCAAGTCCACCTGTCTTTGGGGGCACCTGTGCCCGGGAAGCCGCTCATATTGTATATTGCCGCTCAAGAAAGTTCAGTAAGAGCACTCTTAGCACAAGAAAATGAATCCCAGAAAGAATGAGCGTTTTACTACCTCTGTCGAACTCTCACATGTGTCGAGTTGAACTATTCCTCGATAGAAAAGATGTGCCTTGCCTTGGTATTCGCCATTCAGAAGCTCAGACATTACATGCATGCTTACACCATCCACTTGGTTGCTAAAGTTGACCCGGTCAAATACGTCATGTCCAAACTAGTTTTGACAAGGCGACTAGCTAAATAGGCATTGCTTCTCAATCAACACGAGATCATCTACGTTCCAGCTAAAGCCGTCAAAGGACAAGCACTTGCAGACTTCCTTGCCGATCATCCGATCACAGCCGATTGGAAAATCTCAGACGACTTGCCTAATGAGGAGGTGTTTTACATTGACATCTTCCCAACATGGACGATGTTCTTCGACGGATCCGCACGAGCAGATGGTGCGAGGGCAGGAGTAATATTCATGTCACCGCAAAGGCAAATACTGCCTTATTCCTTCCAACTAAGCGAACTATACTCCAACAACGTCGCTCAGTACCAACCACTGATCCTCGGCCTCCAAATGGCAATCAACATGGCAATCACAGCCCTTGAGGTATATGGTGACTCCAAGCTCATAATCAATCAACTCTTGACCGAGTGAGAGGTAAGGAAAGATGATCTTATCCCATACTTCCGGCTGGGAACTCAGCTGCTACAAAGGTTCGAGATAGTGACGCTAGAACATGTGCCAAGAAAAGAAAATCAAATGGCAGATGCTTTTGCCAACCTAGCCTCGAGTATGACACTAGGAGAATGAGAAGTCGCAGACATGCCAGTTTGCCAAAGATGGGTGATCCCAATTGCCACTGAAATACTACTAAATGACACAAACGTCATCTCAGTACTTCTAGTCGACACTGCAGAATGGAGACAGTCGTTGATCGACTACTTAGAGCAAGGAAGGCTTCCAGACGATCCCAGACACCGCTCTGAAATATGTCGACGAGCACATCGCTTCCTCTACTATAAGGGAACACTTTACCGACGCTCTTTTGAAGGAGTACTTCTGAGATGCCTAGGTGAAGAAGAAACCAGTAAAGCCATGGAAGAAGCACATTCAGGTATATGTGGGGCACATCAGTCGGGGCCAAAGTACATTTCCAGCTTAAAAGAATGGGTTACTATTGGCCAAGCATGGTGAGGGATTGCATGGAATACGCCAAAGAAGTGCCAAGCCTGCCAATTCCATGCCAACTTCATACATCAACCGCCTAAACCATTACACCCTACGGTTGCTTCATGACCGTTCGACGCATAGGGATTGGACGTCGTGGGACCGATTGCACCAAAGTCATCTGCGGGAGAAGCTTACATCCTAGCTGCAACAGATTACTTCTCCAAGTGGGCTGAAGCCATACCCCTAAGGGAATTCAAGAAAGAAACTGTCGTCCGTTTTATCAATGAGCATATCATCCACTGATATGGTGTGCCTCACTACATCATTACTGACAATGGAAAGCAGTTCTCTAACTGACTCATGGACGAACTCTGTGAGAAATACAAGTTCAAGCATCAGCATAAGTCTTCCATGTATCATGCCCCAGCCAATGGTCTCGTAAAAGCATTCAACAAAACTCTATGCAACCTTTTAAGAAAAGTCGTTGGTAGGAGCAAGAAAGACTGGCATGAGAGAATGAGCGAAGCACTTTGGGCATACAGGACGACGCACTGGACACCTACTCAAGCTACACCATATTCGCTCGTGTATGGCGTAGATGTGGTTTTGCCGTTGAAAAGCCAGATTCCCTCGCTGAGGATGGCTATACAAGAAGGACTGACTGACGAAAAGAATGCAAAGTTACGTCTTCAAGACTTAGAAGCGCTAGATGATAAGAGGCTCGAAGCTCAACAGCATCTGGAGTGTTATCAAGCACGATTGTCCAAGGCCTTCAACAAGAAAGTTCGCCCAAGGTCATTTCAAGTAGGGGATCTTGTCCTGGCATTACGTAAGCCTATCATCACGACGCACAAGACGAGAAGCAAATTCACCTCAAAGTGGGATGGACTTTACGTAGTACAAGAAGTCTACACAAACGGTGCTTACAAGATCGTGGAAGAAAATGGCTTGAGGATTGGCCTCATAAACGGCAAGTTCTTGAAGCGGTACTACACTTGAGAAGGAACCACGCTACTAGCTCACAAGAGCATAAACTGTGTACGGCAAACAAAAAAAAAAAAAAAAAGAATGCATATGTTTTATGTATTTACAAAAAAAAAAAAAAAATAAATAAATGATGCATTTAGTGAAATAAAGTCCATTTTATTTATTTCTCTAAAATTTTACACAAATTTACATTATACATGTAAAAAAAAAAATTCAAATCAAATTTACAGGAGCGACTCTTCAAGGACGGTCACGAGAAGCATCATCACTTGGCGGAGCTGCAGAAAGGCGAGGCACTGGAGTTTGATTATCTGGAGCCTCAACACTTGGTAAAGCTCCAGATGACGAAGGCAAAAGTTGCCTTTGTAATAAAGCCACAAACATCTGATGGTCACTTTAAATTCGACTTTCAGATTCCTGCAGCTGGTCAAGTTTTCTCTTCATGATCGTCGAGCTATTGGCAAGCATGTGCAACTCCCTATTTTCATGCTTAAGCCATTTGATCTCCTGCTTAAAGCTCGCCACCTCAGCCATCATGGATTCAACCTGGCGAGTACGAGCAAGAAGGCGTTGACCCATGTTCGACACAGAGCCCGCGCACTGGACGCTAAAGGCCAATGAGTCTTGGACAGCCAGCTCATCGGACCGCTTGGAAAGCACCTTGTTGTCTATGGGGGTGAGAAGATTTCTAGCCACCACGGTGGCTGTTATATCATTCTTCATCACCGAATCCCCAACCGTAAGAGGACCGTTCAGGGATAAAAAGGATGGGTGCCATACGTTGTCCGGAGAAGACATCACAGCCTCTTCCCCGGCATACAAGTCAAAACGACGGTCAGATGGGCAAGACATTTTTCGAAGGTTTTGAAGAAAAGAAAAGGTCGGACAAATCAAGATCTCAAAGGTACAAGAGGGGAACTTCTGCAAACAACAACTCCCAAGTGTGCGTTGGGAAACAATCGGTGTCTCCATAAAAAGAAGAAGAAACGAGGCCGCCTGCTCAGAAATCGAAGAGCTGTCTGCTCAGAAATCGAAGGGTCATCTGCTCAGAGATCGAATAGTTGCCTGGTCAGAAATCGAAGAGGCGTTTGTTCAGAAATCGAAGAGGCGCTGGTTTAGAAATCGAAGAGGTACCACTTTTTCAAAAGTAGGATTTTCTAATCAATCTGTCAACAGCTCACGTGCAATCTCAACTTTGAGGGAGTCACGGGCCAAAATCAAGGAAGCTCGACACTATCATCCAAACCTCAAAAACTCTGGCGCTTGTTCAAAAATCGAAGAGTTGCTTACCCAGAAATCGAAGAGGAATCACCTCTTCAAAAGCTTGTCGCCACCCTTCACGTGCTGTCTCAGCTTTGCAGAAGTCACGGACGAGTCTAAAAATGCGTGAATCTTACTGTTCTAGTTACCCACTATCGCTGACAAGAGTAAACAAACAGTATCACTATCGGCTACTCAGAAATCCCTATATAGGCCAACCCTCATAATTTATGGTTGCAAAAATACCAAGCTCTTCCCTATCTTCAAGAATGCATTTCCAACAAAGCCTCTCCAAATACCCAGTATTCCTCATCCCCTGGAATACATCTGCAAAATAAGCCACACCAAAGCAAGAGTATCCCATATCATCAGGGTCGAAAGCAAGAGTATCTCATATCATGCTTTCTTATTGTTCTTGTCTTTGTCCTTGTTTTTACCAGTAGGGAAATGAGAAAGAGAGCAATCAGTCGGAACCTGAGATCAAACTTTCGATCTAGAACTGACTTCCTGGAAAACTTCCCTGATTGCTTACCTAACATTGCTCTTGAGTAGTCATCTTCAAACGACTGATGTACTTCCAGAAAAAATGCCGTTTCTGCAAGGGGAACAGATACGGCAAGGAAAAATGATACATTGAAGCATGTAGAGACAAGGATGACAAAACATGTGTCAGGCTGTCCGCTACTTCTTCAAAAGCAAAAGTGTTTCATATCATTAAAATCTGACGTACTCTAGATTTAATGGACTTGTTTTGACCCTCAAATTCTTGAATCAGCTCGCAAAGACCGCTTGCCACGTAAAGCCGCTCATGGTCCCATTTCCTTCAAGATCAAGCCACCAACGACCCTTGAAGGAATCACAAGTTCGATTCAAGATCAAGTGTTCACCACCCTTGAATCAACTTCAACTCCAGATAAATGGGTAAGCTCAGATTTTTAGCAAGTCTAGCAGAAGAAAACCCTCCAACCCAGTTCAAGAATAAACCTGTGGAAAGATACTTCTTCAAAAGCAAAAGTATCTCATATCAGCAGAGTCGAAGGCAAAGATATCTTATGGCACGATTTTCCTTTACCCTTGCCCTTGCCTGCGGGACAAGAAGAAATAGAGCGATCGATCGACACTTGGAAAGATTGAATAGAGAAACAGACCAACACCTCTACCTCGTGCCTGCCTGCCATGCAAAAGAAACAAAGCAGAGAATAATGCAGCATGGGCCGTACAACTGCACGTGTTGATTCATCCTCAACTAAATCGAAGATCGCTTGCCATATGAAGCCGTTCGTGGTTCGACAACCTTCAAGATTAAGCCTTGATGGCCCTTGGAGAAATCAAGACCCAATTCAAGATCAAGCGTCTAACACCCTTGAATCAACCTTCAAGATCAAGCCTCAACGGCCCTTGAAGAAATTACAATCCTGATTCAAGATCAAGTGTCCATCACCCTTGGATCAAAACAAGATCAAGATGAAGTCTGTGGAAAGTCAACAAGAACAACAAATACACGTGTCGATTTGTCCCAGCAAAGTTGAATATAATCTCAGCCCAATTCAAGATCAAGCCTCAACGGTACTTGAAGAAGATCCCAGCCCAATCTAAGATCAAGCCTCAACGGCTCTTGGATCGACGTCTACATTGAGGAAACTTCAAAACCCACCTTCTACACGTGACAAACACATGTACGCAGCGCGCCTTGAAGTGGGGGCATTTGTAGACATCAAAACTTCGGTGAAATAAATGTTGACCAAAGCCTTAAAATTACAACCTCCACTTATTTCACCTCCATCATCCACTTACTTCACCTATAACCTCCACTCATTTTTACCTTCATCATCCACTATCTTCACCTACAACATCAACCCACTTCACCTCCATCATGACACCCACTTCACATACAACATCCACCCACTTCACCTACAACATCCACTCACTTCACCTCCATCATCACACTCATTTCACCTCCATCTCAAAATCTATAAATAGGAAGCCATTCCATTCATTTCATTCACCAATTCACCAACACATTTCTCTACTCCCAAATTGGAAGAGAATTCTCTTGAAGTTCGTTCATCGTTCTTCGTTCTTCGTTCATCGTTCTTCAAGAATCAAGCCCCAAAAGCCCTTGAAGAAACGTTCATCATCAAATCTCTGAAGATCATCCTCATTCATCCTAAGATCAAGCCCCAACGGCCCTTCGGATCAACACAACATTAACAAATCCACACCACTGTTCATCCCAAGAATCAAGCCCCAACGGCCCTTCGGATCAACACAACATCAATGTTCATCATCAAATCCCTGAAGATCATCCTCGTTCATCCTAAGATCAAGCCCCAACGGCCCTTCGGATCAACACAACATTAACAAACCCACACCATTGTTCATCCCAAGAATCAAGACCCAACGGCCCTTCGAATCAACAGAACTCAACGTTCATCATCAAATCCCAGAATATCATCCTCGTTCATCATAAGGTCAAGCCCCAACGGCCCCTTCGGATCAACACAACATCAACAAACCCACACCACTGTTCATCCAAGGATCAAGCCCCAAAGGCCCTTTGGATCAACAACCTATCAACAAATCCATATCTTACAAAGATAGAATCAGAGGATAAATTATAAAGAGATGGTAAACCAAAATCATCAAATACAAATATATTTTGTACACGTGTTCTTTTTGTTTTTCAGAAAATTTTCGTGTTTACAGAAATCAATGTGTATATTATATATAAACAACAATGAATACATTTAGATTAAAAAATAAATAGATTTTACATTAAAAAATGGATGCATTTTACATATAACAAGTAGTACACTTTTTAAGAAATATGGGTACATTATAAATAAATTATGGGTACAAACAAAAGGTGAAAAAAATAATGAGTACAAACAAAAATTTTAAAAATATGGGAACAAAATATTAATATATGGGTACAAATTAAAACTATAAAGAAAATTGGTACAAATTAAAAAAGGGGTTGCAAATTAAAAATGGGCACAAACTTAAATACAAATATATCAAATGTGACGTTTCTAACACTAAATGAATATATTTAAAAATAAAATTTAGTTATTTTGACATGTAAATATTTTATTATTGAAATAAGAATGTTCATTAAAACCTAAGAACTTTGATCAAAAGTTGAAAATGAAAAAAGTTTTAATCAATGAAGTAGAAAAAAAAATGAAACCTAATTTCTCCTTTTGATATAAACTTAGCATCACAACCCACCTTCCCCACAATCGGCCATAAGGCTAAAGTTGGGTCTTTTGTTAAATTAAGTCATTTAAATGGCTTAAGTTAATTCTATTGGATTGGACTTAAGAGCAAGTCCACCCCTAAGACTGGGTGCCAGCACCCAGCCCATTTATCCACTCAAGTGAATAGTAACATACTCCAATGAACAGTAATAGGCCACTGCGTCTCCACCCCTAAAAAAATGCGCTCGCACCCAGCCCATTTAGAATATTTTTAAATTTTTTGTAAAAGAATAAAAAAATAAAATAATTTTAATTTCAGATAGGATTTTTGTGACATCCCACATCGCCCAGGGGAGTAATCCTTAAATGTATATTCCCATCCCTACCTAGCACGAGGCCTTTTGGGAGCTCACTGGCTTCGGGTTCTATCGGAACTCCGAAGTTAAGCGAGAAAGGGGGCTAGAGCACTCCCATGATGGGTGACCCACTGGGAAGTTGCTCGTGAGTTCCCAGAAACAAAACCGTGAGGGCGTGGTCGGGGCCCAAAGCGGAGAATATCGTGCTACGGTGGTGGAGCAAGCCCGGGAGGTGACTGGGCCCGGGCTGGGATGTGACAATTGGTATCAGAGCCTAACCCTGGCCGCGTGTGTGCCGACAAGGACGTCGGGCCCCTAAGGGGGGTGGATTGTGACATCCCACATCGCCCAGGGGAGTGATCCTTAAATGTATATTCCCATCCCTACCTAGCACGAGGCCTTTTGGGAGCTCACTGGCTTCGGGTTCTATCGGAACTCCGAAGTTAAGCGAGAAAATGGGCTAGAGCACTCCCATGATGGGTGACCCACTGGGAAGTTGCTCGTGAGTTCCTAGAAACAAAACCATGAGGGCGTGGTCGGGGCCCAAAGCGGACAATATCGTGCTACGGTGGTGGAGCAAGCCCGGGAGGTGACTGCGCCCGGGCTGGGATGTGACAATTTTTAACGAATCTCGTCACGCCACGTGTCATTATCCGAATGTACTATTTTGTGAATAGATTTCCGCTAAGATTTTCAACCAATTCCGACCCGCCACGTGTCACGTCCGGTTTACAATAATTTAGCCAAGATTTCGATAAGATTTTTGAACAACCTCGTAATGACACGTGTCATTATCCGAAACGTACTATTTTGTGGATAGATTTTCGATAAGATTTCCAACCAATCCCGATGCGCCACATACTTCCGGATTACAATAATTTAGCCAAGATTTCGATAAGATTTTCAACCAATCACGTAGTGCCACGTGTCACATCCGGATTACAATAATTTAGTCAAGATTTCGATTGGATTTTCAACCAATCACGTAGTGCCACGTGGCATTGTCGAGAACCTCATCCTTGCTTTTTTTCGTCCATATAAACCCTACATCTCTACATCCATCCTCACACCAAGCTCAATCCTTCTTTTTAGCTCAGAATCATTGTTCATCGTTTTCAAATCTTGAGTTCTTATTACAATGTCTTCTTTAAGAAGAGTGTATAAACAGTTGCAGGAGCAACAGAAAAGGTTGTTGGCACAACAGGCAGAATTGGCCAATCTCGAGGAAGATGGAGGTGGAGATGAAGCTTTCTTCATGGAGGAAGATGAGGATGATCACCATAGAAGGCAGAGGGCTTCACATTCCTGCCGTGTCATGGAAGCCGTGGGGCAGATAGCTAAACCCAGACGTGCTGCAAACCTCGATAGAAAAAGGGAAAGACGAGGTAAAGATCTCTTAGAAGATTATTTTATTCCCAACAGCATATTCCCTGATCATATTTTTAGACGTCGTTTTACAATGCAACGAGGTTTGTTCGACAAAATCATGAGTGCTATTTGCAACCATGATCTATACTTTGTGCAAAAAGAGGATGCTTTTCATGTTCTAGGTCTTCTTCCCGAGCAAAAAATTACGGCTGCCTTGCGAATGCTTGCATATGGAGCATCTGCAAATCAAGTGGATGAAATCGCGAGGATGGGAAGAACAACTGTTATGGAGTCCCTGATGCGCTTTTGCTCTGCAATTGAAGCCCTCTACACCAATGAGTACCTTCGGACACCCACGCCAAGGGACATGTGAAGGATTTTGAGGAAGGGAGAGATGCGAGGCTTCCCTGGCATGATTGGAAGCATTGACTGCATGCATTGGACTTGGAAAAAATGTCCAAGTGTGTGGCAAGAAGCTTATGGCGACAGAAAAGGAGCCAAAAGCATCATTTTGGAAGCGGTGGCTTCATTTGATACCTAGATTTGGCATGATTTTTTTGGTGTTCCTGGAGCTCAGAATGACCTAAATGTCCTTGCCCAATCCCTAGTGTTCGACGACTTGCTGCTAGGAAAATCGCCAAAAAGCACATATTGGGTTAATGGTACCGAATACGAGGGATCATACTACCTTGCAGATGGCATTTACCCAAGGTGGGATACATTTGTCAAAACAGTGCCGCATCCACATACTAAAAAAGAAAAACACTTTGCAAAATGTCAAGAAGGGTGTAGGAAGGATGTCATGCGTTGTTCTGGTATCTTGCAAGCTCGTTGGGCGATTGTTAGGGCTGCAGCTAGAATGTTTGATGTCGAGGCTCTTCGATCCATCATGATGACTGGTATCATTCTCCACAACATGATTGTTGAAGATGAATATGATTATGATGCCGTCGATGAATATGAGCCGGATCCGATCAACAATTCACAAACACGTATCTACTGTGCTCATGACAATACCAAAGATCCCGTGCAACACGAGCCGTTGGAACAGGATGGACGTTACAATGAATTGATCGTTCAGCAGTACACTCACTTGCAAGAGCCATACTGGCACGTAACCCATCAGAATGACTTGATTGAGCACCAGTGGGGATTGCAAGAAGGTGAAGAAAATTAAAATGAGGCTTGTGGTTGAAGAATAAAGTGTATTTTTTTTTTAAGTTTATGTAATTCTATGTAGTGTGTTTTGTTTTAAAGTTTATGTAATTCTATTTAGTGTATTTGTTTTAAAGTTTATGTAATTCTATGTAGTGTGTTTTGTTTTTAAGTTTATGTAATTCTATGTAGTGTCTTTTTTTTTAATGTAATTCTATGTAGTGCATTTTTTTTTTTGAAGTTTATGTAATTCTATGTAGTGTGTTTTGTTTTTAAGTTTATTTGGTGAGTTTATGTAATCTTATTTGGTGAGTTTATGTAATCTTATTTCATGTGTTTAACTAAAGTACAAAAATAAATAAATTATCACATTGAAATTGCATAATAAATTAAATATAAATAAATAAAGTTCTGACAATAAATAAGAAATTAAATAAAGTTCAAAAGAAAAAAATAAAAAACATAAAAATTACATAAGAATTTAAATAAAGTACTACAAATAAATACGAAATTATATAAAGTCATTGGAGCTAGGATATGTGGTGCTAGGATCTTGGTTGCTATGATTTGTGTAGCTAGAACCCCCTTGACTTGTTTCTGCATCTCTTGTACGCCTCCTTCGCATGACATCTTTTTTTTCTGAGCTCCAAAAATATTTTGAATTCGGAGACAGTCCTATTAGAGACTTGCTCATAATGTCACGATCTACTTGAGTCATCCTTTCTTCTCTAAGCATTTCATTTTCTCGCTGAAGTGCTTCTCTAACCAGCTCGTTCTCTCGATTAACTATTTCTCTTTGTCTTTCAGCCGCCGCATCACGAGCCTCAGTAGCTGCTAGTAGTGCTGCCATTGCAACATTTTTCTCCTCATCTCTAGCCTTTTCCCGTGCCATGGTAAGTTCACCTTGGCGAGCAAGTTCCTCCATATATTTAGTGTAGTCATTTTTGGAAGAACTACCTTTTTTCTTTGATGCCTTTTTACCTTGAGGCCTGAGGGAATGACGAGTCGGTTGGGTCTCGGGCACTTGTTCTGGCGTCCCTTCCGTGTCTTCAAATGTGTTGGCTTCTTGTTCGGCCGTGTCTGGTTCTGGCGAACTATGTAGACCCACGCTGTGCATGACAACTTATGGACCGATTGAGACAATTTTGTATCCAGGGCAATCTTTGACAATTTCCCAACATTCTCATTTGTTGAATGATGTGTTATGGTTCTTTGAATTGTAGAATGCTTGAGCTTGTAGTGTCTATAAAAATGTGGGATAAGATAGTGTTAAAAAATGCGGGTGTAACACAAATTAAATAAATTAAAATATTGATGCGGGTGAAATGCATATAAATTACATAAAAATGACATAACAAATTAAATAAAAATTACATAAGAAATTACATACAAATTGCATAAGAAATTAAATAAAAATATTGTTACCTGATCCGCTAAACTCGTCCCACTACGCAGGTTACCGGAAGCAAGAGAGATGCCGTTTTTCCAACAAGTAAATGATGCGTTGAGTTTTTTCCAACGACCTTGAAGACCTTGACTAGTTCTGGAGTCTTTTCCATGTACATCGCAAAACGCTTTCGTAATTTTACTCCACATTTCTCGCTTATCCATCTCATTACCCGTAAGTGGGTCATGAGTAGTGCGAACCCAACTTTCACACAACGTAAGATCTTCAATGAGCTTCCACGAAGACATTTTTTTCTCTCTTAAAGTGTAGAAAATATTGAAATGTAGAAAGTATAGAAAGTGTAGAAATATTGAAATGTGGTGTAAAGTGGAAGATGAGGGTTAGGTATTTATAGAAAAAAATATTTAAATTTTTCTGTATTTTTTATAATTTTAAATTAATTTTAATGTGCTTAATTAATCTGGACCGTTGGATTTGAAAAATATTCAAATCCAACAGACAAGATCATGCCACGTGGCCAACGGTCAGAAATCTGACCATTGGGCCTTTTTATTTTTTTTTGAGGAAAAAACGTGGACCGTTGATCTTTGATCGAACAGTCCATTTTAAAAGTGAAATTTTAAATTTTTTACCGTTGGAAATCCAACGGCAGAGAAGAGGGCCACGTAGCTCCATCCCAGGCGAACGCAAGTGGCCTGACAAGCCGCCCCCACCGCCTGCACCGTTGTCGCCTACTCGCCCCCAGTCGCGCGTATGCTGCACGCGCCAGGCAAACTCCCCGGCTTCTTGGTCTGTCCATTTTGGGCTGGCCCAGAGACCAGCACGGACTAGGTGCCAGACAAGTTGAAGGGGTGGACTGGATTGACAGGGTGCTGGTCTTGTTTTTGGACTGGGTGCTGGGCTAAATGCCCGCCGGTGGACTTGCTCTAACAACCCCAGTCAAACCCGAACCATTTTGAAGCCGAACCACTCTATTTATCCTTTATAATAATTAATTAAAGTCTGAATTATGTATTTCCCTTTTCGTATGCATCATTTTCTAATTTGTTAACACAAGAATAGAGTGTGTGATGAATTAGGTCTAATCAACATGCTGTGAAAAAGATTCAGAATCCTTTGATTATTTTAACGGATTGAGTGACTCCTAGATTTATTTCATAGTGAACAAGTTGATATACAATTACAAAAGAGAATCTATTCCGTTGTATTTATTATGTAGTCTGATCCTTCTCTAATACAATGGTTATAATCACTTTAAATAGACCAATATCATGTCACTTGCCTAAGAGATATTTTTCAGGATTACATAATGAGGTCACTCTGGCCAAACACTTCGGAATCATTCACTTGAGCATTTGCCTCCCAGTTCGGAGGTTAGTGATCTCTTGTTCATTGTTGAGTATTCGTTTGTCTCCATAATATCTCAATCAATTGCAATGATATGTCTTGGTTATACCCTAATTAGAGCACAACATTTAACAAATGCAAAGATGAATCTAAGGATTAATGCCACACTATGCTTTAAAAGATTTTACTAACATGAATATATGTGTAACAAACATATATATAAGATCTTCTTCTGTCAATCGCATCCAGTAAACTCAATCTCTATTGAACACTATATATCTACATTAGTGTCACTACACAATGATAATGAAACACACCATCATATGTCAGATAAATACCAGTCTTTAGCAGGTGGTTAATGCTCAATTGAAAACCAATGACTGTGAACATTTTAGAATATCATTATTAGGTTGTTGGTTCATCAGTCCGTCCCATAGATTGCATTCCGATTACTGCTTATTCTTTTGGACTAATTGTTATATTAGTAATATGAACAATTACTTTTCCCGATAATTATATTATAGCTGAATACTATGAGATAAAATACATAAACTAGTTACAACTTAATTGGCTTTACGGGCTATGTATAACACAATTCAATACTACGAGAGAGTCTAATAGAATAATCTTTCAGTATGATTCCCACTTTAACAATAGTCATCACAAGAGATCTTATTTCATTTAACCTAACTTTTGACTCATGATTTTTATCCATTGTAGCAAATAAATAAACTTCCTAAAAGTCAAAATATGAATATGATTAGATACATTATTCCAAATTTTTTGGGGCATTAACCTTCCTTCTTTTTTTTCGGTCAATTGTGCATTAACCTTCATGTCAAACAGGGCCGGCTTTGAGGGGGTGCGAGGAGTGCAACCGCACAGGGCCTCCGATTTTCTGGGGCCCCCAAATTCTAAAATTCTTCTTAATATTCTATATAAAAAGAAAGCTGGGAAATAATTCATGGATATTTACCTAGCATGGTTGTCAATCACTGGTACCTTCATGCAGTAGTGCACGAGTTTGACTCCTTACTTTCTCATATTTGTTATTTTTTATTTTTTTTCAGCCATGTTTCTTTCATATAGGGCATGTGCGGGGTAACTACTAACTACTTTGGGATTTTTGAGCTACACTATTTTTTCTATTTTTAAATATTTGTAGTTTAACTTCTTTCATTATACAAGATAATTTTGCTAATAAATTTGTAGTTAGGAATATCATAATAAATTAATAAATCTGATATAATCTTTAAAAGCTCCCATTCCTTATATGATATCATTTAATATAATACGTTTCATAATTAGAATCGTTTATTCTTTTGGTCACCGTTTAAAAGTCATCTATTTTTCATTCTATTTGAAGACTATTGAGTCATCCATATCAAAAAGAAAATTTTAGTACAACTACACCTATATTGTTAGATTAAGTTGGTTTAATTGTTTAAGACATGAATCTCAAAATTTTAACTAATCTAATGGCAATCAACGAGAGAGAGGGAGTGAGAATCATCCTCACTTTAGGGCATGACAAAAAAATGCAATGAAAAAAGTTTCATTATAAGATGCCACTAATATCATAACCAGTATTTCGTTTAACACATAAATTTTTCTTGAGATGAACTCTAGATGATAAGAAGAGCATGAATGATTTTGATTATGGTATTTGTATGATGATATGATAGGTACATAGCCATATCACCATGATTTTTGTATTTGAAAAGTATGGAGATTCTAACCAAAAACATAGAGAATGCAGATAGGTACATGACTACCACATGATTTTTATTTATTTATTTATTTTCTTTTGCATTATATCAATTTACACACAATAAAAAATATATAATATAAAAGAAAATATAGCAACCAAAATTTTAGACCATGCAAGGGCCTCCGTTTGAGTCAAGGGTCTTCGTTTGAGTCTCGCACAGGGCCTCCAAAATCTCAGGACCGGCCTTGATGTCAAACATAAACAAGTTCCATACTTTCCCCTTAAAAAATACAATAAATTAATTTGAAAGCAAATCAAAGCAATGAAAGAAAAACGCATCTCTCTCTAAATCGGATCCACATAACGGTTTTCCTAACGTGTACAGCATAAATGACTTCTAGTGATTGGATCTTCTTTCTTAATATAGACGTTTCTTTCCCAGACCATCTTTAAACATATATATACACACACATATTTTATATATATATATATTCATATCCTGATGTACTTCCAGAAAAGATGCCGCATCTGCAAGGGGAACAGATAAGGCAAGGGAAAATGATACATTGAAGCATGTAGAGACAAGCACGACGAAACATGTGCCGGGTTGTCCGCTACTTCTTCAAAAGCAAAAGTATTTCATATCATCAAGATCTAACGTACTCTGGATTTAATGGACTTGTTTTGACCCTCAAATTCTTGAATCGGCTCGCGAAGATCACTTGCCACATAAAGCCGCTTATGGTCCCATTTCCTTCAAGATCAAGCCACCAACGGCCCTTGAAGGAATCACAATTCCGATTCAAGATCAAGTGTTCACCACCCTTGAATCAACTTCAACTCCAGATAAATGGGTAAGCTCAGACTTTTAGCAAGTCTAGCAGAAGAAAACCCTCCAGCCCAATTCAAGAATAAACCTGTGAAAAGATACTTCTTTAAAAGCAAAAGTATCTCATATCAGCAGAGTCGAAGGCAAAGATATCTTATGGCACGCTTTTCCTTTACCCTTGCTCTTGCCTGCGAGACAAGAAGAAATAGAGCGATCGGTCAGCACTTGGAAAGATTGAATAAAGAAACAGACCAACACCTCTACCTCGTGCCTGCCTGCCATGCAAAAGAAACAAAGCAGAGAATAATGCAGCATGGGCCGTACAACTGCACGTGTTGATTCATCCTTAACTAAATTGAAGATCGCTTGCCATATGAAGCCGCTCGTGGTCCGACAACCTTCAAGATCAAGCCTCGATGGCCCTTGGAGAAATCAAGACCCGATTCAAGATTAAGTGTCTAACACCCTTGAATCAACCTTCAAGATCAAGCCTCAACGGCCCTTGAAGAAATTACAATCCTGATTCAATATCAAGTGTCCATCACCCTTGGATCAAAACTAGTTCAAGATGAAGTCTGTGGAAAGTCAACAAGCACAACAAATACACGTGCCGATTCCTCCTAGCCAAGTTGAATATAATCTCAGCCTAATTCAAGATCAAGCCTCAACGGCACTGGAAGGAGATCCCAGCCCAATCCAAGATCAAGCCTCAACTGCCCTTGGATCGACGTCTACATTGAGGAAACTTCAAAACGCACCTTCCACACGTGACAAGCACATGTACACAGCGCGCCTTGAAGGGGGGGCATTTGTAGACATCAAAATTTCGGTGAAATAAATGTTGACCAAAGCCTTAAAATTACAACCTCCACTTATTTCACCTCCATCATCCACTTACTTCACCTATAACCTCCACTCATTTTTACCTCCATCATCCACTCACTTCACCTACGACATCCACTCACTTCACCTACAACATCCACCCACTTCACCTCCATCATAACACCCACTTCACCTCCATCATCCACTCACTTCACCTACAACATCCACTCACTTCACCTCCATCATCACACCCACTTCACCTCCATCTCAAAATCTATAA
The DNA here is from genome assembly GCA_963580275.1 of Crataegus laevigata. Classification (NCBI taxonomy): domain Eukaryota; kingdom Viridiplantae; phylum Streptophyta; class Magnoliopsida; order Rosales; family Rosaceae; genus Crataegus; species Crataegus laevigata. The sequence goes on from OY756938.1 coordinate 6,268,057, forward strand.
ATAGGAAGCCATTCCATTCATTTCATTCACCAATTCACCAACACATTTCTCTACTCCCAAATTGGAAGAGAATTGTCTTGAAGTTTGTTCTTCGTTCTTCGTTCATCGTTCTTCAAGAATCAAGCCCCGAAAGCCCTTGAAGAAACGTTCATCATCAAATCCCTGAAGATCATCCTCGTTCATCCTAAGATCAAGCCCCAACGGCCCTTCGGATCAACACAACATCAAAAAATCCACACCACTGTTCATCCCAAGAATCAAGCCCCAACGGCACCTCGGATCAACACAACATCAACGTTCATTATCAAATCCCTGAAGACCATCCTCGTTCATTCTAAGATCAAGCCCCAACGGCCCTTTGGATCAACACAACATCAACAAACCCACACCGCTGTTCATCCCAAGAATCAAGCCCCAACGGCCCTTCGGATCAACACAACATTAACGTTCATCATCAAATCCTAGAAGATCATCCTCGTTCATCATAAGGTCAAGCCCCAACGGCCCCTTTGGATCAACACAACATCAACAAACCCACACCACTGTTCATCCAAGGATCAAGCCCCAACGGCCCTTTGGATCAACAGCCCATCAACAAATCCATATCTTACGAAGATAGAATCAGAGGATAAATTATAAAGAGATTGTAAACCAAAATCATCAAATACAAATATATTTTGTACACGTGTTCTTGTTGTTTTCAGGAAATTTTCGTGTTTACAGAAATCAATGTGTATATTATATATAAACAACAATGAATACATTTAGATTAAAAAATATATAGATTTTACATTAAAAAATGGATGCAGTTTACATATAACAAGTAGTAAATATGGGTACATTATAAATAAATTATGGGTACAAACAAAAGGTGAAAAAAATTATGAGTACAAACAAAAATTTTAAAAATATGGGAACAAAATATTAATATAGGAGTGTGCTATCCACACACCCCTTTTTACTTCTCACACACCCCTATTACTTTTTGTCCATTAGATCTTCTTCAATTCATCCGATCCGACGACCGAAATTCAAAAATGTGTGAGAGAAGTAAAAATGGGTGTGTGGATATCACACCCCTTAATATATGGGTACAAATTAAAACTATAAAGAAAATTGGTACAAATTAAAAAAGGGGTTGCAAATTAAAAATGGGCACAAACTAAAAATAAAAATACATGATACAAAGTTTAGTCATAAATACAAATATATCAAATGTGACGTTTCTAACACTAAATGAATATATTTAAAAATAAAATTTAGTTATTTTGACATGTAAATATTTTATTATTGAAATAAGAATGTTCATTAAAACCTAAGAACTTTGATCAAAAGTTGAAAATGAAAAAAGTTTTAATCAATGAAGTATAGAAAAAAAAAATGAAACCTAATTTCTCCTTTTGATATAAACTTAGCATCACAAACCACCTTCCCCACAATCGGCCATAAGGCTAAAGTTGGGTCTTTTGTTAAATTAAGTCATTTAAATGGCTTAAGTTAATTCTATTGGATTGGATTTAACAACCCCAGTCAAACCCGAACCATTTTGAAGCCGAACCACTCTATTTATCCTTTATAATAATTAATTAAAGTCTGAATTATGTATTTCCCTTTTCGTATGCATCATTTTCTAATCTTTTAACCCAAGAATAGAGTGTGTGATGAATTAGGTCTAATCAACATGCTGTGAAAAAGATTCAGAATCCTTTGATTATTTTAACGGATTGAGTGACTCCTAGATTTATTTCATAGTGAACAAGTTGATATACAATTACAAAAGAGAATCTATTCCGTTGTATTTATTATGTAGTCTGATCCTTCTCTAATACAATGGTTATAATCACTTTAAATAGACCAATATCATGTCACTTGCCTAAGAGATATTTTTCAGGATTACATAATGAGGTCACTCTGGCCAAACACTTCGGAATCATTCACTTGAGCATTTGCCTCCCAGTTCGGAGGTTAGTGATCTCTTGTTCATTGTTGAGTATTCGTTTGTCTCCATAAATATCTCAATCAATTGCAATGATATGTTGATATGTCTTGGTTATACCCTAATTAGAGCACAACATTTAACAAATGCAAAGATGAATCTAAGGATTAATGCCACACTATGCTTTAAAAGATTTTACTAACATGAATATATGTGTAACAAACATATATATAAGATCTTCTTCTGTCAATCGCATCCAGTAAACTCAATCTCTATTGAACACTATATATCTACGTTAGTGTCACTACACAATGATAATGAAACACACCATCATATGTCAGATAAATACCAGTCTTTAGCAGGTGGTTAATGCTCAATTGAAAACCAATGACTATGAACATTTTAGAATATCATTATTAGGTTGTTGGTTCATCAGTCCGTCCCATAGATTGCATTCCGATTACTGCTTATTCTTTTGGACTAATTGTTATATTAGTAATATGAACAATTACTTTTCCCGATAATTACATTATAGCTGAAAACTATGAGATAAAATACATAAACTAATTACAACTTAATGGCTTTACCGGCTATGTATAACACAATTCAATACTACGAGAGAGTCTAATAGAATAATCTTTCAGTATGATTCCCACTTTAAAAATAGTCATCACAAGAGATCTTATTTCATTTAACCTAACTTTTGACTCCATGATTTTTATCCATTGTAGCAAATAAATAAACTTCCTAAAAGTCAAAATATGAATATGATTAGATACATTATTCCAAATTTTTGGGGGCATTAACCTGCCTTTCTTTTTTTTCGGTCAATTGTGCATTAACCTTCATGTCAAACATAAACAAGTTCCATACTTTCCCCTTAAAAAATACAATAAATTAATTTGAAAGCAAATCAAAGCAACGAAAGAAAAACGCATCTCTCTCTAAATCGGATCCACATAACGGTTTTCCTAACATGTACAGCATAAATGACTTCTAGTGATTGGATCTTCTTTCTTAATATAGACGTTTCTTTCCCAGACCATCTTTAAACATATATATACACACACATATTTTATATATATTAAGAATTTTTATGAGTGTATGAGTAGGAGAGGGTTTGTATACTTTTTCCACCAACGACTAGTTAGTGCATGCTCGTCTGGTTCACCAAACATAAAGAGTGGAACGAGGCGACAAAGTAAAGAAATCACAAGGGAATATATTGTTCACGGAAACTTGGCCACAAATTGACGTCCCGATCACGGGCCGGCGTTTCACGGTTCAAATGTCGACCTTTCATGTCAGATTAGGCTGGGTACTAACCGGCAACGTTTTTTCGGCTTCCAAATCGACACGTCACTGTTTGGCAAAATTGTGCACCATCAGTCTGTTCATCCAAGCCATGAATTTCCTAGCTGCTGCACAAAATAGTACAAGCAGCCTACAGTTGCATATCCGTGATAAAGAGGTGAGTTTATATTTTTTTCAGAATATTGAATTTTGTATATCCTTCTGACTAACGGTGTTGTTACTTTTATTATTATCGTTCATTTGGTAGGTGGTGGTGGAAAATGGGATTCTCCAGATGACGCTATCAAAACCAGGAGGGGTGGTCACCGGACTACAATACAACGGCGTCGACAATTTGCTTGAAGTTCTTAACGAAGCTCCTAATAGAGGGTATGGCGGTCTCTTGCTACAAATATATGGTCTTTCTTGCATTAGTGATTTCGTACATTTTTTTTTATTAGGGATTTTTCAAATAAAAAAATTAATTTAAATATACTACAGTTTTTTTTTTTTTAAATTTATTTTTATGAATATGCATTTGTAACTTTCTTCATTCAATGAATGAAATGTCGTAATTCAAACAATAATAATTTCTTGATAGACCATGGTATTAATTATTATGTATATTACTTATTCTGTAGGTACTGGGACCTGGTTTGGACCGCACCAGGAATTACAAGAAAGAAAGGAGCATTTGATAGGTACGTTTACTTATTTCTAAAGTATTTATGGTCAGTCAATAAAGCTTAATAATAACAATATCGCTTATAATTTGGAAATGGAAATTATTTCTGGATCTGATTTGCTTGATAATGCATGTATATATGCTATAATATATTACAAAGACTTAGTAATGTATATTACTTATTACCAAAAGTAAATAGAAGAACGTTCAATTTGTCTTGATTATTTATTTGGTCGCTTCGGGGATATCCGATAAAATTAGAACGATCCTGATTATTTATTTGTGTTATGAATTATTTCAAAATATACGATTATTGGCAGGATTGAAGGGACCAATTTTTCAGTTATAGTGGAAACTGAGGACCAGATAGAGCTTTCATTCACCAGAATGTGGGATCCCTCTCTAGAGGGCAAGCTTGTTCCTTTAAACATAGACATAAGGTCAGGTTTTAAAGGGAAGAAAAATAAAATAAAAGGAATAGCTATTGAATTTTTTAATTATTTGATTATTTTGTGACAAAAATAATTTCTATTTTAAGGTTTGTTATGCTTCGCAACTCGTCAGGCTTCTACACTTACGCTATTTATGAACACTTGAAGGAATGGCCTGCTTTCAACTTGACCAACACGAGGACAGTGTTTAAGCTCAGAAAAGATAAGTAAGTTTCACTTTTAATTATAATCAAATAATATATGACTGATCAAAATAAATAAATAAAACATCAAATCGATATGCACACATGAAATTAGCAATGAAATTAGCCAAGTTTGTCTAGAATAGTGTACTCGCTAATCTCTGCCTCTCATGTTTGAATCTTCCTCCTCTAATTTAGACTACTGTATTCACTTGTATCACAAAAACTAAAAATCAAATCCAATCATATATTGGATAATTTGTACTCTTTATTTCACTCTTTTTGTTAACTACAGTGACTTGATTTCTGCCTAAACTTCTAATATAATTGAAATGTATAAGTCTAATAAAGTAAGCGAAATTCTTTCTAAGGGGTAAACATAATTTAAAAGTAGGTGAGTCGATAACTAAGAACTAATTTGATTTGACTAAGAAACAAACATGCCATACGTAGTCTGATCATTTTTCAAAGAACATATCATATATTTTATGAATTTATAAATTGAAGTCTGATCGAAAAGAAGAATGTGCCTTCCCGTGAACAGACCTGAAGATGATTATAGCACCAATATGGAGGCATTAGGTAGTCTCTAGGTCAACATATAATTCACACCCAGTTGGTGGAATTTAGTTAGGTTTGTCATTATTGACAACCACTTAACAAATCATATTGCCCAAGTGTAACCCGTTGATAATTACACGACTCGAAATTTTTATTATTTAAGAGCTCGTTTGGAAAAGCTTTTAGAATTACTGAAAGCGTTTTTTATAAAAGCATTTTTGAAACTAATACTTAACAAAAATCCAAGTGCATCTTGAAAAAAAAATTGAGTGCTTCTTGCACACTAGCTTTTTTACATCCCAAAAACGATTTCTGTCATTCTAAAAGCACTTCCGAACAAACTCTTAGTTAATTAGTTAATGTTCATTTATGCAAAATTCACCTAGCATAAAACTTATTTTATTTCATTATTTTGTTTTCATTTTCTTATTAATCTTTGCGTAGGTTTCATTACATGGCAATATCAGACAAAAGGCAAAGATACATGCCACTTCCAGATGATCGGCTGCAAGGAAGAGGCCAAGCCTTGGCTTATCCAGAGGCAGTCTTACTTGTCAATCCCGTGGAGCCACAGTTCAAGGGAGAAGTATTAATTTCTTCTAAAAAAACCAACTTCCCTAAAAAAACCATTTCTTCTAACAATCATTTTTCCTATTGCCACTTAAAAAACCATTTCTTCTAACAATTTTTTTCTACTTGCTATTTGATTCTTGTTCTCTTACCCATCTGTTGGTCAAGAATTTATAGTCACCCACCCTTAAATTTAATATTAATAGTCAAAATTAAAACATTAAAGCACGTCATATTATTCTCCACTTTTGATATTATACTAAAATAGATAGCCATGCATATAACAGTTACTTATGCAAAAAATCTACCATCAGCAAGGTATATACTTGTACGGGACATTATATTAGTCGATATTGATTGTGTCATAACATACATGTCAAGCTGTTAGACAAAAAAGCATTTCCAATCACATAATTGACAATTCACGGAGATTCTATATCTGTTGGATTTATCGTCTTTCTCTGTTTGACTTAGGGATTTGATTTGGTCTACTTTTGCAGGTGGATGATAAGTATCAATACTCAATTGAGAACAGAGACAATAGGGTTCATGGATGGATATCCACTGAACCACCCGTGGGATTCTGGCAGATTACTCCTAGTCAAGAGTTCAAATCTGGTGGGCCCTTCAAACAATGCCTTACTTCCCATGTTGGGCCAACCACCCTAGCTGTAAGTACGCTTCTTTTTCTTCATTTTTTCTTTTAAAGCAAACCAAACTTCCTGCCTTTTAAATTCATTCCTTCATTTTCTTCAACTATAGCAACATTGTATAATTTTTTTCATATATTATAACATAAATGATGTTATAAATAGTCAAAATGAGAGAACTTTTGTTAGAGATTGAAGTGGAATGAGAGTGTTGTATATTGTGTTACGGTCATACAACACATGCCGCTTTACTATGTGGACCATCCAGAATTAATAATACAACACTACTTCTTGACCCCTAGTTTATAAAACGTGGAAAAATCTTACAGAAGAAAAAAGTTGCACCTTTATTTGGATCATTGAGATAGTGTTGAATGCGTTTATGTTGATTCGTTGAAACCTTAATAAGAAAACCTCAAATGAAAAAATCTTAGTCGAAGTAATAAAAGTACGACATGCATATGTCTTGGATGCTCTCCCTATGAGTATCTCTCCTTGATTTTCGCATTCTTATTACATATTTAACATGTTAGATTGTCTAATTAATTGACAAAGAAACACTTCAGAAGAAAGAAGAAAACATCATTCCTCACAACTCTATTGGCAATACTGATCATCTGTTTGTCATGGAATCATCAGATATTTCATAGCACCCATTACTCCGGAGCGGAGTTGATAATAGAATTTAAGCCCAGTGAGCCATGGAAGAAAGTTCTTGGCCCCATTTTTATCTATCTTAATTCTTTGGTGACGGAAGATGACCCACTTCAGCAGCTATGGGAGGACGCTAAGCAGCAGGTTAATATCGCAAGAAAAGCAAATTAAGTATTTATATTTTTTTTTTTTTTTTGTAATCCTAAAAAACATTAATGGATTGAACTGTGAATTTACAACACTTTTCAGATGGAAACTGAGGTTCAAAGCTGGCCATACGACTTTCCAAGTTCGGAAGACTTTCTATCACCAGATCAACGGGGTAATGTTACCGGCAGATTACTAGTACACGACGGGTAATTGACTGTTGCATATTAGCCTTATTGATCACCATTTATTTTTTCAGGGAGTCTGTCTCTAATTAAGGAAAATTTAACTGAACTTCAATATATTTGTGTAGGTATATCAGTACTGAAGACATGTTCGGAAATGGTACAATGGTAGGGTTGGCAGCTCCAGGAGATGTTGGATCATGGCAACTAGAATGCAAGGTATACATTTAATTCTCAAATTTCCATACGATACTAACACCTTGAGATATATGTTGATATTCAGTGTCCCCTAATTCCAAGATATATAACATTTTGTCTGTCTGATATAGCAATCCCAGCAATGATATTTTGCTTACAGGGTTACCAATTTTGGACCAAAGCAGACGATAAAGGCTACTTCTCTATAACTGGAATACGTCCAGGGATCTATAATGTTTATGCATGGGTTCCTGGTTTTATTGGTGACTATCGACATGATGCTGAAGTAACTATAACTCCAGGTCTTGTTTTACTCTATTGTTTTATTTCTATTGACCAATAATAATGTTTTTGTTTTTTGTAATATCTTTTAACGATGGAGAACTGAATTTCAATTGAGTAAACTGGTTTTTTCATTGCATAATATATAGATCCGTCCAATTCTACTATATATTCTACACATTTTCAGTTTTCACATGATTAGGTTAACTCTTGTAGTTATATCATCGTATACGCACGAATAAAAATATGTACGTCCTTCGTGAGTTGGGTTTCGAATGTCGTGAGATAATTCGGTTCCTATCTACAGTTGGTGTATTGATCATGGTTTTAGAAATTCATTATATATGGTATCTAAAATGTAAATACAGCTGCAGGTTGTAATGTTGATGTGGGTACACTTGTATATGAACCTCCAAGAAGTGGCCCAACTTTATGGGAAATAGGCATCCCAGACCGAACTGCAGCAGAATTTTATATCCCTGATCCTAATCCAAACTACATTAACAAACTCTACGTCAATCACACTGATAGGTTTGCATCTTCTTGCAAATCATTTTCTTCTCTAACCTAAATTTTCTAGCTAGTTTTAATCATAAGCTGGCTATATTATGAACTTCAGATGTCTCCGTGGTACTTGACAGGTTTAGGCAATATGGATTATGGGAAAGATATGCAGAACTGTATCCTTACAATGATTTGGTTTACACAGTGGGTGTTAGCGAATATCGAAAAGATTTTTACTTTGCTCAGCTTACTAGGTAATTAGTTTATTAGTTTACTCACCAATTATGTATATGTCGCGGCATTCCGGCATGTTATTATGTTATTAGAGAGTTTAATGTGTTCTTCCTGCAGGAAGACAGGTAATAATAACACATACCAAGGATCAACATGGCAGATTAGGTTCACACTTGACACTGTGGGCAAGAACAAAACCTACACATTACGAATAGCACTGGCAACGGCACATGTTTCTGAATTACAGGTATTACTTCTTCACTCTTACAACTTCATAACCATTAACAGAAATGCGATTATACTTTTACTGAGAAAATTTTGTTTGATTATCTCATCGTCAAGGTTCGGATCAACGACCTGGAAGCGAGCAATCCTCTATTTTCTACAGGACAAATGGGAGACGACAATACGATAGCGAGGCATGGAATTCATGGGCTGTATAGGTTGTGCCGTGTCGACATTCCAGGTGCTCAGCTGCTGGAAGGGAACAATACCATTTTTCTAACTCGAGCATTGAGCGTGAGTCCTTTCCAAGGAATTATGTACGACTATATTCGTTTAGAAGGTCCTGCTTCTTCCAACAACGGAAGTCTGGGATCCGGTTCTCAGGAATATAAACAAAAAATATAAATTATTCATTTTCTTGGAACCCTAATATATGTAAATCAAAGTTTCCCTCAAATGTTGGGGACTTGGAGGTTTTTTTTCCTGTGGTTCTTTTTCGTATGCCTTTGTTTTAGTGAGAGGCGACATTTTTCTTGGTAGAAACAAACAAAACAATGCCGTCCACCAGATTGGTGCATAAGATTTGAACTCTCCTGATTGAAGGGTTTGAAAAAGAAAGGCTTCCTGATCCAGCTCTCTGGAGGATCCATTCTCTCTGTCTCTCTGTCTCTCTGCTGTCTTATGGAGGGCGGGGCTAGAGGTGGCAAATCAACCCATTAAGTTGTTAATAGGCGCTCAATAAGACTCATTTAGTTTAATTTTACCTTACACATAACTCATTAGCAACTCAATAGATTGATTTGCCACCGTCACGTGAGGCCATGTACCATGCTGACTAATGCCGTTCACTAGAAGAAGAAAAATAAAGAGAATCCACACAAAACATTAGGAAGAAGTAAAATCTTAACGATTGATAACTACTCCGTCTCTTGTTTGGTAACTATTTTTACTTTTTCATGTAACAAGAAGTGAATAGAATAATTATCAAACGGCTTCTTAGTCTGTAACGCAGTCATGATAAGTTAGCTCGTGAAAATCATTTAATCAAACTTTGAAAAAATTGGAAATGGAAACTGAACATAGGTGGAACATTGTCAAAATATTTCGAGTCTCGGCATGTGCAGTTAACATAGTTTATAAGTTACAGCAATATACCGATGAACCAACGAACGTAAATAAAAAAGCGACAGAATTTCTGGCATGTGCAATTAACATTAAACCTTTTCTCTTCACTTGTGTCTTATTTTTCAACTAAATTATTTGGAAATAATAGATAAAGGATAACAAACACTAAAACAAGAAAAGAAAAGAAACTCATTTACAAAACAAAACCTATACAACTAAAAGCACAGTTCCGATGTCGGACCACTGCAACAAGAAAAACTAAATGCTACGCCATTTTATACAAGATACTTAGCAATCAAAAAAGAGCGGGCGGGCGGGCCGGGAGGAGATCATAAGTACAGGATATCGGGAACTCTCTGTTCATATCTTTACAAACCGAATGTCATTTTGACCAAACGGAGTTCCACAGGCAGGACACTTACGATGACGGATCTCCAGATTTTTCTGAACACAGTAATTGCAAAATAGATGATAGCACTTCACAATTACAACCTGCCAATCAAATAATTAAAACCAACATCACTCAGTTCATCGGAAAATTTAGGAAATGATGACAAATTTGTACATCAAACGCTGGTTAGACAACAGTATAGGCAAATATTTTCTTTACCTCCTTTGGCCTATCAGTACAAACACTGCACTGCAAAATATTCTTGCAGAATTTAATTTCAGTTTGGAGTTTCTGTATTGCAGCCTCTCCAGTTTCAGAACTCATCTCAGCAACCACGCTGTTCAATTCCCCAAGTTCTTCCTCAAGGTTCTTCCTCGAGCTTCTGCACAAGAATCCAACTTGTTAGAGATACATTTATGACCTAGTATTACAACTAATAGCTGCAACCTGCTTAAAGAATTTCCAAACTTGCAAAATCTGATCGAGCGCTCATGAATTCCTGACAAACTCACCTGATGCATGTAATTCTAGTGTACATCTACAATAAGTGAAACCAGAAATAGGATCTTACGTGCCAAAACTGTATCCGCATAAAGTTGTACTAGCTTCCTAGCTTGTATATACAATTGGCTATAGAATAAGAAGTTCCATGAAATCCATTGTAATCAAAACAAACAAAACATTACCTTTCATTGTCTAATTCCACTTGGACATCATCAATATCCTTTTGAATGTGCGTATGTTCCTTCTCAGAAGAAGCAAAGGCAGATTTCAACCACTGCAACTCTTTCTCAGAATCAGCCAATTCCCACTTGGCAGTTTCTACGTCGACTGCAAGGTGCCTATCTTCCTCAGTAGTTTTTATGGCATCTGTCAGGAGAGCCTTCATCTGCAGGATTAAAATACTCAGCTTGATAAAGGTCAACAGATGAAAAAAAAAAAAATTCTGCATAGGAGTCACCATACCTGCTCTTCACCATAGGAAACTCTCATGTTTAGAGATTCTAATGATGTGTTTACTTGTTGAAGTTGTTTCGCTAATGCCTGCTTATCAGAGAGTACATAGCTCTGTGCTTGCTTTGCCTTCACACTCTCCGAAACAAGCTGCACCACCAAAGTCATCGTTTAAAAACCAAGGACAATGAGCCACCATTCCACCGCACCAATAAACCTAGTAATAATGTGGATGAAAATAAAGCAACAAAAATATTAATAGAGACCTTGATATTGTAATCATCCCTCTCAGTCACCTGCTGCAACAGATGCTGGTTTTGCGTCTGCATATCTTCATATGCCTGACCAATGGTCTGCAGGAACACAATAAGTTTTTCAAAAGATATGAGTAGGTGAAACAGAAAAGTGAGACCAACATTTCTTGTCAATTATTGAGGAACAAAACCTGCAGATATGAACTATGAGATAAGTATAAATACGGCACCTCAATTTCAGATATATAAGCCTCTGCCTCCTTGTCTTTAATTCCAATAGCCGCAGTAAGCTCCATAACATCCCTGCAGATAAAGGTGAAGCATAGCATTACTATCCTTTCAAGCATATTTGCATACACGGGTTTTATTTTAATGAAAGAAAACAAAATGATTATCTAACAGCTGAGAAACAGAATAGTAATGTATTTTTATCAAAAGAAACAAATATTACCAAGTAAAAATGAATGAGATCCATTTGCAACTGAAGAGTTTAAAATAAGATTACAAAATAGAATAACAGGGGGCAAGAATGACACTAATATAAATATAGAATAATAACATATTCCTACCACTATTGTGTCATCTACTACCGGCCTGTTTGGTTTTTTAATAAAAAAAAATACGACATGCTTCTAAATTTCTAATAAAAGCACTTACGAGCAAAAGTGCTTCCTACAGACGCAGTCCCATACTAACTTTCAAAACCAAAAGCACCCAAGTTTGCCTTGATTAACCAATTTCATCTTCAGTGGTAGTTAAATACATACACTGTTCAACTTAGCACAGTGTGTATCAAGTTTGACATCTCAACATTCCTATACTACATATATCGGTTATCAAAAGCCCATCTAACTTACACACAGCAACAAATTACTGGTCCTTTAGATTAATTAACCTACTGACAAATGTTTAATAATGTTTTCCAAATTATGTGCGTGTCCGGTGAAAACAGGCATCTAGATAATGAATAACATACTGCTACCCTTCTATATGTAAAGGACACGATTACGTTGAAGAGCAAAGAAAAGACACAGATATTGCCCAACCCAAGCCAACAAAACACAAGAAAGCTCAGGAAAAAAAATAAAAAAATACCAGTATGCTACTATATTCAAAACCCAAATGGAACCAAGAAAACTAACCGCTCTGATGCATCAAGTTTGGCACTGAATTCAGTTATTTCAGCTTCAGTAGCAGAAAGCCTTTGCTGACAAGCAGCTTCCGCTTCATTGGCTGCTTTTACCCTCAATTCTAGACTATGTTCATCCAATGCACTCTTGAACATTTCAGCTTGAGAGTAAGCTCTGCGTTCTGATTCTTTGACTTCCATCAAGTCTCTGAAATTTAATATCAAATCTTAAAGGTACTGACAGAAAATACCCTAGATCCATTTAGATGTTCATAATCTCAATTCGATAACTGAAAGCCAAAATAGTTCCTAATAGAACTGCCACACGATTTAGTCAAATCCACAAATCATATAATGATGAAATTACTGCATTCTAGGTCTACCCCAAAAGAAAACAATACAAAATCCCTACATTGCCCCCACGTAGCAGTCAGGAAACAAATTTACCTGTTTTCATAGCTTTCCTGTGCATACATGTCTAAGAAGATCTGCAGTTCCAGTTTTTCTTTCTGCAACTTCTCGATCTGCAATAAGTACATCTTCATCAATTAGTGACATAAGCCCAGTTATAGTACATTCCATGTGTCTTCAAACTAAAATGTTATTAAATGGTTACAAATATCTACATATTTTCTTTTCTAACTATTTTCTTGTTAGGCCACAAGCAGATACATATTCTTTTAATACATTTATGACCCTTGGCCTTTTAAATAAGTAATTCCAAGGTAGAAACCAAAAAAAGAGTGATTTTCTAAAACAAATTGGACAAAACTACCCTCAAGGATATAAACAAATAATTCCGCCACCGCATTATTGCCTTGAAGATCAAACTGAAGCATTACGTTGAAAGTTCCAAAAACACTCATGAGGCTTTAAAATAAATAAAAATTCTTAACCGAAAAAAATATATACAAAACTTATTTGACTGAGAAACACAATTTACAGGATAATTTATAAGGCTCAGACAGTCAAAAGTGAATCTTAAAATCTCAAATTGGATAGAATTAAAATCAAACATCAGGCACCGATATACAAAGGACCTACATGTAGAAGAGTTGATATAAACTGAAATATAGAAAGGCGTATATCAAAGGCATTGATGAAGCTTAAAAAATGAAAATCCTATATTTAAATGGTCAAAAAATCGAAAAACATGGATCCAATAGAAGTGAAGGCAACAGTAATCAAGACTAATAAAGAATCTCACCAATGCCTTAAGAGACTTTATCTCTATCACCTGTTCACCACACTTGTCCACAAGGCTGTTTTGCTCAATTGTCTTCAAAAAATTCGAGAAATTCAGACAATATTCCCCAATTAAATACTAATCAACAGTAACAACTAAAAAGTAGAAGTCATAAAACTATTAGAAACCCAATCAGTTACCATTAATATGAAATCTTTTATGAAGATCAGAAAGAAGTTCTCCCAAAACACCAATTTGCAGAAAGAAAATAAAAACTGGATTACACTATGCATACAGTATACGTGTGTGTGTGTGTGTGAGTTGATTCTTGCAACAAAATCATATAGATCATTGTATCCCTTTCTTTCCAAATTGCACGAGTACCCTTGATCGTATTCATCACCTCCAAACAATAAACGGAAAAAAGAGCAGTACAACTGATATGAGTATGACTGTATGAGAGAGTTAACTGGGAATGGAAGTAGACCTTTGCACTTAATGAAGCTTTTAATGATTGGGCTTTGTCACGTAAAGAAAGTGTTTCATGAGCCGTTTCCTTCCACCGCTTCAACTGAGTTTCCACCATTCCCATTTCTTTAGACAAAGATGAGGCCATCACACGGAACTCTGCTATAATGTCCTTTCGTCCTGCAGAAAAAAGCATTTTAAGTGCCACAAGCTTGGGTAAATTCACAGTAACTATCAACAAATATCAAACTTGTCACATTTACCTGAATCCTGGACAGCTTCTTCCATGTTTATCTCAAAGTCATTTTTTTCAATTACACACTTCTGCAGCTGAAGCTCTAGTTCTTCAATCCTAGAATCAGAATTGTCAAGGACATTCCTAACTGCATCTACTGACTCTAATTTGAAATTTAGTTCCTTCTCCCTTCTCACAACAAGAGCCCTGTCAACCTGAAATTAAACTTTTAAAATACAAAAAATATAGGGCAAGCATTCCAAGCATCTGCAAATAAACCAAGCAATTTAACCTGCAAAGAATCAGTCATTGCTTTGAATCGGTCCAATTCCGCATTCCAGTGTTGGAGTTGATCATTTAGCAAAGTGTACAGTCTCGAAGAATGTACATATTTGTCATCCTCCACTTCATCCTGGGTCAAACATACAGTTTTTTATCAAAGAAGTAAACAGACAATGAAATCTTTCAAAAAAAATGAATAACTATCAAAACTTGAATTTAAAATTAGAAACCTGAAATTCTTGCAATTGTTTTGACAGCACTACATTTTCTTCGTGTGCCTCTTGATACTCAGAAAGGCGGTCAGCTTCTAGTATCTGCAATATATGCTCAAACACATCAAGATGAATGTGTGTGTGAGTGAGTGAGTGCGTGAGTGAGTGAGAGAGAGAACGAGAGAAGAGAAAGGAAGCCAGTAGGATGGAGGTTTGGAAACACATCTATACCTTTGTTTCCTCGATTGAATTTCGAAGTTCTCGCAAACTGATTGTCCTTTCTGTTGATTTTTCAGGTGACAGGGTTCCATTAAGTGCACTAGAAGTATGGTTCTGCACTGCAGAAGCAACATCCTTTTGCATTTTCAGATTCACTAGTTTCCTTCTCTTCAACTCTAGGTCAGCCATTTTGTCATCCAGCTCACCTGTCACCCATAACAAAAAATTTACGCATTCAACAGACACTCCAAAAGCAGCGTAGCAAAACTTGGTAAAGTTTGATACTGTCACAAATTGAACATAGTTCCTAGAATCTTTAGGTATCAAATATGATGATGTTTCGCCCAAGAACAAAAAAAATACATGACGATGTATCTCTACATGTGCTTCCATGAGCTTTACTTCGAGTGACATGTGCATAAAAACAAAGTTTTGTCGTAATAACAATCTCAGGAACCTGTAATGCGCCTAATTTCAGACTGATCTCTTGAATGGCTGCTGAGGTAAGTCCGAATTATGCCAGCATACTCTTTATGCTTTAGGTGAAGAATATCAATCGCTTCACGTAGATTTTTAACCTCCCTCTCCATCATATCATCAATTTTAGAAAACTGGATGATAGCATCTGAGAATTACAAGAAAGCAAAGACAGTATATGTTCAATACATATTTCCTAGTGCACTTACTCCCTCAAAACATGTTATATGCAACTGTGATCCTATGAAATTGGTTTGTACAACTATGAATATAAAGTTGAACCTCTGACCTTCTGAAGATATCTTTCCATCCAAAGTGTGGGATATGTTCTTTGTTTTTTCCCTATGAGCATAAATTGCCTGTTCTAAGATTTCTAACAAGTCCATAGTAGACATATGCCGCAAAGCCAGAGTTTCTTCAACATATTTAACAATTTCATCATTGCCATTAGCTTCTAAAGAATCTTGTTGTAAGAGTCTAAAAAGAAACATCTCTTCCGCAGAACACGATGGAATTGAACCTACAAAGAACTTCAGGTTAATCCAATTTACATGATGAGACCCAAAAAAAAAAAACAAAACTAAAATTTGGATTTATTAGCATGAATTTGGATATGGTCGAAAATACCACGAGAATAATCAGCACCATCCAAAACTTCTAAAGCATTTTGGGCTCCTCCAGCACATAGTCCAAGCAGAATTAGATCATCAACCAACTAAACAGAAAAATAATCAAATCTCTGTCAGCAAAAAGTGCATGTAATCCTGGTGTACATAATACAGACTATAAAAAGGAAGGAAACCAACCAAACATTCAAGATAACCTGATTCCATAGTTTATTCACTGTGATTAAGAAATCATCATAAGAACCTTGCTTATCCTTCAGTTCCTGAATTTTCGCTTCAAGATCTTGCAAGTCAAGCTTCTGTTTGTCTACCAGCTGATTAAGTTGCTGGTTCTGTATCTGGAGAACTGATGCATCGACCTGGACGGACATACATACACAAAATACACATACAAATATTTTCAATCTGCTTTCTATTTCAAATCAAAATTAATGTGTACTCGAGACACATCGAACCATAAACGTACACTCATCTAACTATGTGCATATACATAGATTATCACACTAACTCCAGAAATGGCTGCATAAAAGAAATTAACCGCATAACCGTGCTGCTGTTACCCCAAATTACAACATTATTAAACAGAAACCCTTCTATCCTAATCCCAAAATTGCAACTCGATTCCCCTTTTCGTACACTTCCTCCACAACCCAACAGAGAAGAGCAGACATTGTAACATTCTCAAAAGCAAATCCAAAGCAGAAATTAAACACACCCACTGAATCCCCCCACCCTCCGATCACAGACCCTTGATCTCGAACCCAAAAATTCAATAGAAAATCAAACAAGCAGACAGTAGAGAGAGAGAGAGAGAGAGAGAGAGAGAGAGAGGGATTACGCTGTGATTATTGGGCGGAGAGGTGGAGGAGCTACGGGCCATGGTGGGGGAAAGGGAGTTCAAATGAGGCCTCTTCTTCTCTGGCTCGTCAGAGTCTGAGTTTTCCATTGACTGTAAATTATGGAGCTGCTTACGGAATCCACCACACCATTCCAACTCTCTCTCAGAGCTTCAGTTCAGAGCTTTTCTGTCTCAAACCCTAGAAAAAAATTATACGTCCGCTGTTCCGCAGAGAGTGCTTGGAGAAGGAGAGAGATTACTAGGTAATATAAACTCCCAGAGCATCTCCAATAATATTAGCTAAATTTGTATTATTGTAGTTAGCAAAATGATCCAAATGTTAATTTTGCTGATCTCCACTTCCGGTAATAGTTAGGGCTGGGCAAACGGGTCTTGGACCCGTAGGTCGAGGCGGGTATATGCAGTTCGGGGCGGGTACGAGACGGGTCTAAAAATTCAAAAGACAAAACGGGGCGGGGCGGGGGGTCTAAAATTAAGGAAGAACAGGGCCCCGGCCCGTTTTTAACATGGGAAAATGGATTGATTATTATATGATTACTCAAATTCACTCCAGTGTTGCCTTCTGCCATTCGGTCTTCCCTGCATTTATTCATGACTCAAGCTTGCTTCGAGTCCTCGACAGCAGCCATCCATCACCATCTTTCTGGCGAATTCTCACAATAGTGACCACCCATCACCGCCGTTGAGAACAACACCATCATCCTGTGAATCAAAATCGTCCACCACCATCTCATCTCCTTCCAATTTAAGGTAATATAATTTCTTAACTCTGAATGGTTAATTATGGTTAATTCTCTGGGTTTAGGGAGATAGGATTATCTGCAATTCCTGATTCTCTCATTTTAATTTTTTAGATTTAGGAATTTAGGGTTTTTGCAATCTCTAACTTTATTGGGAATTTCTTAAATGTTTGAATTGGGCATTTCCTAATGTTTGGATTGGGAATTTATGTATCGTGTAAATTTGCAGATATTGGTTGAGATTTTTTTTGATTTGGGGATTGGGGTCAATTGTGTTGTTTTAGGGCTTAGGGTTACTGATTTAGGGGTTTGATCGATGGGTTAGGGTTTTTCATTTTTCTTCTGCAATTTTATTTCTTTAGCAATTCATTTTTTTTTTCCCGATTTGGGTATTCATTGGATTTGATCGATGTGAAGCTAATGTTATGTGAATGATTACTGCTCTAGAGAGTTGGCGGTGGAGATGGGCAGTTGTAGGCCTCTTCGTGTTCGATTTCGAGCGACGCAACCACGGGTGGTGGTGGGAGCTGCTCTTCTAGTTTGGGACACAGTTTGGACTCGGCCTTAGGGACTAGTGTTGCAGCATTCACCGCCACTGCACGAAGCGGCTGCTCAAAACCACAAGGAGGAAGCTTGGCAAGAAGATGACTGCGACGAGGATGTCCAGGAAGATGGTGGTGGTCCGGTTCCCGAAACGATCGAGAGGCTTAAAGAAGAAGAAAAAAAAAAGAAAAAAAAACCAAGGACCCGTGGACCCAGCCCGTTTCAACCGGGCCGGGTAAGGTCCGGTTTCTATATTAAATAATGTAGGGCTCGTTTGGACGTGCTACTCTAGAAAGCGCTTTTTGTTTGTAGCACTTTTGCGTAACACTTTTATGAGGAAGCAGTTTGTTGTTTGGCATGCAACGACTAAGTGCTTTTTGTATTGTATAGAAGCGTTTTTTATATTAAATAGAGTGTTTGGTTATCAAATAAAAAAAGCGCTTTTCCTTAATAATTCTCAATAATTTTTTCATGAATATTTTTTGTATATAATTAGCATACAAGTTGATTAAAGTGTTGATGCAAATTCAATTAAAGAAATAATGATCATTAACAAAATGATACATACTTATTGAGAATATATGTTTGTTTCTTAAAAAAAAAAAAGAACACATTATAGCTGCATGACAATTAAATGTGAAATAAGTATTAACTAGATATAAGAAGATTAGCAATTCTTTCTCGTTTAAGATAAGAAATAACATACATACCTCCACAAAAATTTCAGGTTATGAAGATGTAGAGAGATTTGGGAAGATGGAGAGGAAGAGATGGAGACCAAGTCGACTGCTCTAGCCCTCAAAATAATCAGAAAATAAAAAACCTTTTGGGTTTTCAACGTGCAACCCTAGAAAAAATTGGTGATGGTAGTTTTGATGATTTTATAAAGTGGAATGGCATTTTAGACTTTGCAAATTAAAAAATAGGGATAATTTTGGAATTGAAAAAAATTCATTAAAGGGAGCAAAGTGCTTCCCTTGTTTTCTTTGTGCAGCACTTTTAAGAGGAAGCACCTCCTAGGTGCTTCTTAGAAAATGCTTCTTAGTGCTTCTACTTCTTGCTAAAAGCACTTTTAAAATGTTTGCCAAACGACCATTTTTTAAAACTGAAGCGCTTTTACTCATTAGGAAGCGCTTTTGGCTCTTTCAAAAGCACAACCAAACGAGCCCGTAATCCCTGGCCTGGCTTGTGCCCACCCCTAGTAATAGTTATTGTTTTTTTTTAGTTCAAAGTACGATATTCATATATAAAGGAATTTGATATTTGTACGCTACATAGAGGATGTGATGCAAAATAAAGGGATTCGTAACAAAATTTGCTGGCAATTTTAATCCGGTTGACCAAAAAAAAAACGTCTCTCATCTTAGTTATAAAGGTAAACTATTCTCCATAAAGAGATCTCTCATGATATAAGGTCTTCAAATCTGAGAGAGGATTCTCACCAGATTCTTTTTGTGAGGATTCTGAAGGTTCTGTAATCACATCCGTTTATCGTGCATTGTGCGGTTAATTTTTGTCAAGTACCGTTTATATTCAATTTTAAATAAAAAAAAATTACAATGATTTCTAAACTACAATGTATGATAAATGGATGTGATTGGAAATTCTCTAGGATCCTCACAAAAAGGATCCGGCGAGGATCCTCCTAGTTCAAATCCCACTCTTCGTTGCCCACTTGAAAGTCCCAAACATCCTGATCGATGAGCCACTAGTTATTTTAACATAGGTTAAAATTTAACTTATTCTTATCACTTAGTATTACAGTCTAGTATTATTCTTCTTTCGCTTGTAAGTGAGAGGTCTTAGGTTCGATTCTCGTCAAAGACAAATTTGAACCACATTATTGCTAATTCATTCTCTCCCTTTAGTAGATATTATCGTTTCTTAAAAAATATACAGATATTTAACTTACTCGTTAGCTTATAGATACGAGTCATTTAGATAGCTGATTAAAACAAGTGGCACTTAACCATAGTGGTGGGGAGGAGTGTTGCCCTTGCACCATGACGTGGGTTCAAACCGTCGCCTTCTTAATCTAACAAATCTATCACTTGACCCAAAAAAAAGTTGATTAAAGATTGATATTTCTATTTAAAGGGTGTGTTATTCACACGCCTAAAAGAAACTTAATAAGAGGTGTATGAGAAGTAAAAAGAGGTGTGCCTTTTTTTAATTGAAGAGCCAAAAACCTAATTTATCTAGGCTAAAAAAATGGAAAACAAAACCTAAAACCTCAATTTGAACAACAAGGGTTTTTCTAATCCAGCCTTCTCTCTTCCTCTCGCAGGCAACGACACAAGTTTCCCTCTTCCTCCTCCTTTTCTTCTAGTTCATCTTCTCTCTCATCAAGTTTTACGTCTTGAATGACCTTTAAGGTTTTGAAATCTGAAGCTTCACAAGCATGGAAGACGCTTCAAATTCAAACAGAATCCCCAACGAAAGAGTAAAGCGTGAGTTCAATTTCTCACTTTGCAATTATGCTAATTGGGTTTCGATATTCGAATTCTGTATGATATTTACTTCCTGTTGCTTTCGTTTTTCAGAGAAGCTCCCCAGCTTGCTACTTTGTTGAGAGAAATGAAGGAAAGATTAGATACAATGACAGCAAAAGTCCAAGCTTTAACTGCAAAGGTAAAAGAGTTCCCTCTTCTGGGGCGTTTTAGTTTCACTATCACTTCATTTGTTTAGGTCGAAAAATCTTGTTTCGAAATTGTTCTGCCAATTTGTAGATTGTAGGAAAACTGTTTCTAGATTGATAGTTTACTTCCTTGAGGTTTAATAATAATGAGGGATAAAAACCGTTCGACTGTAAAGCTATGTTTTTTTCATGAAATATTCCAATTTTTGCAACAATCTTTTAATAATTGGACATTATAGGAGTCCCATTGGCATGTTAGTATAACAAGCATGATTTGCATCAAAAGGCACATGTTTCAATTGTTTTCTTTTCCATGTCAAATGTATCAGGTGAAAGCAAATAATTATCCAATAGTAGATGAGATAAGCTATCTTGAAGCCAAGCATTTGCTGCTTCTGAACTATTGCTAGTCACTTGTCTATTACTTACTTCGTAAGGCTAAAGGGTTTTCAATAAATGGGCATCTCGTTGTTCGTAGCCTTGTGGAGAAAAGGTTGTTTTTGGAAAAAATCTGGGCCTCTGGTGATCTTTTTTTTTCTTTTTCTTTGTCACTCTAGTAACTATGTATTCAGTATCAATCGATTCTCACCTTTTCTTTTGCAACAGATTCGACCCATTGACAAGAAGCTTTAATACCAAGTTGAGAAGCTCACAAAGGTTACTTCAAGCACAACTGAAGATGTAGGGCCATGTGGAAAGGAACTACAATACAATGTGCCTTAGCAAACAGATGATTTGTTGAGATACCGCCCTAACCCTGAAATGCTTGTTAGCAAAATAGATGTGAATTCTAAGGTGAAATGTGCATCAGAGTAATGTTTGAATTCCTCTTTTGTCACCTGCCAAACAATATTTGAGGTTTCATCTTCTATTTTGTATATTGTAGGATCGTAATGATGTGTATCGAACCCCCAAATTTGCCCCGACTTCAATGGAGGAAGATAAGTTGTCAAAGTAGGACAAAACTGCATTAAGAAAGGATACGAATACTCTACGACAAGCTAAGCAGAGTGTTTTTGTGAGGAAACTTGTAAGATCCCACATCGCCCAGGGGTGAGGATCATATAAGCCTTATATGTACATGCCCACCTCCAATTACCACGAGGCCTTTTGGGAGCTCACTTGGTTTAGAGTTCGTCGGAACTCCGAAGTTAAGCGAGTTCAGGCAAGAGCAATCCCATGATAGGTGACCAACTGGGAAGTTCTCGCGTGAGTTCCCAGAAACCAAACGGTGAGGGTGCGGTCGGGGCCCAAAACGGGATGTGGTCGGGCCCGGGCTGGATGTGACAATTTATTGTAACAACCAGTCCTGAGATTTACAAAACAAAAAAGTGTCTTTGTATTTCCACTAAGTTTGGTTCTTAATTGGTGAGCCCAAGGGGACAACCCCTATCTTATGTCCCTGGTTTCCCCCTTCCCCGTGAACTCATCCCTCTCTTACTTTTCTCTCTTATTTCTCTCCCCCAAAAACTCTCTGCAACTCTCTCCCTTCTCTGCAATGTCCCACGCTCTAATACCAATTTGACACGGGAAAGGGTTGCAGACCCAAACCCAAAACCCAAAACCCTTAATTGGTATCAGAGCGTGGTTTGTTCAGAGCATACTTAAGATCTCATGTTACTATAGTAGTGTGTCAATCATGACATCATTTGGATGTCACGACTTCCGAATTTGGTATCATTTGGTGCAGTTGTGCAAAACTTTCTCTGTTTAAATTGTCACTTTCTGGTTGAATTACAAGAATTCGTGTTGAGATTATACCTCAACAGTGATGAATTGGATTGTTGGACAACTTCCAACATTAGATCGATAACCCGCAACATACGTTCCTTAGGAATTGCAGGCAGAGTCAGATCTACATCAGTATGTTAGGAAACAAAAAATCTTAGTGGTATGAGTTGGTTAAGGCTAACAAGAAATCTGAAACGGTGATATCATTCTGCAACATGCGTTCCCTAAGAATGGCGGCCAAAGTAATATTTATGCGGAAATTTCTCGAAACTTTTGAAGTGCGTTCTGGAGAAAACAAGTAAACGTTGGTTGTTACGAAATCAAATTGACGTTTGTGGGTTCGTTTCCATCCAGGGAATTCGTTTAGATCTTTAGAACGATTCTCGATGATTATTCTATTGGTAACCTTCTTGCTTACTCCCACGATGAAGTTAAGTTCCCTAAACCTCGATTATCAGCTTCACCCCAAATCATTCGAGCGTTGACTTCGTTTACATTAAATGCTTTTCTTGGGAAACTCCTCGGTAGCAGTCAATATTCTCACCAATTCCTAAACAGAGTTGCGATTCTTTTTGTTGTTGTAGTTAGACTTGGATGATGAAGATCCAGACTTGTTTGGATAAACAGACTCCTTGAATTTCACCTGGGTCTGGCACTCAGCGGTAAATTCTAGCTCCTTATCTACATACTTTTTGGTAGAGGTGAACAAAGCCTCTTGCTTGTAGCCCAACTGACCAGTGCTCTTGTCCACTAACTGTTCAGCCTAGTAATTGTCAGTGTAATGGTCTGAGACTTCACCATATTCATCATTATACAAAGATCGAGCTCTGCTTTGAACTTCTCTAGACTCATTGAGTTTTGGTTTTGCTCAAGAGTAGCACTTTAAAATAGCCAATTGTGTCACTGTATGCAGACATGGACTGTTTTGTACCTTTCTTCTTCGTCATTCTGTTGATCCAGAGGTTTTATGTTTAATTTTTGAACTTTGAAACAGCTCTCACAAAGTATTGTGAATTTCGAAATGTCTTTGGCCTTGTCAAACTTCATTAACAATTCTTAACTATTCTTAAGCTTAGACCAATTTTTCTTTTGGTCTAAAAAACCAGTCAGTTTTGTTGTGACGCTGACAGTGAACGAAGTTTCTGATAACAAAGTGTTGTCTCATCTGATAATAGTTCTTACACTTTTCAAATTCTGCGGTGGTGTATTAATTGAATGGTTGGCTGCACGCTAATGCAGTAGGATCAAGTCACTAGTGTGCCTCCTGGCGATTGGAACTGCACAATGTGTATCATCTTATCTTGGAGCTAGAGATGGTAACGATCTTCCATGCTGAAAAACATGGTAACGTTTTCTCTACAACGAGAAATGTTGCATCCTTGTTTACCCTATTACATAAATGTCTACGATTGCACCATCGTGTACCATCCCGATTGTGCAAGCGTAGTTGCGAAACTCCTCAGTAGAAAGACTCACACACAAATCTCATCTTGAGCATCTTAACCTAAGTGGACAATTATCCAGTGAGACCGTATTGGGTTAGAAAAGCTAAAAAGCTGAATCTACTGAGATCATATAAGTTTGTCAAGAGCTTCAAAATGTCAAATTATTTCACAAGTTGTCAAATAAAGTTATATGACCAGTGATGTTATTAGGTGTGTGACATCAGGTCTTGATTTGTTAATAATCCTTAACGGTCAAACTAGGTACTTACATGAACTCAAGCAGCAGAGTTGTTATTCAAATCCAGATATCTTGTACTCTAGATTTGTTGAACTTATTTTGACCCTTAACTCTCGAGTGTTCTTATAGTTTTCTCAACATGGTTTCTCGCTCAATCAGTGCGAAAGTCATGATCGATCGTTTCGACGGAAGTGTGCGCCCAATTCATATCGATTCTAACCGGAATGCTAAAAGCATAACCTGTTCACAAGTTTACCAGACTTACCAGGACGAGTTCCATGTAGCTGTGAGGCTAAACTGTCTTTTAGTAAAAGTTGGATGAAGGTTTTAGTACAGAAGGTCAGCAGATTGTATCATCATTTTACTATAATTCATAGGCATCACATCGGTTCTTTTCCAACGATATGTGTTCGTCTTAACGCATCTTTCCACTGCTTCACTTCTGAACCTTATTGTTGTGAGTATGAAAATGTCGAAACACTTCTAGCAAATCTGTTTGGTGCATTCTGGAATGGCACCACAGCGCGGTTAAGGCGAGAATCGAAAGATTTTTACATTTCTCTCCAAATGTGTGTGCTTTCATTGAGTTTTCAAGTTGATCACATGCGAGTCCTTCTTCTTTCCACCAACATTGACCTTATTTGACTAGAATCCTGCAACTAAGCAAAAATGGAAAGGTGGATTGAGCATTGCAACAATTCCCAAAAGATACTACTTGTTAGGAAAGATGAATTCTCATTTTCTGCTTGCTTGGTTCCAGCTTTTGGGTCTATTACTAACATGGTAACCACTTCTCTTGAATCCTAAGATATTGTTTTGAAATGGGTTCTTTACAAGTGAAACTTTGGAGTAGTTGGTCGTATTTGGAAGAACTGAGGCGGATGGTTTTTACGACGACAGTTTCTGTTATGTTTGGTTTGGGTATGACATTATTCGCGACACAGTACGAGAGTTTTTACAGGAAACACTGGTTGACATATGAGTTTTGCAAACTTGTATTCGGATGATCAAACTCACGATACGAGAAATTATACTGTTAGGAAATTACTACTTGTTTATCGAGACAACAATGTGTTGTTAATATTGCGAGCTGCAGACTGCGATATTGATAACTTATTCATTTGGTTCGTTGAGCAAGTGAGCAAGAAGACCCGTCTTCAGCAGTTGTTATGAATTTGTTAGTGTTGGGGCTCGACCCAAAGACACATCTATCCTAGGAGTATGTGACGTTCGTATGCTTAAGCAAGACCTACTTTTTTTTTTTTTTTTAGTTTTGGTTTTCAGTACAAGTACTTTAACTTCTTTTACTATAGTTATTTGTTTCGATGTTACAAATATTTTGGGGAAGTATTTCCGTTTGCAGTTTTAAGTCAAGCACGAATTTTCAACCCATATGTAGTATATATCTATTTTGGCGTTACCGTATTTTACGTACTTACTTTTGACCTTAAGCTACTTTTTTTTTTCGACTCTATATCTTTTTAAAGTATGTTTTCTACTTTTACACTGACGGAGAAAGAAATTATGGGCATGGAAGCACGAAAGATGGAATCATTGCAACCCGATCGTGACGGTGTGGCATTTTCCCTTTTGTGCAACCGCTCTGACTTGATTTCTTCGTCACATATACATATATTCTTCTTTCTATTTTCGAGTTTTTCAGTGTAGCAAATTATTCAAATTTCGGGACGAAATTTTTTTAAGGGGGTAGATTGTAACAACCCGTTCCGGGATTTACGGAACAAAAAAGGTGTTTTTGTATTTCCACTAAGTTTAGGGATATTTTCCCTTTAAAAATAGTTTTTGGTTCTTAATTAGTGAGCCCAAGGGGCCCACCCCTATCTTGTGTCCTCGGTTTCTCCCTTCCCCGTGAACTCATCTATCTCCTTCACTTTTCTCTCTTCTTTCTCTCCCCTAAAAACTCTCTCCCTTTTCTGTGATGTCCCCCTCCTCTTTGAAAACAACACACACACATATACCCACACATACATACTCACATGTTTACACCTAGACGCCATCTTAACGGAGGAATGAACGGATAAGTCTTCGAACCTATGAGCTTGGGGAACCATAACTGTGAACCCTCAACCTTGGTAAGCTTCAAGACTATCTCTAATCTTTCTCTTAGATCGATCAAACTCTAGTTAGGACTCATTTTAAGTGCTTTGGTGAAGGTTGTAGTGAGAAACAACTCAGAGGTCTATTTTCCCAGTTTTACCGTGCGAGTCCGACTGCTTTCGAGCCAATTTCCGGCCAAACCACGGCGAGTTGGCTGGCATGTAAGGTATCAATCTCTTCGTCTCATTAAGTACTACAACTTTTCTTTTTGTTTCACCCAATTTCGTTGAGTATTGAAGAAGTTATACTCATTTGAATCTTATTCAGTTTTCGGCAACCTCCAAGGCTTTCGAGGAATTTTCCGGCCAAACCACGGCAAGTTAGACATCGTGCGAGGTACCATTCTCTTCATCTCTTCGAGAACTACAATTTTGTTTTTGTTTCACTCAATTTTGTTGAGTAAAGAGGAAGTTATGAACATTTAAAATTTGTGTAGTTTTCCAGCCGAATTCCAACCTTCTTCTTCCTTGGGTCCGACAACCCATCAAACATAGGCCCTTTGGGCTTTTCTGCCGAGCCCAACCCAAACCCATTTTTCCCTTTTATTTTGTTTTAAATTTTGTTGTTTATTAAAAAAGCCTTTGGGCCATGATTAAGGCTCGGGCCATAAGCCCCTATCGTTTCAAACCCAAATCTATTTTTTTTTATTTGTTTTGTTTTATTAAATTGTATTAAGTTAATGGCCTTTGGGCCATTTCTTTTTAAGCCCAGGCCGTGTGCCTTTTAAACCCAAAACCCTTAGGCTAAAAGCCTTTGGGCCTTTTGAACCAGAGCCCTAAGCCATTTTCCCTTAAAACCCAAAACTCTTAAGGACCCAAACCCAAGCCCTAAACCCGGTCCAACCCTATGCCCATACCTGTTTAACCTGGTCCGACCTAGACCCTGACCCGTTAACCCGCGTTGACCCGACCCGATCAACGGTCAGCGTTGACTTTGACCGGACAATGTTGACTTTTCGAGTTGATTTTGACCCGTTAACCCCTTCTAGGCTAATTTCGACGTCCTGGACCCATTTTTGAAGGCCGTTTTTCCAAATTCAATCGTTTGAGTATATTTTTAAAGATTGTACCTTTTATGTGCTTAGGTGCATATGTTGTGGCATTTATATCTTCTCTAGCAGTGCGGCTTTTCGACGACGAAGTACTGTGAGTGGACCCCTTCTAAAAATGCATGTTTTGATAGTTGAAATGCATACATGAAAATCATGATTTAATGATTACGTTTTATGAGATAACATGCTTACTAAGGCTAGTTTGAATTATTACTATTTTTCCTATAACCCGTGTTCTTATAGAATATCTGATGGATGACGATATGATATTTAGAACATGTTTTGAGCACCTCTTTATAGTATAGATGATGGATGACTTTATACTATGAAGTTACTTTTTAATATATATATATATATATATATATATATATATATGTTTAATGATTTTGTACTTACCTAGTGGTCCATATTCCGCTACAGGACGAGGGATAGATTCCGGTCCGTCCTGGGCGACGGTTATGGTGTTGGCATAAGGACCGAAGTGGTTTTCCTCTGGCTATTAGCACAAGGACGGGGAGCTGGCATAAGGCCTAAAGGGATATTTTCCTCTGACTGTATGCTCAGAGACGGGGAGCTGGCATGGAGCCTGGAGGGATATTGGACTTTCACTAGTGATTATTATATATATGAGTTATGATTTGAGACATTGCACGACATGCTAGGTTTCGGAAAACCTATTTTATTTATCATGTATATGTGTTTTCATAAAACCTAGGGGTTAGTATGTTATATATATATATATATATATATATATATATATATATATATATATATATATATATATATATATATATATATATCAATTCGGTCCACTTATGTTTGTTTTGCGCCCCCTTCAGGACTTAAAATCGAGGCATACAATCCCGGCGTCAAGGCATTTTCGCTTTAGCATCTTCGAGTCCTCTAGGTGTAGGACCCCGTTCTTTTGTTTATTTAATTTTATATTATTTCTTTTTAGTGTTCTAGTTAGTTGTCTACTCTGAACACGTTCCTTAAATGCATATTAATTAACATTAAATTCATAAACCTTATTTATTCTTGTTCTCATGCATTTCTAAATGGCTTTTGTCACCCCTCGGGTGTCGGCTAGCACATGACCATCCTGATGTCCCGAGGACATTGGGATCGGGGTGTGTCAGAACTGGTGGATGATTTGGAGGGGAGGCTTGAAAAGGTTTGTTGTGGCCTGTTTTTATAAGGGTAACATGCATGACGACTGGATTTACTGTTCTCGTAACTACTTTTTGCTGTATTTACAAATTGTAGAAAGTGTTGGAGCTGAAAGTATAACACTTAATTAAGTCAAGAAATGGGTATGCACACTTAAGAATTTATTTTATGATTTCTTTTTTCAATTATTGCAAAATTATTTTTCTGTAAGATTTGTTGATGGAAGACTGTTCTGAACTTGTTTCTCTCAAATTGCTTGGTTTGATGGACAATTTCTACGATGAAATCAAGGGTTTACCTTTGGACGATGAAAATGATGAGCAGGTAGCAAGCTTCAGTAGTTCTAGGGGTTGAATGGCGAGGTATAAGAAGCACAAGGTATATCATGTAAAGTATAATGTATGATATCTTGAAAAATGAGCAAGTTTACTTTATGAAATATGTGCTCTCCTCTACACTCTAAGCTAACAGCATTCTTGTTCTGTTTCACTTGGACTTTTTCTAACGTGCAACGACTGCTCTTGATGTATGATTATGCGATAACTGCCTTATATTCCTTTGACGTTATTGCTTTGTACTAAATATGTGGGTATAAGTGTAGGACATGAATGGCCATGTTATAGAAGCCTATTGGAAAACTGGAAAGCATGTCCCATTCTCATGGGCATGCTTGTAGGCATCGTATGCAAACCATTTATGGATAAATGTGTCTTTATATTGAATACTCGAGCCTCTGTATAATATGGAAAAAGACTGCTTCAATATCTGAATTAAGACTACTGATTACTGATTACTGATTGTACCATGTTAATTAGAATATTTGGTGGTGGGGCTATAGCCATGCTATGCATTTCTTACCTATTCACAACTCATCTTGGAATGACTGCCTCTATTTTTCTCCTTTATGTT
Organism: Crataegus laevigata; assembly: GCA_963580275.1. Taxonomy (NCBI): domain Eukaryota; kingdom Viridiplantae; phylum Streptophyta; class Magnoliopsida; order Rosales; family Rosaceae; genus Crataegus; species Crataegus laevigata. Next base: position 6,297,815 of record OY756938.1, read on the forward strand.
TGTGTATGGTCAGAATCTTGAAGAAGTACAAAATGACATGTGCATATGAATCTATATCATGCCAACATTAGAAGTTTCTTGGCATTTCATGTAATATCATGATATATCCTCTCATACAGTGAATGTTACTTAGGGTAAAACTGTCAACTGTCAAGTTAAGAGATGTTGACAAGTTTCATAATCAAGACCTGGTTGAGATTTGTTACAAGGGTGTACCATAAATCCTGAACTTTTCATATCTGAAAACTTCCCATTGTTTTTCTTTAACAAACGGCTGGTATATTTCTTTGTTGGACGAAGCAGCTGGAATATACTACCATACAAATGTTTCAAATTATCCAGCTGGCTACTAGGAATTTGTTTTATGCATTAGCATCCAGTATCCAATGCATTTGTTTTTCCATCCTTACATGCGTTTGTTTTTCCATGGTTTTTATCAAGCATTGTTTGTTCATCATAATATTGTGTAAAGATTTATTGTCTTAGCATTGTATATGGTGAAGGCATTGACACTTTCTAACCGCTTGTGCAGATAAGGCGTTGATAGACAAAGATATGCCAAAGCCTGACAACTCCCAACAGTTTCTTTTCTGGTTTAAGGTCCAATTGCACCAATAGCATGAAATAGCTTTCTTCAAACCTCTAGCTGTTTTTCTTTTGGCGGCAGTGGCATGTGCGCTGATTAAAAGGTTGGAGGGAGTCAACAAGTAGGCAACAAATTTTACTGTTTGGACTTGATTAGCATGCTTGTTCAATTCCCTTTTTTTTCTAACCCTCCACTAAAAGACACCTAACTATGATATTTACTTGATTTATCTCGGCTTAATCGTATATGCAATTACCATTGAAACTCCATAATTAGTGGTTAAGGGTTAATCAAAGCTTTAGTCCCACCACATCCCCACAAGTTTTACGTTCGATTTTGGTTCAACTTTACCTGTTTGAATGAGTTGAAGTCTTGAGCGTCTACGGTTAAATTCAGGCAGGGTGAGGACGGAAAGAAATGAGTTGTATTAGAAAACAAAGACATAGACGAGGACATCAAGCACATAAGTGACCAATGCGCATCGAAACATATGCCTGACACATCAGAAATCTACAAAGCGTAGCAACCGCAGAGGAAATCTTTACTACATTCATCATCCCTCTCCTCTAACCTCTTCCTTCGAACCCCATCTTCATAATTTAAAACCCCATCCGGGCCCTTCAAAATTGGCCCCAAAAAGCCCCGTTTAACTCCCAACCCGACCTGAAATCCAAACACATTTTGGTATTCTCTAATTTTTGGAATTCCATGACTTTCGGTTTGAAATTCAGACAGAAATTTCCAATCGACAATTGCGGTTCGGTCTTCAGGATTGGGTTTTCAAGGAATTGGATCTACCCTGAATCTTAGTGTTCAGAACCTAGGGATCCACAAATTTGGGCCACACATTTGTGTGGAAAGGAAACCGCAGTCATTGATTTGTGTGAGATGGACTAGCGAAATGAGTTAATGGGAACTGTTGAATTTAATTTGTGCGGTCCAAATTTATGGATCCCTTGTCTCGGACACTAGGGTCCCGAGTGAATCCAATTCCGGTTTTCAGTTAGGGGCCCCAAACCGAAACCATCCCTAGAGATGGTTATGTTCAATGGCAAAAACAATAAGGCCCACCCACCAGGACCTGGATCCTCTCCTGAGCACTGGGAGAGGATCCTCCTGACCAAGGATCCAAGACCGTTGGACCCCCCTGTTTGTAGCCGTTGAATTTTTATCCAACGGCCTTGGATCTTTAATCGGTATGATCCTCTCCTTGGGCTCAGGAGAGGATCCATACTAATCGTTTTTCCTCATTAGGGAAAAGAAGCCCTAATGAACAAGCTTTAATAATAAACGGTCAATTATTTTAAATTTGATATTTCAAATTTCAAATTTGTGAAGCAGTAAAAGGAAGGAGACGAAGATTTCAAATCCTCAAACGGTCGATTAATTTCAGATTTCAAATTGTGAAGCAGTGAAAGGAAGCATACTGAAATCTCTCTCTCATGGCAGAGGCACAACCCACCGATTCCCACGCCGAATTCCCTGGTTCTTGGTCTTGCAATGTTCTTGGCCTCGAAACACACCCCAAACCGATCGACAGTGGCCATGTCGCTGACGACGAAGACTCGACCCTCCCCGCGCTCTGTGTGCCAGGTTCGAGATTGGTCCGAACCGGGTTTGTTCACTCCACTTGCTCAGGTTTGTAACCATTGCAACTCGCTCATTTCTTGGAAACTTATCAAATAAATTGACCACAATTTGTACAATTAGGGTTTGATAATTTTGCATTTGGTTGGTCTTTGTTTCTTAGTGTATAATTCCACACTGATTTGTCTCTTTAATCAGATAGCATTGTGTTATTTGTGAATGCCGGAGGGGAGGCTGTAACGGAAAATATAAATCCCGAGATTCGAGTTGAGCCTGACGGGTTTTTTCAAGGAGGTGATGTTCTAAGAACTAATGAGACCATTGACGACAGTGATGTGCCATCCGTTTATCAATCTGCAAGGTTTGGGGATTTTTCGTACCGTTTTGAGAACCTATCTCCCGGAGATTACTTCGTGGATCATCACTTTGCGGAAATTGTATACACGAATGGTCCAAAAGGAATGAGAGTGTTTGATGTCTTCATGCAGGACGAGAAGGCAAGTAAATCTAATTAAAATAGTTTGCTAACATGTTTATTAGGTACATGAATTTTGATTCGTGCATAATTTCGCTGACTAGTAATTTCTGGAAGAGGTCTGTTTTTCGGTGTGTGATAATAGGTTCTATCAGGAATTGATATCTATTCTATCGTTGGAGCTAATAAGGTGCTACAGTTGGTAGATGTTGCAGTTTCGGTGGGGGAGGATGGGGCAATTTTGATAAGTTTTGATGGAGTTAATGGAAGTCCAATTGTTGGGGGAATTTGTATAAAGCGGGAAGCTACGTTACCTGGTATATTCATATTTCTACTTTTAGTTGGCCACATGAGATGTATTTGTATGTAACTTACTCTCGAGACTCATGCCTTGTGTTATATAACTTGAATGCAGCATCAAAGATGAAACTTGGACATCTTGTATGTAACAATTGTGCTGCTGAGATAGAGATTTCATCTGCTCGGGTTAGATTTAGCTTTAATTGATATAAGAAGACTGGAACGCTTGACTTTTCTTTTACATTGCCTTTGAATTGATGAAAATTGCAGGACAAATTTATGAGGTTGGAATTTACAACCAAGTATGAAAAGAAGATCGAGGATCTGAAGAGACAGTTCCAGCTCAAGACAGATGAATGCCATGAGGCCTGGATGTCACTGACATCTGCAAACAAACAGTTACAGAATATCACCATGGAACTCGATAACAAGTTGTATGAAAGTCATTGCTTAGGTAAGGCAAGATCCAACTATGAAATAGTGTTTAATACTCTACTTTTGAGTATCACCAGGGAGCTATGGTCAATCTGATGGTTTTAGAACATTTATATATTGGATCACAGATAGTCTTATGATTATCATTTGTTCCTTTTCAGATCATACTAGAGATGAAGCGGAAGCAAAATTGAGAGATGTTTCTACTAGATATGAGCATGATAAGGGGTTGTGGTCCGCAGTTGCTGACAATTTAGAAAGTAAAGTCAAGGTAGGTACACTATTTTCATTTATTATTTCCAAATTCATGTAGTGACCCCTTGGTAGATAGAACTGAAAATGATTGACCCATTTGCAGTTGATGAAGGAAGACTATTCTCAACTCTATTCTGAAGTGCACAAATTTACTGATGTAATTCCAGAATTTAACAATATGGTACTTGCAATTCAAACGATGGGTAAGTTTGTATCAGTGTTAAATAAGATTTATCTGAAACCATATATCTAATTAAACTATTGATATTTTAGTTGCACAGTCTGATGAACTTAAGCTTAAGTTCAATGAGGAGCAAGCAAAGAGGAAGATACTTTATAATCAAATGCAGGAGGCAAAAGGTACAATATTTTTCTTAGTAGTTGTGAATCAAATTGGTTGGTGCTCTTACCTTGAACTATGCATTTCAGGGAACATTCGAGTGTTTTGTCGGTGTCGTCCGTTGGGGAAAGATGAGTTATTAGCTAGGCATGCAACAGTTGTAAAATTTGACGCGGCTAAGGATGGAGAACTTGGGATACTTACTAGTGGGTCCACTAAAAAGATGTTCAGATTTGACAGAGTTTACACACCAGAGGATGATCAAGGTATTGTGCATACACCACAGTGAAATCTTTCTACCTTACGGTGTATTAGTTGATATTGGGGAACTGGTCAGTCAATGATTTTACACACGAAAAATTTGTTGACTTAAGGTTTTGTCTTGTTACAGTTGATGTATTTGCAGATGCTTTACCAATGATAACCTTAGTGTTAGATGGTTATAATGTTTGCATATTTGCCTATGGGCAAACGAGGACAGGAAAAACTTTCACGATGGAAGGTTCTGAAACTAATCGAGGGGTCAATTACAGGACCTTGGAACAGTTGTTTAAAACCGCTGAGGAAAGGAAAGAAATTTTTACATATAGCATATCTGTTAGCGTGCTAGAAGTTTATAATGAGCAAATCAGAGACTTGCTAGCAGCCTCTCCGACATCGAAAAGGTAAGTTTCACTCATACAATTTAGTGCAACTCAGAGATCTCACCTGAGCAATAATTTGTTGTAAGCCATTAAATTTGGATTATTAGAGTAGTGTACATGCCGCTTGGTTTGTTTGTAACCCAGAGGTCTCATCTGAGCAACAGTTTTCCGTTAGCCAGTAAATTTTTGGATTATTAGCATAGTGTAGATGCAGCTTGGTTTGTTCTTATAACATGCAAAGACTGTCGATTTGACAAGAAATTTTCTTGTCATTATAGGTTGGAGATGAGGCAAGCTCCTGAAGATGCCCATCACATACCTGGAATTGTTGAAGCCAAAGTTGAGAGCATTAAAGAGGTTTGGAATGTTCTGCAAGCTGGAAGCAGTGCAAGGGCAGTTGGATCAAACAATGTGAACGAGCATAGCAGCCGATCTCATTGGTAATTGACCTCAGTTTAATCTACATAAATTGGTCTGACCTTTTGATCCATACAGAAAGAGGGTGTGCTTGTGTTGGCTTTTATAATATTGCTTATTATATTTGTTGATGTTCTTCATTCCATCTTCTGTCAGCATACTCTGCATCATGGTAAAAGCTCAGAATTTGATCACTGGTGAGTCCACAATGAGCAAGCTTTGGCTTGTAGATTTGGCTGGCAGTGAGAGACTAACAAAAACTGAAGTTCAAGGGGAACGCCTTAAGGAAGCTCAAAACATCAATAGATCTCTTTCAGCTCTGGGTGATGTCATCTCAGCTTTGGCTACAAAAAGAAGCCACATTCCATACAGGTTTGTTTCTATTTTTTCTTATATTGACATTTGTCTATCCCATCCCTTTATAATCTGATGTGTGTGCTGGTGTTTGCAGGAATTCCAAGCTCACGCATCTACTTCAAGACTCCTTGGGTAAGCATGAAATTGAATGTTGCTTGCAGCATGAATGCTCCGTTATTATGCCCGGAAACGGAAGCATTTGTACATCACAACCTTATTATAACTTTAGAGTAGGAAGTGGGAAACAACTTTTATTATGGTCTCGCTAATGCGAGGATTGATATGTTAAAGACTTGGTGTGTCAACTGATAATTGATAAAAGAATTTTAAAACAAGCATCAAATTGGAATTTCTTATTTATATAGAGATCAATGTGTAATATCATATATTTCTTTTGGCATGTCACAGGTGGTGATGCTAAAACTCTAATGTTTGTCCAAATAAGCCCGTCTGAGCAGGATGTAAGTGAGACTCTAAGTTCTCTTAACTTTGCAACACGGGTTCAAGGTGTTGAATTGGGTCCTGCAAGGAAGCAAATAGATACGGGTGAGGTTCAAAAGCTAAAACTAACGGTAAGTTTTGGGAAGGCCAAAGATGGTGCTCTGCACAAGTTAGAAGAGAACTTTCAACTAAAGAAGCAACCAACAGATGGTGGATTTTACTAATTTCCACTTTTTTATTTTGTTTTGAAGCTCGATAAGCTAAAGCAAGAGTTGAAATCCAAAGATGATGATTTACATAAATTAGAAGAGAACTTGCAGAATCTTGAAGGTAAGGCAAAACGGGAGTTTCAACTGTCTAGAAGTCGACAAGAAAAGATTAATGAACTTGAAGACCAGATTGCTGTGAAGACAGATGTGTGCAGACAACTGGAAAATCAGTTGTTGGAACTTTCAGATGAAGCAAATGGAAAGAAAGAATCATGCTTGAATCTTCACAAAAAGGTTGCTTGGCAAATGATTTATGTTAATTTCATGTTCTTTTGTTGTGCACAGTTTAATTATGTTGGCTAACATATTGCTTCTGTTTTACCCAAAGGTCAAAGAGCTTGAGGACAAGTTGAAAGAACGGGAACATGCAGATTCAATGGTTCTTCAAAACAAGGTATGTGAAGTGAAATCTACCTAAAACTATAATTTTGACGTAGCTGTTTTCTTTCACAACCACAAATATCATAGACTAAATAAGGCTTTTATGATCTGTGACTTTCACTTGCATATTGTGGGAAGGGAAGCTCTAATAACACTTCTAGTGTGATTGCAGCGCTCTGTCTTGTAATATGGCTCCGTTATTCGGAGTGACACGAGTTGTACTACTTATTAGTCATCTTCACACTTAGGAGAAGCAACTGTAGCTCTGTCTGAACTATTGTTTGTCATCAACTAAGAATTAGTGTTCCTGTTTCAGATGCTAAACGAGTAGGAATTTCATTAAAGAAAAATGCTGACTGATCTGTGTCTAACAGAAGTTTGGCTCTTGTAAATCTGTTGAGCTTTGACTTCTCGCTTATGCTACACAGGTCAGGGACCTCGAGAACAAGTTAAAAGAAAGAACGCAAGAGTATGAACACAATACGGACGTAGTTCAGCGGAAGGTAATTTTGAAAAATTCCAAGGGTAACCGTAAGTTTATTTTTCTCTAATGTCACAATGCAAATTATCAAAAAATTCTTCTAGGTCTCTCATGCGTCCTCTTCTTCTCTGTCAATTTTAAGCCAACCTAAAATTAGGGTGAAATGTAGTTATAAAATTTCACAGAGAGGTTTATCCAGTCAAATGGTCTTTCTCTTCTAGACTACTTACTTTTGTAGCTAAACGGATAAGTCCCACGTTTTTATTTACTGCTTTTTTATTGTGGCAGGTTCAAGAATTCGAAAAAAGACTGATAATGGAGGAAAACAACAAGGGATCTCTGCAACTGCAGGTTCTTTATATGAGTTTCATTCTGCAATTAAAAGTGCTTGACAGATTGATATACCAGTGAGTAATGTTTTCCTCCTAAAATATTGCCAAGTTAAAGAGCTTGAAGAGAAATTGAGACGGAAAGAACAAGAACATGTGATATCAACATTTTGTGGCGACAAGTCAGGTGCCCCAACCCCCAATGACAGAAAATCCTGGCCAAGAAGAGACACTACTGGCGACATAGACCCCTTGAGGCTAAGTAACTTCAGCGATAGTAACCAAATGACAATCCAGGAGTCCGTCCTACTCAAGGGAACCGACTCCCTCCGCAAGTTGAGGAGACGAAGAGAGTTGCACAGCAAAGGTCATGAGAATGTGATGTTGCCAGCTACTTTGGCTGATAGGAAGATGTTATCAGCCGAATCCAGCACTGACAAGTCTGGTGACCAAAAACCACTGTCCAGGATCACAAGAAGTTTAACAAGACCGGCAGCCGCTGGTCAAAAACCAGGCCTTCGAACTCGAGCAATAAAAACTATAGAGATCAGGTTCCAGGTTCCAGGTTCCAGGTTAAGGATTTGGTTACGATAAAGACAAGGCATCCTCACAAATGTTCCATGACCATATTCTGACATCCTCCATGTTTGAGATGTTACATATGAGTAGTAAAGGTTTGAGACTAGTAGAGAATGTAAATCTGTGCATTTGAGTTACAAAGATCAATGAATTGTTGCACTGTATCAATTGTCCAAGCAATTTTTGGAATGGAAGTTCGGTTTTTTTCTCCGATGCTCATAACCCTTAGCCTGAGATTTATAACTTTGCGTTCTTTCATTTAGTACAACGATATTCTTCTCCAAGAGGTCCACCTTTTGAAGTAATCATGTGCATCTTCTCTATGTAATTTTTGGGTCAACTGCATAAAATCCCCCAAACTAATCCCTATTCACACGTTGGCACAGGTGTTAAGTGCGTAAGTGGCAAATTGAACAAAATATGTTATGTACTTTTCATGTGGGATAATTAAATCCTAACTTTCCACTCCAACATTCTCGTTGGCTCACGCCACTTACACGTTAGGATCTAATTCTCCCACATGAATAATATGTGCGTTTGTTTATTTTATTTCAACTTTTTTTAATAAATTTTGAATTTTTTTATTGGTTTAGAAATTCTTTGATTCTCTCTAATAGAGAAAAAAGTTTGAGTGAAAAAAAAAAAGATTTACAAATATTCTTTTCAAACAAGTATCCAACCTGTTGAAATTGTCATATCTGGTAAGCCCCAATTAAATTTATGTTAAATAACTATGCTTATTTTGTCTCCAAAACCAATAAAAGATCAAGAAGCATGGCTTTCACCAACTACCACCACCTCCCCCATTAGGCCATCACCTCCAAAGCCAATGCACAACCACCAACTCCACCTTACAATTCAGTCGACCAACACCTAGAAGAAAGTCATAGAGGTTGCTGAAATGGTATGGACTAGCATGATGCGGCCACAACCATCTTCACGACTCACTTGATATTCCCGATCTTCTTCTTTTTTTTTCATTTTTTTTTTAATTTGTTTATTTATTTCATCTTCATGTTTTTTTTAAGTTTTTTTTATTATTTTAATGTCCAAGTAAGCTAAAAAAATGGGACCCCTTGTTGCCATTGTACATTTAACAAAAAAATTAACTGAGGCTCAATTGATGTGACATTTTTAATAGTTTAGGTATTTGTTTGGAATGTTTAAAAAGATTGAGACCAATTAGGTACTGAATCCTTGATATAATGAATATATTTATACTACAGAGTGGAGAGAGTCATTTATGAGATTCAAACTTAGGACGTCATTTACAAGTGAAGATGAATACTAATAGACCACTAAAATTGTTAGTACTAAGAACGTCACTTACAAGTGAAGGTGAATACCTATAGACTACTAAACCATAGTACTAAGTGTAAGTGACATATGCATTATAAAATCAACAATGTTTCATTTATTTCATGTATGAATTTAAAATTGGGTCTTGTAATATAGTTTACCCATGTTGATTATATTCAAATGTGACCGTGGGGCGTTTACTTCTCTTTGACGCACAGAAAAATTTACACCGCAACATCCCCAAAGGTTGAAATGGAATTGTTTCTAGAGGTCAGAAGTTCAGGTGCCCCGTGCCCATGATACCGAAAGATGAAAAAACCGAAAACGTTACAAGTGTTGCAGTCATATTTAGAATATGAATGTAATTGTATAAATCCTAGTAGATATGAGAATGTATTATAAATAAGGGCACAATGGGGTAAATCAAACACACCTCACAATTAAATCACTCTCTCTTAGTGTCGCCGGCCCTCTCTCTCTAAACCCTAGATCATTCAATCAAATAGGCCTATCGTAGGAGGAGGCTATCATCCACAAAATTCAAAGGCTTATATTTGTTTTCTGCAAATCAGGTACGCTTAAAATAAATGAAGATATTTGAAACGTTCGAGATGCATGAAAACATTTCTCATGATGCATGAACCCGATGTATATATATATTGCATATTTTTCATATTTTTTTCAATATATGTATATGTTTTATGCATTACGCAATTAAATTGTTATGTGGAATTTGTGAGTCAAATTATAAAAAATAAATTAGAAGCAAATTTAGGGTTTCCTAAACCCTAGGGGATTTCGAAAAGAAAAAAAAAAGGAAACTGGACATGGTATGGCACCACCCCTGGGGCACAACTCTACAGCAGCCCTTTGGGCTATGCTGCACCTATATGCCAGGCTTTCGACCTGATTCACTGGCATGGGCCTGAAGCCCTAGTCTTGTTTTTAAGGAGGCCTGCAGCCTTCCTAGATCCAAACCCAACCCGCGGCAAACTTTGCTTGCTGGGTCTTTATCCTGCACTCACCTAGGCCCGCAGACCTGCTCCCTCTAGTGCTAGCCCACTTGATTGGGCTTAGTTGTTTTTTGTGGCCCGCCACACATGCAGCTCGGCCATTGCGGCTGGGCTCCTATGCTTCAACCCGCAAGCCATTTGGGCTTGTTTCTGTGTCTTTCCCTGGCCTAATGCCAGCAACCTCGGCTACTGGGCTCCTTGTCTCTCGGTAGAGGCATACAGCCATATGTGAGCTACTTTTGCAGCCTTTTCCCAAGCCTATATACCCTTTTAGGACCTTGCCCACCCACGGCACACAGCTCAAAATATTTTTGGGGATATATTTTCGATCCAATAATATTATTTTAATATTATTTTACTTCTACAATCGAGTCTGTTTAGTCCCAATCTATTGAATTAATTAAAAGTGACATGCAGTCCATTAATCTGATAATGAATCTAAAATTATTGACCTGAAGATCACTTTTGGACATTAACGATTCAATATTGCATAGCCCCAAGCAGATACCGACAATTTGATTTTCATAACCAAAGTCCGAGTTATCAATTGAAGGCGCTTTATGAAAGCTTATGTCAGGTCGTTTTGGGTGTGAACATGGGGTACATGATGTTCCACATCAATCCCTACTGACATGCAATAATCGTCAAAAGTCTGTGACATAAACTCACCAACGTTATCTAGTCAAATCGACTTAATCGGATAATCAGGGTGGTGAGCCCTTAACTTAATGACTTAATGATTTGAGCTAGGAGTTTAGCAAATGCGGCATACGTCACAAACTTTTGATGATTATTGCATGTCAGTAGGGATTGATGTGGAACATCATGTACTCCATGTTCACACCCAAAACAGCTTGGCAGAAGCTTTCATAAAGTGCCTTCAATTGATAGCTCAGACTTTGGTTATGAAAATCAAACTGTCGGTATCTGCCTAGGGCTATGCAATATTGCACGCAGCTGTGTTGGTCCGACTGAGGCCTACCGTTACCCAACCACATTCACCGTTACAGCTGGTCACTGGACACGAGCCTAACATCTCACATTTACGAGTGTTTGGGTGCGTCATTTATGTGCCAATAGCACCACCACTATGTGCCAAAATGGGTCCTTAAAGAAAAATGGGAATCTATGTCAGTTATGATTCGCCATCAATAGTTCACTATTTAGAACCCTTGACATAAGATTTTTTTACTGCATATCTTGCAGATTGTCACTATGATGAGACAGTTTTTCCATCGTTAGGGGGAGATAAGTATGCTAACGTTCCCGTAGAATGCCACAAATTGTCATGGTATGCTCCCACTATGTCTCATTTAGATCCTCGCACTACCAGTCTGAAATTAAGGTGCAAAGAATTATCGATCTTCAGAGCATTGCTCAAAGCATGTCGAATGCTTTTACTGATCTAGCAAAGGTGACAAGATCACATATACTCGCTGCAAACACACCTACTAGGATAGATGTACCCTACGTACCTCAACAACCCGCTTGGGAAAGCTGGATCGTCCCTGAAGGTGGAGAGACCGCACCTTCCACGCAGCAAGGTACATTGGCAATTAACCAATCATCTACTCTGACCCTGAAGCGTGGCAGATCCCTTGGTTCAAATGATTCACAACCTCGGAATACAAAAATGACACCAACTAATGACCCTAGTTTGAATCTGACCATCACTTACTCATCCGTTCCAACGCATGAGGTTATTCTGGATTACGGTGATGCTTCAGACGAAACATGTCGGCCTCCTGAGAATCGCGAGATTTCAGTCCACTACGCATTATTGGATGAGGTTTGGAATAGGAGTGAGATGATCGTCGACGATGCATTTTCGTATTCAATAGTTACTGACATCGCTTAGCGATGACATTGAACCACATTCCATCAATGAATGTCGACGTAGAATCGATTTGTCAAATTAGAAACAAGCAATCCAGTTCGAACTCGATTCGCTTGTGAAACATAAGGTGTTTGGACCTGTAGCTCTTACTCCTCCACACGTGAAGCATGTTGGCTACAAGTAGGTTTTCGTGAGGAAACATAATGAGAAGAATGAAATAGTGCGATACAAAGCACGCCTCTTAGCGCAAGGCTTCTCTCAACGCCCTAGGATTGATTACGATGAGACATATTCCCCCGTAATGGACGTTATAACGTTCTGTTATCTTATTAGTTTAGTAGTTTCTGAAAAAACTGAATGTGCAGCTTACAGACATGGTAATCGTGTATCTTTATAGAGATCTAGATACGGAAATGTATATGAAAGTTCCAAAAGGACTTCCATTGACTAGTTCAAATAGTTCTAGACCACGGAACATTCTCTCAATTAGGTTGAGGATGTCACTTTATGGATTGAAACAATCCGGGCGGATGTGGTATAACCGTCTGAGTAAATATTTGACAAGTCAGGGTTATGTGAACAACAAATTATGCCCTATGCGTGTTCATAAAGAAGTCACATTCCAGATTTGCAATCGTTGCAGTTTATGTCGATGACATGAACCTCATTGGAACTGCCGCAGAGCTTGAGAAAATTGCTACACACTTGAAATCGGAATTTGAAATGAAAGATCTTGGGAAAAATCAATACTGTCTTGGCCTGGAGATCGAGCATTGTTCGGATGGAATCCTAGTACATCAATCGAACGACACCCAAAAGGTGTTGCGTCGTTTTAATGAGGATAAAACGAAGCTTTCGAGTACACCCATGGTCGTTCGGATTCTATATGCTAAACGAGATCCCTTCCGTCCAAATGAGGATGAATAAGAGATTTTGGAACCCGAAGTTCCTTACCTAAGTGCAATTGGGGCTTTATTGTACTTGGCTCAATGCACTAGGCCCAACATCTCCTTCGCTGTTAATCTTTTGGCAAGATACAGTAATGCGCCCACACGCAAACACTGAAATGGTGTTAAAGACATTTTCCGCTACCTCAAGGGTACGACGGATTTAGGCTTTTTCTATACCCTCGAATCTTCGAGTGTTGCCGCCCCTATGGTTCTCGGATTGATTCTCTCCTAGTTGGTTACGCAGATGCTAGATATCTATCTAATCCACATAGGGCACGTTCTCAAACAGGTTATGTCTTTACCATTGGAGACACCGCTATATCTTAGAACGCTAGTTGCGACTTCTTCGAACCATGCTGAGATTCTTGCCCTGCATAAAGCATCGTGTGAATGTTTTTGGCTGAGAGAAGTTATGGAAGATATTCAAAGCACTAGTCGTCTTACATCAGTTGTTGACCTTCCTACGACGATCTTTGAAGACAATGCAGCATGTATCGAGCAGTTAAAGAAATGATACATCAAGGGAGACAACACCAAGCACATAGCTCCAAAATTCTTTTACTCACACCAGCAGCAGCATCATCAGAACATTGAAGTCAAACAAATTCGTTCCCAAGACAACCTGACCGATCTCTTCACCAAGTCATTACCCAAGTCCACTTTTCAGAAGCTCGTCCAAGAAATCGGTATGCATAAATTATCTAAGTTGAATCGCTTGTAGTTCTCTTATTTAGAAGTTATATCTAACTCGGGGGGATTATGTAGAAGTATATTCACATGATCTTAATGTACTCTTTTTCCTACAATTAGGAGCATTTTTTCCTCTGAATTTTTGCTACCTAACGAGATTTTAATGAGGCATCCATCCTCGGATAATCATACTCCATTGAGTTCACTACCTTCGTCCTGTTTGACGTTTGTTTTAGACATTATGTATACTTCTCACTTTTCTCCTTAGTCTATGGATTTTTCCCCATACCTTGGGTTTTACCATAGCGAAGTTTTGTGAGTTATACTACAAATGCATACTTCACATAAATTTGAGACTCGCGATCACCCGTTGTGCCGATGACTTCATCAACTATTTTACCTTATCTGCTGAAGATCTGATGTGATGGGGCGTTGAGTATTTACACACTCAAGGGAGGGTGTTGCAGTCATATTTAGAATAGGAATGTGATTGTGTAAATTCTAATAGATATGAGAATGTATCTTATATTCCTATTAGGAATAGATTACCTATTAAATGTTGTAATCCTAAAAGGAAAAGTTTTCACATATCCTTCTACTATACAATGGAGTGAATCAAACACACCTCACAATTAAATCACTCTCTTAGTGTCGTCGGCCCTCTCTCTAAATCCTAGATCGTTCAATCAAATAAACCTACAACATGAAGGGCATTATGATACCGGTAAATGAAAAAACCGAAAAGATCAAAAGGGCCTTCATAACGATGGTGGTGTGGAGGAGAGGGAGAGAAATTCGGCTTCAAACAAACAGCGATCAAACATTAAAATGACGAGTGAAAGCGAAATGGCAAAAAATAACTGCCAAAAGCACTTTTCATTGTGAAAAAGAAATGACTGTACAGTATATAATGTATCAAGAAAAACTCATCATCTCATACGACCATTTACCACTTCCCCCTTCCATGAGATCTTTAACAAGATTGATATTATCTACACGGTGATAACTTAAAGAACGAGGCTCTTTAACCAAATCCAAACCCTTCGTTGGCCTCGTGAATCGCAAGAAGCAATCTCTCCTCAAGATGTTGTTTAGAAGGATACTCCGGTAGATCCAACTGGTTGAAGCTGCACAAATAAGTAAATTTCTTCAATAAGCTGCGCACTCGTGATTGGATAAACTTAATTTGGAGGCTAGAAGTTAAGCGAAAAGTTTCAAACGGTATCTGATAACTCAAACAGATAACGGAGTAACATATTCAAGAAAAAATGACATGAGAGTCGAAGTTACCAAGTATGTGCAGATGGCAAGTGGTCTGCACTTCCATATGCCTTGTGTATCTGAAATTTCTGTGAGCCCGAGATCCCTTGAAGTGCACTAAAACCTTCTAAAGGCACCTGAACAATAAGGAGCAGCAATGCTCAGACCACATCTTATACAAGAAATATAGTGGATATCATAATACATCGCAAAATTATGTCGAATGTAAAAGGAAGTCATGTATAATAAGAAAACAAGATATCACTAACACGGGATTCAGGAACAATTTAACTTGTACAAGACCCATGCATTCAAAAACCTTTCCACACGTTCAGATTTTGCTATGCCATGAATATAACCGCTTGAACATCACCACCCATTTTTTAATTCCAACATCAGCTTCCAAAATAATTCTACAGTACGACTTTAACAAAAGGGGAAAAAAGCATGAAGCAGTAATAAATTTATGAATGTTTTCTCTCAATTACATCCCAGTTCAAGAGTAAACGAAGAAAACAAGTGCAAACTAATACCTTAGAGGTGCCAGTTACAAACTGCAATAGACGGGCTTTATCCTCCTTGCTAAAACCTTGGGCAACCTCCCAAAACCACTGAATGACAGGAGATGCAGGGCTGTATCCAGAATATTCTGTATTTGCCCTCATGTCATCCACTGAAATACATGGAAAAATAAATCTTTATGAGAATGCATGTCCTGTTAAAGGTAGAGAAGAGGGCAAATGGAGTTGACATGGGAACTCACAATCAATATCTGGAAGCCCACTGATCAAAAGTTCCAGTTCCTTGTCGTTAAAAATGGATATTAATTCCTTTGCAATTAGTTCATTGAATCCATCCAAAAAGGCATTTATCTGAGGACGAATAGCAGTTGTTAACCGATGCTCCGCAACTATATCAACATATTGGTGCTTATTTTCTTCCGTAACTTTGATGTTCCGGCCACCAGGAATCAGTTCATAGTCTGTTACCTGCATTATGTTCAACAAAATTAGTATAATAAATGTAGTCCTTAAAACAGAATATTTAGTTCATCAGGGTAACGGGAGAGGAAAAATTCATTACTTCTGTCCTTTCATATAATATCAGCTTTTCCTCGTCAGCATCAATGCTGAAAGTAAGGTCCAGTACATCGCTAATATCATGCTGTAAAACGATCGCCAAGCGAGGAGTAGGAGAAGAGAGTCAATAACTAAATTAAAAAATGAAAGCAAGAAAGTGAAAGTCAGAGTGAGTGCAAGAGAATGTAGGGAAGTTGCTAGATTTCTACATACCTCAAGCATCCACTTGAGGTTTTTAAAGTAATCAGGATCGATGGCCTCTATATCATGATAAGTGACCTTTGCCTCCAAAATATGCTTGTAGAAAGATCGAGTAAAATGAACATCCAATAACTGGCCATCAAAGAGTGCTTTACCAACCTGTAAAAGATACGTCAGATAAAAAAACTTTAGCAAAACAACTCAATCCAACAAGAACAACTAAACAACCCTGGTACTCACCACTCGCCCAACAAACTTGAAATACGAAAGATGTTCTGTTTGGTAAACAGAGTTCGGATTCGGCTGAAATGTTGATTCATTGCCCACAGTTGTAAATAGTAGTGCTCCCTTGTCAAAAATAACCCTGGACAACAACTGATACCATTCTCTAGTAAGTCCACCTGCATCAATACCTTCTTCTCCTTGAAAGTGAACTGTCAATCTCCCCTTCAAATCATGAGTTGATCGCATGCGAAGCTGGTTATATGAATCTTCAAGTATGTATGCTCTTCTTACTGAAATTCTCAAAGGACTATGATGGTGATCATGCTGATGCTTTATTTTTGATCTGAAGTGTGCACGCTTGTTGTCGAAATCAATAAACCGTGGAACCTTGAGCATAAGTGAGAAAGACTTTTCTAACAAACCAGGATTTTGACGAATAAAAGCATTTAGCAATTTCCTATGTTTCTCTGAGAACTTCAGAAAAGCAACATGTTTTTCATCAACTTTCAAAGAGGAACCTGAGGTTTTCTGGTGGCCAGCAGATGTACTGGCATCTTCAACCTCAGAAACTGCAGCAACACCAAAGTCATTACCAGGGCCTGGCTGCCCAGGATGCAATTTCTCACAAACCACAAAGAAAGATTCTATGTATGGTAAGATGTTTTGGGTGCCGGCAGGCAGCGGAGGAATTACACCAGATGGCATAGATGTAGAAGCTCGATATGAAGTAATCGTATCAGGGGCAGAATCTGAATAGCTCTCTATCTTACTTATGCAAGTGCTCAGCTCCAGCCACAAAGGTTCCAAAGCCGCATTTATGTCCCAAACTTGAGAAAGAGAAAGAGTATGCTGCTTTTCTGCAAGAATCTGTGCGTCCTTCTCTTTCTCCATCAGAGAAGCAACAAGGGAACTTAATGCCTGCAGAACTCTTAAGATTGCAGCTCCAACAGAAGACATGGTACTGAGGAGTGCTGTCACTGTTTCACCAAATGTGTGCAACTCATTCATAGCAGCTCTAGTCAAATTTCTAACAGCCTCTGCTAGCTCAGTAATAAACAGGTTTGAATGGGTAGGAACAATTGCCACCAACTTCTTCATTACCTCCGCTACAAGAGTGTATGCATTATCTGACAATCTGGGTTGAAAACAAAAAATGTCAGCAACCAAGATATGCGTAACTGCAATTTACGTAAGACTAACCTTGTAATCAACATAAGTGCTACAATGAAGGAGCAGGATAAGACAATACAAGTTTCTCCAGAAAAGTAGTTATGTTAATACTTTGTTATTGAAAAAGAGATTGAAAAAGAGACGACAGTTATAAAATAAAATAAAGATGAACAAAGAGAGTGGACAGACAAAACACAGCCATCTCCAAAACACCCTAACATTAACCATGAAGCAGCCCCTTCCCAATAACAAGGAGTACAATTTGAGAAATTAAAAAAAGATAGGAAAATGTTCCTAGTAATTAAACAATTACGCTGCCAGAAAAATAGAAGTTATAATTTCCATACCCTTCTCGTGCAAGCAGTGAGCATAGGAGGCGAAGTTCTTCTTGTGGAAGGTTAAGCAGAACAATAGCAGTATCGCATTTGCTATCAACACCAGAAGTTGTTGGTTTGGAGGAATCAACCACCTTATCTGGCATACCAACCACAACAGCAGTAGTCCCACCAGATTCTGTATTCATCTCAGCATCTGAAGTCAAAATTTGAGGGGCAGACGGTTGCTCAGAAACAGAAACCCCAACCCCAGATTTGACAGATGGTTTGCTTTCAGCATTATCAATGATGACCTCCAATAAGTTAAGAAGCTGTATAAAGAATTTAAGGATGAAAGTAAGTCCACATTACTACAGTTTCGCATAGCAGTATAAATCCCTCCACACAAAAACTAAATAATAACCAAATAAGATTTTCACCTGTTCAAGATGAGCTATACTTCTGAACAAGTAAAGGGGTTGATTCAAGAGGCTCAAAAGCAAAGCAATAGATAAGTATCCTTCCTGATGACTTTTATTTGGTCCAGTCTCTTCAACAACCATCACAGCTTTGCCACGTCCATGATCGATATTATCTGTTTCTTGTGGGACAGAAAAGTGAAGCAAAATCTTTGCCACATTAGGATGATGTCGAGCCAAATAAGTCAGAGTTTCAAGAATTCGCCGAGATAACAATGGCGGAACACCTATAGAGTAACAGACAATGTTAGAACCAATGACCAAATTAGCTGCTACGGTATAATCCCACAGTTACATCCACACATATCTCAAACAAATCATCCATAAAGGAGATCTTACCAGATTGAGTGCGTGAACAAATCACATTACTCTGGCAAGCATAAAGCCTATACGGGGGCTCAGCAGCAGTTGAGTGATCAACGGACTTTCTTGTATCAAGCATTAGCATGTCCATGAGAATTTTCACAAGTGAATTTCGGGTTTCATTATGAGCACATAAGTTCAACAGAAGCTTCTGCAGCTGACCTTTATACAGCGGCTGTAAAATTGTGACAATCAGTTTCTAGTAAGAAAAGGAAAATAAAAATAAAAACGAATAAATACTATTACACTCATATACTACCTGAAAAACACGAAGAACCCTAATGATTGCATGCAGAGCTTCTGTGTCAACTAATGGAGCGCCTTCGGCTTCAACTACCTTGGCACCAACTGATCTACGTGATGCAATGCTTCCCCCAATCCTGTCCAGGCTAGATCCAATGCCTTCACCTGGTCTTGAAGTCTCACCCCTACGGTTTCTAGGATACATACCAAACAGAGTACGATTATAACGATGGGCAAATCTTTCACGTAACAAGTTTGCCTCCGTAACTAAAGCAGGGGTAAGATTGGCAAGTATAGCGTCAGATGAAGTCAACAGAACCTGAGCACATAAACCAAAAACAAAATATTACAGCTTGAATCACAAATTTGATTATGAATTTAATATAGCCCAAGGAACCTGAATAACATACTTCTTCACGCAACTCTGAAGGAAATGTTGCAATTATTGAGACAGTGTCCATTTCAACTGGTTGACCTTCGAGTTCCTGAGACTGATGTAGCCTTTGAGCTTGCTGTTGGGCTAAAACTTCTGCTCTGATATCAGGAGGAAGGGCAGCAAGGAATTCAGGATCAATATCTCCAGCATTTTGTGGCTCAGCATTTGACTCTGGAGCTGCTTGACCCTGCTGTGCTGAGAGAACTTCAGCACGCAACTCCTCAGGAAGGGCATCCAAGAAAGCAGGGTCAATTGCCCCAGAACCAGCGTCACTGTTAAGTTGCTGTTCTGCTGCTGGACCCTCCTGATCTGCCTCACGGCTAGAATTTTCAGACACTTCGGTTACGCTGTGTAGAGAAACATCTCTTGCACTGACAGTGGCAGAATTCCCAAAAGATACATTTGTTCTTCTTGCTCGAGTTGCCTGTGAATCACCAAGTGGCATTCTATCAGAAGAACCTTGCCTCTCTGCTCCATCATCATGACCATCAGCACTCCCAATTTCAACATCAAGGCTACGAAGGCTCTCCCCTAAAGTTGCTCCACTTCCTCCACTTTCTTGGCTCACAGCTTCTACATCCCTCACAGCTGCATCATTGTGTTCAAACTGCATCTCAACGGACTGAGGATGCATGCTAGACATGTCCATTGCTTGTAGAGATTCACTCACTGTAGTCGGTCTCAAATCAGCATTTCCAGAGTCATCAATTGTCTCTGGAGGAGGCAGGCTTCCACTCTCAATAGTGACATTGTTCTCAACGGGAATTTCAGGCCTGACACCTGTTTGTGGTTGTAACTCTAAAGCTTCAGCTGTGTTCTGAGGATCCACTGCTTTTGTCTTATTCTCTTCAGGTGTCTTGTCAGCCATGGGTCGCCTCAATTGGGACACAAGCAAATCCTCAAGTCCTTGTGGCACTGAACTTGGATTTGATCCACCAACTTGCTGGTTATCATCCATCCACAAGTTCAATCGGTGTCCATGACGCCCATTCCTCAGTGATCGGAAAATATTATCCAATCTTGACGACGTGACCTCTGAGTTTAAATCTTGTAATACCATATCGCGGGCATTCTCTGGAAGCCAGGAACCCACCATCAGAGGAGAATTACCAAAATAATATATCAAATACAAGAAGTAACATCAAAAGCATTTAAACATATTTACCTGATTGTCTAGGAGGAGTTGACGACAGCGACAAAGGTCCAACCAGAAGAGGGTGCCTTGATGGAGTGGCATTCTCGCCAGTTCTTCCCAAAAGACTGTAAATAGAAGTAGTGCGCCCTTGACGTCTAGAACCAAAAACTTCAACTGGCATTACCTGAAGTCCTTCATTAGGAAAACTAGGATCTCTACCAAAAACCTCAATACGGTCAAAAACATTAATCCCATTTATGCCTTCCTCCAGCCTCAGTATAACTCCATCTTCCTCATCATCATCTTCTTCATCATCTTCCTCTAATACTTCCTCATCAAACTCATCATCATCAATCTCATGATCATCTTGGTCAGTGTCAGGATGTGGCAGGTGATGCACGTCATCTTCCAGATCATTATGCTCCTCATCATCGTCATCTTCATCGTCATCTACTTCATCTCCATCATCCTCAGACATATCTTCATCCTCCTCATCATCGTCATCAAGATTCTCTTGCTCGTGAGGCTGAATTTCAAACCGTATACCCATAGTATCAATGCCATTTTCAAGACCCCTTGTTTCCTCCGAGTTTTCATGCATATATTCATCTTCATTTGCAGGAGCAAAACCTCCATCAAGATCTTGATCATGTTCCATATCATCTGTCACAGCCTCAGAACCACCAAAGGCCTGGACCACGTTGTAAGACTCAATGTGCTCAACTGGACCAGAATCACGGCGGGACTGGGATGGTGTTTCCATAGATTGGGATCTCTCACCAAGATTGTTTGTCCTTACCGATTGATTATGATCAGGAGGTTTGGTAGAATTGTCACCCTTACCAGAATTTGAGTCAGCAGAATGAACATGTTCTTTGGTTACCAACTCAAGAGCTTTGAGAAGACCAGTAACAACTTTAGGTGAGTCAGCATGGTCCAAGTCCAGCATTTGGAGAGTTCGAGTCAATGACCCGACCAGACCAACATCTATAAAAGTGATAGAAGCTTCAGCGGAAATGTATGAACCAGTAGGAGTACGGGCAGCCAGAACATCATTAAGTAGATCACAAAAAGCTTGTATTTCATTGTTAGGTGGCCGGAAACCATTGCATGATTCTACAAATTCATTAAAGACTAAACTGATCTCGTTAAAAACTCTCTTCCTTGCCTCAGAAGAACGAACACAGGATGCAACTAAAAACTGGCTAGCCCTACTTGCTAATTTGTGCCTCCAGTCACCATCTGCTTTCTTTTCCTTCTTGGCACTGCGTGAATATGGAAGAAACTTATGAAGAACATGGTGAAATATTCCACCAGTGCATACAGCAGTAGGACCCTTTAGACTGGGGGCCCTGTAACTGCTAATTTCAGCATCTTTCCGAAGCAGAACATGTGCAGATGAAGCATACATCGATAAGATCTCAGTTAGAAGCTTCAAAACAAATACAACCTTTGCAAGAGATGCAGGAGCTTCTTGGGTACAAGTTTTGTTATCCTCAGACACTGAGGCAATTGCTTTACCCTTCCCTTTTGTAGCAGCAACATCAATATCCATGTCAGTTGAAGGTGGTGCATCAGTAACAACATTATCCTTAGACGGCAGTACATAAGTGCACACAGAATCTAGAAGAAGCTCAATCACAGAGACAAAACTCGGGGGGTACTTTCGATGCACTTTTGCACTTTTTGAATCATGAACCTTGCCGTGTCCATTGCCAGAAGCTACTGAATTTATATTACCCAGAGCAGCTTTACTATCAGCCATTAGTGTTTTGTCTTTATCCAAAGATTTATCCTTCTCTTTTTCCTTTTCCTTGCTTTTATCTTTGTCACGATCTTTCAGCAAAACAACGTAAGGCCTTTCACCAACCATCTCAACTTGACAAATAGACTGAGCAGCACGCATAAATATCACAGGATCACGAGAAATTGCAGAACTTAAACTTGATAGAAAATTGCGGGGAGAAACCCTACCATTAGAATGCCGGTTCGCAGCTGCCACAAGGCTGTGCCTTATCTCAAATTCCATTGCCTGCTGAAGAGTTTGAGGATCTTCCAGAACATGACGGATAATGGTAGCAGCAATATTGTCAAACCCAGGAAAGAGGCAACTTGTTGGCAAAGAAAGCAGTAAACTTAAACCCCCAGCATCAAGAAATTGAACAGCAACAGCATGAGTTTTTGTGAGAGTAGAGCAAAGCTGCAGAACAGCATGCATTGTTTCAGAAGGAAGCTGGTTCCTGATACAAGAACAAGCTATCTCAATAAGCCTCTTCTGATCTTTCATTTCTATATGCTTTGAAGATAATCCCAATGCAGACTGCAATTTATTTTGCTTGTCCTCATCAATGCTAAGTGGTGTTTGGTGGCTACTGATACCATCCTTCTTCAACTGTTCTGCAATTTCAGGGTTCAGTTTTTGATCCACCTGCAACAGCCGATCAACAGCAAGAAAAGCTGTTGTTGCCCACTTTGGAACTTCATGTTTCTCCCTGCCAACTGAGCCAGAATCCCACTGGAAGAGTAGGTCTGATGCAACTTTCACAAGACCATTCTTCGAGGCAAGTTCTCGTGCAATTGCGTCTTCTTGAAGAATTAAAGCAAGAACGTGAAAAAGAGCAGATAGCAAAGTACTTTTTCCACCGTCAAAACATAAACTAGATTCTTTAATCTGATCAACAATGAAAGAGATGATATTAGGCCGATATTGACCGTCATTTTGGGAGCATATCATTACTAGCAGGTCTCGAACTGGAAAAGCTAGAGGCTCCTTCATCTGCAGAAGCTTTGCACATGTAGATAACAACTCCTCAACAGGAGGAAGTTGGACTAGTTCTTCTTCAAGCTGCTGAGCATTCTCATTTGCAACAGCTTCCTTAGTGTCTGATTCATTACCCAAAGACATGGCAAGTGCCCGAGCAAGTTCATTGTCTTCTTCAGTCTCTTCTTGATGGGAAAACAACCACTCCATTGCCAACTCCACACTATTTGATCCAACTTGCCTCAGAGCTTCTTCTGCTCTAGACCTGGTAAAGCCCATCTCCACAATCATTGAAATAGTTGTCTCATTAGGAGGGGGGCCAGTAATACGGGCAGTGTTGCTGCTACTAACATTCTTCACTTCAACCCCAGAGTATACATGCCTGATTATAGAAATAACGGTACTAGTAAAATCATCACTACAATCAACAAACTTAGGATGAGTCCAAAGAGGAAGAATTGCCTTCAGTACCATGGACTGGAGGACCTTTACAAAGGTCTCAGCATTGCGTGGAAAAGGAATATTTCCATTTGCCAGGGGTTGTGCTAGCAAGTGTTTTGTGAAAGGAGATAAAATGAAAGAAGATGTCACTAGGTGGTCCATAAGTTTACCATAGCTAGCTAAAGGACCATAAATCCATGAATGGTCAATATCTTCCCTTTCATCCTGCTTTAAATTCCCATCATCCATTTCCATGGGGGATGCAGGAGCCCTAACTGTGAAGAGCAATTCACTGGTAGCTACAAATGTCTTCAAAAATGACTGGATAACTCCATGACCATATAAGCAATTTAGCAAAACAGCATTACATGAATCTGCTCTCTCCAGTAGACTTACATCAATGAAATCAATAACTTTACCAAAGTACCGACATTTTGTTGATATGGAATCCTTGGATCCAGAAGAATTAGCAGGCCCTTCGAAGTTCAAGTGATCAAATGCAATGGACGCAAAAGTAGAAGCCACAGATTTTGCAGCAGGAGAAACATTCACTATATCATCCCGTCGACGAGAAGGTACCAACATGACCTTCCCCAGCTCTTGAAACAGATGGGTAATGTGAAAAGAAAGTGATCTCACCATGTCACAGCAAGAAGTATAATATGACCTCTGCTGGTCATACTCCTTTTTATTAAGAGGACCAACAGCATCTGAAGACCCAGAATGTTGGAATTGATGACTGGATCCAATCCGAAGATTTGAAGGACCATCAGAATTTGTCCTTTGTTGAGAACTAGTGGCGCGACCAAGGTCACGGTATAGGCTAATAAGGTCCAGAAACTGGGATTCAATGCTCCAGCCAGAAGTCCTCCTTCTGAGCAACGGGTCAAGGAACTGCCTAAAAGAGTTGAACCTTTGCTCTTCAGTTTCACTTGTATTTGTTTCTGACTGTTGTGACTCAGTGGTAGAACCAGCATTATCATCCTCCACGTCAGACTTTGTATCTTCTAGAAGAGCAATCTGCCATGAAACTTCACGATGGACACATCCTATATCTTCAAGAACATCCTTGCTACCATTTCCAAATTCCGTAAGCAATGCAGGTACCCAGCGGTTGTCCTTTGACGCAGCAATAAACAAGAGGAACTCAACAAGAAACAGAGAAGAAAAAATTCCACCATCTGATGCCATCCTAGGTTCCAGCAGAAAGGATCCTGAAACTGCCCCAAATCCAGACAAAGCTTTCTTTAGGTGGTCCCTAAGGGAGGAGCAAAATGCACGGGCAAGGGCAGCAGAGTGATGTTGAGTAAAACCCTTGAAAACCATAGTACTGTGCAAAGCAATAGACATCCCATCAGATGATTGTACAATAGAGGGTTGGAGAAGAAGCTTCAGTAATGCATCAATTCCTGACTTCTCGACAAACAACCGACATGTTTCGGAATTCTCCATTGTTCTGTGGACCAGTATCATCAAATGAAAGATGGATAATTGAATGAACTGCTCATTACTGATCCCATCTGCAGCTGAATCTACAGAATCAACCAGACAGCAACGACCTTCATTTTCTCTATCTTCAGAATCCATTTCCATAGCAGTACTCCCATTTGCCTTTCCTTCTGGTCCTGTGTTGTGGCTGTCAGTGAAGGAAGCAATTTTATCAATTATCTCAAGGATGATATCGACACCAGTGCTTCTTAGCGAAGATACATGGCGCAAAAGCTCTTCCACTGCATTTGCCAAAGGAATAATGGCTTCATTCATTGCCATAACATATTTCTTGCTCGTGAAGATGTCAACAAGAAAGCGTAATGCTAAACTTTCCTTCACAGCCTCCAAGCCTTTGGCATTCAGACAAATAGCACCAAGACCATTAGGTACACAAGTAAGAGCCTTTGCGGATGGAAGAATGCCAGCTACAACTGAGGATATAAATTCATCTGGGAGACCCATTTCATGCAAAGCAGAAAAGCAAGTTGGGTCTTTGTGGATAGTTTCACTCAAAACAGTCACTGCAGAGTAATAAATGTCACCGCCAAATTTGTCCACATTCCCAAATATCAGAGAAAGAGTTGCAGGTAAAGAACTGTCATGGGAGTGTTGCACTCTGGAGGAATTCCCAGCGCCATATGTAGCAGACCCAAGTGCCTTCAATGAAGCTTTGATGAGCCTCTTCTGTGAGTACAGCTGGTTGTCACTGTATCTTGAGCTTTCACCAATAACCATTGAGCTATCATTATTGCCAGCCAAACCAATAACTCTGTGTACCTCTATCTGTAGTCTCTGAGACAAAAGCTCAACTCCCCCTGACTCTTTAAATAGAGACACAGCTGAACTACTGTAATCCATGAGCTTTTGTAGAGTTTTAACAGCAAAACAGACTAGATGCAAATGCAAAGGATCAGAATCTTCCAAAAGTGGCAAGAATGTCGGAACCATGCCTGACCCTCTAATATTACTCCCTGTAGCTGATGATGAAACCACATGGAGCAGATAGAACTGAAGAAGTGCTTCAACAAAAGCAAGAGAAGTTGGATCATTGGAGTTTTTTAATGATCTAACAGCTCTCTGTAGCACATTCAGGAGTATCATACGATTTCCCCCTGCAAAACTGATACTAGATACACTCAAGATTCGTGCCCGCTCATGAGACGCTGAATATGCAGCTAACTGAGCACCCAAGGCAAGCATTGCCTGCGTTCTGATGGTCCCAGACACTGATTCTTCGGACCGCACAATTCTGATTAGTTCATTTGTATACTCTGGCTCATTAGCAAAGAAGGAATTCAGTTCTACACTGGCATCACTAGACTGAACAAGCACAACAAATGCAAGAAGGCAAATCTTGCTGTACAGCCTACATATTTTCGGAGAACGGAAGGCACGAGCATATCTGACTCTTGTCAGCAGTGAGAACCGGAGTTCAGGAGGTACCCTGTACTCCTCTATATATCGTTTCATTAGCTTTAAATCATCCTGCTTTTGCAAATGCAAATCTGGAATGTTTATAACCCCCAAACTGGAAGAATTATTTACATTGTTAGAGCTCTCCTCTGTACTTTGGGCATTCCCATGCAATTCAAAATAGAGCGTAGAACCTATTCGGCACTGCAACTTGTCAGAATCATTTTCTACATCAGATGGGAACAAATTGAGCCCGTCATCTTGGGTAGTCTCGTTTGCCATAACACATGAAAATAAACCCAATCCCTCTTCCTTGCTTCCCCAGCCCTGTGCCAGAGACAGGAGATAGCTGTTTACAGAACCACAACCGATCATCTTCCCACTGACGTGCATCTTGGAGGGATTTATTTTGACAAGTGCGGAAAGAGTTTCTAATGCAGCTATAAGGACCTCGGGATCCGTTGATGCAAGCAGGAGCTTAAAATGCTGAAAAAGAAATAAAATATTGATTGGTAAAAACACTTCTGCTAACTCAGGGCCAAAAAATAAATGCAGAGATCAGACCCAAAAAATAAAGCACAATTTTTCATCTGCCAAGAAAACATACCTCTAAGCCATCAAATGAACTCTTGTTATTGCAGTTTTCTAAAATTGTTTGCATCACTCTCAAAATTTGTAGCACTGCATGCTTTGGAAATGGACTATCATCTTCTAAGATTTTATCCGACAACAGTAGATCATTTCTACAAGACAAGTATGTCTTGAAATATGTATCAAAATGCAGAAAAAGCGGCCTCCAATGGTGAAAATTACCCTGAAGTCAAAGCATATATTAGTAACAGAAAGAAAAATAAGAAGAAATTTCACCCAAGAAAAATAAGGAGTACCTTAATGTACTCCCAACAGAAACCGGAAAGAGGTATTGCTATATCTTGTAACGGACATTGTATCACTTTATTGATAAAGGCTTTGATCTTAGGAGGCTGAAACAAACGAAATGCAGTCATAAGGTATCGCACACTAAAAATGTCATAAAGAAAATGTAGTCAAAGAAAACTATGCTATGTGTAACATTAAGTGATAAAGCTATCGGTAATATCCTCAAAGGAGGGGATAAATCTTCCTCAGCTGCAAAATTTCACAACCCTAAAAAGGAAAATATATAACTCTGACATGACTCCAATACCATACGGAGATTATTAACATCAATGAATATTTATATAAAACAAAAATTTATCATGGCTAGGTTGTCTTGATTTCAGAAATTGACATCAGTTGAATCTTATCCTGGAAACAAAATCAATTAAGAGCTTAAGGAAGCTCAGTGCCTAACACCAAAAAAAAAAATATAATACTAATAATAATAATGAAATCATAGAAGAGGAAGATCTGTACATAAAAGAAAGGAAAGCATCAAATTATAACAATAAGAAAAACCAAAAAATCTACAAAAAGTAATTTTGACCACTAGAAAACTTATTCACATTAAATATAAAAAGTATCGAACTGATAAAATTACTAGCAACTTTGGGTTTAGAAAAAATTTGTATAATCTCCATAACAGAAATAGACTACTTAGGAAATTGAACATATTAAGTTAATGCTGTCCACAATTTATTTGCATCAACTGCAGCAAATAATACGACTGGCATTCTTAAGTTCATACTCCACAAATTCATTTAAGATACTTGGGTCTGCTACTAGCAACTTGTGGTGCACTTAAGCATGATATGTAAGGTAAATGTACAACACATAGTGGGACATGGAGAAACTGGGCAATATAACAAGAACCTGTGTAGCACAAATAATTTTGGTGCCATACTCAAACCAGATATAAATCAAATGCATTGTTTCTCAACACTCTACATATACCTGGTTCTTAACCGGTATATCCATATTTAGGGAAAGGAAATTACATGTATCCAATACAAAGTAAAGAGTATAAAATACCAAACTGCAACTTAATGCTTTAGTATAGTAATTAGAGATAGTAAATCTTACAGAACATGCTCTAACTACAATTTTTTTGGGGTTAAAGAGACATACATACATACATACATATGCATAGAAAGTTACAGAACGGAAGGCTGGTGGTCAAGAAGACCACACAAAACCAACTGGAGCCAATCGTAACTAAAAAAGACAGCAAAATGGAAAAGAGCAGTCTCCTCTCCCTAAACCCAAACTAGCATAAAGAAGCCAGCCAAACTCTCCAAATTTCACAGAAAGTAGCCTACCAATGCTCTAACTATCATATAAATAAAGCACCTTTCTGATTACTGGACTGTATAACCTCCGACCACTTAAATGATTCAGAAAAAGTAAATGAAACTGTACATAATTAACTTCAATTGCTAGTTTAAGCATTCAGTGCTGAATTTTCAAATATTGTTGTACCAGGATACTCACTATAGCATATTATATCCCTATCCCACACGATGTATCAGACGGTACAAATTATAATATAACTGAAAAAAATCAGAAAACCAAGATCAAAAAAGGAGAATAGAAAAACTACAAATATACTCCGATCCTTGGTCATCAAATATCAAAATGTAAAACTTAATAGTAAGAAAACTATAGTGAAACTAGGAGTGAAACGACATGTTATTTTATTACAATTACACTAGTACTACTAACAATTATAATAAAGCAATCCATCGATTAGAACAAGCATAATTCAGGTAGTCGATTTGTGGATAACCTATATACAAAACAAGCATTGAAAATTAAACCAGCAGCCAAACAACCATCTTTAACTTTAAATAACTTTAACAAAAACTAAGCATATAACCAATTCTAAAATTTAAAAAGCACATGTTACAGGCCCAATACAGCCTCCACACAATTTAACCTAGAGTTCGGTTTGCAAAGCAGTCCGAAAGCCTAAGGGTCTATCTCTAACAACCCTGATGATTCTGATAAAACCCTAATGTTTAAAGGACTAGAATGAGAAAATAAACACAAACCCTGATGATTCTGACATAACAAGTTCAAGGTAAATTTTTTACACTAAACTAGATGAGAGATAACTCACTGGCTCGGAGTCGAGTTTGATGGATGGCCCGAGAGCACCGTCGGCTGAAAGAAGTTGCCGAATCCTCGACGGCAAGTTTGATCTTAGGGTTGTCATCTTTTCACCTCAGCTTCCCTACTTCGAACTACTTCAAACCCCCAAAACCAAACACAGAAAAGCAAAATATAAAAACCCACGAAAAGAAAACAAAAATCAAAAGCAAACATGAACGAAATTGGCGGTTTAGGGTAAACCACGAATCCCTAAAACGAGAAAACCCATAAATTTTGGTCCTTGGTCCTTGATTGAAAAAGGTAAATCAGGTATATGGATACAGCGATAGATACAGAGAGAGAGAGAGAGGGGAGGGGGATACCTGAGAGAGGAGAGAGACGGAGGCGACGGATGCACACATATCCGACGGCCGAAGGGCCGTACCGAGCAGAGAGACGAGAAAGTCGAGAGATTTGAAGAGAGAGAGAGAGAGAGAGAGGCGAAACCCCAAGTAAGCGAAGGAGAGAGAAGAGAGAGAGTATCTATTTGTATTGTTGTGGGCTGTGTGTGTAGGTCTGCCTCTCTTCTTTAGTTGGTCTGTCGAGCATTTTACTCTTGATTTTTTGGTTTTTATATTTCAAGCCCTTTGAAAGCAAGAAAATAAAGTACGTTCTGTGTATGCGTATGAGCGAGATAACACTAACAAAGTCCCTTGGACCATATGCTTCTAGAGCGTTTTAAGGGTTTTCTTCCAACTCTTTGGGCTTAAAGTTCATCAGGGCTTTCCTCCCACTCTTTGGGATATTAAGTTTTAGGGTATTGGTCTTGTAATTTGTAACTTGTCAGCTTTAGAGTATAATCAAAATATCAACAACTATGTACTCGATTGACACATGTAGTTACAAAGGAAAACATATTCAAATCTCCATCTTTCTTCTTTGTATTTAATTGAGATTTTAAAGAATTTTAACAGATTTAAAAATTTATGAACTTTGATGGAGTTTAATTAATTTCTAAGTATTCTATGTAAATTTTTGAGTGAATACCCTCAAATTCATAGAGAGAGAGGTGAAATTTGTAAATGCTTAAAATGCATTACGAAACCTCTTTAATTTCTTTGAATTCTCTTAACTTTTTAAAATCCATTTCTACTTGTGTTATAAACTAATTTCAAATCCTAATTAAATACACCCGAATTCATTGTAAATTTGCATAATACACATTTGTTGAAGTGCTAATAACAAAAGCACAAAAGCATGGCATCTTAAATAACGTGAAACATCGGTTTCAATTGATGATGAATATGTGACAACTTTGACGCAACACGAACCATTTTACATTGACAACATTAATCAAATGGAGTAGAATCGTTCAATAGTCAATGAGAATTAGAATGCTCGTAACTGACGATCAGTGCTAGATCATCCCATTCCGCACATAATGTATCAGCAGTAGGATCGAACAACTCTTTAATTTGACTTTTCACGTTGTTCCTCGTCCAAGTAGATAATCTTTCAATCCCCTTTGCACCAAAGGTTAATTTGACTTTTCACGTTGATGTCACGTGCCTGGAAATAGAAGAGTTGGCTTTCTTCTAGGTCGCTAATTGCACGTCCATGGGAACATTTGAAAACGTCAACAATAATTTGAAGATTGGGTTTGACATTTACAGTTACACAAGGTGTAAAAAGAAGATTTCTTGTCAGTTGCTTATCGTCTATTTGTTGAGCATATCTGCAAATTTTGTAACGGAACTTTATTAAAATAACCCTATAAATCAACACACAGTAGAGACATTGAATTTGCTTGGTCCATAAGCTCCTATGTACTAGTTGATTCGTAAAAAGCAATCAACTTCACTCTGAGCCTCAACTGCAAGGACAGACTCTCGAAAATCTCCTCAATCGAGATGTGCGTTCAAGGTATGCAATGGGGATTACAATACATCCTTCAAGGCATCAAACCACGAACATTTGAAAAGTTAGCCACCCTTGCTCACGACATGAAACTAAGCATCGCTCATCATGGAAAAAAAGAGTCGATCACCGACTTCAAGAAGGATAAGATGTTTACTCCAAATGTGGACAATCGTGGAAAGAAGCCCGCCAATGAAGCTTTTACGCACCCGCACCAAGACCTCTTCCGCACCCGTCAAAATCTCCTCTAAGAACAAAGAAAATGAGATAAAAAAAAGTGAGCCTTCTCGTACCCAAGACAAGTACAAGAACACCTTGAGGGAACTGGAGCAGAAAACATACCCATTTCCAGACTCTGACATGGCCCCAATGCTAGACGACCTGTTGGAGAAAAAAGTAATTGAGCTGCCTGAATGCAAGCGCCTGGAAGAAATGAATCGCGTTGACAATCCCAAGTACTGCAAATACCATCGCATCGTGAGTCCTCATGTCGGCAAGTGCTTCATCCTCAAGGAACTTATCATGAAGTTCGCACAACAAGGGCGAATTGAACTCGACCTGGAAGACACGGTCGCGACACACACTACGACGATCGTGTTTGGATCCTTTGATCCTGTGCCTATTCAGGTAATGCATAACCATCCTCATCCATGCTCAAGTCACACGGCCCCTTCTGCATAACCATCGTTAGAGGCAAACAACCAGGATGCACTGACTGACGATAATGAAGAATGGACCTTAGTGACCTGCAAAAAAGATGAAGAAGCCCAAACCACAAGCCACAAGGCCAAAGGAAGAAGAAGGAAGAAAGCACCGTCATCGCAATAATAGGAAACCCAAAAGAAGCGTAAAAGCTGCTAAGCCAACATACGCTAGGGAGCCTATGGAGCAAGAGCCACACATTCTCGTCTCCTTGCACGAGTACTTCCCAAATGACTTCTTCTAACGGTGTACTATCGCTGCATGTCACATGGTGGAAGTAAAGGAACTGTTAAAAGACGAAGTTATCGCCGTTGAAGAAGTGAAGACCCTCATGACCAAAGAAGGTCTGCCGACTCACGTTAGCATCGAAGAGGCATTACGATTACCCGAGGAGATGTGGAATGCACTGATAGTGGTCTTAGCAAATCCCAACGACCATGGAGTACAAGGAAACAAGGACGAAGGCTCAAGGCTTCGGTCATATGAATATGCCACATGCTGTGCCGCCCAAGACTCAATCAACTTCACTAACGAAGACTTACTGCTGGGATAAAAACCTCACAACCGTCTTCTCTTCGTCTCAGGGTACATAAGGGAGAGCAAAGTCAACCCCATGCTTGTGGATGGTGGATCGGCCATAAACATCATGCCAAAGTCAACGATGGCTACAATCGACATCAAAATAAATGAATTGTCCCTAAGCCGTCTACTAATCCAAGGTTTCAACCAAGGAGGACAAAGAGCGATAGGTATGATCTGAGTGGAGATGACCATTGGTGAACTCAAATCAAGCACGATATTTCATGTGATTGATGCAAGAACTTCATACAGCCTGCTCTTAGGAAGGCCTTAGATCCATGAGAATAGAGTAGTGTCATCCACCCTTCACCAATGTTTAAAATTCTACCGGGAATGAGTAAAGGTGATTCGAGGTGATACCAAGCCATTTACCGAAGCTGAATCACACTTTGCAGACGCCAAGTTCTACATGGAGGAAGACATGATACCTGAAGCTCTCCCAAAAAAGGTAAAATCCACAGGCAAAGCGACACCTAAAAAGCAAGAATGGCAATCCGTTCCAAGAAAGCAAAGAGGATAAGCCACGTCGCCTTTAAGCAAAAACAATGATGAACTCATGACAGCCAAATGGGGTGAGATGCCCTCAAAAGGACCGAACACACCTGTCTTCTGATACATCTCGATGTAGAGAAGAAAAAATGGTCAAACCCCATTCGAAACAGGGACAAGCAAAGCCGACATGCAGCAGTACAAGGATGATGTAGATTTGGTCAAGACGAATGCAATTTTACCTCTAACACAGCTAGGCGAGACTAAGATTGTAAGACCACCATAAGGCTTCATAAAAGCTCAACCAAAAGGAGTAGAACCAAGCCTTTTCCCAACCAAGAGGACCGAAAAATGTTTTGATCCAAACGCCTACAAACTCGTGTCGAAGGCTGGGTACGACTTTATTCCCTCTTCGAATCCTGGAAAGAAGGGTTCAGACACTGTCAACAACAAAGAACGTGACTTTACCAATATTAAAAAAAGGTTCAGGAATCGGCTTTACACCAAATGCACCTGTGAAGATTTCGAGCAAAGCGAAAAATGCTAGCACTCAGCACATCAGCGTGAGTGTTGTACAAAATCGAGAAGAGCTTAAATCCGCCCCTCGGATATCAGTCTTCAATAGGATGAATCATCCAAGACCCAGAATATCGGCGTTTCATCACATTGGTGGTCAAAGCCGAACCTCCGTCTTCAAGAGGCTTAACACGCCAACATCCCAATGTTTCATTTTTGAAAGGTTGTCAGAACCTAAAAAACAAAGCAACGCGCCTAGCTTTTCTCCACAACGGTCGGTTTTAAGGAGACTCGAAAAAACTGAGAAGCCTTCAGGGAGGAAAGAAACAACGCCAAAGAAACAGAAGCCCGACAGCTTAGCAGAAAAGGATGACATCCAAAGTTCTATTCCTTCAAAAATGAAGCGCCAAGCAATCTTGGAGGTTAACACAAATGGACCACTGAAAAGTAAGGAGGCGCACCATTATCCTCACCGGCCAATCTTCACGCCAACAAGCCCAAAATGACGGCACTGAAGGGGAGGTCCAAGACGTCTTCCATATCACAATCCAAGAAGACAAAGAAAGTGAAGCCCCTGAGGAAGATGTCACCACTGCACCACCACAGCTCGAAGACGGAGGGCAATCCACGGTTAATGAGCTTAAGGAGCTCAACTTAGGAACGAAAGAAGAGCCCAAACCTATCTTCGTAAGTGCGCTACTAAGTGCGGACGAGATAGAAGAGTACTACCAGTTGCTATTAGAGTATAAAGACGTCTTTGCATGGACATATAAGGAAATGCCCAGCCTTGACCCTATTATCGCTGTGCATTGTCTCGCAGTCATGCTCGGAACGCGACCGATAAAGTAAACTCAAAGGCACTATCGATCCGAGCTCATCCCACAGATTGAGGCTGAGATTGACAAGTTAATTGAAGTAGGCTTCATTCGAGAGGTGCAATACCCCAAGTGGATCTCTAACATCGTTATCGTCCTTAAGAAATCTGGACAAATATGTGTTTGCATGGACTTCCGAGACCCCAACGATGCGTGCCCGAATGACGATTTTCCCTTGCCAATCATCGAAATCATGGTGGACGCAACCACTGGCCACGAGGCACTGTCATTCATGGATGGCTCATCTGGATACAATCAAATTCGCATGGCTCCCGAAGATGAGGAACTAACAGCCGTTCGCACTCCAAAAGGTATATACTGCTACAAGGTGATGCCATTTGGTCTAAAAAATGCTGGAGCTACATATCAACGTGCAATGCAGAAAATCTTCGATGACATGCTACACAAAAATGTAGAATGTTACGTGGACGATGTGGTGGTCTAGACAAAAAAGAGATTAGACCACTTGAAGGATTTGCGAATGGTGTTCAAAAGGCTGCAAAAATACAACCTCAAGATGAACCCGATGAAATGTGCATTTGGCGTCACCTCTGGAAAGTTCCTCGGCTTCATTGTCAAGCAATGTGGCATCGAAGTAGACCAATCAAAGATCAAAGCCATTCAAAGCATGCCTGAGCCAAGAAATTTACACAAACTGAAAAGTCTGCAAGGACGGCTTGCTTTCATTAGACTATTTATATCCAATCTAGCAGGACGTTGTCAACCGTTTAGCCGACTCATGAAGAAGGATGTTCCGTTTGTATGGGACAAAGCATGCCACAATGCCTTTGAAAGCATAAAAAGGTATTTGTCAAGTCCACTTGTCTTGGGGGCACCTGTGCCCGGGAAGCCGCTCATATTTTATATTGCCGCTCAAGAAAGTTCAGTAGGAACACTCTTGGCACAAGAAAATGAATCCAATAAAGAAAAAACGTTTTATTACCTCAGTCGAACTCTCACCGGTGCTGAGTTGAACTATTCCCCGATAGAAAAATGTGTCTTGCCTTGGTATTCGTCATTCAGAAGCTAAGACATTACATGCATGCTTACACCATCCACTTGGTTGCTAAAGTTGACTCGATCAAATACGTCATGTCCAAACTAGTTTTGATAGGGCGACTAGCTAAATGGGCGTTGCTTCTCAATTAACACGAGATCATCTACGTTCCAGCTAAAGCCGTCAAAGGACAAGCACTTGCAGACTTCCTTGCCGATCATCCAATCCCAGCCGATTGGAAAATCTCAGACAATTTGCCTGACGATGAGGTGTTTTACATCGACATCTTCCCAACATGGACGATGTTCTTCGACGGATCCGCACAAACAGATGAAGCGGGAGCAGGAGTAATATTCATGTCACCGTAAAGGCAAATACCGCCTTATTCCTTCCAACTAAGTGAACTATGCTCTAACAACGTCGCTGAGTACCAAGCACTGATCCTCGGCCTCCAAATGGCAATCAACATGGGAATCACAGCCCTTGAGGTATATGGCGACTCCAAGCTCATAATCAATCAGCTCTTGACTGAGTATGAAGTAAGGAAAGGCGATTTCGTCTCATACTTCCGCCTGGCAACTCAGTTGCTACAAAAGTTCGAGATAGTGACACTAGAACATGTGCCAAGAAAAGAAAATCAAATGGCAGATGCTCTCGCCAACCTAGCCTCGAGTATGACACTAGGCGAAGGAGAAGTTGTAGACGTGCCGGTTTGCCAAAGATGGGTGATCCCACTTGCCACTGAAATACTGCTAAATGACACAAACGTCATCTCAATACTTTTGGTCGACACTGAAGAATAGAGACAGCCGTTGATCGACTACTTGGAGCAAGGAAGGCTTCCAGACAATCCCAGACACCGCTCTAAAATACGTCGACGAGCACATCGCTTCCTTTAATACAAGGGAACACTTTACCGACACTCTTTTGAAGGAGTACTTATGAGATGCCTAGGTGAAGAAGAAGCCAGTCAAGCCATAGAAGAAGCACATTCAAGTGTATGTGGGGCGCCTCAGTCGAGGCCAAAGCTACATTTCCAGCTTAAAAGAATGGGTTACTATTGGCCAAGTATGGTGAGGGATTGCATGGAATATGCCAAAAGGTGCCAAGCCTGCCAATTCCATGCCAACTTCATACATCAATCGCCTGAACCATTATACCCTACAGTTGCTTCATGGCCGTTCGACGCATGAGGGTTGGACATCGTGGGACCAATCGCACCAAAGCCATCTGCGGGAGAAGCTTACATCATAGCTGCAAAAGATTACTTCTCCAAGTGGGCTGAAGCCATACCCCTAAGAGAAGTCAAGAAAGAAACTGTCGTCCGTTTTATCAAGGAGCATATCATCCACCGATATGGTGTGCCTCGCTACATCAATACGAACAATGGAAAGCAGTTCTCCAACCGACTCATGGATGAACTTTGTGAGAAATATAAGTTCAAGCAGCATAAGTCTTCCATGTATCATGCCCCAGCCAATGGTCTCGCAAAAGCATTCAACAAAACTCTATGCAACCTTTTGAGAAAAGTCGTTGGTAAGAGCAAGAAATACTGGCACGAGAGAATGAGCGAAACACTTTGGGCATACAGGACGACGCACCGAACGCCTACTCAAGCTACACCATATGCGCTCGTGTATGGCGTAGAGGCGGTTTTGCCGCTGGAAAGCCAAATCCCCTCGCTGAGGATGGCCATACAAGAAGGACTGACTGACGAAGAGAATGCAAAGTTATGTCTTTAAGAGTTGGAAGCGCTAGATGATAAGAGGCTCGAAGCTCAGCAGCATTTGGAGTGTTACCAAGCACGATTGTCCAATGCCTTCAACAAGAAAGTTCACCCAAGGTCATTTCAAGTAGGGGATCTCGTCCTTGCATTATGTAGGCCTATCATCATGACGCACAAGACGAGAAGCAAATTCACCTCAAAGTAGGATGAACCTTACGTAGTACAAGAAGTCTACACAAACAGTGCTTACAAGATTGTGGAAGAAAATGGCTTGAGGATTGGCCCCATAAATGGCAAGTTCTTGAAGCGGTACTACGCTTGAGAAGGAACCACGCTCCTAGCCCACAAGAGCATAAACTGTGTACGGCAAACTAAAAAAAAAAATCATCACTCCTTGAACTACGTTATGACTTGATCCCTTCTCAACCGAGGGTACGTAGGCAACTTGGAACTTCAAAACTTCAAATATAGTCACTTCATAAAAAATAAAAAAAATTATATATATATATATATATAGTCAAATAAAATAAAGAGCAACTTCAAAGTGTAAATACTTTATTATTACTTCTTGAAAGATCAAGTGGCAAAGCCTTGGTACATAAAAAGGAAAGAGCAACAGCAGATGAGACTTAAAATAAAGATAAACAGAAGGTGTTACTCAAGAGCTATATCCCTAAAACTACAGCAGCGATCCTCAAGCAGGCCTTCTAAAGTCTTCAAGGCATCCACATCAGTGGAAGACAAAGCAGGCAACTCCATAACCGTGTCTTTCTCTTGCTTTAGGCGAGAAATCTCCTCTTGGCATTGAGAGAACGTAGTTGCCTGCTGTGAGAGAACGTCTTCAAGTCGTGATGCTTCGATTCCCAACTACTCTATCTTTCGCACCAACGCTTCTAGATGAGTTTGGACGGAAGCTAAAGAAGCCCCTGTGGCTTGATAAATTTCTGAAGCAGCCTGCTGAGAAGACCGAGCTTGGGCAATTGATAAGTCTATTTCTGCAAGCTATTGAGCTCTAGCATCTGGACCCAACTTCTTCGAGGAAACAGAACGCAAGGAAGAATACTCTGTCGAGGCAGTTATAAGTTCTGCAATTCCGACTCTCAAGGGCGAAGAATCAACATTAAGGTTGTCAATCGCAGAAGCGAGGTTTAACAAATCCTCATTGAGCAACGTCAAGTCTTCCAATGGGCACTTTGAAATTCTCCACTCAATATGGCTCTTGATATCCATGGCTGCCCGAAGTCTGATACGATGGATAAACTACTCAATACCACTAAGGTTTGGCCCTCTCAGAGAAACCTCAGAGCTAGCTGGTAAAGGGATTAAACGCATGACAGGCTCTTGCACACCTTCGCCCATACACGGTAAACTTGGCCAACTTGTCGGATTCAGGACAAGCTCTGCACTAGGCGGATCCCCAATACCCTCATATGTAGGTGAATTACCTCCGAATAGCATCTCCATAAAAAAAATCAA
Organism: Crataegus laevigata; assembly: GCA_963580275.1. Lineage (NCBI taxonomy): Eukaryota > Viridiplantae > Streptophyta > Magnoliopsida > Rosales > Rosaceae > Crataegus > Crataegus laevigata. The sequence goes on from OY756938.1 coordinate 6,336,777, forward strand.
CCTTCGCGTTTGCCAAATCCAAAGAACATGAAGGCCCGACCAACAAAGAAATGTGTTAGAAATAAAAGTCGAAACGACGAAAGCAGAAGAAATCATAAGAAAGAAGCAAATACATATATATCTTTCTCAAGTGACACACGGCCATCGGATCGAGGAGGTTTAAACACCTTATTTTTCTTATGGCGAAAGTTGACGTCGTTATCGACCTGAGCATCTTCAATAGGCCACTTGTCTAAAACTTGTTGACGCGGCTGCAAGACAAGTTTATCCTTGTACGAGCCCACTTCATCACCCACCTCTTCAGAGGCATCCAAATGTCGAGAAGACGAGTACAAGCATTAAGGAGCTAAGACTACAGGTCTATCTGATAAAGGAGCCACACTCACACGATCAAGGGGTACTAGCGGCGTAAGAGTCACAGAACAACCCTCTTTTGACGCATCTTTATGTGAATGAGAAAAATTGGTGCCACTTGCCACCCTCAAATATTCAAGATGTACCTTTGACCACTAACTTACATAAGCACGGGTCACCGAAGCACCTTTGAACTCATCCTTGGCTATGATGGTGAAAGAGGCATTTGTACGCATGTACACAGCTTGCAAAGATGTCGATCGAACATTATCTTTCAGTTTGTCCGGCACATGTTGGACGAAGCCAAATTGCCTACTAAAACGGTGGGGACTATATGGCTGGATAATACAATGATCTCCTTGCTGCAAAGAAACATATCCCCAACGAAGACTCATAAGATAAGACGCGTCTGAGCAACGAAAGTGTTGGTCATCCGTGAGGTCTCGCCGCGTCGGACCACCCCTTGCTAGACGGTCCATTCTCAAACCTCCACAGCTTCTAAACAACGCTTGTGCCTGTAAATCATCAAAACTTTTTGCAGAAAGCACACCAGAATACTTCATCATCAAAGACCCCAAATTGATTGAAGTCGACGAAGAAGGCCTCGATTTGTCTAAAGTTGATGAGAAAAAAATGAGTGTCAAAATACTCACCCAACCAACCATACATATAGTGGTAGGGAAGTACTGCAGCACGATCTTTGGTACTCGCTGAGTTCGAAACAATGCTCAAGTTGTTGTAAATGTTGGCTAAGACCGGAATAGCAAGGCTAAAAGACTCACCTACGGCCATCCTGCTAGCAACTTTAAAGACCCCAGGATAAACAAAGCAAATGTCGCCTATTGGGAAAACAAACTTGCAAATGTTCTGACGCTATGCCGAGATCCTCCAACGCTCTCAAATAGATAGGGGAGCGACGCTTGGCTGAGCCAATAGCACCAGATGGATCCGAGCTTTCTTTTGGCTTAGTGGTCTTGTTGCGGCCACTTTTCCTCAAAGGCTTCTTGTACCTCATGGCCTCCTAATACCAAAATCGGATCTATGAAGAAATCTTCACTCCTGATCTACCTGGAGCATCCTGAGAAAGCTTGTGGTACACCTAAAGTAAACAGCGACAACTCGCAAGCAATCCTCGGCTGTTGCAAAGAGAAAGCTCATCCGCACTGGGAACGACCTTTTCGTAAAACTTACCTCGGATCGGCAAACCCCATATCTTATGGAGATCCCAAAGTGAAATCGACATCTCCTCTTGCGCCGTGTGAAGTGTGTTGGTCACTGAACACTAATGCTCGAAGAACGCACGAAGGACGGAGGGATGACAATCATAATTAAACAAAGATGCGTACACAGCGTGGTAAAGGCCCACATTGGTAAGCACATCTTTAGATCGGCTCAATACTTCTTCAAGCCACTCCCAATAAAGCTTAGCAAAGACGGCTCCTCCAGTAGTCGACAAGGCATCATTCTAAGTCATAGATCTACTGTAGATGCGAGCCCCAAGAAGCTCAAACGAAGCAGGATGATCGTCGTGAACATGGTACGAATGATTCAAGATAAGAATCTTCGATATACACGCATTCTCCGTATTTGGTCGAACAGAACCTATCACCTCCCAAGATGCCTCAGAAGACCACAGTTGGATGTGCATGGAGTTGTCTTTTGTAGGGAGAGCAAGCGCCTTAGGACCAGTCAACGGCGCATAAAGCTTCAACGTCGTTCCCTTATCCTGCGAATCGCCTTCCTTCGCAAGAATAGTGATGGTGTTGCCTTTAAAGCACTTAAAAAATACCATGGCTACAACAAAAAATCAGCCACAAAGCTTGAGCAAAGACGGCACAGTTGGCAGCTATAAGACGGTCATTCAAGCCTCGTTACGGTGGCAGATGTGCACAGCAACGTCACCGCCGAGGGAAACTACAACAAAAAAATAATACACAACGAAGCCTCGGTGCAGCCTCTTGTACAACACCACACGACAGCGCACCACCGAGGGAAAACTATGATCAAAAGGCACTACACAGCGAAACCTCGGCGTAGTCTCTCGCGCAAGCACTAGGCAACCACAAAGCTTGAGCAGGGACGACACAGTTGGCAGCTACAAGACGGTCCTTCAAGCCTCGCTACGGTGGCAAATGTGCACAACAATGTCACCGCCGAGGGAAACTGAGACCAAAAGACAATACACAATGAAGCTTCGGTACAATCTCTTGTACAACACCGAACAATAGTGCACCACTGAGGGAAAACTGTGATCAAAAGGCACTACACAACGAAACTCCGGCGCAGTCTCTCGCGCAAGCACTAAGCAGCAAAGAGCACAAGAACACCCACGTCCTCTCTACCTCCACCACACCTCTGGAAGCTTCATGAGGGTCCCAACATCATGCTCTGCCTTTGCAAAATTATTTACGTGATTCCTGGTATCACAATAAAGAAATCCATCAGTGGAGGGTACGCACATTATGTTATATACACATATATGTGTGCGATAAATAGGACAAGCAACTCCTATATATATGTGGCCCAAAGACATTGAAATCGTCTCCCGCTGATAGAACAATCATATGTATATATATAATAAAATAAAATAAAAAGAGGTTGGGGCCATTAATACTATAAAGACTGAACATAAAGTGCAAAATAGTTCCAAAAAAAAAAAAGAAAAAGAAAAATTGAGCGAGCCCATTAGAAGGAGCCCGTCACCAAGGTCAAAGCACTCAAGCCCATTTCAGTCTGTCCAAACCCAAATCTCTGCAATTTCGGCAAATTGATCTCAAACCCAAAGAACCCTTTTGAGTTCATCATCCATCCAGGCCGAGCTCTCCAAGCGGGAGACTAGCCAACGCCACGCAGTCCGTGAAGGACGAGGAAGAGAGTCCAGCAGTCTCGTTTTGTCCTCTCTGCCATCTCAGCAGACAAAAAAAAAATATAGGCTTTCTTGCTTCGCTCGCTATCACCCTCATCGTCGGAAAAAGCCATAAACAGTGGCAGGCATCATCAACATCGTTGTTGCCCATCCTAAACCCACTTTCATGAATCTAGCGTTCGACCGTGAGTCGATTGGGCTTGCCATGTACTTCAAACTCATGGGTGGTGGTCAGCCAATCAGGTATTACGACGACATGCGGGTCGACTGGTGCATATATATATATATATATATATATTTATAAAATAAAAAAATAAAAAAATTAGAGTCATCCTCCGTTTAAGAAAAAACAAGAAAGTGTTACCTGCTGCACGAAGAAGTTCGCCGGCGACTGCCCGTCCACAGCAATGACTCTCTCTTTCTCCTGGAACCGCTATCTCATTCTCTCTCTAGAAAACCATGTCGTCGAGAGACGTATCCGACTATCTACTCCCTAGAACCACTCCGAAAGGGTGAGGAGAAAAGCAAGAAGAAGTCGAAGAACTGCAGATGTTAAAGAGGTGGAAGCAGCTCACCCTTCAAACCTACACTCGCTGCAAAAGAGAAGTGATAAAAATATGCACGTAAATGAAGCTGCGCGTATATGTACGAATGAACATGCATGTACTGTGTGTGTGCATGTGTGTGCATATATACAAGTCTCTATGCACCATGAAACTACTCTCCCCCCGCCACTGTGTGTGCGCGCGTATATGTACGAATGAACCTGCATGTACTGTGTGTGTGTGCATGTGTGTGCATATATACAAGTCTCTATGCACTACCTCCTACTGTGTGTGTGCGTATATGTGTGTAAATAAACCTGCACTAAGGCGCCAAGACCCCCCTCTCTCTCTCTCACGCTCACAAGAAGGAATGAAAACCATCGCTGGCAAGTTTGTTACCTGATGACGCAAGGAGTTAGAAGAAAGTGGAGAAGTAGGAACCCTCTCTGCAATGAAGGACCTATATTCTCCTGTCCGGGAGCACGAAGGCTTATTTATACAAGCAATGCAGCCTGCAATCAAACGTGCAAACGAATAATACCACCTGCAATCGGACGTGATGCATCTGCAAGTTTTTGTTAAAGCTGAAACTCGCACATGCTACACCACGCGCAGAAGCACTTCTCCCATGCTTGCCCGGCACCACCCTCCACCTTCTTCAATCATGGTTTAGACTGGCAAGTGTACACCGACAGAAACCTATGGTTCAATCTGGTCATTCTTCAATGACCTGCAAGATCCCCATCTCCATCTTCTCTACCCATTTCACATGCAGAGAGCACCAGCTATAAATAATAATAATAATGGAATGCTGGCTTCCACCGAAAGCAAAGAGAAGAAATTTAAAAAAAAAAATACTATCAAAAGTTGCTTGGTGTGGCACCATGTGCAGACATAAAGGAAAAGAAAAAAGAAAAAAGAAGAAAAGAAAAGAAAAAAAAGGTAGTGTCCAGTATAAGGGGAAGAAAAGAAATACAAAAGAATGGAAAAGCAAAGGAATGGTGGCTTTCCACCGAAGGCACCGACAGAAGAAAAAAATAAATAAATAAATATAATAATAATAATTATTATTATTAAAAAAATGTAAAGTGTCGTGTGTGTGTACATATATGTGTATATATATATATATATGTATGTATAAAATATATGGTATCAAAAATACCACATAAAAAATGCATTTAGTAAAATAAAGTCCATTTTATTTATTTCTCTGGAAAATTACACAAAAAAAACATTATACATGCAAAAAAAAAATTCAAATTTACAGGAGGGAATCTTCAAGGACGGTCACGAGAAGCCTCATTACTCGGCGGAGCTGCAGAAAGACGAGGCGCTGGAGTTTGATTATCCAGAGCCTCAACACTTGTTGAAGCTCCAGACGACGACGGCAAAAGATGCCTCTGGAACAAAGCCATAAACATCTGATGATCATTTTGAATCCGACTATCGGATTCCTGCAGCTGGTCAAGCTTTTTCTTCATGCTCATCGAGTAACTGTTGGCAAGCACGTGCAACTCCTTATTTTCATGCTTAAGCCCTCTGATCTCCTGCTTAAGGCTCGCCACCTCAGCCATCAAGGATTCAACCTGGCGAGTGCGAGCAAGAAGGCGTTGGCCCATGTTCGACACAGAGCCCGCGCACTGGACGCTAAAGGCCAATGAGTCATGGACATCCAGCTCATCGGACCACTTGGAAAGCACCCTGTTGTCTCTAGGGGTGAGAAGATTTCTAGCCACCATCATGGCTGTTATATCATTCTTCATCACCGAATCCCCAACCGTAAGAGGACCGGTCGGGGATAAAAAGGATGGGTGTCATACGTTGTTCGGAGAAGACATCACAACCTCTTCCCCGGCATTCAAGTCAAGACGACGGTCAGATAGGCAAGACATTTTTCGAAAGTTTTGAAGAAAATAAAAGGTTGGACAAATCAAGATCTCAAAATTACGAGGGGAACTTCTGCAAGTAGCAATTCTCAAGTGTGCTTTGGGAAGCAATCAATGCCTCTATAAAAAGAAGAAGCAACGAGGCCGCCTGCTCAGAAATCGAAGAGCTGCCTGCCCAGAAATCGAAGAGTTGCTCGTTCAGAAATTGAAGAGGCACCACTTTTTCAAAAGCCAAATTTTCTAGATCAATCTGTCAGACCCTTCACGTGCAATCTCAACTTTGAGGGAGTCACGGGCCAAAATCAAGGAAGCTTTACACTATCATCCAAACCTCAAAAGCTCTGTCGCTTGTTCAAAAATTGAATAGTTGCTTACCTAGAAATCGAAGAGGCGTTACCTCTTCAAAAGCTTGTCGCCACCCCTCACGTGTTGTCTCAGCTTTGCAGAAGTCACAGATGAGTCCAAAAATGCATGAATCTTACTGTTCCAGTTACCCACTGTTGCTGACAAGAGTAAACAAACAGTATCACTACCGGCTACTCAGAAATCCCTATATAGGCCAACCCTCATCATTTAGGGTAAGGCAGACCTGCAAAAATGCCAAGCTTTTTCCTATCTTCGAGAATGCATTTCCAACAAAGCCTCTCGAAATACCCAGTATTCCTTATCCCCTGGAATACCTCTGCAAAACAAGCCACACCAAAGCAAGAGTATCTCATATCATCAGGGTCGAAAGCAAGAGTATCTCATTTCATGCTTTCTCTTTGTCCTTGTCTTTGTCCTTGTTCTCACCAGCAGGGAAAGGAGAAAGAGAGCAATCAATCGGAACCTGAGATCAAACTTCCGATCTGGAACTGACTGCCTGGAAACCTTCCCTGATTGCTTACCTAGCATTGCTCTTGAGTAGTCATCTTCAAATGACTGATGTACTTCTAGAGAAGATGCCGCTTCTGCAAGGGAAACAGATAAGGCAAGGGAAAATGATACATTGAAGTATGTGGAGACAAGCACGACGAAACATATGACGGGCCGTTCACTATTTCTTCAAAAGCAAAAGTATTTCATATCATCAATATCTGACGTATTCTGGATTTGATGAACTTGTTTTGACCCTCAAACTCTTGAGTCGGCTCGCGAAGATCACTTGCCACGTAGAGCCGCTCATGGTCCCATTTCCTTCAAGATCGAGCCACCAACGGCTTTTGAATGAATCACAAGTCCGATTCAAGATCAAGTGTTCACCACCCTTGAATCAACTTCAACTCCAGATAAATGGGTAAGCTCAAACTTTTGAAGCAAGTCTAGCAAAAGAAAACCCTCCAGCCTAGTTCAAGAATAAACCTGTGGAAAGCTGCTTCTTCAAAAGCAAAAGTATCTTATATCATCAGAGTCGAAGGCAAAGATATCTCATGGCATGTTTTTGCTTTACCCTTGCTTTTGCCTGCAGGACAATGAGAAATAGAGCGATCGGTCGGTACTTGGAAAGATTGAACAGAGAAACAGACTAACACCTCTACCTCATGCCAACCTACCATGCAAAAGAAACATGCAGCATGGGCCGTACAACTGCACGTGCTGATTCATCCTCAACTAAACCAAAGATCGCTTGCCATATGAAGCCGTTCGTGGTCCGACAACCTTCAAGATCAAGCCTCAACAACCCTTGGAGAAATCACAAATCCGATTCAAGATAAAGTGTCCAACACCCTTGAATCAACCTTCAAGATCAACCCTCAACGGCCCTTGGAGAAATCAAGACCTAATTCAAGATCAAGTGTCCGACACCCCTGAATCAACCTTCAAGATCAAGCCTCAATGACCCTTAGAGAAATTGCAATCCTGATTCAAGATTAAGTGCCCATCACCCTTGAATCACAATCAGTTCAAGATGAAACCTGTGAAAAGTCAACAATCACAACAAATGCACGTGCCGATTCGTCCCAACAAAGTTGAATAGATCCCAGCCCAATCTAAGATCAAGCTTCGACGGCCCTTGGATCAACGTCTACATTGAGGAAACTTCAAAACGCACATTCTACACGTGACAAGCACATGTATGCGGCGCGCCTTGAAGTGGGGGCATTTGTAGACATCGAAATTTATGTAAATAAAATGTTGACTGATAGTCAAAGTTTCAATGCTCAGGTATTACATAAATTTTACATGTAGCGTGCGACTCGACGAAAATTGAAATGAGTCAGAAAAGCCGTCAAATATGACACGTGTCAACACCTGGTAAAAATGATTTATTTCATCTTATTATTTAAATCCAAAAATCAAGTTTTGGAATTCTATAAATAGGAAGCCATTCCACACTAATTCATACACCAATTCACCAACACATTTCTCTACTCCCAAATTAGAAGAGAATTATCTTGAAGTTCGTTCTTCGTTCATCATTCTTCAAGATCAAGCCTCAACGGCTCTTGAAGAAACGCTCATCCACCCTAAGATCAAGCCACCAACGGCCCCTTCGGATCAACACAACATCAACGTTCATCATCAAATCCCTGAAGATCATCCTCGTTCATCCTAAGATCAAGCCCCAACGGCCCTTCGGATCAACACAACATCAACATTCATCATCAAATCCCTAAAGATCATCCTCGTTCATCCTAAGATCAAGCCTCAACGGCCTTTCGGATCAACACAACATCAACGTTCATCATCAGATCCCTGAAGATCATCCTCATTCATCTTAATATCAAGCCCCAACGGCTCTTCGGATCAACACAACATCAACAAATCCACACCACTGTTCATCCCAAGAATCAAGCTCCAACAGCCCATTCGGACCAACACAACATCAACAAATCCATACCACTGTTCATCCTAAGATCAAGCCCCAACCCCCCTTTGGATCAACAGCCCATCAACAAATCCATATCTTAAGAGGATAGAATCAGAGGATAAATTATAAAGAGATTGTAACCCAAATTCATCAAATACAAATATATTTTGTACACATGTTCTTGTGTTTCAGGAAATTTTCGTGTTTACAGTTACATCTAGAGCCCCGATTCCATTAATAGACCAAAAGTGAATGTGATGTACGTAAAACTAAGTATTTTAAGTGTTAAACAGGTTTTGTACAACTTGAGAAATGGCATAAAAGCGAAGGGGATTAAACTGAAGTTTCCAGATAAACTTTCTGCTTATGAATATTCGTTTAAAAGTTAAGCCCACACCTCATCTTTAGCAACAACATTCTAATTTTCTTATTATTCATAGCCTACCAAACCCATGGCTGTTGTATCATTCACACCCCAAACTCAGAGTTTCAACTCAAGCTTCTCCAACTTCACAACTTGCCTTGGTAGACTCACTACCTTCTTCTTCTCATTCTTCATCTTCTTTACATGTACAAAATCTTTGAGATTGTTCCTCTAAAGCCTCTTCTCAACCCCATACGGTGAACCTACCAAGCCACTAAAATTGCAAAAAACATACAAAAATCTATTAAAATCCAAGCACCATAAACAAAATTACACAAAGATCAACAAAAAAAAAGTCACTTGCTAATTCATAAAGCCAAATCTCAAAAGGCAGTGTGTGTACTTTTGTAGTTGAGAGGGATTTAGTTGTGGTATGTTTGGTAAGTTAGTGGACGGGGGATTTAGTTGTGGTTTGTTTGGTAAATTAGTGGACAGGGGATTTAGTTGTGGAATTAAGCAAATACGAAAGCCTGCAGTGTATCGACACATCAATTTTATTTCAAGCATTATATCGAACACCATGAAGAAACACAAATTATGACCAGAAGATGAGAATTGATGCTAATGTTAGTATGCACCAATTGGAGAATTGTAACAATAAATAAGTTACTTCAAGCTCCACCATATTCCACTTAAACAAGTTACTTGCAGGATTGGATTGCAACCTCTTGAATCCCGTATAACTAAAACCCCTAGCTTAAAGTTACTCATCCAAATGGTACCTTAAATTACAGTACAGAAAAGTTAACCAAATCCCTAATTCCCAAATTCATATATTACAATTCAGCAACCAAAAAAAATTAAAAAACTGAAATAAAATGACAAGAGGAAGAAAAAGAACTTCTGAGGTCCTACTTATAGAGTTGTGATATTTTAAAAAGGATGTATGACTTACAAAGCAAACAGATCAGAAAGTACCTCGAATTGCTGACGTCGTTGGTTTCTTTTATGTCTCTACGATGCCATCTTGGTCACTCATCACTTTTAATTTTTTTTGTTTTAAATTATTTTATTTTGAAAATTTTCAAGTCAAGTTCGCACAACGTCGTTTTTCATGTTCTAAACCCAAATGAAAAGTAAAATAATAGAAGCACAAAAGCATGGCATCTCAAATAAAGTAAAACATCGGTTTCAATTGAGTTTAGTTTATAGTTCAATCACTCGTTTTGTTTTTAATAGTTCGGACTATTGGTAGTCTAACATTTCATTTATTAGATTGCCAAGTCGAGAATAATAGTTTTTCTTCAATTCAATCATAATTGTTCATTTTCTGTACTACTGAGTAACCTAAATTATTGAAGAAAAATTGAAATACAAACACCTGATGCTACTATTCTTATGAGACACCGCGTAACTTACATTCTCAAAAAGCAATTTACATGACACTTAAACACTGCCACCACAACATCTTGTGTCGATAATGCCACAACAACGTTACAATGGTACCATAACTTCTTCTCACATTCCTTATACCCATAAAATTTTGTTCGTACAATCCTACCCATAAATTAAAAGATGAAGTGGATGTAACCAAATGATTTTAGACTTTTTATATTACATTATTAAGGAATTCCTAGAAATTTCAACACTGATTTATACCAAACATTTAGCTGTACTTTCTAAAGACATTACTTATTAAGCAATAAATTTGCCACCGTTTCTACATAATTTTAGTTGTAATAAATTTTTTTTAATTAAATCCTCATTTTATTATTATTTTTGCTAGCTTTTCTCAACTAATTTGGGATGCTATCCTAGCAGTATGTTGATATCATGAAAGTCTTTTTGATAATAACAAGAAGAATGTCAATATCATTAAAGTATTTCTCATAATAATTTACTGCTATCTAGCACCATCCAAAAACACTTTGTCCCTCTAAAAACTAAAAAAAAAAAGTAAAGCCATGGTTGCTGGTGGCAACCCCTTCACTTTCCCCTTCACCTTTCTCCTACTACTCATTGTTTTCTTCCATTCTTCACTCTTCTCAGTTTTCCTATGTACTTTTCTCATATTTTCTTGGGCTTGATTCCAATCTTCTCCCACCCAAATTTTCTCTCCCATGCTTTCCCACATCCCACTTCTCACCCAGCCATAAGCTTGTTCTTGAAGTGCTTGACTCGATTGGTTCCATGGATCCATACTTCACAGCCCTTTGCCTTACCGGCATGCCAGAAATTTTGGACAATGTGTGGAATGGTTTGTGTCGTAACAAGAGTTTTGTTTTTTGGCTTATTTTAGGACGATTGTGTTTTTTTTGTTTACTTCTTGCCAAAGTGCTAAGGACATTTGTATTTTGATTTAATATTTGAAAATGATTTGTTTTGTTTGTAACTTTGTTTAACCATTGTAGAAGACGTATTTGAATACATGCATGTAAAAAAAAGGAAAAAACAAGTAATGTAACGCCCCAGAAATTTTATACGGAAGCTAACTACGGTGATAGGCACAAAAATGTCATACTTACCTTTTATGTTACTAACCATACTAACATTTCTCTCTTTGACCATTTTTCCATTAATATTTAATCTCGTTTATTTAATGGTTGTATCTAACTTCTCGTTACATTACCTACGTACCATTCAGAAGGATCAAGCCAATCGTAGTTCACAATCCATTTTACACATTTTAGAAAAAAACAGCACTATTGGACCAAGTTTAGGCTCCCTTTGGAACATTCAAACTAAACCAAATCATGTAATTATATATGGGTTTTGAAGCTTGTGTTCTGTACTTTAAAAGCATATAAAGTTTGTAGAAAACGGAGCTCTAAATTGGAAGTTATGCCAAAAAGAAAAATGGAGTCTTGAAACTGGAAACCCAATTTTCTACTGCTGTTTGACAGCTCGCGACCCAAGTTTAAATAAGGTTTTGATCAACCAAAACTCAACGGAACTAAGTGAAAATAGTTGGGTTACGATCACGAACATATGTACTTTCAACGCACGAAAAATTTTCTCCAAATGAGGACATAAAGACCTAGAAATTAAGAGCCAAAGAAGGCTACTCAAAACTTGAGTTTTCTTTGCAAAGAAATCAATTTTCTGCAACTTACATAATAGCCCACTCCTAATTCATATAACAAATCCCAAAATACTTCCAGGTAGTCCATAAGTCATGTATACAACATCCAAAACTAACAAGGCTCAAAATTAACAAGAAATTGACCTTTTGAACCAAACCCCTTGATCAAGAAATTTAATCTACAAACCTAATCTGAATTACCCAACTTTAATTCATGTTCAGACTAGTTCATTGAATGATAGAAAACCCTAAATAAAACTAAGAACTCCACATATATCATGGCAATTTCAATTCAACTTAAGGAAATTAAATTCAAAAATCAAGATAATCAAGGAACAAGAAATTTACCCTTCAAATCTCTGAATCCTTCCTTTACAATCACGTTCTCCAACTCTTAATTTCTTTGCCAAACACTCCCTCTTTGATTTTTGTCTGAAGGGAGAAGAATTTTCTTCCAAAAGCTATAAAAGAGCCATCTCCTCCCTTTTTTTTCTTCTTTCCTCTTTTCCCGTTTTTCTTCCCTATCATTTGTCTCCTCTCTTTTTTCCCCAGCCATAGCCACACACATGGCTTATTTCCACCAAGCCACTCCTCCAGCCAAATCTAGAGCTTTCCAGATTAGTGGTCAAATGACCATTTTACCCTTACCTTTGATCATTTATATCTTTTTCGTTATAACTCCGTTTCGCGAGCGGCTTTCGCCTATGCGCTCGTAGGGTCGTCCTCTATTCAAATATGTCAAGAAATATGATAAAATATATGAGGATAAAATATGTCCTCGTATAAGTACGTTAACCAATTAGGGGCATTTTCGTCATTTTACGTCGTAAATTATAATAATTTTTTAAAACAAAATTTTAAAATTTCTCAATTAAATTTTCATAAACATAAATCATTGAGAGGTGAGCGACAATTCACAAGTCTGGAAAAGAAATAAGGTCACGTTCAGGTTTAGGAATGGAAGAAACTGTGTTGAGGTCGTAGATCCAATCTTCCTCTTACTCTTGCGCCGTTAGGTGTTAGGGTTTGTGGAACAGGGGTTCTAAGAGAGGTTTTCGGCTAAGGAAAGGGAAAATGTTGAATGGGTCTTCGCAATAACCCATTTATATAGAGGCAATTTTGTCATTTCAAGTTTTAGAAAAATCATATTTCTGTCATATTGTTCTGCATGACTCGTGCAATTGTGCATAGTATGTGCATATCCTGAAAATTCTATTTTAGTCCTAACAATAAAAAAAAATATAGGTTGTTTCTGCCAATTTCCCTTTATTATATGCCCAAGTCTTCAAAATTGCAAGTTTGATTTTAATAAATTTGAAAATTGTAAATTTCTTAGACTATCTCCAACCTTTCGGTTAAAACCTTAAATTTTTAGTCAAAAAAAAAATTAGGTTTTAACCCATAAACAACTTTTTTTCTCCAACCCTTCTAGGTTAAAATTTTAGCCCCATATTATTAAAGAATGAATTTAGGTTAATTTTTTTTAAATTAACTTTAAAAAAATGTAGACTATCATGAATTAATTTTATCAATATTTTAACCTAAAAATATTTAAATTTCGATAAATATTGAAAACCCGCTAAACTGACACATAAAACTCATGAAACATTATAGAAGAATATGAAACACATGATAGAGATGTATAAGCACAAAACACACAAGGCACATATGAAACACATACAAAACACATGATAGAGATATATAACACACCAAATACGTGAAACACACAAAACACATACTAAAGGGATGTGCTATCCACACACCCATTTTCACTTTTCACACATCCCTTGTTAACTTTTGTCATTTGATCTTCTTCAATTCATCATATCTGACGACCGAAAATTAGAAGGGTGTGTGAAAAGTAAAAAGGGGTGTGTGGATATCACACTCTCATACTAAATACATATGAAACGCATGAAACACAAACATACACACTTAAAACACAAACCTTCAATCATCCTCCTTACAAGCATTTGTTCAATATCTAATCATCACACAACATATTCACAAATCATCCAACTTTCATAATGTTTTTGTTTTCTTAAAATCATCAATATCTCTTGAATGGGTGATAGAAGAAAGAGTAGCTTAGCAATGCAGATGGCACACCAAACAAGCCTTGCAATTGGGAATGCATAAATGAATAACGAAGAAGCCAAATTTGCAAACTCACTCATGCAATATGAGCACCATGCTAAATCTAGCTATCTCATAGTTTTGTCACGAGGGCTTTCATTTGTGCAGCGTGATAGAAAAGAGTGTCATGACCGGATAATGAAACATTATTTCATCGAGCGTCCAAGATATCTTCCTTATGGTTTTTGCTGGTGGTATCAGATAAAGAAATAGCTTTTTGAAAGCATCTTGAGCGCAATTGCTCATCATGACCACTACTTTGTAATAAAGATAGATGTCATCGGGCGACAAAGTTCATCACCTCATCAGAAACTCACATCTGCATTTCAAATGCTAGCCAATAGATGCCCTATAGACTTAACTGACAAATATTGTTGACTTGCAGAAATCACTGCTATTAAGAACCTCAAGTGTTTTTGTAAGACAATTGAAGTCATATATGAAGTCGCTTACCTCCAAAAGCCAAGTCATGATAACTTGAAGAGGCTTATACGTAAGGTAGACAAAATAGGCTTCTCTAGCATGATAAGAAGTCTCGATTGTATGCATTGGAAATAGAAGAATTGTCCTACTACTTTGGCTGGCCAATTCAAGGGTCGTCACAACAAGCCAACCATTGTGCTCGAGGTTGTGGCGTCTTACGACTATTAGATTTGGCATGCATTCTTTGGCGCTCCTAGCTCAAACAACGATATCAACATTCATTGGTTTTCTTCTTTATTCGATGATGTTATCAATGAATGGACACCATAATGGAGGTACAAGGTAAATGGTAATAGACATGAGTTAGGTTACTACTTAACTGATGGTATTTATCCTAGTTGACCTATCTTTGTGAAAAAAATTTCTCATCCCGGTAGTGAAGAAGAAATTATTTTTGCAGAAACAAGAGTCTTACAAGAAAAATGTGGAGGAAACGTTCTAGATCCTACAAGCTCGAAGAGTCATTGTTAGAGGGGCTGCACGATTATGGAATGTGGAAGACCTTCATTAAATCATGATGACGTGCATAATTTTACACAATATGATTGTTGAAGATAAGTATATAGAAATTGAGGAAGATTATGATGAAGATGTGGATAGCGACCAACCAGTATATGCGAGAAATATGACAAGAGATGTTGAATATCTCGTTGCAAACACATACGAGACGAACATGATAGGGTCACACTGGGTGAGTACATGAAACGTTTAAAT
The DNA here is from genome assembly GCA_963580275.1 of Crataegus laevigata. NCBI lineage: Eukaryota > Viridiplantae > Streptophyta > Magnoliopsida > Rosales > Rosaceae > Crataegus > Crataegus laevigata. The sequence goes on from OY756938.1 coordinate 6,351,998, forward strand.
AGAATTCAAGGTCTTCATGGTCATGACACACTCCGAAAGGATTTGGTTGATCATATATGGCGCCGAGAAGGAGAACAGTGATGATGGATAATTTTAAGTATGCTAGTGTGGCTCTTTTCTTGTGATAGCGTGGTTGTATTCTGTAATAATTTTAAGTGCATTAGTATATTGGCATTTTCTTGAATAAATTGAAATGTTTTCCTGTGACAAATCTTTTGTCTAGTATGTTGGTAATAATTATTGAAGGCCCTTTGAATTATTGAAGGCATCTATTGTACATCAATGTGTGCAACAATATGTACAATAATTATTGAAGGCCCTTTGAATTATTGAAGACATCTAGAATAAGCCATAAAAAACACCAATTAATTATTGTTCTATTAACAAGCCATAATTATTGTGGTATTTTCATGTATTAATCAAGGTTATAAAAGATGTTAGACATTAGTCGGGCGGCTGGTTGGGGCTTAGGGGATTTAAGTAAATTTATTATATATATATATATATATATTATAAAGTAATTATATAATATATAAATAAAAATTAAATAATATGTTACTTTTTCAAAAGAAGAGTAGTATGTAAGATGAGAGTTATAGATTAATTCGTATGTGTGAGGTAGTAAATATTTTAATAGGATACATTAGGGGTGGGCTGTTGGAAATGTGCCCTAAAACCAATCATATGATGATACTTTACGGACATTCACATGTTAAACTAATCTAGTTTAATATAAAGGGTAAAGGTTATTGTTTTAAGTTGTCTCATATAAATGTTATATGCTTAAACGATAAGTCCAAGGAATATGTGATTAGGAGAATGTAATCTAAAGAAGTTAGATTCATGAGACCATTCTCTTTCGTATACATATCCTAAACGTTCCTGATCATAGGATTGCCAATTGGGCATTGACAGTCCGTTAAGATCAGTATGTGCTATGTCTTCTCTTAGGGAGAGTGATTGGTCTCGAGTCATTGGTGTGACTGACACCAAGACAAGCATGTAGGTGCTCAATAGAGAATGAGTCCACTGAACACGATCAATGAGGAGTTCTCATACTCATGTCACATGAGAACTCATGGTTGGGATAATGAAAAGTAGTCATTTGACATGAGGCATCATAGTTGTCTTGTGGTTAGGTCCTTGATCTTTGACTATGTCAATGTCACTCTATCAGAGGGTGTCCACGGCATAGTTGGGGTTAAGTCACTTAGCTATGGAGGCAAGTGAATGCGCAACAAGGGATCTCTAACCTCCAAACAGTTTGAGGGAGAATACTCTATGATATGATTAAGAATCTCTGGCCAGAGTATGAATGAGATTTAGGAAGTCGTTCCAAATCACATTCAAAGTAATCATATAAGTAAATGAATCACATTGGATAGTAGACATGAATAAACTATCCAACCAAACAATGTGGTCAAGAGTGTTGTATTAGAGAAGGACCGTATTGCATTGTAATCCTAAACTGAATAGGTTCTCCACCTCTTCTGATTAGCTTGGGTAGCCATGACATACTGCTAGGTGTCACTCATGGTTTATGGAAGCTCTAATAGTGAGTAATCACTAAAGGGAGAATTGAAAGTAAGTTTCAATTCACAATCGATTTGAAAGAGTTCTAATCGCCCACTGCCTCGCTAAAAGGAACCTAATGGATCGTACACCGAGTAAGGTAGAGATTGAAGAAACAACGGAGATGAGTAAGAATAATTAAATGGTTTAATTATTTATGGCTAGGATTAATTAATATGTTAATTAATCAAACGAATAAATTCGTTATAGACCTCGGGTTAGTTTTGGGCCTCAAGGCCCAATGGGTTTCGAACGTTAAGCCCATTGACTTAAGTTGTATGACAACTTAATGAATAAAGATTCAAGAGGACCCAAAACAGCCCAAAGACCCTAAGAGGCCGGCCACATAGAGGATAGAGTGGCTTTTGGACTTATTACAAGTTTGCCACTCCAATAAAGGTAGGTATAAATATGACTTTATAGCTTTTTCATCCTTAGGGTTTTCTTTTGGAGAAAAGATGAGAACATTTCTCTCCCTTTTCTCTCAAAGTGGCCGGCCCCCTTGGAGGGGATTAACTAGCATCTAATCCTCCTCCAAGGTCACTCATCTCTTCTAAATGCTCACCTTGGTATGGAGACTTAGAGGTTCCCTTTCTTGGGAACTTGGAGAATCCATTCTACCATCCTCCTCCAAGAAATCCATGGAGCTAAGAAGTAAGGAATGAAGGCCTTCTCCTTGGGTGATTAGCCTTTGCTTATGCAAAGAGGAATCAACAAAGGTATAAGATTTCTCAACTCACTTTATTTTGAGTTGAGTCTTGGTTCACCTATCTACTAGGTTTTGAATTTCATGGGTTAAGTTTTATTTTTGAGTGCATATAAACATGATTCCGCCTTTAAATGTTAATTGCATGTTGTTGATGTTGCTCAAATGAACTTGTTTTTCACAAATTTTCCTTCATGGGCAAACGGGTATAGGAACCGCAGGCCAGGACGGGTAATCAAGGTTTGGGGCGGGTACATGCTGGTTCCAAATTTTTAATAAGAGAAACGGGGCGGGGCGAGGCGATGAAATTTTAGGGGAAGGCCGGTTCTAGAAGTATAGAAAAACGGCTACCCGGACCAGCCCGTTTGTAACATTTTCCCTTTTCTCACACCTTCTCGAAGGCTATCATTTCCTTAATCATCCCTTTTAGATCTATCGATTCTCAATCTGACACACCCCAACCCAGAATGTCCACTAAGACTCCAAATCGAGCTGTGCTGGGCGACACCTGGAAGGTGATGAGGCCATAATGTGTAGTGATGTGAAAAATGTGAATAAATTTAAACCTAAAAGTGACTAAATATAAGAGTGCGCTGGTGAGCAGGAATGAACTCATTTCACACATAATGATAGAGCATAAGTAAAGTACAGTAAGGTAAGATAAAGATTACACCCTCAAAGGTAACTACCTATACTGAGATTTGCCAAGAATCTTTGTCGATACAAAAGTTCAGCAGCTAAAACCTAGAGGGACGAAAAACAAGGGTGAGTGGGCTTGAAAATAAAGTTTTATAAAAATCTTTTTGAAAACATTGTACCCCCTCGCCATAAAATAGGTATAGTTTCCAAAATATACTTACTACGTATATTATAAAAATACTTACTGTAGCATGCGAAATCTCAAGAATTCATTACGGCATAATATCTTGTAACTGAGGACAGGATATCCAAAATTACAAAATCTCAACAATAATATAAGTAAAATCAGGTGCTCAAACAATCTATGCTAGCACATAAGTCGAAGTCGCCTAATGCGACCTATACGAGTGAGCTGATGCTCATCAATCATGCTAGCACATACGTCGGAGTCGCTTAATGCGACCTATATGACATGACTGGGTGTAATCATAATATACACTCAAGTGCTACAATCACGTGAAGACTGGTACTATTCACGGTCACCTACAAGTCGGAGTTGCCTAATACAACCTGTACGACATCCTACGTAACTTGATTCAGAAGATCCGCACATCAGATTTCTGATCCATAACTTTCCAAGCATTTCAATAAGCTTCGAAAACAACATCCTAAAGTTTCGGAACGATCCAACGGTTAGATTTCCACCAATCGCTAAATTACGTGGCGACCGACGTTTAGCTTTACAAACTTAGAAAACTCATCCAGAAAGATCCGTAATTTGGATTCCCAATCTATTAGTTCCCAATATCCTTAATATATTACGTACTATAACGTATTAAGGTTTGGTGACGATCCAATGGTCGGATCGTCAAATCATATAATAACCAAGTAGCAGTCCTTAACAGAAACATGACCAAACAATTTGTCAATCAGATATCTAATATGAAATCAGGGCACCCATTTAAGCCTAGGGAGGTCAAGTGGTGTCTTTGCCTAGGTGCCGCCACACGCGGCGGCCAGCAACCCCGACTCTCCAAAAAATTTAACTATTTCCAAAAAAATTCAAATTTTACAAGAATGAAGATCTTAACAAGGAGAGCAAGTTTTGTACCTATGACTAAGTCCAATTTGGTCAAGAAAAGCTTCAAATCACCATAAACCCATCGAAATCCTAGAATTGAGTGTGCTTCAATTCGTCAAATTCGAAGCTCTGCCGCCTCATCCAATGCTTGGGCCTTGTTCCTGTGGTTATGGGAAGTCCATTAGGGGTGGTAATTGACAAAGTTTGCTTCAGAAATGGCGGATTTGGCCGTGGCACCCTTCGGAACCCCCGCCGGTTTGATGGTTCCGTTCTCCTCAAATCGGGGGTTAAAGGAACTGAATTTTATGTGGAAATAAAATAAGGGAGAATGATGATTCATTTTGAGGTGGTGGCGAGGTTTGAGTCACCGAAAAATTGACGGAAAATGGTTAGGAAAAATCGTCGGGTCGCAAGGGTCCAGTGGGGAGAGAAACGGGTCAAAGGGATATGGCGCATCTCCTCCCCTTCCTTTCCCATCCTTGCTCTCTTCTCTAGTTGGTCACTCATCACCTCTTTCTTCCTGATTGGGCAGCAACCCTTTCCTTTTCTCTCATCCGATTGGACAACTGTTATCCATTTCCTCCATTTTTTCTTCTTCTTTCCCTCATTTTCTATCAACTAATATTAAAATAATAATAATAATAATATAATTATGAGAAATGTATGAAATAAGAAATAGTAGTCCTTACAAAAGTACTTTTCAGATTTGTAGTTCCGTAAAATTTTAACTATAACTCCGATTTCGATTCTGTTTGCACCTATGCGTTCGTATCATTGAGCACTTCAAGAATACTCTAAAAGAATATTTCCTACATCTCACTATACGTTGGTCAACGAAAGTCAATACCCTCGCCTCTAGGGCATTTTAGTAAATTCACATTTTAAAAATTTATAAAATCGTAGAACTAGGGATGGGTTGTTACACAATTTCCTCACTCTCGATCTCTCTTTTCCTAGTTTCTTTCTGTCTGGATGCCTTTGTCTCCAATCTGCGTAACTTCACCGATTTTCGCTCCCTCCTGAACCAAAAATCGCCAGACAGAAGCTCGATCAAGAGGTTTCGCATGTGGTGGAACGAGCGAAGGATCTGAGAAGGCGAATTCTAATTGTAGGTCTGGGTCAGGTCGGGCTTGGCCGGGATGAGGTCCTGAAGCGATTGGAGGAAGACGACGAGAAGGTGCGAAACGTTGTCGTTTTCCGAGTTGGAGTTTGAATATAAGGAAATGACGCGGTCGACAATTAAGACAAACGAGTCTATGTGGAGGACGAGTGAGTTGAATCGCTTGGAAACAGTGCAACATGGGATGATGGTCTTGATGTCAGAGACCAAGTTGAAGATCTGAAGGATGAACGAGTCCAGGAAGTGATCAAAATAAAAAGAAAAAGAAAAAGAAAAAGTAAGATGACCCATGGACTTGTCCTGAACTGACCCATTTCAAACGGGTCGGGTTAGGTCCTGTTCCAGTGATGAGATTTGCAATACCCGGCCCGACTTGTTTCCTTTTAAAGTGGGTCCGGTCCGGTCCCTTCAAATTTGGGCTTTGCTCGCCCCGGCTCGTGCCTACCCCTAAGATACATAATAGTGTAGCCTTAAACCCAAAAAAAAAAAAAAGAATGAAGAATTATAAAATATGGTAGGTCTTAAATATGTGGGCACAAATAAATAGTTAAAAATTTATAAAATAATAGCCAAAATCTGCAAGATAGGAGGATGTGAAGAGAAAATATAAAAATATAAAAAGCAAAAGGAGACGAAATGGTAGCAAAACAAGAAATGGTGGGTCTGGTTAGAGAGAGAAAAAGGCTAAACAAATGAAAAAGTAGTAAGAAGTTCCATCAAAACCTAAATGACACCGTGTAAGTATTAAACATACTTTATCTTATTCATGAGCCTCCATTGCCTTGCAACTTTTGTCTTTCCAGATTCCATTCCCCACATAAGCTAGTTTTCTCCACCTAGCCCCACTTAATCTCGTCTAGAACTGCTCAGAAGCTGCCAATAAGTTGTTCGACTTTCCTTTATGATTTGGACTAAAATGGGCAACATTCCACCGCCTAGGCCAATTTTTAGAACACTGGTATTAATTATCTCTATAATCACTAATAAACCATGATTAATAGAAACAATAATTATTAAGCATAAACTTAATACAAACTATAATTAATAAGCCATAAACTTAATTCAAACAAAAATGAATAAACTACATAAACTTAATACAAACGACAATAATTAATAAACTACATAAACTTAATACAAACGATAATTAATAAATAAACTTAATACAAACAATAATTAATAACAATATTCACCACCTTGACTTGGTGGATTTTGTGGTGGACCTGGGATATAGGCTTGAGATGAATTATCATCTTCAAAGATACTTCTTGGGGCATGCCTTCTCATAATTTCCTTTTGCTTATTACGGAAGAACTTCTTCCTATTTAGAGTGTATTTCCTCATCAAATCACATTTGAACTTTTCATGCTCCCTATGTAAGGAATACATAAATACAATTAACAAAATAAGATTATGTACATGACAAATAAAATATCAAAAGAGAAACTCACCACTTCTATGACGCTCCTTCCACTAGCCAGGTTAATCGCGGCTCTCTCTAAGCTTCCCTTCCATAAAGTGCACGCTTTGTTGATAACTTTCAACTGATCGTAAACACTACTAACTTCTTTTCGGCTGGCGTTAGAGTTTTCATTGAACTTATCAATGATTTTAGCCCACAAAATCTGTTCTTTTGATTCGTGCCAATGACACCATCTTTGCTAATAGAAACTCATGCCAAGCACAAATCAACATCTTCCTCAAAGGACCAATTACGACCTCTAATATGATCTTTTGCCATCTTAAAAAATTTGGAAATGGGAAGAAATGGTTTTGGAAGATGGTAGAAAGAAAAATGGGAAGAATTGTAGGAGAAAAGTGGGTTTTGTGTGAATGTTTAAACAAATACATAGGTATTTATAAAGTTTCTGGATGAATTTTGAGTTAAATATTTTTTATAATTATTTTAGCATTTGAATTTAAATGTGGGTTGTTAAATTTTTTTATCGTTAAATTTGATTATATTCGATTTCAGCTGTTAAATAAATATATAAACATAAAAAAAAAGAAAAAAAAATTGAACCTGGACCGTTGGATCAACCAACAACCCATTTACATCATGGCCGTATGATCAGAAAAAAGCCGTTAGGCTTATTATTGCTTCTGGACAAGTGGGTGACAAGCCCACATGGGTGGGGTCGGGGGCCTGTTGTGCTTGGTGTGCATGCGTCCTTGCCTAGTGTTTGAGCTTCAACTCTCGTTTCTCACTCTCACATGCGGGGCACACCACTAATCTTGGTCAAAATTTACCCACTTTTAAAGTTTTAACTCATAACCCCCTTTAGGTTGGAATGAAATGGGGGAGGGAATGGAAGGTAAATTTTGAGACTTATTCCAAGGGTTGGAGTTGGTCTAAGAGAGTGTTTAAACACACACGAATGCATATTTTGGAGCTAATGCATGATGGAGTCGAATAATTTTCCTATTGTTTTTCTTGGCATAGTGGGTCATCATAGACTTAAACCAGAGATGTCGCATGTGAAGTATATCATTGCACATGCAGCCCAATCAATTGGGAGGCTTTGCTTTTGCTTACAATTTGATCTAGGGATCAAACGTACGCAATCCTCCCATGTGTAACGGGAGCTGCATGTTTAGTTCGCGACCGACGTTTGGTGGAATACATCCTATATCTATTTTTAAAGAAAAGTTCAATATTTGAGGAAAAATGCATCCGTAAGTTAAGCAACCCCCAATATTTTACAGGGTACGTAGCATTCCGACGCGGGTAATTCAATGACGTCAAAACTATGCGTTGGCTTTTTATACACGTTCGTCGTTTTCTCCTTAAAACAACAATACTCGCCGCACCTGATCCCGCCCTTTCCCACGCTCTCTCTCCCCCACTGTCTGCCTCGCGGATCGGATCTGCTCTGCCTCTGATGTTTCTCTCTCGTACAAAAATTACAAAGCGATCGCGACGGAAGGGAAGAGGGAAGACTGAGTCAGTCGCTGCGTTCCTCTTTAATTTTCCATTAGGGTTTTGATCACATGATCAAGTTATGAGCGCAGAATGCTTTCCCCCATTCGATTCTCTGCAGCAGTTTCCTGAAATTCATTGCACCATCAATCTCGAAGGCGGCAGACGACAATGGCAGCTTCGCCCGTCAATTTCCTCTTCTGTTTCTTGGTTATTTGCATCACATTATGGCTCCTCTTCATGTACGTCCCTCGTTTTCCCACCTCCACGACCCATTCATATAACATGTACATGCGTATGTATGTATGGCATGTGAATGCATCGAACTCGGGTTTTTGTTTGGTTATTTATTTATTTATTAATTTTTTTGGGTGCAATTCAGTTTTGATGCCAATTGCACTGCCTGCGGAATTAGAAATGGGATAAATTTAAGAATTTTGGTAGTTTTGGAAACGAAATTTGTCATCTGGGCATGCCTGAGATATCGAATTTGCAATGTTGGGACAATTTTAGCAGCCTTGGAAACCAGTGAAGACAATGTGGGTGTGATTATGGTGGGTGTCTGCGTATGTGTAGTGTAGGTGTGTTAGTTGGAAGTTTTGAACGGTATACAGAAATGCACCACTCTAGAACTTACTTGAAAATTGAAATAAAGAACAAAGGACTCACCGGGGCGATGATAATTGCATCAGTTATTAAATTGAGTTATTTTATGGGTTCAAATAGAAGGACTCTTTCATTATTACTAATGCATGGGGATTGGATAAACTTTTTCTTTCTTTCTCTGGGCTTGAAATGATTTAGTAGGTTTTTGTTGCCAAGTTTTTGCACTAAGCATCTTTTGCTGATTTTCTTCAAGGTTGCTGGCTTGGATTTTGAGCCGCGTAGTGGGAGCATCTATTAGGTTCCGGTTTGGCGGATGGAAGTGTATAAGGGATCTCGTGGTGGAGTTCAAAAAGGTTTTCACTTTTTCTTCAGTGGCTCAGTGTATTTATCCTGACTTGGCTGAGTAAAGGGGTTTTTCTTGTTCCTTATTTTAAGTTGAAAACTAATGAAAGCACTGTGAGACCTATCTTAGCGTGACTTCATAATAATTACTAGTGAAAAAATGATTGCATGTTTTAATTAGTAATTCCATAAAAATAGATTGCCTGTTTTAATTAGTAGTTCCATATACTAAATACAACTTATCGTATTAAATCTATTATTTCCATATAATCACAACTGTTCATGAGGCATGCGGTTCCTTGAGTGCTTCATACTTTATTTATTTCAAATGGAGTTTCTAATTGAGGCTGTCAGTCCAAATGGGAAGTTCTTTGTGATATTTTCTCCTTTCAGGATGGTTTTGAGGTTTTTAAAGAGAGCTAAGCAGCTGTTTACAAAGCAAGTGTGTGTGCATGTGCACGTATGGTGTTTGTATATGTGTCTAATTGGGATTTGTGATATTCTGTCTGGCGTAGGTGCTCCGGATGGTAGATCTAGTCCTTAGTTAGGTATACAACTTTGATTACTACACTCATCTAGAGTGGATCATAGTCTACCTAAAAGAAAATGAAGGGATTACTCTTACCCTGCCTTGGCCCTCCATATACTACTTGGAATTTTGTGTGGATGATTGTCAACGCTTAGGAATTTTTTGTTTGGTCAGCAGATTAGTGCCTTTTTGATGTTGACATTCTTCTTTTTACGACTATGGTAATTTTGCAGGGCACTGTTGAATCTGTTTCTGTTGGTGAAATTAAACTCAGTTTACGTCAGTCCTTGGTCAAACTTTTTGGTTTTATTTCTAGAGACCCTAAGCTGCAATTGTTAATATGTGACTTAGAAGTTGTGATGAGGCCTTCGAGTAGAAGTACGGCAAAGGCTAAACCTCGAAGACCTCGTACGACAAAGGCCAATTCAGGCCGGGGAAAGTGGATGGTTGTTGCTAATATTGCAAGATATTTGTCGGTTTCCATCACAGATTTGGTTTTGAAGGTATGCAGCATTGTACTAATATTTTTATCCCTTTTTATCTGTAAAATACCTTCTGTTTGCTATACTCGTTCTTGGTGCGTAGAAGTTTGTTCATGAAATAACTCTTTGAATGATATTTGTAGTTGCCATTTGAAGAAAAACTGGTTCAAGATAACTCATCTGAAATAAGTGGAAAGAATATGCAACACCATTTCTTTTAAAATAAGAAAATATATTAAACTACATACCTCCCTCCCCTTCAAACTGTAGTGTTGATTTCAAGTTGGTACAGGATCACAATCTGGTAAGTAAGAAAATATAGTCAACCAGTCCCTCAGTATGAATGTGGGTCTCATTTTTAATGATTATCTGGAGGGTGCCATGTGTATTTACTATTTACTGATGTGATGTGGAAAAAATAAGGTAGAAAACAAAACAAAAAATAAAAAGGAAGACCAAACTTCCCTCTCTTGAACACTCTCTGCCCTTACTTTCTCCCTCTCACCACCTGCAGCTATTGGAGAGAGAGAGATGGTAGATAGGGAGGGAGAGAATGTTAAAGAGGAGGTTTAGTTCTTCTTTCTAGATTTTTGGTTTTTATGTTTTTTTTTAATTTAATTTTCATCTTTTGACTTTTCAAAGTTTTTTACTATTTTTCTTTTGTTTTGTGTTTCATGTGGCATTTTATATGCATGGCACGCTATCGGAGTCCAATTAATATAGAACATAGGACAGGTTTGCTACATAAGAATTTAACAGACCCACTTGGTCTGACGGACTTGTTGATGGAGGGTTCACTATATATGTACTATTAAGTTTGTTTACCAGTTTGTCCTCTGGAGATCAGGTACCAACTTGAAATAGGCCCTATAGTTGTGAGGTTTTGTGTAGAGGCGATCCAGAGTTTATTCCAATAAGTTGGACAACCTTTATTTTGTGTCATTGACAAGAAAAAAGCGTGAATCTGATAGGGTATAAATGTTAGGTTGGAAAATAATCAAGTTCAAGAGGCTGTACTTTTTAAATTTTTCGTTAACTGGTAATCTTTTCATTTCATTTTTCAATTGTGTCTTTCGTGCAATGGACTCTATCTTTTCATTACATTTTTTGAAATGTTACAGATGCCCAAAGCATCCGTAGAAGTGAAGGAACTGAAAGTGGACATATCTAGAGATGGTGCATCCAAGCAAAATCTTATTGTTAAGCTACAGATATCGCCTATTGTTGTTCTGAGGAGTGACCCACGGATTAGTTATGACCAGTTATCCAATTTTTCCACTGGAGGGTCCATTTCTGCAAGCCAATCATCATCTTCCATGATGGAAAGGGCATCTGCTCTTTTTATTTGTGAAGATTTCATCCTCTCTTGTGAATTTGGTCACAATAGGTATTTGCTTTGGAGAAATATGATTTTCTGTAGATGCAAAAGCATAGTTAATTGCTTTTAAATGTGGCTTCAATTCATTTGATTTCTTTAGAATTAGACTTTCATTTTATATAACTTTTTGTTGTCTCTTCTATCATTAGATTTTTTTAAAATTTTTAAATGTCCAATGATAAGGCAAAGTAAACCAGCTAATATCTTTTTATTCACTTGATTTGGACGTAGGGAAGTCGGTGTAATGATAAAGAGTGTGGACATTGCCTGTGGAGAGATTACTGTGAACCTAAATGAGGAGATGCTTTCAAAAAGCAAAAGTTCATCACAAACTTCTTCTCAACCTGATAACGTTCTAGGGTCCACTACTGATTCTGTTGCTTCTAAAAAGCCACACAAAAAACGACAATTAATTGTTGCACTCTCAAAGTACACCTCTCTATTTCCAGAAAAGGTTTGTCAATTAATATGGCTTTCAACATGATCTCCCCAACACCCCCCTTTCTCAGTTTGTCATATTTTTACTATGCCATTTTCTTTTTGTTGAGCATCAAGCTTTATTATCAGATTTTCGAAGAATTAGTTGTTGGACTATCTTTAAATTGGTGCCAAAACTTTGAGGATATCCTTCCCTGTCCAGAAGAATCATAAGGGTAGAGGAGTCATGAATATTTAATTCGTATTTTGAAGTAGATTGAGTGGGGTATAGATTATTTGAAAACTCATACCAACGTATATTTTATGTGCTGTTTTGCTGGACACTTGATTCTAATGGTGCCATTGATTTTCATATGGTTTCTATCTGACAGCTTCTCTTGCATCTTTCTACCCTATATCTATTACTCAGGGTTGTTTTACTGAATGTGATGATATTAGCAGTTCAGTTTCCAAGTCAACCTCTTAAATCATATTAAGTATCATGCAATTGTTTACGATTGACATGTTGTAATGCATCTGATGTAGGACAGAGTAGGGTAGTGGAATATGGATTGTTTAGCTGAAGTGAAATCATAGAAAACTTAAAAAAAAAAACATAGAAAACTTAAATTAAAACAAGAAGAAAGGATAACTGAAATCACTTCAGGGGCATAACACCCGTTCTTGGCCTCTCACCAAGAATTTTGGCATCTCACCAAAATAATCCCATCGCAGGACTAGAATTTCAATCTCTGGAAGACAAAGCTTTTCTATTCATCAACTCTTCATTGTTTGTTAAACTGAATTACAAGGGATATTTATAAAGTCTTAAACCTAAAGGAAATAGAAAAGTAAACTTGTTCTAGGAAAGAAATCCTAATTCAGAATAGAATAAGAAAGTAATTCTAATCAAACTGGAAATAATCCTAATCCTTATAAAAGTAGGAAATCAGAAGACTAAAACCCTTGATATTAGAATAATAAACCTTAGAGACTAAAAGACTAAAACACTCTTTGATTTGGGGCAGCGTCACATTAGCATTTTTTGTTGTTCTTGTTTATGTGCCTTCATCATGCAACGTCTGACATCCACTTTTGTAACTTCTTTTTTATTAAAATTTGTGTTCCTTCCTTATAAGAATTAATGTTTTACTTCTTTGCTAGGTTTCCTTCAGTTTACCAAAACTTGACATGAGATTTGTGCATCGGGAATATGATTTTTCTGTTGAGAATAACATCATGGGCATCCAATTAAAAAGCATCAAATCACAATCCAGTGAAGATGTGGGGGAGACTACACGCCTTGATGTTCAATTGGATTTCAGTGAGATTCATGTATGAATTTAACTTTGACGCTGTTAAAATGATTTTAGCGTTTTACTTTTCACGTTCGTTGTCTATTGGCCTCTTCTCGATGATGATTTTCAACCTTATGTTTCAGTTGCTTAGAGAAGCTGGCACTTCTGTTTTGGAGATACTGAAAGTTGATGTTGTATCATTCTTTTACATTCCAGTAGAGGTGATTTTTTTTCAGTTTAAGTTGTGCAACCTTTGTACTTAAAAGTTATTACTCTTCCTTCTGCATATGTTTTATACTTCTTGCATGCATTGGATAAATATTGTCCAATTAAACATATAATCATGTATATGTAATTTTGATACTGAATATATTGATGGATCATTGATTTAGAACTATACAAGGATTATTTGACTCTGGTTTTTCACTGAAGGTTTGCGGTTTATATGTACTAGTAATCCTTTGTATGTTTAACATGGAATGTATTTATATGATGAAAATAAGGAAAGAAACTGAGATTATAGTCTCTAAATAAAAGAAAACAATGTTTCACAGAGCAAGACATGATAAGATCCGTGGTCCATTGCTACAGTCCATTCCAACAAATCTGGAATTTCCCATGCAATAATTTTTTTTTGAAAAGAAACAAGTCTGAAATTTCCCAGGTAATATTTCATTAGAAACAGGCACTGCATTTTTGATCATTTTATTGACTTGGAACTCTTTACTTTTCAGCTAACCTCGCCTGTTAGAGCTGAAATGGATGTAAAGCTAGGAGGTACACAATGCAACGTTATAACAAATAGATTAAAGCCGTGGTTGCGCCTCCACTTCTCAAAAAAGAAACGAATGGTGCTTCAGGAGGAAACTTCCACCCTTGACAAGCCACCACCAACCGATGATAACAAAGCCATCATGTGGACATGTACTGTTTCGGCCCCTGAGATGACTATTGTGGTTTATAGTATCAGTGGGTTGCCATTGTATCATGTAAGTGACACGACTATCTATTAGCACTATCATATTGTTTTAGGTTACACTGAACAACTGATCGTTTTATGTGTTTTTTTTATTACCCATATATGCAAGCCATATAGAGAACGAAATCAGTGATGCAAAATTAGTTATAAAAATCAGGAAAAGTATAAAGAGTAAGATATTCTGTTCTGTGTATCTAAGAAACTTTATACATGTGAAATTCTTTTGCTATATCAGTTTTTTTTTCCGTTATATAATTATCTAATGTGAAATTTATAGAGCCAACTAGGAACAACAAACTCTGAAAGGCATTTATGTTTGCCAAATTGAGTTATATAGATTATCAAGCATTTTATGCAAATTTTACTACAAGAAAGACAATATAAAAGGGGGAGTGTATCAAACCATAAGAAAGTTCAGGGTAGCAAATTGGCAATCCTGGTACACTTTCCCACGTCTCCATTCCTCATAGGTTCATATTATGTGATTAGGGTATGTATGTGATGCGCAATGGTTTTTTTCCCAGTTATGATGACTGTGTAAGGATTTGGTGGGAGAGATGCTTAAACAGCACTCCCATAAGTATGAGTGATTTTATTAGACATTTTGCGGAAAATCTGTGGGGCACCAAACAGGTGATTAGAGTGGCAGTGAATTCATGTAAGTGCATTCTAGATTTTACCTTTCCTAAATTATCATTTACGATAAATTCTATTAATATTTACCTATTTGTTCACATACCCCTCAGTTATTAGTTTCCACTCTGTAAAAGGATCATGGAGGGGTGTTTGATGGTTACCTACTGATGTTTTTTTGAAAGGAAACGAGATCAATATATTAATAAAAGAAAGAAAATACAAAAGTGGAATAGATATCCACCTGGAAAAGAAGAAAGCTAGGGAAGCCCCAAAAGAAAACTAAAAGAACAGAGGGAAGGCAAAACCTAATCATTTAACGGCTGCTAACATATCCCTAATTAAAGAAGAGAGATTGTAATCTCTAAACTCAACTGAAACTGAAGGCAAAACCTACTGATGTTTGATAACTGCGAATCCATTAAATCACACACCCACTATGTTTTCCAACATAAATTATAGCAGGAAAAGGCCAAAAAAAAAAAACATCAAGCAATAGAAAGTATTAAAATAGTTACAGAAATAAGATTCATCCTAGATCTTCGCTGAAGATGAAATTCAAAAGGGTGCTTCCAAAAGCTTAGGTGTGTGGTTATGTGGAAGTGGGTGAGCAGGTCTCATGACGCTATGGGTTAGCCGCTTCAAGTCCAATGACCATGTGGACCTTAGCAGCAGTTGCTATCATGTCTTCATAGTTAAGAGTTTTGAGAGTTATGAGGGATATAATGAGTAAAAAGTTTACATAGGTTGGTTTAGTGAGTAAAAGGGTGTTGTAGCTATTTGTGTGACAAGAATCCAAATGTTTTTTTTGAAGAGGCAAAGGAGAAATACAAAATAAGATGAAAAAACTTTTGGAAACAAATGCTTAAGAAGCAGTAGTTTTTCGAACATCCTAAAACACCACACCGGACTTGGAGAACATAGACCCACTTAGACTAAAATGTCAGACCAATACACGTGGATCAAACTAAAAGAAACATCCCTTACGTGGTTTGACAAGGAAGCACAAAGGGCAGCCAGAAATTTAGCCCTAGGGGCATGATCTAATCCAAAAGGATCAGTTATTTTATTTCCTTTAAATTGTGGGCAGTTGGGATTAGGTTGGTATATCGAGCAAATCTTTAATTTGTTAAAGGAGATGAGAGGTGTAAGCAAGCAAATGGGGTATTAATAGGATTTCCTGATATTTGCAGAGTTTTTAAGGTTCTTCTTGTCCTTGCTTGAATATCATTTTCTGCACATGGCAAACTCATAGGTGAAAGGATATAAAACTATCCATTTGCCATTGGAAAAATCCAGTGTAGTGTTTTTTTTAGTTCTTTTAAAATGAGTAAAAGTGAGGTTTATATTAAAAGCCCTCAGCAGGTCGTACATTGTCACATCCCGACCCAGGCTCGACTCCGCCATAGCACGATATTGTCCGCTTTGGGCCTCTACCACACCCTCACGGTTTTGTTTCTGGGAACTCACTCGAGAACTTCCCAGTGGGTCACCCATCATGGGATTGCTCTCGCCCGAACTCGCTTAACTTTGGAGTTCCGACAAACTCCGAAGCCAATGAGCTCCCAAAAGGCCCCGTGCTATATGGAGGGGAGTATGTACATATAAGGCACATCACCCCCTCTCCGTTGGTCGATGTGGGATGTTACATACATAGTAGGATCTTTTGTTTGATTAAGAAAAAATTGTATTAAGATCAAAGAAAACACATTGTAGCACCATTCTCTCCCAAGTGCAATGTTAAGTTCTTAAGCAGATCATATTTAGTCATATATCATATTGCAAAACATTTGCACACACACACACACACACACACATATATATATATAGGTGACAGAGCTCTGTTTTTGATGATTGACAATCTAATTTTCACTTTCCGCCGGTGAAGTAGTCAGTGTCTTTCTTGCTCTTCTCTAGCTTCAGCTTCTTTATCTGTCATTAATCATGTATTCCTATTCTCATTTATCTTTTTTTAGTTCAAAAATAAAATTATGAATTGCAAGTCATAAAGTTTGAGTTTCTGGTGTAGGGTTGCTCTCAATCATCGCACGTATTTGCGAATAACATATCAAATACAGGAACCACTGTACATATGGAACTTGGCGAGCTAAATTTGCACATGGCAGATGAATACCAAGAATGTTTGAAAGACAACCGTTTTGGCATAGAATCAAATTCGGGTTCTATGATTAATGTTGCAAAGGTTAGTCTGGACTGGGGCAAGAAGGACATGGAACCATCTGAAGATGGTCCTAAATATAAATTGGTTTTATCTGTTGATGTGACTGGTATGGGTGTGTATTTTACATTCAAGCGTGTCGAGTCGCTTATATCAACTGCAATGTCTTTTCAATCACTTTTGAAAACTTTGTCTTCTTCTGAAAGAAGGGCATCACAAAGCCGAGCGCGTCCGTCCAAATCATCAGGGAAAGGGACTCGGCTATTGAAGTTAAATCTTGAAAGATGTTCTGTGAAATTTTGTGGTGAGGCAGGCTTAGAAAATACTGTTGTTGCAGATCCTAAGCGTGTAAACTATGGATCACAAGGTGGTCGAGTTGTAATAAGTAATTCAGATGATGGCACACGCCGGGTTGCAGACATAATGTCCACAACATCTGATGAAAGCAAGAAATTGAGGTATTCCATTTCTCTTGACATCTTCCATTTAAGTTTGTGCGTGAACAAGGACAAACAATCCACACAGATTGAACTTGAAAGAGCCAGATCTATATATCAGGACCACTTGGAGGACGATAAGCCGAAAACGAAAGTGGCATTGTTTGACATCCAGAATGCCAAATTTGTACGGCGTTCTGGTGGTCTGAAAGAGGTTGCTGTGTGCTCTCTTTTCAGTGCTACTGATATTACAGTTAGGTGGGAACCTGATGTACAAATTTCACTAGTTGAACTTGGACTACAGTTGAAGTTACTTGTACATAATCAGAAGCTTCAGGGACATGTTAATGAAGATTCCCCTGGCATGAGAGGTTCTGAACAGAAAAAAGAAGTCATTCCAGAACCAGTGAATTTAGACAAGCCCAAGAAGAAGGAATCTATTTTTGCTGTCGATGTGGAAATGCTGTCCATATTTGCTGAGGCTGGTGATGGGGTTGATGCAATGGTTCAGGTACAATCAATTTTTTCTGAGAATGCACGTATAGGTGTACTTCTTGAAGGGCTTATGCTTAGTTTTAATGGGTCCAGAGTAGTAAAAAGTAGCCGGATGCAAATTTCACGTATTCCTAGAGCTTCAAGCCCTTCTGATGCAAAAACACCTGTAGCTACAACATGGGATTGGGTAATTCAAGGCCTTGATGTTCATATTTGCTTGCCATATAGGTTACAATTGCGTGCCATTGATGATTCTATTGAAGAAATGTTGCGCGCTTTGAAGCTTGTAAGTGCTGCTAGAACTAGTCTCATCTTTCCCAGGAAGAAAGATACCTCAAAACCTAAGAAGCCGAGTTCAATGAAATTTGGCTGTTTAAAGTTAGGCATACGAAAGTTAACTGCTGATATTGAAGAAGAACCACTGCAAGGTTGGCTTGATGAACACCATCGGCTGATGAAGAATGAGGCATCTGAGTTAGCTGTGAGGTTGAAGCTTCTTGATGAATTTGTTTCCAAAGCCAACCAGATTCCTAAAACCGCTGAAACTATTGATTCTACTCAAGCAAGAAAAACTTGCTTTAATGGAGTTGAGATTGATTTACAAGATCCATCAGCAGTTAGCAAGATGCAAGGAGAAATGTATAAGCAATCATTCAAATCGTATTACAAGGCATGCAAAAATCTAGCACCTTCTGAAGGTTCAGGTGCCTGTAGGGAAGGGTTTCAGGCTGGTTTTAAGCCAAGTACTGCCAGGACTTCTCTTCTTTCCATAACAGCAAGAGACTTGGACGTAACCTTGACAATGATTGATGGTGGAGATGATGGGATGATAGAGGTCGTAAAGACGCTAGATCCAGTTTGTCGTGAAAATGATATACCATTTTCTCGACTATATGGGAGTAATATTCTCTTGCAAGCAGGTTCTGTTGTCGTTCAGCTACGTGATTATGCATCTCCTCTTTTGTGTGGTACTTCGGGTAAATGTGAAGGTCGTCTTGTGCTTGCACAGCAGGTAAGTTGCAAAGTGACATATTCCGTTTGTTACCATTCTTTTGATTTCTTAGGTTTAGCATATGTAAATTTGCTTTGTCAGATACTATTTTTGAGGGGAAAAATATTAAAAGGAGGAAAATCCTTAGACACCTCTTGAATACAGGAACATTGTTTTTTCCAATTATTTTCTGTTGGCCAGGCCTACCATGATAAAAAGATAACCATAACTGGAAATGCAAGTGTTGAACGTCTGTGCTGCGAAACTTGACCTTTTGTCAGATAGTTTGACAAAGTAGCAGAACGATTACTCATGTCCTCCAGCTTAATTTTCTCCTCTTTTTTTATTTTTTATTACTGTCTCCTTCTGAATAAAAGTAAAAATTTACTAATCTTCAACAGCTAAACTAATCTACTATGCAGACTGGTCAAAACCTTTGGGTTAAAACATACCAGATACACACCCACACAAACACATTCAAAGTGGTTTTCTGGTTCAAACACCAAGTCATAAATTGTGATTGCTGATTTGTGATTATATGGTTCAAAAAAGTTAAATAGCTAGCTAATGTGCAAACATGTCATCTTCATCTTGGTCACCTTGAAGTAGTCAGTAATATTGTCCCCACTCTTTGGACAAGTACCAGTGTAAATTTCTTGTTGTACGTCATTCAATTAAATCTTGTAAAATGTCAAATGCAGAGATATTACCCAGCTTTTTTCAATACATCTCCTTTTAGTCATGAGCTAAGAATATTGTTTGTATGTTTTTAGTCCTCGCCCTCACCACTCCCCGTGCAGTTAATGGACCCAAATGTTTTAATAGGGATGCCATATGATCTGTCTTAATTCTAGGTTTAAATACTTGCTTTCAATTTGCTCACATAAGCTGCCTTAATATCATTTTTAGACTGCTTGTACGCATTGCTTGTATTTCACCTTTTTGATGGGGTCCAGTGGAGGCCCAAGGCCGAGGGAAAAAAAGTGTGAAAACTAACGACAAATAATTGCCTAGAGACCCTAGCAATATCATCCATCAAGAGGTGCTGAATATCTTTCACCTTTTCTTTTCCTGGATAGAATGACTCCTAGGTTCTTCTTATCAAAATGAAAAACCATTCTTCTGTCTTTTGTGATCAGACCCTATATTCATAGTTGAAAGAGTATCGAACCTCCCTTTGTATGTATATCATGGTTGATTATTTGGGTCTTGATGTATTTTTTCATGTCCTTACATGCAAAGCTTGTGTGCTAATGCTGTATAATTGGAAATTATTTCTTTGGATCAGGCAACAAGTTTTCAGCCTCAAGTATACAAAGAAGTTTATATTGGGAGATGGAGAAAGGTGAACATGCTTCGTTCGGCCAGTGGCACAACTCCACCTATGAAAACATTTACAGATTTGTCCTTACATTTTCAGAAAGCTGAAGTGTCCTTTGGGGTGGGATATGAACCTGCTTTTGCTGATGTCAGTTATGCTTTTACTGTGGCCCTTCGCAGGGCTAATCTATGTGTTAGGAACCCTAATCCACCTCCTATTCCTCCCAAAAAGGAAAAGAGCTTACCATGGTGGGATGATATGAGAAATTATATTCATGGAAATATCACCGTATTATTTTCAGAAGCCATAATTAATATACTTGCAACTGCTGATCCTTATGAAAAGCTTGACAAACTTCAAGCAATAACTGGTTCTGTGGAGATTCAGCAGTCAGATGGCCGTATTTATGTATCAGCAAATGCTTTCAAGATTTTCTTAAGTAGTTTGGAGAGTTTGGCAAATAATCGTGGTTTAAAGCTTCCTAAAGGTGTATCCGGTCCATTGCTAGAGACTCCAGCCTTTACAGTTGAAGTTACATTAAGTTGGGAATGTGAATCTGGAAATCCCATGAATCATTATTTGTTTGCACTTCCTGCTGAAGGAAGACCTCGTGATAAGATTTTTGATCCATACAGATCCACCTCTCTATCCCTTCGCTGGACATTTATGCTTAGGCCCTCACCACATAAAAAGCAAGGCCCTTTTTCTATTGAGGCGGGTAATGGGGATGTAGAGGGAAATGTTTATGGTCCTCCTCATAAAAATGACAATGTTTCCATTCTTTCACCGACAATAAATGTTGGAGCTCATGATCTAGCATGGTTGATGAAGTTTTCGAACATGACTTATCTACCTCCTCACAAATTGCGGTCCTTTGCTCGTTGGCCACGTTTTGGAGTTCCAAGAATTCCTAGATCTGGTAACTTGTCATTGGACAGAGTGATGACAGAATTTATGCTCCGCATTGATGCTGCACCTACTTGTATAAAACATATGCCGCTAGATGATGATGATCCAGCGAAAGGACTAACATTCACTATGACTAAGCTCAAATGTGAAATGTGTTATAGTCGTGGTAAGCAAAAGTTTACTTTCGAATGCAAGCGTGACCCTCTTGATCTTGTTTACCAGGGTTTTGACCTTCATATGCCTAAGGCATTTTTAAATAAAGAAGAAAGCACTAGTGTTGCAAAAGTGGTTCAAATGACAATAAAAAATTCACAATCTGCATCTATGGATAGAGTTCCCGATGAGAAAAGTAACTATGTGAGTAGTTTCACAGAGAAGCATCGTGATGATGGATTTCTATTGTCGTCTGATTATTTCACAATCAGAAGGCAGGCCCCAAAAGCTGATCCAGCTAAATTATTAGCTTGGCAAGAGGCTGGAAAAAAAAATCTTGAGATGACATATGTGAGGTCTGAGTTTGAAAATGGGAGTGAGAGTGATGAGCATGCACGGTCTGATCATAGTGATGATGATGGATACAATGTGGTAATAGCTGACAATTGTCAGCGCATATTTGTTTATGGGCTCAAGCTTCTGTGGACTACTGAGAATAGAGATGCTGTTTGGTCCTTTGGAGGTGGTTTATCCAAAGCATTTCAGCCACCCAAACCTTCTCCTTCTAGGCAATATGCACAAAGGAAACTACACGAGGAGAACCAGGCACATACTGGTGGTGAAATGCAACAGGATGGTAGCTCAAAACCCTCTACTGCCAGCCATGGTGTTACTTCCTCTTCTGTCGAGGATGCAGAGACCTCTGTTTCACTTTCATCCCCAGCACATCCTGTTAAATTTGAAAACTCATCATCAGCCATCGAGAACTCATCATCTGCTGCTGTTGGGAACTCATCATCTGTGACATCTGGTAACTCTCCATCTGTTGCAGTTGGGAACTCGTCATCTGCTATAGTTGGTAAGTTGGGCACCCCATGAAATCTGAATTATTTATATTTTTATGTCCAATATGGGAATGTGTTAAACTAGTATTTAGAAGTCTAGTTTTGGATTTGCTGGGTTTTTCTTTTTGTTTTTACAGGGAAAAGAAAAACAAAAGGAAAGACTTCAAAAAGAAATATTGTTACCTATATTGTGATGAATGTCATGGACATTGACTTGTTTTATAGACCAAAATATCTGCTAAGTGGCATTTATTTCCTATGATTTCAGCAAATAGTAGAGGCACAAATGATTCTGAGGAGGACGGGACTCGTCATTTCATGGTGAATGTTATTGAGCCCCAATTTAATCTTCACTCAGAAGATGCAAATGTAAGTTTAGAATTTTCGTCGCTTATGATTTGAATGTTCTTATTACTATCTATATTTATCCAATAATGTTTTAAATCAGAAAAATCTTGCTATCTATAAAATTTAATAAGAACATCAAAATGGACAGAACATGTTATGGTCTTATCATAATTTATATTTTCTATTCAAAGAATTTTTTTTTTTAAATTTAAGCATGATAATTTCCTGAAAATTACTTAATGAGATCATATACAGATAAGATCCTTGATTAGATAATTTGGGAGGTATGTGTGCTCATGCATTATGCACTCTTCAATTGTTTGAAGTGTGCAAGAACAGAAAAGAAAATGTGATTTCATCTTAGGGTAACTGTCCTTTTTGCTAAACAGGGAAGATTTCTGCTTGCTGCTGTTAGTGGCCGTGTCTTGGCTAGGTCTTTTCATTCTGTCCTTCAGGTTGGCTCTGAGATGCTCGAGCAAGCACTTGGTACTGGGAATGTAAATATTCCTGAATGTGAACCTGAAATGACATGGAAACGCATGGAGTTTTCTGTTATGTTGGAACATGTTCAAGCTCATGTTGCTCCAACAGATGTTGATCCAGGTGCTGGAGTGCAGTGGCTTCCAAAGATTCGTAGGAGTTCTCCCAAAGTGAAACGTACTGGTGCATTACTTGAGAGAGTTTTTATGCCCTGCGATATGTACTTCCGGTACACAAGGCACAAAGGTGGAACTCCAGAGTTAAAGGTGATTTGGCCCTTCATTATGTGCATGTGTTGGTCGCTGGATAGTTTAGATATATCGGAGATATATATATGCTTGAATGCATATTTATATGCATAAACTGATGTGTGCATGTACAATATAAACATACATAACGTATCTAAGTGATCATCTTTATATATTCAGGCTGTTATCCCAGCCTGGTGTGGAATTTTCACATTTATTAAGCATTTCCCTTGCATTTGAATCTTTTTCTTGTAGGTGAAACCCTTGAAAGAGCTGACTTTCAATTCCCATAATATTACAGCAACTATGACTTCTCGCCAGTTTCAGGTTATGCTGGATGTGTTAACAAATCTTCTCTTTGCACGGCCTCCCAAGTGAGGATTTGCATCCTATTTCTTTCTAATTTGATTTCTCTCCTTTAAGAATTGTGCCATATTTTATATATATTTTTGGGATAAGAAACAATAGACATAAAAGTTTAAAAAACTATGTAAGTAGATGCACAATAATTTTAGAAAATTGCATAGGATTTCTTCATTTGATTTCATTAGTTTACATTAGGGAGTTCTTGTACTTTGGCCCTCACATTTTGATTTTCACTGTTTTATTTGCAGTTGACTTCTTGTCCACTTCTTTATGATTTCGTCGTTGGTTAGCAATTAAAATGTTGTTGGTTGAATTTTAATAAGTATGATTTAGTTTCAGTACTGGTACTTTGTTAGTCAGCTGCAATGGCCTTTTCCCAATTAAGTTCTCAAATTAAATGTGAAACTTCCGGTGAAAAGGTTGTTCATGTGATTTTATAGAAGTATTTGATGATTTGATGATGCGTTCGATTCAGGCCTAGAAAAAGCAGTCTGTCTCTTCCTGGTGAAGATGATGAAGATGTGGAGGAGGAGGCAGATGAGGTTGTTCCTGATGGTGTTGAAGAGGTAGAGCTTGCAAAAGTGGACCTTGAGCAGAAAGAGCGGGAGCAGAAATTGATTCTTGGTGACATAAGGAAACTGTCTCTTTGGTGTGATACTACTGGGGACCTATATCCAGAAAAGGAAGGAGACTTGTGGATGATAAATTGTACAAGATCCACTCTGGTGAGAAACAAACTTTGCACTGAAGTTGTTGAATTTTGTGGTAGTCAGTGAAAGCATTGCATTGTGTGGTTTAGTCAGTGAAAGCATTGCATTGTGTGGTTTTCATTGTTATGTTACCTGATACTCAAAATAAAGAAGAAAGGGATGGAATATACTATACAACTAGTTCTAGACAAAATACGGTATCTGTTATCATAGGTTTTCTTCAGGGGTCTGGGGGTGCTGATTGTAATCTTGTATCTGCTAATTAGGTTGCAGTTATAGTATTAAATTGTGGTGAAGTTCTTTCCAAGTTTCTTCTAAAAAAAAAAAAGTTCTTTCCAAGTTGTATAACTTAGTAAGAGTTGTCAAAGCTAGTCTTTTTGCTTGTGTAGCCATACATTTAACTGTTTAAACTCTAAAGTTAATGGAAAATCTAATTGTTCATACTTTTTTTATAGTTACTTGGCATGGAATAATATTTATTTATTTGTGTGCTTGGTATGGATAGTATTTTCTTTTTGAAAAATAAGAAAAGTGCTTCTGCATTTCAGTTTTACTAAAATGTATTTCCTATTTGCAAGTACCGTATAGTAAAAGAATTTTTTAAGCGACCAGCATTCAGGAATCCTTGGCCTTTTTTATCCCATATTTTCTTCTGCATGTTGTTAATGGTTCCACCATTGCAGGGATTCTTTTTTGTCCAATATGATTTTCAGTTTGTAGGTATTATGGCATCAGCCACCCTACAATCATGTGTGTTACACTTGAATGATATTGTAGCCAGAATTTTCATACAATTACTTGGCATCTGCCATCCTTTGCTAACATTTTGTTTTCTATTCTTCTAGTTATAACACACCACGCATTTTAAGTGCTTTGGGTCTGACTTGTTTAGATATAGATCCTAGGCTTGAGTTTCATGTGGATGGTTTGAAAGTCTCCTTTAAACATCTCCACCTGATTGGAGTGCCCCTTTCTTTCTCCCCTTTGACTCGTAATTTATAGTAAGTAATACTTTTTTTTCACTAGTCTAAAGAAAAATTTCCCCAGTTTCTTACTAATAAACATCAAATATGAGTTTCTGACTCAAAATTTTCAGTTCTAAGGGTTATAAGGATTAGTGTAGTCTCAAACACTAGAATAATTATGGTTGTTTTGCACAGAAGCTTGCTACTCAAGTGATTTTCTTTCAACAGTAGAATATGGTCGTTTTGTGCAAATAAATATTTCTAAACACCTCGTTTATATTGATTATGATTTGTACATGTATGGATGTTTTAGTTTTTGGTTCTTCAGTACATAATGAGAGATTTTGAAAACCATCACTTTCTCCTACCAGGTGCAAGGACTTAAAAGAGAGCTTGTGAATTCCAAAAAGTCAAGGAAAGCATCATATGCATCATTAAGAATGGCTCTACATAAGGCTGCCCAGCTACGACTGATGGAAAAGGAGAAGAACAAAAGTCCATCCTATGCTATGCGCATTTCTATGCAAATTAACAAAGTGGTTTGGAATATGCTTGTTGATAGTAAATCTTTTGCCGAGGCTGAGATCAATGACATGGTGAGCACTGAGCATCTTCATATTCTATGAATTGAAATCTATTTGTCTTTTAGTGAAAGATTGAGCGGTGACTCCTTAAACTTTCTTTCTTGGAATAAAGATTCAATAAAGAATAAACATTATCTAAATGTGTTTAATGTTTGTAGTGGGGTTTCTTATCAATAAAGAAAAAGGTTGTACTACAGTTGACCTATCAAATAACAAGCTGAGGCATATGTCTCTTATATTGACATGTCTTTTCTAGAGAGCATCCCCTACGGTTTCTGTACTTCTCTTGGATCTTGTGAATTTCAAAAGGTCATCATTTCCCCATCTTTGCTAATATTCTTTTATAGGGTTTCTTAGCAAAAAACAAAAAGCTTGTAATAGGGTTGAGCTATCTAGTATATGTTGAGAATGAATCCCACATTAATGAGAGGAGGGACCTTGCATGGGCTTACAAGTAAGTTGGGATACTCCCTATGTTGCCATTTCGTTTTATGGTGGAACCTCAACTTTCTTCATGGGAGTGAATCCCACTTTGAAGAGAGGAGGGACCTTGTATGTGCTTATAAGAGATTGGGCTACCCCCCATTTTTGCCAAATTGGTTTTATGGTGGAACCTCAGCTTTCTTTAGTACAAGCTGAGGTATGTGCTCCTGATATTGTTGTTTGGTATGTCTTTTGGAGGCAGTATCCCCTCCAGTTTGTGTACTTCTGTTGACTATTCTGAATTTCAAAACGTAATTAATTTTTCCATTTTAGGGGGGAGAAAGTTTTTGCAAGCTTTCTTATGTTTTTACTTTTCCTGATCTATTAATTTCATACACAGAGAGAGATGGTTTTAGAAAAACATAGAGAGCCTATAATTGTTTTTGTGTTCTAGTTTAGGAACATTTATTAAAATAACATTAATACACCAGAAGCAGAAAGAAAAATAACGTTAGTACAGAGAGCTACTAGGTATGCAAGTCATGACAAAAATTATTTTGGTATTGGGGTTGAGGGGTGATAAGCTTGCCTTGTTTTTGTCGGAGTTGAGCAGTTTCTCACTTTATTGTTTGAACCTTGTAGTATAGTGCGGTGTTTAAGAAAGATGCTGGGCTAGGACACAAATCCAGTTCGTTCTTTCCTTCTTCCTTTGTTTGGTGTACTTGTTTGAGGATGATCATCCCACTGATTCCTTGATCATGTTGCTCTTATTTTCTTTGTGGTTTTTATTATTCAAAGAGACTTGATGGAGTTGCTAGTTGTTCAGTGAAACTATTGTTGCTTGTGGGAGGGGTAAAGAATGCTGTTTTGTCGTACAGGAGGACTTTTGACAATTCTTAAGGGGGTGGGGGCAGATGTAGTTTGGGAGTGGTGAGGTTTTTGTGTTCTCTGGGCTTCAGTTTCATCAGAGTTTAGGGATCTAATATTCTCTTCTGGTTTTCTCATTGGAAGACTGCTATAGGATAACTTTGGTGGCTATAGTTTTTCATCGTAGTTCTCTTGTAATCTGTTGGTATTTGTTTTCTTTGCATTCCTCAAGAGCTTATTGTTTCTTTAAGAAAATAAGTAAAGATGCTCTTTGCCCACATTGTTTTCATCTGAAGTCATACTTCTTTCTCCATTGTTGCTTGTTCACTTAAGTTAACTTTCATAAATGTATGCTTTGTATGATGTTTTTATTGTGGTTTTCCAGGCATTATTTTTTCAAGGAAAAGGCTGATATGAAATTCTTTTTTCTCCTCGTAGATTTATGACTTTGACCGGGATTACAAGGATGTTGGTGTTGCTCAGTTTACAACAAAAAATTTTGTTGTCAGAAACTGCCTGCCAAATGCCAAGTCAGATATGCTTTTATCAGCATGGAATCCTCCTCCGGAATGGGGAAAGTATGCACCTTTTCCTGCGTGAAGCATAGCTTATTCTATTAATCTACTCTGCTTTTATCGCCCTTATTCTTTCTACACAATAACATCTGCTTGCTTTTCTTTGTGTATAGGGTGAACCAACATATAATATTCGTGCGTTCCTTCTTTCACTGACAGTTGAATAAAATGTTTCAGAAGTTGTTACTCAGATTAGATCATGCAAATAAATTTTAGTAATATAATTTTGTTTTTTATGTTTTCGTTGGTCAGCATACCCTTAGGTACTGTCTTTGGTTTTGGTTCTGGAAATTTTTTCATGTCTCCGTCTTTAAATTCATTCTGTTTGGTTCAGTTGAATAAATTCGCCTGAATATTTAGTTCATAGTTGTGACATTGTTTATATGTTTAGTTCATAGTTGTGACATTGTTTATATGCTTATTACACGTTTATGTTTCCCGATGAAAAATATGTGTAGTTCGTAATACATGCAGCCATTCTCACGTAACAATAGCAAGGGACTGATATGCTTAGTAAGAAACTAGTTATCTATATGCTCTGTGATAACATGATTGTATATAACTTATTGGGTGAAATTTTACTTAGTAATGCAGTGTATTAAAAGTATATATCCGTCTAACCTCTGAAGCACATTTTTAAATATGAAGAATTTGGCAGTTCCTTCAACGTTTTCTGTTATTGTTTACAAAAAGATATACACTTTGTAACAGGAAAGTTCTGCTTCGTGTGGATGCAAAGCAGGGAGCTCCCAAGGACGGAAATTCTACTCTTGAACAGTTTCAGGTAATAGGTTCTCTGTCTTGTAATAAACAGGCTTGAGTTTGTTTATCTTGCTTCGGTGAACCAGTATTTCCTAGCTAAACAATTTTTTTAATACTGTAGGTAGAGATCTATCCTCTCAAGATCCATTTAACTGAAACAATGTACAGAATGATGTGGGGATATTTATTCCCAGAAGAAGAGCAAGATTCACAAAGACGGCAGGTCCGTTGGAACTGTTACTGATTTCAAGATTGTGACTGCTTCTAGAAATAGTCAGAGGTATAAGGAATTTGTCATGAATGCTAAAAATAAATGGTTGTTCAATTGTCACATGCAGGAAGTTTGGAAGGTTTCAACAACTGCTGGTGCAAAACGTGTGAAGAAAGGCTCATTAATCCCAGATATTTCTGTATTAAGCAGTCTGACAAATAAAGAGTCTGAGGCCTCATCCAAATCAAGTGCTGCTGCCCCCGCTTCCAGTCAATCCTCCTCTGTTCATGCAGATCCTGTGCAAGTGAGATTCCTTCTTAACTTGTTTTGGGAAACTTTTTTATTGAAACAATATGATCACTAGATCTTTTGTTATTTGTAAGTGCAGCTTTCTATTTTCTAGATTATCTTTATAACAGATAAATGGATGTATATTTTTTTATTGCGGGTACTTTAAATCAACATTTGGTTTTATACTAGAATGGTTATTAGAGATTTTTGTTTTTTTTTTCTTTTTCTTCTATTGATCTTAAAGCTACACTGCACTTTCCATGATCCTTTTCTTTGACCTGATTCATCTGTGCAGGAATCAAAATTGAAAAGCCTAAAGACAACAGTTGTCGGTAGTCCAACCCGAGAGTTGAGAAGAACATCTTCCTTTGACAGATCATGGGAAGACACTGTGGCAGAATCAGTTGCTACAGAACTTGTCTTACAAAGCATTACTGGGCCACTTGGTTCTATTGAAGGAGATGAGTCCTTGAAGAATAAATTGAAAGACCCCAAAGCGATCAAATCTGGCAGGTCATCCCATGAAGAAAAGAAGGTAACAAAGTCACAAGAAGAGAAAAGATCTAGGCCTCGAAAGATGATGGAGTTTCACAATATCAAGATAAGCCAGGTTCAATTTCATCATCTGTCATTTCATATTGCACTAATTTTCCTTTTGTGTCAAATGCCTAATATCGTATTTTCACAGGTTGAGCTGTGTGTTACTTACGAAGGATCTAGATTTGTTGTAAATGATCTTAAGTTGCTGATGGATACGTTCCACCGTGTTGAGTTCACTGGTACTTGGCGGAGACTCTTTTCGCGGGTTAAGAAGCATATCATTTGGGGAGTCTTGAAGTCGGTGACAGGAATGCAGGTCTGTATTTATACCTTTTGATATTTACCCCTACTGGTTATGCATACAAAATCAATGAACTGGGACTATTCCCTCTACAACACCACAATTCAGTTGAGTTTCTTCCTACGATTGTAATTTAACAGCTGGAAAATTGTTACAAAAATTTGACCTATAATTTAACATGACGACAGATAAAGAAAACATCATCCGTTAAGGATCTCTAACCTGCTTTAAATTCTTGCAATCAATTTTTTCAGGGTAAGAAGTTCAAGGACAAGGCTAATAGTCAGAGGGAACCCAGTGGATCGGTTGTCCCCGACAGTGACCTTAATTTCAGCGATAATGAAGGTCAGCCAGGACAGCTTGACCAGAATCCAATAACCTTTCTCAAGCGTCCAAGTGATGGAGCAGGTGATGGATTTGTCACTTCTGTTAGAGGCCTTTTCAATACTCAACGTCGCAAGGCCAAGGCATTCGTACTGCGAACCATGAGGGGCGAAGCAGAGAATGATTTCCAAGGAGATTGGAGTGAAAGTGATGTTGAGTTTTCTCCATTTGCTAGGCAGCTCACAATAACTAAAGCTAAGAGACTTATCAGGCGGCACACGAAAAAATATCGTTCAAGAAAAGGTTTGTCAAATTGTTCACTTTTGTAAAATGATCAATCACTTCATCACCTTCTTTTTTTCCACTAGTCCTTTTTCTTCTTCCCCAATGACGTAGAAAATAACATAGCGCTTTGGCCTGGTCACTCTCAGGGATGTCCAACTTCTCGTTTTCTGGCATTGTTGGATGAGTTCTAACATAGAAACTGAACCTTGTTTTCCTTTTTCTTGTCTTTGTAAGGTTCATCCTCACAACAGATAGATTCACTCCCATCCTCGCCAAGGGAGGCCACTGCATTCGAGAGTGATTCTTCTAGTGGATCCTCACCCTTCGAAGATTTTAACGAGGGAAACATTATTTTGTCCTCCAAAGAGGTTCCTTGAAGCCGGCTTTGGGAGAGTACAGGATGGGTCTCATTTTCGTCCCCAGTTGAGACGGGGAGCACAAATGAGACAAATATAGTTTCTTTTACTCGGTTGGCAACTCATGGTATACAAAGAAGGATTTCAGGTACTGTGTTCATCGTCCCTTGGAATCACTTTTAGACCATGCATTTGTGCATCCGGAGATGATTAACTTCGAGCAATGCGGGCCGAAGCCATCTCTCACACCTCAATTTTGTTGGCCTCAGAATCTCTCTCTCTCTCTCTCTCTCTCTCTCTCTCTCTCTCTCTGTTTAAAACGAGTTGCAAGTGTTTCAGGGTTATCATAACGTCGCCTTACATGGTGATCCAGAGCTCTCTTCTTCACCTTTGTACTGTACTTTGTGTATCGTAACTTCTCGTTGCACATGGTATAGCTTGCGCAAATGATTCCAGTGTTGTATAAATGACATCTACGCAGCACTTGTCATGCGGATTATAATGCGTTACTAGTATGATAACATTTAATTTAACACTCAATTAAGGTATAAGTTTATCTGATACCAATCATCATCAGTTGGCTGTAAGTTTACCTGATGATCTAAACAAACCTAAATAAATTACAAATAATATTAGAAAGTGCTTGACACTCTCAACCACATCTCTCCTACCAACCCTTGTACAGAAGATGAAATGTGAACATCAAGTCGTCAACCACCACCGGTTTATCTATTGTTATCTGAAAGTAGCAAAGCGCCTCCATTCATAAGATCGTTCCAATCAGAAGATCCCGGGGTTCTTTGCAGACTAACTCGTAAAGTCACTGAATGACTACTTAAGAAGTTCAATAACTTTCATCTGTATGTTGCACAAGGTCACGAGAGAAACTAATGCGGCATGGCCCAAGTACCACCCACAGTTCCTGACATCAATTGGCTAACAAATCCTCACCTTCTAATCAAAATTAGTAGCGATGTCTATATCCGTATCCGAGGGATTTGCGAGCTCAGCCAGCGGCTCCTGTGGACACCAAAACTTCAACATAAGATATTGCACATCAAAGAGGCCTCATTTTTATCTGGAGTGACAGATTCACCAGGACCAAAATACATTTAGGGATATGATGTTCAATTTCGTTCGACCAGTGTTCTTTTCTTGATTGTTTTGCGGAATATTAATATTAGCTCAGATTGGAACATATCCCATATTTATCATACCTGCTCATCATTGGCTGGAGAAACAATCCCCATTGGAAAACTGTTTGTAAGATCTTCCGCAGTTTTCTGCGAATCCTGCAGCACGGACGAGGGGTGGTAACTTAGTATTCAATATACAGAGACATTTATGAAAATTTCCACCCTACTCATTGGTATCTTCAAGTCTAACTGAATAGTGCATTACAAAAATCCGAATGCTAAGAAAATGGTTTAAATATTTGTGGTCCAAGGTTACCCATGTTCGTCAACAAAAGAATTTCCAACTGGTAGTTAAACTTTTAACATTACATGACAAAAAATATAGAAATAAACGTAGAAGATCTAGAACCTTAAATGCAAAACATACTTCCTCGTCTGGGTTGACAGAAGCATCATTGGATCTTTCATCAACTTTTTTTGAAAGACCACCAAGAGTACCCTGCATACATGATTATTAGGCATATACAGAATGAGCTTAGCAGTTCATGTAGGAGGTAATAGTAATAGGTGAGAAATATCATACATGCTCGTCCTGGTTTCTGGAGATTTCTCCTTCAACAATTAAGGGTTTGGCTTCAATCGGCATGCCCTGCAAAGATCAGTTTTGTTACTGCAAAGATTGATCATTTGGAATACTTGGCGTAAACAGTGTAAAGAGGCTAGATTACATTTTATTAACTACCAGCCAAATTACAGCATAACGGAGAATAAAGAAAACATTGATTAAACACTTGAAAATCAAATCTACTTCTAAAATTAAAAAAAAAAAATGCATATTCACTATCTCAAATGTTGCACATACAGGTTCTATATGGTCGACGGTAAGGTTCCTTCCACTTTTGCTGAGATCTCTCAATGTTCCCTGTACAATCAATAAACTGGTGAAGAAAATGAAAGTTACTTAATGAGACAGTAACAGACATTGGTGACCATAGCAATAACGACAACAAAGTCCAGTAAAAAAATAACGATGACAATAAGGATCTAATCGAGATACTTAAAGAGTGAGAGAACGAGGGTCTGTGGTCTTATGTTTATGTCAAAAATTTAATATTTTTACATTACATAAAAAGCAGAATAAACCAACCTTATTCGCCCACATAAGACCACATGCATTACATAAAGTTCTTGGGCCAGCAGGTCCACGGCGCATTGCAGGAGTATTATTTTCACTAACTCCACAATGTTGACATCTCCGTAAGCTGAAAAAACACAGCAGAAACAGGACAAAGCGTTGAACACAACATTATCAAATGGAAAACTTCAATCACAATCACACATCATTCAAATGCGGTAGAATAGAATTAGTTTGGAACTCACACAGTTTCTGGTTGAGGAGCGCCATCTTGAAGGCAACTCTTAGTTGACTCCCAACTAGAAGCACCTGAAGTTTGTTTTAATGATGCAAACTGTCCATTCTTACGAAGCATCCTAGCAAAAATTAACATAAACAGAAAGAACCATTCATCATTAACACCATAGGTGCATGGAAAATGTAAACAATGATATTACGGATTTGTGAACAAGTGCACGAATAATGAATATCCATATCTTCCCATTTGTCTGCACACAAATTATGAATACATAACTAACATAAAACCCAGCATAATCAGATCTACACTCCTAAAGCAAAAGCACAAATTCCCCTAGAATTGAGATGAATTGCAACTAGGTGCTTAAACAAAGATGTCAAGAAGAACCGAAAAATGTGTGTGTGTGTGTGTGTGTGTGTGTGTGCAAAAGCACAAATTCCCCTAGAATTGAGATGAATTGCAACTAGATGCTGAAACAAAGATGTCAAGAAGAACTGAAAAATGTGTGTGTGTATTTCTCATCGCACCAAATTGGGAGCAAAGTCCCAAGTGTTAGGCAGGAAGCCTTGGTTACAGTTGTCTCAGACCCTTGGCCTACTATTTAAATATACAGCTTCATTTACGGAGGGTCCACTACCATTTAGGATTGAGAGCATATGGTCGCACCATTAATAGTTAGGCTATTATTCAGTGCTTAAAATATCCATTATGTTCAGGAACCATCTCTAAGGAGACAGAACATCAAGAGAATGCTGTAATGGAAAGATACACATATCAATGATTTCAAGTGACTAAGTAAAGATCAAATGCATACGGAATGTAAGAGCAGTTGATACAACTGAAATATAGCCAGAAAGTATCATAATTTACTAGGCATTACCAACATAATATCATAATTTATGATTACACAATAAATGATTCTCTTTGAAACACAAATTCCTCATCCCCTATGAAAGTTTCAAATTAGTTGAACCCAAAAGCACAATAACAAGAAAAAGGAACTGAAATAAAGAAGGGTCATCAGTTAGTCTTACCTCTGTGCAACTTCTTTACGCACAGTGTACCTAATTTTCTTGTCAAAACATCTCTCCTTCCGTTTTTCACGAAACCTAACCAGGGAAGCTATTCTTCGCGAAAGATTTGAACGCTTTGGAATGTCACCCACACCCTAGAGATTGTGGAAGGCAACACGTGAACATAAGCACAGAAGATGCATTGAAATTGGTCTCATTAATGTCAACATATGAATTACCCTTGTATTCTGATCAGAAGACATTTCAACTGTGGGCACGCCAGTTGGTAGATCACGTCCTCCCAACAGCAAGAGCACTGCTTGCACCTGTTATATGGAATCCTAAATATAAGCCTTCTTTAAAAATGGGTATAATCAAAACCAGCAAACTCATTTTATTGTAAATTTAGTAAACGGATGACTGAAAATTTAACAGGCCAACTTAGAGAGAACAGAAGCAGATAAAGATTGACTTGGATTCAACTAGTCAAAGAATTATCACATTTTATCGTATATTTTCCTGTCAATAACTTTTAGCTCCATATTGATTTACAACTCATGACAGCATACTTTTGTTCCCTTCCAGTACATCTGTTTAAACACTGAGTTACAGGGGAACCAATGAGTATGATAATTTCCATATTCATTTCGTACCCAAAATACCAATTTGATAAATAAAGCAGCTCAACTATTCTAAGGGTCTTAATCCTAAAGAAAAACATTAAGTGAGGAACCGAATCGTAATCAAATTTAAACTTTATCATCAACATAAAAACTTCAAGTCCCATAAGCTCGTACTCCTTTCCCAACTCAATCAAAATTTCTCTCGTTCTTTTTTCAGCTTTTGGTTGGAACATTATTGCACTTAAATCTTCGCAATTACAAGGAAAAAAAAATACCAAACTCAATTACTCAAAAGTTCAGCACAGCACAGTCGCGAAAGAGCAATTTGAATATTTGGGAAGAAAGAAAAAATGGTTCTTGCTACAATAAAAGAATACTCAAAACCAAACCAAATGAGAGAAAGAACCTTCTCAGGTGTAACAGCAGGGAAGACATACACCTCGCCCTCAAAAGACAGAGAGAGCTCACTGGTCCTGGAAGCCATAACTACACCTCCTCCTCCACCTCCACCCCCACCTCCTCCACACTTCTCAACGCTGACGGAGTTCACATGCACCTCTTCCATGTCCTCCATACCATCATCACCACCATCTTCGTAATCACCATCATCGTCTTCTACCTGTATTGGACCCCTCCCGTGCTCCTCGATTGGTCGAGCTTGCAGAGGCTGTGGATTGACGGCCGCCATCCAATATTCCCTTCACCAAACCCTAACGCTCACCCCCACGACCTTCTCCCAATTCTAAACCCTAAACCCGTTCCCCCGGAAAACCCATCGCCTCCGTCGCAAGGAAAAACTATAACAATTTTCTGGAACAAACCCTAACCCTAAACCCTACTACTGTAAGCTAATAAAGCTGGAATTCCTGAGCTCGACGATGAAGAAGAAGAAGCTTCCAAAAATAAATGAGAAAAATAAAGGTAAGCTCCATAAATAGCTAAGATTTGCAGGGCCTCCCTCTCTGTTCCCTTTCACAGTCGCAAATCGGGTAATAATTTAATTTTCCCAAACAAAGTATTCAATAAAAGCAAAAAAATTCATATTTTCCTACTTTTATTTCCTCATTTATAATTTTTGTTTAATTGCCA
Source organism: Crataegus laevigata (assembly GCA_963580275.1). Lineage (NCBI taxonomy): Eukaryota > Viridiplantae > Streptophyta > Magnoliopsida > Rosales > Rosaceae > Crataegus > Crataegus laevigata. Next base: position 6,387,897 of record OY756938.1, read on the forward strand.
TTTAATGCTATAGTTTAATAGTATTTTTTTTATTTGTAAGTAAGATGTCTTATATTCGATTCGTACTAAATGCGAGTTTGAACCATATTATGCCAATCCATTGTGAAGGTAAGCTTATTTTCTCTCTTTTAATATAGATAATATTGTTTATTCTAAAAAAAAAATGTTTGGTTCGTATTTGTATATCCGATTAACATAATTAGTACAAATGTACCAAACAATGCTAATGTGTATAATTAATTTTCGTTATATGACAACATAAAAAAAATTTACGTTATATTCTTGTTCTTTTTAAGATCGTTTAACAATTATTTTAATAAAAAAATCATAGGTAAATAAATTAAGAGTAGATTACGAGCGTGTTACTTGTTAGTATAATCGATAATTTACGCAATACTTAATGACTAAATGATTCTCAAACTAGATGAATGTGGGATTAGTCATCTACGTATCAAATAAATCCAAGGGCCGATTTATATATATTTCAAATAATTATAACATTTATATGATAAAATGTTGTCTCGTAACAATAGTGACTTAGTAGTATCCTTTTGTTTATAGGAGTGTGATATCCACACATCTCTTTTTACTTCTCCCATATTTTTTTGAATTTCGGTTATCGGATCGGATGAATTGAAGAAGATTTAACGGACAGAAATTAACAGGGGTGTGTGAGAAGTAAAAAGAGGTGTGTGAATAGCACACCCTTTGTTTATAGTTATCTCGGTGTAGGGTATTACCCAGTGTTGCGCGGGAACATGTATAAGATTGCGCGGGGTTTCGTGGGCGATTTGGATTGCTTGGATGGGGATGGGGTGGGGTCCACGGTCACATGCGTGTGTTTTCTGGTGGCGGGCGGGACCCAGAGGCACTGGGTGGGTGTTGGGAATGTAATCCAACGGCCGGTGGTAGGCTGGTAGTGATTGCAGTCGTGTGATGGGTTATTGTAAAAGGGAGGTGATTAGGTTTCGAAAGTGGTCTGGTGATTGGGAAAATTGGAAAGTTTGAAAGATTTCTCAATGTGTTCGGAATAAGCAAAACATTATATATTATTATACAATTAAAGAGACACTTGAAAAAAAAATTCTCTAATTATATAAGACGTGATGTTTTTGTCTTGTGATCTGTATTGTACACACTAAAAAATTGCTTAGAACTTTGAACAATGCGTCATATGTTATTATACAAATAGAAGAAATTGTTTTTTTTTTCAAGGGTATCTCCACTTTTATAAGAGTAATGTTAGAGAGCATAAATATGTAAACAAAATTTACAAACTAAATAACGTGTCACTAATAGAAAATAAGTATATTTATGAACGGTTAAGTAATAATCTAATCATCAACTTCATATCATTTAGTTTACAAAATTTTGTCTATAAATTTAATCTTCCTAACATTACTCATTTTATAATAACACATGACGTATATGTCTGTATTCTGATACACTACAAAATCCCTGGAAAAGTTGGAACTGTGTTTTGTCCATTTATGGAATGGACTAAGAAACTCAATAGGATGGAAAATGGGATATTTGGGTCCAGGTTGGCAATAATAGTTTGATCCAAAATGGATAATATTGTACTTGCCACTCTGTTTTGTCCACATACTTTTCGGAAAATATAATTGTTGAGCAAAAAATTACAAAATTAACAAATAATTCACACACACTTGTTGCTTTTGTAGATGGGCTTTATTATTTCTGACCTAATAGTTAAAAGTTATAAGTTAAATTTGACTTTAAATGTTATATCATCTCTAGTGCGCATCAAATAAGAGTCAAATAGTGTTTAGTGTTAAATGCATAGTCATATATGAGTATTTGAGTCAAATGCAGAATCCATGACTATAACTTTTCTAATGCATTGGAGTAAAAAAAAAATCACATTTTTATTAGGTCAAATTGGATTAATAGTTTCTGTAGTGATAAGTTAATCGAAAAATAACTCCGTGGTGAAATATTTAGGAATTAAATCCTCGTGTTGAAGCCTGTTAAGTTTCAAGCCAAAATTAAAATTTCAATAACTCTTATTTAATATGCTTATTAGAATCTTTTTATCAAATAGCCAACTTTAGCATTGGGGCAAGTGACCCTTTATTACGGTGGAAAGGTGTTGAGCGTTTACATGACTGCGTTAGTTCAAATCATGTTAATATTTTTAGCATGTTCAAGCATATACTTTAACTGATCTTCTTATGCCCTTGTTAATTTTTGGTCACTGATCTTCTTTGATTCATTTGATTCAACAATCGAAAATTAAGAGATGTGTGTAAGGAGTGAAATTGAAGAGAAGTTTAAACCAAGAGTTGGGTTTTACTCACAAGTGAGGGTAATCTAGGAAATAAAGTTGGGTGTTAGGAGATAATGATAACTATACCAAATAAAATATGGGGGCAGAAAGTAAGCTGATTGTAAAAATGGGTTCAAATAAAAAATTTCTTTTTGAGACGTTTAGTTATATATGTGAATTAAACAAATTGATTGTTCATCAAAATGATATTATTTGTTACCACAATAACCGATTTTTTAGATACATAGATGACTAAACTATCTCCAATTTGAATAACATTTTTTTAAAGATGATGTTAGATGATGGTACAAAAAATGTGGCTCCAATAATTTTGCATGATCAAATAATGTCACCTCGTCATTGAAATTTTATATATTTGACATGTTTGTTTCCTTTCGGGGAACAGTTTGTTTGAACTATTGAATAACATCCCCTTGGTAATTATGTGAATGTGGAAAGCCTAGTCTTTTAACATGTTAATCATGCTATATAATGAAACTACATTTTTAATAAAAATTTTGAAACAATGTTCTAACACGAAACCTGAAATGTAAAAATCGAGAGTAAAATCACTATTCTGCAGCATCAGTGACTACTATACCAATGACTAATATATCTTAATTAAATAATTCATTCATCATGAGTCTAGAAGGGGCAACGTGTCCTCTTCATTGACTCAAGTTCAACTCTCTCTTTCCGTTATTTAGTTACTTAGAATATTTCTCGAATGGAAGAAAAGTATATACAAATCTTTTTTTATCGACTTTGTTGATCTATGCTCAATCAACAGTACAAAGACTCCAATAGAGTTGAGTGTCATCTCAGTCATCTAATTTTGAGTGAATGATATTAAGATTTGGATGCGTTCTTTTGCTTATTCTTAGGTTTGTCTCACCTTCAAATTGTCACATCCCAGACCGGCTCTGCCCGCACGGTTTTGTTTTTGAAAACTCACACGTGAACTTCCCAGTGGATCACCCATCCTGACATTGCTCTTGCCCGAAGTCGCTTAACTTCGGAGTTTCAACGGAATCTGAAGCTAGTGAACTCCCAACGTGCTAATTGGAGGTAGGCATGTACATATAAGGCTTACATGATCCTCACTCCTAGACGATGTGGGATCTTACAATCCACCCTTTAGGGGCTAGACTCACACGTGAACTTTCCAGTGGATCACCCATCCTGGGATTGCTCTTGTCCGAACTCGTTTAACCTCGGAGTTCCGACGGAATTTGAAACCAGTGAACTCCCAACATCCTAATTGGAGGTGGGCATGTACATATAAGGCTTACATGATCCTCACCCCTAGACGATGTGAGATCTTACAATCCACCCTCTTAGGGGCTAGACGTCCTCGTCGACACACTTCCAACCAGGGAGTGGCTCGACCACTTCCCAAGCTCGACTCCGCCATAGCACGATATTGTTTGCTTTGGGCCCCCACCACACCCTCACGATTTTGTTTCTGGGAACTCACACGAGAACTTCCCAATGGGTCACCCATCTTAGGAATGCTCTTGCCCGAACTCACTTAACTTCGAAGTTCCAATGAACTTTGAAGCCAGTGAGCTTCCAAAAGACCTCGTGCTATATGTAGGTGCAAATATACATATAAGGCACATCACCTCCTCTTCGTTGGTCGATGTGGGATGTTACACAAATTCACCAGTATGGTGACAAATTGTTTGGCAAGTTGGCCTTTTATGTTTTGTTAAGATTTCTTTGAATTGAGGACCTCTTCGATGTTATCTCAAATGTCTTCTTTAATATTTGTATCGGTTCTTAATATTATAATAAAAAACCGCTATCGTTTCGTCTCATACCAAGTTTCCTATATTAAAAATGAATTTCAAGTTTTTTATATAATTATATATTTCTATACTAATTTAATTAAAAAGTAACGATATTCGTTAAGCATAAAAGGTGAATATAACCATGATTGCAAAAGTAGCAAATCCCAAATGACTAAACAAAAGAGAACACGATCCGCGCAAACAACCAACGACATGAAAATCTATCATAACCATATCTGAGCCCACACAACCATAAACAACCAAAACTCTTGAATGTATCCATAACCTTAAATAATGACTCTCACCACCACGAATTGAAGCCGTCGCATCTAGAGAAGAAGAACACGTAGAGGGCAAATGTTCTTCATCACAGTTCCACAAAAGCCGAGAGATTTTTTTATACAACAATATATTTATATTGGATGAGAGAATAAATTGATATTGAATTCACCATCTTACGAAATTCAAGCCTAAAATCTCTCACTTACAAGCGAGGAGGAACAACACTACACCGTAGTATTAAGTGGTTGAGAGGAGAAATGTAATATTGTCATATAAAACTGGAATAAGCCCCAAAATCCAAAATACCCCCTTCCTCTGCCATAGGAAAAAATAGCAATCCAGTAGTTGGCCGATCAACTTTCAAGCATACATTGCCCTTTGGGCTTTTACATCAGAAAAATGCTACGACAACTCTTTCAAAAGTGAGACTCTCTCCATAAACTCTCTGCCAACTCATATTTTTTTGCATAATGTTTATAATATTAACACGAAAATTGACGTTGATCTGTAAAGTGACAGAACCCATGGAGTCCCACTTTCAAAAGATACAGTTGAACATTAATGATCTATGCTGAATGCATAATAATATGAAAATACTGAATGGTGAAATAGTTTAGTTACGTTTTACATCCTCTCAGCTGGTGTCAAGCGCACAGTCGGTACCAAAACTCAACAAACAAAAGCAAAAATGGAGAAAAATACATGATTTCGTGTATTGATCACGGTACTATTATAACTGTACATAAGATCGGACAAGCTGAATGAAAATTCCGGGAAAGCCTACTTGAATGATGCCATAGAGACAACTTTGGCATTTTAACGAAACCTAGTTTTCGGCAACTAAAGCTGAGTTATCACCATTAGAGAAGGGAACAAGATTGTTGCGTGCATCGATGGCGGTTACGCTGCCCAAATCTTTAGTATCAGGTTCACCACCCTGTTTTTTAAATACATAAAAGAAGGGCACACAATTGGGCAGAGATAATGAGATAATCATTCTAAACGAAGCAATACCAAGTCGTTTGATATAATGTACTCAGACATGGAACACACCTGTTCAATTTGTTTGATATCATGGCTTCTCTTGGAAAGTTCCCTTAAACCCCCCTGCAAAAAGCTGATGGTAAATTGTACGATATACGAAATCTCCCCTACAAAAATACTAAGTGCACATAATTAATAAAGGCAGATTCACAGGTATTGCACAAAGAATGCCTATAGCGTATTCTCCAGAAATCTGAGTCTAATGAATTCATGGTCGAGAAAACTTTTAAAACTTAAAATTGGGAAATAAAAACGTAAATTAAAGTTAAATTAACAACTGCGTATATTTTACGATGCATGAAAATTTTATGTGCTCATCTCCACAAATAGAGCAGGTACATCAAATGGTGTTAGAACCATGCTCATCCACCAATCCATGCTATCACCCTTTATTTGATATCATCTCTCCCAAGCCCCAACATATATTTATTCACAACAGACATTACCAATCTATGCACTCCTATTTACCAGACAACACCTCTAAAGCCAAAGTCTTCTATAGGCTTAGTTGGAGACTCAGCGTTTTTCAGAGGTCAACCCGTCGAACATAACTTTTGTCAGTGATTCATGAGAAGCACAAACAAATCAAAGATTAAATACGATGTTAATTTTCTTCAAGCAGATGTGTGGCTGGAAGAGGGCGAAGGATCCGTAAAAGAGGAATGAGACCATAACTACTATGCATTCTAATAATGTCACAAATAAGATATCTTTGCAATAAAAAACATTAAGTGATTAATTCATTGTTACAGATACTGACCCTGTTTGCCCAAAAAAGCCCACAAGCATTGCAAAGAGACCTTGGACCAGATGGGCCACGCCGCATCATTGGTGTGGACTTCGAACTTATTCCACAATGCTTGCAGCTGGACGGGTAGAACATGCAAATCATAAAAGATTCAAGAATAGTTAGTCACAGGTAAGACACAAAAAGCACAAGAACAATAAAAACAAATATAATATGCCCTTAGAGATAGGATTTTTTTTTTTAAAACTATTATGGGGGGGGGGGGGGGGGGGGGGGAAGAAGAGTTCGAAACTATCCACCAAAATCTTAATTTTTATTTTTTTTTCATTTAAGAGTACAAAACTCTACAATATTGCATAGACTCACGAGGTTTCAGCATGGCAATCTTCCTGCCCTGACTCCTGGCCTGCAGACCAGTTATTATCTCCATCTGACCTTTTGGAGGAAGAAAATTGCCCCTTGTTTCGTTGCATTCTGATGTAGATATAAATGAATCAAACATTCAACACTAAAAAATAAACAAAAAAGAATGCAGCATAATGCAACAAAAGAAAGTAATAATAAGCAACAAAAGAAAAAGTAATAGAATGCAGACTCATCATATCATACTTTCTTCCATTGATCAAATGAGTAAAAGCATATTAAAGGAGCCTGTATAATCCAATACAAGAGATAGTTTCTGTATGTTTTCTTTTTTCATGGACTAATTGAGGTATTCTCGCTTTTTCTAGATTAAATTAGCTTATTGTCAAAATAATGTGCTACATATAATCGATTTCACATAGGTATCACAAAAATCCCACCACGTCCAACCGGCATTAATTGATAGATCCCTATTTATAAGGAGAAAGCTGGCTTTGTGTAATCAAACATTTGAGATGATATTGGTTAAACATTATGTATGGATTACTCTCATATGAGTAATGAGTGTAGTAGAATGATGTAAAAAATTAAAAAACTGAACTATGCCAACAATTAAGTAGAGAATCAAGATCCCTATGTGGCATTATAAACTATACTGGAAACGAAATGTTAAACCATAAATCTGTAACCGATGTGGCTTGAAAAGAAATGTAATATTATTCTTGAAACTATAGATAACTAAACTTAAAAAAATGAAGCCTCACTCATAACTATACAAATCTATCACCATCAGCATAGACATGTTGCATTGCTATCTAACCCGCACAAAAGGTTATTTGATTTGAACTCAACTGCAAATACAGAACATCACAGCAATGAACAAGGTAACAGAAAGGAATCTCGATTTTTTCAATTTAAGAGGCACATGCAATTTTGAACATCATATAGACTACACCACCCAATTGAACCTTTTGTTTAAAAGAAACAAACCTGAGTGCTACTTCTTGACGAACACCATATCTCACTTTTTTGTCAAAGCATCGCTCTTTTCTCTTTTGACGAAACCTAATTAATGACGCTGCTCTGTGAGGTTGACTACATCGGGGATAATCTTCCGTAGCCTACATAATATGAAATACAAGACAACACACCATCAATAATAGATATACATACGATGCAAAAGTTTTACAGTCTAAGTAAGAAGATAAGATACCCGCTGATTCTGAGATGCCAACTCCGTCCCTTGAGCGCTAGGAGATAATTCATTACCTCCCAACAGCAATAACACTGCTTGAACCTTCAAAAACCATCAAGATGCACAAAAAGTTAGTAACCAAAGAAACTTAACTATAACCATAATTGCATGGTGTTGTTCAATGAAGCAAATTTTATTGCCAAATTTAACAAATATTCAAACTTTTCATATTACAGAGTTCTAGTTCCTTTCAACAACCAGCATTTTGTTGTGAACCTAACAAAACATCATCGCAAGCTCTATAAAGCCCTAAATTGCCAATCAAATTCCGATAAAGTTCGTACCTTTTCAGGCGTAACGGAGTCAAAAACAAAGACCTGGCCGCGAAACGACAGCGTGAGCTGGCTGGAGCCGTCGTAAGGTGGACCGCGCAATTCGGAGCTAGCTCCTTGAACGTAGACGCCGTCGGAGCCAACGTCCTCAACGACGACGATGCCGCCGTCCTCGAGCGTATGGGAATCGTATTGAATGTGGGCGTTGTCGATGGAGTCTGCGGCGCCGGCATCTTCGTCGTCGCAGGCGGGGATCGGGTTTGGCATGGTCATGTCCTGAGAGTGTCCGTACATAGACATTGGAAGAGGCTCACGAATCGAATCGATGGTCATTCAAGCATTACACAGAGGACCCGATCAATGTGTGAAACCCTAACCCTAGCCCAAAATCGAATCGCAGGCTTCAGTAAAGTGTTGGGGTTTTGGGGAAGAGAGAGAGATCAGACACCTGAGAGATAGTGTGTGAAGGACCGGTACAGCGAGAAATCCCCCTGTTTGAGGTCGATAATTACGACGAATGCCCTTTCGCTTTTGTCTCGAGTTTCCGGGACAACCAAACGCACCGTCCCATGACATCACTTGGGCTTCTTGGGCTTGGCGATGTGAGCTTTTGTGAGATCAAATTTTCTACGTTCAAAATGGATGTGGCCTCTCTGTGGCCCAATAAATATTTGACAGATATTAAATTCATAACAACAAAATTAAGAAAAATTAAAGATATTGAATACGTGTCAAACATTTATTGGGGCCACAGAGAGGCCACACCCATTTTGGGTGCAGAAGATTTGATCTCAACTTTTGTGGGCTTACTCTTTTCTTGATTTGTCACATCTTTGCACATACAGCAAAATGAATCAAACTTGCATTCCTCTTACTTACAAATAATGAATATTTGCCGTAAAAAATTTATAATTAGAACCATTGTGTTTTTAAATCTTCATTTGAAGATCATTTGTACAAAAAAAAATGATAATAATCATTTGAATCGAAGATCGTTTGGTCATCCAAATGTATCAAATAAATAGACAGAATGTGGTGGTTGAGGGTGACTCCAACATGATTATAGATGGGATTCTCAACCAATGCAAGATCGCTTGGAGGCTCATAACTATTTTTGAGAACATCGAATGGCTGACGACCTCTTTTTATTCTATATAAAAGCCAACTTTTTCGTAGATGTTATTACGTCTATTGGTCACAATGTTGACAATATTTGTATTTGGGAGGGTGCTTCCTAGTGAGGCTTGCCAAGCGTTTATTTAACTGTATGAGTTCCAGGTATTTCCAAAGATTCTCCTTAACTTAATAAATTTATATCCTTGCAAAACAAAAAAAAAAAAAAAAAATAATAATTTAGTAACTACACCATTAATTTATTTGATATATAACTAAATGATCACCAATTCGAATGATTTTTATAGGAATGATCCTCAAATGAAGATTAAGAAATTGGAAGGTTCCAATTATGCAATTCCAATAGTACAAATACGTTATTTGTAAGGAATAAACCCATTCACAAGAAAGAATGCGTATTATTCGAATAAAATTTTAAAATATATCACAACTAATATCTCTTCACACACCACTGTAACACATGAAATTTTCTACAACAAATAGCAGAAGAACACGTCACCTCTTCCTGACCATCTGGCCAACAAAAGGCCTAATGAGTACTGCTCAATCCATTAGTGCACTGGTCACACCACTCGGAGCAATCACATGCTCAGGGATCACATCGAGGAGATACTCGATCAAGGGCATTGCCAGGAGTTTGTCAAGAACAAAGCCATGAAAGAGGAGCCCGCTGAAAATAAGAACCAAGGTAAGTCCGATTGGTAAGAGCTCACTGATGAAGAAGAAGATTGGCGCATAGTGAAGAAGCCTACCCTCAGCATTAATTATATTTATGGAGGACGAGGCGGTTGAAGGCAAATAGTGCAACCGTTGTTGCTACTCTCCTCCACCATATGCCCGGACTTGGGTGGTCCACGGATGTTCTCACAGCTACTTATTCGGATTTTTGAGTGATCCCGAGACCACCCAGGTCCCTTAATAGGTCCGCCTATGGGTCGACGGATCCTTGACATGCAGGTTGGAACTCTACATAGGTTTTTTTTTTTTTTTTTTTTTTTTTTTTCTCGAGGAGCATGTAAAGTTTACACTTGGGTCAAAGCGCATAAATTTTGTACCTGTGCGTGTAACTACAAAGATGGGAGCAGCTAGTGACACCTCTACTTGCCAATGTGTTCGTACGCACACACTCGGATTAGAACATCATTGGGTACAGATAGATAGAGAGGGTATTCACGGGCGAAACAACCACAAATTGGAAAACCATATCTGCTGAGAGCGAATGTTAATGAACACCCCAAACATAACCGTTACTACAAAAGTATGGAAAAATCGTAACTACTTGAGAGAATTTATGCAAACTAAATATGCTACACAGAAAAGGAGAATTAAGGGTTTTCATTGCTTTAGAAGAAATAAAAGGCATTGCAGCCCGTCTATATACAAAGTTCGGAGAATTAACGCTAGCTACCTGGAAAAGGCAAAATCGGAGTTGGCCTGCCACTGGTTAATACACAAAATTTGAAAACTAACCTACCAACAACATTATTGTACAGGTATGTGTTGATGCCGTACAAGACGGAGACGAAGGACGATAAGTTTGTAAGAAGCCAGTATTTTACCATTTTGAAACGTTGCAGAAAAATTCACCTCACAAAGTTCTCGAGCTCTGTGTGTTTTACATTAATATAACCGGAGCTTGAACATGCTTAAAAACTGTTCCAAGCAATTCTTGCCGAACTGCATGTAATCCCCTTCACTGTCTTGACACGCCAAAGCGTCAAGGAGACAAAACCGAAACAGAAACGAGTCTGAGGCCTTAGCATGTGATGGACATGGCTCAATATTTTGAGATCTTTTGCAGACGCCTGTATTGAAGGTTGACAAGATGATCAAAATCTAAAGGCAACACAAACAAATACCGCTATAATTTCAACTGTCATAATGGACACTCCAACCACAATTGTTGTGAGAATCTAAAGAGTTAAAGATTATTGATGTTCAATGTGCAAGGGCATTATATGCAAGAGACTGCTCAACACGTTATTAGAACTTCCATCAACCTATGAAGGAGTGGAGAATTGTTACCATATGCCAAGATATGTTTGGTTGTTTTGGTTTATGTCCAAATAAAGATTAATGTGCATCTTACTGGATAAAAAAAATAACGTGTGACCTATAGAAGAAAAATCAATCACAATTGTTACGTCTATTCTGCCCAAATAATGGCAATATAAAGTAACTGAAATTCAAAAAGTGAACTTGCAGGAAAATGGCTACAGTGCATACCTTGATTCACCTCCCAAATCCTCGCTCGCCATTAAAACTAAACGGCTTCCATCACAAATGGTCAATTTATCCTATTGAAGAAGGTTTGGACTTTGAATTTCGAGGAAGGCCTTTGCGAAGTTGAGTATTTTCTATTGAATATACAAGAATGGTTCCATCTTTTGTTCCAGCTAAGAAGCATTCTTCTGGGGTCACCATTAGAGATGTTATAATCTTTCCAACACCATCATACTTCTTTATGACCTCGAGTGAATTCATAGAGCGTACAACTATTTGCCCTTGGTCACCGGCACAAACCAAAAATTCACCACACCCACTCAGCTCAACACAGTTGAGGCGTCCATTGGATTCAGAAGAAGCAAGATGTTTACCATTAATTGAATAAAGATGCAAACTCAGATCATCATCAGCATAAAACACAATCCGTCCATGTCGAGAAGCGACGAGCTTTGACAATGCACATCCAGATGGATGGCGCAAGGATCTTACATATCTTCCACTCTGCAGGGTATGAAAAACACAAGTTCCGTCTTTTGATCCACTGATCACAATGTCAAGCTCCACACTGATATACAAGCATGTAATTATATCATCGTGTCCACAGAGAATACGAAAAGGAGTTTCAACAATGACATAATCTTTGCGTGGTAGTTCTGTCTGTGTATTGCGAGGTCTCTTTTCTTGGGTTCTACCTCGGAAGACTTTCCACACCATGATTGTAGTGTCATAACTTCCAGTTGCAAGGAAGCTTCCATCAAATGTCACTGCAACATTATAATTGTTACATCTTAGAAAGCAATCTTTGAAACCACTAAGAAGAATTGTTCCAGAATAAAAGCCAAAAACAAAACCTCACCCAGAACAGGAGGAAGAATCAGTGGAGTTTTTATTCATTAAATATTAATGCATTGGAATGTTAGCACCAATTGCTTACCACAGTTCATAGTCCAGAAAAAAGACATGCATGCCCTCATATAGAATTTAAAGATTTTTCCTCAGCATTTCTTTCTTAACTAATGTGTCCTAATCAAGTAAAATTTCAGAATTTACAACGTAAAATGCCATGACTAAAGTAACAGTAACTTTCGCCTAAAAAAAAGTAATAGTAACTTGCACGGTAAAACTGAAACAAATATATCTATTTTTTAATAGATTACTCTGTGATCATCATGATAACTATCCATAATGCATAAAATCGGCACCAAAAAAAAAAAACCCAACATTGCACCACCCACGATAATCATGATTTTGAAAGCAGACATATCTACTAACTTTTATTCAGGAAGTAAAGTTTCCCCATGCAGGGAATCATGTCCACGATGATTTATCTTTATGATCAATCTCACCATGTATAAACAGATAAAAAAAGGCTATCAAATCACAACATTAGGACACAAGCCTTGACTCAGTCGCTTAAAGAACCAACCACAACATTTTAAGACTACATGAGTATTGGGTGCTAGAAAAGGTAACATAACCCAGACATCACAGTAAGGAACCAAAAAAATGGCCCTCGGACAAGAAATCATTTCACTTTGCATATGCTGTATTTCATCTTTATATATAAAGCCACCAGCCCCATCTTGGGGTCACGGCTTCACCAAAAATTTTGGGACAAAAATGCCCCCCTACAAAAAAAATCAAAAGCAATCCAAATTAATGCATCAAATAATGCAGGGGTATTTTCGTCATATAAACAGTTTTTTTTTTATAATTAATTTTTTTGGTACAGTTTTATTTTTATAATTAGTACCTCACAATGTACTAGTAATAATGTGATTCAATCAGTTGTTTATTGAATATTATTTTCTCTATTTTTAAACACGTTCAAAACATCTTAAGAGGCGCGTAGTGCCGATTATAAAAAAGGTCTTTTGCACGTGCATAATAATGTGATTCAATTGGTTGTCAAATGATTTATTTTTTTTATTTTTTGAACAAACGATATAATCTACACTAAGGGGGAGGGAGTGGGCTAATTTAAATAGGCCGAAGAAAACTTTGTCTTTACCCTTCACATGCATGTTCCATAAAGGAAACAGTAATTTCTGCTTCTAGTTAAACATACCTGCAACACAACTAACCACATCCTTATGCTGTCTGATGCTTTGTACCATTCTGCCATCATTCAAGGATATAACCTGAAAGCTATTTTCCCAATTGCCACATGAGATCAAAAAATTCTCAGATGGTGTTTGCATGGTTGCAAAGCATTGTGCTCCAAGTTCAACATTTTCAGCTGAAGGACTCCCAATTTTACGAGGAGAGAGAATATCAGAACCAACACCAAATGAAGGATCCTGTACATGTTAATTTAGAAAGCATTCTAAGTACTTACCATAAAAACTCAAATCAAACTTAACAATAAACAATAGAACAAAAGCCCAACCTGGGAGCTAGAGAAGGTAAAATTTCCACCAGATTGCAGTGAGGTTGTCAACCACATCTTAACTGACAAGGTGAGACCCTGGCTTACAAGAACAACATTGGAGTCCACGGTCCGAACATATAAAGCAGCTGACCGTGTATGACTTGTACTACAAACAATGGAAGTCAAGTTAATAGAACCAGGTGCAAAGCGCAAAGGATGTGCAATTGGAATAGGTGGCCCTCTTCTTGGGTGTTTTTTACGGAAAATCTGAATTGGTGTCTGGCCAAAATTTGCAATTTGGTCTTCAATAGCTGACCTTTGCAAATCATCTTCCATGGTCTCCAGATCAACAGCACCTTCATACGTTAAGTAATAAAAAATATTTGCAGCCTGCATTTCAAATTTTCAATAATATTTTCAGTGATCAGTATATTTGTAATGAAGTTGTATTAACCAATAGAGAAAGTTCAGGATACGAAAAATTGTTTGAATTATCACATAGGTACCTCCACAGCTGGTTTTCCACGCTGCTTGTAACCAAATACCAAATCTATCCAATGGTGTAGATTAGAGCTAACATATTCGCTTTCAAGGGCTTCTCTGTTCTTGTTAATAAATTCTTCAGGTGAGCCCTGAATAAATAATTGGATCAGTATATATATATATAAAGTTAATAAATTCATTAGATGAGCCCTGAATAAATAATTGGATCAGGCAGCAAGAAAAGAAAACAATGCAAATGAAATGGTGTATCTAATGCAATGTTTTAAAAAACTCGCCTCGGGGCGTGCCTAGGGCGCCATGACAAACGCCTCAGTTTTGCTGGAGTGGCCGAAAGGCTTCGCCAGAGCCGCCTAGGCCGCCCAGCGGGTTTTTTTTTTTTTTTTTTTTTTTTAATTTTTTTTTTTTACTCCCAAACCCAAATTTTGGGTAGGATTTTATATAATGGATGTGTGTGCTGTCTACGTGCATTGTTATATGTGTGCTCATTGTGCTTTTCATCCTCTATTTTATACATATATAATATAATATATGTATATATATGTGTGTATATATATATTTATAATATATGTGTGTGCTCAGGTGATTATTGATTAATAATCTTCCTCTTTTTAATATAATATATGTGTTTGCTCAGTGTATATATTAAAAAATTTAGGTCCCGTGAGGCTTCGCCTCACGCCTCACGCCTCACGCCTCACGCTTTTAATACATTGATCTAATGTGAATAAATCTCACGTCATAGAAAAGATGGAAGATGAAGAAAAGAAAATGAGAGCTTCAAACGTCAGATGTCTTATTCCAAAAGAAAAGTTTCTAAAGTTATATGTGTAAAGCAGAAATCCTTTACACTGGCTTCCAAAAGAATGAGTGACACCCCTATTATATGTGGTTGAAGTTTAATGCATTCTATTATGGTGCAATCTCAGTGATGGCAAACTTTTTATAACCAAAGAAAGAAAAAATTGGCAAGGTCATGTGTGTAAGAAACATGCAGACAAAAGGTTTGTGTCTTGCGCATTTGTACGCCAACGGTGAGTGTAACTATCAAGTCCCAAGGCAAGTATTATGACTGATCCATTTGGGTAAACAAATCCACCGTTTCCCTTATTATTGTGTTAATTTTTTACTTCTCACATATTATCAGTGTTCTCCTAAATGTAGTCGATTCCTACCTGCAAAGACACATCAGTTAGCTACAGTGCACTTTTGGTCTATGAAGTAGACCATAATCAACTTGGTCAGTATATTCTTTACATCCCTCGATTTGTGGTCAAAGCAATGTGGTTCCAGAACCTGTTGATTTTGGTAGATTTTCTATAGATATGCACACTGATTTCCTACAGAACTGTCAAAGCTTTGCCATTGAATGCGACTGTAACTTTTGCCCAACCTACACTTCCATTCCCAGAAGGGTCACAGGGTTCAATTTTCACCCAAACTAAATAGGATGTAGAATGGTTTTGAGTGGATTCCCTAATCATTCCTCAATCCGCATGAGCTATTAACCGTCCAAAATTTTGAATTGCTACAACACTTGCTATCACTGTAATATCTTTCCAGAGGCACCCTTTGAATTAAAGCAAGGTCGATGGATCTTGTGCAAATTCACTATGTTTGTTTTATCTATCATTCTAAGTTCCTCTTTTTTATAAAAAAAAATATAGGTTTATTTTTTGCTATGCCCCCTAGAACGCAAACTTAATCTCACTCACCCCCCCCCCCCCCACCCCCGAAAACAAAAATAATAAAATATCACCGCTATACACCCTGAAACTCGTTATTCACTCCACTTTGCCTAAATTTTGTCAAATCCGTTATTATTGGGATAAATGTGCTGACATGGAAGGGTAATTTAGTACACTTATCCATGTGGCATTAAGAAAACCATTTTTCCTAGCCACATGCCAAGAGGTGGGTCATGGTACACATCTGAAAGGATTAGTTGGGTTTATGGGTTCGTTAAGGAGAAGATATTACATACCTTAGCCCAGGGTGGGAGACAAACATCTGCAATAGGTTCACCATCTTGCTTCACACCAAAATGATAAGCATTTGAATTGACAAGAAACTCTGGCATGTAAAAGAACTCCGGTATTAATTCCTTCACATCACTTGTATTAGAAAGGCAGTTCTGATATGTTCCCTCAATGCTTTGAAAGAGACGGTCAGCATGGTCAAATTTACCACCCTGATAAAAAGAAACATGGACCATTAATCAGGATTCAGTACAGTAAGAAAGTAGACAAATGATAAGAGATGGCGATAGCTCCAGAAAAAAAAAAAAAAAAAAAAAAAAACGATACTACACTAAGCACCAACTCTATAACCTTAAATATAGAAATAGGAAATAACATTAAAAAAAACAATCATAAAGCTAGATTTTCAGAAAATACTAACTAGAATAAAAATTTCTAATAAACAGTGATTTTTTTTTGGTTTCTTTGAGAAGAAACGATAACAATTTATTAAAACAATAACATGAATTACAAAATAATGGATAAGAATTCCACCATCTAGCAAAACTAGCTAAATTTGCTCGTGGTCTTTTGAAAACCCTATACAATGTGTTGAAAATTATAGTCCTATGTCTAATTGTGGTGTCTTGTGATAATATTCTTCATCAGAACCTCTATATCTTTGGTAAGATCTCACGTCAAAAAGAATCCTCTAAGAAATATTAATAAAAAAAGCTGACACCTAAAAAACTTACTAGCACCAATGTTTTAAAAGGTGAGGGGCGAAGCCCCAAGGCGTTTCATGGGTAGCCTCGAGGCTTGAGGCAATAGCCTCATGGTACCTAAGATTATTATAATACTTTATAGTCTAAGTGGGTCAAGTTTGCCGGAGCTCCGACCTGACCCGTCTATAACTTCCGTTTCCGGCCATCTGAGGTGGTGAAATTTTGTTCCGTTTGAAGGAACTCCTCACCACTGGATCCCTGTACATAGCAAATTGAGACCAAGAAGGTTTTAAAACCTTGAACCAACCTTTTGCCGCCTGGTCTGGCTGGGCAGAGGCTTTTTTTATAGCCCTGCCCAAAAAACCGCCTAGGCCAGTATCAAAACTAGTTTTGAAAACACTGCTATGCACACATCACAGATCACACTCATACTTTGAAAATTTTAAATGAGAATAACCATCCACTTATCAATAAACTAAGGCGCTTCATGCATGTGAAATTGCCCATTTGATATCCACAAGATGAAAATAGAAAATAAGGAAAATGGTGATGGAAGGATAAAATAACCAAGAAAGCAATACAGTGATGTGGTTTGTTGGGTAATGTAAAGTAGGGTGGTGGGCAGTTTAAGTATGTAGTGTGTAGTCTATATTTTATTAGGACAATTATGTCAGAAGATGGAATTGTTTCACAAAAGACAAAGGCTCTCTAGGAATCACTTTATTTTAGTTGAAAACAAGACATAACATATCATAAGATACTCAAGGTATGTGATACTGTCCATAAGAGTACCTGTAAATTTCGATGGAGAGAAGTAAATGGCTCTAATCTCAGAAGGTAATAAAGCACAATCCCCATGCTTGAGTAATGAGACCCATAGTAAAAACTGCAAATGTTAAAAATGCAAGTGAGATAACGAAAAAAAGAGCACTTGGGACCTAAAAACTCGTTAGTATTGACCTGGCTTTGGATATTACCTAGGTATATCAGGATCAGTGAAGCTACGATACCTGTCTTCAAATACCTGTATGGGGAAGCACGCCACCATAACTTTTGTTAAAGGCAGATGCACAAATATGTGAATTGATTATGTTTGTCAAATAACTTATGACATACAAACCAACCTCAAATCGCTTCATATCAAGTGCTCCAACTGGTTTTGAAAGATCCCGAAAGGTGGAAGACTTGTTAAAATCAAGAACCTCAGAGGAGTAATCAGCCAAGACCCAAGGAAAGACAGGGTATTGGGTCAAATCATTATATGATCTTCCAGCCAGTGTATTGAGAATCATTAGATATTCAAAATTTGTCATATCCCTCCTCCTCCAGCTCTCTCGAGCAGTTTCTGCCATCTCCAGTGCTACACGTCTATCAACAAATGAAATAGCTCCATTTTTGTCTCGACCACTTCCTTTCGGAAACAAATATTCATTTCGGGTAGCAACTATCAAGGTTCCAGTATCTTTTGCATCCTTCTGGGATGCAAAATTCAAAAATACTGGTGCAGATGAATCACTGAAGAAAATCTCTATTGCAGAATATCGAAGCAAATAACGAGTCCAACAGACAGCTTTTATCTGTGATCAAGAATAAAAAAATAAAGATGACTATGATACGCAAGAGATACTAAAAGCAAAAGCTAAATGAAAATTATTTCTCCAACCTTGCCAATATTCCATCTTCTGTGGCGCTTAATATTTTTTAATTGTTTTCTATTAAGAACATTTTCATTCATTGCATTGAATTTATCAACTGTGGCTCCCTTCTCAGCATCCAAACCGAGATATAGAGGCTGTTTCAGAGACTTTTGCTTTTGATCAGGTTTGGTCAAATCATGATTACTCGAAGCATGGAAATTTCTGAAAACAGATGATCCTCCACTACCTTCAACCAAAAATTCACCAAAGAAATGCAAAACATCTTTCATCACTGCCAAATGTCCAGCTAATTTTCTTTTTGGGGTTACAAGCACACAAGGAACCGATGTAAGAACCTGAAACAGAAATCCTGACGTTAGAAGTTTAATTTCATTTTTATAGCACATATTCATCTCTCCCCCATACCTCACTAGTTTCTGTCTCAAGTGAAGAGGATGAAGAATCTTTTCTTTCCTGCATCCAATCACCCCTGTCTTTGGATAATTCCAAGCACTGGCTGTCTGAAGTATCTTTAGGGAGGGTGGGTTTCTGCCCACCAAGTTCATTATCAATTTCATTGGGTCCTGAGCTCCCATCATCAGTTATCTTCCATACCCCTTTCAGCAAAAACCGCTTCATTTGCTCAGGAATGTGCCCCACAAAACCAGATTTACTTTCATTAACAGGAGGTGCAACCTCATTGCAAGGCACAGATGATGAAGGATGACACAGCTTTTCATCAAAATGATAATTCTGTCTCAGCTTTTGTCTACGTCGCCAAGCATCTTCTATCTTGTCAAGTTTCCAATACCTCACAGCACTATTTGGAAAAGGATTAGCAGACCATGGACCTCGCTCATCGATCAAAGCGCGAAACACGTGTATCCATTTTTCCTGAAAAATTAAGTATGTTAGTAATTACAAGCCACTGATAATATGAATCACAAGTCTGAAAAGAAAACAACAGTAATAATGAACAAAAGAAATTGCATGTTCCTTGTTTATTGTTCATTTTGAAAAGCTATGTTCAATAACAGAAAAGAATGGGCCACATACAGCAACATTTTGTTGCTCCTCCTCATGAGTGAGCTGGAATGCAGCTCTTCTGCTGTCATCTAAAGCAAGAATGGAGGCCAAGCTACTCTGTATCTCATCTTCAAAAGCTTTCCTGGCATTAGATTCTGCAGAGGAATTTTCATCCATCCTATGTTGGAGCTCACGCAACTGCCTTTGACGATCTGTATCTAATGACTTTGTATATTTTGCCTCATCAGCTACCTGAAAAATAAAACTAAACAGTAAAACAGTAGATGACATAGGATTACAACAAATATTTTGCTTCTTATTATTTTATTTTATTTTATATCTCAAATTAAATAACAAACCATGTTTAATTACAAATGGTACAGTTATTCCGCGTTTTACTTATTTATTTTGGTAATATCGTGTTTTATTCTCATTTCTTAATCTGTCAAGTAGAACAATTAAAATATTTCTAACGTTACTAGTTAATACTACCTCTGTAACTAAGATTCATTTTATAAATTGTGTTCTAAGAAAGGAAAACCATAGCGGGCCCGTTCAAAAACATGAAACAGGCATGGGCACGTTCATCCCTAGGTCTAGGTAAATCATGCATGGCACCGCATGGCACAAAGCACATATGGACCTAATTTATGTGCGACGTTTCGGCATGGCTTGACCAAATTTTATACATTAACGCTGTATATCTGAACTACAACATTTAAATTAGTGTGAGTGTGGGGATATAAGATAATATATATAACATAACTAAAATAACTTGCAAGACGCACCGCTGCTAGCACTCGATCCCTCTGAACTAAATTCTGAATTGATCCTGTTTCTTTTACACTGTTTCCCGAGTCCAAGGAGTCCTCTCTCCCCATCATGCTAGTAGCCAGCATTGATTTGCCAAAGTTGACAGTTTCTCGAATCAAGTGTGATATCACATGAAAACGAGTACCATCATCCAACATTCCAAACTGTGACCTAACCACAAGCAAAGCCCTGGCCACAATGTTAAGTTAATTTTTTGTGAATAACACTATAAACAAAGAAATCACAATTTGTTCATCAAAAAAAAAAAAAAAAAAAAAAATCACAACTTAATCCCCACAATTAGAACAAATTGTTTTTTCTTATTATCAGTGAACTTGGTTAGAAACCTCAAAGGCGAAAAGTGGTTACCAAATGAACAGCTGCAATCTGCTTTTGCTTTGCTCGTCATCAGCTGCCAAGAGACATGGAAAAAGCGAAATGACCTGTTGAACGCAACGTGATGCTCTTTCCAGAGAAGATCTGCATAGATATAGGATGACAAGTCTAAAAATAATTCTTGGGCACCTTTCCCCTCGCAAGAGCATTGCCTTATCAACATTTTTGTTAGGTTTGCCACCTAGTGCACTGCCTATCCCTCCTGATACAACAACTGCAGCTACCTCCGCAGCAGGAATATTCAGAGATTCTACTAAGCCACGTGCTCTTTGGCCCAAAGATGGACCTGCAGATGGTGATGGTTTGGGTGACGTCTTGCTTGGTCCCTTACCATTCATTTCACTTATGATAATCCACAAATTGTCATACAGATTCCACCACTTGTCATTTACTATGTCATCTGCATTATTGATTGGCTGCTTGTAACTACCAGGGATCCTAAAAAGAAAAGTCAATCTGACCATGAATTGTATTCATCATAATTCATCACACATCGTGAAAAGAAATGACAGTGAGGACGGTAGAAGTCCTAGAATCCAACACTGTCTCAGTCCAAAAGAAAATACAAATAAACAAAGGAAACTGCACAAGAACTTCAAAATTGAAACGAGAAACCTCCTAGGCTCCTCCAACACTGTCTCAGTCCAAAAGAAAATACAAATAGATCACATTATTCTCTTTATCTGTAGGGAAATTTACAAGTACGCCATGAAACACCTAAAACAGCAGCAGAAACATCTAAACCCAAATAGAAAACCTAAACCAACAGACAGAGCACCATCCCAGATTGCCCTCAGTACTAGACTCCCTCCAGTGCAGACTAGCATAACTACATACAACTATTATGACAACATTAACACTATTCCTCTGGCAAAATTAAATTTAAAGCATATTCACTAGATAGGTTAAATCCACAAAGACAGTAGCGACTGACATCATAATGGGCATCAGTTTCAGAAATAAAAATTGCAACTCCAGAAGCTAGTACCTGGATGTTTGGCTATCAATTTCTCCTTCTAGCACTTCATACAAGGCAGAGCCATAATCTTTATGGCGTTCTAGCTCCAGCGAATCCAGGGAAAAGTCAGAGTTACTTGCCGGAAACTACAAGAAAGTCAAATTTTAATTGATAATCTCACCTCTGAAACTAAAATGAAATAAACAGAAAATTACAAGCCATTTTATAGCATTGAAAACCAATTAAGCAATGCTTTTGGGTATGCATATAGAAGCAGAAAGTTAACAATTCATTACTGAAAGAAAATTGAAGGAACCACCAACTGCATTGGCTGACTGTCACCAAAGTTCGTCTGACATACCCATTGGGAATTATTGGTTTAGTAGACATAACAGAAAACTGGTGAAATAAGTGAGCATGTGATGTGAAAGTTTAGAACTGTGATGTGATTGCCAAGAGATAAGAATAACTGGTTACATTTTGAATTTCCCGTCATCTATCCACAGCTGAGGAAAGATGGAGAGCATCTTAATAAAACAGAATAGGAAGAATGAAGTTAGAGTAATGCAATTAGAGTGTAATGTGATCATGGAGTATCCACTAATTGAAGCAGTTGATTTAGTAAACTGACTACAACGGAGATCTGTTTATATACTTCTGTAAAATGATAAATTATTGTATCCATTGTTCTTTTTTATTTCTATTTAAGCTTGGGTTGCGTTTTTGAGCATGGAAGTAGTTAGGATATTATGATCTCAATTCCTAGTAAGCTGATTACCGGAAGTTTTTGGTCTATTTCAGAGATAAGCATCTCATCGACCAATCTTAGAAGGTATAACGTGTTGTCCCGGCATGGTTGCAAGATGAAGATATTCTCTTCAGAAGACAATTCCACAAGTTTACTGATCAAATCCTTATATATATCTCGAAGCAAGTATTGAAATGTAATGCCCCCCTGCCAGAAAAAGTACATTAAAAAATAAAAATAAATAATGCTTGAGATCATATAAAGTCTATAATTAATTAGAGATGTAGAATAGCACAGCAGATTTTAACGTACATGTTCGCACTGCATTAGTAGGAAAGTCACTGTATCTTCTAACTGTTGCCACCCACCTTTGACAGAATTTACATAGTAACAAAGAACAACACCAAACAGATTCCTCACCAAATCTTGCTCGTTTTTCTCATTGTCATCTTGGTCTTGGGGATTAACTTTGTAGTTTTTGAATACACCAAGCTTTACACAAGCTGTTAACCAGGCATTCCAGCCAAATTCCTATTCAAAACATTTCAGTTAGGAGAATTTAATAAAATAAAATAAAGTACACTATAAAACACTTGTAGCGCTAAATACCATAAAAGCTTCAACATTTGAAGGATCAGAATCAAGAAGATCAAGTAAGTCTCTGACAATTTTCATTCTTGAACCTGCATCCTCACATCCAGACAGGAATCTGAAAATAAAAACCAAAATTTGTGGAAGGAGAAAATGAGTGCTATTTGCTTTGCTTCTCTGCCTTTCAACCTGGTTGTGTTTCTGTAACACCTGCAAATCCGAAATCAATTCTCAAGTAAGTTTGCCCAGTATCCTGTTTGAAAAATCAAAACAAGAATGCAACCAATAATTGCACAGCTACAATGACAGGATGAACTGCAAATTTTTTATTTTTTGCTTTCTAACTTTCTAAAACTGTGTTACAAGTACCTGTTTGGGGCTAGCACCACCAAGAAGAGCATCGAACAACGAAGCACACAAGTAATCTGTTTGTGGAAATCTGAATAACCTATCAGACATGGCTGAAAAAATTGGTTGCATCTTCATACTAATTTTTTTTTGGCCATCTGAAAGAGACCGAGATCTTCCAACTGCAAGGTTAAAAAATCTTGCTCCTTTCTTTTCAGATGGCAGGCCAACCAAAAGTCTCCCAAGGAGTTGCAAGCTGAGCAATCTAATAGGTTCATATTCCCTGTGGCAAAAAATGAAAAACAAAATCAGAAGACAATATATAACAGTATAGGTCGTGTTTCTTATCGATATATACTTTTAAAGATATATAAGTAACTATTCTGAAACAATGGTCTAGAAACGAAAAGATTTTTTACACCTCAGTTACTTACAGTAATTTACAATCATAAGAGAGTGGACTTATTTGACGAGAAACCAATAAGCAATTTGGGCAAAAACTCACCATTAATCATTTACAATTATTCATTTACAAACATATTTTTTTTTTTTTGAGAAGAAACAATTTTATTAAAGAAAAAGAAATATACAGAAGTGGATAAGAAATCCACCAGCTACATTAGTAACAAACATCCCTATAGGATTTGGCTACAGCAGCCATTTCTAGTCCTAACTCACTTAACTGCTGCTAACAAATCCCACAGTAATTGAGAATGTGAGTAATTATTAAACTCTTTTGTGACCGAAGCCCAAAGAGCAGCCCAATATTTTACTCTCGCCCAATATTTTACAAACATATTTAGATATATATTTTTGCAATCATGCAATTATATTTGGAAGCAACATCGTCACTCTTTGTTGAGCAATAAGCATGTGGTATTTGGTGATAGGAGGGGTTCTTTGGATGGAGAGAAATTGGAGAAGCATTGAAGTTATGGTGGGTGTGGAGGTACTTTGCACTAAGATCAGATTTTGGCCTTCTTTTGGGCATCTGTAATTCCAGAACAGCTCTATCCTTCTTCTGCTATATTAGTTTACTAGAAGCCAGCTCTATGGTAGTTCACTGCATAGATTGTGTTGTGATAAATTCAGAATCTAAAATGTTCCATCTCTGGTAGTTAGTTTCAAATTTGTGTCTTTCAGGTGGACTAATTGTTCTCAACTTTGTATTCATTTCAAGACTTTAAAGATATTTTCTCTTTTCTATGAAAGAAAATGCCAATAATGGAAGGGTGGTGCAATTCACTAGATCAAGCCTAGGTTTCCCTATTACTCAAGACAAACCAGTCATTATATAGCTATTCATCGTAACATATAGAAAAAACAATATTTACATATAGCTTTATCAGTATAGTTGCCAATCCTCTAAATCCTTAAAAGCCATCACTAATCTTTTGAGCCAATTTAGTTTAAGTACCAGATACTTTAATGGTAAAAATAATTGCCTTTTTTAAGTAGTCATGTTTCTCAAATTCTTCCAAGTCTATTCTTATTGATGCACACTTCGGGAAGCAGTAGTTCCACAATCAAAGCACCCCAAGTAATAATTGAGTTCTTATGGTGCGCTTGGATGACGAACTTTAAAGTTCCATGGAACTTAGGCTAAATTTGTAAGCAGTGTTCTACAAAAACTAGATAGAGGGACTTGAAAATGACTAGATGCATTACATTTATTACATTTAACTTTAAGATAACTTTCAAATGACTCCTTGAAAGGTGTCATTTGAAAGTCCTTTGTTTAGTGCATTTGTAGTTCATTTGTAATGTTTTAATACTAGCTTTGTAGTGCTTGGGTAGTTCATTGGTACTGTTCTAGTGCATTTGTAGTTCATTTGTAATGTTTTAATACTAGCTTTGTAGTGCTTGGGTAGTTCATTGGTACTGTTCTAGTGCATTTTTGATAATTCAGTCTAAAGTTCCTTGTTACTTTGAAAGTCCCCGTCCAAACAGAGAGTAAGAGAACACTTGAAATAAGGTCTTACCCACATGCTCTAGTGTGAAGATTTAAAGTTATACCTCATTGAATTCATAATATTCAATGCATACCTCTGAAGAAGGTTAACAAACATGTGACAACCACCAATCAGGTTGACCTGTTCCAGGAAATCTGCAAGCAGTGGTTTTTGAGATAGTGCTCGAACAAGCATATGTAAAACATCCTCGATACAGGTTGAATCCTGACTTGTTTCGAAAAAAGCTATTAAAGCTCTTATATCTGCTGCTGCAATTTTCTGCCTGCATATTAACAGGACATTTTTAAGATTTCACTTGACATGAATGAAAAAGACATAATAGTCCGTTACATTAAATTTGTTTGTTGGAAAGGAAAAAACATGATCATAGCTATATGTTTGGAAACAACAATCTTTCTAATGAAGTGAAGAGCCATACCTGAGGCTCATTTCACCAAGGCTCAACAAAACAAGACGAATTTTTCGTATCTCTTCATTACTGGGCCTCTGCCCAAGAACTTGCTTTGTGATGGGATGAAGGAGAGGCGTGTTTCCAATAGAAAATCCAGATTTCGGATTATCCCAATAAAATTGGCGTATTATATCAATAACACGGGGGAGCCGGCAAAGGCTTTTAAGTAACCTTGGGTCATTATCAAACTGCTGGATGAGAAACATGTATAATTCACGCTGTACCTTATAAGCCGTGTACAACCAGATGAGAGGGTTAAGAAATATGCTAGATATAGCCTCTTTAGTAAGCAGCTCTGCCAAGCCTAAAGGTAAAAAAAAGGAGAAAATAAATAAATCTGGGCAAATGAATGATTCAGAAACTTCTGCACAATTTACATAGGAAAAAAAAACTACAGATAATAATAATAGCCGGTTATATGAGAATTGAGAAACAGCTAATGATTTATACCGCAGTTTGCGATGACATAAAATAGACGTTTTAAAGCTGAAAGTGTTTCCAAATTAAGCTGCTGAGGAGGAACTGATTGCAACAAGAACCCTAGTATTGAGAATCCAGAGAGAAGATGCATCTGTTGTTGATTAGCTAAGTTCTCATCTAGAACAGAAGCTATGAGCTCAATAACTTCAGCAGTCACTCGTTCTCTCATGATAATAGGCAACGTATGCTCAAATTGCCCACTTTCTTCACCTTCATATTTTTCAGACTGGGCAATAAGAGGAAAAAACACTGATACACCTCCAACACAGTAAATTATCTGTTGCAATAAGCGTCTGGAGCACTGCTGCGTGCCAACCATCACAGTTGCTTCAAATGAGTTCTTATCTGATACATGGTCCAGCATTGGTGAAACATTAAATAGTTTCCTGCCATCACATGCCTGAAAAAAGAGACAAACTTCTTAGAGTACTCCTTTTTCCTTATAGGATAACTAATGGATTAGGGTTATTTCATAAACAGACACGCAAGATTGTAGAGAACTAGTTTTCTTAGAAGAGAGAACCTGTGCATTAAGTCCAAAAAGAATTTTTGATGCAAGACCATCTTTCGCATCAAGGATCCCACTAAGCACCGGGTTATCCTTAGATGAGGCAGCTTCACTGTCAAGGAACGAATACATGTAGCTTGGTCCAAGAGAATAAATGCCCTGAACTTGCTCAGAAGAAATGGCGTCATTAAATACATAAACAGGACCAATCTGACCAAGGAAAGGATGTGAATCTTTTACAAATTCCCGAGCCAAATCGTCGTCATGCACGGGTATATCAAATTTTGCACCAATTCTACAACTTGTTAATAATTCATTAACTTTGGCATATCTGAAAGAAAAAAGTACAAAAGTAAGGGATAATATTTGTAACTAGACAAAAGATAAAACAAATCCACATGTGAAGAAGAATGGAGGTAGCCTCCAACCTGCATCTTTCAGAAGAAACGAGATCACCATCCACGTAACACCTCAATAAGCTACCCCCAGAAAATGCTCTTCCTATGCTATGAGTTATACATAGAAAATGCCATTTCTTTCTAACAATATTAACTTGTAGCTGGACAGATTGTCGCTTCAGATTCAATGACTGGAATCATGAAAGAGATCATCAGTGGCATGACACTGGTGGTAAGCTTTAGGATATAGCAAATGAAAATAACTAAAATAGCAACAAGATTGAACACATCCACATTTAGAATATTAGTCAATCATGAGAACGTAGTCCCCAACAATATATTTACCTCATAAACAAGCTTGTCCTTTGCAAGTGCAGCCATACACCCTCGTCCATTTTCTGCAAGAAAATTGAAAAGACCCATTTTTCCACTTCTGGGGAAGTTCTCCACGCGAAGCCAACATGAAAAAGAAAATCCTTTATTCAGAGGCCATTGCACAGGCGTTTTTATTATGATCCCCTACAAGCAAACAAGAGAGAGAGAGAGAGAGAGAGAGAGAGAGAGAGAGAGAGAGAGGATCAGACACAAGATACAACAGATGAAATAATTTCTGGCATTTCAAATAGTACAAAACAATTAACAAGCAAAACAGAACAGGAAAAATTGTACATTTGTAGGGTTTAGAGTTTAGAGTTTATAGAGGATGAGTGGGGCTACAATTGAGAGGGAGTATCTTTAAACGATTTATTCATATGATAACATCGATGAATCAGAACTACGTAAACATTTGGGATAAGGATGACACAAGACATGACCTTTTAGAGAATAGGATCAATATACATAAAGCAAGCATCCAAAACCAAGAGTAAGTAAATAAAACCATTTTTTTGGTCAAGAAAAGAACTCTCATTAAAAACAGTAGAATTTACAAAAAGTGGATAAGAAATCCACCAACTAAACCTTACTAAACCAGACCCCTCAAATAGGACTAATATACAAAAATCAAAACTTGAATTGAAACTCATATTGCAGCTGTTAACACAACAATCATTACAGAAGAATTAAGAATAATCCCTTAATTCATTTGGAATTGATGCCCAAAGAGCTGCCCGGTACTAACTGTATCCCATAGTTCATCTACGCCCACTCCCTTATAATCCTAAAAAATTCTTCTACTACTCTCCAACCAAATGTTCCAAAAAACTGCCAACACCAAACAACCCCACAAAGCCTCAAACTTGAAATAAAAACTGTTATTTCAAACCATGATATGTATTCAGTTGACATACCAACCAAAAGAAGAGGAGAATACATTAGAATGGACAAAATTATGGGGATGGTGGCGACCTAAAACCTACTGTTAACTTTTAAGAATATGCATAACAGTGCAGTTAGGCTACTTTTAATTACTTTGAAGACTTCAGAACACATTAGAATAGACAATAATGGGGATGGTGGTGACGTTGGAATTTTTTAGCAGGATTTTATTATTATGTTAGCATCGGTCCCAAGTTTTCATACAATTCAAAAGATCAAACTGAAATACTAGTCCAAACTTGGAAGTACCACCTCATTTTCATTCTACTCCCTTTGGGTTGTGTATTGTTTATAATTTTATGTGGTTGCTCTTGATGGACTCCTTGTCCATCTTGTTTTCCTCTTCATTCAATAAACTTCTTGTTTCTTGTAACAACATTTAAAAAAAAACAAAATAACAAAGGAGCTTCTGAAGACAGAGTTGGACTTACAGAATCATTCCCAGTGAAGTCAAAGAAGGCAGTAGGACCCTTTTCATTTAGCATTGACAAAACACTTGACAACAATAGTGAGCAATACTTTTGCTGATTCCCAATTTTCTCACTTCGGAGAAGGGCAAAGATTTTGCGAATGTCCTTTCCAGATGTGCTATGTCCACCAACGACCTGAATTAGTTGGGCAATTTTCAAGATGACACTATCATTGTCTTCTTGTGAAAACCAATCAAGAAGAAAATTAAGCATTCCTGCTCTGACGCAGGAAGCCTGATTGGAAATGGAATCCCTCAGTAGTTGTTGAAACACATCCAGCCCGTTATGCTGCAACGAGTCACTGCTCTGCCCAATCATAAAATAGAAAGCAATGATATAGAAAGATATAGACTTTCTGAACCATAATTCCAAATTAATCTATAATGATTCCGAAGAGAACAAGAAAACCAAATTTCAGGAAATTGAAATTTGGACATGATAGAGAACAAAAATAGAAATGATCACCAACCTCCCGCAAAACATGTAGATAAAGTATAATCACGTCTTCATTCTGCACGGAGAGAAGTGAAAAAGAAAATATAATTACAAGAAGCAGGACCCAGGAATGTAATTCCATAGCCATAGTTGGCGTTAAGTATAAAACTCATAAATAACAAATAAATCTGTGGGCATTATGGAAAAGAAAAATCCTGAAAGGGGATATTAAAAACTTTCTTGATAAGGTTTGCTTTAGGTAGACACCTTTATTTTAGGGCCTGATTTCATATCAAACTTTCCATCAACAAGCATATCAAGCAAAGCATTCAAAAGTCCTTCACTTGAGCGTGACTGACAAAACTCCAACAGTAAGCTTTGCAATGTCTGGTATCCCTTGCCTGCAAGAACTCTAAATGTAGCCTGCAAAAATATATCACCCAGTCAACATTAGCAACTAGAAACCTAGAATTATGAACAAGAACAAGAAATTGTAGTACCCAAATATCAAATGCATATGCTTACATAATAATGCTGGCATATTTGAGAGTCAAGCAACCTAGGAAAGAAACAACAACAACAACAAAGCCTTTTACCACCTAGGAAAGACAAATGTACAAAAAGAATTCTTTCTTATGGGTAACAAATCTTTTGTTGAATCTAATAAAAATCAACATGTACAACGTAGAAATTAGCCAAAAGTTGAGATTCAAGACAATTCTCTTTAATTAACATATTTGATGCTCCCTTTTACCACTGCAGGATCCCAGAAGTTCAAAGATCATGATGTTTCCCCAAAGGAACCCCAAAAATTCAAAGGCCACTCACCATTTTTACAGCCCACACCTGTGTGTGTGACAATGTTAGACAGGGTTCCTTATTGAAGATGTTGGGGGTGTGGGACAACGTTCTTGGTCATCCTTGTAGGCTCCGAGGAGGATTGGACAGTGTGTGTGCGTGTGAAACTGTTAGAGAGACAGGTTTCCTTATTAAAGATGTTGGGGTTGTGGGACAGGGTTCTTGGTCTGCTGAAAAGGAAAAAGAAAGACAAAACAATATAGGCTTGTAGGCTCCAGGCAGATAGGACTTTTCACACTATTTATTTGGACTGGACTGCTGTAGTTTTGTAATTCTTCTTTCAGTGTTGTTCTCTTTGTGATCAGCAGGAAATAAAAAAAGTTTGTGTTCATAATGCATATTCAATTGATGTTCTATTCTCCATGGTACTGCCACATCCACAAAGTCAAATAAAAAATGCAATGTACAGTGAATGCATCTGGATGACATCATGAAACTAAATTCAACATCTTCTTTGAACCAACAAGACATAAATCAAGCATTCAAGCTTCTCTACGACCAAACAAAGAGAGACAGTAACCATGAGAGAAAAAGGATTACCTTCTTTTGTGGAAACAAACATTTTCTAAGAATTAAAAAGGAACACTAAATACAAGAAAAAATGGAAAAGATGTCCATCTAGGTTTAAAAATTGAAATACCTTTGATGCATCATTGCTTGCAAGCAGACAGGTAAGAGTTTGAAGAACATTCAGAACCAAGTTTTCTCCACTGCCCTCCTCAAGGTTACCATTTAGTAAAGAGACAACGTGCAAAAAGCACTCTCCATCACGAAATAAAGTCTGATAGTACTGTGTAAAAACAAATACTGATGAGATATTGGAACTTCAAACAACATGACTACTGAAGATGAAAACAAAATCAAGGCATTGGATTATACCACAGGATCAATCTTGAGCATCTCTCTCATTCCGACAAGTAAATTGATAGACAGTTCTGCAAAGCTTTTCTCTCGTTCCTTTATTTGAGTGAATGTTTCCAAGTATTTTGAAAATAGCTGTAATTTTGCTCTTTGATCCTCTTCAGATGATGGTACAGTCTAAAAAGCAATATATCAAAATTCAATATAGAATTAAAGTTAATCAGCTTATAAACACTAACAGTCAAGAATACATATCAAATGAACACAAGAAATAAAGGAATACCTTCATCAGCTCAAATATATGCCTAAGCACATTATCCCTCAAACCTTCTTCCCAGAATAAATCAAATAAATAACCAATACATTCGGCGCTATGCAGAACCAAACTTCTAGCATCTTCTGCTGTTGAGAAATATTCCATATAGAGCTCCATGGATGTCTCCATGCATTTAAGCCATCTTTGCGTTGTCTGATGTGATTTGGATCCCTGATGACTAGGCACCACTTCATCAATATTTTTTTCAAAAGAGTGGCTTATATTGCCAAACCTTCTTGACTCTTGGGCTTGAATGCAAGCAACTTTTAGCACACGAGGAAATGCATTAACTGCCTTAAAAGAAGCAACAGTTTTCTCAGCTGAAAGCTGTAACACGCGACGCAGACTCTTGGCAAGAACACTAGCAACTTCAGGATTACATGCAGAGTGTTCAAAGGCATCTAACAAAGCAGATAATTCAGGCTGAAATACAGAAAAGAGGCAAGAAGTAAGGAAAGATGCAGAAACTATGAAGCAAGTGTTGATTTGAAGTACTGCAATTTTTTTGTTATCAAAGTACAAGATTTTATTTCAAAATAAGAGCTGTAAGGGGACATGTAATCAACCATGAACAGAAAAGAAAAATACATAAGGCTACATTTATAAAAGAACTATGATTGATCATAAGAATGCAGCCTTCCAATCTAATAAAATGGTCGATAGAGATATATTCCTAAAATTAGGAGATACAGAAGCCCATAGCGCTGCCCCAGTACTACAACTACTCGGAGGACATGACAAGTTGTTTTCCCCTTGCACATATACTTCATGTTTGAGGACATGCAGAGAGAGATGCATAGGCTGAAACTCTGGGAAAAGTATTTATCAGGGCTTATATTGTCCCTAAGGTTTGTCCATGTTTGAGGACATGCAGAGAGAGATGCATAGGCTGAAACTCTGGGAAAAGTATTTATCAGGGCTTATATTGTCCCTAAGGTTTGTCACCTAACAGCTTAACAACAGCAATACCAAGACAGGAAAACATTCCTTGATACCTTTAAACAATACGTTATTTTATTAAGCACAATAAATCAGCAGTACTTATATGCTCTAATGTTTAAGCTGACCAGATACATAAACCAACAGATTGTGAGTTTGGTGAAGAGTAAATGTCAGAGAAAAACCAACCAAGTTATGAGCACTTCCACTAGAAGTTGCAGCAAACTCCACAAATGAAATCACTTCCATCTGGAGAATTTCAATCCCACAAACTTTTGCTTGACTGTTGGTGCCACTAGAAGCAGAGGGCAGTTCAAGGTTCCTTGAGGACTCATAATATGTGCAACATTCTCCGGAAAGGTCATCAGACGCTGGTCCAAAGTAGAAAAATATCTCAGAAAATATGAGTTCCCAGATTCCCTCTTCCCGAAATACTTTGAGTGACACAGGAGATGAAACAAGAAAATTCCTAAATGCATTTAAAACACAATGCTGAAGAGTATTGACAAAGACCCTACAGATAATGCAAAAAGGAGAGTAAGATTCATAAGAAAGGGAGAGAAGTTGAACAAGTACATTAACACAGAAGTAACAACACCTAATAAATAATTGGAAGTGGCTTGGCACAATACTTTCTAAATAAATTCACCTTAAGTGGCTTGGCATTTCATTTTGATTTGAACAGGCCTTAATGCAGGGGAACACAGTAAGAAGAACCCTCAATATCCATTTGATTGAAAGTTCACCATACAATGAAGAGACTGCCACAGTAGTCCGACCAGTGGATGTTTCAAGATCATGAGATTTAATATCTTCTGAAGCAGGAAGAAAAGAACAAAATACTCTGCTCAGCTTAACAGCATAATCACTCCAAAGTTGAGAGAAAGAACCATTGGCAGGAAGTGCAACAGAAGCCTCTGCCATATGGTTTTTCACATTACTCTCACTTCCAAAGTCAATCATAGGCGTTTGGAAATCAGGCTGACCAGGCGTATCCTTGGTCTGCTGTTTGTACTCTTGAAACATGAAAGCAGGCGAACAAAAGCTATTTGCAAATTTTTGAACCCTCCCGTTTTCACAAAGAAATTGCAAGTTGCTGATATTCCCAAAGCTGCATACTTGTTAAGGGAATCAATAGTGTTCTTTGCAGTTAATGAGGAAACAATTGCAAATTTGCAGAACAGATATGGTCACGTCTACTATTTGATAAACAAAAAGAAGGAATAGTGAAAGGCAAAGCTACAGCAGATCTTTGTTGCACAGAAAATGATTGAATAGGAACAGTACTTCCCTTATGTGTTCACTGGATTTATGATTGTAGTACCCATTCAATTCAACTATATATGCATCCAAGCAATAAATATGCATTGAAGGTCTCCATGATATTGAATGGATATAAGCATAAATCCCATAAAAACATAAGGTACACAGTAAGACAACTTCATTTACTGGGAAAAAAGGAATCCCAACATCCAATTCCTAATTAAACAAAAGTACAAAATTTCACAAGTTGAGCAACGAAAGACACCAAGGATACACAGCCTCTTTGAGAACTTCCAGAGAAAGAACATGTAGCTGGAAATTTTTTAGCAAGGGATTCTCATATCTGCGAAAAAATAGTGAGCACATATCAGAGCGATGGAGTGTACAACACAAAGAGCCATAGAGTTCCCTTCTAACAGAAAATATCCATCCACATATAATTTTCTGAGTCACTCAGACTCATGATACAAAAACTGCTATGAAGTTCACAACATAGTAAATCAATCTGCAAATCAGCAAAAACTTACTTTGCTGGTCAAATTACATCTTAAAAATACAAAACAAAAACATATACGCAGATACGACCCTTTACAGTACCTTTTTTTTATGACATTGATAAGCTGTTCAGCGAATACTTAACCAGAAAAAGATAAGAAATTTAATCTCAAGCAATTCTAGTAGTAAACTGATACATACTCTTGATCTGGCAGAGCCACATTCTCTTAACCCCAGACGCCAACTAAAGATATGTTTTAAAATGACCCAAAACAAACAAAAGCTCACCTTGACCTGCATAATCTGTCTTGGAGGAGATCAAACAGATACAGAAATCCTTTCAGAGAAATTTTAATTTTAAATCCACATTCCAAGAAACCCGTAAATAAAATGAAATGTTGCTCACTATTCATTAGCATTTCACGAAAATTTTGCATATATAATTGCACAAGATAAACGAACCTCAGGATGCAAGTCATACACAAGGAGTTGGTATTACCTTTTCTCAACGGCAGAAGCAGAACTTTTCAATATTAGCACATTACTTGATGGTATTCCAAGACCATCCAACAGAACTTCAAGTCCTCCAATGCTCTTAAAATGATTTTGACCACGAGGATTCTGAGCTAACGTCGAATGAAGAACTTTGAAAGACAAATACAGAAGTGATGTATCCGTCCACTGTTCTTTCATGCTTAACCTTTTGATTACACGCAGCAGCTCTGGGACAAGAACAACCTCCATCAATGAAAATGTAGATGCAAAGAGAGTACATGGTTCACAAAAGGCAGTAGGGATACAGATACCAAAAAGAATTGGGGCCTTCATAGAACTCAAATATATCCAACAGCAAAAAAATGAAGGGTAGGGGGTGGAAAATAGCAGGATCTCAAGACAACAGGGACTGGCATGGGATAGTGTAGGATGTCTTATTGTATTATGTGCACTGAACCCTATGAAAACGCAAATACCAAGAGCACATGCTAAGGACAACAAAGGAATTCATACAACTATTGAAAGAAATTTTTTTATTTCTTTTCCTTTTTTTGGCTTTGCTCAACATTGTGAGATTTTCCAAAAGCATATAAACTTAACTTGAACAATTTTTAATTCAACAAGCTACAGAGAGAAGAGAGGTAATTTCATAAAAAGGAAAAAAAGAGGCTGCCAGAAAAGAAATGAAATAGATTGCACGGAGATAATCAAGGACAAGAAAAAATAAA
Source organism: Crataegus laevigata (assembly GCA_963580275.1). Lineage (NCBI taxonomy): Eukaryota > Viridiplantae > Streptophyta > Magnoliopsida > Rosales > Rosaceae > Crataegus > Crataegus laevigata. The sequence goes on from OY756938.1 coordinate 6,423,363, forward strand.
GACACAACACTTGAGATACAAGCATGTGGAGCACTAAGTGTCATGTACAGATGACAAGATGAAAATAATATCTCCAAATAGTGGAATTAAGACCAACTATACAGTCAAGGTATAACATACATACACAGATGAAAATGAGAAAAACAATCTTGTGGAAGTGATGGAACTGTGACAAATAATAAGTTTTGTTATTTCCGTATAACTGTCGATTAGCAATACAGAAGTGATTGATCTAAGAAATTTACAACTGTAAGCACGGACACACACTATGAAAATTAACAAGGCACACAAAACAAAATATTTACAACAAATGGCAAGGACATGCACATGCAGTCATGAATGTATTTAGCACTTTTGACGTATGTAAATTATAACCATACAAAAACTTTACCAAGTGGTACAGGTCATCAAGATAAGATTAAATTCTCTATAGGAAAAGTTGACGTAAGAAGAGTGAGTAATAAAAAAATTTTACAAAATAATTAAATCACATATGGAAGATGTCCAGACTCCAGACTGTACGTATTGTTTCTAAGAGTAGCACAAGTTTTGAGTGTGTATTACCAAGTCAAGATGTGATGTACTATAAGTTACAAATAAAAATTTCCACCCTATTGTCATACAAAAGAAAAGATAAGAGAACAAGTAAAAACAAAATTGCCTACCTTACCTACTAACCAATTAAGTCCACCAGCTTCCATCACCGACACAACTGCCCTCTGCTGCCAGAACCTTATTTCACTGGAATAAACCTTTGAACTACCAGAAGAGTTAACTGGAGATGCAACACCCCTTGAAACAAAGCCTATAGTATTATTGTACAACTGACCCTTCTCATATATATTTGAATTTAAATCAATGAAACTACATATTATTGACACCACATATACAAGTATTTGTTGCAAGAGTCCAGTCCTCTCCATAGTAGAATTAGATGACGTTTCATCAGCTGAAAGTGCACCGCTTATTGTTTTAAGCTGGACAACAGCCCCTGAAATCACAAAAACACTTGCAAAATTAGCAATGTTTTGCAAGAATAAGATTAATTAAGACTTAAAAAGAAATCAACAAATTTGGTGGATAGGGTCCTAATAACATATTTTACAGCATCACACACATTAAATCCAAACAAAATATTTGTACAATCCAACAAAAAACAAACCGAATTATAAATCCAATCCAACTTTAAGTCATTTGAATCGGTTATTTTCAATCATTTAGGTGTGTTAGGGTTTGAAATCAAATAAGTCAAATGGTTAAACAATTCAAATTATAAGAACACCAGTTTAGAATGTGTCATCATAAAGAGAAATTACACTAGGAGAGTAAACTACTAATACCTTTCATTAATGCCGTTAGCTTTTGAATCCCACCGTAGTATCCAAAAACTCTGCAATTATGCAATGAACGAGTAACAATCATAAGAGCATCCAGGAGTGGCATTCCTTCTGAAATGATATTTAAGGTTGTGGAATGGCCAGAGAAATCTGCTGACGATCGCACTGTACTGTTGTTTACTGGATTAACCATGGGAGAAACAAAGTAACCATAAATTAAATGTAAGAAAACCCAAATTGAAAGAACAAGGATCATAACTAAATAATATGGGAGGAACAAAGGGCCATAAGGAAATAATTAACCAAATATCAAGAGCTAAAATATCAATGGAGACTATACAGGAGTGGGGGCGGAAGTACTTTGGGGGAGAGTAAAATTTTGGGCAGCTTTTTGGGCTTCAGTCTCTAAAGAGTTCAAGAATTACTCTCTATCACAATTACTATGGGATTTGTTAGCAGCAGTTAAGTGAGCTAGGTCTAGAAATGGCTACTGTAGCCAAATCCTAATGGGATCTTTCTAAAATAGTCAGTGGACTCCTTATCCACTTTTATGTATTCCTCTTTTCTTTAATAAAATTGTTTCTTCTCAAAAAAAAAAAAATATCAATGTATTACACCATGACCACATTCCCGAAAAGAGTTTACCAAACGTCTTCCAAAAGAGAAAAGACAAAGGACAAGATACAATTTAGATGGCAACAACAACAAAGCCTTTTCCCACTAAGTGCGGTCGGCTATATGAATCCTAGAACGCCATTGAGCTCGGTCATGTGTCATGTCGTCCGTTAAATCCAAATACAAGTCTTTTCTTAGAGTCTCTTCCAAAGTCTTCCTAGGTCTCCCTCTACCCCTTCGGCCTTGAACTTCTGTCCCGTAGTCGCATCTTCTAACCGGGGCGTTAGTAGGCCTTTGTTGCACATGTCCAAACCACCGTAACCGATTTTCTCTCATCTTTCCTTCAATTTCGGCTACTCCTACTTTACCTCGAATCTCCTCATTCCTAATCTTATCCCTTCTTGTGTGCCCACACATCCAACGAAGCATTCTCATCTCTGTTACACCCATTTTATGTACATGTTGGTGCTTCACCGCCCAACATTCCGTACCATACAACAACGCTAGCCTTATTGCCGTCCTATAAAATTTTCCCTTGAGCTTTAGTGGCATACGACGATCACACAACACGCCCGATGCACTCTTCCACTTCATCCATCCAGCTTGTATTCTATGGTTAAGGTCTCCATCTAAATCTCCGTTCTTTTGCAGGATAGATCCTAGGTAACGAAAGCGGTCGCTCTTTGGTAGTTCCTGGTCTCCGATCCTCACCCCTGACTCGATTGGACCTCCAGTTGCATTGAACTTGCACTCCATATATTCTGTCTTTGACCGACTTAGGCGAAGACCCTTAGATGGAGACCTTAACCATAGAAACACAATAACTAACTGCCTGCATTTTGGCTGGAAAGAAGATTGGAAGCTATAAAGCCTATTCCCATTCATACTCGACTCAAGTAGAGAATGTATATCTTCGTGTACAGGTAAAATATATAAATTAAATTAAATAATAAAACTTCCAATATCCGGCTGCTAACATTCTCAATTGGACTTTGTAGTGGTATCAATCATGCAGACAAAGATATCCCATAAAATTAAAGAAAATATGTTTCGCAAAAAATTTTAATACCACACACCAAAGTAAATTGCCAATTGCTAAAAAGCAAACATGAATTTCAACTTACACTCGGCAACCATAGAAGATATATGTGTAATCTCTTCAGTCAACACTAAAATGACCTCTGCAGGATGTCCAGCAAAGCAGCCAATAATTACATCATCTGAATGTGATGAATATTCTGTAGACTGAACGGGAATTGAAGCAGCCTCTGACATTTGGCCTGTATTTACTGGTTGCCAATTCTTGCATACAACCAGAAACTGCTTAAGAAAAACATGAAACAGCCTCCTCTTTTCCACCTATATATTGAGTGAACAAATAATTACAAAGTTAAAGCATACGACAACTATAGCTCACAAGGAACGAGAAAAGCTATTATTGTCATTCTCTGCTATTATTGTATTCTTCCTAACCTGTTGTGTTACAATACAGAAAACAATTCCACAGTATCTATTCTCAATTCCTGTCAATTAAATTTTTTGAAGGCTAACAGTTACGACTCTTTTTTTCTAAGCATGTAAAATATGTATTATCATTGTTAGAGAGACTATACATAGCTGGACAAGAAAATGAGAATAGCTCCTCTAAGAACCAGTAAGTCCCTCTTTTGTTTTTGGCAAGACAGAAAATCCCTTGCCAATGTTGAACATAGTGCATGAGGAAAAGTTTATAAATAGCTCGACAAAATGTAATTCTCAAATCTCAACACACAACCCTTGTTTTTGGCACAGTTCATTTTATTACATCAGAAGAAAAAAAATGTTTACAAGTAGCCTTTGTGAAGAACATTGAAGAATCTTCGGAAAAAGATTTTGACAAATTGATAAACTTCCAAGCATACCTTATCGACAGCTTTTTCATATCGATCCCAAAGTATGTTTAGGACCGCCTCATCTCCAACTTCACTGCAAAATAAAGGGCCAAGTCATTAATCTATCCATCCTAAAATGGTTAATAAATTCTCTTAAAATTCTGCGTATTAATGCCCACGTAGATAGTGTAACAAAAGAAATTACCAACAGAAGAAGAAAATCGAATAAAAGGACAGCAAAAGGCTAACCAAATTAGGCATCATGATATAACAAATCTTGCACTCTCCCGTCTGCAGTTACAACAATTGCCCACACTATGTAATGTCACTATGGTTGAACTGCATACGCTTACAAGGATTTACTCATATAGCTGGCCTTAAAGTTGGGGATGAAACTAACACGTCTAAGAGTGTGTTTGGTGGGTACTAATGTAGAGATATTAGGGTGTGTTTGTTGCACCGGACTATCTCAGATTGTATTAGTTTCAGGGACTAAGTTGGATTGGCTTGGCATGGACTAAGGAGTACTAGAGTTGTGAAACGTTTGGTGCAATGCCAGACTAGCTAGGACTAAATGTTTATATTTTCTTTTTAATTATGAAAACTTCCAATTGAACTCAGATCACACGTAATTCATAGAACCCAGATCACACTTATTTCAGAGAACCTTCAATTAACATTTCAAAATTAATGAAGAAAATATGTAATAAATCATGTACAAACTTGATCAAATAGAATCAAGTTTAAATACCAACATAGACGATTCCAAAGATCTACCAAAAAGTAAAATAAGAAAAATACCAACTCCGACACCAAAAAATCAAACATCCAAAGATCAATGAAATGGCAGAACACCAGTAATCAAATGGAAGAACACCAGCAATCAAACAGACAAAGCATTTGTTCAAAAAAAAAAAAAAAAAAAAAGAAAAAAACGAATCCCTGAAGATGAATCAGAAAGAATCCCCAAAGACTAAAAGACGAATCTCCCCTCTCTTGCTGCAAGACGAATCCCAATTTGCAAGAATCTCTCCTCTCTCGCTTCAAGACGAATCTGAAGATGAATCTGCAATTTGAGTTACAATGAAGAAGAGTAGGGTGGTGGGGGTCGGTGCAAAGAGAAGAGAGAAGCAGACTAGAGGTGAATTGAACAGCTGTCGAGAAGAAGAGTGGGGTGGGTGGGGCTGTTGGTGCAAAGAGAAGACAGAAACAAACGAAGCAGACGAAGTGAAGTGAGCGAAGCGAGAAGGGGCTTAGCAGTCCTCTCGTATCCGCCCGCGCGGGGTGGGGGGGGGTGTCTCACTAAGACCTTCTAACGAGGTGTTAGTTGGGACGAGTCCCACTTAATATCATTAAAGGTAGCCCCTCCCTATAACAAACACAAGACTAGCCTGACTTTTAGTCCAGTCAGACTTAACGAAGGGAAAAAAAAACACACCCTTAGCATCCATGGCTAGTATTTGAGTTGTTGGTCAGGACCAAGAGAGTGGCCTTTGAGTTATTTGGGACTTTCTCTAGAGGCAGTCTGTATGCTTTACCTTCCTAGACCCATTTCTTGACACAGTGACGATAAAATTAGATGGGTGGAGGAAAGAATGTCTTCATGTGGAGAGGGCACTTACCCTGATTCGCTTAGTGACTCTAGAATCTTGAATAGCATTCCCACTTATCTTATGTCCATTTGGAATAAAGTAGCTTAAACTTTGGAAAAATCAACAACAGATTACTTTTGGGAGAGGAATGGAGAGGGGAAATCGACCGTTTGGTTAGATGTGTTCAATGCATAAACCAAAGGATGGTCATGGGTTGGCTTTAGAGAATTTGGTGAAAGAAAATAGTGTGTTGTTGGGAAATGGCTGTGGAGATTCCCTCTTGAGCATTATCCTTGTGGAATTCAGTCATCAGGATTGTGAGACTTCAGAGTCCAACTGGGATTCTTGTATCCTAGAAAGAATATTGTTCCAAAGTTCTTGAAAATACATTTATAAGGGCCTTTTCTTATGCAATGATAATTGTTTAGATCCTATGTTGCTGTGCATAGTTTCCCTGCCCAAAATTCTAGATATATATATAGTTATATATATATATGATAAAGAAACAATCGTAGATATTGCTGGACAAGTCTGATATGCCAGAGGACAACTTGTACTATGTCTCTATACATAGCCTTTGCATCATGCATTACTATGAAAAAGAAGGTGCCAAGGAACATCAGTAGGCAGTAAAATCCTATTGAAGGCTTTCTGCTATTAATCTCCCTTCCTAAAAGAATTATTTTATAAGAAAAAACCTTTCATTGAGGAAAGGAAAGAGTACAAGGTATTCGATGGCCCAAACCTGACAAGCACTATCTAAAGAATTTTAAAAAGTCACCAAAACACTACACAAAAATAACAGACTACTACAACAATACTCTAAAACACTACAGCTCTTCAATCAGACAGTATTACAGAAAAGAAAGCGCCTAAAATTCTGGAGAGCCCATGGAGTATCTGAAAATTGGACTCTCTCCCACAAATAATTCTCCCTAGTTCATTCCACCCACCAAAAGCTCTAAAGAATTCATTCTCCATATATTAGTGTGATAATCACATTTCTTCGAAAGTTCAATTTCCAGCTTTAGCCCTCACATGGACTCTATAATTTTTACAATACCATGACACATATCTAATACCTATCTCAGCTGTGCCCCCATTACCAACTGAGTGGAGGCCTAGAGGATACTTTTTTTGCGAAACAAAATTTTGCCGATAAAAATCATAAAACACAGTGCACACACTCGGTGAACAAGAGGTCCACCCACATATTGATACAACTCTCATAAAAAGCAGACCCAAATTTCATCTATGACATTGTAATACAAAACTCTTAAAAGTACCCTAGAGCAGCTCCTCCATCTGATTAAATTATACAAAAAGAAACATCCCTAAAGGCCTCGAGGCTAGCTTTAGGTTCAATTTTTTTTCGAGATGGAGGAGAATAAAATATTTCAACCATTTTTGTCTTTTTCTTCTAAAGACCCAGACATTGAACTAGTCGTTCCATATATCCCTGAATTTCTGCAATGATAATTAAACATACCAGTTCTTTCATTAAAATAGTATAACTTTACCGTACTCAATCTAATATAGTATCCCCATATAAGTAAACACAAAATCACAATTTCCAATAACTAACATGCCGGAGTAAAACAAGAATTAGTGTAACAGTGAATCATAAGTACCTAAAGCGGATCTTCGAGCCAGGAGGAGAGAACTTCTGAGCTTGGGTCCCTGAAGAAGAATCTCCATCATGGCCACCAGAAGTCCTTCGAATAAGGTCAGCAACACCCTTGACAATATTCATGCTTCCCCACAGCCAGGTTTTTAATATTAAGTCAACGCTTCATAATCCGATAGTCAGGATGCAAATGGTGATTCCAGCCCATCACCTGAATGTGCTCACCTTCTATTACATGTTACATAAAACACCACTAAGTTAAAAAGAATACTCATACACTCAGAATCATACTAAATTACCACCTACTCCACGAATTTCTGAAACCAGTCGAAAAGGACTAGAAATTTGGTTACCTCAGTTAATTTTTACACAATAAAAACACTGGTTAGAGTTGACTTAGACTGTTAAACTTCCTATAGTACATATTCAATAAAATCTTCTAAAACCTCCATCTCATTCTTTCCCTCAACTTCTTGGCAAACCAAAACAAAACACTATCCTTGTTCCCGACAAGTAATCACATGAATAAACTAACACTCCCATACACAAAAAGCATAAATTTACATTAAATAAGCTGCTAATACACAATAAAAACCACATTATTTAGCAAAACATTGAAATATCTGATAAAACTAAATGCGGAAGAAAATGGATAACTCTGGGGAAAAAATTAACAAAAAAATAGAAATAATTGATCAACGACGAAAACTCGAACTCCATGTTTGAATTCTTTGATCAATTTCATGAATTACAGATAGGAAATGATGAGAACCTGATCGGATCGCGGGGGCCAAAAGAGCGGTTTGGATAGGGTTTGCGATTAGAGATCCGAAGCCTGAAATTCTTGGGAGCTCTTTCTCTTCTTCAATGGCGTCGGTGTAGAATCAACGACAGAAAATGCGTAAGCGGAAAGCAAAAGAAGGAAGAAAGAAGGAAAGTATAAACCCCCAAAGACTCGTTAAATTTCAAGATTGCCCCTGCTGGTGTGCTGGTTGGCTGGTTGGCTGGTCGAAAGATCAAAGCGGATGATGTGATTTTTATCTCACAGTCGAAAATGCGGTAAAGGTAACAGATTAACCGGGTTTTCATTTTTTTCTGCCATTGAGACGTCGTCGTTTAGGCTATACGAAATTGGAATTTTAAGGGTTGTTCGTTTTGAGTCTACAAAACTGGGGGAAAGTATACGGTCAAACTGTTTTGTGAAAATAAATTTTAAAAATTTTAGCAAAAAAGAATTCAAAAAATAAAAACGTAGAAAACAATATTTAGTTTAAGTTATGTGGGACATCAAATCGATGTTTATTCTGTTTTTCTAAGAGATACTATAATACTTACTTATATTTAATACAATTTTTATTTGATGCTCAGATATAATTTATGTGAATATATATATTTAATAAGAAAGCGCAACTATCTATGTATTATCCTCCCGCATGTCCGCCATAAAGCCTACCTCATTACGAGGGGGCCACCAACTGCCCGAATAACTCCTTTACTCAATGGATATTGTTTATCCTCTTCCAATCAACATGTACCTCTACCACGATGATGTTCTTCTTCTCCAAGATCACATTCGGATTGAACTTCTTCTGCTTTGCCTCAAACTCAACAATTGCAATGAACAATGCACAACTCCACTTAGAGAATGGCAACATATCAAAGCCCAGTGACTAAAAAAAAGACCTCATCGCCAACTGTAACCGAAAGTTTTTTCTTTTCTTTTTTTTTTTCAACAAAAAAAATCAGCATTTGATAGTTTATCCAAGCCCGAGCAATCTTAGTTATTAGTGGGGCTTTGGTCCATTAGCTAGTATTTGCTTAGTCATTTAAATTAGGGCTAGGCACGGGCCAGGCTAGGCCTAATTTTGAAGGAACCAAACCATACTGGGGTTTAAAAGAAATGGGCAGGTCTGAGGCGGGTACAATAAATTTTAAAACAGAAACCGGACCTAACTTGGCTCGTTTGAAACATGCTAGTTTGGGCTGTGTACAATGCGTCTTCTTTACTTTTTTTTTTTAAATTTCAGTTTTGATACATAGCTCCAGAACCCAGTTCCAAATCAAGGTTGATGGTCGGCCCAATCGTTCTTAATCATGTGCTTGATGGTTCGCGACTCCAGCGCTACCGCCTCTTCGACCTCGAACGACTCGTCATCCGAGCTCTTAAGGGTAATCTTCTTCGACGACGACGGCGACATGGTTGGTGATGGTGATAACGATGGTCTCGGACGATTGGTACTGTAAGAGAAGCCCAGAATAAGGAACCTTCAGCTTTGCTCCTCCACAGTTGCAATCAATCTCTCCTCAGCTACGACGGCCATCAAGCCATCAAAGTCTTTCGACTTCCCAAGTACTATCTCAATCTAAAACCAAAAGAATAAATCAATATTAACAAAACAAAATATTTGGTAAGGGACATGAAGAACAAGACTCCAATCTCTTGTCATGAATGTGTGACCGTAAAGTGCTCGAGTTCAATATTCTGGGAGTGGATAATCTAGGAGTGATGGATTTGTACAATCACATAAATCCTATCAGAAAATCAAGCAAATCCCACATCAAGTCAAAATAAACCAAATTTCACATCAAAAATACCGCCAAACCAAAACTCATATAAAAAAATTCCCCTAAAATCCCAAAACCCTCGAAAAACCTAAATCAAAACGAATTTGGGTTTTTTAAAAGTTGGAAGCAAGATTGCAGCAAGGGGCTCATCGACCTCAAATTTTTAACGTCGACAAAGTCGTCCTGATGGTGGGTGGGAAGGACCTCAATCGACATCGGAGATGGTGGTCAAGTGGTGGGTAGGATGGACCTCGATTGACGGAGACCGGGAAGGAGTGTAAGTTCAGGAGAAAGAGATCGTGAGGGGGAAGTCGAGAGGTCTGAGAGTGAAGTCTGGAGAATTCTACATAACCTAAGAAATAAACAGTGGAGATTTAATCTCCTTATAATGAACGGTGGAAACGGTTCCGGCCGAGGGCTTGTTTTCTCTAAAATTTGTACCTGCCCCGCCCTGCCCAATTTAAATTTACAATATATGTACCTGCCCTGAATTGTAATTACACACCCCGATCCGCGAGTCCAGGACTCGTTTACCCAACCCTAATTTAAATAGTAACTGACATCTTTTTAGCTATGCATCAGAGTCAATATCTGACCGTTGAGATGGTAATTAAATTAAATACATGTGATTATTGTAGGAAAAAAATTTCAGTGTGCCAGAAACACGATTCGGTACATAAGTGTCATGATACAATCAGTTGTAAATTTTTTTGTCAAGTTTCCAACCAATTGTATTATTAAACTTGGTATACCAAACCCTGTCCCTGACACACTGAAACATCTCTCATATTGTAGCCACATTCGCTTTTTAAGACAGTTTTCAAAATAATAGAAAATAAAAGATATAAAATATAAAACAAACTCTGAGTTTTAATATAAAAAGAATAGCATCATGTATGCCACCACTATCATCACCATCGTCGCCGCCTTTACCACCACTATGGCCATAATTACAACCACCACGTCCATCACCACCTTCACCATCTAATTGTTGGGGCCATCACCACCGTGACCATCACCAACGCCACCACTTCCCACCACCATCACCACATTCTCCACCCCATTACCCTCACTATGGACACCACCACCTCCACCTTCTCCACCACCATCATTCATACCATATCTCAACCACTATTTTCACACAAAAAAACATCTTTCACAACAATTGTTAACACAACCATCCTATGTCATCATCGCAACATCAACCTTTGCCACCACTACTCCCTCCACCATTGTCGTTTACCTCGCTATTGTCACCACCTATCTACCACCACTATTGTCACCTCTATTGTCACTAGTATTAACATTATCGCTACCTCTCGTCACACCCGCCATCTCTACCGCCACCTTCGCAATCACCACCAATCACGAAATTTTAATTTTTTTTTTTAAATTTAGGCATTGGTATCAGACACGTTTTCAATGTTTTTATTCTAAACAATTATTCTCATATTAAACTACCATATGCATTCTCAAGTCATTAAAATGCAAAATTATATTTATCATTTTTTTTACAAAACATTCTTAAAAAAAATGTTTTATAAAACGTCATCGAACATGCCCTTATTATCCATATGTATTATGACGTACTAGCCTTTCCGCAAGTGCTTACGTGTGGGAGTGAGTGTTTTTTTAATCATGCGTGCTATGTCTAACTGATTGATTTTTAATTACGCACATGTTGAACCTAAAAATTACAAAGCCTACGTGGCACGCAGACTGTGAAACTCCAAATATATATACATGTAGAGATAGAGAAAGAAAGAGAGAGAAAGAGAGATAGAGCTTGTAAAGAATTTGGTCATTAAAGTGGGTTGTTGTCAATTTCTTAATAAGAAGAAGAAAAACTGAAAAATGAAAAATAGTTTTGAAAGCCTCAAGGCTGGTTGAAGAGCATTGAAGAAGATTGAGGTAAATTTTAAGTTGATGATTTTGGTTTTTGGGATTCAATTGTGCATTGGGTGTTAGAAGAAATTTGGTATATAGCTAAAGCTATGAATACATATTTGATTTGGTTACATGGGACACACGTGCACTGTGTTAATTGGAATTGATAAATATTAGTGTGTGTCGGTGTTGTGGAGTGTATAATGACATGCTTTATTTCGGATTAGGCATTTCCATTCCTTAAGTGAATTCAAATTGTGAAAGTGAACACTTGTGGAAAGAGTTTCTATGCAAAACTGGAATACGAAGCAGAGGGGACTCATACTGTGACAACTCGTCCCTAATTCTACGTTTTTATTAATTTTAAAAGCGTGAATTTACAAGAATGCCCTTAGAGGCGAGAACTTTGACTTTCGTTTACCATCACCTAGAGAAATGTATGGCTTATTCTTTTAGTGTATTCTCGTAGTAGTCGTCACTATGAACGCGTGGACGTGAGTTAGACTCAAATCGGATCTGTAATAAGAAAGTTACGCTACGTTAAAGTATGTTAATTACGGGTATTTTGTACACACGCGAACAAATTTATAGTGTTGGAAACACTGTCAAAGAGGCAGATTTTGTACATTTTAAATTGTACAAAACCTTTCATTTCCCTAATTGGTGGTTATGGTCCCCCTATCTTCAACAACAAAACTAAATTATTTAATTTGATCTTTCACCAATCACATTCCACCATTTCCTCTCTTCCACCCCTTTTCCTGTTTTCTTCCTAACCAATCAAGTGATTTCCGTCGATTTTGGCACCAATCAGTTCACTCCCTCACAAACATATCACCTAATTAATTTTCAGAAAATTAAAACCTCACTCACTCTCTCTTCTTCTCCCTCTCTCCCCAAACTCTATTTCTCTCAGCAACAAGGAAGCACCACCCCCAAAACACACAAATGTGACAAACAAACTTCACCATTGTGTTCATCCCACCACCATGAACACAACCATGCAACCAAATTCGAGAAAGGACGAGTTTTGACTCACCAACTCGGAAGGTCTGACTCGATGAGTTTTGAATCAACGATTTTCAGGCCATTCATGGCTTAGGTAAGCCTTAGGAAATCTTTAGAACCTTCATTTCTTTCCTTTGAGTTGATTTTGATCTTATGTACATGTTTTGAATGAGCATTTTAGCACAGAAGCTTGAGGAGGGGAGATTGTTCAGTTTTCCAGCCAAGGAACCGTGACTATTTGGTCACTTTCTAGCCATTTTCAGGCTAAGCTCATGCTATGTCGAGCCTTCCAAGGGTATGAGTCTCTTCTTTATATTTCTAACTTCAAAATAGCTTTTGAATCATCAAGTTTGGTTAAGTATCAAGTTAGAAATCAACTCTGAAAGTTAGGAAGAAATTTCCAGTTTTCTAGAAATCTTGAACCGTGGCCATTTGGCCACTTTTTCGACGAGCTCCGTCCATGACATGACCCCAAATTGATATAGATATATTCCCTGCATTCCTAACTTTATCCTGGTTTTTGAATCACGGATTTTGGTTAAGAAATAAGCTCGTTTGGAGCTCTGAAAGTAAGGCTTGCAACCTGCAAAAAACGCAAGAACTCGTGGAGAAGGCGAGTATGTTTGCACTCGCGACGCGTGGGCGCGCGTGTGGGCAGGTGGTTGTATATGCAACCACTTGTGGTGGAGCGTGGCGGCGCGTCCAGCTTCCGGCTGGCGTGTGGTCGACACGTGCGGGTCCGTGGTGTCGAGTAGATCGATTTCGTATATTCAAACCCTATGTTTGAGCAATCTACAAAGATTTTATTTAAGTTTTCGTTTATGTGTTATTAAACTAAGTTAATTAGTAAATTCACGTATAAGGAAACGTATTCCGAAGATGTATGGGGTTAAGCCAGGCTAGGAGGCTTCGTTTCGACTGCGTATTTGTGAGTGGGCAGTTTATTTTATACCTATACATATTCATAGTTTCCCTAAATGCGTATGTACTTCACTTTACGTATATATATTGCCAAGTAGTTGATAATTATGATATAATTGTGAATAATGCTACTAATGGTTAGGATATTATTTTCATGACATTCGTACATATTATTACATGCTCATCTTGTTGCACCGGTGTTAGTACTCGACCTAGGGCCAGGGCCAGTCCTTCACGTGTATATTCACATCGCACCGTTTCCTCATCTTAGATCCAGGTTAGGTGCTAGTCCTATCGGGTAGATTGCATTAGGCAATCCAACTTGTATGTGACAGTGCTCTCGCACAAGTCTTCACGTGATCGTAGTATTAGAGCATAATTGATTATACCCAGTCATGTTCGTGTCAGATATTGTCTGTTCGAACTTGTGTGTCAGCTTAGATGGATGAGTACTTCGTTATTCTGTTTATCACATGATTATACTACTGTGGCATTGATATATCATGATTTGGCATATTCTCTACTTGTTTTACGAAGAGGGGTTAGTATATTAAAAAATAAAGGTTTTCGTATAAGCTTTATTTTGCTGACCCACTCAACTTTATTTTTCGCCCCTCCAGGTTTAATAACTGTGCTTACGTGTATACGAGGATTTTGGAAAATCTCAAGAGATGGTTACCTTCAATGGTATAACCATCATCCTATTTACTATGCTGTCTTATGCTTTGACATCACGTGTGAATAGGATTCAATCCTGCTCACCTGCATACTCTCTTAATTAGGCACTTTTAGGTTTAAATTTATTCATATGTTCCACATCACTACACTTTATGGCTTTGTCACTTTCCAGGTGTTGGCCAACGCGGCTCGATTCGAAGTTTTAGTGGACATCTCGGGTCGGGGTGTGTCATACCCTGGTTAGTGATTTTCAGTTTGTATTTATTATTTATGTAATGCATGCAACATTTGGGATTGGATTTTGTTTGTTAGAATTGCATGTTAGGAAAAATAATGTTGATTTTTCTAGCATGCAATTTCAATATTATACTAACAAAACCTGAGAGTGAAAGGGCTCTGTGACTACCTTGGGCTTCGATCCCCTAAACTTTCGGATGGTCCTATACAAATAGACTCGTACTATTAACCGTAAAAGAAGATGGGGTTATTTGTGTCTATGTGCTATAGGTTGTAAGTAGATACTCTCGCTACCCTACCTTCTGTTAGTATTATTCTAGAATTTTTTTAAGGTATGGGTAGTTGGTCGTGTGTTCGGTTGCCAGGACAAGAAGAATTTAGGTATTCAGATATAGTTAAGTTGAATGAGCATGAATTTTTTTTTTTAACTTAAGCCAAATGATTTTGTTGTGCAAATTGTTTTCATTATACGTGGTACGAAGGTATATCTAATTTTAAACCTAGCTGGGGTGCCTCTTGAGGGGGTGCAAATGATTGATGTGATGCTTACCCCTACATTTTTCAGGTGTTGTGCGAGATTTAAGGAAGAGTTGAACTAAGGTGTGCGGTTGTTAACTTGTCTTGTCAACCTCAAACTTTCAAGTTAGAAAATTAGCTTTTGAAATGTAAATATTGATTTTCTATCTTCAGTGAAAAATGACATGTGTAGCCTCTTTTGCTTATGTATATATTTGTCCAAAACTTGTGACTCATTTACTGTTATAAATAGGGCTGGAAAAAAATCCCAAAAATCCCAAACCGAACCGAAAAATTCCCGAAACCAAACCGAAAAAATCCCAAACCAAAATTCCCAAAAATTTCGGTATCCAATACCGAACCGATCCCAAAATTTCGGTATGGGAATCGGTCTCAAGTTTTTGGGATTTCGGTATTCCCAAACCAAACCGAAAATATATATATTATTTAATTTTTAAATATATAGGAGTACATCTTGAAGGGGAACATCATCTACCTACAATAGTGAAAATTGAAATACTTAAGGAGCACTGGAAATTGATGATGGAACATATACAGGAAGGAGCTCTAAAATAAATAGTGGAACATATGCAGAATTTTTAAATCACATGAGATTGATAGATGAATACATAGATGCAGAATAAACACGAGAGATGATAGATGGATTCATGGATAGATTATAAGTTACAATTTTTTTTTGAGAAAACTATCTATAATATATATGTTATATATGTACAAAAGTTTACTCAAGCATATATTAACGTTTTAGACATAATTTTGAGGATTGACATGATCATAGATAGATGTATTAGTTTACTCAAGCACATATTAACGTTTCAGATTGACAGATTGCTTTTGAATAGGCAGATACTGACGGGGCCTTGCCATTTGATTGGCAGATTTGTGTGCACAGATTAGTAGAAACAAATTGGTAGATTAGGCCTGCTTATATGTCAAATTTTCCATATAAAATGTTGAATTTTAGCCCAAAAGCATAATATGTCAAATTTTAGTCCAAAAGCCCAAAACTATTTCGGGATTCCCGATTTGTCCCGAAATTCCGAAACTATTTCGGGATTCCCAAAAATTGGGATTCCCGAAAATTTGCTTTGGGATCGGTATTTAAATTGGGATTCCCAAAAATTTCGGTTTGGGAATCTGGACATGGGTTTTGGTATGGGATCCCATACCGAACCACCCCTAGTTGTAAACTGAACTTCTGGGATTTCTTCTATAAAAAGGTTGCTTGTGAAATAGTCTTGAATGTTATGACTTTGCTTAAACTCTAATTTTTATTTTATTAAAAGATAGATATTAATATTAAAGGTGTGAAATCCCGTCTCCAGATTTTACGTATTTCATATTTATGCGAATTCATTTTGTTTTCTTTAATTTTAGATTCATTACCTAGTTACAAAGTTTGAATTTTCGTAATAAATAATTTAGATTCGTTACTTAGTTACCCTTATAACAATCAATGCAGTTTTCAATTTCATTAAGTTCCATTTGTGGCAACACACCATCTTTCATTAATCTCAACATCTTGTCTTTTGAGATGTGCCCGAGCCTTCTACGCCAAAGCATTGAAGAGTTTTCATTAGTAAGTAATATCTTTGAACTTTGAAGCAGTATGATCAACATTTAGACATTCTTGAAAGTAGGTGCATCAAATTTGCCATAATTCACCACTGAAAAAAGCATAACCAAACAAGTTGTCAAACTGGTTTTGAAAGAAAAAATAAATTTGATCTTTATGTACCAATATAAGAAAAACCATCATTCGCAAATTGAGTTACTGAAAATAAGTTCTTTCTCATTGAAGGTATATAGAGTACAATATTTAAAACTAAAATATAACCAGTAGGCAACTTTAACATGATAGTGCCAACAAATTCAATAACCACTTTACTATCATTGCCAACATAAACACTGTAATGTTCTTATTTGTCTCCTTCAGGCTTTGAAAGCCCTCCAAAGAGTTTGTAAGATGGATAGAACAGCCAGTATCAAACCACTAAGAATTATGAGAAACAAATACCTTATTGGGCTCTACAGTGACAAAAACATTGATGATTTTGTTACCTTTCTTTATTCTACCAGTAAATGTTGTTGGAATCTGAGTATATGGGTGAGAATCATGATAATTTATTCGTTGATTTATTTATTTTGAGCTTGAATTAACTCGTAGACTGAGGTTATGATTTTATTCACCATAAATGGAATGGTAGGAGTAGTTCTAATCCCTTTTTGCTAATCGATGATAGAAATCTCAAGGACGAGATTTATTTTAATAAGGGTCGAATGTAATATCCTGAAAAATTGTAAGTATATGAATAAGATATTCATATTTATGAATTTGTGGGCAAAATAGGGAAATGAATCAATAAATGGTTAAGACTATTTTAGTGAGAAAATGTGAAATCCCGTTCCTGGATTTGATTATTAAATTAAGTATTTTGTAGTCGTATTCATAGTTACAGCGTATTTATAATTACGGCGGATATTTGTCCAATAAATGAAAAGACAAAAATGCCCCTAGTTAGCTCAAAGTAATTATACGAGGATGTATTTTATCATATTTCTTGGTATATTTGGATAGAGGATAATTCTATGAGCGCGTAGGCAAAAACTTTTCGTGAATTGTGATGGGAAATGAGAAGTTACGGACGTTAGAAGTTCTTAAGTAAAATAGGAAGTTAATATTTTAGGGTTCCCATTATATTGGGATGGGACCAATTAGAAAGAAGAAAAAAAAATGTTAGTATGGTTAATAACATAAAGGGTAACTTGGACATTTTTGGCCTACCACTAAATGTAAATTCTGAAACAAAGCATTACAATTCACATGCTATACAAGGTTGATAGCTTCTGTCTCGACCTGCTTTAATCTTTCTTCTTTTTGGCAGCATATGACACTCAAGTTTCCTTCTGTGTTATAGTTCACTTTGATTTGTTCAATCACTTAATAGTGAAACTAATGTCATATGAACTAAGAACTGATTAATGATACCAATGTTCATGGCATTAAGCTTGTTTGAAAGATTAACAACATTAAGCAAATTCAACCTTACACTTCCAACTCCATTATGTTTGGATTAATTAAATCACAAAGGTATGCTCCAGTTTTAGCTTTGTCAAACCTCTTGTACTTCTCTTCAATCTTTGTCATGTATTCTTTGCAAGATCATAGATAGAATGCATCCCCTTATGTGATCTTCCATGGCATTTTGCATGAAGAGAATGGACATATGATTAGCCATTTCCCATTTTGCAAAATTGTCTCTTTACAGTGGTATACTTTCATATATAATGATGATGGCTAAGGCAACTTAAAGGCAATAACCTCCTGCATTGCCAAGTGCTTTTTAATCTTTTGTTTCCAAGCTTTTAAGTTAGTTCCATTCAGTTTCTCAATATTGATTAAAATCAACATATTGAAATTCACATAATATAGACATAATGATTTGTGAATTCATATTAAATGACAAGAAATCGTACTAATAGAATCAGTAACACTTTTAGGCAAAAAAATGTCTATACTCGAAAGCTATGAATCATAAATTTACATAAGTATTTACAAACTACAATAATCAATGTAAATTGAATGCCTTTGGGCAAGTATTTCACATGAACTATCATTTTTCGTAGCGGACTACACTTATTTTTACTGCACAGGACATTACTATGGTTCTATAGGGAACCTAATCTTATCGTTTTGTGTAGAAACCCTTCATCTCAATATTTGTGTGACAATACCAGCATTAAAGAATGTAAAATCACTATGCTGATATATTTGCCTAATTTTGTACAATCATATTAAGTAAGATGCAAAAATTGTTGTAATCAAGTGTAGTGGTATATGTATTAACACATAGATGAATTTTATAGGTAACCAAAAGTTACAATTATACACTATGTGCAATACAGTTTATGAAATGTTAAGCACTGCAAAACCGTTGAGTTTTTACGTGAAATACATAAACTGATATTTGTAACAGAAGAACCAATTGGTAGAAGTACAACAAATATCGTAATATCATATGCAAACAATGCAATTATCATAATAGAGTTCATTGCAGAAGTTGTGGGCTCTGATACCACATGATACACTTGATTAAATATGAGATTGAAATCATCCCTGCAACATGAACTACAAATGGTAATAAATGCATGCATACTAACCCTAGTTACTACTAAACCATATCGTTTTTGCAGTAAGGATACACTTACTTGAAGATGAAGGCATGGTGATTGAGATGAGATTAGGACATTCCTTCTTGGAAACGAATTGGAATGCTTGCTCTCAATAGGACGAGATCCTTGTAACTTACCTAAGGATACACTTACTTGAAGATGAAGGCATGGTGATTGAGATGAGGTTAAGACTATTTTAGTGAGAAAATGTGAAATCCCGTTCCTGGATTTGATTATTAAATTAAGTATTTTGTAGTCGTATTCATAGTTACAGCGTATTTATAATTACGGCGGATATTTGTCCAATAAATGAAAAGACAAAAATGCCCCTAGTTAGCTCAAAGTAATTATACGAGGATGTATTTTATCATATTTCTTGGTATATTTGGATAGAGGATAATTCTATGAGCGCGTAGGCAAAAACTTTTCGTGAATTGTGATGGGAAATGAGAAGTTACGGACGTTAGAAGTTCTTAAGTAAAATAGGAAGTTAATATTTTAGGGTTCCCATTATATTGGGATGGGACCAATTAGAAAGAAGAAAAAAAAATGTTAGTATGGTTAATAACATAAAGGGTAACTTGGACATTTTTGGCCTACCACTAAATGTAAATTCTGAAACAAAGCATTACAATTCACATGCTATACAAGGTTGATAGCTTCTGTCTCGACCTGCTTTAATCTTTCTTCTTTTTGGCAGCATATGACACTCAAGTTTCCTTCTGTGTTATAGTTCACTTTGATTTGTTCAATCACTTAATAGTGAAACTAATGTCATATGAACTAAGAACTGATTAATGATACCAATGTTCATGGCATTAAGCTTGTTTGAAAGATTAACAACATTAAGCAAATTCAACCTTACACTTCCAACTCCATTATGTTTGGATTAATTAAATCACAAAGGTATGCTCCAGTTTTAGCTTTGTCAAACCTCTTGTACTTCTCTTCAATCTTTGTCATGTATTCTTTGCAAGATCATAGATAGAATGCATCCCCTTATGTGATCTTCCATGGCATTTTGCATGAAGAGAATGGACATATGATTAGCCATTTCCCATTTTGCAAAATTGTCTCTTTACAGTGGTATACTTTCATATATAATGATGATGGCTAAGGCAACTTAAAGGCAATAACCTCCTGCATTGCCAAGTGCTTTTTAATCTTTTGTTTCCAAGCTTTTAAGTTAGTTCCATTCAGTTTCTCAATATTGATTAAAATCAACATATTGAAATTCACATAATATAGACATAATGATTTGTGAATTCATATTAAATGACAAGAAATCGTACTAATAGAATCAGTAACACTTTTAGGCAAAAAAATGTCTATACTCGAAAGCTATGAATCATAAATTTACATAAGTATTTACAAACTACAATAATCAATGTAAATTGAATGCCTTTGGGCAAGTATTTCACATGAACTATCATTTTTCGTAGCGGACTACACTTATTTTTACTGCACAGGACATTACTATGGTTCTATAGGGAACCTAATCTTATCGTTTTGTGTAGAAACCCTTCATCTCAATATTTGTGTGACAATACCAGCATTAAAGAATGTAAAATCACTATGCTGATATATTTGCCTAATTTTGTACAATCATATTAAGTAAGATGCAAAAATTGTTGTAATCAAGTGTAGTGGTATATGTATTAACACATAGATGAATTTTATAGGTAACCAAAAGTTACAATTATACACTATGTGCAATACAGTTTATGAAATGTTAAGCACTGCAAAACCGTTGAGTTTTTACGTGAAATACATAAACTGATATTTGTAACAGAAGAACCAATTGGTAGAAGTACAACAAATATCGTAATATCATATGCAAACAATGCAATTATCATAATAGAGTTCATTGCAGAAGTTGTGGGCTCTGATACCACATGATACACTTGATTAAATATGAGATTGAAATCATCCCTGCAACATGAACTACAAATGGTAATAAATGCATGCATACTAACCCTAGTTACTACTAAACCATATCGTTTTTGCAGTAAGGATACACTTACTTGAAGATGAAGGCATGGTGATTGAGATGAGATTAGGACATTCCTTCTTGGAAACGAATTGGAATGCTTGCTCTCAATAGGACGAGATCCTTGTAACTTACCTAAGAGAAAACCCTAATTATAGGAAAGGAAAATTAATAAAAAAGGAAAACTAACCAAAAGGGCTTGAAAACTTTAACTTTTAACCAAAAACCATATTGTAAGTTTGTAACGCCCTGATCCCGAAATATTTAATTTATTTTGGGAAAATAATAATATTAGTGATAGGCCCAAACTAAGCTCTTGTTTAGTTAGCTACCATTTATCCAAATTCACTGCTCAAATTCCTAATCCCTCACATTTAAAAATTTATAACCAATATCGAATTCCCAAAGCACAATGTCAAACTCAATTTACTACCCTTTTTCTCCTCTTAGACCAATTTTTCCTATCTAAGAATAGTTCTGAACTAAAATATAATTCTTGAGGTATTTAAGGCTGCATATAACACCGTTAGACTACCTACGTACCCTTGAGCAGGATCAACCTTTCGTAGTTCACAAAATTCCGATTCAATTAAACTTTGATATTTCTACACATAACTAACAATCACCATCTAGCTTCAAACAAGTGTATTGCATTAAATGCTTATTAAATTTAGTTCCAAAACATCAAAATTAGCTTAAAAATACGGTATCGGCTCCCTGGCCACACGCCGCCGTCGGTGGCGGTTGACCGCCCTGAATCTCCAAAAAATATCAATTATTTTAAAAAATTATCAAATTTTACAAGTTTAATGAATGGAGAAAGTTTCATACCTACGATCAAGTCCAATTTGGCCGAGAAACCCCTCAAATTGGCCACGAACCACCGAAAACCCTTATTTTTTGGTGTTCTTGATTCGACTCCAAAACAACTCTGACGCCCCAACCAATGCATGGGCTTTGTTCCAGACCTTAAGGGGAGTCTAATAGTGGTGGTAATTGGATGAAATCATTTCACAATTTGGTGGATTTCGAACAAACACTGCAGCACCCATCAGTACGTTTTCCCAAATTTAAGGCCAAATCTCATGATTTTTAGGGTGGAATAGGGATTGGGAAAGTCATGGAGGGTTTTCCAAGTGGTGGTTTGAAGCAATTCGCCTAAAAATGGCTAAAACCCGTCGAAAGTGGCAAAAACCACTAACCATGTTGGGTTGCTACCTGTGGTCAAGGATCCTTCGTACCCCCTTTCTCTCTTTTTCCTTCCTTTCTTTCTTCCGCCATTGGTCCCCCTCCCCTCATTCCTTCTTCCTTTTACTCATTTATATTCTTTTCTTTCAATCTCAGCTGTCCATTCTTGTTTATTCCTTTCATCTCAGCAAGGGTTTGGAAGATTTACTCAAGTTATGAAGAGGATTGGGTATTATCAAAGTCACTCGGATCATACATTATTTGTGAAGCGGAGAAGTTGTAAAGTGACGGCCTTAATTATTTATGTGGATGACATGATAATAACGGGTGATGATTCTGAAGAGATTATGAAGTTAGAACAAAACCTTGCAGCCGAGTTCGAGATGAAGAATTTGGGAGATTTGAAATATTTTCTTGGCGTGGAAGTTGCTCGGTCATCTAGAGGTATTTTCTTGTCTCATCATAAATATGTTTTGGATTTATTAAAAAAAAAAACAGGCATGCTGGGATGTAAACCTGTGGACACTCCTATCGTAGAGAAACATTATTTGGGGATTTATCCAAATTAGGAACCAATTGACAGAGGTAGATATCAAAGATTAGTGGTGAGGCTGATTTATTTGTCTCACACTTATCCGAATATTGCTTATGCCGTAAGTGTGGTAAGTCAATTTATGCACTCACTTAGTGTGTATCATATGGTGGCGGTAATAAGAATCTTGGCATATTTGAAGTCTGCCCCAGGTAAAGGAATTTTGTATAAATGTCATAGACATATGAGGATTGAGGGATTTACTGATGCTAATTAGACAGGTGATGTGACTGATAGAAGGTCTACATCTGAGTATTTTACATTTGTTGGAGGTAATTTGGTTATGTGGAGGAGCAAGAAGCAAAATGTGGTATCACGGTCTTCTGCTGAAGCCGAGTATAAGGGTATGGCACATGGTGTGTGTGAGATTCTTTGCTATGAAAATTGATTTGGAGTCTCGGTTTTAAACAGAATGAGGCAATAAAGTTGTATTGTGATAATAAGTCCGCTAGAGAAATTGCTGAGAATCCAGTACAACATGACAGGATGATGCATGTTGAGGTTGATAGACATTTTATCAAAGAAAAGCTAGAGAAGAAGATTGTGTCGATACCATTTGTGAACTCAGAGGAACAACTTGCAGATATTCTTACCCATGTCGTGTGTAGTAGGAGGTTTGATGACTCGCTTGTCAAGCTAGGCATGAGTAATATCTATGCTCTAACTTAAGGGAGAGTATTGGAATAAGTCAATATTTAGGAAAAAAAAGGAATGTAAATATTTTGTAATTATTAGAGTCGTGTTTTAGGAAGGATATTATGTCCTTTATTTTGTTTCCTTTTGTAACAAGGATTGTATGTACCTTTTATTCAGAATTGTGGAATATAGAGAGTTAAGCTGTAAAATTCTATTTTATCTAACTCCATAACCTCAAATCCTTCGACTCTTCTGACAAAAAAAAAAAAAAACCTCAAATACTTCGACTCCTTCCATCTTGTTTATTCCAACTCTTTTCCCCTAGTCTCACCCAAATCACTCAATCACCAACTGGAGCCGCAGAGCGAGAAAGAAAAAGAAACAACCAAAGTAACGGAGATGAAGACCATCTTCTCATCTGAGACAACGGACATCCAAACGGTGTCAAGATCAAAGTCCACACCAAGATCATCGAGGTCAAAGGTCCTCACGGGAAGCTCATCCGCAACTTCAAGCTTTTATTCCAAATTATGGAGTTATCAAATAGTAAGCTGCATCTAGTTTCTATGCACTGCCTTTTCTTTACAGACTGTGCTGCTATTGATATTATCAAAGTTCCCTCCTGTACATATATTAATTTCAATACCAAAATTTGTTGTCCTTCCTTATAGTTTTTGGAAATTTTGGAGGAATTATACATAGACGAAATCTTGTATAATAGGGAACTTGATTGTGGATGAATAATTGATCCCTTGTGTAAGTTTATGGCTTCAGTTTGCGGGATAGAGCCCGGGTGGAGCAATTATTGTATTATATTGTTTGAGAACCTCCTGAGGATGCTGAAAGCAAACAAGCCTTTAAGTATTATTTCACCTTGACAAAGCATTGCTTTTGACAATTTTTATTACTCATATGTTTTTCTCCAAAATGTTTGTGATTTTTATATTTTGAGTCTTGCTTTTGATTTTTTGAGTAAATGTTTTTTCCTCATAGGTTCCCCTTCATTGCTTATGAGGTTTTTACATGTGAAATTGATGTTATATTAAAGACTGGTGAATGAAGAGGTGGTATTGCTGATCAAATTTTAATCTTGAATAAGGAATTTGATGTATAAAATTTTGTCTAGTTTTTACATATGCTTATTTTGTGATTGCAACAAATGAACTTACTTTTCTTTCTTGGAACCAAATCGTCCTCATAGTGCCATGTTGGTTGGGTACTTTACAAGACAATGTTTCTGGTCAGCATATTGCAACAAATCATGATGGTTGCTCTCATTTGCATAACCCTTTGTTTTTTGGCAATTCAATGGAGGCATCAAAGAATTGTTGTGTGAAGGTGGCTCTGCACATTAGATCAGTTATCAACGATGAGCATCTTCAGGGTTGAAAGGAGTGTGTTGCTTTTGAACTTAGAAAGCCTCATATACTATGAGTTTTGTTTCTATTGATGAACATGAACTAGGTTTTACGAGATTCGAATTTGTGGTGTTACTATGTTTGGATATCTGAGTTTTGTTTTCTAAGTTAAAAATTAATGTGTGGTTTAGTGTTATTTAGATTTTTGAGCATTATCAAATGATGTAATGCGAATTACCACAACAAATTACCACACTCATGTACTCTGTGTGATAACTACAACAAAATTACTCAATTTATTTCTGAAACAAAAACAAATTACCACACTATTTATAAAATTATAGCAAAATTACTCACATTATTTTTGAAACTTTACCCACAATATTTCTGAAACTACGACAAAATTATCACACTATTTATGAAACTACAGCAAAATTACCAACTATTTATGAAACTACAACAAAATTCTCACATTATTTCTTAAACTATAGCAAATTACCACACTATTTATGATACAGCAAAATTACTCACACTATTTGTGAAACTTTACCAATATTATTTCTAAAACTACAACAAAATTACCACATTATTTATGAAATTACAGCAAAATTACCACACTATTTATGAAACTACAACAAAATTTCTCACATTATTTCTAAAACTACATCAAATTACCACACTATTTATGAAACTACAACAAAATTTCTCACATTATTTCTAAAACTACATCAAATTACCACACTATTTATGAAACTGTATCAAAATTACCACACTATTTATGAAACTACAACAAAATTACCACACTATTTATGAAACTATAGAAAAATTACTCACACTATTTGTGAAACTTTACCAATACTATTTCTAAAACTACACCAAATTTACCATACTACTTATGAAACTATAGCAAAATTACCACACTATTTATGAAACTATAACAAAATTTCTCACATTATTTCTAAAGCAAAGAAGCCTTGCTTGCCAGTTTCCAAGTCAGGCCAATCTTAATTGATAAAGTACTTGAGGCCCAGATTAATGATGAAGAAACTCAGGAGCTTATTCGGTTAAGAAATAAAGGGAAAAAGAAAGATCTCCGAACCAGAGAATCAGACGGCATGCTCATGCAGGAAGGTAAGATGTACGTACTGGACGATGCAGAGTTAAAGAAGGCTATCTTGGATGAAGCACATATTTCAGCTGATACAATGCATCCCAAAGGCCCAAAGATGTATCATACCATTCGACCATTTTATTATTGGCCGGATATGAAAAGAGAAATTGCTGAGTATGTAAGTAGGTGTGTCATATGCTAGCAAGTTAAAGCTGAAAGGAAGAAGCCGTTTGGGTTGATGCAGCCACTTCCCGTTTCACAGTGGAAATGGGAAGACATTACTATGGATTTTGTGTATAAGCTTCCTTGTACACAAAATGGTTATGATGGAATCTGGGTGATTGTTGATCAGCTTACTAAGTTAGCCCATTTTATTCCAGTGAAGGAAAAGTATTCTTTTAGCCGATTAGCTGAGTTGTTTATATCGAAAATTGTGAAGTACCATGGAGTTCTAGTTAGTATTATCTCATATCGTGATCCTAGATTCACTTCTAAGTTCTGGGTAGCATTCCAAGAAGCTCTTGGTGCGAGATTACATGATAATACGGCATATCATCCTCAGACAGATGAACAATTTGAGAGGACGATTCAGACGTTTGAGGATATGCTAAGATCTTCGGTTTTGCAGTTTGGCGACACTTGGCATCATCGTTTGGATTTGATGGAGTTCGCCTGCAATAGCAGGTTCCACTCGAGTATTGGTATGGCACCATTTGAGGCACTTTATGGTAAACCTTATCGTACACCCTTGTGTTGGTCAGAAGTTGGCGAAAGAGTTTTAGAAGGCCCTCAGATAGTAGAGGAGACTACTCAGAATGTTCAAGTTATTAAGTCTAACCTGAAAGCGGCCCAGGATCGCCAGAAAAGTTTAGCAGATAGGCATGCTACTGACCAAGTGTATAAAGTTGGTGATTGAGCATTTATGAAGTTATTGCCGTGGAGAGGTGTAGTACGATTCGGAAAGAAAGGCAAGCTAAGTCCTAGGTACATTGGACCGTATCAGATCACCGAGAGAGTCGGTGAAGTGGTTTACAAGCTTGAGTTGCCGTCAGAGTTGTCTAAGGTGCACGATGTGTTTCATGTTTCGATGCTTCAACATTATGTTTCAGATCCGTCACATATGATTCCTCATTAACCCTTGGAAATTAATCCAGATTTGACTTTAAGATGAGGAGCCGGTGACATTATTGGATTGGAAAGATAAGGTGCTCAAGAACAAGATCGTACGCTTAGTGAAAGTGTTGTGGAGGAACCACTCAGTGGAAGAGGTTACTTGGGAAATAGAGGACATGATGAGAGAGATGTATCCAAGGTTGTTTTATGGATACTAGGGGTTGTATTGTTATATGAAATTTCGGGACAAATTTTTTTAAGGTGGGTAGATTGTCACAGCCTGTCCCGAATTATTTGTAACGTTGGTGTGAAATGATGAAAATGCCCTTGAGCGTTGTATGTGTATTGTGTTTTGGGTTAAGAATAGGGCCAATTATCCTATGTCCTAAATAATTGGGACCAATTAGAACTAAGTTTTTCTTAGTTTTTGATTGGTTGCAATTGGACCACACACACATCACTTTTTCCCTTTCTTTCTCTTCTCTCCTGTGCTATCTCTCTCTCAGACTCACTATCTCTCTCTGTAAACACGAAATTTCCTAAAACACAAGAACACGTGTACAAAATATATTTGTATTAATCAATTTGGATTACAATCTCTTTATAATTTATCATCTGATTCTATCTTCGTAAGATATGAAGTTGTTGATGGGCTGTTGATCCAAAGAGTCATTGGGGCTTGATCCTTGGATGAATAGAGGTGTGGATTTGTTGATGTTGTGTTGATCCGAATGGGCTGTTGGAGCTTGATTCTTGGGATGAACAGTAGTGTGGATTTGTTGATGTTGTGTTGATCCGAAGGGCCGTTAGGGCTTGATCTTAGGATGAACGAGGAATGATCTTTAGGGATTTGATGATGAACGTTGATGTTGTGTTGGTCCGAAGGGCCGTTGGGGCTTGATTCTTGGGATGAACAATGGTGTGTTGATCCGAAGGGAAGTTAGGGCTTGATCTTAGGATGAACAAAGATGACCTTCAGGGATTTGATGATGAACGTTGATGTTGTGTTGATCCGAATGGCCGTTGGGGCTTGATCTTAGGATGAAGAGCGTTTCTTCAAGGGCCGTCGGGGCTTGATCTCGAAGAACGATAAACGAAGAACGAACTTCAAGAGAATTCTCTTCCAATTTGGGAGTAGAGAAATGTATTTGTGAATTGGTGTGGAATGGCTTCTTATTTATAGAATTCCAAAACTTGATTTTTGGATTTAAATAATTAGATGAAATAAACCATTTCTGCCAGGTGTTGACACGTGTCATATTTGACGGCTTTTCTGACTCATTTCAATTTCCGTCGAATCACACACTACCTGTAAAATTTATGTAATACATGAGCGTTGAAACTTTGACCATCGGTCAACATTTTATTTACCGAAATTTTGATGTCTACACTCTCATTCTCTCCCGTATGGAAGAACACTAAACTCAACCATTCACGCACATATCGAGCTTGTGCTTAGCACCATTGTTTCCATCTTTTCCTTACGAACTCATCCATACCATTTTTAGAACCTGAAACCTTCGAAAACCAAGGAACCTGACCCAGTCTGAGGTATTGTTCATGCAGTCGTAAATGCATGATTTTTAGGGGATTTCAAGCTTATAGAGAGCTTTAGGAAGTCCTCACTAAGCTCGGAGAAGAAAAATGAGACAATTTGGACGTCTGGAAGTGGAGATCGACGAGTTCAAAGTTTGGCCGAATTATCGAGCTTTATCCATCGAGAATCTGTGGATTTCAAGCTTTGAAATTGGTAAGAATGTGTTCTTCTAGTTGTAAACTTTAATTTGAGACCAATTTCATGAGTTTTGGTTAAGAAATGATGGAGATATAAGGATTTTCATATTTTTCTAGTTTCCAGCGACGTCGATGGCACCGGATGACTGCCGGAGAAGAAAAGAGAATATTCCGTCAAGTCTGACGGAATATTCTGACGCTGTCAAGTATAATTAATGGTTTTTGTTAGAATTTAACGGAATATTCCTAAAGCCGTCACAGTTTTCGTTGGGCATACCAGGCACGTGTCAGCGCGTGGGGGCGCGTCTTGCCGTGCCATCATCGGCGCGTGAGCCATCGAATTTTTTTAAAAAAATATGGAGATGTTCCTGAGGTTATGTAGATCACGTTGGTACATTCAAATACCAAATTTGAGCTATATATGAGAAGTTATTTCCAAGTTTCGTTTATGTGCTTTTAAATAACGTTTTTATAGTTGCTTCTCATATAGGCGAGACATATCCGGAGGACGAGCGTAGCCAGGCTAGACTCAGGGGTTACGACCCAGCTACATATTAGTGAGTGGGCTTTTGTTTTCAGTATGTACGTATATACTTGGTTTTTCCCAGAAAGCTTATTTAAATGGTTTGATATGAAATGAATTGTCATGCCAAATATACATATATGTTAAATGTGCATTATGAGTCCCATATATGGTTGTTGACGCTGCGGGCACTCAGGTAAGTTTATATGTTGGTGATGATGAGTAATATTAGGATGAAAACAATGTGATGTGTTGAGAGTGAAGGAAAAATTTTGTCCTAGCTAAGAACATTTAAGAACATTTGAATACATATGCAAACTATTAACACATTAAAGTAGACATGCATTCAAAAACAATTCATAAAACCCATGACTTTCAAAGCCTAGTATATGGTGAACCATAACTCTTTAACAACTTTAAAGAGAAGAGAAGATTTAGAGTTCATTACCCTTGAAGCTCATCCTTGATTACTCAAGGGATTCACCCAAGTGGAGGGCCTTCAAGTCACCTCTTTTGCTTCCTTGAGGATTTGAGGATATGTTCTCCAAAACACCAAAAGCTTGATGTCTCCAAGTCTCTACACCAAAGATAAATTGTGAAGATAAAATGGATGACTTAGGGAAGAAGAAATTGCTAGATTTCCCTCCCTAGGTGGCCGGCCTCTATAGAGAAAATAGAGAGAAATTGTTTCACCCAATTTCCTTTTTGAGAACCCTAAATGAAATAAAGCTATAAAGATGAATTTATACTTCATTTCTTGTGAGTGGCAAACTTGTAATTAATACAAGTTTGCTACCCCTCACCCTTATGGCCGGCTATGTCTTTGTTATTGGGCTAATTCCGCATTTTGTTTTAGTTGTCATACAACTTAAACATAATGGGCCTTGTGGGCCAAAACACTTTTGGGCCCCGAAACCCAAAACCAACTTAAAAGCCCAATACGAACGTTTCGTATAATTAATTAACTAATTAATTAACTTTGACCATTCTTCAATTAAACCATTTAATTGCATATCCATTTCATTTAATTACTTCACTTTCATCTTTACTCGGTGTACGATCCATTAGGTTCCAATTAGCGAGGCAGTGGGCGATGTTACTCTTAACGATCGATTGTGAATTGAAACCACATTTCAATTCTCCCTTAAGATTAGTGTTTGCTAATCTTTAGGGCTTCCACAAACCATGAGTGACACCTAGCAGCATGTCATGGTTACCCAAGCTAAGTAGAAGTGGTTGGAGAACCTATCCAGTTACAACTACAATGCAATACGGTCCTTCTCTAATACAATACTCTTAATCACATTGTTTAAGTGATAGTTTGTTTCATGTCTACTATCCAATGTGATACTTATCTATATGATTCAATTGAATATGATTTGGAACAAACTTCCTAAGTCATATTCATATGCTTTGGCCAAAGACTCTCGAATCATATCTTAGAGTATTCTCCTTCCATCATGGAAGGTTAGAGATCCCTTGTTGTGCATTCATATGCCTACATGACTAGGTAGCTTGACCACAACAATGCCGTGGACACTCCAATGGAATGTCTTTGACATAATCAAAGATCAAGAACCTAACCATTAGACATCTATGATGCCTCAGGTCAAAGGACTACTTTGCATATTGTAACTCTCGAGTTCTTACATGACATGTATGTATGAACTCTCTTTTGATCGTAGTTCAGTGTACTCGATTGCTCTTTCGAGCACCTATGTGTTTGTCTCAGTGTCCAACACTAAATGACTTGGGACTTGTCATATTCACGCTTGAGTCGGCATAACACATACTAACCTTAGCGGATTGTCAATGCCCAATTGGCAACCCTATGGCTAGGAACGTTTTAGGAATGAATATAAGAGAAAGGTCTCGTTAATCTAACTCACTTAAATTACTTATCTCTTAGATCAAATACATTCCTTGGATTCCCTTATTGCTTAAACACAAGATACAATAAATAGTGATTAACAATAAGCTTTGCCCTCCATTAAACATATAAAAGTTTAATACAATAAGTATTCCAAAAGCTATTACATCAAATGAGTGGCTTTGTGGGCATACTTCCAACAGAGAGCTCATAAACCTACACCTTGATATTAGTGGTCCCACCCAGAGTTAGGGCACAGTCCTTCACGTGATGTTCATCTCCCGCACCATATGCTCGCCTTGGATCCAAGTTAGGTGCATAGTCCTGTCATATAGACCACTATATGTGGCTTCGACTCGTAGGTGACCCGCGATTATTCGCACAGTCTTCACGTAATCATAGCATTAGAGCATATTTATTTTATACTTAGTTATGTTGTGCAGACCACTAGAGGTGGTGCTAATTTGTGTGCAGGATATTTGATATGATTGAGATTGATTATGAGCTATAGATTCAGCCGAGAGCTGATTTGATACCTGACAGTCATATTTATTCACTGAGTTACTTATGGCATTTCGTTGAGATACCTTGGCATGGCATACTCATGGCATACATTTGATTATCACTATTGCTGAGCATGATTTTGAGATATATATGTGAGTATATACTTTATTTCTGGGAAACTATACAGGTTTTACGGTGAGGGGTTAAAACTTTTGAGAAATGAAATGATTTTGAAAGGCTTTGTTTTTGCCCACTCATGCTTATTGTTTTTCGCCCCTCTAGGTTTTAGGTAGTGTTCGTTGGTGGCTTACGAGGATTCCAGCGAAAGTTCTGACAGACCATCACTCATGTAGGACCACTCGTGGGTGTTATTTGAATTTAGTACTTTTCTGCTTGACTGCACTTAGACTATTTATGCTCTGGTTGTGTAATCACACTAAGTCTCGACACTAGTACCTTCCTCGACTAGTGCTTTATTTAGCTTGGTTTTAATTCGTTCGTATTCCTCTTATTAATTTTGATTCCGCTTTGTGATTATGGTTACGTCACTTTCACGCGATGGCCAGCGCACTCTACTCTTGGGTCAGGGTGTGTCACATTATTTCTAAAACTACAACAAAATTACCCACTGTAATAACTCGTCCCTAATTTTACGATTTTAATATTTTAAAAGAAATAAATTAACAAAAAATGCCCCTAGATGCGAGATTATTGACTTTAGTTGACCACCTTTTTCGTGATGTGTACGAGCTACTATTTAATCGTATTCTTGAAGTACTCGATGGTACGAGTGGGTAGGTGCAAGCAAAATCAAAATCAGAGTTACGATAGATATTTTATGGAATTACAAATCTAAAAAATACTTTTATAAAAATACTATTTATTATATATATATATATGTATATATTTTTTATAATTATCATATTACTAATTTATTTTGGCACGTGAGGCCCACACCTCACAACTCTCCATTTGCCTTTTGCCGCATGTCTTTTTCCTCGAGTTTTCTAGAAACATCTCTCAGACTCTCTCCTTCTAGGAAACACACTTACACGCCACCACATCGTCGCCGTCTCCAGTGAAGTGACCACTATCACTGCCATGCTCGAGAATCTTCTTTATCTCCCTTAGTCTCTCCCCCTCTCATCTCCCTCAGAGTCTTTTTTCCTTTCTCTACTCTCTCGTCCCTCTCTTTCCTCTGCAAGCCTAGACATTGGACCACCATCACCACCCCGACGAGACTTCAACTTCCACACCCCATCATCATCACCTACTTGTACAACCAGAAACGAAGAGCTGAGCTTGGGGCTAACTTATCTCTTTATGAATAGTGACATTCATTGTTCATCATCTTCCCCAACGAATCACAACGAATTATTGCCATTCCCGATGGAAGGTAAGGTTCTAGACCATTCGAATTTTTTTCCCCTCGCCCTTTGATGACACTCATTTTGCGAGTGTTTTGGTATGATCAAATGCAGAAAGAACATGAGGATAACAAACCCAATTTTTCAGGGAGGGATGCCGTGAGTTAAAGGACTATTTTCGGCAGATCCCGACCATGGCTTGATTTGATTTTGGTATATAATTATTCTTCTATCTCTAAGCTTCAAATTCATATATTTTGTGTCGAAAATAGTTGTGAAATCGGGCTAATCAGAGTTGTAGAAGCTTTCAGGCCATATTTTTCTAAAAACTGGTTGGACCCGCGACTGGGACTTGGTCGACTAGATTTGTATTAAAAAAAGGGTGGGCCCAAACCAAGAATCGGCCCAAGCCCAAATCCGTGGGCCAGACCGACCCAGATCCACTCAGAAATTGAAGAAAATATTCTTTTCAAATATTCCTTTAACTTTAACAAAGTATTCCTTTTGAGGAGGGAAAATTTCATTAAAATTAACTGTTAACTGTTAATTAACTTTTGTTGACTTTTAAAAAAAAATTCAGAAATCCTCCTAGGCTAATTTTGACGCCCTAATTCCAAATCCGCACTTCTTTTTCCCAAATTTAATTATTTTAGTGGAATTTTTACTAATAGGTCCCAATATTATGATTAGGTGCGATTTCTATCGAATGATCCAATTTTTCTAGCTCAAACGGATGTGATCTCGCGAGTACCTGTGAGTGGGTCTTTGCTTTTGAATATTATATATTTATTTAGTTTCCACATATTTACTGTGGATGCAAATTTATTCCTCTTTTTTCTTGGACAAAATTGTACCTACAAAACAAATAACACCTTAGCTTAAGGCCAAGAGCCTCACGTGCATCAATGAGGGGCTTTGGCCGAAGAACCTCTGATGCCAAAGTTAGAATTTTGAGGGAAAAATGTTTGGAAAATTTTAGAGAACTTAGCAAGAGAATTGGAATTGAGTTTTGAAGATAATGATGAGGTTTATATAGGGGTGTGGTCGGCCTCATTAGGAGAGGAAGGACCGCCACTTGGTCCATTTTGTGGTCTAAGTTCTTGATTTGTGTTTAATAGGGAATAATTGAATAATTAGCTAATTAATAGAATAAAAAGGGAATGATTTAAGAGTTACCTTGTGGAGAGGATTTGATGAGGATTGATGAAATAGGTTTTGAATTATTACTTATTTTGGGCACTGTTAACTTGGTTAAGGGATAATTACCAGCTACTCGCGCGTAGGAATCCCGGTATGCCTTAAGGGTAATTTTGTCCTCTTATACCCAAAAATCCACGTGTTGCCTTGTGATTATTTTTGGCTCCACAATGCCTCACGCCTGTTGGCCTGCTCTCAGAAAAGGGCAACATGTGTAAAGATTTTCCTTCTTTAGGAAATTTAGGACTGCTTCCTATTTTGATGTAGATTCCCTCTTTAATAGGAAATTAGATCCTTCTAGAAAAAGGAAATAAATTTCTCTCAAAGCCTATTTAAGTCCACCTTAAGTAGGTTATTAAATCAACTTTGAAGAGCGATTTATTCTACCCTTCAAGAGAGAGAGCTTAGAGGATATTTGTTCCGCCTCATCTACCAATCTTCTACATCTTGCCTGTGCAAAGGTTATTCTTTTGTTGCTTTCTTCGTGCCACACCGATGTAAGAAAAATTTACTTTTTCTTGTCTTTTTTTTGGATAGTGTTGTCGCGGGGCAGCAGTTGGGGTGGTGTGGCACGTTGTTGGTAGGGATCAAGAGTCGACTCGGTATAGACCAAGGAAGTGTTATGGTAGGGACCACTACTTTAGGCTACTCTGCTTGGCTAGAGCCAAGAGCAATTTATGCAGCTAGGGCCGCGGATTGTGGCGTTGTGCTAGGCGAGCTGTATGGCTTATGTCCTTTGGGCTCTTGGACCTGACATAGGCCAGGTCGGTGATTAGGAGAAATGAAGAGGTGATAGGCTTCATGGGCTGCTGGAATGTTGGGCATGCAGGCCTCTTGCCTGCTAGTCTGACAGAAAAAAAAATGAAGGAAAAACCAGTATAGGAGATGAATAGGATCAAGGCTGATGCATTGGGTATTTAGTCATCTTCACCAGGAAAAAGATAGGCTGCTCCCAAGAGAGGAGATGAATAGGATCAAGGCTGATGCATTGGGTTGTCCAATAGCTGTTGTGGATCCCACTATAAGTGGAGGTGGGAAAAGAGATCTTCCCCACCTGGTCAAGAGATGTCGACCGAGAAAAAACCAAAGACTTCTTCCATTACTCGTGAGGGTTTGTCGGCTACCTCTAGGCTTGTGATTGACTTGACTTTTTCTAATGGGGTGACAGATGGGGCTGCTAGATTTGAGTCAGTGATGTCTGCCATGCTAAAGATGGCTAGTTCGATTGCTAATAGGGTTGCTCAATGTATAGGTCCTATCATGCCCTTAGTGCCAAAATCTATACCAAGACATCCGTTGGGAGCTAAGTTTGGTTCACCTTTGGAAAAGCTTACTATTATGAAGAGCGATAAGTTAGACTCTGCTGCTGAAGTGGCGACAAGGCCCACTTCTCTTACTGCTGAGAATGAATTGCCTACTGGAAAGGAAAAGACTGGTCGCGTAGGCAGTTGTGAGAAGACCATTAAACTTGCTTTTGGGGAGGCTGCTAAGATCTATGCGCTTTTGGAATCAGATTTGCTTGAAGACATAGACGATTATGCCAAGTATGTCAATGGCATTAGAGGGATTGTTTGCCCAAGTTCCTTTGCAAAGGATACGACCAAGTATAGGAAGACTGTCGTACTTGCTATGATGTAAAAAAACAATTATTTTGGCAGCCAAGTCTATGCTCTTTGACCAAATGGATACCAAGGCTGTCAATGAGGTGGCCAGGGCTGTGGCAGTCGAAGAGTAGTCATAGAGTGTCCAAGCTGCTGAAGAGTAGTCTTCTAGGTAGTATTTAGGATTTTCTTTGTTTCCCTCGTTGCTTTTTAATTTCCTTGTACTCCTTCAGTCTTTGCTAGTTGTTTATCAATTTTGTTAGAAAATTTAATAAACTTGTTTCCTTCGTTTTTCTTCATCTTTGCTTCTTTTGTTCATGCCCTAACCTTCAGACTTTGTAAGCCAGTGGCAAGCGTGCTACTTTTCTATAAGCAAACAAGCTTGCGTAGCTTACGTAGCTTACGTAGTCACAGGTGGTGGTGTAAAACTTTGCAAGGTTGTTAGCTATAGGGTTGGCAGCCGGATGCCTTACTTACAAAAGCAGACAAGTCCACATAACCACTAAGCTATTAACCTTGGCTTCTTCAAAATCCGTATGATGCATAGCAAGTATCACAACACTTTAGGACTTCGTGTAAATCATTCTGTGCTTGGCAGAGGTGAAGCTTATTGACTACATAACATGTCGGCAGTGGATAAGGCTTCATATATGCACGCTAGCTTGTTTAACTTTTCACAAGAATATGCGATTGTATAAGTCTAGCGTGGATTTACTGCTCGAAGGGCAAGTCGTAGGCAGTCTTCTGGAAACCGTAGGCTACCTTAGTGCACTCGGTAGCAGCTTTAAGGTTCTAGGGCAACCGTCTCTAGGGCGTACTACGTAATGTGACCTTTCTGTATCTAGGGCCCGATTCCCCACGGATTAGGCCAAGAGACCCAAAATCCTTATGTTGGCTAGACCTTGAAAAATACTATTGTGGCTATTTCTAGGAATCACCGACGCAAGCCATCATGCTTCTAGTTATACTAAGGCAGCCCGGTTCATCTATGTCCAGATATTCGGAGTGTAGAGTTTATCTTCCTGCTTTGGAGAGCAGACCCATATAGGTGTCGAAAAATTGGTTTACCCTATCGTATTAGAAAGCATGGTTGGTTTCTTAGGGGGAGCAATTTATGTGATGAGTCCATAAGAAGGCGCGGTCTTCTTTTGAAGGGCAGGGATGATCAGTTGTTGTAGGCATGTAGTCAAACCAAGTTGCAAATTACTTCTGAATTCCTCATTGAAAAACAAGTGAAATGAATGAATAACTTAGCTGTAGAAGTCTGCATAACAACTGGATAGTCTTCGACTTGCGAGGTGGTGCCTGTTGAGCTGTTTGAGTCTTCGGGTCTTAATATAGTGGGAGGTCACACATGGTACTTCCTCAGGTTATAGGCATTCCATTGCTTCTTGATCTCTTTGTCATTCATGGTGGTGATGGTGTAATTACCTTTGCTGCCTATTTTGCTGATCTTGTATAGACCTTCCCAAATGGGATCCTTTTTTTTGGAATCTTTTCTGCGAGCAATGATGAAGGTGTTTCTTAGGACTAGATCTCCGGGTTGAAACTGCTAGATCTTAGCCATTATATTGTAGCTAGAAATGAGCTGCTGCTGGTAGGCTGGGATACGGGTGATTGTCTGCTCGCGCCTCTCCTTTGCCAGATTTAAGCTTGTGGCCATCTCCATATTATTCTGCTCTATGCTTGGCAGTAGAGTGCTGATGCTTGGCACGATAATGTTGGGAAGAATGATTGCTTCTAAATCAAATGCCAAAGAGAAAAGAGTATCGCCGATTGCTCGTCTTTTGGTGGTGCGATACGCCCAAAGACATCCGAGGAGTTTGTCTGGCCATTTTCTCTTCTTATCGGTAAGGAATTTCTTGAGACAGTCGGGGACCGTCTTATTGGATGCTTCAGCCTGCCCATTGCCTTAAGGATATCTTGGCGTGGACATGTGCTGCTTGATGCTATACTTTTGGAAGAACTTCTCTAAATCTTTGCCCACGAATTGCGGGTCATTGTCGATGACGATGGACTGAGGGATGCCGAATTGGTAAATGATGTTCCTCCATATGAAGTGCTCTATGTCCATTTAAGTCGTGGTCGTCATTGACTATGCTTCTACCCATTTGGTGAAGTAGTCAGTTGCAGCAATCATCACGCCTCTGCCCCCCAGTAATGGGAGGTATAGGACCTACCAGGTCAATTGCCCACTGCATGAACGGCCAATGACTCGTTTACCGGTGTAGTTTACTGGCAGACAGTGCTGGTACTGGCTTATAACGTTGGCAACGGTCGCACTTTTGTACTAACTCTTTTGCATCTTGGTGCATGGTTGTTCAGTAGTAGCCTATGTTAAGAGCCTTCTGTGCTAAGGAACGGTCTCCGGAATGATTTTCACGAATGCCTTCGTGGATTGAGCTTAGAACCTTTAAGTCATCAGGAGGCGTTAAGCAGCAGAGATGTGGTCCGGTGTAGGATTTTCAAATGAGAATGTCATTCCACATGTAATAGCGTGTTGCCTTTACTTGGAGCTTTCTAGACTTCAATCTTTCTGTAGGGAGTATACCGTTGACCAGGTAATCTATAATAGAACTTTTCCAGTTAGGAGTTATACTAACCTGTGACACTTCAGCTGCTGGCTCCGCCTCTATGCTTGGCTTGTCTAGATACTCCATCGTAATAGAGCATTTGAGTTGGTGGTCGAGGGCGAAGCCTAGGTCGGCCAATGTGTTTGTGAAGGATTATTTTGTGAAAACATGTTCATTTAAGCAACATCAATAGCATGCAATTAACAATTAAAGGCGGAATCATGCTTGTATGCACTTAAAAACAAAACATTTACCCATGAAATTCAAAGCCTAGTAGATTGGTGAACCAATACACAACTCAAAAACAAAGTGAGTTGATA
This sequence comes from Crataegus laevigata, assembly GCA_963580275.1. Taxonomy (NCBI): domain Eukaryota; kingdom Viridiplantae; phylum Streptophyta; class Magnoliopsida; order Rosales; family Rosaceae; genus Crataegus; species Crataegus laevigata. The sequence goes on from OY756938.1 coordinate 6,462,088, forward strand.
TTTAATACCTTTGTAGATTCCTCTTTGCATAAGCAAAGGCTAATCACCCAAAGAGAGGGCCTTCATTCCTTGCATCTTAGATCCATGGATTTGGATGGATGAAAAGGTTTCTCCAAGTTCCCAAAATTGAGAACCTCTAAGTCTCCACACCAAGGCATATTGAAGAAGAAATGAGTGACCTAGAGGAAGTTAAATTGCTAGATTTTCCCTCTAGGTGGCCGGCCTCTTTAGAGAGAAATGAGAGCTTGTGTTCTCTCCAATTTCCTCAAAGAAAACCCTTAGGATGAAATGGCTATAAAGTTGTCTTTATACCACCTCACAATGGAGTGGCAAACTTGCAATTAAGCCAAGTTCACTACCCTCCCTCTATATGGCCGGCCACATTGGGTTTATTGGGCTTTGATGCCCTTTGTCATTCAAGTTGTCATACAACTTGAGTTATTGGGCTTGACATTCAAATCCTATTGGGCCTTGAGGCCCAAAACTAACCCGAGGTCTATAACGAACTTATTCGTTTGATTAATTAACATATTAATTAATCCTTGCCATAAATAATTAAACCATTTAATTATTCTTACTCATCTTCATTGAATCTTCAATCTCTACCTTACACGGTGTACGATCCATTAGGTTCCTTTTAGCGAGGCAGTGGGCGATTCAAACTCTTTCAAATCGATTGTGAATTGAAACTTACTTTCAATTCTCCCTTTAGTGTTTATACACGTTTAGGGCTTCCACAAACCATAAGTGACACCTAGCAGCATATCATGGTTACCCAAGCTAATCAAAAGAGGTGGAGAACCTATTCAGTTTAGGATTACAATGCAATACGGTCTTTCTCTAATACAATACTCTTGACCACATTGTTTGGTTTGATAGTTTATTCATGTCTACTATCCAATGTGAATCTTGTACTTATATGATTACCTTGAATGTGATCTGGAACGCATTCCAACATCTCATTCATACTCTGGCCAGAGATTCTTAATCATATCATAGAGTATTCTCCCTCAAACAGTTTGAAGGTTAGAGATCCCTTGTTGCGCATTCACTTGCCTCCATGGCTAAGTGGCTTAACCCCGTCGATGCCGTGGACACCCTGATAGAGTGACGTTTGACATAATCAAAGATCAAGGACCTAACCACAAGACAGCTGTGATGCCTCAGGTCAAAGGACTACTTTGCATTATCCCAACCATGAGTTCTCATGTGACATGAGTATGAGAACTCCTCGTTGATCGTGTTTAGTGAACTCATTCTCTATTGAGCACCTACATGCTTGTCTTGGTGTCACTTACACCAATGACTCGAGACTAGTCACTCTATCTAAGAGAAGACATAGCACGTACTGATCTTAACGGACTATCAATGCCCAATTGGCAATCCTATGATCAGGAACATTTAGGATATGTATACGAAAGAGAATGGTCTCATGAATCTAATTTCTTTAGATTACATTCTCCCTAATTACATATTCCTTGGACTTATTGTTTAAGCATATAACATTTATATGAGACGGCTCAAACAATAATGTTTGCCCTTGATATTAAACTAGATTAGTTTAACATGTGAAATGTCCATAAAGTATCATCATATGATTGGTTTTAGGGCACATTTCCAACAGTTTGTGCGGGCGTTGTTTACCCGCAGATCTTGAGTGAAAGTGTAAGTCTGAAATGCCTCAAGCTGCTTGCGTACCTTCTATAAGTATTGCATCATCCTTGGATGTTTTGCCGTATACTCCATAGTAGTCTGGTTGGTGATTAGCTGAGAATCAGAATGAATTGTGAGCTTTTTCACCGCCAAGTCTTTTACCATTCAGAGGTGTATTAGTAGGGCCTCGTACGCTGCTTCGTTGTTGGATACTTTGAAACCTAAAATGATCGCCTGCTCGGGCATCGAACTATCTGGGATGACAAGGACCACGACTGCTCCTGAACCTTTGTAGTTAGATGCGCCGTCGACCTGCAAATGCCAAAAGTTTCCATCGGGTAGAGTAGGCACGACTAAGGCGTGCTTGGCTACCTCCGGGGCATCATTAGGCCGTTTTGTTGTGCCTAGGCTAGGCATAAAGGCGTAGTAAGGAGCTGTGAAGCTGGCCCATGTTACACATAGTAGGAGATGCTTAACTGCCGGTATTGAGCCACTCTAAATTTGAATTATAGAGTAAGGGTTGGATGGGGTCGTGTGACACGTAGCAGGAAGTGGTGTTCAACTGCAGGTACATGTTGCTTCTATGTAGAATCTTTTGGGGTGACGATGACAAAACTTGATTCCGAGTGTGTTCTTCTAGTGTCCGTCTGCCCTTGGCACGCCTTTTGGGTTGAGTTGTTGCATTCGTAAGAAAACTTTGCTTCCGCTAGTGTCTACGCATCGTTGCATGTCTGGATTGGGTGGAATAGTGCATCATAAGGATGAATGCGTGCATCTGAAGGTAAAACTTGAGCTTTCGAGTTGCAACAATTATCACCAAAGTTAGCTTTTGAATTTCTGGTAGCATTAATGAGAGCTTTTGAACTATGGAATACAAGTAGTCGGGCCCCTAGCTCTTCTCGTATAATAATAGAGCTTATTGCTACTTCTGAGACTGCCAAGTAGACGTATAAGTCCCCCGCTGCTTCTAGCTTGGATAGTAAAGGAGGTGATGTGAGATACTAGTCTTGAAAAGTTATTTCGCACTATTCATCCAATTAGTCTCGTTGTGCCTTCTTGATGGCCTTGAAAAAGGACTTGCATCGATTGGTGGACCGCGAAAGAAAATGGTTAAGGGCGGCTGCTCATCCGATCAAGCTTTGGATCTCGTTTAAGGTAGTGGGAGATTTCATCTCTAGGATCGCTCGACTTTGCTTGTGATGTGCTTCGATTCTTTGTTGGGATACTAGGTACCCTAAGACTTTGCCTGAATATATTCCAAATGTGCATTTGGTGGGGTTGGGATCGAGAATTTAGAGTAGTTCTTGGTCGTCGAGCCTTCTTTAGTCAGGGATCGGTTCCTAAGCTTGGCCCTCTGCCTGCTTTTGTTGTTCTGCTGTTTTCCATCCTCCTTCTCTGCCACTTCATTCTGAGGCTGCTCAGGCATCTTGTTTGCTCACCGAGCCTCGTCTTAAAGCGAGTGCTTATCTACTAAAGCAAATGAGTCTACTAGAGTTAGATCTTCATTCATGATCAACTCTCCGAACAACGGGTGGTCTGCCGGGAGTCTTTTTTTAAAGGCTGCTCTTACTATCGAGTTGTTGCATCCGACTATCTTTGCCTTCTATGCTTTGAACCTCCTCAAGTAATCACGAAGCGACTCTTTTAAATTCTTTTTCATGTTGAACAAGTGGTCAGACTTCTTTTTGATCGAGTGATAAGATGAATATTCTTTGGTGAAAACCAAAGAAAGTTTGTCGAAACTCCGAATGGATTATGGTGGTAGGGTATGGAACCAATCTTGTGCCTCACCTTGCAAAGTGATGGCGAATATCTTGCACATAAGAGCATCATTATTCTAGTAAATGACCATCATGCTTTGGTAGTGCTTCAAGTGTCTATTTGAATCTCCATGTCCCTTGAATAATGTGAAGTAAGTCATGTTGAACTTGCTTGGAGGCTCTGCTTGCTCGATCTCGTTTGTCAATGGTGACCTACTTATGTTGGTCATGTCCCGTCATAGTGCTTCGTCAGTGACCTTGTTTCATTGGAAATCGCATAATTACTTATTTAAGAGGATCTCTACTTCTTCATGAATTTGCCTTTGTAGGATTGAGTGACCGCTTCTCTTCATCTTTAGTACTGCCTACTCTAATGTGATGTAGAGGATGCTCCTTGCAGGCTTAGCCGCGAATGAATGATTTGGCTGGAAGGATACTCATGTTGATTATCAGAGTGTGGCCTCAACTATGAGTGTATGCTTGTTTGAAGGCCTAGTCGAGAGTGCATGTTTATTCACGCGCTAAGACGGGAGTACACGCTATTTCGGGGGCCTAATTGGGAGTATACACTGTCCAAACGCTTGGTTCTTGGCTGGTTGAGTGGCTGCTTGCTAGAGCGTTGCTGGAGAGGTTCGTCTACCTTTGTCCTACTTCAGGACACCTCGTCTGGGGCACGTTGCATCTTGGTGCGCTGCAAAAGCTTATTCACCAAGGTCGTCTGCTGTGTAAGGGCGCTTGTCAACTCTATGACTTGTCGAGACAAGTGTTGTTCACCATTTGGATTGGAAGAGCTTGGAAAGAATGTGCCTCCTTAAGTAGTGGAAGTGTGGTAGGCTCCGGGCGCGATACTTGAATTGAAAAATGTCAAATTTGTGGAGAAATGTGGTGAAAATGCCCCCGGTTCGACCGTAAGTCCTGAAACTTGGACTCAGGACGGTTGTGCTACTCTTGGGCCGACTTGGGCTGCTTGGGAAACCACGGGAGTAAGCTGGGCCGCGGTAGCAGACTGGGCTGCGAGAGCAAGCTGGGCCAGAATAACAGGTTGAGCCATGGAAGTGGGTTGCTTGACGTGCGATGCACGCAGGTGCGAGGCTTGGGCTCGGCTTGGCAACGCGTTGGGCTTAAAGTGACATGGCTTAGGCCTTGGCCTTAGTGTCATGGGCCTTGGATGACACAGCTGGGCTTGGGCCCGTGCAAGCTTGGATGGCACGACTTGGCCCGTGGTAGTGGTGCCATGGACCTCTCCGTGGGTGGTTACCGTGGTGGCGACCACAGTGGTTGCCATGGTGGAGCCTCGTATTGGTGGTGCCGTTCCACCTATGATCACATTTAGCCTCATGGATCGCCACTATCCCATCTTTTGAATATTGGAATTTTCACTTGTCGAATTTTCTAAATTTCTAGCCATTGTATTTTTCTTTTACATTTTATCAAAGAATCTTTGCAAATAAAAAAATTCTAATAATAAGAACGTACAAAAAATATACAAATGGATAAGAAAATAGAAAAAACCTTTTATGCAAGAGTCTTCTACAAGTGTGTGACTCTTCTCTCAATGAAAGTACCAATTTGTGGATGCAAATTTCTTCCTCCTTGTTCTTGGACAAAATTGCACCTACAAAACAAATAACACCTTAGGTCAAGGCCAAGAGCCTTACGCGACCACGATGAATGAGGGGGCTTTGGCCGAAGAACCTCTGATGCCAACGTTAGAATTTTGAGGGGAAAATGTTTGGAAAATTTTAGAGAACTTAGCAAGAAAATTGAAATTGAGTTTTGAAGAGAATGATGGGGTTTATATGGGGGTGTGGCCGGCCCCCTTGGGAGAGGAAGAACTGGCCACTTGGTCCATTTTGTGAGCTAGATTTTTTATTTGTGTTTAATTGGAAATAATTGAATAATTAGCTAATTAATATAATAATTACCTAATTGATTAGGTAATTAATATAATAAAAAGGGGAATGATTTGGGAGTTAACTTGTGGAGATGATTTGATAAGGATTGATGAAATAGGTTTTGAATTATTACCTATTTTGGGCACTTTTGACTTGGTTGAGGGATGATTGCCCGCTGCTCGCACGTAGGAATCCTGGTATGCCTTAAGGGTAATTTTGTCCTCTTTTACCCAAAAATACACGTGTCGTCTTGTGATTATTTTTGGCTCTACATTACTTAATAGAGAATTTTCTACAGATACCTAAATTAGACTATTGTTTATAAGAATTAGTGAACTAACGGAGTTTACAACATTATATTAAATCCTACAGGATGCACAAGTATGTGAACTATTTCAAGATCTTAGTTACGGCCATGATTAACATTTTAATGAATAGTATTGTGTTGACTAGAGTTATCGATTTACCGTTGTACAATCATATTTACATTATCTACTCATCGCATGTTACACTAGTGTCAGTACTTACCCGAGCTAGGGCTATGCTTCACGTGTATGTTTACATCCCACCGCACCCTCACTTTGGATCCATTGTAGGTGCCAATCCTGTCCCAGATTGCTATAAGCAATTAGGACTCGTATGTGATGCGCATAGCGCTAGTCTTCACATGATTGTAGTATTAGAGCGTAAATCATTATTACACCTAGTCATGTTCATGTTAGAATATCTTTGCATGAACTCGTATATGTCGATTAGCTTTCTTATCATGATGTTAGATGTTTATTTACGAAATATTGTGACGTACCAAATTCTTGAGATATTGCAAGCTACGGTAAGTAATTTCATACTATACGTAGTATGTATATTTTGGAAACTATAATTGTTTTACAGCAAGGGGTTTTTATTCTTTCGAAAAGGATTTTACAAAACTTTATTTTTCGGCCCACTCACCCTTGTTTTTCGCCCCTACAGGTTTTAGTACCTGAGCTTTCTTATAGACAAGGATTCTTGGCAAATCTTGGTATTGGAGGCTACCTTCGATGGTATAATTCTCAATCCATTTTAATGTACTTAATTTATGCTCTAACATCGTGTGTGGAGGGTTCATTCCTGCTCACTGGCGCACTCTTTAGGCACTTTTAAGTTTAAATTTACTCACATTTTCCACACCACTATAGTTTATGGCCTTGTCACCCTCCGGGTGTCGGCCAATACAACTCAATTCGGAGTCTAAGTGAACATTCCGAGTCGGAGTGTGTCACCCACACTATATCTAAAAAATGAACCAAAATAACACACACTATTTCTAAAAGAAAACAAAATAAATGCTATTTCTGATACTATAGCAAAATAACCTACACTATACTATATGGACTCACTCAAATAGCAAGTCTAAGGGGACCTCCACTCATGTAAATTTCTTCTTCCTCCATCAATTCTCCTTAAAATAATAAAAAAACAATATTTAATATAAAATAATATTTTCTCTCTCTTTATCAGCCTTTTTTGTTAAAATATAAAATAATATTTTTTTCTCTCTTCATCAACCTTTCTCACTCTTTCTCATTCTTCTTGATGGACGAAAAACAAAACTAATCGAATTTCTTTTCTTTCTTTTTTCCAATTAATTTTCTTCAACTGGGACCCAAATAAGACTTTGATTGAGAAGTGAAAATCCACGTGTATGTAAATCCAGCAGATAAGTTGACATTTAGCACTCATTACCCCACAAGGCATACAACCAAATAAATATTTAATGGGAGGGTGCCTGACAAATTTTTGACCCAGTTCAAATCATATTGGGATAATTAGGAATTTGACTAACGGATGAGCTTATAAAGTTAGTAGATGATTTTTTTATTTTATTAAAATGAACTTAGTTCAAGCCCTTTTCATTAAAACTCCATAAAAAACATAAAAAACCACATGAGTTGGCACGCACCCCACCCTCTTTTTTCTCTCCATTGTCTGTTGTTGTTGTTGTTATTGTTGTTATTATTATTATTATTATTATTATTATTATTATTATTATTATTATTATTATTATTATTATTATTATAAGAGAAAGACTTCAAATTGAATTACATTTTTCAGTTTTATTTTTATGGTGTTGTTTTCCAATAGTAATTAAGATGACAAAATATTTTTCAATGTACCCAAAACACAAAATGATATACCACCTCTCTATACAAGTGGTCAAATTCTTGTGTTAAAAAATAAAATTTTCCACCGCTTACATAATAACACGTGGTGTAGAAAGTTAAGATTGTAGGTGGAGGAGAAGAGGAAGCCGGAGATGGACGAACAATAGAAGAAAATTAAGTAATTGGTATAGAAAGTTAAAAAAAATTGAAGAGATACAGAGAAAATTTGATGAGTATCAAAGAAAATTAGAAGAAGAAAATGTGTTTGGAAGGTGAGAATATGCCAAGAAAATTCAAGAAGATGAGAGAGAAGAATGTAGTATTGTTATAAGTTTCATAAACAGTGTAGTACATTTAAGTTTCATAAACAGTGTAGTACCGTTAAATTTCATAAACAATGTAGCACCGTTAAATTTTCTAAACAATGTAGTAAGTCTTTTAAACAGTGTAGTATGTTTCATAAACAGTGTTGTAAGTTTCACAAACAATGTCATAAGTTTTCATAAACAATGTAGTAAGTTTCATAAAAAGTGTCGTAAAGTTTCATAAAAAGTGTTGTAAGTTTCATAAACAATGTAGTACCATTAAGTTTCATAAACAGTTTGTACGAGGATGCACGGGTCCGCGCATCATATTTTTTTTAATTTTTTTAATATTAAAATTATGTCTTTTTCATTCAAATTTAAGTTCTTTTGTATTTTTTTATTAAAATTTAAGTGTTTTTCATTAAATAAAGTTATATCATAGCTTTTTTTATTAAAATAAACTTAGTCCAAACTCTTTTAATGAAAGTTCTCTTATAGGAATGCAGCTGCTCCACCTATCATGGTGGCAGATGCCATCAGTTTTTAATCATTTATAACTGTCTCCTGTACTAATTGTACAAGTACTTACAGTTTTTTCAATTTATATTTTATATTATACATGCAATTTTTATATATAAGGCAGATTATATTCATATCTCCCTTTATGTATGCTATTCCATATCTTTATCAAATGATTTGATTCAATTCTCACGTAAAAGTTCTAACATATAGTATATGGACCAGTTAACCAGTAAGTATGACTTTAATTATAAAACTATTATTAAGTAAACGAACAAGTTTATATCAAGAATGAGATATGCATGAAGTATTAATATGGTGAGATTTCTCCTCCTAATATAAATATTTCTTTTAAGTTCGAATATCCTCTCCCACTTTATTAAAAGATTAAAAAAAAACTAACGGAAAAAAACATTGTAAGTTAGTTATATCTTCTTATTTTTTTGTTGATCACCCCACTTAATTTTATGATGTTTATATAGTAATACATAGAATCACATATCGTGGGGTCTCTCGTGAACCATATATCAAACACATTGCCTGCTCAAATGAAGCACTTCAAACTTCATTAATTAATACAACAAATAAATAAGAAACTCATTCAATTAACTGGACTCAGATCTTCATGCATTATACATAATAAAATACAAAGTGGTTGGTTTAGGACCAATCTTATCCATAACTCCGACCAGTCATATGGCTGCCCTAAGCTGTAAGGTAAGAAGAAAAGCAAACTAATGTACACTCTAGGAAACCATAATTTCAAAACCCTAATCGAAGCAAACGTTAGTTTAGGGGAAAATACAAAAGAAAGTTGATGATAAAGTGAAAGGGCATCACGCAGCCAAGTGAGGAAGAGGATCAAAAGATTACCAACCCTAAACGCATTAACTTCCAAAAACAACCACCCCAAACGGTATCAAGTTGTCAAGCCCCCAACTACCCCTCACATGCCTTCGTATCCCAAAATCCCCAAACAAAAATATAAGGGCCATAAGATTTTACTTTTTCAAATTGCGTCTATGTTTTGAGATCGTATCAATATATGTCTTTCATCGTTAATTTTAACTGTGTAGTTCTTATTAAATTAAAAACGTTATAAGTTGTAGTTGATGATTTCTTGCACCACATTAGACCAAAACTAGTCATCAGGGTGGAGCTTCGATATCTTCTCTACTAATGCTTGGTATTCCAAACCAACAATCCATAACATTTTGATTTTAAATGGTATTAATGTGACTTCTATACAACCCATAAATGGTCTCACATCTGCCATATCATTAATTTAATGAAGAATTAAACAGTTGACTTGATAGAAGACGTAAATTAATGGATCATTTTGGTTTCGAGTTCTAGTCAACTTAATCGTTAGAATGAAACATTGTTTGTTTAAATAATTTAATCGAAGTCATTAACATTATTTAAAAGATTTAATTAGCTCCTGTAAATTATGAAATTAACTCAAAATATAATAAAACAAGGCCTCTTTCGTCCATTTACTTAACCGTGCAGGTTTGCAAGGTGATGTCCCCTACTCTTTCTGGACAGTGGACGCTACAAACATATTTAATCACGCAACGCACATTACACCCACGATTCGGACCCACGCTGACTTACGCTTGGTAGGCAGCGAGCGCGCTGGCGTATAGGCCGGCGTGTCGCGACTCGCAATGGCCTTGGCTTGTAATTTGACGAGGAGAAATATTAGGCAGGGCGCGCATGCAACCCCTGTGAGCTTTTTAGCATCTGCCTCGCTCCTCAGTGAATAAGTCATGGTTATTATTTGTTCAATTAATTTCCCCACTACTTAGCTGTCTCATTTGCTTAAAATACTCACCCAACACTCCAACACCCACTCTCTCTTTCTCTCTCTATCTCTCTCTCTCAAAAATCACCATCGCTATTCCTCTTCCAAATCTTTCTCATCAAAATTCAAAAAACACAGCCTTGGAAAAACTCAGATCAATTCAGAAGTATAAGCTAATTCTTCATCAGCTGAATGCGCTTTGGTTGCAGAAATTGTACGGTCAGTAGGGTTTTTCTTTTTCTTTTTGAAGCAATATATATATATATATTGTGATCGTTCTTCTTCTTATTCTCGTTGTATTCTGAGAGATTGAGAAACGATGCCGGCCTGACACAGTGTACCGAGGAGGAAGTCAGCGTTGCGCACGTGAGCAGTTGGACTTTTGGGTGTAAGTTTTAATTATTATTTGGTTTGGTTGGGGTGTCGGGAGGTTGGTGAAGAATGCCTCACAAAACGACTTACTTCTTCCCGAGGCAATTCACGGATCGAAGGTTTGATTCGTCGTCCAAACAGCTGTTGCAAGAAGATCATCACGATCACGAGAAAGGAAGCAAGGACAGCGACACTGCCACCACCTCCACCACCATCACCACAACCGCAACTAGAGGCAGAGATGATCACCAACAAAAGGTGCCCAAAACCGCCACCAGCAACTTGTACAAATCCTCAGCCACTTCCACTTCTTCTCTGTCTTCCGATGTTGAGTACTTCACGGGCCACGTCCTCGAAAGAAAGCCACCGCAGTTGGCCACCTTTTGCGACTGGTTCCGTCATGACAAGAAGGGGACTAGTACTCGACCCAAGCCATCGAGTACTACTGGTCACGTGAGGGGCCCAAGGAGGTTGCCATCCTCCTCATCATCCTCATGCCACCTTGTTGACGAGGATCGCGAGCTGTTGCTCCCGCGTCTGCCTCGTCGTTATCATGGTGATCACGATCACGATCATCATGTGGCCGAGGCTGGCCCACAGCATATGGCGCTGGAGTCCACCACGACGGATATGCTCAAGGACTGGAGTGTTGACCGGAGCTTTGACCGGCAGGTGTCGCTGCCGAGGGTTTCGAGCGGGAGTAGCTATGCGGGGAGCTTGTTTTCAGGAACGACGACGTTGGATGGGAACTTCTCTGGGGATGTTAAGGACTCGTCCGTGACAACGAGGCATTTGGAAGTGGAGGAAGAGGAGGAGGTGGTGGAGGAGAGTGCTAAAGTGAGCTTGTCGCAGAGGTCTAAGGAGAGTTATTATTTGCAGCTTCTTTTGGCCAAGAGGCTTAGTTCTCAGGCTACTCTGGGTGCTGAAACATTACTCTTGCACCAGACTAGTACTGAACTTGAGGTTACGGATGCTGAGACGGTGTCGTACCGGCTCTGGGTATATTACCCTCTCGTTTTTTTTCTTTTTCTTTTTTGGCATGTTTCTCTCTCTCTCTCTCTCTCTCTCTCTCTCTCTCTCTCTATTTGTCCTTTTTTCCTTACGAATAATGTCTGTTAATTTTGTATGAAATGTCAGTATTGATATCCTATTTGTATATTTTAGTTCTTGGATAAAATGGTTCTGTTACTAATAGGTCCAAGATTTTTGTGGTCCATTCCAACGTCAGCCTTTGTATGCTCCAATGATAGAGACTACATGTTTGTATCACTATCACTACAAAATTTAATTAGGTATTGTAAACACGAAAATTTCCATTTTATTTATCGAAATTTCACTGTCTACAGGTATATGTACCAATTTGTTGCGCTTATAAAATTTGTATGTATAATCGTGTATATATATATGTAGATAAATTAATACATCATTTGTCAGACTTCTGTTGTCAAAGCATAAAAACTTATTTACTTATGTTGCTAGACTCACTATTTGAAAACTATATAGCATGATCAATAATTCAGATTCACAGTTAGACAATAAGGCATTAGTTGTGTATGGGGAGGTGTCACAATGAGACAATATGGTTTACTACCCATTTCATATTTTTCTTTATCTTTGTGTCTTTGATATATGCCACTAAGATCTTGGTGAATTGGTACGCATGTAGTTGTTTGAACTTAAAGCTAAAGGTCAGAAGTTTGACTGAAAATATTTTCTAAATTTCAATCGTCTGTAAGGAATTTTATACATTTCTAACCTTGTAGCTCGTCGTCAATGAGTAATGAATTCCATGCAAATTTTCCAGGTCAGTGGCTGCTTGTCTTACAATGACAAGATATCAGATTGTTTCTACAACATTTTGGGGATGAATCCATATCTTTGGTTGCTATGCAATGATGTGGAGGAGGGTAAACGTATACCGTCCTTGATGTCACTTAAAGAAGTTAAACCTGGTGAGACATCAATGGAGGTGCTTCTTGTCGATAAAAATGGTGACTCTCGCCTGAAGGAGCTTCAAGATAAAGCACGTCAACTATCGTGCTCTTCAGAGAATACTTTAATATTGGTGGAGAAACTTGGCAAGCTTGTTGCAGTCTATATGGGGTGGGTTTCAATTCACCACCCCCCCCCCCCCCCCCCCCCCCACGCCCCCCCCCCTCTTTTAACTTGAAACGTGTTTGGTTCATTAATTATAATGTTTCTGAGTCGCTTAAACTTGAAGGGGTAATTATCCTGCGGAGCAAGGAGATCTACACACGCGTTGGAAAGTGGTTAGCAAGAGATTGAGGGATTTTCATAAGTGTATTGTGCTCCCCATTGGCATCCTATCAATGGGGCTTTGCCGGCATCGTGCCATTCTTTTCAAGGTGACGACTTGTACCTTATAGTTTTGCCTATTTCTGCTTATAGTCCGCACCTTATTTGTTCTGATGGCCGCAAAAGGAATTACGAGTGTTATCTGAAAGCTATTGCCGATTAGTTGCATCTATATACATTGCGCCGATTAGTTTATATCTTATGTATTAAGGTTTTCTGAAGGCACACTTTTTTTTGGTCATACTGAAGACACGCTCTTAGTAGTAAAATTTAGGACTCGTAAGCTTTGATTGTACAACAAATGTTTCAACATATATGAATCTGTGAACAGGGTTTCACATGAGAATACAACTGAATTAGAAGCATCAAGTGACACACAATTATATAGAGCTGTGAGTTTTCGACATGTGATCATTCAGTGAGGTATATGTAGCGTTTTGTGGTGTACTGTCACAATTCTTGCCGATGTAATTGTTATGGGGTTTGTGGGGAAAGACCATGCATATTCCTATCCTTTTGCGCATACACCTAGTTAAATGCTTTGCAAATAAACACAATAGAGAAATTCATTATCTCTTGATTCATTATCTACTCTTTGAGCATATAGTGAACAAATTACAAATCATAATATTCGACCTGCAGGGTTGCTTATGTCGTTTCAAGCGGAATGAATGGATACAGAAAGAAAACTCACATATGTGTTTTCATTTGTGCTTGTGTGTTGTGGACTGGTCACTCATTCTTAATAACTCAATTCTATATTTCCAACGTGCAGAAATTGGCAGACCACATAGGTTTGCCTTGTCGCATAGCTCGTGGTTGTAAGTATTGTGTAGCAGATCATCGGTCCTCTTGTCTTGTCAAAATTGAAGATGACAGGAAGATTTTGAGGTTAGAAACTTGTGTGCGTGAAGAATTGTTGCTGGCAGATTTTTTTTTTTTTTTAATTTAACATTTTTTTATAACATGGTTCAGCATATAAATTCATTCTGAAATGTAGATATTGATTATTAGTTCATTTTTTATGTTTTGGTAGCATTTGTTTCCCGAATGATATTTAACCATAACGTTATTTCTGGAGTTTTTGTTCATTTGATCCAAGGGCGTAAATCTTTTTCTTTCATCTGTACACTCTGCAGCATTAAATCTTTGCTGAATTATTGGTCAATTCTCTGTTGTTTCTCAGTCTCACTGTTTTCTTAACTTTTGGTGTTGATGACTTTAGCCATGGCTCATAACTAACTTGACTGTTGCCAGATAAGTTCCCTTTCTCCCCTGTCATACCTCGTTGTTCTTATGGTGGAAATATGCATTTGATTCTGAGTACCATGTCATGCATGATAAAAAAGAACGTTTTCGTTTCAACTGTTCGTTTAATTCAGAATTTTACGTATATTTTTCTCTTTATTTGATGGTTATATATGTTTCATAACAGGGAATATGTGGTTGATCTAGTTGGGGAACCAGGAAACCTTCACGGTCCAGACTCTTCGATAAATGGAGGAACTCTTTCTTCTATACCTTCACCATTTCAAAATTCTCATCTAAAAGAATCCCAACAACCTTACAAGGATAGTGGATTATTTGCTCCTCCCGAAGATCCCTTTTATGCAGGTAAACCTTGAAGATGCATGTTCCATTATTTCGGAGTACTTGAAATTGAAGGCAGTCTGAATGAACTACAGGATGGAGGCATCATTGTAGTTACAATGATTATTTTGTCTAATTTTAAAACTGACAACTGTTAGATTTTTGTTTTTCTTTTGTTTTGTGCATTGATACGGAGAAGAAAACGTTTGTTATGCTGCCTGATTGTACATTTGATGATTTACATAACGCGTGTGGTACCATTTTTATCCTTTCTTGATAGGTTCTTCAATACTTAAAGATCAATCTCTTACAGTCGGTGGGGAGGGAGGTCACGTCATCAAGGAAACCAATTTGCTTCCGGGTGATCAAACTAGATTTGGGTGGGAATCTTCTCTGACGCCTTTGGAGTTGAAGGGAAACGCTCCACATTGCCTTGAGGGCGATTCTTCGGAAGCTCTTGATATTACTGCAACCGCTGCCGTGGCATCATTAGAGGAATGTGCTAGACTTGGCGAAGAAAATGCTGTTATACAAGCAGCTTACAGAAAGGAGATTGTTGTATCAAGAAGTCAGTGTATAAGTAACAGTGTCGACCAACGTAAAGTGACTTTGTACAACCAATCAGATCTAGAGGGGGTTCATAGTGAACTTGTGAAACAAGGTAGAATTTCTGGTGTGACTGTCCCAAGGTACTTGAATCTTGAACCGTCTCTCGCAATGGACTGGCTTGAGATCTCGTGGGACGAGTTGAATATCAAAGAGCGGGTTGGTGCTGGTATGTTTATTGAACTAGATGCATGTTTATTTCTTTTTATTTGCTCAATCACTACTCTTCGCTTCTACATGAATTCATATTCTGCTCCCTTCCAGGCTCATTTGGGACAGTGCATCATGCAGAATGGAATGGATCGGTAAGTATTTTGTTTATTGTGATTGGGCCGCGATTATTTGTTTACGGGAGGAAGAGTGGTTCGGTTATGAGGTGAATACTTTTGATATGCTGTATCTGTTTGGTCTGATCACGAGAACAAACTTGATGAGTGGTGCGTATTGCTTAATATCATATAGCTGCAGAGTTTGGCCTGTGTGCCAGTTCTTTTACTCATGCCCATCTTCGCGATAGGTCTAGTAACTACTTGTGTTTCTGAAAAAGAACTTACTCCATTGGCCAATTTAACTAGATGATCAAGGGCAATTTAACTTTTTGCATAATTCGTTCCTTCTTCTCACGTCTTCGGTTAGACGTTGAACATCTGTCTTGTAATATATATCAATTTAGTTTTCTGTTGCACCTAATTCTTTCTTCCCTTGTTTTCGTTTTCTACTAAAATTTAATTTTGGTGCAATCCAGGATGTTGCCGTCAAGGTTCTAACTGTTCAGGATTTCCATGATGATCAATTGAAAGAGTTTTTACGTGAGGTAGGCTTCCTTCATATGTGCATCAGAAACTTGTATGTCATTAGATTGAAGCCTTTTCGCTGAAGTTGATTTTCACATTGTATTCAGGTCGCAATTATGAAACGTGTTCGTCATCCAAACGTAGTTCTTTTCATGGGTGCGGTTACAAAGCGTCCTCATCTGTCTATAGTGACTGAATATCTGCCAAGGTAATTTCTTTCCAACTTTTTTTATTGACAGTTAATTCTCATGTGCAAAAATACCGGAGTCATTATTATGTCTAAACCCGCTGCTATCATGGTATTGGTGACGCAGGGGTAGTCTTTATCGCCTCATTCACAGGCCAGCTTCCGGGGAACTTCTGGATCAGAGGAGGCGGTTGCGATTGGCATTGGATGTGGTTTGTGCAATTTAGCATCATCATTTCCCTTCTTACATGCTAACTATGTTTTCTGTTAGTCAACTCTATAAGTTATCTTCCCTGCAGGCCAAGGGGATCAACTACCTCCACTGTCTTAACCCTCCTATTGTCCATTGGGATCTTAAGTCTCCAAATTTGTTGGTTGATAAAAATTGGACAGCAAAGGTATATTTGTTGAGAGTTGTCCCACATCGGTGAGGGATGAGGTTTGCTATGTGCTTATATGATCTTGGGCTACTCCCTATATTGCCAATTGATTTTATGCTCGAACCTCAATTTCATCAATATTTAGATAAAGAAAGAGATTTGCATGGTGCTTTGAGTTCTCCGGTTGGGTGTTTGTGGACTTGATTTGTTTCATTTATTCCTAGGTATGCGATTTTGGGTTGTCCAGATTTAAGGCGAACACTTTCATACCATCCAAGTCCGTTGTTGGAACTGTAACTCTCTCTCTCTCTCTCTCGTTTTTAGTCAATGATCATATGAATGAATAATCTGGTAGTCGAATTCATTGTTTCCAAGAAATAGGATTGAGATGCCTTGGTCAATGTTTGTTTGGTGTTTTTGTCTCTCAAATTAGTTTTAGTTGTTTCTGCTACATTAGTGTATACGTATGCTATGAATGCTGTGTGCAAGCTGAGCTGCCATGAACTCTTTAGTCCGCTATGTAAAGTCGGGCATTTCCATCAGTACTTTTGCAGGTTGGAGTATTACTTTGCAGTGCATCAATCATCATGTAACTCACTAAATTTAATTTTCAGCCCGAGTGGATGGCTCCAGAATTCCTTCGCGGAGAGCCCTCAAATGAGAAGTCCGATGTTTACAGTTTCGGAGTGATCCTATGGGAACTTGTAACCATGGAACAACCTTGGAATGGCCTTTGCCCCGCCCAGGTACATGTCGTGATCCTTTTTTTTATTGGTCAAAGCATCTACTTTCCTTCAGCCTTGTCCTGCACGTTACACGTTATGACTTCATTCTCTATTTTCTTTGTTCAATCTCTCAGGTAGTCGGAGCAGTTGCCTTCCAGAACAGAAGGCTTGCTATCCCTGTTAATACTCCCCCAATGTTGGCTTCGGTTATGGAATCCTGCTGGGCTGAGTAAGTCTACCCGAGATCTTCCCAGTTGTCATAACATACATTACGTTTAACCTGATCGAAGTAGATCAATACAACTTTACTACTACTTGTGTTGGTTCTCTCGTCTAGTTTCCCCCCTTCAAATGTGCATGCCGAGTGCCAAGAGACTGTTCTATCTTCCACATGCAGCGTGGAAGATAAACTGCGACATACGGCAACTTAGATCTCCCTGTGTACTTATGTAAACTTGCAAAACCCATCTTTGGGATGCCCAATTAGTAGCACCTGTGGAGTCGTGTTTGTTTATTTGTCTATATGTTTAGTTCGTGACGTTTGTTTATTTTCTTTGCAGTGATCCAGCCCAGCGCCCTTCTTTTGGCAGCATAGTTGAGTCACTAAAGAGGTTGCTAAAGTCTCCTCTGCAATTGGTTCCGGTGGCCGGAACATCGCTTTCTGCCCGGACCTGAGTTAAACAGTTGGCGGTTATACTTCGGTAGTCGAATTTCTGCAACTGACTAAGCTTCTTCGGTTCTTTGCAAGTTTATAGACGCGTTTCTTGCCTAACCCAATGACTTGAGTTTCTAGTGGGGGCAGTTGATAAGTTGTTTCTCACTTGGGTCCTAAGAAATTTACTTTGGTATGTATTTGTTTGTAACTCACACATCTGAGCTACGGTAGATTTGTTACGGAGTCATTGTTCCGGTACTACGTATGGTTTAGCAATGTACCCAAATATCCAAGAGGATCAAACCGTGCTATTCAAACTTTTAGATCGACGAACGTTTGATTTTCTCTTTTAACATGGACTCTATAGATCTTAAAATCGGAAGTTTTTTTGCTCACAATTGAAAATAAACTTTTTAAATATATAACCAATGATTAAATTAAAGAAATTGAAGGTTCGCGGAGCCAGAGGCGGGGATGGAAATAAGGGTTATCCGAGTATGGAAATATACATGTGAAGGTTTTCGAATGTCCTTTCGAATATTTTGTACGAATTTCTTTTGTGCTTACTAAATGTTTGATGTAATGCATGCTAAGCATATTTTGATATACCGTGTCGACAACATTCGACAAATTCTCTATACCGCTTTCGACATATGCTAAACTTGTGCTTAACACTGAGACCCTCTTAGAGTTAAAATCTTGGATGTGTGAGCTAAATATTAGTCTTTAGTCACATGCTAATCAAATTTGTTTGATGGATAGTCATCCGTAGGTGGGAAAGTTGAAGAAAAGTGATTCGTAGGTGGGAAAGTTGAAGCAAGCAAGCGAGGCAAACACCAACGAGAAGAGGAGGCTTCTCATTAAAATATCCCAAAAGCCAGTCAGAGTCCAGTCGGTCAAAATAGTCGACCCTCCATCCTTAGTCTTCCCCTTCCCAATTTTCCCATCTCTCTCCCAATCCTCCCTCAACCCGATTCCCAAACATCCACTCATGGATTTCCTTCAATCCCAACTCCGACACATCAATTCCCAAACAGATGAATCCGCACCGATCGACCGCTCCCGAATCGCCAAGGACATTCTCCTCCAAGCCGGCCTAATCCTCGTCGTCGTCGTCGCCTTCCTCTGCATCCACAACATCCCCCAAAAGCTCATCGCCAACCTCCGCTACCGCTTCCGCAACAAGCCCGCAGCCCAAGCCAAGCGCCACTTCGTTCTCGGCGCCCAGCTCCTCGGCCAGTCCCGATCCGCCAACTCCCGCTCCTCCTCCGCCTCCCTCTCCCAGCAGGCCCTCGACGAGGCTGAAAAGGCCATCGCCCTCGACCCCAAGGACGCCGCCGCCCACATCCTCAAAGCCCTCGCCCTCGACGCCCAGGGATACAAGACCTCAGCCCTCGACGCCATCGACGTCGCGCTGTCCCCTCTCTGCCGGAAGAGCCTGACCGAAGAGGATCGCGGGGATGCGCTCGTCAAGAGGGCGGAGATCAAGCTGTCGATGAACCGGAACCGGAAAGCCCGGGTTGACTCGGTGATCGAGGATTTGACTCGGGCTGTGGAGCTGAGTCCGGAAAATGTGAAGGCGTTTTGTACGTTGGGAGAGTGCTATGAGGGGAAGAAGATGGCGGAGGAGGCCAGGCAGGCTTACGAGGCGGCGCTGAAGGTCCAGCCCAGATTGAAAGCCGCCAGGGACGCTCTGGACCGACTCGGTTCGGCTTAGGCGAAGCTAGGCTCGGGTTGAGTTCGGATTCCGGTTTTTTATATTTTTGTTTTGTAGTATCAAATTTGTGGCATTTCGTTTATGATTATCGGGGGATTTTGTAGCTACTATTTACTAACACGGTGGTGCAAATGAACGATTATAAATTATGAGTGCAAACGACTTTGATTTACATTTATTTTTTTAGGAAATTATTTCAACACGCTCGTCTTAATTTTTGAGCTTATTTTTAACTACGATCCTGAAACTCAACGTGAAATTCTTTTGTTTCACTAACCTAAAAGTAAAATGGAGTTTAAAACCAAATTTAATGTTTCAATCAATACATGACATTTGGTAGTTGGTGGCGGCGAAATTGAATTGTGCAAAATTCTACAGAAATCTGACGTCCATATCTTCGTGATGGAGTAGGACACAAAATCCACGTAGATCAGATTTGTCAGTGCTGTTGCGATGTGCTGGTTAGGCTGGCTTGCTATTAAGTTGCTTAGGTACCGTTCGGTACGTGGGACGGGACGGAACAGAACAGGACGAGACGTTCCGTCTCACGTTTGGTGCGCCTAAAACGGGTGGAACGAGCTGTTTTACGGGACGAGTTTTGTATGAATTTTGTTCCGCCTCACCTCCCTGGAACGACTCGTTCCACATCCGGAGAACACAAAATTATAACCTCTCCATCTCCTTCTTCTTCCTCCTCATTTCCTTCTGAGGGCATCTTTGCTCCTTCTCTGTTCCATCTCATCTTGTTCCGTCCCGTCTGCATACCAAACGGTACCTTATGTACCAGATTTGAAACCATTCTGTTTTTTGAAAAATTCTGGAAAAATAGTATCATTGTAGCTCTATTTCTCAGTTGTCTAGGCGTATATGAAACTCCACTTGGAAAAATTGAGAAGGCTTCGAGATCTTCGTTTTCCCATAGCTATGCAGTTATGACAGGAACACAGCTTCGATTGTTTTCGTTCGAAAAACTAAAGGAATGGCTATGTAGAAAGTTTTGAAATTTGGACACAACGATCTTCAGGGTCTTAGCCTTCGTCTCCATTTGTCCTTGTGTTGAATGAAGTTCATTTGAAAAGTCGACTTACAGTCATCCAGGTGCACATAATGGGTTTAAGGCACTATTACATTGTCTCCAGAGCTTTGCGAACACTAGCTCCAGTCGAAGTGTTAGTGAACAACGATTGAGTTGCATGAAAAGCTGATCGTAGACTTCCGATAAGTAGTCTATGAGTCGAATTTGCAATGAGGTGTTGGTCCGCATAGAACGAAACCCGCTTTGCTTATTGGCTTGGAAGTATGATTGTTGTTCTGTTTTGGAATCGGTGCTTGTGCTTTTTCTAGGGTGACTTGCCCCTAATAAATTTCTATCCTTGTTGGGGCTCTACTATGCTCGTCAAAGCAGTTGTGTCGTTGTCAAAGTTACTGGCTCCACTAGATTAGTTAGTATTTGTATTTTGATCCGTCTCACATTCGTCTTACTAGCTCCACCAGATTACTTACGTATTTGTATTCTCAACTTTTCGATTCATTAGAGATTCATTTTGTCTCTATATTTATTTTATACTCATTTTATATAGTGGTTGTCCATATTTATGGACTCCACTGGAGATGCACTAATTATGTTAGAATGGAGTCAAGCTAAAGCATCTTAGACCATCTCCAAAAGAGATGTCAAATTTTAAACACAAAATTTAAATTTGAAGACTTATGTGACACATTGATCTTTAATCTTTTTGTAAATTTTGTTCTCCAACTAATATGTCAAATTTAAACTATTATTAATTGCATTATTTATTTTTCATAGTTGCAATTAGTATTTTTAAAACAAAAGATAATAACAAAAATTATAAAAAAAATAATATTTTCCACTAGAAATAGATTTGAAGTTTCTATCAAATTTGACAGCAACTCCTCTAATGTCATTCCATGTCATGGCACATAGGAATTGACATTTCGGTTGGAAAACACTAGTGCTTGTCTTTTTTTACCGTTATTGTTGTGGACATTTTGACATCTCATTTGAAGTGCTCTTAATCAGATAGTTCAAAAGTTTAACAAAAAGTCAAAATCATGTAGATGTTTAGTTAAAAAATTGCAAGATAGGAGGTGGGGATTCTAATTTCTCTTAAATTTAAAGTGAAGTAGATGTTAGTGAAAAATATAATACAAAACGATACCTTAGAAATGACAACTATTTATATCGAATTTAAAGTAGAGAATTGTTATCTTCAAATTCAAAGGGGTTTTTTTTTTTGGAAGGATCACAGAAAAATTGATTCACTTTAAAGTTAAGCAATAAAAAACTGTTTGGAAAAAATAAAATATCCTACTTATTTTAAAAGCAAAAGACCACCAGACAACAACTTTTAAAAGCAGCATGTAGGTTGCTTTTAAAAGCTAGTTTAATAAAAAGCGGAGTTGAGCTTTTAATGAGTATCTCAATTCCAGTAGAACCCTCATTAGTTTTTAAAAATGACATTGTTTAACCTTCTACACTCATTTTTTTCTCTTGGAGAACAAAGTGACCGCCACTACTTAACACTACAAACACTAACTTTACACCACCATTGTTGTTGCCACCATTACTGCTGCCACCACCACTACCACC
This sequence comes from Crataegus laevigata, assembly GCA_963580275.1. NCBI lineage: Eukaryota > Viridiplantae > Streptophyta > Magnoliopsida > Rosales > Rosaceae > Crataegus > Crataegus laevigata. The sequence goes on from OY756938.1 coordinate 6,484,124, forward strand.
ATTACTGCTGCCACCACTACTACCACCATCACCACCATAACAACAACCGCAACCACTATCACCACAGCCACAACCATCAATAATGCCGCCTGAAAGTTTGTGAATAAATAGTACTACTTCGCCTGAAAATTATTGTTGAATGTGTGTATAGTATGAAATTTGTGAAGAAATAGTATATGAATAAGTAGGACAAGTATATTATCCTCTTAAACACGAATTTGCACAAAAAGAAACCAAAAAATAAAAAAATAGAAAAACTCGTAACACGAATGAGATTTGACTACCTTATATGTGACTGCCAAATATAGAGAAATGACCATCTCTGGTGTGCATGCATGCATGTATGAAAGTTAACAGACAAGATTAATCCAGATAAAGAACAAGGTTGGATAAACAAGTCCCATGAATATCAACAAAAATTGCAAATTACAAAAAAAAAAAAATTGCTAATAGAATCTGCCCGAGATTTGATATTATCCTACAAATGTAACTCACCAATAAATTTCCATTTAAGTGAAAATTCCATTTCCTTAACAAATATGGAATATAAGAAATTCAGTGTATGAATGAATTCAGCGAATATTGCATGATAAAAAAAAAATTTAAAAAAAGATCTTCTCTAATATAGTAGCTTGATGATTGTCCATCCAATGTACCATACGACACAAAATCTCCTGAATTAAATTCTCATTCAAAACCATATCTCCCAGGTGAGTAAGGTAGCCCTTGCTTGCTATATATATATATACAGCATCGGCTGTTTCTGGTATATCATAGCAAACCCTCAAAAGCTTCCTTCTTCTCTAGATTGTGCTCTCTTTTCATCTCTGACGAGCCATGACTAGAAAGAAAGTAAAACTGGCCTACATCAGCAACGACTCGGCGCGAAAGGCGACGTACAAGAAGAGAAAGAAGGGGTTGATGAAGAAGGTGAGTGAACTCAGCACCCTTTGTGATGTTCAGGCGTGCGCGATTATTTACAGCCCGTATGACTCTCAACCGGAGGTCTGGCCATCGCCGTTGGGAGTCCAGCGGGTTCTTGCCCAGTTCAAGACCATGCCGGAGATGGAGCAGAGCAAGAAGATGGTTAACCAAGAGAGTTTTCTGCGGCAGCGGATCGCCAAGGCCAACGAGCAATTGAAGAAGCAAGGGAAGGAGAACCGCGAGAAGGAGATGACGAGAGTGATGTTCCAGAGTCTGACTGGGAAGTCTCTCCAGGGTTTGAGCATGGCTGATTTGAATGATTTGGGGTGGCTGGTTGAACAAAATTTGAAGGAGATCCACAACCGGATGAAGATTCTAAATGATCAGGAATCTAAGAGCCAATTGCAACTACAACCAACCGCGCTGCCTGCAGCTGCTGCAACTGTGGCGGAGCGTGGAGGGGAGAGGCAGCAGGGTTTTACGCTGAACAATAATGTGGACACCGCAGTGCAGAGGCAGCAGCAGCCGTGGTTCATGGACATGATGAACGTCCCACAAGATCATCAGCAGCAGCATATGGCAGGGCTTGGTGGTGGAGATGAGATGCATATGCTGCCATTTCCGGCAGACCACAGCCAGATTAATGCCATTTGGTCTAATAATTCCTTTTACCCTTAATTTGCTTCTGTATTATTGTTTTTATAATTCAGCCTCGAACCACGGTAGGGTTTTAATCGTGGGGCATGAAAGCACAGTGTGTTGTTCACTCTTCGTTTTGTTTTGTTTTTTTTTTGTTTTTGTTTTTGTTTTTTCAATGTAATAAAAGTAGATCACATCAAATGATCGTTTCAACTTTTAATTCTAATATTACTATATTATATTTGTATTCTTCAATATTATTTGATATCATCGACTTATTTCGTATATTGGAATACATTAATGATCTCTTATTCGAATGATTGTTTGTAGGAATTATCTTCAAATGTGTTAGGGTAAAATTGGCAATCCCTGACAAAATGCCTGAGTCTGTAATAGCTTAGACTTGTTATATATTTTCAATTGTAATAGTTTAAGTCTAGGAAGGGTTCTCACACTTTCGATGCAAAGATGTTACCTACACGCGATAAATATTCAGGTACGCTTGCATGCATGCATCTAACTACATTCATCCATATTTCATGTTATTGTTTTGAGATAGGACTCTTAACCATTGTGTGGTTTATCTTTTTCAATAAACTTGTCCTTTCTTTATTACTTAATAAAACACGCATGCAAAAGAATCTGATTGCATTGGAACTTATCAAACCAAGTGTTCAAACCGTGTGTTGTAACTTGGGTATTTGCATGTTGGTAGGACTTAATAGTTTGCATAGGACTTATCTGATTGCATAGAGTTATTCAATTACCTGGAATGGCATTGGAGTGCTTATCAGATAAGAACTTTGAGTCGGTGTGTTTGGTATTTATATGGAAGTCAAGGACGTGCTCAGGTTGAGCCTTTTATGCATGAAAAACTGATTTTATTGAACAGAAGTTTTTTGAGAAACAGCAGCTTGGTTTTTGTGTGCGCAGAAAAACATTTTGAATACTGCTGATAGCTTACGGTTCCAACAGCATGGGTTTTTAAAATAAGATATTATTTTTCATGCTGTTTTTTATTTGAGGTTTGCCGCATATGTGCATGATTCTAAGGGTTTTATTTGAAAGGTTTTTTTTAACAAGCAGCAGCTTGATGTTTTGAAATAAAACTATTGTTTTTATATTGCTGCTACCTTGTGGTCTCATCAGCTTGTGGTTTAAAGAGAAAATATTATTTCAGTGCTGATTTTATTTTGAGTTTTAATTGAGTATCAATCATGAAAATGTGCCTTGTGATTTTCGTGATTGATTGGATTTAAAATAAACATTTCATCATATAAACATTCTGCATGATCGAGTTAGTATCTTGCAAAGTTCGAGGAAAAGGTGATTGACGATCGTGTTAGTGTCGTGCCACTTCAACTCGAAGACTGAAGAAAGATCGAGTAGCAAAGCGTGGAGACAAAGCTGCCAACTGGTATGAGTGTCTAGTTGATGAGTTTTGTAAGTCTTTATGTATTCTTTCTTTCTTAGTGCTTCCTGGCTTGGTAGCCCGAGGATTTTCCCAGTGGTGGGTTTTGCCTCGTTAAATCCTACATCATGCGCGTACTCTTTATATTTATGCTGAATAATTGTGTAGGATTTAGGTTGCATAACTGATTAATTTAAATCATATTTTGGATTAGTTTTAAGTTGGAATTTATTTATACCTCTAGGTTAAAATTAGTACCCATCCTAGAACTTTCAATTGGCACCAGAGCAGGTCACTAAAAATACCTAGTGAGATCCGTGGGTAGTCTAGGATGAATCGTGCTATGGGTTCAGTATCTCATCCACCATATTTTGATGGTGACAACTATGCTGCATGGAAGGCAAAAATGAAATCGTTTTTGTGGGCGCAAGATGACATGGTGTGGCTTGTTGTTGAAGAAGGTTGGGAACCTCCGACGATTGAAGAAACCAAAGGTAAAGGAGAGTCCTCTGTGTCTATATCTAAGCTTAAGCCTAGGAAAGAATGGAGCAATGATGAGCGTAGCTCTAGCACTTTTAACCAAAGGGCTTTGAATGCTTTATTCACATCCGTTGCGCCTGATCAATTCAATTACATAAGTAAGTGTACAACGGCGAAAGAAGCTTGGGACATTCTTGAAGTTACTCATGAAGGTAACTCAACTGTTAAAGAATCCAAACTTCAACATCTCATCACAAAATTTGAAAATATCACAATGTCTGATGATGAGAGTTTCTCTGACTTTTATGCTAAACTTAGCGTAATTGTCAATGGATGTCACAATCTTGGTGACAGTATTCCAGAGCATAGGATTGTGAAAAAGATCTTAAGATCACTTCCTATGAGGTTTCATGCTAAGAGGACAGCGATTGAAGAATCGAAAGATCTAAACACCTACAAGCTTGAGCAATTGATTGGGTCTTTGCAAACATATGAGTTAGAGCTTCCTGATTCCAAGAAGATGAAAAGCATTGCTCTCAAAGCTGTCAAAGAAGAAGAAAGTGATGGCTCAATTGAAGACTTGTCCGAAGATGAATTGGTTGAATTAACCATGCAAATTAAAAGGTTTCTCAAGTCTCAAAATTCCAAGGGTCGTGAGCAACGATCCAACTTAGGTTCGAACTCAAAAAACTTTCGTTCTCTAGATGTCTCACATGACAAAGCATCTAGATCATCTAGAACTGGCGAACATAGGAGTTCTAACAATAGAATTCAGTGCCATGAGTGTCAAGGCTATGGACACATTGCTTCTGAGTGTGCAAACACTATCAAGAGAAAAGAAAAGAAGAATAGGGCAATGAAGGTCACTTGGAGCGATAGTGATTCAGGGGATGGATCTACATCGGAAACTGAGAAGGATACGATTGCGTTTATAGGAACTGTTGATGGATATGACACAGAAGGTTCATTTGTTGAAGAACCTGACTTGGAAGAAGTCTTGAGAAAATACTCTGATCTCTATGACATCAGTGTGCAAGTAAAGAAGGATAACTCTAACTTTAAAAAGAAACTTGCACTTGTTGAAAGTGAAAAGAAAGAAGCTGAAGTTGAGCATCAATCTCAGTTGGACAATGGAGAGAAACTGCGAGAGTCGCTGTTAGAAAAGATTCACATTCTACAAACCACAATTAACACTCTCTCATCTGATAAGAAAGCTCTTGAGGACGAAGTAGTTGAGATGAGAAGAAAAGTTCAGAAATTGAGCATAGGTTCCGGGAAAATTGACAAGATGCTTAGCTATGGAAAAATTTTTGGAGACAAAGGAGGTCTAGGATTCGAGTCTGCAAAGACTACAAGTTCTTCTTCTGTCACAAGATTTGTTAAAGCCTCTGATATTCCTAGCTTGAAAGTAGGTGACAATAAATGTTTAGGTCTTACTTCTGAAACATCTACAATCTTTGCACAAGTGTCAAATCCTGTCAAGACTTTAGTTAATCCTAACAAACCCAAACAATCTAGGAAGTTCATTCCTATATGTCATTTTTGTGGGATTCCTGGTCACATCCGGCCTAAGTGCAATAAGCTTAAAAAGAAAAATTCTTCTCAAGAAAAAGTTTCAAGGAACTTTGAAAAAGCAAATCTTAAGGAACAATTTGTGACTTATTTGAGAGAGATTAATCGGATTGCAAGAATTATATCTGTTCCGAGTACGGAAGTTCCAAAAGTGAGACAAGTTTGGAGAAGAAAAGAGAATCAAAGTGGTGTATTTGTCAATTTATCTCCACCTTCAAGTTGTGTATATTGACTGAGCTCTCTCTTTGCAAATGTTTTCATTAATGTATGCTTGCATGTTCATATAGCATAAATATTGCATTTTTTTTCTTTCTTTTTGTTAAAAAAAAAATGTATGAGGTAAAATGGAAAAGTATGATTTCATATGAGTTCTAGTTTTGTTCACTTGATAACATGACCCTAGCATGATATGTTTGACCCGATTGTGGACAATAGCCTCTTGTTGATAATATATCAATGTTAATGAGTTGAACATGTTTAACTTGAGTAAAACCCGCACCCTTGTGAGCTTTTGTGCCTAAATATAGTGTGTGCATTTTTCATACACTCTCATTTTTTTCATGTGTGCGATCTTATGTGTTTTGCTTCTCTAGAACTTGCTTTGAGACCTCTCAAAACTTTGTATCATATATTACTCTATTTTGGAGACGATAGTAGGCATTAGGACTTACCACCATTGCCATACATGCCAGTGCCTTATATTTTTTTCCTCTAGTTAGCCATTTTGAGCCTAAATGTAAGCCTTTTGTTCTTAAACCTACATTTTCCTAACCTAGCCTCTTATATTAAGAATTCCCTGCCCTACTAAGAAGCTAGTAGAGTACGTTTTTTCAAAGGAGAGAGTTCAAGGTTATTTAAAAGTTGAAGATGCAAATTTTGTGAAGAAAGCCAACTACAAATGAAGTGCAAAATAAGAAAAGAGGAAAAGAAGTCACTATGAATCACAAGTGAGCTGCCAACATTATAAGAGATCATGTGTGTCATTGCAAAATGAAAAGGAAGAATCATCAGAAATCATCTGTGCAGTTATATGTCGTTCATCCAACTACTCAATTTACTGCCAAGTTGCTTGGTTAATTGTTGCATGCTTCTCTCGGTTTCATTTCCAACTACTCTATTAGTTTCTTAGACATTGTGTTTCCTATATCCTTCATTTCTTTAACCGAGTACCCCAAGCCCCATTGCAACCCTACACAAAGACCTACTTGATCCAAAAAAGGTAATTTTTGATGTGTGGAGATAAGATCAATCTGCAAGCCTATGGTAGAGCATTTATGTAATGATCTTTTGAGCGTATACACTTTCCCCCAAACACTTTGAATGAAAATTCGAGCGTATATCTTGTGAGCTTAAGGGTTAAAGTTAGGTTGGTCATGTAAGACTTAATTACGTTTGTGTAGTATCAACTTTCGGCTATACTTGCAACTACACTCATACATGTTATGTTTTAGGGACAATGTTAGTTTGTGAATGAGAATTCAGAACTACATGTGTTTTTGCACTCTTTCATTCTTGTTGGTACAATCGTATGCTTCTCATACAATTTTAAAAAAAAAAAAAAAAAATCATATCATTTGTGTGCTACATTTCATTATTTTTCTTTTTTATAAGCATTTGTTTAGGGGGAGCTTAACAATATGAAAGATGTACGCTTCTTTCCATGTTTATTATTTCGATCGTTACTTTGGTATTCTTTTTCTCCCGATTTCGTCCCCACTTTTATTCTTCTGAAGAGGTTCTAGCCCACAGAAAGGAAATCTTTCTCGATCACATTTTGTTATGTTCCACTTATCTTCCGCTGACTGCACCTAATGGTTACCTTTAAGGCCTTTGACCTTTCTAGACAAAAAGGGGGAGAAGTAGGAAGCTTATATTTAGGGGGAGAAGTAGAATTTCGAAAACCTGGTTGTTTTTTGTTGCTTGCTTTTATAGATAAATGCTTTCATTTACAGCAACATATATCTTTTGTACGTCACGGGTGTTTTGTTTAATTGTGTGCAGATTACAGACTTCAGTGCTTACGGTTTAAGATTTCTAGAATGTTGTTATTGAGGGTTTTGTCAAGGAAATGCCAAAGGGGGAGATTGTTAGGGTAAAATTGGCAATCCCTGACAAAATGCCTGAGTCTGTAATAGCTTAGACTTGTTATATATTTTCAATTGTAATAGTTTAAGTCTAGGAAGGGTTCTCACACTTTCGATGCAAAGATGTTACCTACACGCGATAAATATTCAGGTACGCTTGCATGCATGCATCTAACTACATTCATCCATATTTCATGTTATTGTTTTGAGATAGGACTCTTAACCATTGTGTGGTTTATCTTTTTCAATAAACTTGTCCTTTCTTTATTACTTAATAAAACACGCATGCAAAAGAATCTGATTGCATTGGAACTTATCAAACCAAGTGTTCAAACCGTGTGTTGTAACTTGGGTATTTGCATGTTGGTAGGACTTAATAGTTTGCATAGGACTTATCTGATTGCATAGAGTTATTCAATTACCTGGAATGGCATTGGAGTGCTTATCAGATAAGAACTTTGAGTCGGTGTGTTTGGTATTTATATGGAAGTCAAGGACGTGCTCAGGTTGAGCCTTTTATGCATGAAAAACTGATTTTATTGAACAGAAGTTTTTTGAGAAACAGCAGCTTGGTTTTTGTGTGCGCAGAAAAACATTTTGAATACTGCTGATAGCTTACGGTTCCAACAGCATGGGTTTTTAAAATAAGATATTATTTTTCATGCTGTTTTTTATTTGAGGTTTGCCGCATATGTGCATGATTCTAAGGGTTTTATTTGAAAGGTTTTTTTTAACAAGCAGCAGCTTGATGTTTTGAAATAAAACTATTGTTTTTATATTGCTGCTACCTTGTGGTCTCATCAGCTTGTGGTTTAAAGAGAAAATATTATTTCAGTGCTGATTTTATTTTGAGTTTTAATTGAGTATCAATCATGAAAATGTGCCTTGTGATTTTCGTGATTGATTGGATTTAAAATAAACATTTCATCATATAAACATTCTGCATGATCGAGTTAGTATCTTGCAAAGTTCGAGGAAAAGGTGATTGACGATCGTGTTAGTGTCGTGCCACTTCAACTCGAAGACTGAAGAAAGATCGAGTAGCAAAGCGTGGAGACAAAGCTGCCAACTGGTATGAGTGTCTAGTTGATGAGTTTTGTAAGTCTTTATGTATTCTTTCTTTCTTAGTGCTTCCTGGCTTGGTAGCCCGAGGATTTTCCCAGTGGTGGGTTTTGCCTCGTTAAATCCTACATCATGCGCGTACTCTTTATATTTATGCTGAATAATTGTGTAGGATTTAGGTTGCATAACTGATTAATTTAAATCATATTTTGGATTAGTTTTAAGTTGGAATTTATTTATACCTCTAGGTTAAAATTAGTACCCATCCTAGAACTTTCAAAATGAAATTAAAAAATTAAATAGTTTTCAATTACAATATTTATACAGTGAAGATTCTTTATTCATCAAGAGCTATGTACATATGCAAAGACAATCTTTATTATAAATTTATAATAGAACCATGACATTTTATAAATTAATAAAGAATAATACTTGGCTACTAAAAAAATGATAAGAAGTTCTTACTCAAAACTACTGGTTTTTGGTTCATAAACTTCGTGTTTATGATTCATACTATTTATATTATAAATCACTTTATACAAATCATATCTGGAAAAAAATCCATTAAAGCTAAGGTTGTTTAGTCATCGAATTATACAAGAACCAATAAACTGAAATGGTAAAAGTGCTACGAATTGTCTATTTATTTGCCACAGTTGATTAACTTAGCGACCTTAGTTCTAATTCTTTTTGTTTTGTAAAAATAATCTTTACATAGTGATTTATAATATGAATGGTTCAAATTATAAGCACAAAATTCTGTAAATAAAAAAACGATAATTTTGAATAAGAGTTCATACTCATCCTTAAGTAGCCAAACATATTCATGAAGAAAAATATGGTCCCAATTTGGGCCAGTTATATATAAGAAATAAGAATAAACTCCACATTATAAGTTATAAATTTTCTAGGTGCCGTCTTCAGAAACACGCCCACATAATAATAGTTGTCAATAATTAAAACCATATGCGATATTGTTACAAATAAAAATTTAAGATGAAATATACATTTTTTGTGGAATGAGAAATAAAATATTTACAAATTGGGTTGTCTCTTTTTCAATTGTCAGCTTGGAATTAAAAGCTCAACTACTAATGTGGTTGTTTGTATCCATGACACATTCATTAAGGATAACTACGTAAAAAACACCTTTATTTGCATGTGGTCCAATAGTTTAGACGATATAGTGTTAAGTTTTATGGATCTCGAGTTCGAAACTCCCAATCACTTCTCTAATTCCCCCCCCCCCCCCTCTTAATAATAATAAAAAATTTAATTAAAAAAACTCTATTAAGTAATAATCCCCCTTTAGTTATAAAATTGATTTAATCCTAGCATTATGACTATACAAAGATTTTACTCCATACATATGTCGATATCCTACTTTCTATCAAATCCTATTATGTGTGCAATCACGAATAATTTTATGTTATGGCACCAAAGTGGTCGGTCCACCATGTCTTACATTGCCAAAGATTAATTACATTATACACTCTCCAAATTTAAGATGATTTTCAAAATAGGTCACGAAGTTCTACTTTTCTTCTATTCCACTATAAAGTATTGAAATTACATCAATTTTTTGCATTTGATGGGATTGAATGTATGATAATTCATTAGCTGATGACATAATTAGCTTGAGACCCTTATATGGACTAACGTGTAAGCCACATTTTGCACTACATTGACAAAAAGCCTATTCAATTTAATGTATGTAAATTAAAATATAGTATGTAAAATGTAATTAGCCCTCCTATTGCCATTCTTGCACGGCACATTAATCCAAGTTCCAAGACGCGGGTTAAAGAAAAACAAATGTAAGGACCAAAATTGAACTTAGGCCCAACAAATCAAATATTGAATCTGTTGGCTACAAATATTATCGAGCCTACGTGGCGCGCAGGCCGAGTAAATAGTAGACTAACTGAGTCCTTCGAATGTGTGCGGGGCGTGCCAACTCGTCGGCCGAGCTTTGGCCGAGAAGTAAAATGTCTTGATGTAGTATGGATGCGCGCGGCCAACTTCTGTATCTTGCGATTGCGGCCGAGAAAGGAACGTGTCTCGGCCTTTAGGTTCTAGAGCCTGAAGACAAGGCTGCCAATTACAAAATTCACAAATTGTGGTCGTCCAATTCGGCCACGGTCACCGTATTGATGAAGGTGAGACCACGCCGAATCGACACTAGAGTATAAGTGCAGAGGTACTCAAAACTGATGAAGGCCTCGACCACAGACGTGGTTCGGCCGTCTCGGTGTTGAGTTATGAAATCCTCTTGTGAGTACGTAATCGTAAAGCGACTCGGCGTCGAGGCACCGAGCTTTGGTATTAGTAACACCTCACTTCGCCGGGCCGGCCGGTGAGATGACCTCTGTCGACGGGGATTCGAGACTCTTTCGTCGGCCGAGACTAGAATAAATAACCAATCGACCCTGTCGCAGTGCTGTTTATCCAAACTGAAGGTGCTTCACGGACGGCTGGTTCTACGGCAACAGTGCTGTTTATCCAAACTGAAGGTGTTTACCGGTTGCCTTCACAGTGCTGTTTATCCAAACTGAAGATGTGAAGGCGAAAAAGAAAGTAAAAATTCTCAAAGGTGTTGAGAGGGTTTGCGCAGGGCAGATTTGTGTGTTGTGTTGTTGATTCTTTGCATGTTGCCATTGCTTCTGTATTTATAGGATCTGAATCCTCTCTTGTTGGGTCACGTGAAGAAGCCATTTTCTTTCTCTTTTCTTGCTTTCTCTTTTCCTTGTTTTAGGGCATGTTTTTTACCCTAAATTAAGGAAAAGTTGTCGTCCTAGGCTTACCTAGTTCTTAGGGTTTCCACGTAGATCCTCTTTTAGGCCGAGAAAATCTTCCCTCGGCCCAAACTGCTATTTTGGGCCCAAACATTCATATCAATTGGTGTAGATTTTGTAGCTAGGCCTATGTCTCGGCCTTGTTCGTCATTGGAGCACTTCTCTGACGAATCTTTTTCTAAGTCGATTTTTGACTCAGAAACTTGAATATTTTCTTCTAAGCCTACCACACTTTCAGTCTCGACCGAAATAATTGGTGGCCTAGGTGTTTCTTCGGCCGTGTTAACAATTTTCTTAGGCCGAATTGTGGTCACGGCCGGGGCGAAAAATTGCCCCCCGGCCTTTTGATCCAACCATTCTTCAAATGGAATTGATTTGAACCTAAAGGGCATTTTCTTATCGAGCCACTCACAATATCGAGCTCTGTCTTCATTTAACCATTGATCTTGTAAGTTGGGATGAACCTTCACCTTTATCATTTGAGAGAAAGATTTTTGCCTTTCTTCATGTGCTTCATGGATCCGGTCAAGGCGTTTTTGTTGCTCGACACTTTCCTTGAGTAGGCGCCAAATCTCATCGTGATTGTGATCTTGATATATCATGTGAACTTTGTAGTTTTAGCACTGGGTCCCATTGGGCGTGCCAAAATGTTGGCTACAAATATTACCGAGCCTACGTGGCGCGCAGGCCGAGTAAATAGTAGACTAACTGAGTCCTTCGAATGTGTGCGGGGCGTGCCAACTCGTCGGCCGAGCTTTGGCCGAGAAGTAAAATATCTTGATGTGGTATGGATGCGCGCGGCCAACTTCTGTATCTTGCGATTGCGGCCGAGAAAGGAACGTGTCTCGGCCTTTAGGTTCTAAAGCCTGAAGACAAGGCTGCCAATTACAAAATTCACAAATTGTGGTCGTCCAATTCGGCCACGGTCACCGTATTGATGAAGGTGAGACCACGCCGAATCGACACTAGAGTATAAGTGCAGAGGTACTCAAAACTGATGAAGGCCTCGACCACAGACGTGGTTCGGCCGTCTCGGTGTTGAGTTATGAAATCCTCTTGTGAGTACGTAATCGTAAAGCGACTCGGCGTCGAGGCACCGAGCTTTGGTATTAGTAACACCTCACTTCGCCGGGCCGGCCGGTGAGATGACCTCTGTCGACGGGGATTCGAGACTCTTTCGTCGGCCGAGACTAGAATAAATAACCAATCGACCCTGTCGCAGTGCTATTTATCCAAACTGAAGGTGCTTCACGGACGGTTGGTTCTACGGCAACAGTGCTGTTTATCCAAACTGAAGGTGTTTACCGGTTGCCTTCACAGTGCTGTTTATCCAAACTGAAGATGTGAAGGCGAAAAAGAAAGTAAAAATTCTCAAAGGTGTTGAGAGGGTTTGCGCAGGGCAGATTTGTGTGTTGTGTTGTTGATTCTTTGCATGTTGCCATTGCTTCTGTATTTATAGGATCTGAATCCTCTCTTGTTGGGTCACGTGAAGAAGCCATTTTCTTTCTCTTTTCTTGCTTTCTCTTTTCCTTGTTTTAGGGCATGTTTTTTACCCTAAATTAAGGAAAAGTTGTCGTCCTAGGCTTACCTAGTTCTTAGGGTTTCCACGTAGATCCTCTTTTAGGCCGAGAAAATCTTCCCTCGGCCCAAACTGCTATTTTGGGCCCAAACATTCATATCAATTGGTGTAGATTTTGTAGCTAGGCCTATGTCTCGGCCTTGTTCGTCATTGGAGCACTTCTCTGACGAATCTTTTTCTAAGTCGATTTTTGACTCAGAAACTTGAATATTTTCTTCTAAGCCTACCACACTTTCAGTCTCGACCGAAATAATTGGTGGCCTAGGTGTTTCTTCGGCCGTGTTAACAATTTTCTTAGGCCGAATTGTGGTCACGGCCGGGGCGAAAAATTGCCCCCCGGCCTTTTGATCCAACCATTCTTCAAATGGAATTGATTTGAACCTAAAGGGCATTTTCTTATCGAGCCACTCACAATATCGAGCTCTGTCTTCATTTAACCATTGATCTTGTAAGTTGGGATGAACCTTCACCTTTATCATTTGAGAGAAAGATTTTTGCCTTTCTTCATGTGCTTCATGGATCCGGTCAAGGCGTTTTTGTTGCTCGACACTTTCCTTGAGTAGGCGCCAAATCTCATCGTGATTGTGATCTTGATATATCATGTGAACTTCGTAGTTTTAGCACTGGGTCCCATTGGGCGTGCCAAAATGTTGGCTACAAATATTACCGAGCCTACGTGGCGCGCAGGCCGAGTAAATAGTAGACTAACTGAGTCCTTCGAATGTGTGCGGGGCGTGCCAACTCGTCGGCCGAGCTTTGGCCGAGAAGTAAAATATCTTGATGTGGTATGGATGCGCGCGGCCAACTTCTGTATCTTGCGATTGCGGCCGAGAAAGGAACGTGTCTCGGCCTTTAGGTTCTAAAGCCTGAAGACAAGGCTGCCAATTACAAAATTCACAAATTGTGGTCGTCCAATTCGGCCACGGTCACCGTATTGATGAAGGTGAGACCACGCCGAATCGACACTAGAGTATAAGTGCAGAGGTACTCAAAACTGATGAAGGCCTCGACCACAGACGTGGTTCGGCCGTCTCGGTGTTGAGTTATGAAATCCTCTTGTGAGTACGTAATCGTAAAGCGACTCGGCGTCGAGGCACCGAGCTTTGGTATTAGTAACACCTCACTTCGCCGGGCCGGCCGGTGAGATGACCTCTGTCGACGGGGATTCGAGACTCTTTCGTCGGCCGAGACTAGAATAAATAACCAATCGACCCTGTCGCAGTGCTGTTTATCCAAACTGAAGGTGCTTCACGGACGGTTGGTTCTACGGCAACAGTGCTGTTTATCCAAACTGAAGGTGTTTACCGGTTGCCTTCACAGTGCTGTTTATCCAAACTGAAGATGTGAAGGCGAAAAAGAAAGTAAAAATTCTCAAAGGTGTTGAGAGGGTTTGCGCAGGGCAGATTTGTGTGTTGTGTTGTTGATTCTTTGCATGTTGCCATTGCTTCTGTATTTATAGGATCTGAATCCTCTCTTGTTGGGTCACGTGAAGAAGCCATTTTCTTTCTCTTTTCTTGCTTTCTCTTTTCCTTGTTTTAGGGCATGTTTTTTACCCTAAATTAAGGAAAAGTTGTCGTCCTAGGCTTACCTAGTTCTTAGGGTTTCCACGTAGATCCTCTTTTAGGCCGAGAAAATCTTCCCTCGGCCCAAACTGCTATTTTGGGCCCAAACATTCATATCAATTGGTGTAGATTTTGTAGCTAGGCCTATGTCTCGGCCTTGTTCGTCATTGGAGCACTTCTCTGACGAATCTTTTTCTAAGTCGATTTTTGACTCAGAAACTTGAATATTTTCTTCTAAGCCTACCACACTTTCAGTCTCGACCGAAATAATTGGTGGCCTAGGTGTTTCTTCGGCCGTGTTAACAATTTTCTTAGGCCGAATTGTGGTCACGGCCGGGGCGAAAAATTGCCCCCCGGCCTTTTGATCCAACCATTCTTCAAATGGAATTGATTTGAACCTAAAGGGCATTTTCTTATCGAGCCACTCACAATATCGAGCTCTGTCTTCATTTAACCATTGATCTTGTAAGTTGGGATGAACCTTCACCTTTATCATTTGAGAGAAAGATTTTTGCCTTTCTTCATGTGCTTCATGGATCCGGTCAAGGCGTTTTTGTTGCTCGACACTTTCCTTGAGTAGGCGCCAAATCTCATCGTGATTGTGATCTTGATATATCATGTGAACTTTGTAGTTTTAGCACTGGGTCCCATTGGGCGTGCCAAAATGTTGGCTACAAATATTACCGAGCCTACGTGGCGCGCAGGCCGAGTAAATAGTAGACTAACTGAGTCCTTCGAATGTGTGCGGGGCGTGCCAACTCGTCGGCCGAGCTTTGGCCGAGAAGTAAAATATCTTGATGTGGTATGGATGCGCGCGGCCAACTTCTGTATCTTGCGATTGCGGCCGAGAAAGGAACGTGTCTCGGCCTTTAGGTTCTAAAGCCTGAAGACAAGGCTGCCAATTACAAAATTCACAAATTGTGGTCGTCCAATTCGGCCACGGTCACCGTATTGATGAAGGTGAGACCACGCCGAATCGACACTAGAGTATAAGTGCAGAGGTACTCAAAACTGATGAAGGCCTCGACCACAGACGTGGTTCGGCCGTCTCGGTGTTGAGTTATGAAATCCTCTTGTGAGTACGTAATCGTAAAGCGACTCGGCGTCGAGGCACCGAGCTTTGGTATTAGTAACACCTCACTTCGCCGGGCCGGCCGGTGAGATGACCTCTGTCGACGGGGATTCGAGACTCTTTCGTCGGCCGAGACTAGAATAAATAACCAATCGACCCTGTCGCAGTGCTGTTTATCCAAACTGAAGGTGCTTCACGGACGGCTGGTTCTACGGCAACAGTGCTGTTTATCCAAACTGAAGGTGTTTACCGGTTGCCTTCACAGTGCTGTTTATCCAAACTGAAGATGTGAAGGCGAAAAAGAAAGTAAAAATTCTCAAAGGTGTTGAGAGGGTTTGCGCAAGGCAGATTTGTGTGTTGTGTTGTTGATTCTTTGCATGTTGCCATTGCTTCTGTATTTATAGGATCTGAATCCTCTCTTGTTGGGTCACGTGAAGAAGCCATTTTCTTTCTCTTTTCTTGCTTTCTCTTTTCCTTGTTTTAGGGCATGTTTTTTACCCTAAATTAAGGAAAAGTTGTCGTCCTAGGCTTACCTAGTTCTTAGGGTTTCCACGTAGATCCTCTTTTAGGCCGAGAAAATCTTCCCTCGGCCCAAACTGCTATTTTGGGCCCAAACATTCATATCAATTGGTGTAGATTTTGTAGCTAGGCCTATGTCTCGGCCTTGTTCGTCATTGGAGCACTTCTCTGACGAATCTTTTTCTAAGTCGATTTTTGACTCAGAAACTTGAATATTTTCTTCTAAGCCTACCACACTTTCAGTCTCGACCGAAATAATTGGTGGCCTAGGTGTTTCTTCGGCCGTGTTAACAATTTTCTTAGGCCGAATTGTGGTCACGGCCGGGGCGAAAAATTGCCCCCCGGCCTTTTGATCCAACCATTCTTCAAATGGAATTGATTTGAACCTAAAGGGCATTTTCTTATCGAGCCACTCACAATATCGAGCTCTGTCTTCATTTAACCATTGATCTTGTAAGTTGGGATGAACCTTCACCTTTATCATTTGAGAGAAAGATTTTTGCCTTTCTTCATGTGCTTCATGGATCCGGTCAAGGCGTTTTTGTTGCTCGACACTTTCCTTGAGTAGGCGCCAAATCTCATCGTGATTGTGATCTTGATATATCATGTGAACTTCGTAGTTTTAGCACTGGGTCCCATTGGGCGTGCCAAAATGTTGGCTACAAATATTACCGAGCCTACGTGGCGCGCAGGCCGAGTAAATAGTAGACTAACTGAGTCCTTCGAATGTGTGCGGGGCGTGCCAACTCGTCGGCCGAGCTTTGGCCGAGAAGTAAAATATCTTGATGTGGTATGGATGCGCGCGGCCAACTTCTGTATCTTGCGATTGCGGCCGAGAAAGGAACGTGTCTCGGCCTTTAGGTTCTAAAGCCTGAAGACAAGGCTGCCAATTACAAAATTCACAAATTGTGGTCGTCCAATTCGGCCACGGTCACCGTATTGATGAAGGTGAGACCACGCCGAATCGACACTAGAGTATAAGTGCAGAGGTACTCAAAACTGATGAAGGCCTCGACCACAGACGTGGTTCGGCCGTCTCGGTGTTGAGTTATGAAATCCTCTTGTGAGTACGTAATCGTAAAGCGACTCGGCGTCGAGGCACCGAGCTTTGGTATTAGTAACACCTCACTTCGCCGGGCCGGCCGGTGAGATGACCTCTGTCGACGGGGATTCGAGACTCTTTCGTCGGCCGAGACTAGAATAAATAACCAATCGACCCTGTCGCAGTGCTGTTTATCCAAACTGAAGGTGCTTCACGGACGGTTGGTTCTACGGCAACAGTGCTGTTTATCCAAACTGAAGGTGTTTACCGGTTGCCTTCACAGTGCTGTTTATCCAAACTGAAGATGTGAAGGCGAAAAAGAAAGTAAAAATTCTCAAAGGTGTTGAGAGGGTTTGCGCAGGGCAGATTTGTGTGTTGTGTTGTTGATTCTTTGCATGTTGCCATTGCTTCTGTATTTATAGGATCTGAATCCTCTCTTGTTGGGTCACGTGAAGAAGCCATTTTCTTTCTCTTTTCTTGCTTTCTCTTTTCCTTGTTTTAGGGCATGTTTTTTACCCTAAATTAAGGAAAAGTTGTCGTCCTAGGCTTACCTAGTTCTTAGGGTTTCCACGTAGATCCTCTTTTAGGCCGAGAAAATCTTCCCTCGGCCCAAACTGCTATTTTGGGCCCAAACATTCATATCAATTGGTGTAGATTTTGTAGCTAGGCCTATGTCTCGGCCTTGTTCGTCATTGGAGCACTTCTCTGACGAATCTTTTTCTAAGTCGATTTTTGACTCAGAAACTTGAATATTTTCTTCTAAGCCTACCACACTTTCAGTCTCGACCGAAATAATTGGTGGCCTAGGTGTTTCTTCGGCCGTGTTAACAATTTTCTTAGGCCGAATTGTGGTCACGGCCGGGGCGAAAAATTGCCCCCCGGCCTTTTGATCCAACCATTCTTCAAATGGAATTGATTTGAACCTAAAGGGCATTTTCTTATCGAGCCACTCACAATATCGAGCTCTGTCTTCATTTAACCATTGATCTTGTAAGTTGGGATGAACCTTCACCTTTATCATTTGAGAGAAAGATTTTTGCCTTTCTTCATGTGCTTCATGGATCCGGTCAAGGCGTTTTTGTTGCTCGACACTTTCCTTGAGTAGGCGCCAAATCTCATCGTGATTGTGATCTTGATATATCATGTGAACTTTGTAGTTTTAGCACTGGGTCCCATTGGGCGTGCCAAAATGTTGGCTACAAATATTACCGAGCCTACGTGGCGCGCAGGCCGAGTAAATAGTAGACTAACTGAGTCCTTCGAATGTGTGCGGGGCGTGCCAACTCGTCGGCCGAGCTTTGGCCGAGAAGTAAAATATCTTGATGTGGTATGGATGCGCGCGGCCAACTTCTGTATCTTGCGATTGCGGCCGAGAAAGGAACGTGTCTCGGCCTTTAGGTTCTAAAGCCTGAAGACAAGGCTGCCAATTACAAAATTCACAAATTGTGGTCGTCCAATTCGGCCACGGTCACCGTATTGATGAAGGTGAGACCACGCCGAATCGACACTAGAGTATAAGTGCAGAGGTACTCAAAACTGATGAAGGCCTCGACCACAGACGTGGTTCGGCCGTCTCGGTGTTGAGTTATGAAATCCTCTTGTGAGTACGTAATCGTAAAGCGACTCGGCGTCGAGGCACCGAGCTTTGGTATTAGTAACACCTCACTTCGCCGGGCCGGCCGGTGAGATGACCTCTGTCGACGGGGATTCGAGACTCTTTCGTCGGCCGAGACTAGAATAAATAACCAATCGACCCTGTCGCAGTGCTGTTTATCCAAACTGAAGGTGCTTCACGGACGGCTGGTTCTACGGCAACAGTGCTGTTTATCCAAACTGAAGGTGTTTACCGGTTGCCTTCACAGTGCTGTTTATCCAAACTGAAGATGTGAAGGCGAAAAAGAAAGTAAAAATTCTCAAAGGTGTTGAGAGGGTTTGCGCAGGGCAGATTTGTGTGTTGTGTTGTTGATTCTTTGCATGTTGCCATTGCTTCTGTATTTATAGGATCTGAATCCTCTCTTGTTGGGTCACGTGAAGAAGCCATTTTCTTTCTCTTTTCTTGCTTTCTCTTTTCCTTGTTTTAGGGCATGTTTTTTACCCTAAATTAAGGAAAAGTTGTCGTCCTAGGCTTACCTAGTTCTTAGGGTTTCCACGTAGATCCTCTTTTAGGCCGAGAAAATCTTCCCTCGGCCCAAACTGCTATTTTGGGCCCAAACAGAATCATAAAAAACACACAATATTGGGGAGTTGACTTTGTCATTCGTCCGCTCCAAGAAAGAGGTTTCTCATTGTTTATGTCTCTAACAAACAAATCTGAGTTGAAACCTTCACACCTTGCTCCTCAAGAGTCCACAACAACTCCCTTATTACTCATATTTTTGAAGGATGGTATTAGAGAGATCATCTGCTTGAATTATATTTTGCAAACCATACATGATGTGACGATGCTTATAACTTTTTCTTTAAATCATTATAAAAAATTCAACCGCCTATCACCATATCACACTCTATGCAAAATATGTTCTTAAAACATAATCTCTCTAACATTTTTTTTTATTTTAATTACCGCCTATGATTGATTATCAAGGCCAATTTAGTATTGTTGATGGACGAATTTAATAGTAAGTTAGTATATAAAATATTATACAGTTCTAACTAGGTTACGATCAAGTCTACGCAAGTATACATATATATACACACACACATATATGCGCGCGCCCTTAATCAAGGAGGGGCCAAATGGTTTTGACCAATGAAGGTTCCCATCATTATTAAAACAAAAACTTGACCAACTGAAAGAATCAAAGAGTATGTTGGAAGCAAGAGCTTCAAGTATCTCGTTATATAAAAGGAGTACCTCTGAGCTAATTTAAAACCACCCACACAAATACAGATCTAGAGAGAGAGAGAGAGAGAGAGAGAGAGAGAGAGTATGGTGTCAAAGTCAAACAAAATGAACAAAACTATTTATCTTCATGCCCTATTAGGGCTGTTTGCAGGTGTTATTCTCAGCTCCTGCTTTCATGGGATTCCAATGAATTTGGAGGAACAACTTAACAGCGACAGTCTTGCACAAGGATTTGGTGAGTTCAAAATATCTTTGCAATCGTAGTCTATCTCATACATTGCGCAATTTGATTTCTGGCTGAAACACGTGTTAGTTACCAACTAATTCTTAGTCTAGTAATACATCTCCTCAACGTTGAAAGAGTTCCAAAATAGTAATACTATATCCTCCCCCGTTGCGCTTTAGCAAAAACGTTTATAACAGGTTTCACTATTTAGCGTTCTGATATTTTTCTGCAATCTGCTGTGCAGTTCAAATACAAGCCACCGCAGCAAGAAGAATGCAAGATGGCATGATCGCCCTGCCAGTTAAATTCCTCCATTTCTTCCCTTCAAGGTCTCTGCAGTTCCGTCATTTGTCCGCGCTGCAGCCGCCGCCCTTTTCTACTTCAATGCTATTCCGTGTAGCATCTACTCGATCGGTTTCTTCCATGTCCGACGACCTCCCTTTGTAATAATATAGTAGTTCCAGAAAATTTGGTCGCTACCATGTAATTACCTAACAATTTCAATCAAAACTAGGCAAAACCAATGCACCGTGACTGCAAAGTAAACGCATTCCATATAACGCATATTCGTGAAAACACAAAAACACATTTTCACCACAACATAAGACAATTGAAGACCTGCAGTCTGCTCCTACCGACGAGTTAATAATCTGGGTCAAAACTAGCAATATCATGTGTTCTCTTTGGTGAACTATCAGTACATGGTACTCTTCACTGTAAAAATAGACGGAATTAAAGGTCAATGCAACTTATCGCCATCCAGCCACTCGAGTGTAGGAACACACTTGACCACAAATGACTTGAAGTTTTCACCAGAAATTGCATTTCCTACGGTGACTAACTGCGTCAGGCTCATGCTTTTAAATATCAGAAAAGCTTCCCAATAACTTTTCACATCGGCTCCCCCAGTTACAATTTCTTCATTGTTCCAACTAGCTTCTTCTGTATGAGAAAGAGGAGTAGAACACTGATACCTTGTCGTGTCGATAGAGTGTGAACCTATCTCATTGTATGAGATATCCAACACTTGCAGTGACTGCAACCGTTTCAAAGGCCCCAGAGCAGTGAAACTGCCGAGCTTGTTGTTACTCAGATTTAAGCAAGATAGAAGCTGCATGGCCTCCAACCCTGTCCAAAGGCCCAAGTATAAGACATTTTTTCCTCTTAAACAAAAAACAATCAACCACAAAGCTTATTGAGTACTAGGATGCATAATGTACAGTCAAAGCCTTGTTAAATTAGAGATAACCGTGCAACTTAGGGCTTTAGTGCCTTTGGATCAGGTGAAAACCAAAGACAACCCCTCTATATATGTTTAGGGCTGTTCAAATTCCTCACATTGTCCCACGGGTGCAACCACCCATTTTTCTCTGTTTAAGAATTTTCTCCAGCACGCTTCCTAGATACTTCTGGTAAGGCAACCCTTTAAATATTGAATTTGTTCACGACTATATCAGCCCCACATGAACTGAATGCCCAAAGAAAACTACTAAAGAACAATATATCTTATAAAATCACAACTTTTCCATAAATCTGAGGAAAATACTTGGATAAAAATGTGGAGACCACATAGGCGTATAAGATGCACAACATGAGCAAAAGAAGTATACCTTCAAGTGAATGAAGTTCATTATGGCTGAGGTCCAGCATTCGGACCCACAGTAATTTCTCAACAGACCCCATCCGCGATAATGATAAGTTGCTTAGTCGTAGGCATATATCATTACCATTACTCGAAGAAGCCAAGTTTTTATGGCTAAAGCAATGTCTCAGCAGAGACTCCCTATTGGAAGTTACCTGCAATAGTTATAAACATGTAACAAACTGTGGAACTTCAAAAAATGGGAAACCTAAAGTAAATGGAAGTTTTAATAAGTTCTTATTTAATGACATCCAAACAAATCTTAATTGTCACACAACATAAAAATAGTTGTCTATCAAAATTCAAATGAGGCTTCTGTAAACAAATACCAACATTATATTGGACCAGTCCTAGCAAAAGTCCACTTATTACAGTCATAAATACGGTCTAATCTAACAAAAATAGACATTTTTCACTTCATAAATTAAATAATCAAGCATAAGTATAGCATCCATTCTATCAGCCAGGATCCCATGGTACCCAATTTGGTCGTACTCAGTCAAAAGACAGGACATATGCAGCATCACCATATGTATACACTTTACCACTGAAGAAATTAGATTATTTAATTACAATCTATGAGTCTGTGTAATCCACAAATAGGTCAGGACCTTCACCCACTTATACGGTCACAGAAGAAGAATATAAATCCAGATGCACATGCAACAGCATCTCCCTGAAAGAATAGAGGATCATAACCTACTACAAGAGGTAGAGAAGAGATAATTACCTTCCGCAGGAAAACTAAGCTGTGCTCGTCTTTGTAATACTGAGAATGTGATGGGTCCAACTTTATTAAGTCAGTATATAGTTGAAGAACTTCGTCAGAGTGGACCATTTTGTTTGTGCACAGAGACAGGATAACATCATGAGCTGTTAATAGCCTTGCTAGTGTAAGCTTTCCAATTTTACTGCAAAAATTATATCAAAAGTGGATTATTAACACTCTTGAAATTTCAAACATTAAAGCTTCTCATAAAATGTAGGAGGTCTACCAATTTATCTCTGACACCAATTCTCGGAAGAGCGCTATTTCATTAGCAATACTCTCTGCACGCCAATTTGAAGCCATTGGCTCATGGACATCATTAATACTTAGTTGACCAATAGGAACTACCTCATGTAGCTCCTGAGATTGTGTTTGGTACGCATGAAAATTTTCGTCTGTCCACAAAACTATGTCCTCGCCCTGCTTTTCTGCTGGTTCAGTTTCAATAGGGCATACACACACTTTGAATGCAAACTGGGTAGGATGGCTATAATGAAAGCCACTTGCAGAAATGAGACCCTGAGTCTGCCCAACACTAACTTTCAGCTGATAAGCTTCTGAAGACTGGGGCTTTGTATCCGGAAATTTAATATGTGTAACCCAAACTTGGGAGAGCTGGGAGTTATTTTGTAAGACTGGTTTCCAAACAAGATCTTTTGTAGAAAATGAAGATTCAATGGTTATACTGGATGAGTTTACACCTTCAACAGCTTGATTGAAATAAATAATCAGTGGTACTGTTCCTGAATCAAAATGGAAACTACCAAATGGGGACGAAGAATAGTCTCTTGCATGCCTATTTCTCGACAAAATTACATTAGAACCATGGGCCGGCCAGGAAGAAACAAGAAGAGGAGCATCTGTTTTCATTGTTTGATCAAGAAGCCAAATATAATAAAACCAACCACTTTGATCATCCGGATCCGTAAAAATAGCATCGTGTACATGCTCATACTCATCGTTCAGAACCTTCTCTTTTGGGAAAACCCCTTGAGCCTTTTTCTTCATCAAATTAGACAGGAGCACACTGCAATTTCCGCAATTTCCTCAATATATTCGATTAGTTTAATACACATGTTTCATGAGATAAAACTTACAATAAAAAATTTAGCTTTTCTCTCTGTTGCAAATTTTTTGTAAGACAACCAACTAGTAGATATAGTGCAACTAAAGGAATCCTTGGGAAGATAAAATTTTTTGACGCAATTACATAATTATCTTTCAATTTGACTTAGCCTGAAGATTACTAGTAAGAGTCGTGTGATCAGCACACTAGGAACAAAGTAAATTACAATAATATAACAGGCAGCATACTCAATTCAACATTTGAAAAGACTGGCTTCATTTGGCTTGTAAATAAGCAGAGGAAAGAAAGTCGTTTTCATTTACACAAGTAACATATGCAGAAAGCAATTAGTGGCAAAGGTATGAAAACTTTTTTTTTTCTCTATACATTCTCTCCACATTCTTGGAAACAACAAAGGAGAGAGGAACAAAACATTTTTTTAAACATTGTTGAGAAATATAACTAAACAACTATAATTCTCTTCGACTAAGGGGAGGAATAGAAATTGAAGTCATTTTTTTCCTTTAGTTCCCTGCAGACTGCAGTTACTAACATACAGGTATGGGAATCCTTTCACTTCTTAAATTTCCTGTGTTTACTAACACATGTGGAATCGGAAAAGTGTGAGTTTTCCCTTGAAATCCACAATCAAATACCTAAAAAATAAGATCAACTAGGGGGGACTAGTTGATCCGATTCGGTTTCCTTATTTTCCCTATTTCTAACTTCTCCCAATCCTTCCTGCTCCTATTTCTGTTAAGTGTTAACTAAAATGCCCTAAGTGAATCTGAAATGAAGTTAGCTGAAATAAAGAGATACTTCCCAAAATTTGATTATTTGTTTCAATCTTCAGTCCACGGTCTTTAGAAACTGAAACATGGAAAACCAATAAAATAGCTTCCGTCTGCATTTCCTTTGCCTTTTCCTGCTATAATTTGTCTTGCAGTAATTGGTAACCAATTACAGCGTTTATTCTTTCTAGTTTGTGCAACGGGGCTTAAGACTTGCTCATCTAACATCTGTATGACTGTTTGTGGCAATGCAACATGCATTGACATGTTTAAAACAAGTAGCATTCCCAATATCCAAAAATGCATATGTAATATAAAGCACATGTTTCGCAATGTATTCAATCCATACAAAACTTTTAGTTAACAAAAGAGTATCAGAAAGGTCAAAACTAAAAAGTAAACCCCATTATAACGTACCTACGATTATGCCAGGCTGAGTAATTGCTGAAATTGTTTTCTATCATTTCCCTAGTATACTCCAACTCTTCCTCGTCCGATCGGTTCAACAATGCAGCAACAAACCTGTAAAGGCATCAAAATAAACAAAATAAAGGACACCGATATCATCCAACGCAAATATGAAATCGCAGACTCTTCATTCCTCGAGCGGGAGAGTTGTAACTAACTCGTACCTGCGGTAGTTCCAAGCATGAAAATTCCGGGGATCCAGCTGCTGAAACTGTTTGAGAAGCTTCATTTCGCGGTCTAAAACCGAATGCCCCTTGCTTAGCACCCATTTTCGATGATGCCAAGCTCCGTAGGACTTAAAATTTTGTCTCAAAGCACTTTCTACCTAAAACACACACACAAAAAACCCCAATCAGTTCAACATTTCAATGAATTCGAACTTCATCTCAACAAAATAAAGCGCGACATCGACATTTTTCGAAAATCGAATAAGTAAATGCGTGCGTACGAGTTTGAGTTCTCGGTCGATGATGGACTTGAGCGAGTCGGGATCGGACTCGGAGCACCGATCGAGGTTTTGCTGGACGACGAGCTTTCGGTAGTTCCAAGCGGTGTAGAACTCGGGGTTTTGCTCGAGGAGTTTGCCGCTCAACTGTAAGGCTTCGTCGGTGTAAACCTTGTTGTGGTGGTTGGAGAAGAAGTGCGACTGGAGAGCCCGGAGCGCTTCGGCTCTGGCGGCGGAAGCGGCTTCGTCTTCCGGCTTCGCGGGTTTGCGAGGTTGTCCGTGCATTTTGGCTTCAACTCGAAGGATCGGTTGGCTTTTGACTTAGATTTGCGGGGCTGTGAGATCAGATCCTCTGGGAATTGAGATTTTTCGTATAGTACCGTTTACATAGACGACGGCTGAAATGTTATGTTGCGAAAGTGTTGTGATTAATTTAATTTGATGTGTCGCATAGTATTACCGTTTAGGTTTTTTTTTTTTTTAATTTTTTTAAGTGAGAAGTTTTAAGTTTGATTCTCGTCACTTGTAAATTTAAAACATATTATTGCTAGCCCAATGTGAGAGTTATCGTCATGTTCTCCATGTTTAGTGTCTAATAAAAAATATTCTACATCGTGAAGGATTTCAAACTTATCTTTATTTAAAGGGTAAAAGACAATTTACTATTTTCATATTTGTGGTTTTTAACATTTAGTACATTAATTTTTTTTCATCCCAGAGTCATACATAAAGTGTAAATTTTGGAACATTCTCATACATCCTTTAGTCAAACTATTAGTTCTCTAGTTAAGTGATGACGTGGCACCCATGTGGACAATGACTGGGCACCACATGTCATTAAAAATATTAAAATAATTATTTAAATAAAAAACAAAAAAAAACCCCACCTTTTTCCCCTGTGCACCCCCAACCCAGAAGAAAAAAAAAAAATTGAATCTGCAACCCAGAAGAAGGAGGAGGAAGAAGAAAAAGAAAAAAGAAAAAAGGGAGCGCCTGTAGCCCAGAAGATGAAGAAGAAGAAGAGCCCAGAAGAAGAAGAAGAAAAAGAAGAAAAAGAAAAAAAAAAGGCACCGCCTGTAACCCAGAAGAAGAAGAAGAAAGGAGGAGGAGGAGGAGGAGGAGAAAAAAAAAAACCAAACCAAGAAGACGAAGATTGATGTACTAAATGTTAAAAACCATGTTAAAAACCATCACTTAACGGGAGAACTAACAATTTGACTAACGGATGTATGAGACTGTCCCAAAATTTATACTTTCGGTATGACTCTGGGATGAAAAAAACATTGATGTACTAAATGTTAAAAATCATCAAACATGAGGGTAGTAAACAGAGATATACCCTTATTTAAAATTTACACAATCACATAATTTACACAAACACATTATCAGCATATGCTTCACATTGTGCTAAAGAAAATTTATTCGTCTTGAATTAGGGGAGTATTACCGTTTCAATTATTTTTAATTGATTAAATTTTGATTTTATTGAATTCATATACTTTTATTGATTCAATTTATTTTCTTTTCTTATGTTGAACGTGATACAAGCTTGAAGATGAGAGCCGAAATTGAAGAAAGAATTTTTACAAACCCGTTCACAATATTCATCACACAATCCAAGTTGTTCTAAAACAATGGTGTTTATCTCAATATTTTTTTCAGTCTTGATTCCATGAACCATCACCATAATGCATGACCCAACTTTAAAATTTAGGAATTTTAGATTCTACATAAATTGTTTATGCATTACGTTCATAATATTGCTATTATGTGAATTGAATATGTGTGAATAAGCAAGGAAAAAGAAAGAAGAAAATCCTAGAACTCGACTAGGGCCTGAAAACATGGATATAAATGTTTTAGATTTAGGCCTAATCTATGAGAGCCCAATGCTTGAGAACTGAGCTCACGCTGGTCCTGTGTCTAAACCATGGCTTATAGCACGCGGATGCGCCAAGCCTAGTTGAGCCACATAGCTCTTGGCCCCAACACAGAATAACATCTTTTTCCTCTAGCCCTCTGCAACTTGATGGAATCGAGGACTGCACCAGCGGCTGCACCCATCACCAAATCTCAGTGATTATAGGACTGTGGTGATGCCAAAAGTTATCCACCACCATCGATCTCAATGATGAAGATCTATTTTCCAGGTTAAAACACTTCGCCAAATTTTTTTAGACACCCATCGCAATTCCTAGAGCTTCCCCAGCTGCGTTCCTCGAGACTTTGACATTGAGAATATATCTCAGTTGTGAAACTAAGGGTTCCAAAATGAATGTTGTTCTGGTGTTTGTGCCATCACCAGCAATGACCATCATTGAGGTTTCCAATCAAACCTCTCGAATCTTAGAAGACTCACAGCCCCAGTTTGGGCTTAGAACCTCTCGGCCCGTTTGGGTTTTAAACTTGCTACATCAACAGCCAGCATAGCAGGCTTTCAGCCTACTTTTTTTTTTCTTTTTTTTTTTCAATTGGACCTGCAGTCCAATTCGTGTGAAAAATAAAATGTGTGTTTTTTTTGGGCCTATTTACTTAGCCCATATGAAACCCTAAACCCTATAAATCGGGATTTGGGTTTTCACTTTTTCTTTCTTAGCCTATATTTGGGCCTAGGTTTTATTAACCCAATTTTTTCTCGCTGCAGCCAAGCCAATTAATAATAAATTTTGGACCCAAAGCTCCATATTTTTTTAGGGCCGTTTTCCTAAACTTTCACACAAAGGGTCACGAAGCTACCCATTATTAATATATTTGTTTTCTTTTTGCTTTATATATTTTTTGTATATATTGGTTTGTTTGCAGGTATTATGAACTTGAAGTTCATACTTCCTAAGTTTCAAAAAAGTGCCATAGAAACCTAAAGTTTCTTAACGTGCAACACTCATGTTGGGACCCAAAGTTATCCATGCTTAAATCTGTTTAAACCAATCAATGTCTTATAACTTGAATGTTCTAACTTTGATGTTTATGAAAATTTTATTTCCTAAAAGACCAATCACATTCTTATTTCGTCCATTCAGTGTATTATTGAACCCTAACAAGTTCGATTTCACTAATTTGGAAGTTTTGAATAAGAAACTACTTTATGTGGATACAAGACGTGACACCCCACTTGACTACGACTAGTTGCGAAATCATTGTAGCCAGTTATGGTGTGGAAGAGCTGAATAAGTCTCTGCCATGATCTTTATTCGAAAACTTATGCCTGAGCATATCAAATGGAAGTACTTCACTGCTGAGGACTTCATGGCTCTTTGACTCACTATGGACCGTTTCATATCATACAAAGATGAATTCTTACTCGTAGCAAAACATGATTGAAACCTTTACGTCCATGAATAGCTACCTAACAATTCAGCTACGAGGTACCAAATGGTATAGACCTAATTTTGGATGGAGTCTACTGAATGGTGGTGTCCTACTTCAACAGGGAGGCACCGACTTGCATGCTTTGCTTCGACAGAGGTACACCGAACAGTATTACTCTACTTCGGCAAAAGCTACCGAACAGACCCCTCCAGTTTCGGCCGGAGCCTATCGAACCCAAGTCTAGGTATGTCTCTCTCTCATACAATCTAATTTTGAGTTTCTTTTACAACATATGGTAGAATCTGGGCTTATCATGCCCGAAGCATGATCGTTGTCATCTAAGACCTAAAAACTTCAAGAATACATGATAGTATTCCCGAACCTCAACCCTGTAGAATCTAACTCCGTTTTGATGGAATAAATCATTAGTTATGCACTTGTATGTGCCTCCACCATTGTTGTTGAGGAGTACCATTCCAGTAGTCAATATGTGAGACTAATTTTGCTCCACCTAACAAATTTAGCAAGCAAAATTTGACATGGAAAGCCGTACTGGTCGAACCCCCTTGTATATTTGGCTTACTTTGTGAATAATTTATTTTGTTCTTGGATTTAAGATTGGTGTTTGGATGTCATGATTATTCTCGAATAAGAGTTAATTAACAAAAATTACCATATGTGACGAATACAATTAACTCATGCTTAGGTATCTTTTGTGGGGAAGTTAGCAGTCTGGTTCTATGCTAACTTCATACCTAATCATCCCCTGACAACCTTTCAGGATTATCCAACCTGATTGTGAGGCATGACACTGCCCTATATTGTCCAATGGTACTAATTTTTCCATAAAGGGAAGCTTTATACTCACTTGTTCCGAAAGAACGCATTTTAAGCTTTAAGGATATTCGAGAGCATTATTACCATATTGAAACCAATGTAGAAAATGGAGTAAAATTCCTTGGCATATCACCATATTTCATTTCCTACGAATATAGTAAGAAGCATATTCTATAGAAGATGGAACGCTTATTGAGTGGATTACACCCAGTCAGGCCCACTATATGGCCGGCCAGAAGCCTGAGATTTCAAATGAATTTTCGCTATGGATGTACGTTTGAGATATCTAGGATGATTCGTGATGCGCCGTTTTGGGCATCCTTTTATCATAAGTAAAGATATCATACCTGAAAACGTATCATGCTTTAGCGCTCTCCATCTTTTCTACAAAAGATTCAAGGGGATATTTGTGGACTGATTTAACCATCCTGCTGACCATTTAGATACTTTATGGTATTGGTTGATGTTTCTACACATTGGTCACACGTGTTGCTGTTGTCCACAAGCTGTATTCTCCACACTGGTGGCTGAGATTAACAAGCTCAGGGCTCATCACCTTGATTATCTGATCAAACTTATTTGATTAAATAATTTGGAGAATTTACATCGAAAACTTTCGATGGATATTGCATGTCGGTTGGGTTTTGAAGTTGAACATCTAGTACTCTATGTTCATACTCAGAACGACCCAACAAAAGCATTCATTAAACATTTTTAAATGATTGCGTAATCGATTTGTCATATGTACCAAGTTTTCGATCTCTACTTGGGGCCATGCAATATTGCAAGAAACCATGATGGTCAACCTAAGGCCCATCACGACCTAACCTTATAAAGCGTGTGTTAGTTGGTTACCAGATACGAACCCGACATCGTATTTATGCGTCTTTAGTTGTGCGGTCTATGTGCCATTTGTGTCGCCCTTACATACAAATAAAATGGGTCATCAGAGAAGGATGGAAATCTATGTCAATTATGGTTCTCCTTATAATATTCGTCACTTAGAACCTTTGACACGCGATCTCTTTACCGCTCATTTTTTGAATTGTCACTTTTATAAGTCAGCCTTCTCGTTGTTACGGGGAGATAAAAACGTCAACGTTCCTAAAGAACGATGCGAATTGGTGGCATGAACGAATTCGCCCCTCGATTGCTATCTCAATCTTTCCATCTCATGAGATTAAATCCGGATTACTCCCAAGATCTGAAGTTCTTGGTTTAGTATACTGGTTTAGATGAGATCTAGATTTGGAATCAGATTATCATAGATGATGTTTCATTTATATGGTAACTACTGACATAATTGAAAAGAGACGATAACAACCACATTCCGTTGATTAGTGTCAACGTCGAACTGATTAGTCAAGTAGAAGAATCAATTGATGACGAATGAGATGAATGAAATAGAACGATATGACGCCCTGTGGCATAAGGATTCTCTCATACGTCATGTGATTGATTGCAGCATTAAAAATGTGGTTGTAGTATCTCTAGGATCTTGATACGAAACCTACACAGAGTTTCCAAAAGACTTACATGTACTGATTCAAATAGTTCTAGACTACAAGAACACCATCTTGGTTTTAAGAGGCCTTCACTTTGCGAATATGGTATACCCATCTAAATGAATATTTGATAAGATAGAAATATATACCCTTGCGCGTACAAAATCTGAAATTGCTAGAGTTAAGAATACTGACTTGCACCTAAAGTTGGACTTTAAGATGAATAATCTTGGGAAAACTCGACATTACCTCGACCTGAAGTTTCGAGCTAGTTCTGATGGTTTTCTGGTCCACCACTCAAACTAGACCCAGAAGGTGTTACGTCCGAGTATACCCTGATCATCTGTACGCTAGATGCAAATAAGTTCTTTATGGAGGGTATGGAGCATCAGGTTCCATATTGGAACATGAGGCAACAATATCTAAGTACAATTGGCATTTGTTGTACTTAGCTCAATGCACTAGATCAAACATCTTATGTGCTGATAATCTTTTGGCATAAAGCAGCACTGCGCCTACACGCTACCACCAAATTGGTGTTAAAGATGTTTTTCCATGACTACGAATTTGGGCTTATCTATCCCTATGCATCTCAGAATAAATCACACCCCCTTGATCTTCAAAATGATGCCTACTTTGTAGGATTCACTAAATCAGACCATCTGTCTAACTGCACAAGGTACGTTCCCGAATGGTTATGCCGTTACCATTAAGGAACACCGCAATATCTTGGAGGTTAACCAGATAGACCTTTAGTTGCGAAACCTTTGAATGGTTTCCAAGACTCATTGTATCTCATCATGTGAAATATATGGTCGAGAACTCTTGTTGACCATATAACTCCCTGCAATTTTCATCAATCGTTAAGTCCCAATAACGATCGATGAAGACAACGCCGTATGTATCGACCAGATCATGATACATCAAACAAGTCAATGCTAAGCATATTGTGTCTACATCAGCATGAGCATCAGAAGATTGAAGTCAAACAGTCTGATCCCAGACAACCTTGCCGACCTTTACACGACGTCACTGCCAAAGTCTACCTTCTAGAAGCTTGTTCAAGGAATTGATATGCGTAACTTTCTCACTTACAATGCTTGTAGTTTCATTTAAAAGTTTTGTCAAACTCAAGAAGAGTATCCAAAAGTATACTCATTTGACCTTAATGTACTCTTTTTTCCTACTATTAAGAGCATTTTTCCCATTGAGTTTTTGCTACTTGACTAGGTTTTGACAATGCACCCATCCTAGGTTAGTCATACCTTTGAGTGCGTTCTACTTACGTCCTGAAGACGTATAGTTTTGATTTAATGCAACTTCTTGCTTTCTCCTTTGACTATGGGTTTTTATCCCATCTTAGTTTTTGTCATATCGAGGTTTTATGAGTTTTACCACCCATGCATTCTTCCATTTGTTTTTAGACTCGCATTCGCTACTTGTGCCGACTAGACGAGACGAATTCATCAATTGCTTTTACATTTGCCTGAAGATCTGATGCCCCATTTACTTGAGTATTTGCACACTCAAGGGGGAGTGTTGTGACATATGTTCTAATACATATTGTAATTGTGTAAATTCTAAGTAGAGATAGATTAGGAATCCTTTAGAATCTAGAAGATCCTTCCTAATAGACTTTGTATTACTTGGAGAGCAAGTTTCTCTCCTCCTTATTACTATAAATAAAAGCACAAGGACTAGAAAATTTACACACGATTCCTTAAGTCCATTCTCCACTCTCTTTTTCTCTATGCCACACCCCTCAGTTAAATATAGGTCACAACATTTTGGACTTTGATATTGAATTTTCTATTTGTCCTTCATTTAAACCAAATTGTAAAAAAAAAACAAAACAAAAAAAAAATCCTTTCTTCCCCAGATCTTCTCCATCGCACTGCACTGCCCCCAGACACCCTCACTCCCTTCTCCTTACCAGTTCAAGCAAATCTTCCCCCTCTATACATATGAATCCCAAATTACCCAACTTAATTACTATTAGAATACAAAAAAGGGAGAAAGTGATCGTAAAATTCGTACTGGGCTCTGCTGAAACCATTTGCTTCGTGGTTGACAAAGATGAACCGTCCGCAAAATGGTTTTCTATCAAATTGAAAATCCTTGTCAAGAACTGTTGCTCGAACTTAGGGTCTAGTGCGTTAAAACTATTTGCAGGATGGAGAACTTCATAGATGCTGCAAATCCAAGAGAGCTTCGAAGTGAACCGAGAGAAACCAACGTCAACCTACCACCATCAGATTAGGGCCGGTTAACTGCCGAGGTCCATGACCGTGACCCGGAAGGTCTGGCTCAGGCACCTTCGAGTCTTTGACACAACCGAAGAGGAAGAGGAAGAGGAAGAGGGTGTGGGTACAGGGAGGGAGGGAGGGAGTCAAACTAATAATACGCTCCTTTTGGGGTGTATAATTAAGCGGGCGTAAAGCGTACGTAATTGGTGGAGCCGGATTATTACTCCGGGCACTATTTAATATATCAAGTACCGAACACCTGTCTTTGTATTAATAGTCTTATCCGGTACTGTATACGACGTATCAAACAAGGCCTAAGTTATAATTTTTTAAATCTCATCCTGAAAACTCGTTTACGTATATTTGAGGGACCAACAAAGAACAACTAGGTGTTATTTCACTAATTGAGGTCGACAGTATGAATTCTAAAACGCCACTACACTCGATCTTACACCAAGTCATAATGCCACTGCCCTCAGTCTTACATCAAGTCTTCTGCCAGCCCCAAGTACTCAATATCTTTTCTTACAATCTCTTTTCCAAGTCTTCATAGATCTTCCTTTACCCTTTTTATTCCGAGTCTCTGCCTTATAATCGCATCTTCTAACCGAAACATTCGTAAGTCTTCAATTCATGTGTTCAAACAACCCTAACCGATTTTCAATTATCAGATTGTGTCATGACCATGACCCCAATAGAAAGAAGAGATTAATAATTAGTCACGTCCATATATCACCATTCCAATCGTGTCTAACACAGCGGCAGTAAATTAAATAGTTCATAATCTAAACGAAGCCTACTAAAGCCTCAAATTCTTACTTTCTAACTTATAAAAATTAAAAATTAAAAAAAAAATAAAAACTTGCTGCAAACAACTGCACTGCATTTCTCTCAGATAGTAATAATTCCTCTCCTACCATATATATTTCTTTTCTTTGATTAGAAGGGAATGCTCTTAGCACATATGTTGCACCTGCTTGGCTTCATTTTCTGATTGGTTCACACCAGCCGTGACAGTTGCAGTCTCGAAATAGGGCACCCCGGAGTTGCTTACATGTGAAACCGCCCACCCTGCTCCTGCTCCAGGCACCATATTCGCTTCTGATGCCCAGGGCGTCGTATTTCCAAATGGAACTGCTCCAGCATCATGATATGGCAATAGAACTGCTCCAGCATCATGATATGGCAATAGAACAGCTCCCACATCATGATATGATGGCGGAGCTTCTACCGCATCATGAGTTTGGCTGTCACCTTGCTTGGATTCATCTTCTGATTGGTTCATACCAACCATGACAGTTGAAGCCTCGAAATAAGGCACCCCGGAGTTGCTGGCATGTGAAACCGCCTGCCCTGCTCCTGCTCCCGGCGCCATATTCGTTTCCGTGGCCCAGGGCATCGTATTTCCATATGACAAATGAACTTCTTCAGAATCATGATATGGCAAAAAAACTGCTCCCGCATCATGATATGACAGTGGAACTGCTACCAGATCATGACTTTGACTGTCACCGTGATTGAAATACGAATCTGTTGACTGCCCATTTGTAGCACTAACATCATTATCGCAGGGAATCAAACCAGGTTCCCATTCAGAGTGAGAATGAGACATCCATTCCGGAGTGTTTGGTGCTGCTTCTGCAGCCATTGGTTGACCATGTGCATTGGCTCCACATCCTGATATTTCGCTACCACCAATGTTTACTTCAGAGTTGCCTTCATTTTGTACTTGAGTCTGGCCAGCCTTGTCTCCTGTGGGTTTCTTCTTAAACTTCCTCTTCTGAGGTCGAGGTTTCTTTGATTTAGGAACATCAGCAGTCTCTTCGGAATTAGTAATTGGTGCTGCCTGCCTTTTTTTACATGGAACCACAGTTAACTGAGTGTTCCCAACTGATTCCTTAGATGACTCAGAATTGCTTGACCGAATAGCTAAAAGAGCAGTTCTAGCTACCTTTATCTCAGCTTCTTTTTTCGTTTTTGCCACAGCTCCAACATAACGAATTCCCCCAATCTCTACAGTACATGAAAATAGTGGTGTTTTATCAGTGCTTTCTTCCTTTTGGCACTCATATAGAGGAATAGCGTAATTCATCTTTTGTGCATACTCTTGAAGCAGATTTTTGCACAAGCCAGTTTCATGCTAGAACAAACAGCAAAATCAAGGTCAGCCGTGATTAAAATGGTATGCATATTTGCACTGCCAATGCATTTTTCTGAAGATAAAAATAAAACAATTCAAATATTAAAAAGGCATTGGACATTATTAATCAATCAGAGGATTCATACGGATCAAAATAGAAACATACATATGGACGTCAGTAATTACATTACACGTGTTCAGGGTACAAGAAATCAGGTTCAGCTGACAATTTGTTGTTTAGGAAGAAAACTTTTGAGCTCATGAGAACAAAAAGAAGGATACTACACACTGCTTTAGGTAGCAAACTGTTATGTCTTATCCTCTATCAATAACTTTAGTGCCCGTTTAGACTTTCATTCTTAATTATTTGTTTTTCTTGTGGTTCCACTTTTGTTGTTCTTAATCAAATTCTTTGTTAAAAAAAAAAACAAAAGGTTAGTCAAGCATAAACCACAACCGCATATCTAATAAAATCAAGAATGGCAAATATTATCTATGCCATTAGTTGAAAGGTAGTTTGACATAAAGCAGAATACAACCAAGGCCCCATAACGTTCAATTGTAAGCTTCTTTCAAACACAACTAAAGGTCAGCAACTAGACCACTAATGCAGTAAAAACACATACAATCTGACTCTTCTAGGTCATATAGCCTCTTTTTGTAAATGGTTGTTTTAACACACAAGCGAAGGGCGGGAAACAAAATAACATTTGCCTCACATGAATCTTCGGCCAGGAGCCATTTATTCCTTCCTGTTATATGAACATTCAAAGCAGTTTCATAATGAAAGTAACCACTCCATGAGGTTTACATATTAGTAGCGTATTATGTGCGTTCATTTGCTTAAATTCCAAAACTTGTCAAACTAAAGCTCGTTTTATCCCACGAATAATTTACTCAACTAGATATGTACATACTGACATCTGTATAACCGTGTGGAGGAGGGGAGAGAGAAAAGAGAACAAAACGGTGGGATTTGAAGGGCAATAAAAAGATCAGACGACTCAGAACTAATAACATATTTAGCTTGTACTTATAATTCAGTTAAGGATAAACAACTTACAATAGGTTGAGAGATTGATCGATCAACATCAGCAGATTTAGCTAACTCCACAAGAGCCACTTCAGCAGCTGACTGCTCTGCTATCTTACGATTGGAAAATCCAGGCAAAGAATCGTATCTGATTTCATTTACTATTACTGTAGACTTGAAAGAAGGCGCATGGGAAGGACCCTCTTTTGTAGTCTCATATACTGGTGTAGGCATTCCCACTTTTTGTGCATATTCTTGTAACTGGCTCTTGAATACATAGCAATTTGAAACACCTTGTAGCAGACAGGAAGTATACGAACGAAGATACAAAAATCAATGCTTATTAAATACAAGAAAACAAAAGGTAATCTGTAAACACCGATTCTGTCCCTTATCATAAATCCATCAGAAATATACATGTATGCAACATGAAACTACATGAGTCTTCTTTCAAGGGGAAAGACACTTGATTTCCTGGCCAGTGGATGTACAATTACTTTTCCGACCAGGCCCCACAAATATAAGTAGAATTTGCATGGAGAACCTGTTTTGTGGGACATAATTCTGTTTAGAAGAATGATATTTCGTCGACTTTTCCTGTATTATTACTTGCAAGGATAAGTTTTACCACACAATGTACACTCATTGATTAATAGATCAAGAACTCTCAACATTCCTTTTGTTAACTAAGTAACCCTGAGTACACATAAAACTAAAAGGCCAGAACAGAAGACACCTATTACTTCCATTTGGAGTAACCAATGTTAACCATTGACACATTACGAAACCAGTTTGGCACTTGCAATTAAAATGGCAAGCACTTCAGGGTTCAGTTCCACCACATTCACCAGTAAAGTCTCCAAAAAAAGATAATAACAGCTTTAAATCAAATAAGATTTAAACTTATGGATTCAGCTACTTTTCATAAATATATCAAATTATGATCTTAACATCTCTCGCACAATTTCCACATGCTGTAGATGCGATAAAACCCGCAAATTTAAGGATAAAATTATCCGGGCATAACCCTTTTTGACAAGGTCATCCAATGTTCAAAAGGCATAGAAATAACAAATAAAATAAAAATCAAGTCATTGTATGTAACTACTAAATAGTTTCTTATCAAAGCAAAAAAAGAGAAAAGAACAATATAATATTTCCCAAGGAAATATATTAGACTTAACAGTAAAAAATGGGGTAAAGTTTTGGATACCTTGAAAGCCTTCGTTTGTGGACATAGCTCTAACAGCGGCTTGTTGACAGCAGAATCAAAACCCAACACTTTGTTCCTGATAGAAATTAAAACCCTAAATTCTGAAATTCAACCCCCATTTCAAAATTTAAACCCAAATTCACATTCACAAATTCTTAAACCCTGAAATTCATCCCTAATTAAAACCCTAAATTCTAAAATTCTTCCCCAATTCGAAATCAAAATCCTCAATTTCACAATTTCAAATTCGTAGTTAGACTTACTTTGAAGGAGATAAACAAACGGGACGAAGCGGTGGCAGTGGCTGGGTTCGGGATCGCGAAGAGGAGAGATAGGTCTGGGTTTAACAAAAAATTATAAACTAAAAATGTAGAAGCTAGAAATTATAAATTAAATTTAAAAGAAAAAAGTTTCCAATTTTCATCCAAACCCATAAATAAAAACGAAAATTGGGTTCCATAAAGGGAGAGAAGAGCAGCAGCTCATGAGACATTTGTTCAAAAATTTCAAAAAATTAAATATGAAAACGTGATATGAGTCTCGAATTAAACCCTAGCAGTAGCAGAGCAAGAACAGCGAGAGTGAGGAAGAGGGGGGGAGAGAGAGAGAGAGAGAGATAGTACCTGAATTTTGTTTTCTTTTTTTGCCGGAATAACTTTTGTTTGATGGGTAACGTGAAAAAGATGAGTTGCAGAAGAGCTGACCAACTGTGTTTGCAGCTTGGGAGTTGTTGGGAGCAGTGGCCTTCGGTTCTTCACAACTTTTGGTCCGAATGGGTATCGCGCATAACAGCATTCCATTCGTTGGGAATTTTTATAACGCTACGAGAAATACCATTAAGCTGCAAGGTTCGGCAAAAGCGTTCACGATGAGTCCTATTTTAAAAAAAATCTA
Organism: Crataegus laevigata; assembly: GCA_963580275.1. NCBI lineage: Eukaryota > Viridiplantae > Streptophyta > Magnoliopsida > Rosales > Rosaceae > Crataegus > Crataegus laevigata. The sequence goes on from OY756938.1 coordinate 6,522,294, forward strand.
TTTTAACATTTTTTCTGTTATTTATTTTGAAAAGTAATTGTCTTTATGCAACTTTACCTTGATCAAGGACAAGAGCAATTAATATTTACAAGCAGAAGGGTAAATGCTTTACCAAATTTCTGTACAACTCCTTTTATGTGTATTGATTTATGCTTATTATTTATTTGTTTTTTTATTCATTGTTGATTTTATTCTTCACGTGTCATTATTGCTTTAGATTTTTTATCAAATTTTCAACCACTCTTGCCATATCGTGCCATTGTCTATTGGTAATATTCGTTCATAATTTTTTGTAAGATTCTTGACCATTCACATAGTGTCACATATCCTTATCCGATCATTTGGTTTCCTATTAGCGGGTCATGAGTAACAGGCATCTAGACCTTACATAATGCAACTTCTCCGATCAAACATAAAAATATATATACGATGCAAACATTAAAAGGAAAATTCGTAATTGAAAATTTTTAGCATTGGGAAAAATTTTACAGTGTTGCTTAGTGACACAGTCCAACCTAGAATGTCCACTTGGACTCAAAATCGAGTTATGTTGGCCGACACCAAGAGAGTGACGAAGCCATAAAGTGTAGTGATGTGAAAAATGTGAATAAATTTAAGCCTAAAATGCCTAAATGCAAGAGTGCGCATGTGAGTGGGAATGAACTCATTTCACAAGTTATGTCAGAGCATAAGTAAGATATAGTAAAGGTAGGATAAGAATTATATCATCTAAAGCAATCACCAATACCAAGATTGGCCAAGAATCCTCGTCGACACAGAAGTTCTACTACTAAAACTTGGAGGGGCGAAAAACATGGGTGCGTGAGCATAAAAATAAAGCTATGTAAAAAAAATATTTTCGAAAACATAATAACCCATCGCCGTAAGACAAGTATAGTTTCCAAAATATACATACTACGTATAGTATGAAAATATTTACCGTAGTTTGCAATATCGCAAGAATTCAATTCGTCATAATATTTTAGAAATAAATATGTAACGTCTAGTAATCACATAATTATGCATAAACAAACATATCATATCGAGTGCTCATCGACATATGCTGGCACACAAGTTCATGCAGAGGTATTCTAACACGACGGGATTGGGTATAATAATGATTTACGCTCTAATACTACAATCACGTGAAGGCTAGTGTTATGCGCATCACATACGAGTCCTAATTGCCTATAGCAATCTAGGACAGAATTGGCACCTACAATGGATCCAAAGTGTGCGTACAGTGCGATGTGAACATACACGTGAAGTATGGCCCTAGCCCCGGCGAGTACAAACACCAGTGTAGCACACGATGAGCATATAACGTAATTATAATAAGGTAATGGTAAATTGATAATTCAATAATTCTAATTAACATAATACTATTCATAATCGTAAGGCATCCCTTTAGTAAGCTTACCCGTGCATTTCGAAGGATTATTTTATAATTTCTCAATAATACGACATTCTTTATAAACGTTAATTTAATTATGGCAATCACATAGAAAATTCATTAATAAATATATATGTGGAAACTAAAAAATATATATTATATAAAAGAAAATACCCACTCACAGATACTTGCGAGATCACAACGGTTCGAGCTGGGAAAGCCGAATTCTCTGATAGTAATCACACCTAAACATAATATTGGGACCCATTAGTAGGACTCAACAAAAATAATTAAATTTGGGAAAACGGAGTGTGGATTTGGAACCAGAGCGTCGAAATACGCTAAGAAGGGTCCCGAGTAATTTTCGTAGAAAGTCAACGATCAACCCCAAAAAGTCGACTAAGCCGCCCTCGTGGTCATTATGTTGAAACTTTGGAATTTCACAAAATAGATGTCAAAAACAGACTTGGGACGTCGAAATTAGCCTTCGAGGGTTTCTGAGAAAATTTAGTAAAAGTCAACACAAAGAATATTTCAAGAATATTTTACAAAATATCCAAAGAATATTTCAGAGAATATTCCGAGAGTATTCCAAATTCATTTTCGAAAATGGACTGGATCAGGTCAACGGCCCAAAAGTTTGGGCCTTTTTGTCATCAAGCCAGGTCAGATCCGATTAGGCTTGTAGGTTGCACCCATCAGACCCAAATGAAGAAAAAGACCGGTTTCTAGAAAATATTGGTCGAAAAGTTCAAATTGCCATAACGATTTCAAAACTCAACCAAAATCAAAGATTTAAAAGTCAAACTGAAGCTAGGAAACTGCCACCAAAGACCTTAGAAAAGCTAGAAACACAAACCAAAACATGATCCAAGAAGTTTTGGATGGTTTTTGGATCTTACCATTGCCGAAAACTTGAGATCTTGCGAGAGAAAAGTATATGAATAGTGACGGTGTCACTGCTAGGGAGAGAAGGAAAGCGAAAGGCCTCGACCTGGTCTGAGTTTGTGATGGTGAGGTTTAGTGGTTGGTGTGCTTGTTGGGGTAAACTCACCAATGGTTGCAGAGGGAAGATGAGAGAGATGAGAGACGAGAAAGAGACTGAGAGAAGAAGGAAGAGAAAAGACCAGGAAAGTGAGGGAAGAGGGACACGCGGTAAGAAGAGAGTGGAGAGTTTGTGATGTGTTGGTCCCACAGGCCAAAAATAAATTATTGAAATATTTAAAATATCCCCCAACTAGTATTAATATAATAATATCATAATATAATAATTATGAAAAGAATTATAAGATGATGTAACGTCTGATTTTTATAGTAAGAATATGAGAATCTCCTTCATAAATTATTAGAAACCAACTTGTCAAATTCACATTTTACTTGATCTTCAATTTCTACTGAAGAAAATCCTTATACTACATACTATAGGAATTTGAGGAATTTTATATTAAATGGTACAAAATTCATGATGAAAGCACTCTACTGGGCCGACACTGACACTGAGAGATGAAAGTTAAGGTAGCAAATGGGATTAGATACCTTAGTAGTCCTAACCGTAAACGATGGATACTAGGCGCTGTGCGTATCGACCTGTGCAGTGTTGTAGCTAACATGTTAAGTATCCCGCCTAGGGAGTATGTTTGCATAGTAATTTTTACAAAAGTATTTTTCAGATTCGTAGTTCCGTGAAGTTTTCGTCGTAAATTCAAATTCGATTCCGTTTGCGCCTACGCGTTCGTACTTTCGAGTACTTCGAGAATACGGTAAAATAATAGCTTATACACGTCATGAAAAAGCGGTCATCAAAAGTCAACAATCTCGCCACTAAGGGCATTTTCGTCAATGCACTCTTTTAAAATTAATAAACTTGTAAAATTAGGGATGGGTTGCTACGCATAGTATCTACTTAACAGGGATATTGACATATTTTTCACAAGGGAAAAAAATGATTTACGATGGATGAACTAGGATCACGATCACTTCTATCAATTTTCATTGTCAGACACCAAAGTGAAAAGTTATGCCAGTCTCATAACCATTTTGGCTAAAAAAGAAGGGTTAGTTTGAACAAAATATCCTTATAGCGATGGTCATGTGGTCACTCACGTTACAATTTAATGATGATATTGACATATTTTCACGAAAAGACAAAAATGGTTGACGTAGACAAATTCAAGGACCACTTCTATCAATTTTCAACATTAGGATAAAAGTGAAGAGTTATGTCAGTCTCAGGAACCATTCTACCTAAAAATGAGGGGACAAAATACTCTTAAAAAGGTGGTCACATGGTCGCTCACATGATAATTTAACAATGTTGTTGATAGATTTTTCACAGAATGACCAAAATGATTTCCGATGGACAAACTTAAGGACCACTATTATTGAATTCTCAGGTGCCAACGTAAAAAATTATGTCAATCTCAAGGACTATTTTGCAAAAAAAAAAAAAGAGGAAGTGTTGGTTTGACAAAATAATGTTAAAAAGGCAATCACATAGACGCTCACGTGACAATTTAACGATGTTGTTGATAGATTTTTCACAAAATGACTAAATAATTTACGGTGGACAAACTCGTATACCACTTCTATCAACTTTCAATCGCATGGACTAAAATGAAGAATTTTGCCTATCTGTGATACTATTTTAGCTAAAAGCCTATTTTAAAATCCTAAAAATGATCAATCTAAAACCTCGAGTCTTCCAAAACCTTAACGTTCAAAGTCAAACTAAGGCCTACAAACCTTCTAAAATCCTAAAAGTAATAATCTTATTAATAGGTTCACCTTGCAATAAAGTTTCTAAAATAGTTTGGGTTTTGTTTAGGGTGCAAGTTGGAATGGAATTTTAGTTTAAGCATTAAAATTACAGATTTGTACTTAGAAATTTTTTAACTTGATTTTTTTTGAAAAAAGACGGAATGAAAATTGGAATGCATTTTGACTATCCAAGAATTCCCACTTTCGATCTAAAATTCCCGTAAGTTTTCCGAACTTATTTTAATAGAAAAAATTATCAAATATTTCGATTCTTATAGTTATTTTGTAGAATTACGTATTTTGTAATCAACTTTTAAATTTTACTATTAGTTTTGTATACATTTTATTCATTGTGTTTATATTAATCAAACTCTTACATATATTTCTTTGACAAATTTATATATTAAAAAAAATAAACATACTGGTATATATACCATAAAAGTAATTAAAATAAGGGAGGTTTAATAAAACACCCCCGGTACTGTTTACTTTTAACGAAAAGTCCTTTTTTACCTTTAACTGTCACTATTCATTATACCTTCAAAAATGACTTTTCATTAAAACTGTCACTATTCAGGCCCTTTTCGTTAGTTTTCTTTTAAAATAATACATAAATATACACCAAATAGTAAGAAGAAAAAAAAACAATAAATTACATGCATGAAATTTTGTTAGAGCGAAAAAATTTGGTTCCTCCAATCTTCGAACAAGTAAACCTTGTAATCATGTTGAGAAGCCCACAACACCATCTTTGCTCGCCATCATTGAGGGAGGAGGGGACCTGCAAGAAAACACTTTGATGCTCAAGTCAGTATTTGTTCAGAGTGCTTATAAAATATAGAATGATCTTATACCTCTCTTTTCTCCATTTTTTTCTCCCTGTTCTGATGGGATTCTAGGCCTTTTATAGGCATAAAAAACTTGGACTCCAAGTCTCATTATCTCACTCCGTGTTCTTTAGTAGTGGGTGATTAATGTTCCTTTATTTTAGCCCCACTCCATTGTTTTTAGGATGCATGGGAAATCGCTAGTTTATAGGATGCATTGACCCTTAATTTTTGCACCCACATATGCCCTATTTTTTCTCTGCAAACACACATCATTTTAGTTTGTAGAGGAAAAATATTTCTTTTGCAAAAGTTCATGTGACTTGAAATTTCATCATGAGTTTAGCATTCGGCTACAGTCATAGTTTAGCCTTTGGGTATGATCACACAGTCGCATGTTATACTTCGGCCATGATCACTTGGTCATTATTTAGCCTTCGGTTATGACCACACTATCGTAATTTAACCTTCGGCTACGATCATAGGTCTTTATTTAACCTTCGACTACGATCACAGGGTCAATGTTTAGAGTTTGGCTACGATCATACGGTCATAACGTAGCTTTCGACTACGATTATACAGTCAGAGTTTAGCCTTCGGTTATGTGCATATGATATTCGACCATGGGTTTTGAGTTTTCAACCCTCGGTCTTGGGCTTCTGCCATAATTAGATGTAGGGTCTTCAACGAGGGTCTTTAACCATTTTTTGATCTTTGCGTTTTGGTTTTAATTCGATCTCTCTCTGGCCACCATCGTATGATTCACTAGCATCTAAAATCATACATTTCATAATTAATTTAAGTTATTTTGTAATAGGATTGGTAGAGGATACACCCTTGTTTGTTTACTTCATATTTCACAACGAAAGCGGGACTCGTCATTTTAGTTTGATCTCATGTATTTAATTACTAAGTTCATCACTTAGTTTGACCATACTCAATTGTCGCAATGCAGCTCGCACTCGTGGGAAGCCATGCTGCTTCCTTACCTTTACCACCACCTCAACTTTACTGGAACTCCGACCTCCCAAACACACCAATGCCGAAATCTCTCAGCCAACTCGTCAAGCCGGGTAATTAGTAAATCTGCAGACTCATAATTTAGTTCGTAGATGTTGTAGTGAGCTTTTATGAATTTATGAAATTGGTTTTCTCGAAAAATGAAGAACACTCAGACCAGCAATGGTGGTGAAGGCTTGGAGAGTACATTGCTCTCTTGAATTCTCCCTTGGATTCGATTACATCCTCAAATGGATTCACACACACACACACACATATATTGTGGTGATCCGAACAGGCCGGTCCTGAAAATTTAGGGGCTCTAGGCAAGCCTTCAAAGTGAGGCCCTAGAGTTCTTTAACCATCAATACTTTGTATTTAATATGTATAAAAAAGAATTTGCTAAATACATGAAACAATCTATTTATAAATCAAGTATCATTAAAAATTAATATCAAAAGAAGAAAGGTATACAAACATTACTGAAATATTATACGTCTTGCGTTTTTAGATGCACATGTACTAATTAAGTTTATATAATCTAGTTTTCAACCAATTTTGTTTCAATTGATGAAAAAGTTTATCCATTCAATTTTTCGTTTGGCATAATTGATCGAAAATAAGATTTGATCAACTTTAGTTTTGAAAAAACATCTTTTTGCAGAAGCAACAGTAAATGGTATGGTTAACAAAATTCTATATGCAACCTATGCATTCGGGAAACAACCAGCCATTTGTCTCAGATATTTCAACACTTATATTGCCCTATTCATTTCCTTCGGTAAAGTTTCTCTCAAGATTCTTAACTCTAGAAATAAGTATTTCCCATCAATATTGGAATACTCACCATGTGAAGACCGAAAGAGAAGAGCGACATTTTTGCGAAAACAAAGAGAGAAAGCGATTGGGCTGTACCGAGAAAAAAGACTGACATTTTGATTTTGAAATTTTAATTAGATTTGAAAGAGTAAAGGGTAAATTACATTTTACCTCCTCAAGATTGGGTGCAATTGTAATCTTATACAACATCTTTAAAACATTTCAATTTCATACACAAACTTTTATTTTGTTGCAATTTCATACATCTGTTAGTTAAACTATTAATTAGACTGTTAAGTGGTGACGTGACAAATACATGACCCACCTAATTGAAGACGTGGCATAAAAAATTAATTGATTATCAAAAGCAATTTAAACAAAATAAAGGGGGGCCCACCCCTCTTCTCACACCCGAGACCTCCATCTCCATCTTCTTCTTTCTCCACCACCACCACCACCACCCATTACGTACAACCGCCATGTCTATTACAAATAGCATATGATCTTTAAAACTTCAAACTTAGAACTTGTGCACTTGAATCCGAGCTGCACTTTTATGCACTCCAATCCCTTTGATCTTCATCGCGCAACATCCTTGTGCTGCACAACCAAGTTCATTAGTGTTGGCAAGGGGGGCGTTATTCTTCACAACCAAGTTCATAAGGTGGAGAATTGGGATTATTCGAAAGCTCCGTTTCGTTTCCAGAACGATGCTGCAGAGAAGGCTCCATTTTGCAGATGATCCTTGTGAAGTTGAAAATTTAACACTAGTTGAAGTCGACCCAAACCGAACAAATTTCTTCTTGGACAAGGACCTTCATCCTGGCAGGGCAATGAGTTACCGCTTAGGAGCTTTCGACCTTCACCCAAAGGCCAAGGGTAGTACGTTTAAAAATTAAAACCAAAGAGCTCAACCCTTTTCTTTGATCAAGCAGATGACTATGTTTCCTGTCTCCCTGAAAATCCTACACTTCTTCAACCAAAAGATAAAAATACAAGGAAAAAATGAGACCTACATTCTAAACCATGTCCTACCTACTACTAACTTTTCGAGTAAAGCCGATCCCCTTGTTCAAAATTTAATGGCACAACCTTGTGGAAGGCCCATGCCGAGAAATTGGTCTTCCTTTTGCTGGCAGCAAATCTTATCCACGAAGCTGTGAACGAGCTGGCCGGCCAAGCTTGATGGATCGTCAATGAAGGTATCCACGAATACTCTGACCACCCTTCGTTCTTGCACATTTGCTTTCAGACTGAACCAAGTCAGAAATTTTACTCTAAAATCTTCATCTACGTGGCCCTCGTGCTCTAACCATTTGATTGCTCTCACAGAGTAGTCGTAATCACTTTCCTCTGCTCGCTTTGCACATCTGAAAACTGGTACTTCGCGCATTCCGTTAGATTTACAAGGTGTCAATGGAGAAACTGCATCTTTGATCAAAGAAACAGTTTCAGTTAAAGGAGGCAGTGAGTAGAGACTTTTGCTCTTGTTCTTGTCAACACCATCTGATAATTGAAGATTTGCGGGATGGCCTCCAGAAGCTGATTTGATGTCACTAGAATTGGTTGATTCAGCTTGGGAATGGTTTTGAACAACTACTACATTTACATTCTCTTCCCTCGGCTTTTTCTCTGACACAAGAGAGCTATCATACGATGCAGGCGTGACCCATTTAGCTTCCCAAACACCCAATATTCCTGAGTTGCTAAACAGAGAAACCTTGCAGAAATATTCAGATGAGGGATGGAGATTGGTGATGGTAAATTTCTTCTCAGGCCTCAAAACAATGAAAGAGGGTTGGTCAGGGTAATCCTTCGCATCAAACTTACGATACCACATCCTGCACCCCAAAAAGTTGTTAAAAAGTTGGTCCTCGTATTCTAGCACAATGACAACAGAAGTCGGGGACGAGTCTTCAAACTGGATGCGGCAAGCTGATACAATGGAGTTATTAAGCAACATCAGTGAACAAATAAATATATATTAATTGGTTATAACTTAACTAACAAGGGTGATGGTACCAGCCAATAGTTTTCATTTCCTACTCTAGTCAGAGCGTCGTTCATAACCCATATAAAATGAAATTTCAGGCGCTGTCTTTATTTGAGATGCTGCATATGTGAATGCGGACTTCAAATTATTGAAAACAAGAAGCAAATAACTTACTTGCATGCTCTTCCTTTTCTGCAGGGACAGGGCAAGGATCAGAAAACATTGAATCAAACGACTCCACTGCAGAATTGCACAACTTCTGAACTTCAGCACCACAAGAGAGCCTGTTAACAATTCCGCGTGCCATCTTTGCACACACCTGTTCCAGTGGCCCTACTTCTTTGTTCAGTTTTTTCATGGCAGTTTCTACGGTGTTCTGCAGGTCTCGGTATTTTTCCGTTCCTAATAGAATTTTGTAAGATAGAGAGATTCGTAGACACAGTACATCCACTCTTCTAGCCTCCTTTGCAATCATCAATTGTTTTCTCCAGGTTCTGTAAACAAAATCAACCATCTAATTAGCCAACACTTTTATTTGGCAATTGAAGAAAAGTGAAATACTTTTCATTCCAGATTTAGGTCAAATAACATGAATTCTCAACCTCATCCCAACCAACCATTGGCTACGTTTGTATCAATGAAAATACTTCCTCGGAATAAATTGTTCGTTTAACTGTTGTACTTCTAGTTTTCAGTTTGTTGTGGATTGTTCGTTTAACTGTTGTACTTCTAGTTTTCAGTTTTCAGTCTGTTGTACTTCTGTTAGACATCTCCGTATATATTCTGATGGCTGAGCTTGACATCTAGTGAACATGGTTCGCTTATCTTATTCTTATGTCGGGGTCAACACATGTCAGTAGATAGCATACTCATCTTGGTAGATTCTGTAGGTGTTCAACGGCCGCTGCTTATAACTGGAGCAGCAAAATATGTAGCATTCGCTGTCCACATACCTTTGTACGTGCACAGGCACACAAACGCAACACCTGTACATGTCTTTAAAGATGATGAATAGGCAATTGGTTTTTCTAGGTTGGAACTCTGTGCTGACCAAGATATACACGACTAGCATCCTAACACCACACGTTACCTACGCCATTAAAGAGTAAGTAATTGAGATTTAAATTTTCACAGGTGCTTACATAATATTTCTCACCTCATTAAATCATTAACCTTTCCGCAAGCAACGCAATAGAAGCTTCCATCCAATTCTGGATAGCAACCATTCTTGATAATGCCAGATTTTTCATGCTTTAGAGCACATTCCAGATGGCATGACATTCCACACGGACCATTCTCATCAACAGCACCAGAGCCACAGGTCAACCATAGACTAGGATCCTTGTTCTCATCGAAAAGACGACAGATGCAGCAAGAACATCTTTTGCAAAAAGACTGCTCTGACCCGAAAGGAGCTCTGCATGCTACATTCTGACAGACTTGGGTTTTAAGATTTCCTTCTTTAGTCGTCACCAGAGAAACACGACGTGGGTCAGAAAGAGGTTGAAAGGAAGCTTCCCTTTTCCTTTTCTTTCCAGTTTGATTTTTGGCTGGAGCAACTTCAGGATTACTGTTAGTGTTGCTCTTAGAATTCAATTCAATTACCTTCAGAAGCTGCTGTATCATAAGATGTTTTGAATATCCTCTGTACTTCCTCTCTTTACCCATCTCGGCACAGATAATTTCAAGAAGCTCCCTACGAGTAAAGGAACTTAGAATCTCTGGGGCATCTTTTGACCATTGGGCAATCTGACGAACTAGCTCCCTCTTTTCTCCCAAGCTTAGGCTGCTACATTTTTCAGGGTCAAGTACGAAACCTGTGGAAATAAGGAAACTATTGTCAAAACTAAAATTCAGATGTCCGATGTTTTATAACACAAGTAGATAATAAAGATTACCTGTAACCGGAAAAATGTTAAACAAAACCGCTGGAAACTAGTATGCACAAAGGACAATCTACAATTCAGGTTCATAGTTTATCCTGGGCGTTGATGTAAATCGACAACAATCACCCGGTAATAACATTCATGCTCAGAAAAAGTACCTAGGAAACAATAAGGCCACAACTGAGCCTACTGCCAAATAACTCATTAACATATCTCTTTGGGTTGCTCTAAATTTGTTCAATCATTCGTTGTTTCTTCTTTTGCCAAGTTATTTTTAATAATTACGGGACACGGACAGGCTTGAACCTGATATAGGCCCTTGGATATTGCAGACTTTGCCAACATGTTGTTCCCATATGGATTCTGATTCCTTTTGGCACAAAGGAAAGCAAAGGGAGAGGCTCAAACTCCGACCTTCGCGTGGGTAGAATATTTTGTACAACACGAGCTACAAACCCCCCATGACACATGCCGTTCATTCATAGCAAACAAGTAGCTCCCAGTCCCAGATCACAACTGTTTTTTACGAGACAGAGTGCCTCATATCTCAGATATATCGACGGAAAACAGTGATTTGAAACTGACAAAAAGACTACTATTTTAGCCGCCGTTCCCATAGAAACATAAACCTCATTCCCAAAACCCCATTAAGATTCCGAGTCTACAAAACTTGTCGAAAAACAACTCAAGACAAAACCGATGTACCACAACATCAATGAGTCATAATTCTCCAAGGGCAAACAAAGTTGTTCAATAGGCAATGCTGGTTGCTGTCATTAGTCAATCTACCCAGTGTCTCCCTAAACACTTTCTAGCAAGAACAAACAGCCATGTCTGATTATTTAAAAAAGATACATGAAAAAAGAGAAGAAAAAAACCCCAAAACCCCAGAAAAATTATAACCTGAATCATCAGCATATACATAATACCTGCATTATGAAAACTGCATATAATTATCCAAAAAATAAGGCACTGGGCAACATACATTGGGGAATAGAACAATCGTAAAGTAAATAAAACTAAGAAATCAATTGCAAAAGAGTAAAACCCACGAAATATATATGAAAAAAAAGAAGAAAAATAATGGGGAAAATATAAAGTGGGAAAAGTGACCTGAGAAAACAGACTGCATGTTTGAAGCCCTCGCTTCTTCCGGGTTGCTCATTGTATTCCACAGAGGAGGCAAAATCCAAAGACACTATTTTTATCCAGGGAACTTGTTTCGAGAGAGAGAGAAGAGGGGGGGGGGGGGGGGGGGGGGGGGAGAGACAGAGAGGGTGAGTGAAGGAGAGAGACGTTCACAAGAAAAAACTTATGAAACGGAGAGAGAGAGAGGAAAAGTGGCATCCGAGTAAAGAAAACTGAAAAAGAAAAGAAATAATAAAAGAATGGAGCAGATTGTGTGCCCTTCTGATATTGTGATCTCTTCATGTCTTCTTATTTGTGCGATCATGGTTAAGTCGTGTTAATATTTTATATTTTTTTTTATAAAAATAATAAGATAAAAAAATAAAATATTAACATGACTTAACCATAAACACACAAAATAAAAAAACATGAAGACAAACGGCCTCCGAAAAGAATTGCCAAAAATAAGAGAGTTGGTATAAATGCGGTGATAGAAGGCAACTCGCCATTTGGGCTGATAACCCACGCGCCTGCATGCGTCATGCATTTATCTCTTTGATGTTGCTTTCCAAGTTTTCGGTTTCCGTTTTTTTTTCTTGCGCTTTATACTCTCTGGATGGGCCTTTTGTGTCGAGAATGATTCATGTGGAATGGATAGCCACATTATAATGTCTCTTGTTCAATAATAAATTTGTACACATGTTTTACATGATAGTGTATTATTGAATCAAAATTTCATATAATGATAAATTCGTTTCATATAAGCTGATATAACTTTAACGGCTTTATCATATTGTTAAACCTCATCTTCCATACAACCAAATTTTCTAGTGTGGCGGTCTAGGGACTAGAGATAATATGGGTGGACAACATAATTTTTTATTTATTTATTATTATGGAAGATAGGAGAGTTTCAAACTCGGAAAGCATGGGTAGAAACCCAACATCCTATCAATTAAGATATTAAACTACAAGCAAGGTCATATTTCTTATATATATGAACTTAAGGTATATTTGAAACAAAAATGTATTTTCCAACTACCATGCATATAAGGGTAGATGAATTATTTCGATTCTTGACTTCTTCTACGGGTACTAATACATATGAAATACATGGCTTTGTCGTTACAATCTGTTAACCAATACCCCAAAACTATAAATTTATATTGATTTGGAGAGTAATTGATTTCGTTCAAATTCATTGTCTTTCGATTCATCACTCTTCATTTTTATTCACCATTTCCATTTCAAATAAGAAAATATGCCCTAATCACTTTGATTATTTTGTAAAATACTTGTAGCTCGGTTGGTGAGATCCTAGGCTTGGTTTCACCATCTCCTTGTATCATTTGTATTCGTATTAAAAAAAAAATCATTTGGATATCCCATATAATTTCACTGTTAATGTTGCACACACGTAAATGTTGGAGAATTATCAACAATCAATAACAAATAGATATGCTAATAAATAAATGCGAATAATACTTTAACAGAGTATGAACAACTAAACAGAAATATAAAACAAACAATTTGAAGATCGAGGCTTGCGTACCGCAATGTCCTTGAAACAGAATTTCGTCCCTACTCTGTGCTTGTAGTTCGATGGACGACTGTTCCACCAGGATTCAACGATCAAGTTTAAGATTCCAGCACCGGAAAACTTTAACTTCTGGCGAAAATCTTTGTGGTTCTCTCAGTATGAAGGTTATGGAATGTAATGATTTTTCTGTGTCCTAAATGCCTAGCAGATGAATGTATATATACTGGGATTATGCCAGTTCGCAACAGGTATGGAGAAGGGATGCATCTGTTGGAAAACATCTTTTCTGAAGTGGTGCTTTGATCTGGCGTTTTTCTTAAACTCTTCAGACTTGACACGCCCCGACCCCGATGTCCTGTAGACATCGGGGTGGTCACGTGCTGGCCGACACCCGAAGGGTGACGAAAGCCATTTAGAAGGTATAAAAACGAGAAATATGAATTTAGATTACACATTTAATAAGTATTTCAGGAACGTGTTCAGAACATACATCTAATTTGAATTACTACAAGAAAGAATATAAATTTTAATACACAAAAGAGTAGGTCCTACACTGAGAGGACTCGAAGATGCCAAATGCGGAAGTGCCTCGACGCCGGGATTGTATGCCTCGAATCTAAGCCCTGAAGGGGGCGCAAAACAAAGGTGAGTGGACCAATTTGATATACATATAAGAAAATAGTTATCAAGATACTAACCCCCAAGTTAGAAAACCAAAACGTGATATATAGGTAAGTTCTCCTAAACCTACCATACAGTAGGGGTGGGCACTTGAAACCGAAAACCGAAACCGAAACCCGAATCGAATCGAACCGCACCGAACGGTTTGGTTTTGCGGTTTTGAAACGGTTTCGGTTTCAAAACCGAACCGCGGCAAACAAAACGGTTTGGTTTCGGTTTTGGGTTTTCAAAACCGCACCGAAACCGAAACCGAAACCGAAACCGAAACCGAAACCGCACCATATAATAAATAAATGTTAATATGTTATATTTTAAACTTTTTAATTACTTCAACTAACTAGGTTATAGGTTTTATTTTTCGGTTTTGTGTTTGCAACTTTGCATTTCGACTTCTAACTTTCTGAGACTGACTGCTTCTGCTTGCTTGCATCTCTGCGGCTCTACCTCTGCCTTTGCGACGGTGCGACGTTGGCGACTGTGCGACCTGGCTGATCATTACCTTCGATCTCTGCGGCTCTGCCTCTGCACTTCGACTTCTGCAAATCACTGCCGCCTCTGCGACTGCCTGCTTGCATGCATCTCTGCCTCTGCGACTGCGACGTCACTGAGAGTACTGCTTGCCTTGCATTCCCAGATCTCATTCATCTGCAACCTCACTGAGTGACTGAGTCACTGCTTGCCTTGCATCCCCAGATCCCCTTCGTTCCAGCTAATATGGTAAGAACTTTGTTAATGTTTTCGTTTCAAACTATTATCTCAGTTTTGTCAATAGAATAGATCTCTGTTAATGTTTTCAATCTATTTTATCAGTTTTGTTTCAAACTATTTTGATGTAATGTTCTTTAGATCTCTGTTAATGTATTCGTTTGCACAGTCGGTTGTGAAAGGCAATATGTCTTTTTGTGTTTTAGAATGAAATAGAATAGAATATGCTTTGAGTTTGTGTCAATTTTATGATCTGAGTCTGAGTTACTTGTCGAATCGTGTAAGCTGAATTTGTTAAACCACATATATCCATATCGTTATCGTATCCCCATTTATTTCTTAGTTATTTGTCTCAAAAAGAAGTTTGGGTCTTGAAAGATAATTTCTGAATTTATTGCTTCCATTTTCGAAGTAAAATCTTCAATTCAGAGTGCTGGTTAGACGTTATAATTTGGATCAGATTTAGGCTTTTTTTTCTTTGTTGTTCTTTAATACAGTGATACCTCAAGTTTCTGTTTCAATTTCCATTAAGGTTATAATGATTTGGTTTTCTGTTTGTTGTTGAAAAACCTCTCGTTATGCACAGCACATAAGCAACATCAAGGTCCAGAGCAACTGATTTCTGTGGATGAAAACTGTATTTTTCGGACGTATTTTCCATTTTCTCTTATAGTGCATGTATGTATAGTTTGAAATTTTGTGGACTCGCATCTTTCCTTTCAATTTGTATTTTATTGTCCAGCTGAACTTTTGAATCCTGAAATTTTAATCCGTCCTATATACAACCAATTTTTTGGAACATGGCAGGATTTTTTAAATTGTACATTTTTTTCTCAAAAACCGTTTGAAACCGCACCGAAACCGTTTGAAATCGCACCGAACCGAACCAAACGGTTTGGTTTCATTTCGGTTTTGGCTTCAAAACCGCACCGCACCGCACCGCAAAAAGTTTCGGTTTCGGTTGTGGTTTCACTCGAAACCGCACCGAACCGCACCGCGCCCACCCCTACCATACAGTACAGTATCTCAATCACAACTCATAAGTATAGAATAATGACCATATCAAAATAATCGCTAGTGAATGTCCAATATAACACTTCAGGCCCCATGCCAGCTCCCCGTCCCTGAGCATACAGTCAGAGGAAACCACACTTCAGGCCCAATGCCAGCTTCCCGTCCCTGTACTCGAAAGTCAGAGGTAACACACTCCAGGCCCTATGCCAGCACCATAACCGTCGCCCGGGATGGACCGGAACCCTATCCCTTCATCCCGTAGCGGAAGTGGACCACTAGGTAATATCATATTAATGCCACATATATTTATTTAGACTCAGCACCATATCACAGTATTCAATACTCAACATCATATCCCACTATTCTATACTCAAGCATTTCATTCATATAGTTTCTCAAAATAAAGTAAGTATTTTAGAAGGGGTCCACTCACAGTACTGAGCCATCCAACGCTGCGCTGCTAGCGAACATAGAAAGCCGCACTAGTTGCCCCTAAGCACATAAAGGGTACAACTCAGTCAAACTCTGTTTTAACGATTTAATTTGGGAAAACGGACCTCAAAAACGGGTCCAGGACGTCCAAATTAGCCTAGGAGGGGTCCCGGACGGAACCCGAAAAAGTCAACCAAAAAGTCAACGTTGACCGTTGACTAGTCAAAGTCAAAGTCAACAGTCAAAGTCCAAGTCAACCGTTGACCGGGTCAACGGTCAACCGGGTCGGGTCAACGGGTCAGTCAACGGGTCAACGGGTCGGTCAAAGTCCACGGGTCAATGGGTCAACGGGTTAACCCACGGGTCGGGTCAACCCGGGTTTGGGTCGGATGGGTTTGGGGTTGGGTAACTGACCCAAAAGGGTCTTGGGTTTTAGGGTTAGCCCATAAGGGCTTTAGGGTTTAAGGGATACGGGCCTGGGCCCTGATTGCAATAAACCCAAAAGGGTTTGGGTTACATGGGACTGGGCTTAAAGCCCTTAATCAAACCGGCCCAAGGGCCCAAATTGAAGGAACCCAAGGGTTCCTTGGATCTCAGTTACACGGGCCAAAGGCCCTAATTTCCTTCGGCCCAAGGCCTTTTAAAGCCTACGGTTTTGGGTTGGGTTCTGGCCCAAAGGGCCTGAGCTTGAGGGTTGGTTCGAAACGGGCCTAAGGCCCGTTGGTTATCTGAAAAGGGCCCGAAGGCCTGGGTGCACGTCGGAGAAGACAGAGAACTCGCCGGAGCTTCTACAGCTCCGGCCGGCTACAAACCATCAATTCAAACTTCGATTTAAGCACCAAATTAAAGAACGGAGTAAAAGGGATACGTTGATACCTTTATTTCGAAGTGAATCGACCGGAGTTGATCGGAAAGGCCCACGGTGTTCACTGGGTTCGCCGGAAAAGGGTGTGTTCACCCCGAGCCTCGATTCGACCTAAAACTCAGAACAAATTCACCAATTTATTTCTAATTTCTAACCCAAACACGAATTGGGTGAAAGAGGGGGAGATTTGGGGCTTACCTCGTCGGAAAATCCAAGGAGGACGCCGGGGAGCCCTCTGTGCGCGTTCCGTCCGTCGCGATGTCGCCGGGAGAGAGACGAGAGACAAGCGAGTGGCGAGGGTGAGTCGAGAGAGACAGCGAGGGTGTGTGTGTGTGTGGTATGGCGAGGTCGAGCGAGAGGGACGAGAGAGAGTGAGGGGGTTACGGGAGAGAGGGTGAGGGTGCAGAGGGAGTCCGAGAGAGCGAGAGAGAACAGAGAAGAGAGGGACAGGGAAGAGAAGGAGGGGACTCGGGGGACCAAAAACCAGGTGGGCCCATTGGGCTCACCATTTAAGACAAAACAATTTTAAAATAAAAAGAGGGGTTTAGGGACTAATTTGAGAGTTGTAAAACTTTAGGGATTGAATTGAGAGTCTATGAAAGCTTAGGGATTAAATTGGTGTAATAGAAAAGGATTTTGGGGGTAAATTTCTAGGTTTTAAATATAATTGAGGGGCGGGCGTGTCAATTCTACCCTCCTTACAAAAAAAATTTCGACCCCGAAATTTAAAATCACTAGTAATTTAAAATACTCGAAAATAGAAAGAAGAATATAGGTATATAATGAGAAATCAAATCAGAGGGGGTGCATCAAAGAGAATATGTCACACCGTCGCGAGCGGGTCACGAAATTCTCTATAAGGCCTCCAATCTCTTACTTTCTTCCCCAGTAGTGAAAATAGAGATATAATTTATAAAGATATAAAATTTAAACATATATTAACGTAAGGTCAAAAATAAGTACGTAAAATACGTTAAGGCCAAAATAGATACGTACTAACATATAGGTCGAAAACTTAAGCTCAAAACCGAAAACGAAAATACTTTCCCCCAGACAAACATTTGTAACATAAAATAAATAACTAGCGTAAAAAGAGTTAAAATACTTGCATTGAAAATTTCAAAACTGAAAACGGAAATGGTCTTGTCCAAGCGTACGTAACGACACGTACTTCGAGAACAGATTTGTTTTTGGGTCAAGTCCTAGCGATAGCGGAATCCGTAACGGCTACTATAAACGAGTCTACCTACTCACTTGCTTAACAACCCAACGAACAAGTTATCGATACAACAGTCGGCCGCCCGTGATATCAACCACTCATTCGTTGTCCTGATAAGTAAGCAATAATTTCCGATGGTGTACGATTGTACACGTCGCGAATTCGTTCCTCTAACTACTAGTCCGTAATACTACTCTGCCAACCTATGTTGCCTGTAGCAACTCTCGTATCGTAACGCAAATAGTGTCGTATTCGACCGAACCGAACAGAAACCATCGTCGTAAAACTCCATCCAGAACCAAGCGCTCTATCCGTATCGGTTCTTCCAAATGTGACCAACTACTCCAGTGTTTTGCTAACCATGAATCCACTTGAAAGAGTAACTTGGGATTCAAGAGAAGTGGCCACCATGTTGACAGCGAAGTCAAAAGCTCTGGCTAAGCAAACGGCAAAAGAGAAGTCTCATTCTCACGCTAATCACGGTCTGATAGTTGCTGCAATTCCCAATCCTTTTCTCACCGCTAAACACTTCCATTTGACTGATTCAGTGATTCTCTTTTAGTGGTTATCTTCCTCTTCTTTTACTTTCTCAGCATCGTTTTGTCTTGCTACCATGTTAGTAATAAACCCAAAAGCTCGAACCAAGCAAGTAGAAAACGAGAATTCATTTTTCCCAACAAGCAGTATCTCTTGGGAGTTGTTGCAGTGCTCAATTCACCTCTCCATTTTTGCTTAGTTGCAGATTTATAGTCAAACAAGATTAATGTTGGTGGAAAGAAGAAGACCTGCTAGATCAACCTGAAAGCACCATGAAAGCACACGCCTTTCGAGAGAAGCGAAAAGATCTTCAGATTCCCTTCTTGATCACGCCGGGGCGTCACATCAGAGTGTACTAAATAGGTTTGCTAAGGATATTTGGATGTCAACGTACCTACCATCCACCAGATCTTGGAGAGAGATAGTGGGAGGGTACGTCGAGAGGAATACACATCATTGGAGAAGGAAACGATGTGATGCCTATAAATTATAGTAAGATGGTGACACAAACCGCTAATCATCTGTACTATAATCCTCATCCAACTCGTGTTCAAGGCAGCTGAAATCTCACAGCCACGTGGAATTCTTTCTGCTAAGTCTGGGAAATCTTGTGCAAAGATTATGTTCTCAACGTTCCTGTTCAACGCGATATGAACTAGGTGTACACTTCTGCCGAATCGATCGGTCGTCAATTTCTCACTGATCAAGCGAGAACCCATGTCGAGAAGGCTAAAAGAACACTCAAGAATTTGATAGTCAAAACAGTCCATCAAATCTAGAGTACAGGATATCGAAATTTGAACTAGAAACCATGCCGAGAACAAACGTTGGCATGATTCGATTTGTATTGAGAAACAACCAAGCAAAGAACGGCAAGGAACAGAGATAGAAGTCACTGTTTATGATTATTTGGTCAAATACCGAAATAAGGTTACTTGATTTCTCGACCAAAAGAAAATAGGCCTAAGTCCAAAAATAGCCAAGAATTGGAAATAAGGTTTGACAAGGCCAAGAACGTTTCAAGATTTACTACACTTTGTGGGAACAATCACAAAGTTCAGAAATTAAACATAATACTTCTGAATTAACAGAATGACTGTGAAGAAGGATACAAAGCAGTCTGTGTATGCATGCAGTGACACGGTTGGCTACCTTAAAGTGATGCTCTTGAGCAAACTAAAGCTCAATGAGTCCAGAGAAGTTCAAAGCAAAGCTCGATCTTCGTACAAAGATGAATATGCTGAAGTCTTAAACCATTACACCGAAATTTACAAGGCAGAACAGGTAGGGGACAGGAGCACTGATCGGTTAGGCTACAAGCAAGAGGCTAAGTTCGCCTCAACCGCAAGGTACGTGGATAAGGAGCTAGGGTTTACTACCAAGTACTAAACCCAGGTGAAATTCAAGGAGTCTGTTTATCTAAACAAGTTTGGATTTCCATCATCCAAGTTCACTACAACACCAGTAAGAATCACCACTCCGTTTAGGAATTGGTGAGAATATTGACTGCTGTCGAGGAGTTTCCCAATGAAACAATTAATGCCAACGAAGTCAACGCCTGAAGAATTTGATGTAAAGCTGACGGTCAAAGATTAAAGAATTTGACTTCTTCTTCAGAGTAAGCAAGAAGGTTATCGATAGAACAATCACTAATGACCTGTTCCAAAGATTTACACTAGTTTCCTTCAGTGGTAATGGGTTCGGAAACATTGATTTGCTCATACTAACTACCACTTACTAGTCATCACCTCAACTAGTACTTACCCGATTTCCCTAACACGTAATTTGAAAGTTTCAAGTAATCATCACTAAGGCATGACTGTTCGCCAATTCAGGAAAACACATGTCGCAGAGTGATATCACCGTCTCCAGATTCCTAGTCGGTCTGAACCAACTCATATCGCCACGATGTCCGTTTCCCAAGATTTTCAACGTAGAGCCGACTCTGCCCGCAATTCCTAGGGAACGCATGTTGCAGAGTGGCATTGCCATTACAGGTCTACAGCTGGTCTTGACCATACTTCCCTAAACTGAGATTTCTCGAACACGTTGATTCCCAGTAACACTGACTTTACCCGCCATTCCCTTGGAAGGCACGTCGTAAAGTATCGTCATATGCTGAAAGTCGTCCACCCACCAAACACGTCTTAAATGAGGCATAATCCCGACACGAGTTTTGATATTTCATCCAGAATGCGACAATCCAAACAGAGAAGATTTGTACCACTGTGCCAAATGGCGCCAATTTCAGAAATTACGACATCCAAATGACGTCATAACTGACACACTACTATGGTGACAGAAGATCCTAAGTATGCTCTAAACAAACCACGCTCTGATACCAATCTGACACGCCCCGACCCCGATGTCCTGTAGACATCGGGGTGGTCACGTGCTGGCCGACACCCGAAGGGTGACGAAAGCCATTTAGAAGGTATAAAAACGAGAAATATGAATTTAGATTACACATTTAATAAGTATTTCAGGAACGTGTTCAGAACATACATCTAATTTGAATTACTACAAGAAAGAATATAAAATTTAATACACAAAAGAGTAGGTCCTACACTGAGAGGACTCGAAGATGCCAAATGCGGAAGTGCCTCGACGCCGGGATTGTATGCCTCGAATCTAAGCCCTGAAGGGGGCGCAAAACAAAGGTGAGTGGACCAATTTGATATACATATAAGAAAATAGTTATCAAGATACTAACCCCCAAGTTAGAAAACCAAAACGTGATATATAGGTAAGTTCTCCTAAACCTACCATACAGTACAGTATCTCAATCACAACTCATAAGTATAGAATAATGACCATATCAAAATAATCGCTAGTGAATGTCCAATATAACACTTCAGGCCCCATGCCAGCTCCCCGTCCCTGAGCATACAGTCAGAGGAAACCACACTTCAGGCCCAATGCCAGCTTCCCGTCCCTGTACTCGAAAGTCAGAGGTAACACACTCCAGGCCCTATGCCAGCACCATAACCGTCGCCCGGGATGGACCGGAACCCTATCCCTTCATCCCGTAGCGGAAGTGGACCACTAGGTAATATCAGATTAATGCCACATATATTTATTTAGACTCAGCACCATATCACAGTATTCAATACTCAACATCATATCCCACTATTCTATACTCAAGCATTTCATTCATATAGTTTCTCAAAATAAAGTAAGTATTTTAGAAGGGGTCCACTCACAGTACTGAGCCATCCAACGCTGCGCTGCTAGCGAACATAGAAAGCCGCACTAGTTGCCCCTAAGCACATAAAGGGTACAACTCAGTCAAACTCTGTTTTAACGATTTAATTTGGGAAAACGGACCTCAAAAACGGGTCCAGGACGTCCAAATTAGCCTAGGAGGGGTCCCGGACGGAACCCGAAAAAGTCAACCAAAAAGTCAACGTTGACCGTTGACTAGTCAAAGTCAAAGTCAACGGTCAAAGTCCAAGTCAACCGTTGACCGGGTCAACGGTCAACCGGGTCGGGTCAACGGGTCAGTCAACGGGTCAACGGGTCGGTCAAAGTCCACGGGTCAATGGGTCAACGGGTTAACCCACGGGTCGGGTCAACCCGGGTTTGGGTCGGATGGGTTTGGGCTTGGGTAACTGACCCAAAAGGGTCTTGGGTTTTAGGGTTAGCCCATAAGGGCTTTAGGGTTTAAGGGATACGGGCCTGGGCCCTGATTGCAATAAACCCAAAAGGGTTTGGGTTACATGGGACTGGGCTTAAAGCCCTTAATCAAACCGGCCCAAGGGCCCAAATTGAAGGAACCCAAGGGTTCCTTGGATCTCAGTTACACGGGCCAAAGGCCCTAATTTCCTTCGGCCCAAGGCCTTTTAAAGCCTACGGTTTTGGGTTAGGTTCTGGCCCAAAGGGCCTGAGCTTGAGGGTTGGTTCGAAACGGGCCTAAGGCCCGTTGGTTATCTGAAAAGGGCCCGAAGGCCTGGGTGCACGTCGGAGAAGACAGAGAACTCGCCGGAGCTTCTACAGCTCCGGCCGGCTACAAACCATCAATTCAAACTTCGATTTAAGCACCAAATTAAAGAACGGAGTAAAAGGGATACGTTGATACCTTTATTTCGAAGTGAATCGACCGGAGTTGATCGGAAAGGCCCACGGTGTTCACTGGGTTCGCCGGAAAAGGGTGTGTTCACCCCGAGCCTCGATTCGACCTAAAACTCAGAACAAATTCACCAATTTATTTCTAATTTCTAACCCAAACACGAATTGGGTGAAAGAGGGGGAGATTTGGGGCTTACCTCGTCGGAAAATCCAAGGAGGACGCCGGGGAGCCCTCTGTGCGCGTTCCGTCCGTCGCGATGTCGCCGGG
This sequence comes from Crataegus laevigata, assembly GCA_963580275.1. NCBI lineage: Eukaryota > Viridiplantae > Streptophyta > Magnoliopsida > Rosales > Rosaceae > Crataegus > Crataegus laevigata. The sequence continues at coordinate 6,545,425 of OY756938.1, forward strand.
AGAGAGACGAGAGACAAGCGAGTGGCGAGGGTGAGTCGAGAGAGACAGCGAGGGTGTGTGTGTGTGTGGTATGGCGAGGTCGAGCGAGAGGGACGAGAGAGAGTGAGGGGGTTACGGGAGAGAGGGTGAGGGTGCAGAGGGAGTCCGAGAGAGCGAGAGAGAACAGAGAAGAGAGGGACAGGGAAGAGAAGGAGGGGACTCGGGGGACCAAAAACCAGGTGGGCCCATTGGGCTCACCATTTAAGACAAAACAATTTTAAAATAAAAAGAGGGGTTTAGGGACTAATTTGAGAGTTGTAAAACTTTAGGGATTGAATTGAGAGTCTATGAAAGCTTAGGGATTAAATTGGTGTAATAGAAAAGGATTTTGGGGGTAAATTTCTAGGTTTTAAATATAATTGAGGGGCGGGCGTGTCAAGACTTCATCTGAAAGGATGAGTCTGTTGGGTTTAAAATAAATAAATAATTAAATTCGAATTTAATTAATTAAAAAATAATAATTAATTAAATCCAAAAAATAATTAATTAAATATTTGAGCCCGAGCCCCAAGGCAAGGCCCATCTTTTTGATAATTAATTATAATTAATATATTAATTACCAATTAAATAGCACACCCCAAAGCCCAACCCCAAGGGTGAGCCCAATTTCCTTCTCCAGGGCCTATCCTCCAATTACTTTCTATAAAGGCCAAAGCCTTATAAAGTATAGAAGTCTTTTGGGAATGACCAATGTGGGACACAAGGAAATTTCAACTCAAACTCAAAATTTCCAACAGTAAATTACCATATTAAAATAAATTAGCGTCAAATTAGGAAAATATGATCAAGATTAGAAATGCGACAAAATGTGAGAAAATGGAGTAGTATCCAACATTGGAAACTAAGAAACCTTGAAATGATTTATAAGAACTTAGATTATCTTTGTCTTGTTAATTAATTTTGAAAGAAAACCTCAAATTTTGTTTCCGAAAAATAATGACCAAATAGGTCGAGACGAAAACAATAATTCCAGCACAACAGAAGAATCAAAATGGATATCCTATATTTTGCAAAGCCAATATGCAACATGGTTATCCTCTCAACAATGTCTCACAGATCCATCTCAACAATTACCTTCTCGAGAAGCCAATTGCTAAAGGCAATGCCAAGCTGGGACCAAGTTACGACCGTGGAACTCAATATAATTAAGCTTATTGTACACATTGGCTTTTAAGTGGCTTGAATTACTCGCTTAATTATTATACTCCAATGTTTTAGCTCAATATAAGTAGCATGATTTTGGTGATAGACGCGTTAAGCACTCAGAGCCCAAGTCCAAGTCGTGAGGCTTTGAAGCCCATTAGCACCAAATCAATTTTATTTTTTTTGTTATATAGCACTTCTGGGTCTTAGAGCATCTTTAAAGAAATTCTAAATTTTTGTTAAACTAATAAGTTGAACGTGTCACAAACTATTTCAGCCACTCAGTTTAACTTTTTATCTTCAATAACATTCTTTATTTTAACAAACTTTTCATCTAAATATAAAGACAGATTGTACAATTTGTTATAACAAAGACTCTTTTCCCGCATCTCTTGAAGATGAACTTTTTGAGTTTGGCAAATTAAAATAGAATTTTGGTTGTTTTATAGTACGTGAAACAAATTGGCGGTGTGAATTTTGTATGGAGATATTATCATGGAGGTGAGTCCATTTTTAGAGGTGATGCCTTTGTGATTGTCGGTCCCTTCAATAAGAAGCAAGAGGCAAGAAGATGAGGATACGTCTTGGCTCATGCTTCCCGAAAATGGCACATCGTTTAGCCTCTTCTGCTATTTTTTTTTTCACTTAAGACTTAACAACAAATTGTCTCTCAAATTCATCAAAATATGAAAGGGCTACAGTCTCTCCATGTACACATCAATTGAAAGTCCCAACTACCATTTGCCCGGTGGGACTATTTAATTTGTACTTAGTTTTAAGAATTGATGGCGACGAGATGGTTGGAAATGAAAATGAATTGATAATGATTTGGTATAAAAATGGAAATAATTCAGTATTTATTGCAGTTAGTATTGTAATAAGAATATGATTGCGTAAACTAGGAGTAGAAAAGCGCAAGGCCAAGGGTTTCGTCTGTAGGATTTGTATTACTTGGAGGGTAAATAAAGCTCATCACGATGAATATAAATAAAAGCGCAAGACAGAGGGGACGGATTATGAGCTACGGTCAAGGGGGAAGGCGAGGGTTGGGAGAACATCTCGGGGTGGCTGGTGGTGTGGTAAGAGATTTTGGAAGTGTTCATTTGGAAGCTTATCGGAGATGCTCTGACGCTTGAATAAATACATATTCTTTTACAATGAATATGGTTCCCTTGATAATTTCTATAATTTTGAAAGAATTCGAAGTCACGCTTGCACTCGACATGTACTCAAAACCCTATGATTCAGACAAACTGAATCAACCACAATTTCATATACTATTCGATGTTCGATTACAAACACTTTAAAAGAAGAAATAAAATCAATGGTATCAAAATCAATAATCAAAAGAGGTTCAAATGTTAAAGGAGGCAACTGAACTGAATCAAACCTCAAAAACAAAGTAGCTCAGAGATTTAGAAACATACATGAAAGCAAAGCTAACAACACACGGATACCTACATGATTCACTATGTTTCAAACTATAAAAGCCAACAGCTAACACTTACTCCGGGTATTTCTTGCCTTAGATTTTTCTATCAAACTCGAACCTCTAGTTTTGGTTATGAAATAAGTGGAAATAGGCTGAGAGAAGAAAAATATGTCAATAAAAATGAGACAGCTTTCTTTAAGCAGATGGAAGCCTGGAAGGCTACTTCAGTTGTGGGTTTGCTTGTCAAGAGGTGGCAGCTTAGTTTAAGTGAGGGTTTGCTTTAAGCAGATGGTGTCTAGTTTGAAGTGCTAAAATCTGTCATTTTCGACATAAACGGTTTGGCAAATTGCACTAGGGTTTTAAAAGAGTTAGGCTGTTATAAGATAGAAAAGGCCAAAATTTTTTCGTGATCCCTGTGGTGACTTGCCACTTTCAATGTGACCCTCGTAGTAAAAAAACTTTTAATTAAACCCTCGTGGTGGGTGTTGTTAGCAATTGAGATCCAAATCCAAATTTCCATTAGTTTTCCGTTAAATAAACTCACGTGACTATCACATGAAGGGTTAAATTCGTTCTTTCAATCCAAATGACATCTTATTCAATGAACATCTATTATAATGTAGGGTTTAATTGAAATTAGATTTTACAGAAAGAAAAAAAAAAGCTTGAACGCAAAGATTGAAACTAAACCTGTAAAACCATGTCTATGGCTAGGAGAAGAGGTAAAGGTGAAGTCGCCCCTAACTTCTTAGGTATGATTTAATTTTGTATGGAAAAATACTTCTAATATACCATTGTTTTTTTTTCAATGCCAACACGTCTTTGATCATGAATTAGAGTCTTAGTCTTACTTGAATTTTCATTCTTGTATCAATTTGTACTAGTTTGAATGCATAAATGCCTTTTAGTTTTGTCTTTAATTGGTAATGTGGTTTTATGTAGGCCCTAGTCGGCCAGTACACAACCTTTTAATTTGTTTTCTTAATCTTCTTTGAATTTTAATTCTTAACTTTCTTACGCTCTTGAAGTTTATATGAGGAAGGCGGACCTGAAGATTGAATTTTCTGCAATGCCTTTCACCCGTCTGAATGCAGATATACTGCATTTCACTCATTGTCTTTAACCCTTTAAGTTATTCTTGTACATATGTGATTTTTCTGCATTATATAAGTTGGGATACTTGTGCTATCAAATTGGGGTGATGGTTAGTGACGGTGGAGGAGGTCCACTAGTGGCTATGGCGGTGGCTATGAGGCTGAGATGAGATACGGGAACTGTTGTGTTTTATTTTTTATTTTTTATTTTTATCTTTACAAGTTTCTTTTATTTGTAATTTTATTTCAATCCAATCATATTTTTATTTTTTTATTTTCCAAAATAAATAGACTTAATTTTGACCGATCCACATGTAATAGTGACATGATTTTATTTAACGAAAGACTAACATAAATTTAGATTTGGACCTCAATTGCTAACAAGACTCACCACGGGGGTTTAATTAATAGCTTTTTCACCACAAGGGTCACACTAAAAGTGGCGTGTCACCACAGGGACTCACCACTTGTCAAGAGGTGGCAGCTTAGTTTAAGTGAGGGTTTGCTTTAAGCAGATGGTGTCTAGTTTGAAGTGCTAAAATCTGTCATTTTCGACACAAACGGTTTGGCAAATTGCACTAGGGTCTGAAAAGAGTTGGGCTGTTATAAGATAGAAAAAGACAACTTGAAAGAGTTTTGAGTATATATATAGGGAAAAACCCTCACAGGCAACTGGTAGGGGAGGCTCCAGAGCATAGTAGGCAGTCCTTGATGATGCAGGCCAGTCTTCGCAGTTCTGTCAGCTAGCCTTTCTGAAGGTCCCTGTTGGTAAGAGCGCAAATGAGCTGGACACCCAAGAGGAGACTCCGAAGTAGGCTACTCAGTTCGATGACTAAACTCCGGGCTCTTGATTCTCACAATCTGTGCGAGTGGAAGGAGAATAAACCTACGTTGGTAGACCAATGGTCAAGCCTTTATGTATAGTTCATCTTGCTTAATCGTTCAACTATGACCAGTTTGAAAATTCCAGTTTCTTTGTACTGGATTTTCATCATCAATAATTTAATACCATTGTCATAATAAAAAAAAGTTTGGGTGTAACAACAAAGTAATTAAAATACTAATCAAATATGAAACAAAAGTGCACTTTAATTTAAAACCACTAACAAATTAAATTCCAACAATTTCTCGTCAGTACGTAGTTGAGCATTCATAGTTCCGTCGGATCTCAGAACCACCATTTTGTGCAATGAGGTGCGCTTTTTCACCCTAAAAAGCTCATCGACACCGCACATGCATGTATACTGTATAGGTTAGCATGGCGATAAGGGGAAGAAACAGCAAACTCACAGGTCTCCAGCTGAATCGTTTTTTAAATACAAACGAAATTACTACTCAATTTTTTAAATACAAACAATATTACTACTACTCAATTTTTTAAATACAAACGATATTACTACTCAAAGTTACATTTAGGAGAGAAGATAGAGTTTACACACGTGAGTAGCAGTAAGTCGAAGAGGAAGGCTCTATCCACCGCTGACCTGGCTGCACCGTTCAGGAGGCAATAGTTCTTAGTTGGGTGAGCATGCGTGGTAGATAGATAGAAAGAGGAAGAAACAGACAACGAAAAAGTAAAACTGGACAGACAATGCATATTAAAGGGCATATTTATTGGTGTAGGGCACATATCCTGTGTGGGGCAAGTTTCATCCGAGGTGAGATAATATTAGGTATTAGGTAGAAATTAAGAAACATGCCATAAAAATTTCACCAAAAAACAACCCAAGTTGCAGATGGCCCCAGGTTCGAACTTCCAGCTATATTTTTAGGAGGCAACTCCCAACTTCCAGCTATATTTTTAGGAGGCAACTTCCAACTTCCAGCTACATCTATTAGGCGGCAAGTTAAATGACCACTTACCATTAAATTAAACAGCGAGTAACCACAATTTCTTTGGACTACGACATCTAGAAAAAAGGAATTATTCTTTGAACTATTTTTCTCTCTCTCCACAACTTTGTGTATTTCTAACATTTAAATTGAATAATCAAACGCTGATCAAGAGACAAAAATAAACAAGAGTACGAGAAAAAAAAATCTTGTGTAAAAATCATTTATGTAAGTAGATTAATATAGGATAATACTTGGATATTTATGAAAGTAATGAACATATCCCACCCCTTTTTGAATAATGTACTTTTATTGTATAAGTTTTATAATCGGAATTGTTCAGTTTTTTTTATCTTCATGTGAAAATCGGCCGAGGCACTGGACGATAGAGTTCCGATCCAATTTCGACCAAATCGTTCACTTAACGCGGAGAGGAATTAGGTAGCCGTCTAGGCGGCACCAGGCGCCACTCTAGGCGGTTGCAAATCTCAAACGCGCTACAACTCTGAATTTGCAACTTCCGATCTCGGCGAGCTTCTGCGCTTTGCCGTCTGTGAGCAGATGAAGGAACAGAGAGTACGCGCAGAGAGAGAGAGAGAGAGAGGGTATTTGACATTTCAGTCGTGGCGGTGCGACCATGCGAGCTACAATTTCTATTTTACTTTGTGGTTCTAATTCTTCTGAAAGAGATAAGGAAGATGAACTGATGAAGAACCGCACAGATTTAATGGGAAATTGGAAAGGTGTTTTACTTTATTTTGGATAATGTGAGAGGTGGAGTGCACATTCAATGGATATTAATTACCCACCAACCAACGTGGGCTTTTATCTTTCAAAAGTAATATATATATTAATGTTTTATCTAAATGCCATATGAGTTATTTAGTCTATACCTAATGCAATCCAAAGATCATAAATAATAATAATTTAGTCTACAATCTAAGAATATTTTTTATTATGATTATATACTTGGGTGTATTTAATTGGGATTTTGAAGGATTTTAATTCTTTTAATGAATCTAGGGGTATTCAATCAGGAATTTAAGTGATTATCTGAAATTCAATGTGTATTCAATCAAGATTTTGAGAGAGTTTATTAAAATCCTCAGAAATCCAGATGTATTCAATTAGGATTTTAAAGAAGTTTATAACATTCCAGGTGTATTCAATTAGAATTTGATTTTAAAGAATTTGAAAAAGTTGAGGAATTTGAGGGAATTTGAGAGATTTTGTAGTGTATTTTAAGCATCCACAAATCTCTTCTCTCCCCAAGAGATTTTGAGGGAATTGAATCAAAATTTTACATGGAATCTCTACAAATCAATTAGACTCCATAAAAATTCATGGATTTATAAATCCATCAAAATCTCTCAAATTCTCAATTGAATACACCCCCCTAAATATTGAAATGGATGTACTTTGTGTATTAGTTTTGTATTTTATCATTATTTTATTATCTATACAAGTATATTTTCTTTAGTGTAAATAAGCACTTATTTAGAAAATATATAATAAATTTACATAAATCTGCATAAGCCACGCCTAGCCGCCTAGGCGCTAGACCCTTACCCACAGCCCGACTAGCGCATAACGTTTTTTAGAACCTTGCAAAAAACCACTAACTTGGAGATATTTTGTGCATCTAAAAGTATAGAAAAATCGACTATGAGAAACCAAGTAACATATTCATGATGAACCATACATTTATTTGATACACGTGGATGACCAAACAATCACCAATTCGAATAAGTTTTTTTTATAGGGATGACCTTAAAGCTAAGACTAAAAAAATTAAACGGTTCATATTATGAAAGATACGGTAAAATAAGTTATTCGCAATGGATAGAATATGTGCAATCTTCGTAAAAATTGCAAGTAATATCCATTAATAAAATTATATGGCCATGATCACTCTGAACATTGTTGTCGAAGGGAAGAGGGTCCAAGAGTTAAAGCATATCCAGCTGCAAATTTAGTTGACATTAAAAGCTAGTAACGATATATCGATATATTCTCCCTACCAAGCTAGTTCCTTCTCAAGAGGTTTCATTAAACTAGTCCACATTGTACTTCCAAAATGGTTTCATCAACCAGCCTGAGGCTCTCATCGGTTGTTCCAGCTACAATGACAGGTGATGAAAACAAGGTCCATGAGCTCACCAACATGGACTTGGCCATGAAGCTTCACTACATCAGAGGGGTCTACTTCTTCGAGAGCGAGGCAGTTGAGGGGCTCACAATTTATGATTTGAAGAAACCTATGTTCGAGCTCCTGCAGCTCCACTTCAGTGCCTCGGGGAGGATCCGGAGAACCGAAACGGGGAGGCCGTTCATCAAGTGTAACGACGGCGGTGTGAGAATTGTAGAAGCGCATTCTAAAGAAACGGTTGATGAATGGTTCGCCAGGGCTGTGGAGGACTCTTCTCTCTTTGATGGTCTTGCTTATAATCAATCCCTTGGTCCTGATCTTGGTTACTCTCCTTTGGTCTTTTTACAGGTAATAGCTATACATCTATGTACTTGTTTTCGCTCATCTTTTGTTCTTGGTATTTCGGTATATGCGCATGCTATTTGTTAATTCAACAAAAGTTGTGTACATCCAATACAACAAAAATACTTGTATTTCTAAATTTCTAGATCTTGGTGCCAACTCCGTCATAACTGGAGTTGGCGTGTAGAGGAGAAAATCTCTCATTCATTAAAGCACAATTATAGTGGCATCTACTCCTGTTGCGGTTGGTAGAAACTAATAGGAGAGAGAAGCAAAGGAAAAATAAATCATAACACTTGGTTGTGATTGATTGAAGTCGATGCGGTGGCGTGGTTTTAAGAGAGAATCTGTCATTTAGGCTGGGAGTACAATCATCTAATCGTATAAGTAGCGGATAATTAGTAGCTACAATGACATGAGTTATACGCGTCTTTTTTTTCAAAATTATCTAATTGTGTATGTGTGATAAGTAAATGCCAGTAGGGATAGGCAACGGTTATGGCGGGCAGGTAACTGCAGTTATTTATCCATAACCGTTTATTCTCATACCCGCATAACCGTTTACCCGTTGGGTAATTGCCTAAACGGTTATACCTATACCCATAACCGTTTATAAACGGTTAACCATACCCATAACCGCATACCCATTTAACCGTTACCGTTTAATACCCGTTTACCCATTTATCATTTTTTAACCCTTTTATCCTTTATTTTTTACTATTTACTCATTTTTCACCCGTCTAAATGTTTTTTTAACAACTTAAAAATGAAAAAAGAAAAATTTGTCATAATTTTGTTTTTTTAACAATTAAACACCGTTATAGGTACATTCATTATACATTTCCGCATTTTAATTTTTAAGTCCTTATACCATTCCAATAATTGAAATAATAGTTTACATACGATATTTTTAACTGTTAACAATAAAGGTAATATAAAATTTGCTAAGTATTCTTAGATTACGAAAACTGTTAAAAAACAGTATTGTTGGGTTATTTAACTCGGAATGTAAAGTATTAACATAATATATATAATGGACCATGAAATTTAAAGTGGTTAAGGAAAACTATAGTATATTAGCTACATAAATCATGCACTATAGTCAATAGCATTGATCTAAGTTTTGTCCGATAGGGAATATGATTTGTGTTAATTTTACATATATAAAATAAATGGGTAAATGATTACCCGTTTATAACCGCGGTTAATACCCATAACTGCCCATTTAAATTTAGCGGGTAAACGGTTATACCCATAACCGTTTATTTATCTAAACGGTTACCCATAACCATAACTGTTTAATTTAAATGGGCGGGTAACCGCGGTTACCCATAATCAATGGGTATTTGCCCATCCCTAGATGCCAGAAATAGGCGTAAATCGCAATCGTTATGTAGAACTTTTGACAGAGATCTGATTAGACAAGTTTTGTTAATTTCAATTGAGGCAGATTGTCTGCCCTCTACTTACTATCCCCTCTTATTTGTACGGTCACAGTTAAGCCATATTAACATTTTATGTTAATTTTTTTTTATAGAGATAATAAGACAAAAAGCAATAAGAATATAAAATGTTGATGTGGCTTAACCATGACCGCATAAATAGGAGAGGATGGGAAGGGGATGGTAAGTAGAGGGCAGACAATCTGCCTCCAATTTCAACCATATTGATTAGATGATCTGCAGGGAAAGAGTCTGGACTTTAGACTAACTAGAAACAAATGAATCCTCTTTTCACATATTTACATGGTCCTTTTTTCATGTGGTAATTTGCAAGCAGTTCACTTGGTTCAGATGTGGAGGAATGGCAGTGGGACTCAGCTGGGCCAACGTCCTTGGAGATGCATTTTCTGCCTCAGCCTTCATGAACATGTGGGGGAAGATCATCGCAGGTCACGTGCCGCGGAAGCTTCTCCACGTGCCACCTCCCGGAAAACCTGAATTCCCATCACTTTCTTCAGTTCCCCAAACACCATTTTCTCTGAAAAGGGTTGATCCAGTAGGTGATTACTGGGTGACACCCAACAATTACAAGATGAGGAAACACATTTTTCATGTTTCTGCTGAGAAACTTGATCACTTGCTCTCAAACATTTCTTGTCCTCCAAGCAACCAATCGGCAAAAGTCTCCTCAGCTTTTGAACTTCTTTCTGCTATCATATGGAAAACCTTGTCAAAGATTAAGGAAAGCTCAGAGCAGATAAGAAGGGTGACAATTTGTACCAAAAATACGCACAAGGGGGAATTCGAAATTCGGACTAATGACATGGTGTGGAGCACAGTTGAAGCAAATTTCTTGGTTGCAGAAGGTGAAGTGTCAGATTTGGTAGAGCTGATTGTGAACAAAAGGGCAGAAGAGAATGGTGCAATTGAGGAGATGACAGGGAGGGAGGAGGGCGGGATTACTTCGGACTTCATAGCATACGGAGCAAAACTCACATTCATGAACTTGGAAGAGGCAGAGATTTATGGGCTGGAATTGAAGGGACAAAAACCAGTTTATGCAAATTATGGTGTTAGTGGGGTTGGTGATGAAGGGCTGGTTTTGGTGCTTCCTGCAAGTACTAATAACGTCGGTCGACTAGTGAGTGTGGTCCTGCCTGAAAATCAACTTGTACAGCTCAAAAGTGAGCTCCAAAGGAATTGGAGTATTGCTTGAAAATTAATATGATTTGTTAAATCAGCAAAAGAAAGAAAATTGCTTTGCTTTCAATTGATAACTTGTAACTGCTACATATGTTGAGAAGTCAAAGGAAATGAAAATAAATTACAATATCATTTTTAGTTGTAAGGTACTATTAAACTTAATACTATATATATATCTATATATTTATTTTTTTTGGTCAAAGGGTAGATTTCATTCCCAACAAAATACATGCAACCAAAGAGACTCAGCCCTAGATGCATCAAATTATGCACAGAAATAAAAAGCAGACCCTCAACTTAAAGAAGTGTGCCTGAAGCCAGCAAAGGGCCCAACACAAAACTAAACAAACCAAAAAACTCAAAGTAACTTACATCCCTGCCATCACCATGCCACCAGAGGTCCTCCACCACACGGCAACCTAAATTCTGACCAAACAAAGGCTCAGGAAGAAGAAGGCACAGAGCTCCACCATCCTTGAAACATCACCAAACAATCCGCTGCCACCATACGAAAGAGGCTGATAGGGAAGTCGATGGAAAACCATAGGTATCTGTGCCGATAAGGGCACACAAACGGAAGGTGGTGGTGTAAACATCCGAGCCGGAGCTCTACACACCATTCGGGAAATCCGCGTCAAAGCGCAGTGAAGAGATGTATCAAATTAAGATTGGTGTGAAAACAAGGGGGATTGAGCGATTTAGTTGGATGTGAAAAGCTAAGAAATAGACACTGAAGTAGAAATGAAGCGGAAAGAATTAGGAGAAGTGGAGGGAAATCAGTTGACAGAAACATGGAAGAAGGGAATTAAGGCACACCTAGGTAAATGGAAGATTGGAACAGAAACAAGGAGAAGATCGGAGTTTAGGACTGCAAGGTGAAACGAGAGTAAACGAGACGGAGGATCTGTAATAATAGCAGGGTATACAGAAACAAAAAAGGAAGGAAACAAAGAAGAGACTGCCGCTGATCCTGCCACACCTAGGGCCGACGGCCGAAGGAGAGTTGGATCAAGAAAAGACCACACACAAACGGTGCGAAAAGTTCTCACAGAGAGAAAAGACCTCTTACCTTTACAGGAGAGAACCCAACTTGGTATTAGAATTTTAAATTTTTTTTTTTGTCAAACGATAAATTTTATTAAATTAGATATTCGATTAATTATCGATAAAATTTGAACTCACGCTGTCATGCAATGACTCACAGTTGCACTATTGAAAAGAATAGAAGAAGCTGACTATTGTTTTGAAAATATAATAAAAAAATTGCTTAAGAAAAGCCACTGTTCATGCCGAAAAGTTACTATTCGCGTCGCGCAAGAATTCGCAAACCTGATTTTCTCTTCCAGTTCTTTGTCACCCCACGACATTTTATCTTCCAGAGATTTAACCACATCCATCCACTGTTTGTCGAGATCATCAATAGATTACCTTGGAATAACTCCAAAACCCTTGACTGCAATTCGTTTTGCTCTTACTTTGATTGTCTGTTATGAGTTCTGTCAATTTACGTTTTGATGTCTGACCGTTTGGCCTGTCACCTTCATCGTCGTGATCATCGGGCATCACAAGATCACTCCGGCACATTGCACTGGCACTATAAACAGGGGCGGTCCAGAGATTTGTGAGGTCCTGGACGACGCTAAAAATAGTGTGCTAACTTCATATAAGAAAATTATTTATTTTCACACGTTAGATATTGATAAAATTATACTTAGAAAAAAACTTCAAATTCAATAATTTAGAAACACAAAAGACTAATTTATTTTGTATCGAGAAAAGGAAACAAAAAAACTCCAGCTTTACAAGTAAATAGATTACGAGTTTTGTTTTTCATCTGAACTTTGAAAGTGTTTTTGTATAAATCGTGAGATATTTTTCCTTATTTACTAACCTTGTCAATATGAGACTGAAAAAATAATGGTGTTTTTTAGTCTTTAATTGATATGTATTAGTAATGAATGGGAACTAAATTAAACCTTTTGATGACACGTCATATGATTTGTAAATTTGCTCTAAAAATTTGGTCAACGTATTGCTCTTTGTTGAAGATTAAACTTGAATTAAAACGAATATTTAAAAATAACAACCCGCATAGCTACTAGCTAGTAACTAAAAATAAATTAACAACCAAACAAAAATTTGTAAAAATTGAAAAGAATAAACATGCACATAACATTTCGAACTTAGGACCTCTCATTAATTCTAAACAATAAAAACCATTGCTTCTAATTAAACTTTTTGATCATTTAACCAAATTTTATAAATTTATACTCTTATGAAAAGAAATTTGTAAAAATTGGAAAACAAATAAACACTGTGGTGTTTTGAACCCAAGACCTCCTCATTATTTTCAAATGACAAAACTACTACTTCTAGTTAAATTTCTATATCAATGAACCAAATTTTATAAATTTATACTCTTATAAAAATATATATAAATATACCACCTTAATAATTTTGATGCCTCCAATTTTTTTGGGCACTAGACGGTCGCCCTGCCCGCACTGGGCCTAGGCCGGCCCTAACTATAAACAATACAACAAATGAACTTGAGGTGGGTGGGAAAGAGGGAATTGGATCCCCTTCGAGGCAATGTCTCATGATTTTGATGAGCTAACAATACGGGCTGTTGAATTTTGATCTAACAGCTACAAACAGAGAGCCCTTTCTAAAGTTATAATAATTGTAGCCGTTAAATCAAAATATAACGATTCTTATTGTGTTGTCAACAGAATTCCGAAGCCTTGTCTCGGAAGATTCAATTCCTTAGAGCCCGATAACTTCGCCTGGAAATTCTCAAAAGCTCTTTTGCAGACAGAGACAAGACAATACGTATCATGTTGCCAGGGACCAATTCCCCAATTTTCTTTTCGTACCTTCCTCATTTGGAAAACCGCATAGATAATGATAGGATTTTTCCTACCTACAAAAACAAAAACAAAAATAAAAATAAAAATAAAAATAAAAATACTTTCAAGAAAACAAAATAATTATAATATAAATAACTCAAATAAATCTTTTTTCACAAAAATTAAATAAATAACGGGTACTTAAACTAATTCTTAGTTAACTATTTTAAACAAAGTTTTGAAAGGATTAATTTTTATGTCTTAAAATAATAAAAGCGAATTGAATAAAAACAATTTAAAGAATTGGGCAAAATTAAAATAATTAAAACAAGAATAAATTACATTTTATCCTTTCAGGTTTGAGTGTAATTGCAACCTCATATAACATCTTTAAAACATTTCAATTTCATACATTTACTTACATTTTATTTCAATACCATACATCCGTTAACTGACCAACTAAGTTTACAGTTAAGTGATGACATGGTACATGATAGACCACATTTAGGTGATGATGTGGCAAATAAAATTAACTAAATATTAACAAGTTAATTTAAAAAAAATAATATTAAATCAAAATAAATCTAAAAACCACTTCATCTTCGACACCTCATCCACCTCCTCCATTACCTCCTGAATCATCTTCACGTCTCTAATCCCGTCCTTTGCCAGTCGCCACCACTATCTGGTGGCTGTCGCATTGTTGTCTTGCAGTAGCCTCCTATCCCTCGGACTAACCTAACCCCAAAAACCCATCTCAGATCCTCCAACTCCGAGTAGCCTCTGGTGGACTGGAAAGTTCAATTCGTTAGAAAGGTTTAGGATTTTTGCCACAATCGCCAAAACTATTACTAGAAAATTTGGTTGGATTTTGCAATGACGCTTTGAATGAATGAGGGTCGAATTGGGATCCACTAGAGAGTTGTTGATTTTGGCTGCGAGAGAAGCTTCTTGCCCAAATTCACATCCATGGAGGCATCGAGTCGTTGAGCCTATCAACCATGTATGCAAATAGGCCATTGCAGACACCTATAACTCTCTCTAGGCGGGTGTCCTTACTAGTGTACTCGGCCGATTCGGTCACTTTGGGTGGGTTTTCCTCCTATGGCTGCTTAGAGCGGATTCAGGTTGGGGCGGGGACGAGTCGTGGGGTGGTGGTGGAAGAAGGTCCTACGATCGTTCCATAATGGTGTTGGTGGTGGTGTAGGGCCCAGCTTGGTCTAGAGCCAATGAGCTTGGTAACTGGGTGAGGATGAATGGATGGAGAAGTAGGGCGAGGATGGATGGGTTGGTGGGCCCACTATTTTTTAATTAATTAATTTTTAATTTGTTTTTATCCACGTGGCGTAAAGTTGGCAGCCACATCATCACACAAAAGTGGATCAAAATGTGTCACATCATCACTTAAAGGTAAACTTAACAGATTTTTGGATGGATTTATGAAATTGAAATAAAATGTAAATAAATGTATGAGATTGAAATGCTATAAAGATGCTGTATGAGGTTGCAATTGCACCAAAACTTGAGGAGGTAAAATGTAATTTACCCTTAAAACAAAATGGTTTTTCAAAATTAAATTGTAAAAACACTAGGGTTCCACTGTTATCTTAACAGTCATGCATAATTTTTCAAATTAGTTACTTACACATGCATATTTTGAAGGTTAGATTTTCCTAATATATGCTTTACTTGGACCCCAAATATAAAGCGTATATCAAACATGCATTCCGTCTGTGGTATTCATATTAAATCTAAACATGCAAGACTTATTAAGCTTTATAAAAACATTTTGAAAAACCATTCAACATGTGGTATTCATCCTAAGTGAAATTACAATTATTAACCACAACAAGCCTTCGTCAATTTTAGGGACAACCCTCCAACCAAAATTGTATCAAGTTACTTTTCTAAATATCCTAATGATTAAGAATTAAGACAAATAGATAGTTTCAAACATGGTGATTAATAATTTAAAACCTGAATGCATAAAATCATAAGCAAGTTGAAAAGTGTTTGTACCATACTTGACCAACCCCGAAATTACTAAGCACCGGTCAACATTATATCGTCAAGGACCCACAAGGGTTTCCTTCCAACTAGGAGGCCAATCACAATGTGACACATGTCAATGTTAGAGGCTAGCCATAGCATGACACGTGTCAACATCAGAGACCAATCACAGCATGACACGTGTCAATGTCAGAACAAAGCTAGAAACTCTCTTCTATAAATAGGGATCATCTCCCACAATAATCCTTAATGTCATTTGTACTAAACTATTCACTAGAACTCACTAAAAGAGAGCTTGAACCTATGTATTTGTGTAAACACTTCACAATTAATGAGAACTCCTCTACTCCATGGACGTAGCCAATTTGGTTGAACCATGTACATCCTGTGTTTGCTTCCCTGTCTCTGTCCATCTACATACTTATCCACACTAGTGACCGGAGCAATCTAGCGAAGGTCACAAACTTGAAACTTTCTGTTGTACCAAAGTCCTCACTGATTTTGTGCATAAACATTTGGCACCGTCTATGGGAATCATAGTTATTCCTACTCTCTTCAGTTTTGTCAAGCTGGTTTCCACCATTTGTACACTCTTTTTTTACCAGGCATCCCTCTCCAACATGGGGAGCAAAGGAAGCCATATCACACAGAACGACACCCCTCTTGCACCTAGTGCGAAGCAACGAAAGAAGGAACGAAAGAGGTTTGCTCTTCAAGCTAAAGTCGATGAGCTGGAGGCTTAGAATAACAAGATAACAATGAAGAATGAGGTTCTCCAAGAGCAGTATGAGAAGCTCTTCAAGATGCTCCACAAGGTTAGGCGTACTCAAACACACGAGCTCATCGCCCCTGCTGAAGTTAACCATCATCTGGGTGCCCCCCAACATGGAGGGTCACCAATATTCAACATCCTGATGGGGAGGGATCTACTCATCAATGTGTCTATCAATATGAGACTTCTCTTAACCCAACTGCTTCAACCCGAAGCAGGAAAAGTGGAGGAAGACACCTTCTTGTAGAATGAGTAGAAGGATCGAAAGCTGTTTATCATGACTGTCGGGACTTCCTGAGGCAACGTCGAGAGAACCTAATCCACATAAGCTCAAAGATAAATAACCTAAGGGTTTCTGACAAACTTGGCCCCCTACCACGGCCCAGGCTAGCTACCAATCTAGGGAAAAAGCGACAGGCCCCAGAAGAACATGAAGATATAGGGGACTACGATATATTTTGACAGACTTGCCCTAGAAGTCAATACGGTGAGTCCAAGGAAAAATCACATGCTCTTGATCAAATTTTTCTACTTCTAAGAGGTGATGGAAACTTACAGAAAAAAGCTCCAATAGTACATGACTACACTCAGGATGCCCTTGTCCTGTAGCTCCTTGAGGAAGTAAACAAGTTGAAGGCCAAACGTTAAGCCGAGATACCTGACTGGAACCAATCTAGACTCAGCCCTTTTATGAGGAAGATCCTCGATACACCCCTCCAAGCAAACACGAAGCAGAAGCTTGGGTTACAACTATATACCGAAAAGGAAGATCCGATTGAATACCCTAACCTCTTCGAGTCCACCATGGCATACCAGATACATACCAATGAAGAACGATGTCTTCTTTTCCCCTCTACCTTTTCTGGGGGAGCTCTAAACTTGTATTGCCGTCTTCCATCTGAGATGATAAATTCATTTGAGGAATTAAGGAAACTATTGGTCTCTCAACACATTTTCCAAACCGATCGCTTACACTCTGCGGATGACTTATACAATATTCACCAGAAGCCAAACGAGTACGTAAGTATGTCGGCCGCTTCAGCCATGAGTATTTTTGCTTTGTTAAAGCAGATGACAAGACTACCCTCAAGGCCTTCATGGCAGGCCTGCACAACTGTTTCTTCAAGTACATGATCAATACCAACACTTGGAAGACTTACTTTGAGGTGATGGCACATGCTTACAACCATGCCAACGCCGAGGCAAGGACATATCAAGAGAAACCCCCTACAACAATCCTTTGTCAGCAAGTAGGGAGTGGAAGCCAGACCCAACCAAATGAGAAGACCTCAACCTTCAAAACGGCAGTGGCGCCTCCCCCTGCCTTACCTAATGATTCGCCAAATCGACAGACGTATCAATCTCAGGGAAAGAGGAAGGATTGCCATCCTCACCACTCTCATTTTAGTAAAAAAAGTGTTGAGCAAAAATTATTCACAATATGTAAACAAATAATTTTACTCGACACAATTTCACCTTCGTTCATTTTCGAAGAGAGTTTTATTAATTTGAGTTCAACCCATTCTAGGCTATGTGCCTATTAATTACAACATTTCTTTTGGGAAAAAGGATACCCTTTGATTCTAATATGAATAAATCGTAACTTGGGGATTTGGGTGTTTATTTGATTTTGTGACTGCACCTAGGTAGGGCCCTTGGTTTCCTACGTACCCTCGTTGATGGATCAAGTCACTCGTAGTTCCTTAGTATTCGTTGGGGTTTGATGCCTTATGCAGTTTCAGCTCATGCAGGCAAGGAGCATTTAATGCCTTATGCAGTTTTAGATCATGTGGGTGAGGACTTTGAGCCATTGGAGCATAATATGACTTTGTTGCATTTGAGGCGGCTCTTTGCCATTTGATTTGATGTGGCTTTATGCCATTTGAATTTTGACATGGCTTCATGCCATTTGAGATTTTTCTTCGGCTTTGTGCCATTTGAAATTTGATGCGGCTTCATGCCATTGATTTTTGATATGGCTTCATGCCTTGTGAAATGTTAATTAACACAACTTCTTCTCGAAAATCCTTCTCGACCGAGACTTGGATAGATAACTAGTCGGCCTCAACGCAGTGTTGTTTATCCAAACTGAAGGTGCTCCAAGATCAGCTAGTTCTACAACAACAATGTTGTTTATCCAAACTGAAGATGTCATATGTTACCTTCATAATGTTATTTATCCAAACTGAAGATGTGTTGGCGGAAAAAGAAAATAAAAAGCTCAAGGTTGTTGAGAGGTTTCGTGTAGAGCGAGAATTTGCTCATGCCAGTTTGTGTGTTAAATTGGAAGGGCTTAGAGTGATGCACCCCATTCTTATTTATAGTAGCCAATCTTTCTATGGCCGAACCAGAACTGCACTCGGATTAGGATTCTTTAACCTAATCTAACTAGGTCTCAGCCAATCCTACCTCCATTAGGACTTTGAGCTAACCTCTTTATCTGGCCATATTTACTTCTCGAATCTCAGCATTTTCACCCCATTGAGACTCATTATTATACTAGGATTCGACTTACCCCATTAATCTGCCTCATACCAGGACTCGGTTGATCTTAACTGAGCAGCCCATAGTAACTAGAATTCCCGATGATTCTAGAAACATACTATTGAGCCAAAAACAACCCTTAGCTCGGCCCAAACCAATATTTTAGGCCCAAACCGAGTGAGCTTGTAGCGAATGACGTCAGTCTGGGCGATGACCTGTGTTACACCCCACCCCTCTTTTTATTTAAAAATAATAATTTTGGTTCTTATTTTGTGAGCCCAAAGGGCCTACCCTCTGATTTTGTTCCCATTTCCTGTACTCCCTTTCTCACTCTCCCGATTCCCTCCCTCTCTTCTTTCTTTTTATGTTTTTCTTTGTAAGTCTCTGTGCTCTCTCCTTCCCTTTTCCTCGAAAATACACACACACACACACACACACCCTTTGATAGTCACCACCTCATCCACCCTCACCAAAACCTCCCCGTGTGATCCAGCAAACTTGGAGCAATGATGGAGCACACCCAAAACCTCCTCGCTCTGGTGGTGCCGTGGTGTTGCCACTATGCATCTCCTTCTCCGGTGAGATTTCTCGTCCCTCGACCTTGGTGAGCTTCAGAACTCTCTCTAATCTTTCTCTTAGATCGATTAAACTCTAGTTAGGACTCATTTTAGGTGATTTGGTGAAGGTTGTAGTGAGAAACAACTCGGAGGTTTATTTTTCCCAGATTTTCCAGCGAAGAACCGTCACTTTCGAGGTAATTTTTGGCCAAACCACGACGAGTTGGCCGGCGTGCAAGGTATAAATCTATTTGTCTCATTGAGTACTACAACTTTCCTTCTTGTTTCACCTAATTTCATTGAGTATTGAAGAAGTTATACTCATTTGAATCTTACCCAGTTTTCGGTGAATCCGACGGCTTTTGAGGTATTTTTCAGCCAAACCACAACGAGTTAGACATCGTGAGAGGTACCATTCTCTTCGTCTCTTCGAGAACTACAACTTTCCTTTTTTGTTTCACTTGATTTCATCGAGTATTGACAAAGTTATGGACGTTTGAAGTTAAGGAACTTTTCGGCTGAATTTCGGCCTTCCCTTCCGTTTAGTTCCGGCGAGCAGCAACCATATCAGGCCTTTGAGCCTTTAGTGCCGACCTTCCTTGCTAACCCAAGCTCCTTAGAACTTAGGCCTTAGGCCCGTTATCCTTTTTTAAACCCAACCCAAAACCTTTAATCTATTTATATTTATTTAATTAGTTTTATAAAATAAAATAAAACCCCAAAAAACCCAAACGGCTTTCAGGCCTTTCGAACCAAGGCCCTAGGCCTGTGACCTTTAGACCCCAAAACCCATTTTAGTTTTTATCTTTTATTTTATTTATTGTTTTAATGTAAAAGGCCCTTGGGCCATTTTTAAACCAAGGCCTTCGGCCCATTTGCTTAAAACCCTAAACCCCTTGAGCCTTAGAACCAAGCCCAAGAACCCAAGCCCAAAACCCTAAATTGGAGACAAATTCTTGTTCACTAGTTTGCGTGGCTCTTCAGCGGGTAAGTACTGTGAGTGGACCCCTTCTAAAAATGCATGTTTTCTTAGTAGAATTGCACGCATGAAAAGCATGAGTTTATAAGTATGTTTTATGAAATGCTTTATGAGATATCGTGCTTACTAAGATTACTTTGAATTATTACTACTTTTCCTATAACCCGTATTCTTTATATAATATCTGCTGGATGATATGATATTTAGAATACGTTTCGAACACCTCTTTATAGTATAGATGATAGATGACTTTATACTATGAAGTTGATTTTCAATATATATATGTTCACTGGTTATGTATTACCTAGTGGTCCCAATTTTCGCTATGGGATTAAGGGATAGATTCTGAACCATCCCGGGCGACGGTTATGGTGTTGGCATAGGGCCTGAAGTGGTTTTCCTCTGGCTATTAGCACAGGGATGGGGAGATGGCATAAGGCCTGGAGGTATTTTTATCCTCTGACTGTATGCTCAGGGATGGGGAGATGGCATAGGGCCTGGAGGGATATGTGGATATTTTCACTAGTAATTACGTATATATGAGTTATGATTTGAGATATAGCACGGCATGCTAGGTTTCAGAAAACCTATTTTATTTATCATGCTATATGAGTTTTCCTAAAACTTGGGGGTTAGTACGTTGTGAACGGTTGTATTATATATATATATATATATATATATATATATATATATATATATCAAACTGGTCCACTCACCTTTGTTTTGCGCCCCCTTCAGGGCTTAGAATCGAGGCATACAATCCCAGCGTCAAGACATTTTTGCATCGGCATCTTCGAGTCCTCTCGGTGTAGGACCCACTCCTTTTGTTTATTCAATTTTATATTCTTTCTTTTTGTATTTCAAATTAGTTGTATGCTCTGAACACGTTCCTTAAATGCATATTTAATGTTCCATTAAATTCTTATTTCTCGTTCTTATGCATTCTAAACGGCTTTCGTCACCCCTCGGGTGTCGGCCAGCACGTGACCACCCCGATGTCCCCAGGACATCGGGATCGGGGCGTGTCAACCTGAGTAACCGACGAGAGCATGTAATGCCTTAGTTTTGATGCGGCAAAAAACTAGGCTAAGCATAGCTTTTCAACGGCGGAATAGTTAATCTTAGGTAAATGAAGATTCAGGCTAAGATAGAAAATGGCCTTCTCTTGCCCAGCATCATTGTCTTGTGCAATAAGGCATCTGATTGATTCTTCGGCCACCGTGATGTACAGTTTAAGAGGTTTGCCACGTCGTGGTGGGACGAGGACAGGTAGGGTCGTGAGAGAAACCCTTATCTGTGTAAATGCCTCTTGGTGTTCAACGCGCTATTCAAAGATGCCAGAATCCTTTAATTTCAAAAGCGTGGAGAAGGCTCTCATATTTCCTACCAAATTAGCAATGAATCAGCGAAGAAAATTAATCTTGCTGAGCAGCAACTGCAGTTGCTTCTTGGTCGCCGGGGGTGGAGCATTGATGGTTGCTCGGGCCTTGTTTTTATCCACCTCAATACCACGATGATGCACGAGGAATCCTAAAAAATTACCAGCTGACATGCCGAAAGCACATTTAGCAGAATTCATTTTAAGGTTGTGCTGGCGCATATGCAGGAAAGTTTGTCGAAGATCGTCCAAATGTGTCTTGATTTAATTACAACATCGTCAATGTAGACTTCGACGGTGGTACCAATTAAATCGTGGAATATAGTATTCATAGCTCATTGGTATGTAGAGCCGGCGTTCTTGAGGTCGAACGACCTGACAACCCATTCATACGTGCCGAGTGCCCCCGGGTAGCGAAAAGCGATTTTATAGACATCGGCCTCAACAATAAAAATTTGGTTGTAACCAACATGTCCATCCATAAAGGATAAGATCTCGTGGTTCGCTGCCGCGTCGATTAACAAATCTGAAATCGGCATGGGATATTCATCTTTAGGAGTTGCCAAATTCAAATTTCAAAAATCAATACAGATACGTAAAGCACCACTTTTCTTCAGAACTGAGACGAGGTTCGCCAACCATTCGACGTATCGAGCTGTTCGAATAAACCTGGCTTTTAAAAGTCAAACGAGTTCATCTTTTATGCCGAGTTATACTTCGGTTGAGAATCGTTGAGGTGGTTGGCGAAATAGTTTACATCCAGGTTTGATGCGTAATTCATGCTCAACTAGCGTTCGATCTAAACCAGGCATCTCATGGTGACTCTAAGCAAAACAATATTTAAATTCTTTAAGCAAATTATAAAGCTCAGCTTTTATATGTTAGGGTAACAAAGCACTAATGAACAAAGGCCGCGGGTCTTAGGCAGTTCCAACATTTATTTCTTCTAAAAGGTCTTTAACTTGAGGTTGACTATCCTCGAGCTCGTCTGGTGTAGCTTGAACTTTGTATAGTGATAGTACTTGGCCGTTGTCTCATTCGGCCAGAAATTTAACTAAGTTTATGCCCGAGTTCGGTTGTTTGGAAATAGCATACCAATGGGCCAGCAGTTATTCCATGGTAGATGAAACCGTAGCCTGGCGTCTTTCCTAATTGGCTTCAAACATCGGTGTCAATGATCAGATCGGCCAACCTAAGTCTCGCTGAATCCTGATGTACAATCTCGGTGCTTACTTCGATGGCTTTCTGTACTGAAATTTGAGTCGACTATCCTTCCCCATTCATCCCATGTAAGGTAGTATAATCGACGTGATCATCGTAATACCTAGCCTGAATCATATTTGCTTCAAACATCTGATTGTCGGCCGGATGAACCATAATTAATTTACCATCCCAAAAGATAAGAACCTGATATAATGAAGATGTGATGCAGTTTGTTTGATGGATCCAATCCCAATCGAGCAATGCATTATACTCGGTCTTAGAGTCGATTATAAAGAATGCGGTCATGTGATTGCGACCCACAACGCTTACCTTCAAATTAAGCACCCATTTGGTCTGGGATTTGTTGCCAATGAAATTGCTCATGGTTATTCCTGATGGAATGAGTTCGTCGTTAGAACGTCATAATACCTTCATGATGGATATGGGTATGATATTGACTGTCACCCCACAATTGACGAAAATTTTAGAGATTGGGTAACCTTTGATTTAAGCAGTGACATACAACGACTCCAGATGTTGAAGATTAACTGAAGAATAGCGGGGCAAAAGTTTGGCAATAACTACTTTAAGTTTGTCCTCTTTGCTCACTTGCATATCTTCTTCAGTGGCGATGAAATTGACTTGTATGGCTTCCTCAGCAACCACGTCCCCATCCACGAAATTTGGTTGAAATTCAGCAAGTAGAACAAGTACCATGTTGATTTCCATATTCTCGAGGACTAACGAACCCATTGGATCTTGGTCGTCGTCTTTAGGGATATTGAGTGTAGTATCAATCTTTTGAGCATCCTTGACCTGGTCATCTTCTGCCTCAACAAGTAATTGCTCTTGTGATACGTCAACTGGACCTATTTCATTATGGTTGTCATCCTCACTCTCGCTAGCTGTAGGGTTTTGATCTTGTCTCTGCAACGCTTTACTGGCCTGCTTCTCATATGCGATGCGGGCATCCCTTGTGTCCAGGTAAACGTCTAAACATGCCACGCGCTCATTCTCATCTGCCGTGAGGCTAAAGAGAGATACGGCCGAGAAGACTTAAAAATGATATCTCAAACATTGAAGGTCTTTAAAATAAAAGGGGAGCTCAGCAGTGTCTATGTCAGTGTATGAGTCGACCTCAAAACCGAGGACTCGAGCTTCAGTATATGCTGGAACCTGGCCTTCATTGCTGAATGAGCAGTTTTCTAGAAAATCTGTTCAACGCCAGGGCAAGTTAGTGCCAGGTCGAGGGCTTCTTGACACACCTTGGGGAGGCCATACAAGTCGTTGGCAAAATGTGTCTTGTGAAATTCCCACATATACTCTAATGATTCACCAAGGAATGAAGGGTGTAGATTCCGTCAGACTCTTTATTAAATGCTCTTGTGGGGTAATTGGGGAAGTTTACTTTCAGCTTCATTTTTGAAATGCTTGAAACGAGCTTTCATCTCCCTAGGACGAATGAGGAGTTTGATGCGCTTTTTAGACTCTTCAATGGTAGTTTTGAAGTAACGATCAATTACCTTTTTTCCTTGAAGTAATTCGACCATGATTGCCAGGGGTTGTCGGTCACCTTCACTTCTTGCTGCTTTTTTGGTTGCCATTTGGGAGCCTACCTACTGTCGAGCCATGCAGTCTATTTTCTGGCGTCGGCATTTCTGAGATTTAGATAATGTAGTATATACGCCGGTGGGAGAATTATAAATGTACCATCGTTGGTCACGTGGTTCAGGCGGCTTAAAGGTCTTTTGTTTCGCCGATGAGCTCAAGCCACTTGAGTTGCGCGAATAATAATCCTCATTGTCAAAAGGTGCATCAAAGTCAAGACTTCATCTGGCTGAGGATGGGCCATCAGTTCATGTTTGAAGGCTGAGCCTATCGAACACCTTCTGGCGCTAGCCTACACTGAGTACCTTTGAAGGTGTCGTCGTTGCTGTGGATGGCTATCATGGTGTTGAAGCCTGAGAGGGTTTCTCCTTTATCTCGGTCAGGACGATACATGCTTTACAACGGCTGCACAAAACCATCAGTCCATCAGCTTTTTCTGTGCTAGAGTCTAACGTAGATTCAACTATGACCGGTCCCGAAAACTCTATATGTGGCTCATTTGAAAATAAATCAATCTTTAGTCGCGGCTGAGAGTTCTGCCTTTACTCTTGGGCAAATAAGCATATACCATACCAACTGTCATCGAGAGGAATGGATCAGCGTCGACGACCATCTATTTTTTCAGGGAATTTTAGCTTGCCTTTATCAATCCAGCTCTGAATAGCATCACGGAACACGTCACAGTTGTTTGTGGTATGCTTATTCGACTTGTGGTAATTGCAATATGTTTTTCCTTTCAGCTTTTCGGCTTTAGGAATGTTATGACCTGACTGAAGTTTGATGATCCTTGCTAGCAACAACTGGTCAAAAATTACCTCGGCCTTAGTGATATCGAAAGTGTAAACTTTCGATTTAATTATTTCTTCAGAGGTCAAGCGGGTTTTGGTATCTTGGAGTTGACCTGAGCCAACGCCTTGCATATGTACAGTTTATCTATTACTATCTCGGTCGCGTCCACATTGGCATATTAGGAATCTTTGCCTGCAGCTAATGCATAACTAACCATGGGATTCTTTTAAATTGTTCCTTGAGGTGGGGACTTTGAGATCTTTTCCTCTCAGAGCAAATAATCATATTGCTCGACGTGCTAGGCTAGCTCGTACATATCTCAGAAGTTTGCCCCCAAGAATTTCTTTTTATATTCAACATCCAAGCCTTTCAGAACAATTCTGGCGAATTCGACTTTAGGGAAAGGCACTGGGCACCAACTTCTGGCTGACTTGAACCTCGTTAAATATTTCATCGGCGACTTATCAGATGCCTGAGCCATCCCAGCCAATGATGAAACTGACATTTCCATCCCCGGCTGATAGAATTGTTCATGGAATTTTTCGACTAACTCCTCCCAACTTTGGATGGAATTAGGTGGGAGGTTGTTTACCATGCGAATGTTGAACCTATTAGCGAAAAGTTGAATAACCGCAGTTTATGGAAGTCGCTATTAACATCTCCACATTGCGCAGTGAACGGAGCTATATTAATTAATGAAGACAGGGACGACTCGCCAGCAAAAAGGCTAAAGTCTAGGATCTTGAAGTCTTTAGGATATTCGAACTTCTCTACATAAGCTGGGTATGGATGGATGAATTTTGGGAATTTTGACCCCTTTTTCAAGGCCGAATAGATCATTTTCTAGACCTTAACTAAATCGACAGACGGCGTTTTCGCTTCTTGGTCAAATTCGTTCGTCTTGCTGTTCGATCCACCCTTTTTTTTTTCCAAATCAATCGTTCTAAAACTAGCAAATCCTATCTCGACCGTTGATGCTGGTATCAGATTATTCTTCAAAATAGATTGTCTAGATCGATCAGTAAGTCTCATATTCTGGGTATTATTAAACAATACCTTAAGCAATCTAGTATGCACGGTGCTGTAACCGCGCACTTTCTCTAGCATCCTATTTATTTCTCAGCTAAGCATTTGCTCAAACTGCAGAGATTGTTCCTCAAGTTGTCTTCAGAAAAAAGACCTAGTTGGTGGATCAGAGGCTTCGCCACCATCTTCATCACAATCCTCCAATATTTATTCGACAAAGTTTCCTTTTGTCGCTTTGATGAGGATTCATGTATCACGAGATGGCTCTCCGAGACTAACTTCCTTTTTCTCAACGTATCGTGCTTAGTGTTTTTGGTGTCACAGCAGCAGTAATCTATGCCTGTGACAAGTCTTCCGGTCCTGGGTTCTAGGCTGTAGGTATAGCGATCGATTTTCCCATGACTGTTTTCTTCTTTACTGATCGTGTTTTGACGGGCATGAACTTCGTAGCTTTAGCATTAGATCCCACTAGGCGTGCCAAAATGTTGACCCTAAAAACTACTAAGCCTATGTGGCGTGCAAGCTGAGTAACTAATGAGCTAACTACGTCATTTGGTTGTGTGCGAGGCGTGCTAACTCATCGACCGAGCTCGGCTGGGGAGTAGAATGTGTTGTGTGGCGTTAGGTACACTGCTAACTTCTTGATCTTACGATTGCGGCTGAGGATGGAACTCATCTCGGCCTTTCGATTCTAAAGCCTGAAGACAAGGCTGCTAGTTCTACGAAGTTCACAAATTGTCGGCGCCAGATTCGGTCACGGTGCTTATATTCGTGAGAGTATAAGCATGCCAAATCGACACTAGACTATATAGGAACAAGTACTTAAAGTAGATGTACATCTTAATTGTAAATGTAGTTCGGTCGTCGAAATGTTGAACTCTAAATCCCACTTGTGAGTATCAAATCATAAAATAACTCAGCGTTCAATGTGCCGAGCCTAATAATCTGTAACATTTCACTTCGCCGAGAAGGCTAATGAGATGACCTCTACCAATAAAGACTCGAAAATCCTTCTCGACCGAGACTTGGATAGATAACTAGTCAGCCTCAATGCAATGCTGTTTATCCAAACTAAAGGTGCTCCGAGATCAGCTAGTTCTACGACAACAGTGATGTTTATCCAAACTGAAGATGTCACTAGTTGCCTTCACAGTGATGTTTATCTAAACTGAAGATGTGTTGGCGGAAAAAAAAATAAAAAATCTCAAGGTTGTTGGAGGTTTCATGTAGAGCGAGAATTTGAGCAGGGCCGTTTGTGTGTTGAACTGGAAGGGCTTAGTATGATGCACCCCCTTCTTATTTATAGTAGCCAATCTCTTTATAGCCGAACCAAAACTACACTCGGATTAGGAATCTTTAACCTAATCTAACTAGGTCTCAGCCAATCCTACCTCCATTAGGACTTTGAACCAACCTCTTTATCTGGCCATATTCACTTCTCGAATCTCAGCATCCTCACCCCATTGAGACTCCTTATTATACTAGGATTCGACTTACCCCATCAATCCGCCTTATACCAGGACTCGACTGATCTTAATTGAGTGGCCTATAATAACTAGAATTCCCGATGATTCTAAAAACATACTATCGGGCCGAGAACAACCCCTAGCTCGGCCCAAACACACTGTATTTGACACGAAGTGGCTCATTGGGAGGAAGTTCTCCTACCCATTAGTGCAGAGCGACATGAAGCTCTGGCTTTTTGAGGTTAATCCAGACCCTGGCGAGAATCCCATGATCGTCGTGACCTACAAAGGAGTGCAGAAGACTTTCTCGTCCAAGGAGATTTTTTTGATGGTGCTGACAAAGATGAGGGAGATCGTAGAGGCGTAGATGACCTTCTCGGCAAAGGCAATTCCAAGATCAACCGAAGACACTGAGGAGATTAACAAAAACTACTGAAGAGGGGAGAACCAAAAACTTCAGCCATAAAAACACCTTTATCTCGCCTACCATTAAAAATTTGCTATTAATACTCTACTAGGCCATAAACAAACCATTTTTGGATATAGCCATGTAGCATGCGCAAAGTCTGATCTATATTAGTTTTTTCCCTTTATTGGTCGAGACCAATAGAAGATGAACCCCACGACCAAAACGACACCTGGGCATCTATTGACTAATTGGCCATAAGGCCAAATAATGAGAAATACAAGGTCATGAAGCGGCCTTATTATAGTTATGCCTATAAAAAGACAAATCCTTGGATTTCTGTTATATATAACCTGAACATAATGCAGTGCTTGACAGAAGTTAAGCCTCCAGCTTCATAGAGGACAAATGCCACGAAAGTCACCATGTAGTCTAAAGCTTTTGATCATCCCAGTGAAAATGCATCACAAAAAAAAAATCCCACAAACTTTTCCAGTACACAACTCGACAAAAGACTTGAAAACTGAGCCCAGTGTAAAAATACCATAAATATCTCAACTCTTAAAACCTCTCCACTTCATTTGGTCGTCTAAATTGGAATCACAGCAAGCACCACCATTTTACTGTTAGCAAGCACGGTTTTTGAGGTGAAGTGATCAATATTTCTAAGCAAAATTTGATGCAAGGTACTGAAGTGATTTCTCCATATATATATATGTGTGTGTGTGTGAGTCTCAATCAGCTGTCAAACTATCAATCCTCTTTAATACTTGAGAAAATCAAATACCTCCACCGAATGGGAACTTGGCCTTGTACTCGACTCAAGGAGAGCTCCCACGATGGGTGGCCTTTGGTAAACACCCTTCTTTGGCTCGGCTAATGTATTAAAGAACCATTTTTAAGCCGAACACACCATCTTTTGGGTTGCTGCATCATCTTGTTGCCCCCTTATTTTCTTATGCATCGGCCTGAAAGGCCAAATGGTTAAGAAAATAATTTATTTATTTTTTTAGCGAAAGAAAATGAAAGTGGCCGAACCATAAGCAGGAGAAGGCCAACGATGCTTTATTCCGAGCCGAGACTTTTTTATATCAAAATTTTCAATTTGATTGTTTCCAGGGCCGAATGAAAAATTACTTCCAAATGCTTTTGACTTGGTAAAATATTTTTTATCATCGGCCGCCAAATGTGTTGAACAATTATTATGCCCCCGGGCATAATTACTTTGTTAATTTCAGCTTTTAACTCAAATAACTTAGCCGAATGAGACTTCTTCATATCAACTTTATCACCAATAATCATATCGACTGTCATGGTTTTGACGTCTAAGACTATGTCTCCAACTACCAGATCAATTGATGTGGTTTTTTCATCTGAAGCCGTGTATTGATCTTTTTCGTCATTGGAGCACTTCTTTGACGAATCATTTTCTAAGTCGATTTTTAGCTTAGAAACTTGAATTTTTTCTTCTAGGCCTACCACACTTTCAGTCTCGACCAAAAAAACTGGCGGCCTAGGTTTTTCTTCGGTCGTCTTGAAAAAATTCTGAGGCCGAACTTTGATTGTTGCTGGAGTGGAAAATTGCTCCCATCTTCTACATAACTTCTCAAAGAGTTTTGCTTTCTCCATGTAGCAATTCTCCAATTGCTCTAGGAGCTAGTACAATCGGCTACGTGGAGCCGGATCGACATCTTGATATATCATATGAACTTCGTAGCTTTAGCACTAGGTCTCACTGGGCGTGCCAAAATGTTAAACCTAAAAACTACCGAACCAATGTGGAGCACAGGCCGAGTAACTAATGAGCTAACTACGTCCTTCAGTTATGTGTGAGGCGTGCCAGCTCGGCTGGGGAGTAAAATGTGTTGTGTGGCGTTGGGCACGCTGCTGACTTCTCAATCTTGCGACTGTGGCTGAGGAAAGAACACGTCTTGGCCTTCGGGTTCTAGAGCCTGAAGACAAGGCTGCTAGTTTTGTGAAGTTTAATATCAAATTTGGCTTTCAATGTGCCAAATGTAGTAACCTGGTAACACCCCACTTCACCGAAAAGGCTGATGAGATGACCTCTGCCAACAAAGACTCGAAAATCCTTGCTGACCGAGACTTGGATAAATAACTAGTCGGTCTTGAAGCAGTGTTGTTTATCCAAACTGAAGATGCTCGTCGGTCGGCTGATTCTACGGTAATAGTGTTGTTCATCCTAACGGAAGATATCGCCGGTTGCCTTCACAGTGTTGTTTATCCAAACTGAAGAGGTGTTGGCGAGATAGGGAGAGAATGATAGATTTCTCAAGGTTGTTAAGAGGTTTCACGTAGAGCGAGTTTGTGCATGGTAGTTTGTGTGTTGAATTGGAGAGGCCTTTTGTGTTGCATGACCTCTTGTATTTATAGTGGATGTATATCTGTTCGCAGCCTGATGGTATTTGTAGAATTCAATTGCAACTCAAACTCTTGGAAGGGAGACTGAGCCGCGTGTCATCTATCATTCGTACGCCGTCATTTTTAAACAAATTAAAAACCTATCCACTCTTATCACATCACCACCACAATCCTATCCCATGTAGGCTTCTTATCAAAATTTCATCTCATGCATGCATCTCACTAGACCATCTTGACCAATTCTGAGCCACGTGCATAACAACATTTATCCATCATCATTATCACCCACTTTTAAATAGATAATAACAATCCAAAAACCCAATCCTATCAGTAACTTCCAAGCGACCTTGGGCAAACAAACAATATTAACCAAAATGATAATGATTATAGCATGCCATGTGTTGCTAATCATTCCCAAAATGTTGATCTATATCCCTTGGTTCCCAAAACTTCCCCAGTGGAACCAATCCTTATGCCCACATACCACGTATCTAAAATCACTTTGAATTGCACTTCTTTTTTATGTTGAAGATTCTTTCTTCGCATCCAACTCATCTCGTTTTTTTCCATCCGATGATCTAGAACTATGCTCAATCAATGGCTTCGATTGCACGGGCTGATGGTGTGATTTTCAGTCCAAACAGGTACTCATGGCAAAAAATGTTTTCTAAACATATCAATTAATAAAGCTAAAAGTTTACATAAGAACTAACCAACACATGATGCAAATAGTATTAAAAATCATAATAAATTATCAAAAATAAAAATATATTATGATATTAACATTTTATATTATTAATTTAAACTAAAATACAACACTTACTTGAATTTTGGAAATTAAGGGATTAAGAGGTGGAGGAGAAAAGATACAAAATTAGAATGTGATAAAGCGAATAGTTAATTTGGGAGTGGGAGTTATAATTAGAACATTTTTTGTTTTTAATAATAAATGGTGAGCCTTTCAGCCTCCCACGTAGCTAGGAAAGTGTTTTGCCTAAACGGGTAGTGCCATAACAGAGCAGCTGCTGCTGTTCTTCACCTCAACCACATACCTAGACTTGGATGGTCCGCAGAGGTCTTACAACCATGGATTCGGGCTTCCGAGTGGTCTTGGTCTCTTAATAGATCCACTCATTTCTCTAGCTGCAGACCACATCACAACCGCATTGCATCACCATTAAAATCACCGTGACCAACCAAAATCAAACAAGCACCCAAAACTTGGATCCCACCATCTTCTGATGCTTCATCTTTGTCGTCTTCTCTTCGTCTTGGATTTGTTGAGAGTACAACCTCTCACAGCAACAATGTATAAAAACCACCAGATTAGATGTTTACTTAGTTATTAAGCTTAGCATGGTTAGTGATTAGTTGTACATAATGCTTAGCTGGCATATATGGTTGAGATAGGATATTTATGTATAAATACCTTGTGTAATGATTAGTTGATATGAATGAAATCACAATATTATTTTACTATCTCTCTCTCTCTCTCTCTCTCTCTATATATATATATATATATATATATATATATATATATATATATAACTGAAATCTCTCCAGATTCTCAGTTTCTTCATGGTATCGTCACTATTGTCTAACCGACTTCAATCCTTCGCTTCCCTCTCTTTCTTGAAACTTTCTTGTGTTTCTTGAAATTTTCCTATCTCCCAAATAGGTCACTGCATCTTAGACTTCTTTCTTTTCATTCTTAATTCACCAAATTAGGTTATGGCGAATGCTGCGAACTCCTCCAATTCTCATTCTTCACCTGATTCCCTAGTGAATCTTCCTCCCAGCGAGATCTCTAATCCTTCGATCATGTCGATTAGATTGATTTCCATGAAAATGTTGCTGGAATAGTTCTAATGAAGCTCAATCTTCAAAACTACATCACTTGGCTTAGTCTCTTCATTCCTGTACTGAAGCATTTGAAGCTTCTTGGCCTCGTCAATGGTGAAGATCTATGTCCTCCTGAATTTGTTCTTAATTTCTCTGGATCTTATGTATTCAATCCTCTCTATGAGACTTAATGTGAGTGCAATCAAATTCTGACTCAACGCTTGCTGAAGATCTTCTTTCTTTGACTATTGGAATAAAAGACTCTCACTCCCTTTAGCAGTCTCTTGAGCGGCGGTTCTCTGGTGCTTCACGCACTTTTGTTCATAGCCTTCGATCGAAGATCCAAACGAGTCAGAAAAGTGACTCTTCCATGACTGATTATCTTAATTCGATCAAAGATATTTTTGATAAACTTGCTGCTGCTGGTGAACTAATTTCTGAATTCGATCTTGTTGCATACATTTTATCTGGTCTTCCTGATAACTATGAGTCATTTGTTGACTCTATTGAGACTTGAAATGAGTTTATGACTACTGATGAACTTCATGGCCTCCTAATGAGCAAAGAGATCTTGCTCAAAAAACGCAAAACCAGAGTTTCCTCCTCATTCGCTGCACCATTTCATACGTATGCTGCACAATCTAACACCTCTGGTGCTCAATCAAACTGAGCTAATTCTTGTGGTTATTTCCAAAATTGACATTGGTACAATCAAAATCGTAATTTTGGGGGAAACAAACCTAATCACTAGAATCACAACAATTCTGGTGGTATCCTTGGTGCTGGTCCTTCTCGTCAGCCATTTGGTCAATCTAACTCCTCTGGTCGCTTTGTTCAATGTTAGCTATGTCTTTAGTATGGTCACTGGGCTCTTACATGCAATCGCCTCTCTCAATTTGCCTCAAACTCGAACTCAGTTTCTGCACAAGCTCGTATTACCATGTCTACTATGAACGCATCTGCCATTCCTAGCTATTGGCTTCCTGATAGTGGTGCATCTCATCATGTCACACTTAACCCTTCTGCACTTAATTATACTATTTCATACTCTAGCAATGATCAACTGTTTGTTGGTGATGGAAAAGGTTTATGCATATCTCACACTAGATCTACTCTCATTCACACAAATAATGCTGCTTTTCGATTGAATGATGTGCTTTTAGTCTCTCAGGCATCTCATAACTTGCTTTATGTTTACAAGTTTGTATATGACAATTGGTGTTCTATGACATTTGATCCTTTTAGATTCTATGTCAAGGACCTAAGAACTGGGAAGATGCTTTTGCAGGGCCCTAGTAAAGGAGGCTTGTACCCCTTATACTGGAATGCTTCAAATGGTGTTTCTGGGATTGCAATCTCACCTACTGCTCTAATGATTGTTAAGGTTGATTTCCAGATTTGGCATCAACGCCTTAGACATCATTCTAGTGGCATTTTAAGTTCTATTACGAATAAAAATCATCTGCCTGTAATTGGTTCTGTTAATAAACTGTCTGTGTGCACAACTTGTCAATTAGGCAAAGCTTCTAAACTACCATTTACAACCTTATCTTGTACATCCACTAGGCCACTTTAGTTACTTCACACTGATGTATGAGGTCTATCTCCCACACCATCATGTACTGGATACAAGTTTTATATAATAATAGTGGATGACTTTACTAAATATAGTTGGCTTTATCCTCTATATTTCAAGTCCGATGTTTTCTCCACTCTCAAGACCTTTATCTTAAAGGTTCAAACTTTACTTTAGCTCAAAGTTCAAAGTATAAGATCTGATTCAGGGGGTGAATTTCTGAATAAATCATTACAAAGTTTTCTTAATGATCAAGGTATCACCCATCAGTTGAGTTGTCTTCACACGCCTGAGCAAAATGGGTGTGCCGAAAGAAAGCATTGCCATGTTGTTGAAATGGGCAGAGCATTATTATCTCAGAGTGGTTTACTTGCAAAGTTTTGGGTTAAAGCTTTCCAAATTGCTATATATCTTATTAATCGATTACTTCATCAGTCTTCTGTGATCAGTCTTTGGGAACTTATATATCATGCCTCTCACAAGTATCATACCTTAAAGACTTTTGGCTGTGCTTGCTATCCATAGCTAAAACCGTATGTAAGTGACAAGTTAGATACCAAGAGTAAACAGTGTGTATTTTTGGGTTATAGCTTGAATCATAATGGTTATAGATGCTTGGATCATGTCACTAATAGGCTCTACGTCTTTGATGAATCTGTGCTTCCCTCTCAACATCTCACTTCTCGGGTCTCAGTTCAAAATACATGTTCACATCATCACACCACTGCTCATATGTCTCTTCCACTGCTTGTGTTGAGTTCTACAAAGCCCTTTACATCTACAACTCCTCTAGAGGCATCGAGTTCCTTATCAACAACTTCTTCTCACACAGAGTCCTCTCATCCTCTCTTATCTACCTTAACTGCTTCTCAACCGACATCTTCACAGCCTCTAGCTCTTGCCAATACTCATCCAATGATTACAAAAGCAAAGGCAGGCATTCATAAACCCAAAGTGTTTATTGCAACCAAACACCACCTTCCATCCACTGTTGATCCTCTCACAAAGTTACCTCCTACTCCATCTACATTTCTCCAAGCATCCAAGCATGCTCACTAGATGAAAGCTATGCAATCTGAATTTCAAGCCTTGCAATCGACTGGAACTTGGGATTTGGTTCCACACAACTCCAATTACAACCTTGTAGGTTGCAAATAGGTTTTCAAAGTTAAACACAAACCAAATGGTACCATTGAAAGGTACAAGGCAAGACTTGTTGCCAAAGGTTTTCATCAACAGGAAGGTTTGGATTTCTCAGAAACTTTTAGTCCGGTTGTAAAACCTACTACTATCAGGATTCTTCTATCTATTGCAGTCAACTATAATTGATTTGCATATCAATTGGATGTAAGTAATGCTTTTCTGCATGGTCATTTAAAGAAAGATGTGTACATGATCCAACCCCTTGCTTTTGTGGATCATTCCAAACCTCATCATGTTTGCAAGCTTAAGAAATCACTCTATGGCCTTAAACAAGCTCTTAGAGCTTGGTATGAAGCCTTCTACAATGTTATTGTCTCTTTGGGTTTCAGTTCTTCCTACTCTGGTACAAGTCTTTTTATCAAAAGAGATACTTCCATTACTTTCATCTTGGTCTATGTTGATGACACCATCATCACTGGAAGTTCAACCACTGAGTGTCAATCCATTATCTCCAAACTTCAAGCTATGTTTCCTGTTAAGGATCTGGGAGATATTCATTATTTCTTAGGCATTAAAGTTCAATGGTCATCCAAGGGTCTGTTTATGCACCAATCTAAGTATGCTTTAGATTTACTCAAGAAAACAGACATGTTTGAAGTTAAACCTTGTGCCACATCTATGTCTACCTCAAAATTGGATCATTCAGGCACTCTCTTATCTTATCCTACCTCTTATCAATCCACAGTTGGTGCTTTATAGTATCTCACATAGACAATGCCTGATTTAGCCCTTGATGTTAATCAAGTTTGTCAACATATGCATTCTCTAAGAACTATTCATCTTTAGGCAATCAAATGTATTTTAAGGTATCTTAAGGGCACTCTTGATTCTGGTCTTTGGTTCACTAAAGGCACTTAATGCCTCGCTGCTTGGTCTGATGTAGATTGGGCTAGTTGTCCTGTGGACAGAAGATCCACTAGTGGTTATTATGTTTTTCTAGGTCATAATCTCATTTCTTGGAGTGCTAAGAAACAAGCAATAATGGCTAGATCATCCACTGAAGCAAAATATAGATCCCTTGCTCAAACTGCTGCTGAAATCACCTGGGTGTGCAAGATTTTGCAGGATCTTTTGTTAAAAACTCTTTCCATATACTGTGACAACAAAAGGGCAATTGCTCTTGCTTTCAATCCTATTTTCCATGCTAGGACAAAACATGTTGAAGTTGATTATCACTACATCTGGGAGAAAGTTTTATTTGGTCATATTGGTGTGTCTCATGTTACTTCAGCTCTTCAAATTGCTGATATTTTTATCAAGTCTTTAGTTGCTGACCGATTTGCAAAACTTACTCACAAACTCTCAGTTCGGTCTCCTACCTTCAACTTGTTAGGATATGATATTTATGTATAAATACCTTGTGTAATGATTAGTTGATATGAATGAAATCACAATATTATTTTACTCTCTCTCTCTCTCTCTCTCTCTCTCTCTCTCTTTCTCTCTCTCTAATTGAAAGCTTTCCAGATTCTCAGTTTCTATAGGATTTTCCATCATCTCCCAAACCGAAGGCACTCTGGTAGGATCTTACAGACAAAAAAAACTCTGGTATACGACACCACCTGCAACAAACGAACGCCACCACGTAAAAACATTATAACCAGAAATCACACAAACGATTTAATTGTGTTCTTCCACTTGACTAAACTAATGGAAAACAAAACTAATATAATAAGAAAACGTCAGGGGCAAAATGGAGAAATTAGTATGTTATTCTGGTTGGGCCATTTTAATTGGACTTGTTTAATATGGTGCTTTGTACTAACCATTAAATAAAGTTAGTATATGGTTTTTTATTAAAACTCAAAGTTTTCAAGCCATTTTCATTAGTTTTCATCTTTTACGGAATACATAATCAGAGTGTAATTAGTTAAGTAATTGCCATGTGAAAAGGTCTATATAAAAATAAAGAGAGTTTTAACGAAACATTTCTGGTACTATTCACTTTTAATGAAAAACCACATTTTAACCTTTCCCTGGTACTATTACTACACATTTATTTGTCATTTTTCATTAAAACTAAAATTGTTTTGGACTTTCATTAGTTTACCTAAAAATAAATGGATAAAATCAAGATCTGTTAGGCAATAATAGAGGGGCTAATCACTTCAATAGTAAATATGCAGCAAATTTATATATTATTTCCAAGTACATGACCTTGGAATAACAAACATCCACATAGTCTTCTGGCTTCTCCCTCTTGTAATAATGGCAGCAATGGCATGGTTGCATAGAATACCGGTGAAGTCATATCTCCAGCATGAACATGTACATTCAGTCAAGTCAACAACATATTGGTCACCTCCTCCAACATCCACTTGGAATTTAGTCCTACTAGACCATTAAGCAATGCATCGACCACTATTTAGTTTTGCATCATCTAACTTCTTTTTAATCTTAGGGCACAAATCTCTAAGTTGTCTCACTATAATGTCTCTTCTCATTTGAATCCTTTTCGTCAACATGGTATGAAGGATCTGAATTTCCTAACAATTGACTTGGACCTTGCCTTCACTATCACGGCATTGAAACTTTTGCATAAGTTGTATAGTAACATTTCACAGTTGATATGCGTTTGAAAATAAGACCTACTCTAGTGAATGACATGCCTCTTCATGAGTCAATAATATGCATCTTTGTTCAACAATCTAAGTTTCCTCCACGGCTCTTCTAAAATGTGAAATTGTAGAGGTCTTGGCAACAACCCATAAAGCATCCTTCAATACATTACCCTTAAATTGTTCTCTATAGCTTGTGTACAAATGCCGCACACAAAAACTTGTGGTGACAATCAGGAAGAACCGTCAAGAATGCAAGAATTAAACTTTTATGCTTGTCACTAATGAATGTGTTATATCCCATATCCCCCAGGGTAGTGATCCTTATATGTATATTCTCATCTCTACCTAGCACGAGGCCTTTTGGGAGCTCACTGGCTTCGGAGTTGATTGCAACTCTGAAGTTAAGCGAGTTCACGTGAGAGCAATCCTATGATGGGTGACCCACTGGGAAGTTTGCGTGTGAGTTCCCAGAAACAAAACCGTGAGGGTGTGGTTGGGGCCCAAAGCGGACAATATCGTGCTATGGCGGAGGTCGGGCTCTGGATATGGTGGACCCCGGGTCAGGGTAATGATCCTTATATGTATATTCCCATCTCTACCTAGCACGAGGCCTTTTGAGAGCTCACTGGCTTCGGAGTTCATTGGAACTCTGAAGTTAAGCTAGTTCACGTGAGAGCAATCCCATAATAGGTGACCCACTAGGAAGTTCTCATGTGAGTTCCCAGAAACAAAACTATGAGGCGTGGTCGGGGCCCAAAGCGGACAATATCGTGCTACGGCAGAGGTCGGGCCTGGGATGTGGTGGACCCCGGGCCGGGATGTGACAGAATGTCCAACCATATTGATTTATAATCCTAATATCCTCGACCAGAATCTCCAAGAACTAAATCCAGGAATCTTTGTTCTCCATCTCAACAACTTCATAAGTTATCACCTAAGTTTCATAATTGGGATTTATCCCCACAACAACCAACAATTGACCCTCATGATGAGACTTCAAATAACAACCATCTAAACTAATCAAGGGTATGTAGCCATGCTTGAAACCTTCATTGCATGCACCCAAACACACATACATCCTTTGAAACCTTTCTTCATCCAATTTAATCTTTACAATGTTCCCCGGATTTGTCTTATTGATTTCCTTAACAAAATCCCACAATATTGTGTATTGCTGAGCATGTTTACCCTCAATAATCTTCATAGCAGCAGTAATTGCCCTATAGGTTTTCATTTTCGAGCAATCGTGTTTTCATTCAACTTCAATGGTGTCCACAAAAGAATCAACATGCCATGTTGGATTAAGTTGGATCATTTCCAAGTACTGCTCAGTAAGCCAAGACTGTTTCATATTCCTATTCACCCATAATCTACCACATGTGTGATGATCCAAAATCTTCTTGATCTGTATGTTGTTTAAATTGCACATCTTCCTTCACTTGACAAACCACGTACAACCTTCTATGCAAGCTGCATCAACCTTGAACTTCTCATTTCGTGGAAAAATGGACATCCCCATAACCATTTATCATAGAATGCATAACTACTGCCTTTCTGAATTGTGCAGTATCCCTAAATATCAACCTTAATGACAATTTTGGGTTCTTCATGTCAGTCCTCTCATTAAACTAATGATAAAGGTCATTGTTGCTTTGACCACCGTCTTCATCTTTATGCACATTGTGAAGGCCATCCGAATTGTAATCTAGCTCACCAACAACATCTACATCAATCTCTTTTTCAAATTCTTCCCCTTGTTGCTGAGATCCATCCCTGATTGTGGGTTATTTTGTAACCTAATGCCAGCCAACACTACATCCTCATGTGCATCCACATTATCATCTACAAACTTTATAAACTCTAAGTGATCTTCATCAACATGAAATTCTTTTTCTATAATGTCACTGTCATTCTCATCTTCTTCTTCAACTCTTTCATCACCCACATAAGCCACTCCTTCATCCTTCACCCCTTCATCAGCCACTCATTCATCCTCTACCTCTTCATTAGGCACTCCTTCATCAACCACCCTTTCATCAGACACTCTATTATCCGCTATTCCATCACCCACTCCTTCATCAGCCACAAAATCATCACCATCTACTTCATCAGCAACCCTACTTAGTGGATCTTTAACCGCTCATTCAACAGTTTAAGCCACACATTTGGAAGACACACTATAATCACCACCAAGGCCACTGACTGGATATTCTATGGCTGGCTTGGCATTTCCTCTATTCACTTGCACTGGCCTCTTTACTTGTACTGGCATTTCCTCTATTAACTTGCACTAGTCAACCTCATCACCATCAATTTCTTCAATAACCACACTACTCTAAGCAGCCGGTTCAAATGACTTGATAAACTCCATCTCTTGAGAGGCACATTATTCAAGTGTTATCTTCTCAATATACACATCAATGATAGCACAAATTTGCATATGTTGATAACATCGAAATCTGTCATCAAAGGCTTTAACCCATTTTGAATTTCCATCCCTGTGATCCTATACTGGTAACTTGTGAAGACATTTCCATATCCCAGTTCCTCAACCATATTGTCAACCTCGAGCAATGACATGAAATCTTTGTCACAGAAATCAAAGAAATCCACCTTCCCTCAAACATAGAATTCTTCACTGAGTTCTTCATCATGATACATTTTGATTGTGAATAGTTCATCGTTCACTGAAATTGCAACATAAAAAAAAACCTTATTATAAATTGATGAAACCCAAATTTTTGCATTAAAAAGATTCCTATTTTAAAGTGATGAAACCCAAAATTCAGGACCCATGACCACAAAACAATTCACAGATAAAGGCACACCACAAATGACAATGTGGTGTCCCAGATAAAGGCACAGCTAAAGGCATAGATAAAGGCATAAATAAAGTTTCATACACAAAAAGCACAAATAAAGGTATAAACAAAGCACTGCCAAACATACATAACCCACAAGCTTTTTTCCAACATGATTAAACAAAAACAAAAGTCCTCCATTAACCGACAACACCAAACAATTTTCAGTTCCCCACCATTTTCGAACAAAGAAATTTAAAAATAGGAAATATAGATCCAAAATTACAAAGTACAAATAATTTCAGGTCCCCACCATTTGTGAACACTCGAACCATTTTTGAACAGTCCAAGCATTATCAAACAACACAAAATGAAGAAACCAAAAAGCACTAACCGTATGTTGGGAATAGATCCAACAGATCCTCCCTCCTTTCCTAGGTCATTTTCAGCCTTCGAATCCTTCACTTCGAAGCACTAGATTATCGCTGCAATTAGGGGTTGGTTATGGGTTGTGGATTGTGGATTGTGGGTTGTGGGTCACAAGTTATGGGTAGTCGGTATGACGGCAATAGGGAATCGACGGCTATAGAGTGATGAAAATAGGGTTTCACCAGCGAGGCTAAGGTTACAAGAACTTTAAGCTTCTCGATTTTGGGTTTGGGAATGGTGTGCTCGATGATAGTGAGGTTGTGTTGGTCATTGGATTGAAATAGTGGGTTAGAGATTCAATAAATTTTTAATTTTTAAATTTGCCATGTTGTTAGTCCACGTGGCTCTATGTGGACTATTAAACTCTACGTGTGCAAGTTTTGGCGGGAGAAATAGGCCACATGGTGGGGTTCACTACTGCCACGTCAGCTCTTAACAGACCAATGGATGGAAATGTAACGGGGGTATTATATTAAAATAAAATAGTACGTGAGATCTGAAAGTGAAATTTTTTGAAGACGTTATATAAGGTTGCAATAGATCTCAAATCTGAGATAGTAAAGTGTAATTATCTGATATTGGACCTAATTTATTTCGAACAAGT
The DNA here is from genome assembly GCA_963580275.1 of Crataegus laevigata. Taxonomy (NCBI): domain Eukaryota; kingdom Viridiplantae; phylum Streptophyta; class Magnoliopsida; order Rosales; family Rosaceae; genus Crataegus; species Crataegus laevigata. The sequence continues at coordinate 6,587,024 of OY756938.1, forward strand.
AAGGCTTCCATATGTACAGTTCAGAGATTGTGACTTGTGAGCAACATATAACTCCCAATACATGATACGTAGTTATCTACAGCACTACCAATTGAAACATTGAAAGTGTAAGGCTTTCGTATGTACAGTTCAGAAATTGTGACTTGTGAGCAACATATAACTCCCAATACATGATATGTAGTTATCTACAGCACTACCAAGACAAGGAATTTGAGAAATGAATCTGTTTAATGACACATCAATTGAAACTTTGAAAGTGCTAGAAAAATACTTACAACTCCCATTCTCCCATCTACCATATTTTTAATGTTTAGGCATTGTATGCGAATAAAATATCTTTATCGTACAATTTTACAACTAGAAGTAGAAATGTTCAATTTTTTAATAATTCATTCGAAAATTATCTCTATTTATTAAACAAATCGACGGTTTGAGTACCAAGTAACATATTCATGATGAACCATTATCCTATCATACATTTATAGGACTGAAACTATCATAGTACGTGAGACATGAAAGTGAAATTTTTTGAAGATGTTACATAAGGTTGCAATAGATCTCAAACATGAGATAGTAAAGTGTAATTATCTGATATTGGACCTAATTTATTTCGAACAAGTAAGGCTTCCATATGTACAGTTCAGAGATTGTGACTTGTGAGCAACATATAACTCCCAATACATGATACGTAGTTATCTACAGCACTACCAATTGAAACTTTGAAAGTGTAAGGCTTTCATATGTACAGTTCAGAAATTGTGACTTGTGAGCAACATATAACTCCCAATACATGATATGTAGTTATCTACAGCACTACCAAGACAAGGAATTTGAGAAATGAATCTGTTTAATTACACATCAATTGAAACTTTGAAAGTGCTAGAAAAATACTTACTACTCCCATTCTCCCATCTACCATATTTTTAATGTTTAGGCATTGTAAAGGGTAATACTTTTTCGGCTCATGCGAATAACATATCTTTATTGTACAATTTTACAACTAGAAGTAGAAATGTTCAATTTCTTAATAATTCATTCGAAAATTATCTCTATTTATGAAACAAATCGGCGGTTTGAGTACCAAGTAACATATTCGTGATGAACCATTATCCTATCATACATTTATAGGACTCAAACTATCATACATTTGTGGGATTGATCTTCAAATGAAGATTTTTTTTTTTTAAAATTCAATTGCCACTTAGTACTACGATCTAGTGGTATTCCTCTTCACTTGTAAGTGAAAGGTCTTAGGTACGATTCTCGCCAAAGACGAATTTGAATCACATTATTGCTAGTCTATTGTGAGGCTAAGCATACTCCCTCTCCGTATAGATGATATCGTTTGTTTTTTTTTTTAAATAATAATAAATAAATAAGTTTCAGTTACAAAATTTATACGGGTCCATAAACTCCCATTTCTACCCCTAAAAATGAATATTTTAGACAAAAAGACCGAGGGACTCAACAGAAATGACCTATAATTGCAAGGGGAGTCCAATTTTGAGGACAACAAAAATTATTTTAAAAAAAATACGTTGTTATAGTGGTGTCCCGTATGTTAATAATACAGTGTCACACGTAAGTTTTTCTTCACGTGCATCATATTATTTGGCACAAAACGTTAGGATAGTGGTGTACACGTATCATATTTGTTCCTGTCTATTGGCTCTCAAAGGGTTTCTGATGACATAGGGACACTCTGATTTTGATAGAAGGAGGCAGATTATCTGCCCTCCCACTTCCCATACACTCTCATCCCCTCCTATTTGTGCGGTCACGGTTAAGTCACGTCAACATTTTATATTACTATTATTTTTTGTCTTATTATCTTTATAAAAAAATTAATATAAAATGTTGACGTAGCTTAACCGTGACTGCACAAAATAGGAGGGGATGAGAGTGTATGGGAAGTGGGAAGGCAGAAAATATGCCTCCTTCTATCAAAATCAGAGTGTCCCTATGTCATCAGAAACTTAATGCATGTGGGACTGTTTTTTTCCTTTGATGAAGATAGAGAGAAAATGACACCAAAAAAATTAAAAAAATTAAAAATCAAAATATAAAAAAGAATCAAGAGAGTCAAAAGTAATTTTCACACCCGTTTTCTCGTCATAGAATGCTCTCTTTTTTATAGCCTTGGGATTGAATAAATTTTGAAAAAAAAAAGAACCATGGAAGACACACTAAGAAAAAGTTGTATTTTTCTCCACTTTTAGGTGGGATATCTTTAGGTTTAACTGTTGTGGATGACGAGTTTGATACTATATTTCTATTGCTAGGTTATTTTACGGCTGATCCCAAATCCTTCAGTGCTTAGTGTAAATATATCCTTGCATTTAAAAATTTCAAAAAAAATTAGAACATTGGTCCTGAACTTTATAGACAAATTGGAACTTTGATCATTGGTCATGAACTTGTTTGTCACAGTGTGGATCAATTCTTCTCTTAAGTAACTTTGATGCAACTTCCACCTCTTCCCTTTTAAACCTTATATTGAATAAAAGTTTTAAAGGACTAAAAGTTACAATTAGTGCATGCAAAAGCAAACTAAAAGTTACAGTGTGGTTCTTTTCTTTTCATTTTTCATGTTTCGGAGTCATAATGTTACAAACCTACAAACACCAAACTAATCTAAAAGTTCAAAAAAAAATTTGAACAAACGATAGTATCTACACCAAGAAGGTGAAGGGAGTGGGTTAAGCCTTACACAGGGCCAGCATAATAATGTTGTTCAATATCACCTTTGGCAAGAAGCTAAAAGTTACAATTAGTGCATGCAAAAGAAAAAATGCACAACAAAATCAGATTAACTAAATGCCATACTAGATTTATATCTCAACCATTAAAAGAGAACTAATCTATTTGTTTAAAACTTACATCATTTCTTGTGTAAAAATTAGAGTGTCACAGATCCCATTTATGATGAAATTGAATTTAGTTTCATGGATGGATTGTGCAAGTTTTTCTAGTATACGTACCCAACTTATTCAATGCAGTAATACAAGGTAGACTAAAATTGTAGACTAAATTTACAAACTAAATAATGTGTCACTAATAAGAACTAAGCGCATTAATCAACACTTAAGTAATAAGAGTAATGCTAGGGAGGCTAAATTTGTAGACAATAATTCAATCATCAACTTCTATGTCATTTTAATTTATTAAATTTAGTCTACAAATTTAGGGTCTGTTTGCTAGTGTACTTGAATCCAACTTTTTAAACTCAAAAACAGTTTTCAAGTTTTAGGTCTTAAAAACTTGTTTGGTATGACTATTTTTAAAAACTGAACTCAAGACTAACTCAAAAATATAGTCTATTCCTTAAAAACATAAAAAATGAGTTTTTAAAGTTTTTAAACTTAAACTCACTCATTTTTTTTCTCTCCCTCCTCCCCTCACTCCAAATATCTCTCTCTCTTTTCTTCTTTCTTTCTTCTCTTTTTTTTTTTTACTTTTTTCGTCTCTAATCCAATCCAATCAAGTTTAAGTCGTAAGATTTAAAAATTTTAAATCGCAAACCAATCAAGTTTTTGAGTCTTAAAGAAAATTGTTTTCAAGAAATGTTCTTAAAAAATATTTTGAGAAATGATAAAAAATTTCAAATAAGATACCAAACAGACCCTTAGTCTCCTTAGCATTATTATATTCAATAGTAGTATGGCAGGGGTTCACCATATATAGTAGGACACATGGCCCATTCCTAGAGGACTTCAATTAGGTGAACTCCACCACATTTACAGATATTATACATATGAGTTCACTGTTAGAAAGATATGACAGTCTAATAATATATTATCATGTGGCGATAAACTTGCACATGACATTGCATTAACGAGAACTCTAGAACCGCGGGGAACATGTTCCATGGATGCAGTTCTCTATATATACCAATGGTTGGAAGATGATCTATTAAACAAAAAACTAAAGCCAACTGAGCCAAAAAAAAAACTCCATTCATTTTTGTTTCATCTCTAGCTAAAGAAATGGTGTCAACCAACATCAAATGCCTCAACAATTCCGGCACGAGGCTATCGTCAGTTGTACCTGCTACTGTCACAAGTAATCGAAACAAGGTCCATGAGCTCACCGACATGGACTTGGGCATGAAGCTTCACTACATCAAAGGGGTCTACTTATTTAAGAACGAGGCAGTTGAGGGACTTACAATATATGACTTGAAGAAACCTATGTTCCAACTGCTGCAACTCTACTTCACCACCTCCGGGAGGATTCGAAGATCTGAAACAGGCAGGCCCTTCATCAAGTGTAACGATAGCGGTGTGAGAATTGCAGAAACGCATTATGAGGAAACCGTTGATGAATTGTTGGCCATGGCCATTGAGGACTCTTCTGTTTTTAATGGTCTTGCGTATAATCAAGTCCTTGGTCCTGATCTAGGCTTCTCTCCTTTGGTCTTTGTACAGGTAATACATATATATACATATGTAATACACACACACACACACACAAAGTCCGATTAAAAAAAGTGAAACAAAAACATAATAAATAAATGGGTAAATTACAAAAAACTACATCAACTATTGGATCGTTAACAGTTTCATACTTCATCTTTAAAAAGTTTCAATATCATACATTTACTTACGAATTTGTTGCAATGTCATACCTCCCATCAGTTGACTGCGTGTAACGTGACACACTTTTTATTAAAAAATTATTAAAAACTTTAAAATTATTTAAAATATTAATTAAATATTGACTAAATATGTTTTTTCCTCTTCTTCTTCTTCTTCTTCTGGTGGGTTGCAGGCGCTACACCCCCCCCCCCCCCTCTTTTTTCTTTTTGTTGTTGTTGTTGTTGTTGTTGTTCTGGGTTTTCTTTTTCTTCTTTTTCTTCTTCCTTCTTCTCCTTCTTCTTCTTCTTATGGGTTGCAAGGGGTTCGGTCCCCCTTCTTTTTTTTTTTCTTCTTCTTCTTCTTCTTCCTCCTTCTCCTCATCCTCCTCCTCCTTCTTCTTCTTCTTCTTTTGGGTTGCAGGGGGTTCAGGTCCCCTTTTTTCTTTTTTTCTTTTTTCTTCTTCTTTTTCTTGTTCTAGTGGGTTGCAGATGCTACCCCCCCCCCCCCCCCCCCCCCCCACTTCTTCTTTTTTTCTTCTTCCTCCTCTTCCTCCTTTTCCTCCTCCTCCTCCTCATCCTCCTTTTTCTTCTTCTGGGTTGCAGGGGGTTCGGGTCCCCCTCTTTTTTTTTTCTTTTTTTTTTCTTCTTCTTCTTCTGGGTTGCAGGCACTACCCTTTTTTTTAATATTTAGTTAATATTTAATTAATATTGTGAATATTTTTTAAATATTTTTTATTAATTTTTAATAATATTATATTAATCTTTTAATAAAAAGTGTGTCACGTCCGCATTTAATTGAGGAACTAACAATCAACTGACGGGAGGTATGACATTGCAACAAATTCGTAAGCAAAGGTATGACATTGAAACTTTTTAAAGATGAGGTATGAAACTGTTAGTAACTCAATAGTTGAGGTAGTTTTTTGTAATTTACCCTAAACAAATAATGAGACGTCTTCCTTTTTCTCCTTTTGCACACCCTGTTTCCTTACATCCCTTGGTTTTCCTTTCATTTACCCAATCCAAAGTCCAAAAATAAATAGGGGTGTGCAGGACGAGAAATGAGGTTGATGAAAAAAGTTATTGAACAAACAATCAGAACTTGGTGAAATTATTTACCTCTGGTCTTCTTTCATATGGTTTCAAAGCAGTTCACATGGTTCAAATGTGGAGGGTTGTCAGTGGGGCTAAGCTGGGCGCATGTCCTTGGAGATGCATTTTCTGCATCAGACTTCATCAACATGTGGGGGAAGTTCATGGCAGGTCACGCGCCACCAAAATCTCTCCGCCTGCCAGAACCTGGCCGAAAGTCTCAACTCCCGACACTTTCAATTCCGGAGACACTATGTTCTCTCAAAAGGGTTGATTCAGTTGGTGATCACTGGCTGACAACCAACAGCTGCCAGACGAAGACGCATACATTTCATATTTCTGCCAAAAAGCTTGACCATTTGCTCTCAAGCATTTCTTGTCCTCCAAGCCAATCAGCCAAGTTCTCAGCTTTTGAAGTCCTTTCTGCTGTAATATGGAAATCCTTGTCCAAAACTAAAAAGGAAAACTCAGAGAAGATACAAATAGTAACAATTTGTGCCAAAAACTCCCGTGAAAGGGAACTTGAACTTCCGAGCAATGACATGGTCTTCGGCACAGTTGAAGCAGATGTGTCCGTCGCGAAAGCTAATGTCTCGGAATTGGCAGAGCTGATTGTGAACAAGAGGGCAGAAGAGAATGGTATAATTAGAGAGGTGGTGGGAAGGGACAACGGGAACTCGGACTTCATAGCATACGGAGCAAAATTAACATTCGTAAATTTGGAAGAGGCGGAGATTTACGGGCTTGAATTGAAGGGACAAAAACCGGTTTACGCATACTACACCATTGATGGGGTTGGTAATGAAGGAGTCGTTTTGGTGCTTCCTGCAGGGCCAAAATATGGCAAAGACAAAGCTTGTGCTAATGGCGGTCACTTAGTGACCGCCATCCTGCCTGAAAATCAGCTTGCACAGCTCAGAAATGAGCTCGAAACGGAATGGAGTATTGCTTGAAAATGGTGCAGGTATGTATCTCCCTGCCATGCGAAAGGTAAAACCCAAACAGTCCATGCAATTTGAGGATGTAATTAAGAGAAAATAAAAGGGATTAAGCTCCTTATTTGCGCCCCCTCCACCAAAAAACTAATGGGAATTGGTTGAAATAATTAATCTACTGTTGCTCAATCGCTGAAATAATCAATTTTCGAGATTTTGAGGAGTGTCGTTAATAATTTGATCAAAATATTATTGTTGTTTTTTTTAGTACAACGATATATTTAACACTTAAAGAGATGGGGACTTCAGCTAAGCAACACAATAGGTAACCTAATTTAGTATCAAATTCATCATCTATGAGATTCAAACCTAAGATATCTTACTTACAAGTAAAGAAGAATACTATCAGACCATAGTCTTAAGTGACAAAATATCATCATCATTTGAATTGAATAATTTTGGGATTTGAATTATTTGTAAATTCTTCGTTTCAACAAATTTCTCAAAACAATTAAAGAAACACCTCAATTACAAACCTCAATCAAAATACACCATAACGTAAAATGAATTCAAGTAAACGAACATGTCTTTTGGTTCAAAAACGAATTACACATATAATGATACTTTAATTTTACTCCACTAGAAAAATGTCCTAAAGCAAATCTAAACTAATTATTAATTGAACCCTCATTGTCAACAAAAAAAAAACATCAATGAAATTACTATTTTGCCATTTTATACATAACTAAAAAAAATATTAGAAAAGAAAAAAATTGGACATTATATGACACACCCCGACCCGAAATATCCACTAGGACTCCGAATCAAGCTGTGCTAACTGACATCTGGAAGGTGACAAAGCCATAAAGTGTAATGATGTGGAAAATGTGAATAAATTTAAACCTAAGAGTGCCTAAATACCAAAGTGCGCGGGTGAGCGGAAATGAACCCATTTCACACGTGTCGTCAGAGCATAAGCAAGTACAGTGGAACAGATAAAGATCATACCCTCAGAGGTAGCCACCTATGCTGAGATTCGCCAAGAATCCTCGTCGATACGATCGTTCAACAGCTAAAGCCTAGAGGGACGAAAAACAGAAAATGTGAGTGAGCAAAACAAAGTTTTGAAAATACATTACTCCTTTTAAACATAGTAACCTCTCACCATAAAACCCGTATAGTTTTATCCCAAAAAATAGTAATACATACGTATAAGCAGTATAAATCAGAGTATGCCATGTCAAGGTGTCTGAGCAATAAAAGGTGTAATCCAAGTGATGGAAATCAAAGTGAAATGATAGGCCAGCTGTAGTCACCTAATGTGACCTATACGGCTGAACCTATAGCTCATTCATCCAGCCGGAGTCAGCTAATGTGACTTGTACGGCTACAATCTAAACCTGCACATGAGTCGGAACCACCTAATGTGGTCTGTGCGACAGGCTAGGTGTAAATAAGTATGCTCAAGTGCTACGATCACATGAAGGGTGTGCAACGAATCGCATGTCACCTACGATTTGGAACCACCTAGTGTGGTCTGTACGACAGGCTAGCACCTAACTTGGATCCAAGTTGAGCGTGCGGTGCAGGAGGTAAACGATCACGTGAAGGCTAAGCCCTGGCCTTAGGCGAAGCACTAACACCAGGGTGTAGGATAATGAGCTCTAAATGTATATAATCACAACCATATATTATGCCATCAATATCATCAACATGCACTCACTCGATGCTTACCTGGGCCTCCGCAACATCAATGAATATTATGCATATCTACACTAATGAATATACTAAAATGCAATGTAATTGACATGACATTTAAACACGTAAATCCATTTAAACAGTTTCTGGAAAAATATAAAACATATATACATATATATATAGAAAATCAAAAGCCCACTCACTTAGAGTCCACGCTACAACTCCCTAGCACACACATCGAGGCGTCAAGAATGATTGGTGCCTAGAACAATTATCAAACCACATCTCAGAATTTTTATCAATAATGCACGTAACTTACCTAAAACACATCCCCAAGGATGTTCTAGAATGATTTGAGACCCATTGACCAAAAGTCGATTGTCGGTCAAAGATCGATAGTAGGGTCCATAACCCTACGTAAGTCGATCCGAAAGATCTGCATATTAGATTTCCGATCTGTAACTTCCAAGGATACACATTATGCTTCTAGAATAACATACTAAAGTTTCGGAATGATCCAACAGTCGAATCTCCACCAATTGCCAAAACCAAGTGGCGGTCAACATTTTATTTTACGAACTTACAAATCCAATTTGGGAAGATCCATACATCAGATTCCTGATCCATAAGTTCCTATGGTCCTCAAATATTATGAATAATAACATATTAAATTTTGATGACGATCCAATGGTCGGATCGCCGATTCATATAATGACGTATTTACGTATCGTAGAGAAATTAGGTTCCAACGATTAACCTACATCATACGATTATCAAAAGTGAACTCAAGGCATCTATTTTAACATAAAATAGCATTGGCGGTCCTCTGGCCACGCGCCGCCGTGGGTGGCGGTCGGCGGCCCCGACTCGTCGGAAAATCCAAATATTTTCAAAAATTACCAAAATTTACAGGAATGAAGATCTTAATGAGTGGAGTAACTTTTATACCTATGAGCAAGGCTAACTTGGTCGGGAAGAGCTCCAATTTCACTCAAACCCGTTGGAGCCCTAGATTTTGGGTGTCCTCCAATTCAACATTGCCGGTGCTCCAATTCCTCAAATTTTGTTTGGGCCTTGTTCTTGGAATCCAGTGGAGTCAAATGATGGTGGTGGCCATCATTGGTAGAAATGAGGAATCATTGGCCGTGCACCCATGACGTCGTCGGCACCAAATCTCTGAAAATGGAGACCATTAACCCTCGAATAAGAAGTGTAGATTAAAGAAGGGTAGTAGTGATGTCGTTTTTAGGTGGTGGCTGGCTTCAAACCGTCAAAAAAACAGCCTGAAAAGGCATTGGAAAAAATCGCAGGACCAGGTCCGCGATCGGGTAGAGCGTGGGTCAAAACAGGGGTCCAGGTAAGTGGTTTTCTCTCCCTCATTTCCCCTCCTTGCTCCTCTTTCTGATTGGGCAATTTGAACCCCCTTCTCTCCTTTCTCTTCTTCCTTTTTCATCTTCACCGCTTATCTTTCCTTCCCTTCAATCTCAGCCACACACGTGGCTTTTCAGATTTAGCTTCAAAAATCTAGAGCATTCCATAAAAATAAATTTATAATTTTGCCCTCAGCTTCAATTGTTAATAACTCCTTTGTTATAACCCCGAGTTTGATTCTAATTACGCCCACTCGTCCGTAGCGACAAGTGCTACAAGGATACGCCAAAAAAGTAAATCTTACGTGACACGAAATGATAGTCAACAAAAGTCAACGCATTTGCCTCGAAGGGCATTTTTGTAAATTCACTTATTAAAATTATAAAAACTATAATTTTTAGGGACGGGTCGTTACATTATAATAATTTCATACAAACAAGTTTTTTTTTTTTTTTGGGAAATGTTTTTGAAATGTCATATAAACTTGTTCATATTTTTCAATTTGTTTTATAAACTAAAATTTTAAGTAATTTGTCATACCAACTTTATAAAATCATTCATTTGTCATCTCACCATAACTCCGTTAAGTTTTCCATCCAATATAAGTAATGTGCGAGCACATGGCTTGTGTTTTAGGTCATTTTAACATCTTTTCACAAGTTTTTAACTTTTCTTTAGTCCAAAGACTTAAAAATTTTACTTTTCTTTAGCGCATATGCATCTACAACTCCATTTATGGTACAAAACGTCAACATGTTTCTCATTTATAGAGCCCGTGACATGCTAAAATGTAAACTCCCACTTGTGTATCATTACATATTTCGAATAACCAGAAAAGAGTGTGTGATCATTTCATTGTTATCATATCAAAAATATTGTTCCATTGCCTGAGAAACTCTACTGTTTTTTTTTGTCAAATACAACTTAATAAAAGGAAAGTAAGGTATTAAAATGACCAAAATAACCCTAAACACAAGTCATGTGCAAGGCACATAACTTATATTGGATGGAAAACTTAACTAAATTAGGAAGAGATAACAAATTAATGATTTCAAAACTTTGGTATGACAAATTGCTTAAAATTTTAGTTTATATGACAAATAAAAAAATGTATACAAGTTCATATGACATTTCAATTTTTTTTTCTAAACCTTACAGCCATGTCATTCTATTAAAATAGCTAAACTCTCTCTCTCTCTCTCTCATTTGCACCCACCCACGTATACCTTTTTTTCTCACTTTTTCTAACTTCCCAATCCACTAGTTTTTTTTACATTAATTTAATTTAATTCTTTTTATAATTTTAAATCACACACATATACTGCATCTAGTGAGGGGAAAACTAATGAAAAGGGCTTGAAAACTTTGAGTTTTAATAATAAGGACAAAATAAAGGGTAAAGTGAATAGTGCCAGGATTGACTTTTTAGTGTAAAAATGTGGTTTTTCGTTAAAGTGAACAGTACCGGGAGCTTTTCATTAAAGTTCCCTAAATAAAAGCCAGAAAACTAGAGGCACCGAAAAGTCTAAACATAAAATCTTCTAGACACGTTCAATGAATTTGAGGAGTGTCGTTCATAATTTGGTCAAAATACCATCGTCATTTGAGTTGAATAATTTCAGAATTTGGAATTTGTAAAATCTTCATTTCAACAAATTTCTAAAAACAATTAAAGAGACCACTCAATTAACTCAATACTATCAAAAGGTCAAATTCATTGAATTTCTACGCCAAGTAAACTCATGTTTTTGGGCTTCACTTACTATTTTGACTTTTGGGGGCCTTATGCAAGGCTTTGAAACTGAATCGGTCTGAACTAGGTCTAGCAATTCTTGACATGACCTGATAACCAGATACTAGGGGTGGGCAAACGGGTACAGGAACCGCGGGTCGGGGCGGGTACTGGCCGGTTCCTATTTTTAAAAAACAAAAACGGGGCGGGCCTTTGAGATTTTTGGGGCGGGCCGGTTCCTGGAGTATAGGAATCGCGGGTACCCAGACCGGCCCGTTTGTAATGGAAATGGACGAACCAGATTGATGAATAAGCTACCATCTCTAATCTGAACCGTTACTTTTAGTTTTACCCTTAGGTTCTCTCTATCTTTCTCGTCTCGACTCTCACTCTCAAACTCTCAGTCCCTCGACAGCTCGACTCCCTTCCCTCGACTCCAATCGTCGTCCTCCTCATAGTGCTCACCCACCGTCAATTCTCCTCGGCGAACACAACGGCACCACGGTACCACCCATCATCCTCCTCGACAACAACCCCCGCCGTCGATTATCTCTTCTTCGACAGCAACCCCCGCCGTTACAACCGCCATCACTCCATCACCGTCGCCAAGGACACTGGTACCAGCCATCATCCTTCTAAAATTTAGGTAATTTTGAATGAGGGTTTTCTTATTAATTTGAATTACGGGTGTAGGAATTTTAGGGTTTTTAAATTGGAATTTGGGATTTTAGGGTTTTCGAACTAGGTTACTAGAGTTAATTTTGCAATAGATTGATGATTGAATTGATAATTTTGTAGTAATTTGGCAAGCTTTGATGCCTTCTAACTTCTAAGTTGTTAAGGAAATTAGATACTAGATAGTGTGAGACTCTGTGAGTCTATACATTTCTTCTTCCTTTTGAGTTGAGTTGGATGCAAAAACTGGTCAAAATCTTGGCCTGCATCAGCATCACAATCATTTTTCATGGAGCTTTCGAGCCCCACTCTGAGTTTGACAATATTTACAGATATTTATTCGTATTCTGAGGATGCAGAGGAAGCTCAGAGGAATAGTTGTGCATTAATCGGTCTTTTCTTTTACTTATACATTATTCTTACCCAAGTTGTGCATATTGTTTGTGATTCTCAATGTAAATCATGCGTGAGTCCTTTTTTTTGCTTTGGTTTGAATGGCTATCCACGGTTCTTTCTGTAATCTTTCCAAGACTGTTATAGAGAGATGTACTTTGCTCTATATCTACCTCGCGATTTAGATGTATTGCCTTCCAATATGTATTCACATTGTTTTATTCTAATTTCTACCAGATTCAAGTTTTTTAAATCAGCTTTGAAAGTCAAAATTGAAGTGAGTACACTAATCTGCAGTTGTTTTTATGTGTGTGCAGTTTAGTGATGTTTGCAAATGTATTAGGATATGTGTGTAGTTGTTTTTATGTGTGTGCAATTTATGTGTGTGCAGTTGTTTTTATGTGTGTGCAGTTTAGTCAAAATTTGAGTGTTAAGATGGTATTGTTGTCATGTGTGGTAACAATTTAAGTTTTGTTGCACTCGTTTTATTGTAAATTTCCCAGATGGTGAAAAGTAACTCATACATTTTTATCGTTTCTCTCTTGCAGTTGTCTGGAAAAGAGTGGCGCCAAATTTCAACTGTGGAGCTAACCTCCCTTACAAGTTCAGCATCTCTATTCTCTATCTGGATGTGGTTTGATTTTTGTATGTTGATTTGATTTGATTTTTAGATGTTGGACGATGTAATGTTGTTATTTTGGATGTAGTGCCGTGCTAGAATAATAGGATCTGTGCAATTGCTGCAATCTGTGATTCTGTGCTCTGTGGAATTGCCGCAATCTGTGCAAATTTAGCCTTTTTGTTAATATAATTATTTTTAAACCAAAAAAAAAAAAAACTAAGGACTCGTGGACCCGGCCCGAACCGGCCCGTTTCAACCGGGCCAGGTAAGGTCCGGTTCCTAATTTGAACACTGTAATGCCCGGCGCGGCCTGTCTCCTTTAAGCCCGAGTCTGGTCTAGTCCCTTCAAAATTGGGCCCGGCCTGGCCCGTTTCCTTTAAGCCTGGGTCTGGTCTGGTCCCTTCAAAATTGGGTCTAGCCCGGCCCGGCACGTGCCCACCCCTACCTGACACAACACGACACGAAATTAATAGGTGTTCGATCGACACGATAACGAATTGGGTCGTTATCGGGTAACCCAATAAGCACCTGTTAAGATAACGGGTTGGTTCGGGTGTACACATGGATAACACGATACACGATAAGCAGAATATTAATTTAATAATTTTATAACCCTAAAAAAATACTATAATAATTATATATATTAATTTAACAATTTTATACCCCTCAAAACTATAATATATATATATATATATATATATATTAAATTAACTATAATAATTATACCCCCAAAATATTAACTATAATAATTATATATATATATATATTAAATTTTAAATTAAATTTTATACCCCTAAAAACTATAATAATTAATATGCATGCATCCAGCCTTTGAAGAAAAAGGGAGGGAAAATGACAATTCTAAGAAAAGGAAACAAAAAAGAAAAGGAAAGATGGGAGTAAAAAGTAAAAACTATAATAATTAATATGCATGCCATCCGCCCTTTGAAGAACAAGGGAGGGAAAATGAAAATTATAAGAAATTGAAAGAAAAAAAAAAGGGAAAGATGGGACCTAGACCTAGTGGTATTTTGCTTGCTGCATTTTGCTTGCTACTAGTACTAGTAGGGTGGGTAGTACCGTGGTCTCTCATCTCAAGTGTGCACTTGTTAATTGTTATTGTTAGGATAAGATTTGGCAACTGTGTTCCTAACACGTGTACGTCATTTACCTCTCCCTCTCCTTTTTTTCTTGAGAAATTTTTCATTACAACGGGAACACAAATAGTACACTATGTGTTTTAATAGAAGTGGTGAGAAATTTTATTTTTTAAGTTATTAACTTTTTATCACACATATCCCACTATTTTTATAATGACACATGATGTACTACTCCATGTACCGGTCAATTATACGTACAAAATAAATAGATTTAAATCTACATAATAAATAAATATATATATATATATATATATATATATATATATATATATACTATTGAACTTGATGGGATACGAATTATACGAAATTAATTTCAATGATCCAACCATCAAACTTGTTTGTATATGCTTCAAGATCGCATCAGTAAAAAATCGAAAAAAATAAACATTCAGAGATCAAGTAACCGAACAAAACTTTTAGATGGTTATAAAACGAAAAATCACGATTTAACAGTTATTTTAACTCCGATTTTGATTATTTTTTATAGTTACACTCCTTAATCCTAAATGAATACAATGAATGAATTCGATCTTCAATTTAAAATATTTACAATAGTAGATACCACAAAATCTTATGTTATACTTAATGAAAGTATAAATAAACTCTAAGTGTTAGTGAATCTACCATTTTGATGGGATACACATCCTACGAAACTAATTTCAACGATCCAATTGTCAAACTTGTTTGTAAATGCTTCAAGATCGCATACGCCAAAAATTGCAAAAAAAACAAACATTCAGAGATCAAGTAACGGGACAAAACCTTTCGGCGGTTATAAATGAAAAATCACGATTTAACGGTTATTTTAACTCTGATTTTGATGATTTTTTATAGTTACACTCCTTGACCCTATATGAATACAATGATTGAATTCGATCTTCAATTTAAAATATTTACACCAGTAGATACCACAAAATCTTATGTTATACTTAATGAAAGTATGAATAAACTCTTAAGTGTTAGCGAATCTATTGTTTTGATGGGATACGTATTCTACGAAACTAGTTTCAATGATCCAACCATCAAACATGTTTGTATATATTATGAGATTACATACGCCAAAAATTGTAAAAAACAAACATTCAAAGATCAAGTAACGGGACAAAACTTTTCGATGGTTACAAACGAAAAATCATGATTTAACGGTTATTTTAACTCCGATTTTGATGATTTTTTTACAGCTACACTCCTTGATCCCATATGAATGCAACGAACTAATTTGATCGTCAATTTAAAATATTTACACAAGTGGATACTACAAAATCTTATGTCATGGTGATCGATGAAAATTAATGATTTTGTAAAAGGAATAACATGCAAGCTTTAAGTTCCGTTGGCAAGGATTAAACTTTTGAGAAAGGCTTCACAACCTTGAAAACAAAAAATCTTTCATTTTGCATATTCTTGCACATTTAATATTTTGTAATAGACTAGTAGTGTATGGATGTTTGTTTATTAGGCTCTTATTTTCGAGTGTAGATGTAGTACTTAAATGACAAATATGTTTTAATGTTTTGAAGTAATATTTATGTGGCAATGTGTGGTATGTGCAAATTTAAGAAAAAAAATATTTTTCTTAACAGGTCATATCGGGTCATAACAGGTCGGGTCACTTTACCCGTTAAGATAACGAGTGTGATACGACACGACCCGTTAAGATAACAGGTGTTACACGAACACGATAGACACGACGCGTTTGCCAGGCCTAGTCTGAACCAACAATTCTTAATCAAATTTGACTAAAAAGTTTAAATTTTTCCAAAATCGATCTGAACTGGTCCGACCTAATTTGGTTTACGATTTTACACCGAAAATTTTTATTTTAACTCATACAATCTCTTTTTACATCCAACTTACTTTCTACACCCATATTACTTTTAATTAAACTATCAATATCTCTTTAAATCCAAATTTATTACCTAAACTACCCTCACAAACTAATTTAATATATAAATTTATCTTTACACCAATTTAAAAAAAATAATAACTCAAAATTGGTCTCTCTCGCACCCAATCCTTTTTCTTTTTTTTTTAATTTTATTTTGCTTAATCTCATATATGTTTTATGGGTGACAAGATAGCCAAGAAACGGTGCTCTTCATGGTACCCCAATTTCATCATTTCAATATGCAATTATGATTATTATTATTCATCATAGGAGATGGTCCTTGTGGGCTCACCAATGTTGTTGCAACTGCAACTGCATGCACATTGTTGGTGGCAAGCGGGGGGTTGGTTTTGGGTTGGGGGTGCGGTTGTGTGTTTCGTAGATCATCAGTCGGTTCCTGGCCTTCCACGTCTCTCAGATCAACAATAATCTTAGTCATGCTTGTTGTTCTCTTGATCAGAGGGCGTGGACGCTTCCTTAACAACAATTATTAAATTATGTAATTTCTTTTTAATGTTTCTTCAGTATGTGTTTAATTAATCCTTTATTTGTTAAATTTTCTTAATCTCATATAGATAATTAAAAAAAGTGTTTTTTTAATCTTATATATGTTTTTACTAGTAATAATGCTTTGAAAAGGTGCTGATTGTCTTCCTAAATCCTAAAAAAAAATTGAAATCAAATGAAAAAAAAAACTTGAATAAATCGATCATACTTTAGTTGGAGGATCCAAAGATTCAAATCTTTGTAATATTCTAAACCATTCATAAACATCACATCAAATACGGTTAAAACATTTATAGCTCCCACGTAAATAAGGATTTGTGCAGCAACTACAAAATAAGAGTTTAATAGAATATAGAATAAGGATATACAAACAAGAACTCAAAACTTCAAAATCATTATCCATCGGCAAAATAAGCTTGTTTTATTTGTAAAAGCGTCTTAGGGTTTTAGATAGAATAAACGTACGATAAAAATTATGTGATGGTAGGGTTTGATGTCATATTTGAGTTTGATTATTGGTTGTGGGTTTATTAATAATAAATTTTAGTTTTATTATTTATTTTATCTTGTACTTTATGGTAATTATACCATAAGATAAAAAAAGACAATTCACATTTGAAATTTAAGTTAGGTGTAGAAAAAAGTTATATGGATCCAAATAAAATTTTCTTGTTACGCCTCTCAAGTCAAATCCCAAGCTGATCGGTTGCAAGGGCATGCAAAATTGCAAAATGTATTCTTTTTTCTAATAGTATTTTCCTTCTTTTGTAGAGCAAAAGTGTTAGGTGTTAATTAGTTAGTTATTATGGAGAAAGAGAATTGATATTCATTTTTACTTGTAAGAAGAGATTTTAGGTTCGATTCTCATCAAAAATAAATTTGAACCACATTATTATTAGTCCAAGTAAGACTTTAGTCACACCCTCCTTTTAGTGTTAATAATATCATTTGTTAAAATAAAAAAAAAGACCTAATCTTTAATATATTTTAAAAGAGAATGGGTAGAACGCTAAAAAGACCTAATCAAGGACAAATTTGAACCACATTATTATTAGTCTAAGTAAGACTTTAGTCCCACCCTCCATTTAGTGTTAATAATATCATTTGTTAAAATAAAAAATAAAAAAAAGACCTAATCTTTAAAATATTTTAAAAGAGAATGGGTAGAACATAACAAATTATGTTCATAAAACTAACCAAGTAGCATGTTTATTATCGAACCATGAATGAGAACCGTGAATCGGAACTGAATAAATCAAAAGGTAAAATTAAAACAAAAAGAAAAATAGTAAAGGAAATAAAAGAATATAATAGAAACTAGAAGAATGTATCCCACAAAAATAAACTAAAAGAAACTAGAAAGTATCAAAAATTAATATGGAAAGTGCTCAAGAGGATTCCAGCGATAATTAAAGTTTAAAAAAGCTCCCCAAAAAAAAGGCGCAAAAAGACTAAACCCCTGAGGATTTCCAGCGATAATTAAAGTTTCAAAAAAGCTCCTTTTTTTTCGTGTTTTTTTCTTCTAATTATTTAAATTAAATAAATATAAAACCGGCTGATCTCTCCCGCTTTTATTACGTACTCCTCTTTCTCCGATCGCGGGTTTGATCTGAGCTTTACTTTGCTTGAATCTCCGTGTGGCGGCTTTTAGAGCTATTATTTGTAGTGGTGCTCGTTGGCGAGTGGGAGATGGTCTACAAATCTGTAGTTGGGGGGATAGTTGGCTGCCACGGGATTATTTTTATAAGGTGCTGAGTCCGAGACCGGTGGGGGTTCACCCAGATCTCACGGTGAGTTCTTTATTGATAGATGATTTTGGGGGGCGGGGGGGGGGGGGGGGGGCGGTGGGGGGTGGTGAGATGGAAGAAGCGGAGTTGATTTTGAGTATACCTTTGAGCCTTTTCTATCTTGCGGATTCTTTGATTTGGGTAAAGGATCCTAAATGTGAGTTTTCTACTAAGAGTGCATATTTCGTGGCCCAGTCAGATTCGGGAATAAGTGGTGATATGCCTATGGGATCGACACTTAATGTGGACTTTAAGTTTCTATGGAAAGCGTTATGGCGGGCGAAGGTTCCAAGAAAAGTGAAAATTTGTGTATGGCGTGGGTATATGAACGCTTTGCCAGCCAAAGTGAATTTGTTATCTAGACGGGCAGTTAGGGATGCTATATGTGGTCTTTGTCATAAAGATGATGAGACTATTGAACATGTTATTTTAACGTGTCCTCGGGCGGCAGCAGTTGGTTTGGCAGTCCTTTGGGTTTCCTTTCTTTTCATGGGGTTGAACAAGGTTTTGGAAGTTGGTTGGAGTATATTGCGCAACATATATCTAAGGAAAGTTTTGAGTTGCTTCTTATTCTTGTTTGGAGTATTTGGAAGGAGCGTAATGAGTTCATATGGAAGGGCGTTGAGGTTTCTCCTATGGATATTCAAATTAAGGCACAAGCTTGGTTGGCCGAATTTAAAAAATGGAATGTGGTGGATGTGCATTCATCGGTAGAAACCTCATTTAAATGGCAGCCACCAGCCAGTGGCTAGATAAAACGTAACTTTGATGCGTCCTGGGATGAGCAGCTTTCGATTAGAGGGTGTGGGCTGATAGTTCGGAGATCAGATGGTAAGTTTCTAGCTGCGCAGGTAAGTAGAGAGGGTGCTGTAAGGTCGGCGTTCTATGCAGAGGTTGTGGCTGCTAGACAAACAGCTGTGTTTTTACATAGGTGGATCACAGAGCAGGTACATGTCGAAGGTGATGCCCTATTGGTTACTTCCGCGATTCAAAATAATGGAGCGGCAGTTCATGGACACTTTGGACATATACTTTTTGATACTAGGAGATTGTTGAATGACTTCAAGTACTGGAAAATTACTTTTGGAAGAAGAGAGAAGAATAGAGTGGCTCACAGACTTGCACGGTATAACCTTACTGTTGATCACCCGGTTTCTTGGTTTGAAGAACCTCCTGATGTAATTTCTAATTTATTATTAGAGGATAGTACTTAATGTGGTGCGGGACGCTCTTTTTCCCTTAGATCGGGTTGAAAGTCCCGGCAAGGTTTTTATCGAGGCCTATTGTAAGCACCCTATCCTCAGTTTGTACGTATTTTAAGTGCTAATGAATATCGTACTCCTGCTCAAAAAAAAAAATATATATATATATATATAACCGGCTGAGTAATTTTTAATTTCTGGTCAAATCTCTCTGTCAATCTCGTTAAGCAACCTCGATGCACTGCCATTGAAATGATCGAAACCTGATAGGACACCATAGCTTGTTCGCCACTACCAGCGATTCAGTTCACGACGAACTGAGTGAGAGCCAACGGATTAGGGTTCGGAGCTTTGACTGAGAGAGACTTCAGGATGAGTTCGAATCCGGATTTGGTACTCGCGTTCGAGTGCCCATTGCCAGAAGAGAGTGCGTTACATGATCATTTCATTGCTATTTTATCAAAAATATTGTTCTATTGCTTTAGAAATTCTACAATTTTTTTGTCGAATACAAGTTAATAAAAGGAAAGTAAGGTATTAAAATGACCAAAATAACTCTAAACACAAGTCATGTGCCTATATTAGATGAAAAACTTAAAATTAGGAAGAGATGACAAATTAATAATTTCAAACCGTTGGTATGACAAATTGCTTAAAATTTTAATTTATATAACAAATTAAAAAATATGTGCAAATTCATATGACATTTCAAAAAAAAAAAAAATCTAAACCTTGTCATCCTATTAATACCATTTGCACCCACCCACGTGTACCTTTTCCCCACTTTTTCTAACTTCCCAATTCACTAATTTTTTTTTACATAAATTTAATTTAATTCTTTTTATAATTTTAAATCACACAAATAGCGTGTGTACTGCATCTAGTGAGGGATAAATAAAAGCCAGAAAACTAGAGGCACCGAAAAGTCTAAACATAAAATCTTGTAGACACGTTCAATGATTTTGAGGAGCATCGTTAATAATTTGGTCAAAATACCATCGTCATTTGAGTTGAATAATTTCAGAATTTGGAATTTGTAAAAATCTTCATTTCAACAAAATTCTCAAAACAATTAAAGAGACCCCTCAATTAACTCAATACTATCAAAAGGTCAAATTCATTGAATTTCTACGCCATGTAAAGTAAACGAACATGTTTTTGGACTTCACTTACTATTTTGACTTTTGGAAGCCCTATGCAAGGCTTTGAAACTGAATCGGTCTGAACCAACAATTCTTAATCTAATGTGATTAAAAAGTTTAAATTTTTTTAAAATCGGTCTGAACTGGTCCCACCTAATTCGGTTCACGATTTTATACTGGAAAATTTTATTTGAACTCATACAACCTCTTTCTACACCAATATTACTTTTAATTAAACCATCAATATATCTTTAAACTCAAATTTATTACCTAAACTACCCTCACAAACTAATTTAATATATAAATTTATCTTTACACCCATTTAAAAAATAAAAACTCAAAATTGGTGATACACCCTGACCCGAAAAGTCCACTTGGACTCCGAATCGAGTTGTGATGGCCAACACCTGGAGGGTGACGTAGTCATAAAGTGTAGTGTAGCGGAAGAAGAACGCTAATAAATTTTAAACCTAAAAGTGCCTAATCAAGAGAGTGTGCAGGTGAGCGGGATTGAACCCTATTCACACGTGATGTTAGAGCATAAGACAGCATAGTAAATAGGATGAAGGTTATACCACTGAAGGTAACCATCTCCTGAGATTTGTCAGAATCCTCGTATAGACGTAAGCACATCTACTAAACTTGGAGGGGCGAAAAACAAAGTTGAGTTGATAAGCAAAACAATGCTTATATTAAAACTTTTATTTTTTTAATATACTAACCCCTCGCCATAAAACAAGTATAGTTTCCTTAAAACATATTACGTAAGTATGTAAACGATAATACGATAGCAATATAACCAGAACTATGCCAAGTCAATGATATATCAATGCCACAGTAGTATAATCATGTGATAAACAGTATAATGAAGTACTCATCAATCTAATGCTGGCACACAAGTTCGAACAGACAAACTCTGACACGAACAGGACTAGGTGTAATCAATACGCTCAAGTACTACAATCACGTGAAGACTGGTGCAGAAGCACGTCACATACAAATCGGATTGCCTAATGCAATTTACCCGACAAGACTGGCACCTAACTTGAATCCAAGATGAGCGAACGGTACAATGTGAACATACACGTGAAGGACTGGCCCTAGCCCTGGGGCGAGTACTAACACCGGTGCAGCAAGATGAGTATGTATACAAGTACATATGAATGTAATGACAGTAATATCCCAACCATTTAGCAGCATTTATCACAATTTATCTCACAATATCAAATACTTGGCAATATAGGCATAAAATGAAGTAAATACGCATTTATGGAAACTATAAATATGTATCGATTATAAAATAAATTGCCTACTCATAGATACGCATTCGAAATGAAACCTCTTAGCCTGGCTTAACCTCGTATATCCTCGAAATATGTTTCCCTATACGTGAAATACCTATTTACGAATTAATTAAAGCACGTATACGGAAACCTAAATAAAACCTCTGTAGATTACCTAAACATAGGGTTTAGATATACGAAATTGATCTACTCGACGTTATGGACCCACACGTGTCGACCAGAGGTCGGACGCTCCATCACGAGCAGCCACAAATGGCTGTACTAGAAGCCACGCGCGAATAGCCCACGTGAGTCCACGCGCGCCCACACACCACGAGTACAACTGTACTCGCCTTCCTAGCGAAAACTTGCAAAATTGCAGGTTTTTGCTCCAACTTCTAGAACTTCAAATGAGCTCATTTCTCAACCAAAATCCGTGATTCAAAAACCAAAGTAAAGTTAGGAATGCAGAGAATGGATCTATATCCATTTAGGATCGTGTCATGGACAGAGCTCGCCGGAAAAATGGCCAAATGGCCACGATTCAAGATTTCCAGAAAACTGGAAATTTCTTCCTAACTTTCAGAGTTGGTTTCTAACTCAATACTTAACCAAACTTGATAAAACTTATTTTGAAGCTAGAAATATCGAGAACAAGTCTATACCTATTACGAGTCCAGTCGTGGTCGAGATTGACTGGAAAAATGAGTTGAAAGTGACCAAATGGTCACAGTTCCTTTGCTGGGAAAATGAGCAGTCTCCCCTCCTTGAGCTTTCTGTGCTAAAAATGTTCGTTTGCAACATAAACAAGAGATTAATATCAACCCAAGGGAATGAAATGAAGGTTCTTAGGATTTTCTCGAGGATTACCTAAGCCATGAACGGCGAGAACCCATCAGAAAAACTCGGGAACCATGGTGGTTCCAAGGTGTAGGGAAAGAGAAATGAGGAAGGTCCTCTGCCATGTCTGGTTTCGAGAAGGAGGTTTCTCGAGGGTGGTGAGGCCACCGGAGAATGAACCACACATAGATGGTGGTTCGGTGTGTAGGTGTGTATGTGTGTATGTTTGTAGAGAGTGAGAGAGAGGTCTCTCGGTTTACAGAAAGAAAAGGAAGAAAAGAGAGAGAGAGAGAGAAAAAAAAATGAAGAGTTTCTGATTGCTTGCCAAAAATGAGGGAAACGATGTGAGTGGTGGAGAGGAAAAGAAAGAAAAGCAAAAGTTGATTGGTGGGAAAGAAAGAGGACCGAATCCCTTTAAGGGATTTGATTGGATGGATGAATTTTTTACAATTTAAAATGTACAAAGTCTGCCTTTTTGACAGTGTTTCCAACACTGTCAATTTGTACGTGCGCGTACAAAATATCTGTAGTTAACATACTTTAACAGAGCGTAACTTTTTTGTTACATATCCGATTCGAGTCCAACACGCGCTCATGCGTTCGTAACGACGAGTACTACAAGGATACACTACAAGAATAAGTCATATGTTTATTTAGACGATGGTCAACGGAATTCAAGGTTACCGCCTCTAAAGGCATTTTCGTAAATTTATGCTTATAAAATTAATAAAATGTAAAATTAGGGACGGGTTGTCACAATTGGTCTCTCTCACATATTTCTCTCGCACCCAATCTTTTTTTTATTATTGATTTTGATTCATCTTATATATGTTTTCTAGGTGGCAACATAGCCAAGATGTCACATCCCGACTCGGTCTCGACCACTTCTCGGGCTTTGCCATACCACAATATTGTCCGTTTTGGGCCCCTACCACACCTTCACGGTTTTGTTTCTGGGAACTCACACGAGAACTTTCCAGTGGGTCACCCATCATGGGATTGCTCTCGCGCAAACTCGATTAACTTCGGAGTTCCAATGGAACCCGAAGCTAGTGAGCTCCCAAAAGGCCTCATGCTAATTGGAGATAGGCATGTACGTATAAGGTTTACAAGATCCTCACCCCTAAGCGATATGGGATCTTACATAAGAAACGGTGCTCTTCATGGTACCCCAATTTCATCATTCAATATGCAATTATGATTGTTATTATTCATCACAGGAGATGGTCCTTGTGGGTTCACCACTGTTGCTACAACTGCAACTGCATGCACATTGTCGGTGGCGCGCAGAGGGTTGGTTTTGGGTTGGGGGTGTGGTTATGTATTTCGTAGATCATCAGTCAGTTCATGGCCTTCCACGTCTCTCAAATCAACGATGATCTTAGTCATACTTATTGTTCTCTTGACCATAAGCCGTGGACGCTTCCCTAACAACATTTATTAAATTATGTAATTTCTTCTGAATGTTTCTTCAGTATGAGACACACCCCGACCCAAATATCGAGGCATGCTGGCCGTCACGTGAGGGTGACGTAGCCAAGTGCGTTGTGCGGAAGTACTAGAGTGAAAATGAGAGGAAATAAAACCGAACAGAATAATTTACAATAAAAAGATAAGTGAATGAAAGTGATGAAAACATAAGCATAAAACACGACATCAAGGTTCAAGTCACCTAGGTGCAGTCCAGAATAAACAAATACTAAATAACCGAAAATCAGAGAAACCCTACATGGATGGTGCTCTGTCAGAACTGCCTGATGCCTCGTTTGCCACCAATGTCACCGCTACCTAAAACCTGGAGGGGTACAAAACCGAAAAACTGAGTGGGCAAAAAAAAGCTTTTCCAAAAACATTTCAATACCAAATTAATAACCCCTCTCTGTAAAACCCGTATACTTTGCCAGAAAATATCATACGTACTCGTATATCAAGTCATGCTGGAAAACGATAAAGCTCAAATATGTCATTTCAGAATACGCCATGTCAAATTATCCAATCAAACAAGGTATGCATCAAGTAGGTAAGATAAATCAAATCACAATATGTCGACAATATCAATACGTCCGCCGGAGTCACCTAACGTGACCTGTACGGCTGAATCTATAGCTCCTCAATCATTATCCTACACACGAGTCGGAACCACCTATAGTGGTCTGTACGACAGGCTGGGTGTATAAATACGCTTGGTGCTACGATCACGTGAAGGCTGTATGACGTATCACAAGTCACCTACGAGTCGGAACCACTTATAATGGTTTGTATAACAGGCTGGCACCTGCCTTGGATCCAAGGTGAACTAAGGTGCGAGAGGTGAACGATCACGTGAAAGCTAGGCCTACTCTGGCAGAGCACAAACACCGGGGTGCAGGAATATGAGCTATATACCAATCTCAGCATCATCATCACTATCACTAACAAATATACTCACCTGACTTACCTGAGCGTCTGCGACGCCAATCCATAGCCAACATAAATTATAATAAATAACAACGATATTCGACATGGCATTTCAATTTATAAAACCATTTAAAAACGTAATTTCTGGGGAAAATACCAATCATATATATATATATATATATATATATATACACTGATACGTAGAAGGATCGTATCCCTCAAGCCTCGTGTGGCTGCGCTCGTCCTCTGGACAGGCCTCACCTATATGCGAAATACCTATAAAACCGTCAATTTAACGCACATAACCAACCTTAGGTAATAACTTCTCATACCTAAATTGGGGTGTTTGAATATACCAACATGCTTTACTCAAACCCACGGTCACCCCCATATTTTTAGAAAAAAATTATAGTGTGTCACGCGCCCCCACGTGCCGGCCAAAGCACAGCCACACACACCGCCCACGCGCAGGCAGGTGCCTGCCACACAGACGGAATCCCTAACGCCGTTAGGGAATATTCCATCAGAAACTTGAATATTCTGTCAACTTTAACCTGATGCCATTACATTCCGTTAAGAATATTTCGTCAACTTTGTGCCTGCCACACAGACAGAATCCCTAACGCCGTTAGGGAATATTCCATCAGAAACTTGAATATTCTGTCAACTTTAACCTGATGCCATTACATTCCGTTAAGAATATTTCGTCAACTTTGACGGAATATTCCCTTGTCTCCTACCTCAACTCACCGGAATCCGGCGCCGGTGACCGCTGCGTCATCAGATTCTGGAAAATTTTCAAATCCACTATTTTCACTCATTTTAACGTCAAATTTCACGAAATTAACACCAAATTAAAGCTTAGGATGTGAAGAATAGAAATATACCACTTGAAGTCCAAAATACGATGGAATCTCGACGGAGAAATTTCATGAATTCCGCCCAACCCTGGAACTCACGATCCCGACATCCAAAACACTTGAAAATGGTCACCCAAGCTTCGTGAAGTCCTTTAAAATCTTCCTATGATCTTGAAATTTGCTAAAACCTTCACGATTAAAAGTATATGAACAGTACCACTAACGGTGCTCTCAGGTTTCTAGGGTTTTCGAGGGTTCCAAACCAAACCAAGGGTATAGTTGAACTCATAAGGTTGCAAGGAATCCAAAGGTGCTAACCAAACCCTCAATTTGTGTCCAAATGTGTAGGATGTGTGCTTGTCCGTACAAGGTGATGAAAATGGAAGAAGTGTCGAGAATGAGGAGAGAGACAGAACCAGAAAAGGAAGAAAGGGTGCACGTGTGCATGTGTGGGTGTGTGTATACGATTTCCATTTTAATCAACCAATCACCACCATCCCAAACCCAAGTTGTTATTGGGTCCAAAGACATGGGAAGGAACCAAGCCCAATTGGCCCAATGTAGCTCACACACACAACCACAAACGCGTAAAGGTAAAAATGCCATTTCACGCCAACGATAAAAATATTTCGGGACGAGCTATCACAGTATGTGTTTAGTTAATCCTTTATTTGCTAATTTTTCTTAATCTCATATAGATAATTAAAAACGTGTTTTTTTATTTATCTTGTATATGTTTTTACTAATAATAATGCTTTGAAAATGTGCTGACTTCGTGACAACCCATCCCTAAAAATTATGATTTTTATAATTTTAATAAGTGAGTTTACAAAAATGCCCTTCGAGGCACATACTTCGATTGATGTTGATGCCTTGTAGTGACACGTAAGGTTCGTTTTCTTGGCATATTCTTGTAGTATTCGTCACTACGGACGCGTGGACGCAAACAGATTCAAATTTGGAGCTATAACGAAGAAGGTATTAACGTTTGAAGTCGATGGCAAAATTGATAAGTTTCCCATTTATTTGGCAAACTCCAGAAAAATCTGGAGAGCCAAATGTATGGCCCAGATTAAAAGAAATGGAAATGGGTGGTCCAGATGGAAAGGAAAGGATAATAGAGGAAAGAAGGGGATGAATAAGGGGAGGAGAGAGAAAGTAAGTGACCAATTGGAGAAGGAAGTAAGGAGGGAAAGGAGGGAGGTGAGAATGAGGGGGGAAACCGGACCACCTTGACCCACGGTACCCATGTGATTTCTCCGGTGAAATTCACCCATTTTTCCGTTGAATTGGGCTGATTAATCACTCCCAACCATCAATTTTACTTCTCCTCTACCATTTTCACTTCAAATTTGAGAGGATTGGGTTAGAAATTGAATGGTTTTGCACCATGGGTGCCACGACACCCATGTTCTAAAATCCACCAAACCTGAAAGGATTCCATTAAATTACCACCATCCATAGCATCCTCTTGAGGCCTAGAACAAAGCCCAAACAGTGGTTGAGGCGTTGGAATTTCTTAGGAGATCGAATTGGAGCACACCCCGTTTCTAGGATTCATACAGATTTTAGCAAAATTGGAGGTCTTCTAGGCCAAATTGGCCTTGATCACAGGTATGAAAGTTGTTCTACTCATTGAGATCTTCAATTCTAAAAATTTTGAGAATTTTTGGAGAAAGTTGAATTTTTTCGGCTACTCGGGGCGGCCAACCGCCACCCGCGGCGGCGCATGGCTAGAGGGCTGCCAATGGTATTTTTAGGAATTATTCAATGCCTTGAATTTATTTTTGATAATGGATTGACGTAGATTGATCGTTAGGACCTAAATTCGTTACGATTCAGTAATAGGTCAAAGTATGAATCGACGATCCGACCGTTGGATCGTCACCAAACTTTACTATGTTATAGTACATAATATTTGAGGAATGTAGGAATTTACGGATCGGGAATCCGTCTTACGGATCTTCCCGAATTGGAATTGTAAGTTAGTAATTAAAATGTTAACCGCCACTTGGTTTTAGCAATTGGCGGAGATCCAACCGTTGGATCGTAACGAAACTTTGGGGTATTGTTCTAGAAGTATAATTTGTATTATTGGAAGTGACGGATCAAAGATTCATGATGCGGATCTTCCGAATCAAATTCGTAGGGATGTATTTTATGTGAATTGCTTATTCTCTCAGTACAGATTCTGAGACGTGATTGATATTTGTGCTAGGCAGTGATCATTTGGGATCATTTAGGATATCTTGATAGTCGTGCTAGGGGGCTGTTGCGTGGACTCCAGGTGAGTGGGCTTTTGTTTTCAGTATATCAGTATATATATATATATATATATAGTTGATGTTTTCCCAGAAATGGTTGAGAATCGAATTGGTTTTATGATTGAAATGCCATGTCGAATGCCATTTATATTTTATTATTATGATTATGATTATACTGGTCATGCTTCGGTGCTGCGGACGCTCAAGTAAGTCAGGTGAGTATATGCTTGTTCCTGATAGTGATGATGATGAGATTGTGATATAGCTCATATTCCTGCACCTCGGGTGTTTGTGCTCCGCCAGAGTAGGGCCTAGCCTTCACGTGATCATTCACCTCCCGCACCGCACGCTCACCTTGGATCCAAGGCAGGTGTCATCCTGTCGTACAGACCATAATAGGTGGTTCCGACTAGTAGGTGACCCGCGATACGTCGCACAGCCTTCACGTGATCGTAGCACTGAGCGTATTTTATACACCTAGCCTGTCTTACAGGCCACTATAGGTGGTTCCGACTCATGTGCAGGATATTGGTTGAGGAGCTATAGATTCAGCCGTACAGGTCACGTTAGGTGACTCCGGCTGTCATATTAATTTTGCCGGCATATTGTGATTATTGGTTTATCTCACCTGATTGATGCATACATTTCTTGGCTGGATATTTCTGACATGGCATATTTCTGACATGGCATATTCGAGTTTTATCGTTTTACAGCCTGTTTTGGTATTTGAATATATACATATTATTTTCTGGGAAAATATACGGATTTTACAGAGAGAGGTTAGTACTTTTGATATCGAAATGGTTTTGAAAAGCTTTGTTTTTGCCCATTCACGTTTTCGTTTTTGCGCCCCTCCAGGTTTAGCTGTTGAGGTTCGTATCGACGAGGATTATTGGCAAATCTCTGGTTTGGTGGCTCCTTCTGAGGGTATACTTCTTACCCGCTATACTGTATTTACTTATGCTCTGAAGTCACGCGTGAGATGGGTTCGCTCCCGCTCACGAGCACACTCTGGTGTTTAGGCACTTCTATGTTTAAATTTATTCACATTTTCTACATCACTACACTTTATGGCTTCGTCACCTTCCAGGTGTCGACCAGCACAGCTCGACTTCGATGCCCTAGTGGACTTTCTGGGTCGGAGTGTGTCAGACTTTGTTCCTAAATCCTAAAAAAAATTGAAATCAAATTAAAAAAAAACTTGAATAAATCAATCATACTATAGTTGGAGGATCCAAAGATTCAAATCTTTATAATATTCTGAACCATTCGTGAACATCACAGCAAATACGATTAAAACATTTATAGCTCCCATGTAAATAAGGATTTGTGCAGCAACTACAAAATAAGAGTTTAATAGAATATAGAATAAGGATATACAAACAAGAACTCAAAACTTCAAAATCATCATCCATCGGCAAAATAAGCTTGTTTTATCTGTAAAAGCGTCTTAGAGTTTTAGCTAGAATAAACGTACGATAAAAATTATGTGATGGTAGGGTTTGATGTCATGTTTGAGTTTGATTATTGGTTGTGGGTTTATTAATAATAAATTTTAGTTTTATTATTTATTTTATCTTATACTTGATGGTAATTATACCATAAGATAAAAAAGACAATTCACATTTAAAATTTAAGTTGGGTGTAGAGAGGTTATATGGGTCCAAAGAAAATTTCTCTTTTACACCTCTCAAGTCAAATACCAATCTGATCGGTTGTAAGGGCATGCAAAATTGCAAAATGTATTATTTTTCTAAAAGTATTTTCTTTCTTTTGTAGAGCAAAAGCGTTAGGTGCTAATTAGTTAGTTATTACGGAGAAAGGGAATTGATATTTATTTTTACTTGTAAAAGAGATTTTAGGTTCAATTCTCGTCAAATACAAATTTGAACTACATTATTACTCGTTCAAGTAAGACTTTAGCCCCACCCTCCTTTTAGTGTTAATAATATTATTTGTTAAAAAAAATAACTAATCTGTAAAATATTTTAAAAGAGAATTGGTAGAACATAACAAATTATGTTCATAAAACTTACCAAGTAGCATGTTTATTATCGAACCGTGAATTAGAACTGTGGATCGGAACTGAATAAATCAAAAGGTAAAATTAAAACAAAAAGAAAAATAGTAAAGGAAATAAAAGAATATAATAGAAACTAGAAGAATGTATCCAACAAAAATAAACTAAAAGAAACTAGAAAGTGTCAAAAATTAAGTATGGAGAGTTCTCAAGAGGATTCCAGTTTGGAGCAGATTCTCTCCTCATTTTTTTTCATATACTTTTATCATTCTTCTGTTTGTGTGATCACGATTAAACTACGTTAATATTTTTTATTAATTTTTTTATATAGATAATAAAACAAAAAAACATGACTTAACTGTAATTACACAAACACATTAGAGGTATGAGAAAAAAGTCTGCTCGTTCCAGTTTTGTCAACTCCCAAAACAAATGGGCGCAAAAAGACGGCGCCCCTTAAAATTTCCAGCGATAATTAAAGTTTAAAAAAGCTCTTTTTTTTCGTTTTTTTTCTTCTAATTATTTAAATTAAATAAATATAAAACCGGCTGAGTAATTTTTAATTTCTGGTCAAATCTCTCTGTCAATCTCGTTCACCAACCTCGCTGCGCTGCCATTGAAATGATCGAACCCCGAGTAATTTTTAATTTCTGGTCAAATCTCTCTGTCAATCTCGTTCACCAACCTCGCTGCGCTGCCATTGAAATGATCGAACCCCGATAGGACACCATAGCTTGTTCGCCACTACCAGCAATTCAGTTCACGACGAACTGAGTGAGAGCCAACGGATTCGGGTTCGGAGCTTTGACTGAGAGAGACTTCAGGATGAGTTCGAATTCGGATTTGGTACGCGCGTTCGAGTCGGCGCTGGGGGTTTCGTTCGGTGGTTCGGTGACGGACACGGTGGTGGTGATCGCGACGACTTCAATTGCGCTGATAATTGGGGTTTTGGTATTGGTGTGGAGGAGATCGTCGGATCGGAGCCGGGAGGTGAAGCAGCTGGTGATGCCCAAGCCGCTTGCTGTGGAGGAAGAGGAAGACGAGTTTGAGGTCGCAGCGGGGAAGACTCGGGTCACGATCTTCTATGGAACTCAGACTGGTACAGCTGAGGGATTTGCTAAGGTGAACAATTATGGTTAAATTTGTGTGCTTTGTGTTGGACTCCAAGATTCTCGCGTCGAATGAATTATGAATAGTTTATGCTTGTAATCAAAGGGAGTGAGGTTTGTTGTGATCTGGGATTTTGGGTTGGTTTGTTTTTCGTAGGAGTTTCATGGGGAAGATTGGTTTTTTAGGGAAATGTTGTTGAATTGGGAGAGCTGAGTAGTTGACACAGTAATGATTTGTGTTAAAGTAACGATTCGGGTTAAGATTTTTATATACGACCTGGTTAGAATTCTATATGTCTGCGTGTTTCTGCGAGCATACGATGAAGAGTCAGCTTTAGATGGTTGCTCTAGAGGCAAGATTGTCACTTTCTGTAAATGGATTCGAAAGTACCGTGGTAATATGAACTTTTTGTTATTATTAACAAGAAATGCAAATGCAATGGTGCACTTGTTTATGTGTTGACTTTTTGACCTATAGAGATTGAACCCATAGGAGAAAATGATAGGTCGAGATGTTCATGACTGTAGTGCACGTATTTTTTACAGTTCAGGTGTTCTTGATTTAAGCGACTTAGTGTGAAATGTACAAATGATGAATTCATAACAGCTTCACTGTACTAAGCACGTGAGTGTGGTTCCGGACTCTTCATTTAGGAGTCAACCCATGGATCATGAATGTGGTAATATGTTAATATAGCTTTCTCAAGTGTACAGAAGTAATTTTCGATGTCGTCGTGGTTTCTGGACACCTAACCAAAAGTTATCTGTTCATTTATGAATTCTGAACCTACAACATAGATAATAGAATAGTTTATAGTGTTCTTGTAGGAATTTTTTTTTACTTTCTAAGTGTTATGTTTTGATGTGAATACAGGCTTTGGCTGAGGAGATTAAGGCTAGATATGAGAAAGCTGCTGTGAAGGTTGTCGACCTGGTATGGTAGATGGGAACCGATTTGTTGTATTGCATAATATGAAATATATGAGAAGTTATATTTACTTATGCTTGAATTAGGATGACTATGCCGAGGATGATGATAAATATGAAGAAAAACTGAAGAAAGAAACTTTAGCATTTTTTATGTTGGCCACGTAAGATCCACATTTACCTATGCTTCAACTATGTTATTTCTAGAAGCTTACTGGTCTTGCTAATAGTGCATTCAATATATTCTATCTTACTTTATAGTTATGGAGATGGGGAGCCGACTGATAATGCAGCAAGATTTTACAAATGGTTCACGGAGGTTGGTGGCTTTATTGTACACGTTGAGTGGATAAGAAAAATTGAAAGTCACAACCATGACATTTTCATTGTCATTTAATAATTGAGATCCCACGGTTTTATTTCAGGGAAAAGATAGGGGTAGTTGGCTTCAACATCTAAGATATGGTGTTTTTGCTCTGGGTAACCGACAATATGAACATTTCAATAAGGTAAAATCAATCTGTTTCTTTGTCCATTAATTCTTTGTAGCATTGCAGCTTCTGACAACATCCTTATTGAAGCAGGTAGGAAAAGTGGTTGATGATCAACTTAGTGAAGAAGGTATAACTAATTTCCTTTATCTTTTGCATTTCTATTGAGTGACATACATAGTGTAAGATCGCAGTGGAAATTTTCAATTTAGGCATTCTATGTAAAGACTGGCACTCTTCATTTTGTATTCTTCAGTTATGTGTATACATATGGTATTTTCTTGTGATTAAGGGCCTGTTTGGGATTGCTTCTCGAAGGGCTAAAGTGCTTTGTGACAACCAATCTAGGTTGTAGAAAGGCTTAGGTAGCACTTCCAAGTGATTTTCTAGGAAGCACTTGGATTTTTTAGTAAAGTTTCTACGTGTTCATATGCATCCTACAGTAGCAGTTCCAAATGAGCCCCAAATATTATATTAGTATCTGTGAGATGATGACTTCAGTTCTCCTTATATTGTGAAAGAACAAGTTAAGAATTAAGATTGAGGTTTTCTGATTTACTCTTTAGTTTTTTGCATCCCATTTTTTTCTGTATAGGTTATTTCAATCGACAACTTTGTTAAATTTTCATTAAATTTGCCTCTTTGTGGTTAATGCAGGTGCAAAGCGTCTTGTTCCTGTTGGCTTAGGTGATGATGATCAATGCATTGAGGATGATTTTTCTGCTTGGTATACTGTAGTCCTGTTGTCATTCTTTTCTCGATTGCTAGTTTGCTACTTAGTGATGTTTTAACTGTAATGTTTGGGAAGTATTATTATGTCATCATTTCTCTGCTGCATTAACTGTAATGTTTGGGTTCTTCTTTAGGAGGGAATCATTGTGGCCTGAGTTGGATCTATTCCTCCGAGATGAAGATGATACAAATTCTGCGGCTACCCCATATACAGCTGTAATTCCAGAATATAGAGTTGTTATTCATGACTCTAGTTTTGTTACGTCTGATGAGGATTATCACTTGAATATGGCTAATGGGAATGCCTCTTACGATATTCACCATCCTTGCAGGTATTCGTAGATTGTGCATGTCTTGCTTCTGTAGAGAATATTGCATTCTAGTAAAATTGGTGTAGTCTCTTGTTGTTCCTTTTTCTGTCCAGTTTTTTTTTTTCTTTCACTAATTTTTGTGTTGTAAATATTTCCTAAAGAGTTAATGTTGCTGTTCAAAGAGAGCTTCACAAACTTGAGTCTGACCGCTCTTGCATCCATCTGGAGTTTGATATCTCTGGAACTGGTATTATGTAAGTTCAAAATTGTACCCGCTGTTTTTTATTTTATTTCATTTAATTCTTTATAGACTGGTGATAGGTATATATTGATTCTACTCTCTGTCAACTGTGCAATAGAAATGGTTTCAGGTGATAGGCTGATATTTTGTTCACAATATAAATGAAATTTTAGTGCTTCTCTCATATAGTTTGAGTTTGTGTTTAACAGAGGCTTCTTTTAAATAATAAGAATAATAATATTTGTCAAATGTAGGTGTATCATTGCATTAACCATTTAATTACATGAGTATTGTCCACGAACCTTGTCAAATGAAAAGCAGAGGCTTAGTGTGCTTAACTCTTTGTAAAATGATTTTCCAATGTTTCTTTAACTATAATTCATGTTAGTATGTCGTCGATAATGGAATTTGCATTTTCCTTTTTCTGCGTATTACAGTAGAGAAAGAAATCTGCCATTTGTGTAACTAATTTGTAATGGGGGACTGAAATTAACTAGTGCCCGAGCCCAAAAGCAAGGGATTCCTGCTTGATTTCCACTTTTTTATATGTGATTAGATCTGAATGATGGTTTTTTTCTCTTTTAATGCTGACATTATCAACCTGATGATCAGAACTGTTTCATTGTTTTTCAGATATGAAACTGGAGACCATGTGGGTGTTTATGCAGACAATTGTGATGAAACAGTTGAAGAAGCTGCAAAGTACTTGGGCCAACCTTTAAATTTACTATTCTCCTTACATACCGACAATGATGATGGCACATCTCTTGGAAGCTCATTACCGCCTCCGTTCCCTGGTCCTTGCACAGTCCGCACCGCATTGGCACATTATGCTGATCTGTTGAATCCACCTCGGAAGGTGATCTTCATGTTTTTTCCCGCTATCGCCTTTCTCTGACTTTTTCTTGTGTTGATTTTATTTTTGTTTTATTACTATTGATTATTTCTGTCAAATGATTTATACTGTCAGGCTGCCCTACTTGCTTTGGCTGCACATGCCGTTGAACCGAGTGAAGCAGAAAGACTTAAGTTTTTATCATCACCTCAGGGGAAGGTTGTTGGCAATCATGGAAACTGTCTTAGATTGTTTGGTTCTGTTTCCAAGTTCATTTTATATTTCTTCTATACTCATATCACATGTTTTCCGCCATCCAGGATGAGTACTCAAAATGGATTGTTGGAAGTCAGAGAAGTCTTGTTGAGGTAATGGCTGAGTTCCCAACTGCAAAGCCCCCACTTGGTGTGTTTTTTGCTGCAGTAGCCCCTCGCTTACAGCCTCGTTACTATTCCATATCATCTTCACCAAGGTGATTTCCCTGTACTACTTATCATAGTATTTCTAGAAATTAGTTAGATATGTAGAAACCTGACTAGTATTGTTGCTTCTAACAGATTTGCTCCCCATCGTGTTCATGTGACCTGTGCTTTAGTTTATGGTCCAACGCCAACTGGCAGAATTCACAAAGGAGTCTGTTCATTCTGGATGAAGGTAATATTGATTGTGACTATGCAGCCATTTGTCTGTCCCTTTCACTATGCTTATTTTTAGGGTTTTTGAAATGCCAAAACCTTCCATACTCTCTAACAGCACAACTTAGGCTGGATTGAATCTAACAACGAACTGTTTTGAATGAATGAAATCAGAATGCAGTTCCTCTAGAGAAAAGCCATAACAGTAGCTGGGCTCCTATTTTTATTAGGCAATCCAATTTCAAGCTACCTGATGATCCTTCAGTCCCAATTATCATGGTGGGGCCCGGTACCGGCTTCGCACCTTTCCGAGGATTTCTACAGGTTTGAAAGTGCATTAATCTGAGTTTGCACTGTTTATTTGTGGAAAAAAGGAGAAATAAAGTATCATTTCCCATTTTTCAGGAAAGGATGGCC
This sequence comes from Crataegus laevigata, assembly GCA_963580275.1. Taxonomy (NCBI): domain Eukaryota; kingdom Viridiplantae; phylum Streptophyta; class Magnoliopsida; order Rosales; family Rosaceae; genus Crataegus; species Crataegus laevigata. The sequence continues at coordinate 6,623,166 of OY756938.1, forward strand.
CTGAAAAAGGAGGGTGCTCAAGTAGGACCTGCACTGCTCTTCTTTGGATGTAGAAACCGCAGAATGGTAAATATTTGTTGATATTCTGGACTACTTTGTCCTTGTGGTGGATGGATAAATATATACTGGATCTTTGTTTTTCTAGGATTTCATTTATGAAGATGAATTGAATAACTTTGTGGAAGAAGGTGTGTTGTCTGAATTAATTGTTGCATTCTCGCGCGAGGGACCAACCAAGGAGTATGTTCAACATAAACTGATGGATAAAGTAAGTATTTAAGAGCACAAAGTGGACTCGCTTAAATTTTTAATATTTTAAGTAAAGCGGTAGATTGTGGTGTCTCTTAATTAGATAATTATCTAACAGTTGCACCAATGTATTCCATATCCAGGCAGCCTACGTGTGGGACCTAGTATCTCAAGGGGGGTACTTTTATGTTTGTGGTGACGCCAAAGGAATGGCTAGAGACGTTCATCGGACGTTGCATACCATTGTCCAGCAGCAGGTGCCAATCTCTCTTTCTCTCCCTCTATTTTACACACACAGGGCACGCACACCTATAAATCCTGCAAACAGATGAAATAGCTACAGAATGTGCATACATAAATCCTGTGAACGGATGAAATAATGTACACATGGTTATAGAAATCTGGGCAATATCTTTCTGCTTGCTGTTTTTTGATCCTAGAAGATCTGTGGGAAGTGCGTTTTAACTTAGGAGGGAGCAAAGCTTTCACTAAATTTTACTGCTAGTCATCCATTTTTCTTTAAGTTGGTAGAGAAAATAAAAAAAATCTTTAGGCTGGTGCTAGAGCTGGTTGATAGCTTGTTTACCCATATATCGTGTCTTATTTGTTGTTGAGTTGGATCGCGTTTACAAGTTATTGCTGGCAAAAAAAATTCAGGAAAAGGTGGACTCAACGAAAGCAGAGGCTACCGTGAAACAACTTCAGATGGATGGACGATACCTTAGAGATGTCTGGTGACACTGCTTTCCCTCCCTTGCCTTGTTTCGTACTATCTTTAAGAACATTGAAATTATATATACCTTCAAGGTCGGGCTTCGGAAGGTTGATCTCTTCCCTTCAAAGTTTATAGCAGCAGATTTGAACGAGTGTTGGGAACTGAAACCTGGTTTCCCCAAAAGCTTTTAGTTAATTTTAGGGAAACGACATGTTAGCTAGTGAGAAAAATGTCCAAACACATACATGAATAATATAGTTTGTTTTGGTTGATGTTGCATGGAGATTTATAGTGAATTATGGAAATTAAAATAAAACTCAAGTTTGCTGCTAGTCTTTTGTTATTTGCTGCCTACCGTGGCCGTGGCGGACAGGGTGTACCCTGTAAGGTCCAAGACCCAACTCAACATTCTCATGCAATTAATCACTTTATTGTCACCTTGTTTAGATACAACTAGACACTGTTAGGCTCGGTATAGTTCAATTTTTGGCTTTTGGCAATGGCTTTTTAGCAAATTCAAATTTTATAGGACCGCCAGTAATGCTTTATGGCACGGAATGTTGAACGGTAAAGCATTAACACGTACATAAAACGAGGGTGCGGAGATGAGGATGCTTTGCTGGATGTGTGGGCACACGAGAAAGGATAAGATTAGGAATGAGGATATTCGAAGTAAAATTGGAGTAGCCAAAATTGAAGAAAAGATGAGAGAAAATTGGTTATGGTGGTTTGGACATGTGAAACGAAAGCCGATTGATGCTTCGATTACAAGATGCGATTACGGGACAGAGGTTTAGGGCCGAAAGACTAGAGGAAGACTTTGAAAGATACTCTTAAAAAAAGACTTAGAGTTTTAGATCTAACAGACACGTGGCAGCCACATCAGCAGAAATGTGGCAGCCACGTCAGCATTTAACAGACTATTTGATGAAAAATCTAACGGATGTGTCATTTTGAAATAAAATAGTACGTGAGGTATGAAAGTGAAATGTTTTAAACATATTGTATGAGATTGTAATAGACTTCAAACCTGAGGAGTTTCTATGTAATTTACCCTTTTTTTAATACACTTAGATTTGTATGGATTTTAAATTTTTTTAATTGACTATACCTAGATTTTAATAGATTCTAAAATCCTTTAATTGACTACACCTAGATTTGAATGGATTCTAAAATCCGTTAAAATCATTTAATTGAGTACACTAGGATTTTAAAGTCTTTTAAAATCCTCTCAAATCCAAGTTTGACTACACCCCCTAAATTTATAGAGAAAATTTTGGAAATTAAGAGACATGGAAGTTGATTAGTTTATTACTTATACGTTGATAAACATATTTATTCATATTGATAACACATCATTTAGTTTACAAATTTAATTTCTCTAATATTACCTTAATGCTCCTCATGTTTGGATTTAGCGATAACTGCTTAGATTCTATCAATCACACTAATGGGAGCATGGGCCAATATAATAAATTTTAGGGAGTTTTAACGAAAAGCCCGCGGTACTGTTCACTTTAACGAAAAACCACATTTTTACACTAAAAAGTCAAACCTGGTACTATTCACTTTACTCTTTATTTTGTCCTTATCGTTAAAACTCAAAGTTTTCAAGCCCTTTTCATTAGTTTTCCTTAAATTTTATAATACAAGTGGTTTAATTATTTTTTCAAATTTTGTATAACATTCAATGTGTGTGCCCTGGAAAATCTTCCCCATGATAGAACTCTACTTTACAGCAATAATACCACAATTGTGTTTGGATCTTTCGAATAAAAAAAAAATGTTTGATCAACCACCACAGAGTGGTCAAGTGGTTTGGGGATAAATTTCAGTCTTATATTTTACATGGCACGTCTTGAATTTAATTTCTAATTTTGATAAATCGCGCGATGGTGGTCGAAGGAGACTAAAATGCCTCTGCCTTTCCAATTATGAAAAAGTGAATGAGCGTGGCAAAGACACCAATTAGTTCTTTAAAAAAAAAGAATAAATCTCAGTTTACTACCCTTAAGTTTTGTGGTTTTCAACATTTGGTACATGAAATTTTTTTCGTCACAGAATCATACCTAAAGTGTTAGTTTTAGAATAGTCTCATACATAATCTAGCTGTTAAGTTTTCAGTTAATTAATAACATGGCACTTATGTAGACAATCACGATGTCACGTGTCATTAAGGGAGTCATCTGAAAATTAAAAATTCAAAAAAACAAAAGAAGAAAAAAACACCTGTCTTATACCTCCCCCAACCCCCTCCCTTCCTTCTGCACCCCTCTGCACACCCACCCTCAATTCCCTCTCCCAAACCCTCAACGCCCTTAACCTCCACTTTCTCTCTCCAACCCTCCTCTACCTCTGAATTCTAGGGGTTCTCCTTTCTCTCTCTGCTACATCTTGTTCCCATTTGGCCGTTGACTGCACCGTACGACGATCATGGGGTCGATTCCCGATCCCGGCGAGTTGACTGAGTTGACTCCGCCGAGCTTCGACAAGTTCCAGCGGCAGAACCTCCTGAAGAAATCCGAGGCCATCAAGCTCAAAATCCAGACCCTGGAGCACCTCGATGAGCTCGAGCAGCGCAAGGTCTCGATCAGGGACATCTTTGAAGTTGCACTTGGCAAGGTTGAGAAGAGCAAGGAGGCGTCGCTCAAGGTGTTGAAGAGAGCCCGCAGCGACGACGAGTACAGAGAGTTGGACGACGGTGAGGTTTTGTATTTTGGTTGGTGAGCTTCTGATGAAACTATTAGAAACTTCCTAGCCGTTAGGGTTAGGGTTCTTTGTTTTAGGGTTCACTTCTGTTTTAGTTGAATAATTCCTCCTTAATTTGAGGAACTAGTTTGTTTCTTTTCTGTTCAACATAGTCGTGCCCATGATTATAAGACCTGTAAAGTCATGGGTAGTTATCTTCATTCTTATCTTGGTGTAAGGCTATTTAAATAGCCACAATTGCTGTTTAGCTTAATAACATTCTCCCAGCGTTTGTGCACTCAAACTTTGCAGAGTTTACTGCCATTTTCTTTGGTTCTAACATCTGGTATCAGAGCCCCATCACGGGGCCTGATCAAAAGGCTTGTAAGTCCGGTACTAGAGTGAAGAAACAAAGATATGACATCCGAGAGTAGTTTTGTGCAACCTGCCATTCCAAAGTTTGATGGTCACTATGACTATTGGAGTATGCTGATGGAGAACTTTCTGCGTTCCAAAGAGTATTGGAACTTGGTAGAGACGGGGATCACTGCAGCAGCAGAAGGATCGGATCTTAGTGAGACACAGAAAAAGACCTATGAGGATCAGAAGTTGAAGGATCTCAAGGCTAAGAACTACCTGTTCCAAGCTATAGATCGTTCAACACTGGAAACCATGTTGAAGAAAGACACGGCGAAGGATATCTGGGATTCCTTGAAGCATAAGTATCAGGGAACAACGCGTGTCAAGCGAGCTCAATTACAGGCTCTTCGCAGGGAGTTTGAAGTGCTACACATGAAGTCTGGTGAGTCGGTTAATGACTACTTTGGCAGAACTCTCACCATAGCTAGTAAGATGAGAACGCATGGAGAGCAAATGCATGATGTGGTAATTATTGAAAAGATTCTCAGGTCTATGACCACAAAATATGATTATGTTGTCTGCTCCATTGAATAATCCAATGATCTGGATATGATGTCCATAAACGAGCTACAAAGCAGCCTCTTGGTACATGAACAACGGATCAGCCGACATGTGGACGAAGAACAAGCACTACAAATCCCTCATGGACCCCAGCAAGGAGGAAGAGGTGGAGGACGAGGTACCTATCGAGGAAGGGGTAGGTTTGGGTTTGACAAATCCACCCTGGAGTGCTACCATTGTCATGAACTAGGGCACTTTCAATGGGAATGCCCTAAGCGAGCCACGAAACAAAGAGCAAATTATGCAGATACAAAGGAGGAAAGATTATTGATGGCTCTGGTGAACCCCAAAGAGGATACGGTGGAGCACATTTGGTACCTTGACTCTGGGTGTAGCAACCACATGTGTGGGAATAAAGACATGTTTTGTGATCTCGACAGCAGCTTTCGAGAATCAATGAAGCTTGGAAACAACTCAAGTCTTACTGTACAAGGGAAGGGTAAGATTCGCATGGAGGTTAATGGACTTGTGCATGCAATCACAGAAGTTTTTTACGTGCCAGACCTGAAAAACAACTTGTTGAGCATCGGTCAATTGCAAGAAAAAGGACTGGTAGTACTTATCAAACATGGGAAATGCAAAATCTTTCACTGTGAGAAAGGTTTAATCATGGAAACTGGAATGACACACAACAGAATGTTTGCAGTACTTGCTCGCTTCGCACCAAAGAAACAACAATGCTTCTCCACACTGACCACAGATCAAGCAGATCTTTGGCACCATCGATATGGACATCTTAACTGGAATGGGCTCAAAGTGCTTCAACAAAAGAACATGGTGACAGGGTTGCCTCGGTTTCAAGCTTCTCCAAAGGTGTGTGAAGACTGATTGGTGGGAAAACAGCACCGTGACCCATTTCCAAAGGAGAGCATGTGGAGAGCCTCCAATATTCTTCAGTTAGTGCATGCAGATATTTGTGGACCAATCAACCCGGTTTCAAACAGCAACAAGAGGTATCTCATCACTTTCATTGATGATTTCAGTAGGAAAACGTGGGTTTATTTCTTGGCAGAGAAGTCCGAAGCACTTGCCACATTCAAAATCTACAAAGCAAAAGTTGAGAAGGAAACTGGGACATACGTACGGAGTCTGAGAACAGATCGTGGGCGAGAATTCACATCACATGAATTCATCAACTTCTGCAATGAGAATGGAATTCATAGACAGTTGACGGCTGCCTATACACCTCAACAAAATGGTGTCGCGGAAAGGAAGAATCGCACTATTATGAATATGGTGCGAAGTATGTTGTTAGCAAAGCAAATTCCCAAGACTTTCTGGCCTGAAGCAGTAAATTGGACGGTGCATGTTCTAAATCGGTGTCCAACTCTTGCTGTGAAAAACAAAACACCTGAGGAGGCATGGAGTGGACATAAACCATCAGTGGACCATTTTCGTATTTTTGGATGCATTTCTCACGTGCATGTACCTGACAACAGACGAGTAAAGCTGGATGCCAAGAGTTTCAAATGCATATTGCTCGGGGTAAGTGAGGAATCTAAGGCCTACAGATTATTTGATCCTCTTTCAAATAAAATAATTATTAGTCGAGATGTGGTATTCGAAGAAGATCAACAATGGAATTGGGATGAAGGTCAAAAGCAAGCTGATCTCGAGTGGGAGACTGAAGAAGAAGCAGAAGTGGCAGAAGAGGAGAATGAAGAAGAGTCTGAAGCCAATGAAGAATTAGGTGGAGAAACTGAGTTTGCCGAAGGAAACACGTCAAATGATGAAACCTTGTCTCGGGAAGTGCGTGTCCGAAGACCACCAGTATGGATGAGAGACTATGAAACTGGACAGAATCTCTCTGATGAAGAAAGTATAAACTTGGCACATTTAGCCTTGTTCACTGATAGGGATCCCCTCACATTCGAAGAAGCCGTGAAGTCCGAGAAGTGGAGGACAGCCATGGATCAAGAAATACAAGCTATTGAGAAAAACGATACATGGGAATTAACAGTGCTGCCATCAGGAGGGAAAACCATAGGAGTTAAATGGGTCTTCAAGACTAAGTTCAATGAAAACAGAGAAGTAGACAAATACAAGGCTCGGCTAGTTGCCAAGGGATATTGTCAGCAGTATGGAATTGATTACGCTGAAGTTTTCGCACCCGTGGCTCGCATGGACACCATTCGAATTGTCTTAGCCCTTGCTGCTCAGAAAACTTGGGCAGTCTATCAACTTGACGTTAAGTCGGCCTTTCTGCATGGGGAAATTAATGAAGAAGTCTACGTCGATCAGCCTCCAGGTTATGAACAGAAGGGGCATGAATCTAAGGTTTATCGACTCAAGAAGGCCTTGTATGGACTTAAACAGGCTCCCCGAGCCTGGTACAGTCGCATTGAGGCATATTTCATCAGAGAATGCTTCATCAAATGTCCTTATGAACACACTCTATTCACTAAAACTACTGGTGGAGGTAACATTTTAATTGTGTGTTTGTATGTCGATGACCTTATATTTACTGGGAATGATGAATTGATGTTCGAAAAATTTAAAAAATCAATGATGATCGAGTTTGACATGACTGATCTTGGAAGAATGAGGTATTTTCTGGGAATTGAAGTAGTACAAAGGACAGATGGTATCTTTATAAGTCAACGGAAGTACGCTCAAGAGGTCCTAGAAAGGTTCAATATGGATCAATGCAACTCGGTACATAATCTAGTGGTTCCTGGTTTTAAACTCACAAAAGATGAAGGAGGAACTGAAGTTGACAGCACAGTGTACAAGCAGATGGTGGGAAGTCTCATGTACTTGACCGCCACACGTCCTGATTTAATGTTTATCGTTAGCCTGATCAGTAGGTACATGGAGCGTCCTACTGAGTCTCACCTACTAGCAGCAAAACGAATCTTGAGGTATGTAAAGGGAACAATTGGTTTTGGGATGTTCTACAAGAAGGGAAGAAGTGAAGAACTTGTAGGGTACACGGACAGTGATTACGCTGGCGATCAAGATGACAGGAAAAACACTTCAGGCTACGCTTTTCTTCTAAGTTCGGGAGCTGTCTCTTGGTCTTCAAAGAAGCAACCCGTGGTTACTCTTTCTACCACCGAAGTTGAGTTTATAGCAACAGCATCCAGTGCATGCCAGGCTGTGTGGATAAGAAGAATTTTGAAAGTTCTAAATCAAGAGCAAAGCTGTTCAACTGTGGTGTTTTGTGATAACATCTCGGCAATAAAACTTTCAAGGAATCCTGTGATGCATGGTCGCAGCAAACACATAGATATTAGGTTTCACTTCCTTCGAGATCTTGTCAAGGATGGAATTATGGAGTTAACTCATTGCTCTACACAAGAACAAATTGCAGATGTTCTAACAAAGCCTTTAAAGCTTGATATGTTTCTGAAAATGCGGAACTTACTGGGTGTGTGTGAATACCCAGGTATAAACTGAATGACAATGGCATCCAGTTTAAGGGAGGATGATGAAACTATTAGAAACTTCCTAGCTGTTAGGGTTAGGGTTCTTTGTTTTAGGGTTCACTTCTGTTTTAGTTGAATAATTCCTCCTTAATTTGAGGAACCAGTTTGTTTCTTTTCTGTTCAACATAGTCGTGCCCATGATTATAGGACCTGTAAAGTCATGGGTAGTTATCTTCATTCTTATCTTGGTGTAAGGCTATTTAAATAGCCACAATTGCTGTTTAGCTTAATAACATTCTCCCAACGTTTGTGCACTCAAACTTTGTAGAGCTTACTGCCATTTTCTTTGGTTCTAACAGCTTCATCAGGAGTTCAAAGAGGTTTGCTAAGATTTGAGCTGTCTGGTTTTGAAAAGGACAATGACAGGTTTTTTCAAATTTGGTGAAATTAGAAAAAAGTCATAATCTTGTTGCATTTTTGAGATTGGTAAAGGAATTGGTCATCTGGGTTCAATGTGAATTGGAGAAGGTTTTGAATTGAAAGTGGTTGTTGGTCTTCAAGCTCTTTTCTTTTTGGAACAAGTTGTACTGCAATTACTGGGTTATGGGCTGTAGGTAGAAGAGCAAGAAGTTGAATTTCTGTGAGAAAAATCAATCAAGTATTAAACATGAAGCTTCCCACCAATGGGTTTTTAGCAAATTCTGAGGAAGATGAGGCTTCCTGAATTTTGGAAAATTTAGTCCTATGTTTGATGTTGTTTATTAATTTTTGTGATTTAGCTTTAGTTGGATGCTTTTGGAAGGCTCTCTTAGTTTTGATTTCTACAGAAAGTGGAAGTTCTTTTATGGTTGTCGATTTGAAATTTTCATTCTTTGATTGCATTTCATATGATTTCGACTCATAAATTCAGTATATGAATTGATCGCTGAGGTCGCCACGTTTCATTCTCTAAGGTCGCAGATGCCTCTGGCTTTGGGCGATTGTGTCGATCCAGCGAATTTCGTGCTGGAGGCGATATCGGAGATGTTTCTGGTGGACAGCAGAGTGGAGAAGAGCAATAAGTGGTGTGCAGAGGAGAAGGGTTGCAAAGGAAAGAATGGGAGGGGTTGGGGGAGGTAGAAGACGGGTGTGTGTGTGTGTGTTTTCTTTTTCTTTTTTTTTGAATTTTTAATTTTCAGGTGGACCCCTTAATGACATGTGGTGTCTAATTATTGTTCACATGGTTGCCACGTTTAACGGAAGACTTAACAACTAGACTAACGGATGTATGAGATTGTTTCAAAATTAATACTTTAGATATAACTCTGAGACGAAAAAAACTTCATGTATCAAATGTTAAAAATCACGAAATTTGAGAGTAATTGTTTGGGCCCAAAATTACACCATCGGCCCAAGTGATCGAAACCGTTGAGTAAGCATAGTTTCACACCGTCAAATGAAAATAGAGATAATTCATTTTGTTATTATTAAAAGATAGTGTTATGGTGTTTTATCATAATTATCTTTTAATTTTATATTTTGAATTATCGAGAGCACAGTTGGGTGATAAAGTCGTGGTGATGCAGTGCGGTGTGGTTTAATAGTGCTGCAATTTCGTGGAAAGATAGCATAACTGTCATGAAGGAAGTCAGAGTATGGCAGGATAACTATCAGGTTATGCGGCTAATCAGATAATGAAGAATTCATGCATGCATAGGTAACTTGCGGATGGGGTGAATTCCAGTGGGTAATTGGATAGGCATCTGCAACTTGTTGGGCAAATAAGCATAGAGAAAAGCAAGGTGGTTGTTTTGAAAACTGAATTGCCGTGTGCTATTTTCCAACTAATTTAGTGATGGGATAAATGATAAGTCAAAGGTTGGAATAAAGTAAATTAGCATGCGGAGGTATATTCTCCAGATGCAATTGAGACGTTCTGCTTACCATCCAAGCCGCGGCAAACACGTGACATCAGTCCTATAAATACATGTGGTTGTGCATCATTCAGGAGATCTCTAACTCAACACATAAATCTGTCCTGCGCAATTTCTCGCTCTACGCGAAACCTCTCAACACCCTTGAGATTTTTATTTTCTTTTTCGCCTTCACACCTTCAGTTTGGATAAACAGCACTGTGAAGGCAACCGGTAAACATCTTCAATTTGGATAAACAGCACTGTTGTCGTAGAACCAGTCGTCCGTGAAGCACCTTCAGTTTGGATAAACAGCACTGCGACAAGGTCGACTGGTTATCTATCCAAGTCTCGGTCAAGAAGGATTTTCGAATCTTTTTTGGCAGAGGTCATCTCATTAGCCTTCTCGGCGAAGTGAGGTGTTACCAAGTTACTACATTTGGCACATTGAAAGCCGAATTTGATATTGAACTTCGTAAAAATAGCAGCCTTGTCTTCACGCTCTAGAACCCAAAGGCCGAGACGTGTTCCTTCCTCGGCCGCAATCGCAAGACGTAGAAGTCAGCAGCGCGTTCAACGCAACATCAACACATTTTACTCCTCGGTCGAGCCCGACCGAAGAGTTGGCACGCCCCGCACACATTTGAAGGACGTAGTTAGCTTAATAATTACTCGGCCTGCGCGCCACATAGGTTAGGTGATTTTTGTAGTCAACAGTAGTAAACTGAGATTTATACGGATAAAAATTTAAAAAAATAGACGACTCGAATCTTTGTAAAAGAATGAGAAGGGAATTGTTCACATTTTGATGAAAAACGATGATCCCTTTCCTCAAGGGACTTGATATACATAATTTTATCAACTAACTATCTCTCACACTCTTTAGTTTGGGTTGATTTTTAAAATGTACTACGAGGTTTCAATTTTTTTATTATACATTTTTTGGTTTGATTAATTGTCACATTCCAGTCGGGGCTCGACTCCGCCATAGCACGATATTGTCCGCTTTGGGCTCATACCACACCCTTACGGTTTTGTTTCTGGGAACTCACACGAGAACTTCTCATGGGTCACCCATCTTGGGATTTGACCTCGTGCGAACTCGCTTAACTTCGGAGTTCTAATAGAACCCGAAGCCAATGAACTCCCAAAAGGCCTCGTGCCAAGTAGAGATGGGAATATACATATAAGACTTACAGGATCCACTCTTCTGGACGATGTGGGATGTTACATTGATCATCTGATATAATATTAAATTGATAATATGCTAAGCAAAAAATCTTTAGGGCAAAAGACAGTTTACTACCCCAATGTTTGGTAGTTTTTAACATTTAATACATCAATTTTTTTTCATCCCAGAGTCATACCTAAAATGTAAATTTTGGTACAGTCTCATACATCCGTTAGTCAAACTGTTAGTTCTCCAGTTAAGTAATGACGTGGCGTCCATGTGGACAATGACTGGGCGCCACGTGTCATTAAAAAAATATTAAAAATATTATTTAAATAAACAAATATTATTAAAAAATAATAAATCTAAATTTAAAAAAAAAAGGGGAACTCAGAAGAAGAAGCATTCCCCCCTTCCTCTCTTCCACTCTCCTCTGTCCTCCGCCGAAGCTCACCCCCTTGTCCTCCACCGTCGATTTACCCTGTGTCCTCTTCCATCAGCCCCACCCCCGTTCCTTTGTCAACCTCACTGTCATTCCTTTGTCGACACTACTTCCGTCTCCTCCAACATCTCTCATTCGTAGTTCCGTATCAGGCTGTGCTTTGATTGAGGCTGGAGCCGAATCTTAAATCGAGGCATCTGGAGTATGGACTTATGGATCCAAAGCTTGAAGAAGCTCATGAGCCGAAAAGATGCAGCACTGAGGTGGAGTCGGAGAGATTCAGTGAAGAAAAGAAGGGCGTTGGGTCTACCGTTGTCCCTTTTCCAGAGCAGGTCGAGTTGTCGATCTCCTCCATGAAGCACCTGACGTCAATCCACTGCAATTCCTCCTCCTTTTTAATTTCCAATTTCCTCTTCAAGATCTCAAATATTTATCAGAAAACTTTGTTTTTAAGCTCCAATTATCCTCTGAAGAAAAAATAATTGGAATTGGGGTGCTAATTAAAGCTTAATTTTCAGTTTTGAGGCTCAAATTTTTTATGGTATTTGCTTTGCGAATTTTTTATTGATCCCGATTCGAGAGGGAGGAGATGAATTGACATGAGAGAGAGAGAGAGAGAGAGAGAGAGAGAGAGAGAGAGAGTCCCGACCCTCTGCGTCACCTGCGACCGCGAGAGTGGGGTGGTGAAGGAAGGTTTGGGTTGGGGGGGGGAGGGGTCGACGGGAAGATCTGGGTGCGGGTGGGCACAAGGGATTTGGGGGAAAACGACCTGAGTTTTTATTTTTATTTATATTTTTAACTTTTTTTAAATAATTATTTTTTTGAATTTTTAATTTCCACGTAGACCCCTTAATGACACGTGGCGCTTAGTCATTGTCCACATGGCGCCACGCCATCACTTAACTGGAGAACTAACAGTTTGACTAACGGATGTATGAGACTGTCCCAAAATTTACACTTTAAGTATGACTCTGGGATGAAAAAAAAATTGATATACTAAATGTTGAAAGCCACCAAACATTAGGGTCGTAAACAGAGATATACCCATCTTTATATGAGCCAATGTGTAAGCTACATTTACAAGATATTAACAAAAAAACTCATCAATTTTGATGGATGATTAGATGATCACAATATCTCATCAACTTTGATGGATGATTAGATGATCAATGAAACAAAAGGTACATTAATATGATTATAAAACATAAAGGTGTAATTTATGGCCAATTTTGAAAACGATAAAAATAAAAAGGGTTGTAAAATGTAATTAGTTTTAGTTTTATATACAAAAAGAAAACAGTTACGTATATAACGGGGAGTAGATTTCGGTCAAAAGCAGAGCAGTTGAGTTTTGACTAGTAGATAGTGCCAGAAGTCAGAAGAGAATTCGTTTCTCCTTGAACCTTGTCAAAAACTCCTTCCCCTCCGTCCTTCCGCTCTTCAACGCTCCGCCGCTTCTTCCGCCGTCCATCCGCCTCTCATTCTCTCTCTTTCTCCTCCGCGTCTAAACCCCTTTCCAGGGTTTAGGGTTTTTCCCAAAGCCTAATAAGGTTTGGTCCTTCAGAGGTTTCCATTGGCTAATTAGGCTTTCCATATTTCATATTATGCGAAATTGAATTCACTGTAACCAAAGCAATGCTTGAGAAAGCCAAGGGCCCTAAGAAGGGCTTTATCACCGAAGAAGATACCGCCACTCTCTTACAAAGGTACCTCTTTCCCCTCTCTCATCGATTTCAATATGTTGCATATATTTTCTATATATAATATATATATGTACGTGGTTTTTTTTTTTTTTTTTTGAAATTTATGCGTAATGGGTCGTTTCTATTGGTATTTTTTGAGTATTGGGTTTAATGGGGTTTTTTTTTTTGTTTCTTTTGGATTTTGGGATTTTTGTGTTGTTTGGTGAATTGGGTTTAATCATTAATGTGGGTTTTTGTTTTTTGCATTGCTGATGGGCAGGTATGCGGCAACGACTGTGCTGACCCTGCTGCAGGAAGTGGCGCGCTCACCTGATGGGAAGATCGATTGGAATCGGTTGGTGGCCAAGACTTCAACTGGAATTTCTAATGCCAGAGAGTATCAGATGCTTTGGCGCCATTTAGCGTATCGTAAAGCTCTGCTTGACAAATTAGACAATGGGGCTCAACCTTTGGTCTGTTTCCCACCCTTTTCTCTTCATTCGTAGTTTATGGTGTTTGTTCTACTCTTTTACACAAATGTTGTATGTCGATAAATATGTTATATATTAGGTTTTCATTTTTTGGTGAATGGTGTGGTTTCTAATGGCTGAGTGTGCGTGAGAAGGAGAGAGATCTTGCCATTTATTGTGACATCACTAATTTTTCCAGCCTGTTTGTTTTAATTTGAATTATGTATATTGTAGAAATCTTGCCATTAGTCTACTGGACGAATTATTAGGTACTCATTTGACCAAATAAAATAGAAAAAAGAAAAGAAAAAAAAATCTAAAGCGCTCTTTTAAGTCACCAGTTTCCTGCATTGTAATTGTTTATATTTCCATACTGTGCGTAGACGCGTAACTTTCATGGAAATATATTCAAGTTGTATGAACTAAATTCTGAATGAATTTATAAAGTGCTCATTCGACCAAATAAAATAGAAAAAAGGAAAAACAGAAAAGAAATCTAAGGGCCTATTTGGTATTTTATTTGAAAATTTTTATCATTTCTCAAAACATTTCTTAAGAACATTTCTTGAAAACAATTTTCTTTAAGACTAAAAAACTTGATTGGTTTCCGATTTAAAATTTTTAAATCTTACGACTTAAACTTGATTGGATTGGAGTAAAGATGAAAAAAGTAAAAAAAAAAAAAAAAGGGAGAAAGAAAGAAGAAAAGAGAGAGATATATTTGGAGTGAAAGGGGAGGGGGAGAGAAAAGAAATGAGTGAGTTTAAGTTTAAAAACTCACTTTTTATGTTTTTAAGGAATATACTATATTTTTGAGTTAGTCTTGAGTTCAGTTTTTAAAAATAGTCATACCAAACAAGTTTTTAAGACCTAAAACTTGAAAACTGTTTTTGAGTTTAAAAAGTTGGATTCAAGTACACTACCAAACAGGCCCTAAAGTGCTCTTTTAAGTCACCGGTTTCCTGCATGGTAATTGTTTATATTTCCATAGTGAATTTCAAATTTTATACTGTGCATAGACGTGTAACTTTCATGGAAATATATTCAAGTTCTATGAACTAAATTACAAATTTCTTGCTGAGGTTAGTATTTGCGGCATTTTCTTGCAAGCTAGTTGAATCATGATGAAGTATATTATCAGTTCCCACTCATTATAACTTGCAGGAAACGACTTCATTTTCCTTTTTTCATATTCTGAGTCATGTTAAATTTCTCTAGCAGGATGATGATAGTGATTTAGAATACGAAGTGGAATCTTTTCCTGCTGTTAGTGCTGAAGCCTCAACCGAAGCTGCTGCATGCGCGAAGGTATATAAATGAGTACATACTTAATATATGATTTGCTTCAGGCTTCAGGGTTTATTACTTCAGACCTTACAGGTCCTTGGATGGAGTGTCTTGCCTGTTGATTTGTTGACTTTAATTTGGGTCTTTTTGGGAATACGTCTACATGGAACACTTTTGCTAGGCCTTTGTCAGGAGCACAATAAAACTTGTCTTGTTGCAATAAAACAGTCTCTTTCTTCCAAAAAAAGCACTTAAAACTTTATTTGTTAAAGAAAGCACTCCAAGCACATTGAAATGCTACCTGAAGAGGTGCCTGGAGCTTCTGCAGAAAGCACCAAAAAGTGCTTATAATCCAGAAGCGCTTTTAGTTTTTCTGCCAAGGTTGCTGGAAATGCTTTTGGCTATTTGAAAGCACCTTTAGCTGTCCAAAAGCAGTGCCAAATGAACCATAAATCTGGGAATTTAGATATCAATATGGAGGTTAATGCTGTATGTTTAGAATAAAAGGGAGAAGAAAAAAAAGATTCCTTGATGTAACTATTTCAAATACATTCAATCTAATGCTTTAGAGTTTTCATACAAATTTAGCCTTGTTTCAAATCCAAATCCCTTTTTTTTTTTCCAAATTGTCCATCCAAATAGAGCCTTATAGTTCCCTGCTGAAGCCACCTTTTCTGATTGCATGAACATTCAAACTGCTCTTCTGGTTCTTTCGAAATCCTCCTTTTATTGTTTCTAATTCCAGTAGCCATAAAGATATTTCACCTGAGCTATATAAATGAGAAAGCATGTGATCAACATCTAAAGGTTGTCCCGCAACATGGATACTGGGTTAAGGTGGTCTCACACTTGTTTACCTTTTCCTTTTCCTAGTAGGAGTAGGATATGCAGACTCCTAAGTTCCAAACAAATTAACTCAAAGGATCACTTATAATGCCCAGCACTGAAACATATATCAGAAACTTCAAAACAGGCTTGTTGTAGCTCATGTCAAACAATCGACTTGTTTAAAATATATAGCACTGATATTATAACCATTTACTATGCAACTATTTTTGGATCGAGAAGGCTGTTTTGAGATTGTAAAACTTTCTTTACTGTCTGGCTATGTGGATAAATTTTGTCAAACCAAGCAACTGCTTTTGCTTCATTGGGTCAAGGAATTGTACTCTGTCAATAGGCAAGCAGAATGGTGGATTGAACGTAGGAACTCCAATGGCATTTGATTATGTTGTGACCTGGGTATGTCCAGTTTCACACAAGTATGTTGCACTTGCCCTTTCTTTGTGAATCTGGCCTTATATCTGCTGTAATTAGTTTAGAGTCTGCATAGATTTCAACACAAATCCCGTGCATCCCAATTTCTGGTCCATGCCAAGGAGCCATGGAGGGAGAATCCGAAAAATTATGTGGTCTTTTCAATCTTCTAGGTACCTAATCACGGTTTACAAGCTGTTCTTGGCATGCCTTTATATTTGTTGACTTTGTTTTGTGAGAGGCATAAGTGTGAAGATGTGTGTGGCGAGTCTGGTGGTTGCTATTTTTTGTAGAATTTTGGTGGAGATGAAGGTTCATTTTTTGGCATCTCTAGGGGCTTTTATTGCTTCAGAGTTTAGGGTTAATTCTTCATCTGCAATTTTCTGGCATCTGTTTTTTGGTGGGGTTTGTTTCTTTGCTAGAACTCTGATGTTTTGAAGGTTGTTGGTGCTGTCTTAATCTCTTCACTCTTTTTTGTGCTACTTTTTTCCCCTCTTTAACGATTTTGTCTCCTATAAAAAACATCACAGTTTACATTTGTGTAATCTCTTAATTCTTTTCTATCTTACTGATTTAAAGATCCAGCCAGCTTATCTTGTTGAAATGGTTTATTTTCTTGGCCAGGTTCTAATTTCATCTGGTTTATCAAGTGACGCAAGTCATCAAAATTGTTTA
The DNA here is from genome assembly GCA_963580275.1 of Crataegus laevigata. Classification (NCBI taxonomy): domain Eukaryota; kingdom Viridiplantae; phylum Streptophyta; class Magnoliopsida; order Rosales; family Rosaceae; genus Crataegus; species Crataegus laevigata. The sequence continues at coordinate 6,640,043 of OY756938.1, forward strand.
ACAGTTGAGGGTCCGTTAACAATGAATTTACCCAATGGCCAGTTATCTAGATCTCATCAAAATTCACAAGCAACATGTTCAATGCAAGGGAAGAACATTACAGTTCCAGTTTCGGTTCTGAAAAATCCCCTCCCTGCAGTGACAGCATCTACAGTGGAAACTGCTGAAGGAGATGATGCATTAGGAAATGGCATGGCTCTTCGAAAGAGAAAAAAGAAGTGGTCTGAGGCTGAAGATTTGGAGCTGATTGCTGCTGTGCAGAAATATGGTGAAGGAAATTGGGCAAATATCTCACGAGGAGCTTTCAAAGGGGACAGAACACCTAGTCAGCTAGCTCAGGTTTTTTTTTTCTCTGTCACTGCAACTGGTTCTCGAGACTTATGTTTTGGTTTTGGCTTTATTGTTATTTCTTTTCATGTTTTGGTTCATTATTCTTTCCCATCTCTATTTGTAATTTGATGCATCCAAAGAGGCATAAAGAATTTGAACATGAGCATGATGCTTATGATTATGGTTGGTTGATGGTAGAAAGTACAGAAACTTTTAGTAAACCTGCCAAAGTTTAGAGAAATGAACGTAAACTTGATGCTTATGATTATGGTTTACTAGGCACGAAATGATTTCCAAAAGTACTTGAAGACCTAGTTTGCAGTAGAAGAAGAATCATAATAAACGTAAAACTAACTGTGAGACAACTTCTAAAAATAGACTGAAGCATCTAAGAATGAAATAAATTAACATAAAGAGATGTAGAGTTTAATGCTGACTGCTCTAAATGACTTAATTAATATAAATGGGAAAGAAATAAAAAACGTTTAAATTCTTTTTCCAACTTGTCTTGTAGTCAAAGTGGGTGGGAGTATTATTTGGTTTATGGGCCATTAATCACTCTGTCTATGCCCTTCGTATCAGAGGGGAATTAATTAGCTGGCATTCTAATCTACTTGAGGTTCCTTTTCCCTTTTTTTTTTGAAAAAAATAATTTCTCCAGAAGATGACCTAGAGTTTGAATTATCCCTTGGCTCTGGTCCTTTTATCTATTTTTTACTTTGGAAAAGAGTATCCCTTGGTTTTTGTCATTTAAAGTGTTGTAATTGGACTCGAGTATTTGTACTTGGATAAGTTTTGTTTATATTTGTTGAATTTATAGTCTAGTTGTCATATTGTAGTGGAGTTGGAGACTGAAATAAGAACTGTATAAGCATATCATCCTTTACTTGCACATAATAATCTGGTTACGTTTTCTACACAAACGCATCATCCTTTATGTGACCATTAAAGGTATGACATTATGGCACTTCTTTGCTATACTCTCTACTTCATTTGTAGCTCGTGTCGATGTGCTAGTATAATGAAAACACAGGTTGAAGCCATACATTATTTGGCGATTTTTGAATAAATTGAGCTGTTAATTCATAAGTTACTATTAGTTATTGATTTATGTATATTATTGAAGTTAGCTGAATTGATCAAAGCATAGACTCTGAAGATTCTTCTATGGTGGAGTTGTGTAGCTGCCATATAGATGTAATTGCACATCTAGAAACTGTGTAAATAATACTGATGACTTTTCCAGTGCATTCAAAATTGAGGCCATATTAGTAAACCAGTCTGTTGTCATCTAGTTCGGTTAGATGTCTGGGTTTTAACCCAGGTTTCCCGGGTTCAAATCCCGGCAACAGATTTCCATTTTTTGTATATGAATATATTATGTTAAATCTTGTGAATTATGTTTAGGTTGTGGGCAGTTCATTTCAAGCTATGCACGTGTTCCAACTATTTTTCTTTTGGTTGTGATTAGAAGCATGAACGTGCACTAATGTTATGTTGAGTTTTCGTTGTTTCTGAGTTTCAGGGCGGTGTTGCTGTATATCCTGTTTTTGTTTGTGATTTTGCGGACTTCTTGTCCGCTCTTGTACATCTATTGTTTCTTTGCAATAAAAAATTGTTTCTTCTTTAAAAAAAATGTGCACTAATGCCTTTTGTTCCTACTATTTTTGTGGGTTTATATTACAGAAGTGGAAAAAAATTAGGAAGAACAATCAAGACTTGAATGTTGGAGGTGGCTCAAGTAGTAAACTTTCAGAAGCACAGTTGGCAACTCGTCATTCATTGTCCTTAGCCCTGAATATGCCTAACATCACAGCTAATACAATTGGCACCGGTGATTCTCTCTCCCATCTATGCTGTTTTTAGTATACAGGAAAGTACATATAATTCTTATGTTGCTTCCATGAAATCCTGCAGATTTTCAAGGAACTCTTGAGTTCCATCTGAACTTCTTTGGTTCCCAATAGCGAGTCCTAGAGTCAAGGGAAAAATGGATACGTTTTATTGTTTCTGCATAGTATACTAGAAGTATTTTGAAAAGTCTTATAATAACATAACACTTCCTCGACTTTCTTAATGCCATTGCCAACGAAGATTTTCTTTTTCCTTTTAAATTATGGATGTGCATAAACTGTCAAGCAAGCAATTTTAATATTTTAGCTGCTGCATTATCTATTGATCACTCTATTTTTGGGATTGTCTTCACCCCCGTTTTCGAAGTCTTGGCTTTTCCGTGGATGCGATGCATCATGCATAGCCTCTTTCATTAAGGGGTGATTTTTGGGACCTTAATTACTAAAACCGTTGTGAATGTTTTGATTGGTTTCTTATCTCTTTGATTTTTATTGACATTTTTACGTAATTTATTTAGTACTATGTCAATCTGTAACTAACATTATTCTTGTAAACAGCTGAGACAAGTACACAAAGCAAGTTTGCTGGAACAAATGCAACTAGCAACTCTGTGCATTGTACTACTGCTGAAGCAAAACCGCAGTCCCAGCAAGGCCTTAACCCTGTGAAAACATATCAAACAGGATTGTTGGGTTCCACAACAAAAGCTCCAGTGATCGCCAAAAAAACTATACCGAAGCTTACTGATGGTATGGTAAGAGCCACTGCAGTTGCTGCTGGGGCGCGCATTGCTTTTCCTTCAGATGCTGCATCACTTCTCAAGGCTGCTCAGGCAAAGAATGCTGTCCATATCATGCCTACAAGTGGTTCTACCCAACCTGTTAAACCTGGTGGCATGTCTACCCTCTCAGAACTTCCTCCTAATGTACATATAATGCGTAGCAGCTCAGCTGCTACGCCACCTTCCACCCCTTCATCCACTGCTCCCACACCTAGCACCACACGCCCAGTGTCTTCAAAAGTTCTTCCTCAGGCAAGTCAGCACACTCCAACTAGTGACACAATGTTACCCAGACAGACCAATGGTGTTAGCTGTAACCTGGATGCTGAGCCGGGCTGTGCTCCGACAGATCAGGTCCAAGATGGAGCAGTGATCTCTAGGGATGGACCGAATGACCAAGTTCAAAAGGATAAATCACCTGACCAGAAAGCTCACTCAAAAAATTTGTCAACGAATGCTGAAAATCCCGTTGATTCACTGAAGATCGAAAGGGATGAAACTGATAGTGAAGCTGTCACAGGTGTAAAAGCTGAAGAGAGAAAAAGTGCAAAAGATAATAAGATTCCGTGTTCATCTGCGAATGTAGGAGGCAGTGATCTATCTGCAGTTGACAGTTGTGGAACCGAAGCGCAAGTGAGAAGCACACAAATCTTTTCGCCATTGCAACAGATGGATGCAAGGGAAAACAGGTCGTAAGCAAAGAGGAGGGTGACATTTAAGATCTAGGGGAAGAAGAGGATTAGAGTATCTTGTAAAGATTGTGATGTAAATTTAGTTAGACCTAATGAATGTTTTGGATCTTAACGATGGATGGATGGTTTTTGTCAATGATGTAAATTCGTTCAGTTTTGGATGGTGTACCTCCATTGCATTACAGTATTCAAGTTGAGCACAACTGCCCAATACCAGGATATTGACACTCTTGTCGAGTCCTCCCTTGTTCATGTTTTGTGTAATGATGGTCTCCCTTGTCCCCATTAGTTTTTTTTACTCTGCAGTATGAGGAGTGACATTTTTAGCATTTGGTGCGATGTCGTCTTTACCTCCTAATACTGCTTTCTTTTAGTTGTTGCTGCTTGCTTTTGCCTCGGGGTAGGCTTCTTTGTATCTTTGGCATCTTTGCCCGGTTAATTGATATCCAGTTTGCCAAAAAAAAAAAAAAAAAAAAAATGACAAGTACATGCCCAATACCATGATATTAAAATTTTATTTTAAATTTAAACAATTACTAGTTTTTATATATTACACTCTTGTCGAGTAAAAAAATGATAAAATTCTAATTGAGAGATTAACAATACAAACTTATTATGGTACAATAATCGACAGATCCAAAATTTTAAAATCTCAAACAGCTTCACATATTCATGTTCTAATAATAAGTCAGCACATTTTATTAAGTAGCCTGTGTGTATATCATATATACAACTACTATTTGAACTCATTCAATAATAATGCATAAGGTGATGAGCAAAAATGCACCCGTTAGATAAAATTGATGCCTTCTGTATTGTTTAGGAATTAATAGAAATACCACCCATATGACGGTATTTCTATTCCGCCTGACTGAAGGAATTGACTCCGGTCAAATCCGGTCAAACTCTGGGTGTTGTTTCCCTTCCGCGACGCGCAAATACAAAAGAGGAAACCCATTCCTGGCGGGAATTTTGTGATTAAAACTTCCCTGAAAGAGAAAGGGAGCCAAGAAGACAAAAACAAAAGAGGAAACCTATAGAGAGAGAGAATCAAGAATCAAGAATCAAGAAAGATTAGGCGAGATTAGCGCTTTGCAAGCTATATATATGAACTTAAAGAATCAAAAACACTATATTGATCAAACTTTGTTTTTCTAGTGCTCCAACATGTTGGCTTGTCAACTGTTTACAAGTCAAGTAAATATGGTCGAAGAAATTGAGTCATCTCCTAGATACAAACTTCCCATGTCCAATGAGTTCGTCACTACTCCTAATTCCGAAAAGAAAAGAAATATCTTCAGCGGTATGATGAAGAAGACGAAGAAGATGATGAAGAATGTCAAGCTACCGTCCATATTTCCGCTCAGTTTTAAGGTGGAACCTCAACTTTTTCCGAAGAAGACAAGGAAATTGGGCTTCCGACAATCTTCAAGCCCTCGTCCAACCATTCCTCCGAAAAACCATGCAAGAATTGACGATGATGTTGTTCAAGTTTCAAACGAATTGTTCTATCAAGACTACAATCTCGCTGCTGAATCTTTTGCTTTCGACCGTGACAAGGACGTTATTCAAAGTCCCCGCAGGCTGGAGGTAGATAGTGGTGAAGATTTTGCGTTTCCTATACTACCTAACAATCCCCGCAATACTAGTGTTGAGGAAACAAGTAACTTTCCCACGTCCAATCCAACGGACGACCCTTTTCGAAAAGAGTACTCTTCAGGAGGCGATCATCAACACCCCACCGATTATCATTCTTTTATGCAAAAAATATCGTGGGATGGGGAATTCGAACTAGAGACCTCGGACGCAGAGGCGAATGCACTTAGGGCTGGTTTGGTATTGCTGTGCTTTGAAAAAAAACTGCTGTGAGAATAAGCGGCTGTGAAATAAATCAGCTGAGTGTTTGGTAAACATTTTTGTAAAAGTGCTTTTGGAAAAAAAAGCAGTCTGATAGTGGGTCTTTTCATTAAAAGAGCACTGTAGTTCCGTGTGCTTTGAAAAAAAGCCAGTTTTCCAAAGCTACAAATAGCTGCTTCAGCTTTTTCCTTTGATTTCAGCTTATTCTCACAGCAGCTTCCAAAATAAGTCCTTTTTTTTTAGTTTACCAAACACCTAAAACTCTTATAGCTTTTTTTCATGGGTGCTTTTTTTTAAAGCACCTCACTCCCAAACTAGGGCTTAGTCAGCTGAGTAACAAGCTCCTTGCCGCTAACGGTCGGTTTTTTGGTTGTGATGAAAAAGAAAGAAACCCTTTTGGGATGCCATTTATTAAAGTCAATGAGTTTCCGACATCAATCAAACCCCCAACGACACACCCTCCAGGAAACAAAGAAGAATCAACATGTACTGTTTCACTTGGAATTGTGGTTTAACTTGGGATTCTGTATTGCTATGTTTTGTAGGCCCTCGATTACTCAACATGTAGTGTTTCAAACTTTGGATTCTGGATAGACATATCATCCTTTACTCGCACTTAATAATCTCAGTTCGTTTTATACATAAACATCGATTGAAATTTAAAATATACGCGAAGAGATGAAACACGTAAACAATAAAGGATTGCTGAACATAATTATTTAAGGTCTTTAGAATTGTTCATTCTTTGCCCTCCACAACTTCCCAATACAATGTCACAGCAATTTGAGAGAATAGTAACAGCAGCATAACTATGAACAGAACCTGCGTTATTTGAATTCGGTAACAAAAACTTTCAACTTGCAAGGCACAAAAACATTGTTGCAACCAACAAAGTAAGTAACGAAACCTGGCGAATAAAAAGGAAAATCTCACCTACCCAAAAACTAATGCGGCTTAGTACAACCCCGACTGAGCACTGTCCCTCCTGTTGTTTCCAAATGCCCAGCACCCATCCCCAGCGCACCCATCCCAAGCGCCAATGCGCAATTTAACAAGTTCAATGGGCATCTCCTTCTAGTTCCTTCAAGGCTTGCTTATGGAGATATGCCAAATCAGGAAGCAACAACAGCTTCTTTCTTTCCTTTTTTGCTCTGACCGCTTTTCTCCCCTCCCTTCATCATTCTGGAGAGGATATCTGCTTGTTTCGTGTTACCCTCTTGATTTAGGCTCTTAATCAAATCCTTGGCGCTACTCCAATCGGAGACCCCTCCTTTCTCCATTATTTTACACAATATTGAGTATGCATTAAGAGTCTTCCCTGCTTCCAAGAGAGCATCCAACACCTTATCATAGCTTGAGAAATCTACACTGCAATCTCTCTCGAGGCAAAAATCCAACAGCTTGAGGGCGGCAATTGTTTTCCCTTTCTCAGCAAGAACAGATAAAAGGCTATCGAACTGAGGTGTACATCCACTTTGCATAAGTAGATCGATTCGTCCCAACCCTTCCTCAACATGACCTCTCATAAAGAGGGCTTCCAGAATCTTGGCAACCAAATCCATGTTCTCCTTCACCCCCTTCTCTACCATACTCTTCATTACTCGGCTTGCAGTTTGAACCCTCCCATCTTCAAATAGACTCTCTAGCACTGACCTGAATAGTGGTGACTCTGGAATATGCCCGCTTTCAAGCATACTGTCCAAAGCTGTTTTGGCATCAGCCGGTTCACCTTTACTCAAGTAGCTGTTAATGAGTAACCTGTAAGAATCTGCTTCTCCAGGGACCCCTCTCCTACCCATGATCCTTAAAATCTCAAAAGCAGAATCAGAATTTCCTTCTTTTGCATGCCCACACACCAAATTATTGAAGGCAACTGAATCCTGAACACCATTTTTCATCAACTGCCGGAAAAAGACTTCAGCTTTCTCAGTCTGCCCATGGTTGCACAGATGCTCAATCATTGGGTTATAAGCACTAGCTTCCAACTCGATAGAACTCTGGGGCCTCAAAATAATTTCTTTCTCAATAAGCTTATCAAGCAGCTTGATTGCTCGATCATAAACTCCAGCCTTGCAAAAGTTCTCAATCAGGATACCATAATGACCAGGCTCTGTGGGAATGCTCAGCCGAATCATTGCCTTGAGGACATCAGCAGCTGCATCCAAATCCCCAGATTTGCACATCAAAGATAGCAATTTCTCAAAGATTGCATTATCCTTGGGAGCAATATACCTCAGAACCATCTCCTTCAACATGTTCACAGCTTCATCCTTTTTCTCAGCCTCACAAAGCCCCGGCAACAGAGTTGAAAACGTGACAGCATTCGGCTTAATACCAAAAGACTTCATCTCTTGAAACAACCTCAAGGCATCATCAACTCTCCCAACATCAACATACCCTTTAATCATGGTAGTATAGCATATCACATTAGGTTCTATATTCCTCCCCTTCAACTCCACAAACAACTGCTCTGCCTCATCCATCATCTTAAACCGATTGTACCCATGAATCATAGTGTTATAAGTAACCAGATCGGGGGAAATTCCTCTACTCTTCATATCCTCATAAAACCGCTTGGCGGTCTCTAACCTCTTGCTCATGAAGAAACCCCAAATCATAACATTATAAGTATGCCTATCGGGCTCTATTCCCTCACTCAACATTGCATTAAAATACCTCTTGGCCATCATATACCGGCCACGGCGCATAATGGCCTTAAAGAGAGCCTCATAGGACTTGAGACTTCTCTGCACACCCAATTCCTTCATACTATCAAACAACTTAACAGACTCCTGAATAATGCCAGCCTTACCGTAGCCCGCCTTGCCGTAGCCATCAATGAGTGCAAGGAAGAGGTCCTCGTCTAGTTGCACGCCCTTTTTCGGCATGTCCAGAAGGATGCACCGGGCATGGTTGAGCTTCAAATTCCGGCCCAGAATCTCAATAATCTTCAAATGGGTCTCGCGGTCGTGTTTGAATAATCCGGACCGCTCGACCCACCTGAAGAATTGGAGGGCGTGCTCCCAGTTCCGAGCGCCGTGCAAGACATTCCACACAAGGTTGTGGTCGAATTCGGATACCAAGTTCCGGACCGAGTTCTGCAACCGGGTCGTCCAGGCCCGATTCGCCATCATTCTGCAGATTATGTCCTCTGTCTTCTCTGGGTTTCGATGACGGTGCTGCTTAGGTTTTGGGACACGGGTCTGGGCTGGGGCTGCGGCTTCGGTTGGTGCTCCGGCTTCGGCGGCGGCTACAGTTTCCGTTGCCGCTGCCGCTTCGGTGGCGGACTCGGTTGCCGCTGTGGCTATGGTGGGGGATTCGGTTGAGCTGAAGAGGCGGAGGAGTGTGAGGGACTGAGGATTGGAGGGTCGAGGTCGCCATCGGTAGGGTTTTGAGAGAGAAATGTACGCCATTGATGACATGGCAGAGGGTGAGCGTATGTGAAATGAGGGACGGGGGATTTGGGAGAGTGAGGAGATCGGTGAGTGAAAGAACACCGTCGTACTGGCTTGCTAGGGTTTAAGCTGCATTCAAACAAATGTGGGCTTTTACATTTGGGCCACACAAACATTTGAATGCTCTTAAGTCCAGTTAATCATGGGTTTAGAGCGAACAAACATAAAAAGTAGAGAACTTTAACGAAAAGCTCCCGGTACTGTTTACTTTAACGAAAAATCACATTTTTACACTAAAAAGTCAATCCTGGCACTATTCACTTTACCCTTTATTTTGTTCTTATCATTAAAACTCAAAGTTTTCAAGCCCTTTTCATTAATTTTCCTTAAAAAGTATTGTGAAGGAACTGTGTTTTAGTATGTAAAAATCGTTCATGCATGGAGCGAAACGAATAGGGCAGTCGATCAGCTTGCGAAAATGGCAGTGTCTGAGAGTGAGGAGCTGACTGTTTGAGGTGGTGATCTAGTTGTTTGGACACCAGGTGACATTATCAGGGAAGATGGCCTAGGCAAAATATATTTTAGAGGTTCACATTGAGAGTCAATCAACCACATTATTCTGGTTTCCGCAACTACCGAGTTGTCGAAGCGATGGAGAGATAGTGGAGGGTTGAGGGGCCCCTAGTTCCGCCGCTAGCAGCCACTGCAAAAAAAAAAAAGTGTTGCTACTCGCTAATGTAGTGTCATAATTTGAATGTTACTCTTTGCATTCTCTGATGAATGAAGAGCCTAAATTTGTATATGTTTTATATTAAGATTGTATAGATGAACTACTGGATGGAACCTTTTGTATCAGGTAATTTACATGTATACTTGTTGATTAGTATAACTGTTACTCTGAATTGGAAATGGCATCCCTTCATTTCATCTTCAAAAGTGGAAAGTATCTTAGGACAGTTGAATATTACAGTGCGCAACGAACGAGATTACAAAACTAATAGGAATATTATTAAACAAACTGAATGCCGAAACGACTACAAAACCTGCAAGAGGCTACATTGTGAATAACTTATCTTTAACCTAAATTATATGCTATATTTATGGAGAGCAAAATCTAGAAACCTTAATTCAGATGGGCTAAGCCCATATATTAAACTAACAAGCAAACCCAAATAATCATAACATACTAATATTTTCCAATACCCCCCGTCAAACTCATGGTGGTATACGACATGGGTTTGCAAACAAGCAGATGCGGACTGACTCCGTTAGGCGGACTGGCAGGCATGCAAACTTGACTTGACTTGACTTGACTTGCGAACTTGTCTTGACTTGACTGGCAAACTTGTTTTGACTTGACTTGCAAACTTAACTTGACTTGATTCTTGCTGGCAAACTGATTCTGGTTCAAACTGGCTAGTGTTGAAAGTATGGAAAGAACCCGTCACTAAAAGGATGAGATTTTCATATTCAATTCTAGCAACGAAAAACAAACACAAATACTATCACTCGAGTGGTCACAATTCCAAACACTCAAATGACGGTCACAAAACAATTTCAAAACCAACAACTAGTGGGCCTCAGACTTTAAACCAAAAAAGACCAAACAACCCATTTTTTCTTATGCCCATGTGGGCCTCAAAACCTCCAACCTTTTCTCTTTCCTTTTCTTGTTTCTTGTTTCTGTGCCTTTTTTTTTAAAATCTCCTTCTTCCTTTTTTTTTTCTTTCTTATTCTTTTCCACTTTTTTCTTATTTCCCTTTTCCCTTTTTTTTTTTCATTTTTCTTCTTCTTTCTGGACTGACACCATACACCTCCAGCATTGGTACAGCGGCGGTGCAAACAAACAGCAACAAGTGGGTAGTTCTAAGGCAGCGGGTATGGCAATGGTGTGGTGGATTATAGACAACAGTCTAGTGTGGGTCGAGATCGTGAGTACAGGGGTGCGGATGAGGTTTTTCCAACCTTGCAGAGTGGTGCAGGCACGACTGAGTGGCAAGGCGACGACGCAGCGGAAGGTTCAAGCAGGCAGCAAGGGTCAGGTTCTGCAGATCAGCACGCGTGGATGGTGATGCGGGTTCGTAGCGGGATGGATCTGGGCTGCAATTCCTGGCGGGACGGCTTCAAGACATTGTGATGTAGGTTAACGACAGATTCAGATGGGGTGCTGGTTTGGGTTCAGGATTAATCAGCAGCAGCGGCGTGTTCTGATGATGGAGTAGTGGTTTCAACAGGACAAGAGTCAGATTAGGTCGTACAGAAGATGTCAAATTTTTTGTTTTTTTTAACGACAAAACCCTAAGCTAGGTACAAAGACAAAACAAACTACAACCAAACTGATATCAGGCGACTGAAAACCAAATTGATACCACAAAGAACAGATCAATCCCGAAGAATCGAATCTGCTCTGATACCAAGTTGAATATCATAGTGTGCAACGAACGAGATTACAAAACTAATAGGAATATTATTAAACAAACTGAATGCCGAAACGGCTACAAAACCTCCAAGAGGCTACATTGTGAATAACTTATCTTCAACCTAAACTATACGCTATATTTATAGAGAGCAAAATCTAGAAACTCTAATTCGGATGGGCTAAGCCCATATATTAAACTAACAAGCAAACCCAAATAATCATAACATACTAATATTTTCCAATAAGGACTTCATCTAACACAATCATATCATTACTCTTGAGTCTTGAACATATTTTAAACAACTGGTGCAGGGTATTAAGCATAAGTTTAAAGAAACAGCAGAATTACACCAACTATGTGCTCAATATGAACATCAAATAGAGGAGTGAGTCCCAAATATTTGTTGAAACCTCCGTCTTCGAATTTCAATGATTTGTCCATTTATTCTTTGTTATGTCTCGGCCATAAAGGAATATGTGGAGCTCATCAGTCTAGTCGAAAGATGCAATGGTTGCTTCGTCGACACAGCTATTTCTGGTCGAGTGTTTTGAAGGATTGTATCGAGTTTGCGCGGGGATGTGTACAGTGCTAGATTCATGGACCTATACAGAGAGTCCCGACTAAATCGTTGCATTTAGTCACCAAACCATGGCCATTCAGAGGACGGGCCATGGACATAATCGGCAAAATCACACTGTCTTCCGGTTCGGCAAAGCATGCTTGGATACTCGTTGTGACGAATTATTTCACCAAATAGGTCGAAGCAAAATCGTATGCCGAATTGACATCTAAGGAAGTTTGTGACTTCGTCGAGGAAAACATCGTGACCAAATTCAGCATACCAGAGATGATTATAACAGATAATGGTACGGTCTTCACATCCAACCGGTTTAAGGAATATACGGTGAATCTTAAAATTTGACTCCAGTAGTCTACGCCGTATTACCCACAAGCAAACGGACAGGCCGAAGCAAGCAATAAGGTTTTGATCGGCATCCTTGAAAAAATGGTGAGAGAAAGGCCTGGTATGTGGCATTTAAAGTTAAATGAAGCGATGTGGGCCTATCGAACCTCACTACGATTAGCCACTAGGACGACTCTATATGCGTTGACTTATGGACATGACGCCATGTTGCCAGTCAAGTTAAGTATAAATTCGTTAAGAATGATAGAACATAGTAGTTTGTTCAGTTTCGAGTATAGTCAGGCTATGAGACAAGAGTTAGATGACTTAGAAGGAGCTCTGCTTGATGTTTACAACCTATTGGTGGCACAAAAGAAGATTGTTGAGCGAGCGTACAATCAGCAACTTAAATAGAAGTTGTTCGACGAAGGAGAATTGGTTTGCCAAATGGTGCTGCTAGAAGAAATTAAAGACCCTAGGTTCAGCAAATGGTCGCCGAATTGGGAAGGGCCATTTGTTATTCATAAGGTTCTCGGCAAGAAGGCATATCATCTCAGGGATCGGACTGGTTTAGTTCACAAATTGCCAATCAATGGAAAATTTTTAAAGAAATATTATCCAACAACTTGGGAAATGCAAGAATAAAGGTGTTTCATTTCATTAAAATGTAAAGATTACAGATAAAGAAAGAAAGAAAGAAAGAAACATACAGGATTACATTCTTAAAGGGTCGAAGGGAGATAAGCTTCGAGAGCAGCCTTAAGTTCCAGCCACCTCACTTCGCCCTGCTTAACTTCAAGGCGCGTCTTTCTCTCCGATTTCATCTGCGCAATCCACTTCGCGCTGGCTGCAAGCTTTGTTAACTTGGCCTTGTTCGTCTCAAAATTCACTTTAAGAGCGGAAGAAATGGCCGACCTTCGACGTTAAAGCTCTACGATCTGGTCATCAAGGATGGCCAGTTTCAACTTCTACTCCTTTATTGTCTCAAGTTTCGGTCGAACGGCTTCCTGAGCAACCTATGCAGCTTTTAGGTTGTCTTATGCTCGAAGAGCTCTCTCAAAATGGAGAAGAATTCTCGAGTTTTCTCTAGGACAGAAGATAGTTGAACAATGGTTTCATTGTCCAATGAACCTTCAGAAATAAGAGCGTTCAGGCATTCGCCAATAGAGACGAGACCGTTGCGCTTCAGGATTTTCGAGGCCTAGAGAGAAATGAGGTTTTACAGCACAGAGAAAGCAGAAGATTCAGCAGCTGCAGGGGCAACCTTGGTCGAGGTAACCGAAGGACCGGCCACGCCAGAAGTGGTGGAGAGTAGGGTGTTGAGCTCGACTTTCCAGGAGGACTACACACAAAGAATTGATTAGGGCAAATTTCAAACACGAAGGGTTAAGGTTAGAAAGAATATTAGACCTACCGAGAAGAAATTTCGGCCATATCTGTTGGCTCGTTGCTCGAGCCTAAAGAGCTTAATGACCAAGCCCAGTGCTTAAGACTTTCCCTTAATCCACGCAGCCGATGAAGGTTATCTATGTTCAATGGCCACTGAGGTGGCCATGAGATATAGATAACGCCATTCAGTTCATAGAATTTTCGGTGGTATGATGAAACAGACACCTGCCATTAATATTTTCCTGATTCAGAACCTTAAGGCAGAAGATGGGCATAAAATGGAGAAGTGATAGGAGCTTACAAAGGTCGAAGTGGCTTTTTGAGGTGGGATCACAAAGCTCTCATCCTGCGGATAGACAGGTGATTCCGCCATCGCTTTGGGCTCGGTAAGGGCCTTTTTTCCTTTATCCACCATAGGAGGATCGACCGGGATGTCTTCGGCCACTGGATGAGGATTAAGGGAAGTGGTCAAGGGTGGCTCGTCAACGGAGTCTCGTCGATTTCGTCACCCTAGGGGAGTTTATTAGCACTGGGAAGTTCAAAGTGAAAATTAAAAGAATTACCAATAGCATAGTTATACCTTTTCCTCTTCCAGGATGACTCTTGTTTGTTTTGGATGCTTGGGGGGGGAGATTTTGAGACCAAGGGAGACACCTCCTCCAATATGGGGGCAGCAGTCGACCCCTGAGCTGCGGGGCGTTTTACCCGTGGAGCAGCCACTTGTTCACTCACGGCCTGAATAGCAGGTCGAATAGTGAGTGCCGGCTCGGTCGTGCGGATCTTAATCACTAGGGTCGGCCATTTCGCCGTTGAAGCCTGGACGACAGGGGCAAGAGGAGAGACATTGGGAGTAGTCACTCATGTCGACTGGCTGGAGATGACATGAATTTCCCGCTCCCTTTTTTTCGCAAATTTCTTGACGCGGTTTGGAGGTTAAGGAGTTTCGTCAACTGTCTCGGCCTCTTGATGTGGCCGTTTGTTCGGCGGAAGAAGAAGGCAATTGTTCATTACTTGGAAATCTTAATTAGTCCATTAATTTTAATACAAGTAGGAAAGTAAAATATTTCCACTTGCTTAGTTGATCCGCTGCCCTATTCGTTTCCCACCATGCATGTGTGATGTGGCATCTCTCAAATTTCCAATCACTTATATTGTGTTGTTGTATGAAGTTGGTGTTCGGATGGACTATACTCAACACCGATGCATCAGTGTGAGAAACCTCCCGTTGCAGTGGCCTACTCAAGGATCACAGAGGTCTTCCTATCTGTGGCTTCATATCGAAGAGCTCCCCCAACATCTTTATAGTAGAGCTATGGGCAATATGTAAAGCTCTTGATGTGGCATTACGCCTTGGGATTCCAAGCATATGGGTGGAGTTCAACTAACTGAGTGTCATCGAGACGGTTAATCGAAAACAAGGTTACGGTCTTGAGGACAGACTATTTGAGGCTTGTATATGGAAGTATGCCATGTTACACATATATGGCGTGAAACAAATAAGGCAGCTAATTAGTCTTGTGAAGATGGCGGTCTTCAAGAGTGAGAAGCTGACTGTTTAAAGTGTTGATATAGTCGTTTGACCTCCGAGTTTTCCGGATAGACTTCATAACATCATCAGGGAAGATAGCCTAGGCAAAATATATGTTAAAGGGTGACACTGAAAGAGCATGGAAAATATATAATCAGCCAGATAAATCTGATTTCTGCAGCCGCCAAGATGTCAAAGCAATGGAGAGAGCGTTGATGGTTGAGGGTCCACCAGTTTGGCGGGTGGCAGCCACTGCCAAGTAAGAGGAGTCCTGACCGTACGTTAGAGCCGAAAGACTTGCAAGTGCTGCTACTTGCTAGTGTAGTGTCACAATTTGATTGCTACTCTCTGCATTCCCTGATGAATGAATATGCTAAGTTTGTATTTGTTTTATATTAAGATTGTATAGATGAACTACTTGATGGAACCTTTTGTATCTGGTAGTTTACATGCATACTTGTAAACTAATTCATTAGTTTAATTGTTCACATATATTCTGAATTGGAAATGGAAATCGCTTCATGAATCTTCAAAGATGGAAAGTATCTTAGGACTTCATTCTAACACAATCGTATAACTAAAGAGAGTCTTGACGCATTTTAAACAATTGGTGCAAGGTATTGAGCATGAGTTTGAAGAAACAGCAGAACTACACGAACTATATATATGCTCTATATGAACGTCAAAATTAAGTTTGCATTGACACTAAGGTTTGTAAGTTTTGATTTTGTAGTTCAGTAATCCATCACTCAAATGAAGTTTTTGAAAACTAAAATTTGCATTTCCTTGTGAAGATTTTCTTCAAACCTCTTAAAGTGTACTAAGTGTTCCATCCATGATATGGCATGCATGACTAATTTCTGTAATTGTTGTGTTTTATTCTAATACTTCATACTAGTTGGGATTTATTTGAAGGATTCTACCTAAGAGTTCTCGCGGGACAAAATTTCCCAAACAATCAAATTATGAAAGTCAAACTTTCTCATTTTTACCTTGTAGGATGGCTGAGGAAGCTGCAAACCTTAAGGATGAAGCAGAGGCACAGCAGCAAGAAAAATCAAGGTGAGAAGTTTTGCATCTGAACTTTGTTCTTGCAAGGTTGCTGTAAACTATTCCTATGTCTTTTTCTTCTGAAATAACTCATTGCGTGACTTAGACCAAAATTCCACTCCTTAAATGTAAAACATTGTTGTGTAAAAAAATGTATATGTGAAGTCTAACAATAACATGGTATACTATTAACTTTAACATTTATAGTTTGAACCACATTATTATTAGTTTATTATGAGGCTAGGCCCACCTCCCACTCTAGTGTAGATAATATCATTTGTTAAAAAAACTTTTATAGTTTGTATCGTTCAGAAATGCTCGGTATTAACAAATTAACGGGCAATGCTAGGGAGACCAAATTTTTAAACCAAATGATGTAGTTGTTGATGATTTGATTATTAATCAAGTGCTGACTAACGTGCTCATTTCTTATTGGTGACACGTCATTTGGTTTACAAATTTGGTCTTTCTAGCATTATCTTGAACACAATGTGGTTGTATAATTCATCCCTTATAATGTAGGTTAATTATATTGATGTTGTTGAGTTTGATTTTTAGAATAACAAAGAAAACATTCTATCTCACATAAAGTTATGATACTATTCACTTTAACGAAAAATCACATTTTTACACTAAAAAGTCAAATCTAGTACTATTCACTTTACCCTTTATCTTGTTCTTATCATTAAAACTCAAAGTTTTCAAGCCATTTTCATTAGTTTTCCATAAATAATAAGGTTAGTTGGTTATATAATTAAATGTTAGGTGGAAAGAAATCGATAGAGATTGAATCTGCACCAAAATATATAAATATTATTGCTTTCTGCCACTGTGATAAAGTATCATCTTTGTCTAACTATGTGATCAAACTTTATGTTTGAGTAAATCAAATATACAGAATATGGACCACACATGATACCATTTAAATATTTGAATTTCCTTTTTAAGATTTTCCTAATGTCACATACAAATCTATTTGAATGTTTTATTCTTTAAAAAATACTTCGAAAAAAAATATATTAGAATACTGTTGCATTCCTATTAGATCAAGAATGTGATTGTGTAAATCCTATCATATTTGGGATATCCTTATGGGATTCTACCATATCTCTTAGAATAGATATTATCCTATTAGAATTGTAATCATATTGGGGTAAGGAATTTACCTTCCCTACTACTATAAATAAAGGCGCAATAGGGTGGCATAGCAGACACTTCACAATTACACATATCTCTTTGGCATTACGCCTTGGGATTCCAAGCATATGGGTGGAAGCTTACGATCTCGAGGACACATACTATTTAAGGCTTGTATAGGATCTTACAAGGAAGTTTGAGAGATGCCATGTCACACATGTATGGCCAGAAACGAATAGGGTAGCTGATCATCTTGTGAAGATGGCGGTGTTCAAAAGTGAGGAGCTAACTGTTCGAGGTGGTGATCTAATCGTTTGGCCACCGGGTTTTCCGGACAGCCTTCATGTCATCATAAGGGAAAATGGCCAAGGAAAAATATGTGTTAAGAGTTGACACTGAGATAGCATAGAAAATATACAATCTGATTTCCGCAGCTGCCAATATGTCAAAGCAATGGAGAAAGCGTGGAGGATTGAGGGTTCACCAACTTAGTGGGTGGCAACCACTGCCAAGTAAGGGGAATCTTGACCGTACGTCAGCACCAAAAGGCTTGCAAGTGCTGCTACTTGCTAGTGTAGTGTCACACTTGGAATGCTACTCTCTGCATTTTCTAATGAATGAATATGCTAAATTCGTATTTGTTTTATATTAAGATTGTATAGATGAACTACTTGATGGAACCTTTTGTATACGGAAGTTCACATGTGTACTTGTAAACTGATTCATTAGTTTAATTGTTGTATGCTAATTAGGGCTTATTTTGGGGTTTAATTTTTCTGATATCATTCTTCTCACCAAAGAGGAAAATATATAGTGTACAAGAGTGATTTACAAGGAAAGAAACATCAAATAACCTAATTACAATATGATTACAAGGACTCAAATAGGTAACTAAACTAATTACAAAAAGACTCTCCAACACTCCCCCTCAAGTTGGTGCATAAATGTCGTTCATACCTAACTTGACAAGAGAGTTGTAGAACACTTGACTTGCAACAGCTTTAGTCAAGATATCCGCCAGTTGATCCTCTGACTTTACGAACGGGAATTGAATAATATTCTCATCCAACTTCTCCTTAATGAAGTGTCTGTCAACTTCCACGTGTTTTGTGCGATCATGTTGGATTGGGTTGTGTGAGATATCGATAGCTGCTTTATTATCACAAAATAAATCCAAGGTTGAATTCGAAGGATACCCGAGCTCACCAAGTAGCCTCTGAAGCCATAATAGTTCACAAACTCCTTTTGCCATACCCCTATATTCCGCATCTGCACTTGATAAAGCAACCACTTTCTGTTTCTTACTCCGCCAAGTCACTAAGTTTCCTCCCACAAATGTAAATTAACCAGATGTGGACCGACGATCAGTAACGTTGCCTACCCAATCTGTATCAGTGTAACCCTCTATTTGACAATGACCATTCTTGGAAAACATGATGCCTCTACCCGGTGAGGACTTCAGGTATCGTAGGATGCGTTCAATCGCACCCATATGTGCCTCACTCAGAGAGTGCATAAATTGACTAACAACACTTACTGCGTATGCAATATCAGGCCTGGTGTGAGATAAATAAATTAACCTCCCAACTAATCTTTGATAACGATCTCTGTTAGTAAGAACTTGATCAGGGTGTACGACAAGATGGTGATTTTGGACTATGAGGGTGTCAGCCGGTTTACAATCAAGAATTCTAGTTCAGCTAATAAGTCTAGAACATATTTTCTTTGAGACAGAAATATACCCTATTTGGATCGAGCTACTTCTATCCCCAAGAAATATTTCAAACCACCAAGATCTTTCATCTCGAACTCGGTTGCTAGGTAATCTTTGAGTCTTGAGATTTCCACTTTGTCGTCACCGATAACAATCATATCGTCCACATAGATAATAAGTGCCGTCAATTTCCCCATTCGACGTTTCAAGAAAAGTGTATGATCGAAATGGCTCTACCTGAACCCATATTTCCTCATACCCGTCTGGAACCTACCAAACCATGCTCAAAGTGATTGTTTCAACCCATACAATGCTTTATTCAACTTTCACACTACTCCGGGTTGTAAAACCGATGCATAACCAGGTAGAATATCCATATACACTTCTTCTTTAAGATTACCATGTAAGAAAGCATTTTTCACATCAAATTGTTGTAATGGCCAATCTAAGTTGGCCGCCAATGAAAGCAATACTCTTACCATATTAATCTTTGCTGCTGGGGCAAATGTCTCTGTATAATCAACACCATACGTCTGAGTTTATCCTTTGGCCACCAATCGTGCTTTGTATCGTTCAACGGACCCATCAGCTTTGTACTTGATGGTGTACACCCATCAACACCCAACTCTCTTCTTTCCTTGGGGAAGTGGAACTAAATCCCACGTTTGATTTTTTTGGAGTGCAGCCATTTCTTCCTCCATTGCCTTGGTCCATCGATCGTCAGATAATACCCCCTTCAATGAACTTGGTGTGTTATCATTGGATATTTGTTGTACAAAAGCTTTGCCGAGTTCTGATAACTTATGTGATGACACATAGTTGGCAATAGGGTATTTAGAGCCTTTCGTTGTGTCCGATGAATATCGATTGGGTGGCTTTCCTCGGTTATGCCTGAAAGGTAATTGATAATTCGAAACAACAAATACATCAATAGGGATAGTAGAGCTTACCTCAAGAATATTCTCAGAAGTATGGTCATCTGGTGGTACTATATTTGGAGATGAAAAGGGAGTAGTATCAGTAGAAGTCTCAAAGTTGACAAGTGGTAGCACTGTTGCCGTGGGTGAGGATGGCATTACCGTGCCTTCCGTTGATTCTGTGGGCAGCACTACGGCTACTATTGGCTAGGCTGGCAACGCAACCGCTATAGGCTCGGCTAGTGGCAGCGGAATATCAACAGTATCATTCATGGTCCAATCCTTCTCGTCATGCCATGTCTCCCCATGAGGAGGAGGATTGGAAGAATCCGAAAGGTAATACATATCAGACTCGGAAAAAGTGACATCCATAGTAACATACATTCGACGAGAATGAGGGTAGTAGTAACGGTACCCTTTCTAATGGAATCCGTACCCCATAAAAATACAACGAAGAGCACACAGTTCAAGTTTTGTCCTTTGATTTTATAAAGATGAACAAATGCAACACATCCAAAAACCCGAGGTAGGAGTACCAAAACTGATGGTAGATGCACAAAGATAGCAAAGACTTGTAAGGGGGTAAGAAAATCCAGGACCTTGGATGGCAGACAGTTGATAAGATAAGTGGCGGTCTGAAGAGCAACATCCCAAGAAGAACAGGGAACAGACGCCACAATCAAGAGTGAGCGAGCCGTTTCTAAGAGATACGATTTTTGCACTCAGCCACCCCGTTCTGTTGAGGAGTCTAAAGACAGGTAGTTTCATGAAGAATTCTGTGATTAGTTAAATAATGGGAAAAATCATTATTAACATATTCACCACCATTATCAGAACGCAAAATCTGTATTTGAGTTGAAAATTGTGTCTGAACCATGGTGTGGGAGGTCTTAAAAGTTGAAAAAACATCACTTTTATGCTTAAGAATATATAACCATGTCATCTGTGTGCAATCATCTATGAACGTTACAAACCACCGAATACCAGATAAAGTAGTAATAGAAGATGATCCCCAAACATCCGAATGAACAAGACCAAAAGGAATAACACTTTTATTAGAATTCAGCGGATAAG
Source organism: Crataegus laevigata (assembly GCA_963580275.1). NCBI lineage: Eukaryota > Viridiplantae > Streptophyta > Magnoliopsida > Rosales > Rosaceae > Crataegus > Crataegus laevigata. The sequence continues at coordinate 6,661,085 of OY756938.1, forward strand.
AAACACGGTGACTCTTGGTGAGTATGCAAGTGTCACATTTAAAGTCTGAAACTGAACAACCAACAAATAAATTCAGAAACATATGCTGTAAATAACTGAAAGATGGATGACCCAAACGGTGATGCCATAACCATATCTGACACCGCTTGTGATCAACAGCTCCTTAGGCGAGATTGACCAGTCCTGTACTGACATCATCCACAAAATATAGATCACATCTCTTAGTACCACAACCAATTATCTCCTTCGTGAGAATATCCTATATAAGACAAAACTTTGGATACATTAGCACACAACAGTTCAATTGTTCAGTAACTTGGCTAAGAGACATCAATTTATGCTTTAGTGAAGGTATAAGTAATGTATGAGACAAAGAGAGAGTGGGCGTGAGGCGCACGGTGCCAGCACCAGTTACCGGTGAGGTGATTCCATTAGCATTAGTAATATTATGTCGAAGTGGAACGGTATCACAAGCTAAATCAATAGGATCATAAGTCATATGGTCTGTGGCACCGAAGTCAATGATCCATCCGGATGGAGTAGCATCATTATTCATATTAAAAACATAACCACAGTTACCTGATGACTCCGGAGACATGTCGAAAGAACTCGAAACAGGAAGAGAATCATCTTGAGATATCAAACATAATTGGGACATATAGGTGGCAAGATTGGCTTGCTCGTCTCGTTTCCGTTGTTTCTGAAGCTTCAACAGTTCCCACCAGTCAAGATAGCCATGCAATTGGAAGTAATTATCACGGCCATACTTCTCACTACCGCAGTAAGTACAACCACTAGCCAGGACATGTGGTTTAGGACAAGGAGGACAGGGACCTGTGGTGGGTCGTGAGGCCGTCATAGCAGCAAAGAGCAAGCCCTGTGTTGGGCTTGGGGCAGTAGCCTGGGGTTGCAGTCCTAGGCTTGGTGTAGGTGACTTCTCGGGGGCGCGGGGCAAGCCATCATGGCTGCCTCACTTGGCAGCTGTCCTCCGGTATTTATCATAGCTTGTCGCATTTCCTCCTAGCGAACATAGGCAAAAGTTTGTTCGACGGAAGAAAGGGGCTCAGTTCGTAGAATATCACTACGAATTTTATCAAACATCTCATCCAATCCTGCAAAAAAAGTGTACACACGATCCGTTTGAACAATTTTATTTAAAATTTCAATATCAGTACCGCATTTCATCGGATTGGGTCGACGATAATCAATCTCTTGCCGCAAAGATTGAAGATCACTATAGTATGTCTCAACCGGTCGTCCATCTTGCCTTATGTGAAAGGCCTTGCAGGTAAGATCATAGACTTGAGAGATATCAGAGCCGTCATAATACATGCGAACGACTGCATCCCACACTTTCTTTGTTGTCGGTAGTCGAAGAAAATACCCAATCAGATTAGGTTCCATAGAGTTGATGAGCCAACCCTTCACAATAGCATTCTCCGTACGCCAATTGGTGAAGGCCGGATCGTCAATAGGTGGTTGGGGATTACTCTCAAACAAGTAGCCCAACTTGTCTTTTCTAGTAACAAACATCTCAACAATCTGAGACCAAACTCCATAATTGGCACCATTGAGTTTGATGCCAATCGAAGCAGTAGACAAATCATGATGGACAATCTATGTAACAACTTGCGGTATAGGTAGGGTAGGATTCATGGTAGGGTCGGTTAGGGTTGTAGTGTTTAGTGTAGGAGTAGAATCGGTTAGGATGGGGTTGTTTTCACCATGGAGTGATGGTAGGTTCTCCATGGGAAGGCCGAGTTTGCTTGAGGGAACGGGCAGAGCAGAAACCCTAGGATCTTTGCTCTGATACCATGCTAATTAGGGCTTATTTTGAGGTTTAATTTTTCTAATATCATTCTTCTCACCAAGGAGGAAAATATATAGTGTATAGGAGTGATTTACAAGGAAAGAAACATCAAATAACCTAATTACAATCTGATTACAAGGACTCAAATGGTAACTAAACTAAGTACAAAAAGTCAACTTTCCAACATTGTACACTTGTATCACATGTCATATATTCTGAATTGGAAATGGAATCCCTTCATTTATCTTCAAAGATGGAAAGTATCTTAGGACTTCATTCTAACACAATCATATCACTACTTTTGAGTCTTGACACATTTTAAACAACTGGTGCAGGGTATTGAGCATGAGTTTGAAGAAACAGCAGAAATACACTAACTATATATGTGCTCAATATGAATGTCAAAATTAAGTTCGCATTGACACTAAAGTTTGCAAGTTTTGATTTTCTAGTTCAGTAATCCATCACTCAAATGAAGTTTTTGAAAACTAAAATTTGTAGTTCCTTGTTAAATATTTCTTCAAACCTCTTAAGGTGTACTAAGTGTTCCATCCATGATATGGCATGCATGATTGAGTTTTGTAATTATTGTGTTTTATTGTAATACTTCGTACTTGTTCAAATTTACTTGAAGGATTCTGTTTGGGAGTTCTCGCGGGACAAAATTTCCCAAACAATCAAATTATGAAAGTCATCTTTCACATTTTTGCCTTGTAGGATGGCTGAGGAAGCTGCAAATCGTAAGGATGAAGTAAGAAGTTTTGCTTATGAACTTTGTTTTTGCAAGAGTGTTGTAAACTATTCCTATGTATTTTGCTTCTGAAATAATTCATTGGGTGACTTGACCAAAATTTCACTCTTTAAATGTGAAACATTGTAGTGTAAAAAAAATGTATATGTGAAGTCTAACAATAACACGGTATACTATTAACTCTAAAATTTATAATTTGTGTGACAACCCGTCCCTAATTTTAGGTTTTATAAATTTTAAATTATTGATTTTACAAAAATGCCCTTTTTAGGCAAAGATTGACTTTCGTTGACCATTGGTTAGAGAAACGTATGACTTATTCCTTTAGCGTATCCTTGTAGTACTCGTCACTACGAAGTCCAAACACATAGGCAAAAGCCGTTTGCGAGTCCGAATTATAACGGTATAGTTACGAACGTTTGAAGTTGGTTACTTACATTTAAGATTATAAATTATTTGAACTCCCATCTTGTGGGAAAATTTAAGTGAGTTATTATAGACCAATCAGACTAAGGCAAGGGACCAATCAGATAAAGGATGAAGTGACTAATTGGGTGGGACGAGAAAGAACCAATCAGGAAAAGAGGTACCTTCCCCATGTCGTCAACCTGACTATGCACACCCAACCCGAGTTTGACCCAGATTGATTCCGGTGATTCTTAGCAAATTTCCAGGCTAATTTAGCCCAATCATCACCTGTTAACAACCTTCCGACCCTTATGCTACCCTTTTCCCTTCCAAACTCGAGCCATTTGACTCTTAAATTCGTGAAGAATAGCGCCGGCTTCATGGGTGATTCTCGGTGACGATATGCCGATCCAGCGAGTTGCACCGCCAACCACCGCCCTTAATCAACTCCCCTTGAGCCTTGGAACAAAGCCCAATCAGTTTTAGGGGTGGCGGAGCACCAGAGTAGACGAATTAAAGCTCACCCATTCTAAGGTTTCAGGGGGTTCACAAACGATTTGGGGCCTTTTCTAACCAAATTGGACTTGGCCACAGGTATAAAACTTACTCTACTCATTGAGATCTTCATTTCTATAAAATTTGGTAATTTTTGGAATTAGTTGAATTTTTCCGGTGAGTCGGGGAGGCCAACCTCCGCGTGCGGCGGCGCATGGGCCGAGATCCCACTGACCATCCTAGGCTAATTTTGAAGCCCCCATTCCATAATTGACATCCGTTTAGCAAAATTACGATGTTTTAATATAGTTTCATAGTTGACCACCTAGTTGGCCGTCACGGTGTTCTTATATGAATTGACAATCTGACCGTTAGATCATCACCAAACCTCAATACATTATAGTACGTAATATTTGAGGACCATAGGAACTTATTGATCAAGAATCCAACATATAAATCCTTCCGAATTAGATTTGTAATTTCATAAAATAAAAAGTCGGCCGCCACTTAATTTTAGCAATTGACAGAGATCCGACCTTTAGATCATTTCGAAACTTTAGGATGTCGTTCTAGAAGCTTAATGAAACTCTTAAGAAGTTACGGATCAGAAATCTGAGATTGGGATCTTCCAGATCGAGTTACGTAGGGTTGTAGACCATCGACCTTTGACTGACAGTTGACTTTTGGTCGATGGGTTTCAAATCATTCTAGAAAGTCCTTGGGGATGTGTTTTACGTAAATTAAGTGTTCTATCAATAAGAATTCTGAGATGTGATTTGATATTTGTTTTAGGCGACGATCGTTCGTGACGCCTCAATATTCATGCTAGGAAGCTGTAGCACAAACTTCAGGTTAATGGGTCTTTTCCTTTTTATAGTATATATAATTGATAGTTTCCTCAAATGCTTTTAAATTGATTTATGCATTTTTATGCCATGGTTTATTAGTTTTAAAAATGCTGCTATGTGGTTGAGATTTATATATCATCATGGCATATTCATATGCATTTTACCTACTAATAAATGTTGTGCATGTTTGAAATGCTAAAGTATCACGGGACACATAGGTAAGTCCAGGCAAGGTTATGTTGTGAATTGAAATGGTTGAATCATTATGGCATGGTTACATATAGTCTGCGCATCATTGCTACACCCTAGGTGAGTGCTCAGCCCGAGGCCAGGCTAGCCTTCACGTGTATGTTCACCTCCCAGCACCGCACGTTCACCTTGGATCCAAGAAGGTGTTAGCATGTCATACAGACTGCAATAGGCAATTCTGACTCATAGGTGACTGCGCATAGCGCAACCTTCACGTGATCGTAGCACTAGAGCGTTTATTATTACACCTAGCCTGTCATACAAGTCACATTAGGTGACTCCAACTGACCTGTTAGTATAGATTTTTGAGCATATGATCATATTTATATCAATGTTGAGATATTCTAATGCGGCATACTTTTGGATTTACCGTTGGCATGCATTTGATTTCATACTTATACATAGTATGATTTTCTGGAAACTATATAGCTTTTACAGCAGGGGTTAAAATGCTTTCAAAAGGTTTTTATTAAATTTTTATTTTCAGGCCCACTCACCCTTGTTTTTCGCCCATCCAGGTATTAGTAGCTAAACATTCATATCGACTATGATTTTTGACAAATCTTGGGGTAGACGATTACCTTCGATGGTATAATTTCTCACCCTAGTTTACAGTACTGTACTTATGCTCTGTTATCACGTGTGAATTGGGTTCATTCCCACTCACAGCGCACTCTTGTAATTAGTCACCTTTAAGTTTATATTTATTCACATATTCCACATCACTACACTTTTTGGCTTTGTCACCTTCCAGGTGTCGGCCAGCACAACTCGATTCGGAGTCCTAGTGGACATTCAGAGTCAAGGTGTGTCAGTTTGTATCTTTCAAGAATGCTTGGTATTAACAAACGGGTAATGCTAGGAAAACCAAATTTTTAGACCAAATTTTGTACCAAATGATGTGGTTTCTGATGATTTGATTATTACTTAAATGTTGATTAATGTGCTCATTTTCTATTGGTGACACATCATTTGGTTTGCAAATTTAGTTTAAAATTTTGGTCTCCTTAGCATTTTCCTTAACATAATTGGTCATGTAACTCATCCCTTATAACTTAGGTTAATTATATTGATGGTGTTGAGTTTAATTCTTATAATAATAAAGCAACATTCTAGCTCACATCAAGTTATTCTAGTTGTCCATAATCCTTTGTCTAATTGTGTGATATTTTTTATATATAAATGATATGGTTAGTTGGTTATATAATTAAATGTTAGGTGGAAGGAAATCGATGAGAATTGAATCTGCACCAAGGTATGCAAACATTATTGCTTTCTGCCACAACGATAAAGCGTCATCTTTGCCTAATTGTGTAATCAAACTTTATGTTTGAGTAAATCAAATATACAAAATATAGACCACACACAATACCATTTAAATATTTGAATTTTCTTTTTTTTTTAGATTTTCTTAATGTCACATACAAATCTATTTGAATTTTTTATTCTCAAAAAATACTTTGAAAATAAAAACTAAACAAATACATATTTTTTTACAAGCAACAATAGAGAGATTTCATTAACAAGAACTAAACAAATACAAGAGGTGTCATATTAGTACATATTCTCAGCCTCTCAGTGACCGATTTTTTTTAGGAGTTTTTGAACTTTAATCCTTCAAGAAGATTAAAAAATTTATAATAAAAAAACCTAGTGCTAGATTGAATATTAATTTTAGTCCCTAATGTGTCCTTAATTCAAAATAATTAATGTGCATTTTATTTAAAGTCTCCCATTAAATATTTAAATTTATTAATACACAAATTTTAATTTTTTTTTTTACCGAAAAAAGTTTTTTAATTTATTAATTTTATTTAACACTCTTCAAATTTGAAAGACTCAATTAATGTACCTAAATGTTAGTACCAAAATATGTGTATCGAAATGTATTATATTGAACTAATATATTTAAATGTTAGTATCGAAATGTATGTACCGAAATATATGCACCAAAATGTATTAATATTAAATTGATATACCTAAATGTGTGTACCGAACTGTATTATATTGAATTATTGTACCTAAATGTTTGTATCATGCATATACCAAAATGTGTATACCTAAATGTATATACCGAAATGTATTATAATGAATTTAATGTACCGAAATGAAGAAGATAAAGTACATCGAAATATATTGTATAACAAAAATTAGTTTATCTAAATGTTCACAACAAAAAATATTAAGATGAATAAAATGAAAATGAAAATTATAATAAAATAAAATTAATACATTAAAAATTAGAAAGAAAAAGATAAATAATTAATAAATCAAAATATAATTAATAAATGAAGTAATTAAAAAATCAAAATATAATTAATAAATGAAGTTATTAATGTATCAAGGGACTAAAATTAGATTTTAATCTTACTCATGATTTTTACCTAAAAGTCATCTTTGCCAAGGATTAAAATAAAGTTTTCTATTTTTTTATCTAAAGAGAAATTCGTGAAAGTACAAATGAGATAAATCCTTACACGGCTACTACAAGAACTACGAGAACTCTACCACGAGAACTATGAGAACTAGGCGCACACAATACAAATCTACCATTTGGGTCGTCGACCCCAGGTGTATATTAAGGTGTCATTTGGGCTCATGACATCCCTACTCCGCGCTGCCACCGCATGCAAAGTCGGCCGTCACCACCGCCCCTACATACGGGGATTTGAGCCATTGCCATCAAAACTCTAACTTACAACAACAGTATAATTGCATCACAACTCTAAAAATGGGTCGGCCGTCGCCAACCCATTTTTACCATTTTTTTAAAGTCTGGGGCTTTGTAGTCTGAATTATTAGTGTATGCATGCAAATTGTATCTATTCTGTTATTATTATATTCTTATTCATACAACATAATGTAACAACAAACTAACACAACAGCCTTAAACTCTCTCTGTTTCCTGTGTACAATGATTCTTGATGACATTAAAACTAAAATTATCTACATAGGTTGTTCTGGTAGTGGTGTAGCTGCTGCATGATCAGTGTGTTGTTTCTGTAATGTCGGGCTAACGCATGAGAAGATTGATTACCTTTGCCTTCTCAACTTAATCCCAAACAAGAAGGACTGCAAGGGAATACGAGCCTTGCTCGTTGAGCGTTGGGGATTATTAATGCTTTTTTATACCGAAATCCCAAGTTCCCCATTTAGTCTTGCTAGCGTCTTCTCGACCTCAACCTTGAGTCCTTTAACTCGGTTAAGACCTGCCTGCAATTCATCTGCAACCTTATTATTCTCCTGCTTCATGTTGAGAATTTCACCTTGAAACTTTGCCGCTTGATATTTATTTATAAGCTCCATTTTTTCCCCTTCTGAGCCTAGATTAGAGAGTCTTGATATCTCGTCTTGAATGTGGCACAAGGATAAGAATCTACCTTGCAAGTCATCTTTCAGTACTGCATTGTGTTCCAGCCATAATGACAGTTCCGTTTGTATCTCTCTTAGGTGTCGGTATATTGGCCTGGCATCCGATTGTAGAGATTGTCCATCATGCTTCTTTTTGTTCTTTAGTTTCAACAACTCAGACTGTAAATCCTGTATCGAAGTCTGGAATTTTTGTATCTGGTGAACTGAGGTACTAAACCTCAACCAGAATTCTAAAATCTCTTCCAGCAACTCATCAATGTCTGAACGGAACCTTCTTTCGATTGCTGAAATAGAATGAGGTCTAACAGTGGTTTTTCTCCTCATTATTCTTTCTTCCTCCTTTCTCGGTGAGACCTTTGAGTTTCCTGACAAGTCTTCAAATTTCGTTGTTCCTTGTTCACCAAGGTAATTGGAAATCGTCTCTTTGTCCAAATTTAGTGATGCAACAGTTGAGTATGGGCGTGCAACAACTTGGGTTGGACTTTCGAGCGGGCCTTCCTGAGTTGGATATTTATATATTGTCGCATGACTGTCATCTAGATTTGTTTCTGGGGAGCTAACTTTTTGCTTCAAAAGTTTAATCTCTTTGTCCTTAGAGGCAACAACACCCCTTAATTCCCGAATCTCCATTGATAAATCGAAGATGTTATCCCGATTTTTCTTCTCCACTTCGCTCAACTTCCTCCTTGCATCCTTGTAATCGTGCAGAATTGAAGTATACTCCTCCAGTAGAACCTTTTCTCTATCCTCTAACCCTTTCAAGAACAACTGCCTCCAATTTGGCTGGTCTTCCTTTTCCAATTCCAACTCTTGTGGATCAACAACCTCAACCAAATCTTGTCTCTCTTCTTGTTCCTGAGGCATTGGTTGGTCTGATTGCTTTTCTTCTTTGTCTTCAGCCTTGACAGAAGTTTTGATAATCGTAACATCCTCTTTCTTAACTTCACCGTCTGTCACTTTGTCTTCCAAGACCACTGAATCATCATCAAGAACCGCATTTTCTGAATCTTCTTCAATCTCTTTGTCGGGTTTGGCATCAACTGTTTTCGCATCCTGGAATAGTCCGACGTTCTCATCCTCGTCTTTATGCTTCACGCTATTCAGTTTTCCAGAAAAATGGTCAAGGTTACAGCTAACTTCTGTGAAATGTGCTTGGAGGTTATTATTCTGGTCTTCCACACTTCTGTTTAAATTTCTAATTCTTCGTAGTTCCTCATCTAACTCTTTTAGCCGTTTGCTCATCTTGTCCGCATTTTCCATCAAAGTCTCCTTTTCGTCTTCCAAGTTCCGAGCGTGCGCTTGAAGCTCATCGGTTTCTAATTTTAATCTATTTACTAGAGCATTCTGAGAAGTGACTGCAGTTTCCAGATTCACAATCTTGTTCACAAGTCCATCAATTTTCTCTGCCAGTTCTATCATAGAAATTGAGGTATTTGAATTCGTATAGAGCTGTTCCAGAACCTTAGACCGCAATGAGTCCTGATCATCATGTCTCTCTTGGTCTAGACTCAATGACTCTACATCAATGTTTTCATACTCATACTCATCAGTGTTGCTCCAATCTGCGTGTTTCAAACAGAATTCATTTCTGAGGGTCTCAAACTTGGTGCAGACTTGTCTAACCCGTTGCCTCTCAGCTCTCGCATCTTTTTATGATCTCTCTTTTTTCTCCTGCATCTTTGTCAAGCTGTCTTTGCATGATTTCGAAGCTGTGGCAGCCATCAAAGTCTGAGCTTCATTGTCTTCGATAACAGTGTCGATGCCATACTCATCTTGCAAGTTGCAAACTCTTTTTTGCATATCAGTTATCTGGTTTTCAAACTCCCAGTACCTGTCATATCCGCGTTCGAACAAAATCTTCACAAACTCTTTTTCTGTCTGCAGCGCCGAAATATCCTTCTGAAGCTTATCAATTTCTTCCAACGCCTCATCTTTAGTCAGCCCTGACCTCAAAGTAACAGCTAGGGTAGCTTTAGCAGAGCTTGTATTACGCTTAAGCGTGCCCTTCCTTGATAACATGGATTTGCTCCTAAAATCTTTGGGGGCCTTGGGGACTTTTGGAATGTTTTTGGATGCATTCGGCGGCACTTTGTTAGGAACGTTCGAAGAAGTTGATGTTTGAGAAGCAATCTCATCATCCTCGTCCTCCATTGCATACTGAACTCGCTCCGGAAAAATTGTGGCAATGGTGCGGTTGGCGCTCTGCATATCTCTTGACAAGTGATCATATCGCTCTGCTAACGCTCGGTAGGCGCGAAAAGATTCTTCAACATAGACAACAAGCTCTGGCCTCTTCCTGTAATACATTTCTGCCCTCTTTGCAAAGGAGTCCCCATCATCATCAATGATTTTCAATGTATTATGAACCTTTTCCTCCATATCTGCAATTCAGATCACAAGTTATTCATGATGCGTGAATCTATATAATTGATGATTTAGACTAGTTGGCTAGGGCAGTGAGCTCTCGCTCTCTTGTACTCCAAGTTCGATTCTTCTTCCTCACAAATCAGAGTATTTTAAGATATCGTCTTGTAATAACAAAAACATATAGAAAAGAGGCACCATTTGCTCCATATCAATTGAAAACGTGAGGACGAAATGTCAAAACTAAAAGGAAGACCAAATGGATCAAAATCTCTTATATTTACACACACACACACACACCTTGGAGGTTCTGTTCGAACCATTTGGACTGCTTTGTCCTGATGTGGCTGGCCCACCACCATGAATATGCATTGCATGCTGCTCTATGCAACATTCTCCCTCTCTCTCTAAACAAAACTAATGATTACATGAAGAAACCCATTAAACAGAAAATCTAAGCACAACGGATGATCCCATGATTATTGAAGGAATTAATCAAATATTAAGAGAAGATTAAGAGAATTAATCAAAGATTAAGAGAACTAATCACACACAACTTTGACAAATGACTTGGTAAAGACCAGACATTGGAGGAGATGATACTTCGCCTGAGTTATAGGTGTTGGAAAAGCTTAAAAATGCAAAAGCCCTCAGTGAGGGTGTCCACGTGGCGTTCCCTGAGCTTGCCAGGTTGGTAGTGCCCCCAGGAAAAAGAGTGAGAGCCCATGAATTAATATTTTAGTTTGGGATACTTCTGTTGTTTTTCCTAATTTTTGTTGGAAAGTACGAGCTGGAGTCCCTATCTTGTTCCCTTTTTTTGGTAATAACTAGGTTTTTTACCTATTTTTGGAAGAGTTTCATCTTCTTCTAGGTTCATGTTTATCAGTTTATAGTTACTGGTTTTATTACCTTTGCAACTGCCATGGAATGTTCTAGGAAAATTATTTCACACTTTAATTACTAGTATATAAACAGTTAGTTTATGAAAATTAATGACAAAGTTATGTGATACCAAAAGGCACGTGATGAGCACACATAGGTGCTAGCCAACAACCTATTGGCTAGCACAATGTGCTCTTTGTTGACATAAAAGTGTGACCTTAGTTTGGTTCAATCCAAATTAACCTATTTAAAAACTACATAAAACCAAATCGAAATGACTATTTTAATCTTATGTTCTTCGTTAGAAATTGGTATTTCATCACCGGAATGGAGAATTCGAACTTGGAAATTTGAAACAAGAAAGTACCACTGAACAAAAAGCCAGTTGATCATTGTCAGTTTCATTTTTGAGTATTGAACTTTGATACTAGTTCGTGTCTTTTGAAACCCCTTCTTTTGGATGAGATTATGTCACTCATCACTGAACACATCTATATTCCAAGGAAATTATCCAATTGGGTTCGAAAGTGATCTTAGATCCTTCAAGGATTTGTTGAGAGAGAGAGAGAGAGAGAGAGAGCTATCACATTATTTACAAGTTTTTTTCTTATAAATATTATTCACATATTGTTTACAACATGACATATATTACAATAAGATTGGGAAGAAGCTCTGAGAGAGTCATTAGTTTCTATTCACATAATATTTACACTTTCTAACAAATTATTTACAAACAAATATTAGGGTGAAGCATTAAGCTGCCTACCTCTCATTCTTACACATATTTACATCCAACAATCACAATCAACGCAAACAATTCACATATCCCACTTATCATCTGTTCTTTTCTTTCCCTTTTCTCATTTTTCTTCATTTTCTTAAGAGTTTCTCAAGCCAAAACTTCTTTTTTTTTTCGTTTTCGAGATTTTAGCAATACACACAGTAGTACCATAATTTTGAAATGCGAGAAAGACAGTAGCAGCAGCGTAATTCCCAGTCAATCCCATGGCAGAGGCAGCACGAAACCAAACCACCTTCCAGCAATAGTGGCACTAGAATCCTCCATAATACGCCATGTCTGCTAATCAAAGTTATATTAGCCAGTCCCGTACTACTAATAATTACATCAAACTAGGCTCGTATCCATTTCATCCGGCGTCAGCTGTTCCTCAGAGAAGAGAGACACTCTTCCATATATTTTGTGCTCTCTGCACAACAAAGAAAAATGCAGAGAACAAATCAGCACTCGACATTCATTTTACTTTCAAAAAGCATTTTGCTAGTGAGATATCTTTTTCTTTTGCGTATGACTGGAACGCAATTGCATCTCAATAAGAAAGCTGAATAACAATTACCACAAACAGTAGTCCAATCTATATATACCCACCACTTCACGACACACTATGGCAAACAAACAGGAAATAGACAGACGTGATAAGATTAACAAAGTATGCGACTCTAGTGGAACAATGAGGAAAATGACCAGCAAAACAAAGCCCATAAGTTCCTGGTAAACACCACAAATAGGAGCAATGATAATACCAATGAATTCATCATGCCCCCGTTCTATCTACCAAGTACATTTGTCTCTCAGATCTGAAGATGTCAACGCAAGGAACAAGGACTACTCAAACAAACTCATAATAAAAGCAAAGTATCGTGTTCATTAGCTTAGCGGATGTGACAACCAAGTGAACTGAATCTCCCTTCCCAACAACTCCAATCCAAATCGAAAGATAGAGCTTCATTACTACTATAATAATTGCCAAATACCGAAATATAAATATTCAGTAGCAAAAAAACATCTACTAAAGATATAAGAGGTGCCAAAGCACATAAAATGGAATCTGGACAATGTCATATATAAAAAATTCAGGAAATATTTGAGACCATGCATCCATTTCTTATAAAGTTGGTCTCTGAGTGCTTACTTCCTATTATTTCCATTGAGGTTTCAACTAAAAATGAATAGTTGAACTGCAGCATCAATATAATGACAGGTAAAATTTAGTGAACATAAAATATGTATGGAAATCTGGACAAAATGAGAGGAAATAAATAGAGGAAGTCAAGCTTCGCTAAATTGAGCTAAATTTCAGGCCATTAACTTTCACGATCATATATAGACTTAAGATCTCATTGTATGTGATATGTGTTTACCGTGTAGCACTCAAGTTGTGCAGTATCTATTCGTTATCAAGTCCAGAAAAAGGCCAGTTTTCTAAAACTTATGGCCTATCAAGACCAAACTCTGTCCTTAAACCAAAATTCATACTATCTCATCTCAGTAAACACATGGCTGGCACATCAGTGCCTTTACTGATGCTGTTGCCCCTAACCCCCAATGTTAGATGATCACTAACTAGGTTGAAAGTACATATCAAGGCATCTAAATTCTGCAACATTAACTCAACCTTATAACAACTTCTGATCCTCGGTTATATTTCATATATCAGATCCAAAGACAGTAACAATTAAACCAACTTATAGTCAATGAGAATCACTTCCTTTTTTTTTCCCAGAATAAAGACTGGCGTATAAGAACTCTTAAGAGTGTTTCCAGAATTGGAATTGTAAAATCAAATCAACAGAAGCATAAGACCCTTTTCTAAAGAGGTATCATGTGAGCAGGATACATGAAATGAAAGCATTATTAAAAAAGCACTTCTTTTTTTTTTTTTTTTGTAAGAAGAGATAAATAGGCGTATAAGACATAAGCTCTTACCGTCTGAATAACCGTCTGGGATGTTCCCAACTGTGCTCCAGATATTGTTCTTGGAATCCTTCACCATATCATGAATAACATGCCCATAGCATGGAACCAGCACGGCAAAACTATCGTCCGCATCGTCATCACTCTGGAACCCAGGTCCAAGAGGCTCCAACCATCCAACTGACCAATCCGAGTCCTCGGACTCAGAACCAGAAACACATCCACCGTCAGATGGCACAAGAACGACATCATATTCCCTATCAATTTTCCGTTCTTCCCGACTATGCCATTTGCGTTTCACCCTTCTCGAGGCCATATTTGACCCCTTCACCGAAGGAAACTTTAACGCATCAGTTTCCCGCATGCCCGAGTCAGGGGAAGAATTTAAAGAGGACCCCTTTGGGATTCTAGGCTCTTTTTGCTTTCCACTCCACAACCACCATGAAAGCTGGGTAAAAGCCACAGCCATTTAAACTCAAAGATCTCCTTCCAGTTGCGCAAAGTATCCCCGGCCCAATAAGTGGAAGTGGAAACGATTCAGCCTGTCCATGAAATGTTCATAACAACATATCAATCAATGTATCAACATAACTAAAGCATACTACAGAAAGAAAAAAGGCAAATTGCTCACATTCATAACATATATGCAGAAAAATATGGAACAGGAAATGGCATCAGCAAAGTATAATTCTTTTGGTTGAATCAGTAACAGTTCCGATTTCTTGGAAAGTCAAATGTTCCTTTTTATACTACTGAATTTTCTCGGCAACCAAACAAACGGTAAGGTATAACAGCTGTAAAAATTCAATGAATATAGACGCGCAATACCAACAAACCGAATCCGACCCAGAAAATCTTCCTCGTCAAAAATCCAACTTTCCCAAAGAAGAATACACGATTTGGCCAAATTTAGCTACGAATGCAATTTCCGAATGAGACGGATTTTGGAAATTACAGAACCAGAAATAAAAATAACAATATTCCAAAAACGACCCAATTTCTCAAATCCCATTTGCAAGTTCAAACGCACAACTCAAATCCCACAAACAAATCCTGCAAAAATTCACCGAAAAAGAAAAAACTATCAAATCGAAAAATTGACCAAAAAGTTAGAGCATTTCGATCTTTCTTGCTTCCATAAACAACTTCTCCGCACGGAAATTATATCCAAATAACCCAGAAAATTGGGGAAAATTAAAATGCTAGCCTCGTCGTTCAAATTTGGAATATCAAATGGAGATTCAAAGCAGCTCCGAAAACAAAAACACATGAAATATTTCTTATGTTCGAGACGAAAATATCGAATCAGGAACTTTAATTTATATGTACCTCGGGAGCCTGAACTAAAGATTTAATTTTTCAGGGTTTCTGCAAGAAAGTAACCCTAATTTTTCAGTCAGATTTCAGAAAGGGGGAAAGGAGATGTTTCTGCGTTCAAGATAAGGGTTGTTATGTAGTGCAAGCGAGTGCATAATTAAAGGAAGGATGCGCGTACACGTGTCCAAAAACCTCTGGAAATTGAAATTGCCAGGTCAGTTTCAATTTTCTGGTGAAAAAATGGCAGGTCAGATTATGCCGGAAAATAAAAGAAACAAGATATTGACACTTAACATTGACAGCAGATTACCAAACGATATTAGTAATAATGTAGTTTAAACTCGTCTTTAACGATAATTTAACATAAGACCTCTTAGTATTAAGTGGGATGTGGTTCATGTGGAGGATTATTTATAAAAAAAAACAGTTAAAAAAGAACTCGCCAACAATCAGAGGATTGTTTTCTTTTTAATTATTACTTGAAGCTATATTATAGAAAGAAGGGAGATTTTGAATTCATAACACAGTGGGTTGAAGTAAATGTCGATATCTATCAGGACAATCTATTACTTGTGGTCGAAAAATTATTGAGTAAAAATATATGTGAAACTGATTTTAAGCAAAGAGAAAATCCAAACCATGAAAATTACCTTATTGGCTTTTGGGAGGCACTTGCCACGACTACATTACGACGACTTAGACAACGTGACCCATTACATAAGCTCTCCAATAAAATGGTAGTAGAAAGAAGAAGAAGCAAATTTGGATTCAAATTAAGAGAGTGGTTTAAGTAAACTCACTCAATTAAAGAATCAGCAAAGAAAACTCACTTAATTAAAGAATTAGCGAAGACAAGCCACAAGTAGTCGACTAAAAAAAGTCTGATTTCTCATTCTTGGTCACATGTGTAGAAGAGAAATGTTAAAAATATCTCGTCAAAAGTGGAACTCTTTGTAAACTATCGTCATTTCACATTTAACGTGAATTTATGTGTTGACATTATAAAATATTGTACCAAAAAGCATAAAATAACAGAGAGTTTATAAACAGTCACACAATAAAACACTTAAAATTTATTCGAAGGTGGGTGAATATGTTCTTTGGTCATTTGATAATCGAAAGGATATTCACGAGTTGAGCGGACTCTAAAGAAAATGGTGGTGTGGTTATTGGAGCGACGGCTGGTCAAGTTTGGTGACTTGTAATTAGGATTTGACCTTAGACCTTACTTGTAAAGGCTGCCGTGTACATGCGTTCCAAGTAACCGTCCACTTGGTTAGGTTTCAAGGCCTATGAGCTATCCCAAGAGAGGAATATACCAAAACATGAAAAATAAAATGAATAGAATACAAGAATTTCCATGTTAAGGGTGTAAGTATTTCACAATTCTAACTTATTTTATACAAGCAATATGAAACCACTATTCATGTTAAATTCAATAATATTAGTCTCACCAAATTAGCTCGTTATACTAACATGTTACATTCATGCATCGTATGAATTGGCATTTCGGTTTGAAGGTAATTAGGCTAGATGAGATAGCCTTCTGTATATTTTCATTCTATATTAAACAAAAGGAGATGAAACCACTCTTCTAAAACATAACAAATAACAAAGAGATAAATGGAAATTACAAAATTCATAATTCAAAAATTAATGCTCAAAACTTGTAGGTTAACAAATTAAAATAATAAACACTCGTGGAGCTTTTGATACGAAGGTAAAGCGAATTAAACTCAGAGATATAAGTGGTTCAACTCTTAAACTGGGCTACGTCCACGGTGGTGCTAGGATTCATATTCATATTAAGACTGGCACGTTGGGGCTTGGCGGCTTAGTGGCTTGAAGCAGCGACTCACTTGGGTTTTTCAAACCCTTTTTTTTTTTTTCAATTCACATAATAGCAATATTATGGATATAATGCATAAACAATTTATGTAGAATTTAAAATTTGTAAAACAAAAAGTTGGGTCAAGCATTATGATGAAGGTTCATGCAATCAGGGCTAAAAAAATATCGAGGTAAGAACCGTTGTTTTGGAAAGATCTCTAAGTTATACAAAGTTTAATAGCAAAGCTCTTCTAGATTACGAATAATTCCTAATCTATTTCTACTTAGGATTTACACAATCACACATGTATTAGAATGTATATCACAACAATGCCCCCTTAATTTAATTATAGAAACTTTAAAATGTAACATGATATGGTTGAACACACTAAAAAAATGTTTGATTTTACGCCTTACAAGTGAAATCATGTGTTTTTAATATCGCAAATTTATGTTTGATTTCAGTTAGTATTATGATCTAATGATATTTTTCTTGTAAGTAAGATTCGATACCACGTTTTTGGTTAGCCACCCTTAGAGTAGAGTATTTATCTCCACTTGTTGTATCAAAACAAAAGGATATCGCTTTCATGATCTAACAAAGAATATGAATTGGCTAGTTAATAAACTCAAGTCAAACAGTAATACTACACTTCCAACCAAAATTAGCAAACGAGGGCCAGATAACCCCGCAGCCATGGGATGATCGTGTGGCCTGTGCCAGTGACGAATCTAAAAAAAAATTATTCAGAGCGTCACTCATAAAAGTATAAAATATTTCTTAGACAAAAATTACTTTAAAAACTAAATCATAATTCTATTATTTATAACTTATAGAACAAAAAAAAGTACAAATTACAATTGTTCACAATTTCATTTGCCCCTTAATGCGTCTGCCCTAACCTTAGGTTATCTCCAACAGAAGGAGGGACAGAGGATTCTCTTTGGCCTTATAACCTTCCAAGAAATTATATTTTAATGAACAATGTCAGGCCGTATTTCATATCATCTCCAATCAAATGGTCATAGGCCAAACATAGCCATGTAACAAACAACCATCTCCAAGCGAGGGGGCCAAAGGGTCATAGACCAAACATAATTTATTATTTTAATTGAATTAATATATTTAATTAAATTAAACTACCATATTAAAATAAGATTTTTCGAACATATGAATATTATTAGAAATGAGATAAGATAGTATGGAATGATGAAAAGTGTGTAAGAAATAGTGTAGGAAAAAAATTAGAATTTAAAATAAAATAAAATAAAAAGTGGGATGGGCACAAAAAAAAAAGAAAAAAAAAGTGGGCTAGCTAGAGATGGCCAGCCTGCTAGCATGATTTGGTGCTCGGTGGGGCCCACAAATTCTTTGGCCTATCCCTCGATTAGAAACGATTTTCGTATTATTTTAAACTATTTATTGCCCTATAATTTTTTGACCAGATCGATTGGAGATGGCCTTAGCTTACATGCATATCTATCTACCAACCTATATCAACTTTCATTGCTTTAATGGACAAAAAATATATATATATTAAAACAGTCCATGATTATATTATATTCCCGCCAACTAAGATATTTGCTATGCCAACGAATCTCATACATATAATAGATATTTAGATATATATATATATATATCCATAAAAAAATAATTGAGGCTAATTTTGGCTTTCATCGTCCGCTTCCAAAGAAGAAAGATAAGAACAAATGGTTGCGTTTGTTCTCTGGCCACAAAACCTGGAAGCCCTAGAGTCTTCGCTTTATCTGCGTTCCAGGGATGAGGATCCTCTCTGGATTTTCTGTTGAGATCTTAGAGATTCTTTTTGTGGGAATTTTAGGAATCTTCACATCATAGTCATTTATCGTATATCGTACGGTTAATTTCATTAAGTATTATTTGTATTTAATTTTAAATAAATAAATTTTAAATAATTTCTGATCACACGATGTACGATAAATTGGTAAGATGCGAGGATTCCTAAGATCCTCACAACTTGAATCCGAATGAGATCCAAAGCCGTCTTCCGGAACAATCTGAAACCGACGTGTCACCGAGAACGGAAAGGAAAGGATCGATCTTAGGATATGACCCTGTTATGATCAGCTTGTTTACGTTCAATCGTACAATAATCCATTCAGATTGATGTGCCATAAAGTTTCCGTCTGTTCGAATCTACCACAATATTTTCAAATGAGAAATTATATTCACACACCCCAAATTATTTTTTCACACCTTTTTAATTTTTTAATATTTTCTACACACCACTAACACTTGATAAAAAAATATTAAAAAATTAAAAAGGTGTGAGAAAAGTAATTTGGGGTGTGTGAATATAATCTCTCTTTTCAAATTCGACCAAATTTTACATTTTTTTAAGTTTATTGTATGGTCATTCATTAATTGATGACGGGACAAAGCGGGACCCGGACCTAGGTTGATCTTGTTGTGTTCTTTGTGGAATCGTTAGTTGGATTCATAGTATATAACTCGTTTGTTTCGCTTTATTAAGAGTTTTATTCGCTTGGCTTCCTGCATAAAGTGTAATTCAAGATGAAATTTGTCAGCTTTAAAACTTGAAAGTAAAAACAACTTAATATAATTTGTTGTTTTGGTATTTGCATGTATTTTTTTTGTACATTTCTCTCTCTAGCGTGTATCTCTTTGTCATTTTTCATTTCTTTCAAAAGTTTTACTTTTTTTTTTAACAAACAATATTATCGACACTAAGGAGAGAGAAGTGGGTTTACCCTCACAATAGGTTAGCAATAATGTGGTTCAAATTCGTCTTTGACAAAAATTGAACCTAAAACATCTCACTTTCAAGCGAAGAGAAATACGACTAGACAATAATACTTTCTCTTATATTAATTTTCACAATTTTTGCAATCTGATCCTCAGGATCTTGACATATTGCAAAAATTGTACACTTTAAGAGGGATGTTTGCATTTTTCTTACTCACTGAATCCACCAGTTCCAAATGCAACAATTTTTCGTGCCCGTTTGGTTCTCGCTTGGTAAATCACGCATACAACGACGAAATTTGTATAAATTTATGCTACAAGGATAATCAAATAGAAAATTAACTAGATTTCAATTCGAAATCCAAATGGTATGTCATCCAAATCAAATACAGCAATAGAAATGCAGCTCCATTTTGTATCGTAGAATCCGACTTTCTATCAATTATATGCATCTCCGAATCGTAATAACGAAAAATTCATCTCGCTGCGGCTAAAACTTTTCTCTATGTCAACCTTCTTCTTGCATTGCCTCCTCTGCTGCTTTTTTGCCTTCAGCGTTTACAGTAACAAGTCGTATTGCTGGCTTTCGTCCCTTTTTCTTGGGGGCGGGTTTTGCAGCGTCTGCATTCAGCTATAGGGTTTAAAATTAGCAGTCAGAGAGCAAGGGGAGACATAATAAAATGATGCAAGGGATAAATCCCTGGCAAGCAATAGAGTATATTTTGAATGCCAATGGCAATTAGGAGTCAGAGGTACCTTAAAAACACATTTCTGAAAGTTTGTCAAATAGAAATGCAGACGGTCCCATATAAGGGTAAGAAAATTTATTAGAGCGCAGAGAACAAAGTACTCGCAAAACATTATAGTTCTTTAAGAAAAATATAGCGGGGTTTGAAAATGATAATGAAGCATACCAGTAGGTTCCCAATATCAGATAATGGTTTCTTTCTTGGCCCAAGATCGTCATTCAACTCTGCAGGCTTCTGAACTAGAGCATTCTGGAGCAGCATTGCACCCTGGGAAGCCACTGTGCTATCCTTCTCCGCTTCAGTTGCATCTGAACCATTCCGAATGCCATCAGCTGTCTCTGATTGTGGCGACTCATCCAACTTAATTTGGAGTGTTAGTTCTCTATTGCTGCACTTAGAGGCTACACAGCCACATGATACCCCACAGCTGCCACCCGTGGATCGACATCTGCATTTCATCGTCTTGCACAAAGAACTCTTACTGCATGAGCAGCACAATGTTGACGCAGTTTTAACTTTTGCAACATTCGAATTTTCTGATGCAGAGGAGGTGTTGTCGTCCACTAACTTGTAACTTTTACTCCCAACAGAAATGGAATGTTGACTCATAGTCCCCTGATCATCAGATATCATAACTGAAGGTGTTAGAATACAGGAAATCATGGTTGTATTTCTAATCGGGTCATATAGTTGTATTTCATTACATGCAACTAATTCATTTTTCCTCAAACCACTACATGATTCAAGTTCCAGAACGAAGATGAACTTTAGTTCAAAAATCAACAACACAAAACATGGATCTGCATTTAAGTGCACTAACCTGTGACTTATTTCCAATATCAAGCTCAGCCTTGTTCAGTCTTAGTTGTCCAACCAAACTACTGAGACTAACGAATTGTTCCTTTAGATCTTTTATACCTAAATCCTTCTCCAAGCAGTCAACCTCTTGCTCCTGGCATGTGCACCTTAAGATGGCAGGGGGAAAAGGGCAAGTTTCAGAAGCGAAATACATAGGAATAGTTTCCAACAACCTTGCAGGAACAGAGTTCAGAAGCAAAACTTCTTACCTCGACTTTTCTTGCTGATGTGCTTCTGCTTCATCCTTAAGGTTTGCAGCTTCCTCAGCCATCCTACAAATCCAAAATGAGAAAGATGACTTTCATAATTTGATTGTTTTGGAAATTTTGTCCAGCGAGAACTCTTATGCAGAATCATTCAAATAAATTCCAACACGTATTAGAATAAAACACAACAATTATGTAAATCAGTCATGCATACTATACCATGGAACATGTAGCACACCTTAAGAGGTTTGAAGAAAAATTTAACAAAGGAATGCAAAATTTAGTTTTCAAAAACTTCATTTTAGTGATGGATTATTGAACTCCAAAAACTTGCAAAACTGAGTGTCAGTGCAATATATTGTCTGAGTTATTCTCAACTCTGATTTGAGAAAGTTTGTTCCCCTATATTAACTTGGGATTACTTTCATCCATGATGTTATACCGGATATATGTACTTCTCACCAAATATATTATAATTTCTGAACTTATTATCAATTTATTTCTAGAGTTTTGCATAAAGAAAATAGTTTTGACCATTGATAAGGTATCAGTCCCTCAAGAATGTAGTACTCAGTAAGTTTTATCTTTCATTGCAGTGGCAAAATTCAATCAAGTAGTACGCCAGATGGATTTACTCGGTGTTTGACACTTGATTAGATGTAGCAGAATTTAAAAGGATCCGCCAATCTAACCCACTTATACCAGATAAGAGAAATTTGGATCAACAATTTCAATGGAAAGATTTATTGTCCTGTGAGTCTAGAATGAAATGCCAATCATGTTCTTTTAGTTAGAATCCTGAAGACCAGAGAGATTCATCAGGTAGTGGATATAAAAGGATCCAGTAGCCGAACAAAAAGTTGCTCTGCAAGCTAATGATTTTTTTTCCTAACTATTTGGTTACACACGTTTGTATCAAAACATGATATATAGTTCTACAAAATATTGTTAAATCTTTTGTACCTAAGCTCTCTAAAAGCGTACCTTGAAAATATAAGTGAGAAAAATACTGTATATAATATGCATACATAAGTATACAGTTGCTAGCAGCTGTTTTCATATTTAAAGAGATTATAGAATAAATGGACAAACGATTGCAATCCGAAGACGGAGGTTTCAACAAATCTTTGGGACTCACTCCTCTATTTGATTTTCATACTGAGCACATAGTTCGTGTAATTCTGCCGTTTCTTCAAACTCACGCTCAATACCCTGCACAAGTTGTTTAAATTGTGTCAAGACTCAAGAGTACTGATATGATTGTGTTAGAATGAAGTCCTAAGATACTTTTCATCTTTGAAGATGAAATGAAGGGAATGCCATTTCCAATTCAGAGTACCCGTGATACAAATATACAGCAATTAAACTAATGAATCAGTTTACAAGTATAAATGAAGGAGCAAACCCACCAAAAACACACACATGCACAGACAAGCACATATTCAACAATTCATTGTTTGGTTATGAAATACCTGAATTGCTGCAATCTTCCCATTTCTAGCACCTACATGATTTGTAAACCAAAATGAGGGGGAAAGCTAACTACTATACAAATTCAACATAAATGTAAGCCAATTCTCAAGGTTTCTGTTCTGACCACCTTTTTTGTGTGACAAAGCCTTGCGAGATTCTAACAGTTGTCTGAGCCGTTTAGTGGCCATGAATGCTTCCATATTCTTCCGATGCAAAACCTGAAGC
This sequence comes from Crataegus laevigata, assembly GCA_963580275.1. Classification (NCBI taxonomy): domain Eukaryota; kingdom Viridiplantae; phylum Streptophyta; class Magnoliopsida; order Rosales; family Rosaceae; genus Crataegus; species Crataegus laevigata. Next base: position 6,684,381 of record OY756938.1, read on the forward strand.
AGAAAGACCAACACTAAGAGAATTAATTCTACACAATTTGTAACTACCGGATACAAATGGTTCCATCAAGTAGCTCATCTATAGGATCTTATATAAAACAAATACAAATTTACCGTCTTTAGTCTTTGGTTGGAGTCCAATAGCTTAAGCATCCCATGTTTATTCTGCCTACTCTCTTTTTTGAGCTGTTGATGCATAAAGATATCCAAAAGGATTTCAAATACCGTGATATAATATAAGTTCCGGATAAACTATTCAACACTTTTCCACACATACTATGCAGACTTAGCTAGTAGCTTATATAATATATATATATATATATATATATATATATAGACTAAAAGATATAGCGCCAAAAATGTTTATCTCAAATGTGCTAAGTTAATACGTTAGGGAGAAACATATACCTGAAGAACTTCTTTTTCCAGTGAAGCCTTTTGCAATCTGAACTGCACAGACTCTAACTTCATTTTACATTGCAGTTGAACCTAAACAGCACAAAATTCGTTAATATTGAAAAAACAAAATTTAACAAAATTCATACAATAAAGCCTCGTAGTAACTAACAAAACGTCACCTTCTGAGCCTTCAACCTCTGAATCTCGAAATGCAACTGTTTTGTGGGCTCACCGCCCCTTCTTCTTAGGACAGAGAGTTGAGATTGAGCATCTAGCTTCTTTGTCAACACCGCAACCTGCAGAAATGAAATTATAGATATGGAACACGCAAAACGATTATTGAACACCTCGTCACAACTCCGAGCATAAAATCCACCTGATCCTCAAGGAAAGTCAGCTTTTGAATGTAGTCCTCTCTGAGCTTCTGAGCGCTGCTATCACAAGAAGTGGATGAACCATTTGCAAGCTTGAATCTCAGCTCCTCAACCTCCTTCTGCCAATAGAAACCAGAAATCAAAATTAATAGATTTTCGTACATTATAAACTGAACAAATCAGAATCTAAACGAAAATTGGTTGCCAGATCAATTCAATTACATATATTCGCTTTTGCAAAATGCAATTCAAACGAACAAAATCAAATCTAGGATTCCAATTTTCTCTTCTTTTCTCGAACATTTCTCGGCAACCAAACAGGCTCCCTTAAAATCAAAACAAAGAAAATACAGGAAACAAAAATAGAGTGAAAGAGCGACCTGATACGCTTGATTTTCAAGCTCCAATTGTTGAAACTTCTTATCGTAATCATCGGTGGTGGATGCGTCGACGGTTTGCTTTGCGCGGCGGTTGCCTTTCTTCATCTTCTGGCTTCAGCTATCCGATCAATTTGCCGGAAAATTGGGAATTTTGAAACCCTAATCGGCGAGTCCGAGTGTGGGTAAGGATCGGATCCGAAGGCTGCAGTGGAGTGAAGTGTTAATGTGCGCTGAAGAAGAAGAAGAAGAAGAGGGACAGACGAGGACCCACCAATACACCCTGTAATAATAATAAAATAAAAGAGGGAAACCCCTCATTCAAATGTGCCACGTGTGAGTTAAGTGAACGTTGGCTCATCATTATTTTTCTTTAAAACTCAAAAATTCAAATTAAAAAAGAAAAAAAAAATTGAAATGAGATATGTAAATTCGTGAGCAAGTCATGTCGTGTCATTTTTTTTTAATTTAAACTTTAAAAAATAAAATATTCTGTCAATTAAAAAAGTGTGAAAAAATCGAATTAATTTTATCAATAAAACTAAAAAAATAACCAAAATAAAATTATGGGCAATGCAGTAAATTAAATACAAAATAATTTTACTTTTTTTATTTCAAATCCTCAAAGTCATTTAACTATATCACTTGCCTTCATTTTCTCTTTCACATTTTTCACCCAAATAAAATAAATTTTAGTGACGAAATAATTATTCAAAAATAGTTGCTAAAGATATGAACAACCTATTCAACTACGAAAAATGGTTTGAAGATCGTTACCAAAATCTTTAGCACCATTTTATCTCTCTTTATAAATTCTATTTTCAAAATTTTAATAAGCACATGCATAACATGCGTACAGTTGTTAATTTTAGAATATCCAGCCCTAAACTCATATCTTACTCAAAAAAAAAAAAAAAAACAAAGTTTTCAATTCATGCAAGTCAAACTTGAAAAGATTGCTAGTTTGTGTCACCAAACCAACCCTAAATTGCAGACTTTGGGTTTCGCAAAATTTGTAAGAGTAATGTCCTCCCTCTTCAATAAAAGCACTTTCAATCATTTTAAAAACACTTCCAAATCAGCCGTATATGACCTCAACACAGTCCCGTGCCTGATTTAATGGAAAACCATGTTAATTTCGTTGGTGTTCTCTGAGAGTATCTACAAAATGCCATTAAAAATGGTGGATATAAAACTAACAATATCAACACTCCTGAGTCCTGAGCAACATAGTCTAAGCAACAGAGCCAACAAAGGCCAAACCACCTACATCTCTTCTATCTTCAACAATCAAACACAAATCAGGGCTCCGGATTGATAAATCCTCATAGGCCACCCCAAATCCTACATCGCTACGATGACCTGCTTCAAACTTCTGGTATAAGACATTGCCAATGAGAGAGAGGCAACCAAATTCAAAGGTGGTTTTCCTTCTCATCTGTTCTCTTCTGCCGGAGAGGACTTGTTGGTTCCTTGTTGGCGCCCGATTGTTCAGGCTTTTCGGCATTCCTTTCTCTAAATGGGTTGCCAATGTTTGATGCAGCAGCTGATCGCATGGCCCTTGGTAGCTTCATTGGGATGCTTGCCTCATGTCCTTTGTTATCTGGCCTTCGAGGTGCTTCAGCAACTTCTGGCTGCGTGGGAGGCGGAGCATTTGTAACAAGTTGAATTGTGGATTTTCGCCACTTCTTTCTCTGGTTAGGCTTTGGTGCGTTGGATTTGACCTTCAGTTGATAAAAGCATCAAAATGTAAGGCAAAATAGGTCTGAGATTTGTGAAATAATTAAATTCTAACCCCTACAGACTTTGCACAGATGATAATGGAAGAGTGAAAAGCAATTCAATAAGACAATCCCTCTAAATAAGTCTATCAGGCGAGACTAAAGTATACCAACGTATTTCCAATTTCGGAAAGAGCCTTCCTTCTTGGTTCACCATCATCAGTTGTCTCGCTAGAGTTATCAGCTAATGCATTCTGAAGCAACCTTGCACCGTGAGTAACAAGAATCTGATTCTTCTCCGCTTCATCAGTCCCTATCTCATTTCCAATCACTTCAGACACCTCCGCGTGCGCAGATTCTTGCGCCACAAGTGAAGCTGATTCTCTATTTGAACACTTTGCAGCCGCACAGCCACATGATGACCCACAAGTGCCTCTGGAAGACCGGCATTCGCATTTGCTAGTTTTGCACGAGGAGCTTTTGCTGCAAGAGCAGCACACGCCTGATTCACTTTTCTTCACAGACACAATCCCCTCACCCGAAGCATCTAATTTGAAGCCTCCAACATTCTTAATTTCTGACTCATTATATCCTCCCCCGCTTGAACTTCCACTTTTGGATTTTCTCTTTTTAGATGGTCGTTTTCCTGAAATTACCCAGTCGCCATCCTCCTCCGCATCAGATTTTTCTGAATCAGACGTGTCCATATCCTCCCAGATAAACGATGCCCGGTTTTCCTAGATTCACAAAACACATCAGTCGTATAAAGATTAACAATTATAAGTCAATTGTAATCAGGAAATAGCAACCAGCATGAGGAACTTGCAAAAGAGAATGTCACCCACGCTTACCAGTTTGCGCAAATCATACTTGTGTCCACCGTTGTTTAGGTCCGCATCCTTGGAACAGTTCATGGCAAATTTCTTCAAGGCTGCATTCTGTTGCAAGCGAAGAATAATCAGATTAAAATATAAAAGAAAAATGAAGACCCTAAAAGCTAGAAATCAGAAACATTTCAGAAAATTCAGAAAAGCAAATCTGTCCATAAAATTTAAGAATTTAGAAAGAAAGGAGACAACTACTCAAGGATGAATGCCAGGAGTCAGTCGAATAGCGAAAGGAAGATGGAATATCATGGTTTCACACTGGCAACAACATAATCTAATCTAAGACTTTACCTGATGAACAATTTCAGACCTCTGCATCTCTGATTTTCTAAGCAAACGACTCAAGCTTACAACTTTTTCCTTCAAATCTCTTATTTCCAAATCCCTCTCTCTGTATGCAACTTCTTTATCTCGCAACAAACACCTTGAAAATCAAGGAAACATTTCTTTTTTCAGCGGCATTCCAAAGTAACTACTGAAGGTAAAATCAATTACGCTGACATGCACACACTAGAGGTTCTTCTTCCAGACATAAATTAGAAGAAATATTTCTGTGAAAATCTTTGACCTGAGTATACCTGGAGGAAGAAGCTAAATTGAACAAATGATTCATCAAATTTTTTGCATCAGCGAGAGACCGAACTTGGTTCCAGCGTGCCCTCCCAGTAAAACCCCGCTCGCGCTCTTCTGCTTCTGATAATTGTGATGCCATAGAAACCAGGGTGCTAGATGAAGTAGCAAGCATGTTTTCAAGTGCATAAATCCTCGAATTTCTCGCACCAGGAGACATAGATTCGGGGTAATCGCTACAATTGGCACAATTCAAAAGAGAGTTATGTATGTCAAGTTAGCACCAAATAATAAAGAAAATTTGTTCAAATAGAATATTCATCAACAAAAAAAGCTCACCTGAAATTAGTTCGTTTTAACATTTCTGCTTCTTCTTTTAGCTTTGCAACCTCCTTGGCCATCCTAGCCCGCCTGAAATTCCAAGAGTTAGAGAAACTGATTCTGCAGAATTGTGACTGAGATAGAATCTCTACACAATCTAACAAACAGGTACAAAAGAATTCAAGGGAAAAAATAGCCAGCATTGAATATGATTCTTGGCACAACTAAATACAACATTTCAATATAATATTAGGCATGGCATCCTTTTCAAGTTAGTCAACTCTAAGAATCTCATAGACCATTTAAGTAAATTTATAAAGTAGTCTACTAGAATGGAAAGACTTACTCTTCCATTTGACGCTCATACTCGGATCGTACTTCATGCACCCGAACTGTGACTTCAAGCTCATGTTCAATTGCCTGCATCAAAGCCTGTATGCAGAAAATTTACATACAGGATAAATACATACCAGTACATAAACAGATAAACTACGAAGTTACAAGCTGTGAAATGGACTGAAAAGAAAATTTTAACCCTATCACAAGCCTTGCAGTTTCCACATTGTAAGAACACAGGAAAATTCTTCTCTAAATAGCTTAGAAAAAAATTCAAAGCAACTGAAGCTGAAGTTTCATTATCAAGCGACATGAAACACATGAGCCTCCTCGTCCAATAAGGCATAGATGATGTGACACTATCAATTTGTGTACAGATCTACAACATTATCCATCTCCATATCATGCAAACAAAAAAATCCTTCTGATAAATGACTCTTTTCTTTCTCATTAGATACTTAATAAAGTGACAAGTACCTGAACTCCAGGACCATGTCCACTGCCAGCTCCTGCATAGAGTTGTAATAAATTGTTAATACATTATAATGACAAGAAAATAGAAACAAATAAGGTATATTGCATGACCAGAAGTTTCACGTGAAGAAGTCTTTCGCGATTCTAAAAGCTCTTTTAGCCTTTTTGTGGCCATAGAAGCTTCTTCTGTCTTCCGTTGCAAAACCTGACATTACGTGTAGAAAAGAGTGAATATCTTTCTATAAATGAAGGAAGCACATCCTAGCAAGCATTTTCTTACCATTTTTTGCCTCTGATTCAAAGCTAATAGTTTATGCATTTCATACTCATTCCTCCTCCCCTCTTTCTTAAGCTGATAATTGGCAAAAAACAAAAAGGAAGATTTCGTTAACTCTCCAGTTTCAAAAATAGATGGTGAAGATAAAAGAGAAGACGTCATAGTCATGCAGTAAACTACACTATAGACTATACATAGCATCTTATAATTGTGTTACACATGGTTTTTTTTTTTCTTCAGTCCAAAAAAGGAGAATTCATGTTATTCATCAGAAAAGGTAGATTTCTGCCAACCCAAAATATATGAAAATGAATAAATAACACTTCAGAAGATAAAATTAACTTTAGATAATTTATAAAATTATCTAAAATGTGATTTCTAGATCACAGTTGCATTTGAAAATCAAATAATAATAAAATGTGTTTTCAATATCATGATTTGTAAACAGTATTCTACAAAGCACCATCACTGACACACTTGCAGATTCCAAGATCATTCACATGATAAGCATATGACCAGTATGAATTGGCTATACACCATCAGAAATCAGATAGATGCAAGCTATTTAAAAAATTTATATACCTGAAGAACTTCTTTTTCTCGTGATGCTTTCCATAATCTAAACTGCTCAGACTCTTGTTTGATCTTGTGTTGCAGTTGAACCTAAGAAATAAAATATTGCATTTAATATTGAAAACAAAACGTTACTAGAATCTTTTTGCATCAACAGGCACATTCTTAGCAAATAGCACCTTTTGAGTCTTTATTCTCTGTATTTCATCCTGAAGTCGCTTTGCAGCCTCATCACTTTTTTGTTTTTGTCTCAAGAGTTGAGCTTGAGCATCTTGCTTCTTTTTGAGCTCAGAAACCTGCAAAGCAAAATTCAGCCCAGCTGCCCAAGACACGAAATTTCCATCAAAAGGTTAAGGCATTTGAACTCACCTGCCCTTCCAGGACATTCAACTTGTGTAGATAATCTTCCTTCAACTTTTGAGCACCATCATCAGAAGTAGATGATATATTTGAAAGATTGTGTCTCAACTCCTCAATCTCTTTCTGCAGAACCAGAATAGGTAGAATTTATAAGCCAGACCTTTGAACAGACCACAAGTATTGCAGCAAGAAAACAAACCTGCAGTGTTTTCTTTTCATGCTCTAACTCCTGAACTTTCTTCTCATAATGTAGTTTAAGAACCGAGGTATCAGAAGTAGTAAACCGCTTCATTTCAGCCTTGAACAAGTCAAAAGTAACCAAATTAGAATAAAATAAAGCAAAATGATAAAACACCCACACCAAAACAAACAAGCATAACTTAGACAATAGTAGGATGTAAGGAAATACTCTTGATAGTTAAACAGACGTCTTTAAGAAAAAAAACAGTTGGCAACAATTAGCATGTCATTCAAAAAAATATTTAGTGAAAGGTTTCTTCAACTTTATGGATCCTCGAAAATCTATTTCAAAGAAGTAATCCTAAAGGAAAGGATGGAAACTCAACAACATCTCAAAGGATTGAAGTTATCCAATTGAAATAGCGCAACAAAGATAATTCTACCACTTTAATCAAAACTTAAGAAACCTTACCTCCTTCTGTTCAAGAGCTTTGTCCAATTCTTTGAGCTCCCTGTCAAATTTTTCTTGAAGAGAAGAAAATTCTTGCTCCTTTTGCTCCTTTTCGTGATCTTCAATCTCGTCAACTAGTAAATTATATGGAAACATAAAGATTTTATTAGGATAATAACAATGGAACAAGTATAGAGAACACTAAAACAACGTCTAACCTACCAGCTGCTAAAACATAACAAAAATATAACAATACAACACAGCTATATAACATGAAACATTAAAAGAAGCTTACAATTGGCATGAATGAGAAACAAAGGGATATCAAGAAAATCGAAGCACACAATGATGCCATGTATGAAACTCTATCCCACAAGCCCTTTGCTTCCTCCCCCATAGAATCCTCAAAAATCCTATTACTTGGTATAAATTGTCTCACATTTACATAGACATTACTAGTTTCAATTACAGGAACCCAAAACTATTTATCAATCCAACCCACAAGCAATCTGCAGCTTGAAATACATGCCAGCAAAGAAGACAAATTTTTCTTTATACACTGAGAACAATAAAAACATACGAACAAAAAATGAAAAACTGGCAAATAGTTGTAAATGAAACAGTACTCATGAACAAAGCTTGGTGTTAGATGAAGTTAGAATGTACAACCAAATCAAACAAGAATAATAACCAAAAATAAAAAGACAAAAGATAAAGATTTTTTTTCTACCTGAAATATCCCCAGCTTTAGTATCATAATCAGATGAATATTCATTGATAGAGGGGAATAATATATTCTTAGAGGGAAAGCTGTCATCATCTGACTCAGCACAGTCAACAAATCTCTTGTGCTTTGAGTTGTTTGAGTTTTTCAAGCACAATAATTCCCCTTCTAACTCCTGAATTTTTGACACATAACCTTTTAGCAAGTCATAATCCTGCAAAGAGTTTAAAAGCCATGTCTGAGTTCAGATTCTTGATTATCGAAGAAAGAAAAAATTGTGCAACATGAAAAAGAAAACGAATGCCCATACAAAAAGAAAAAACAAATGCATACTACCAAGTAATGAAAGATAAAATGAAAAAAAAATCACTATATACCAACCTGAACTGAATTCAAGTCAATCTCATCCCAAGGTTTACCACTTCGTGCTGATTCAATTATCATGGCCAGTTTATCTTTTTCAACCTAAAATATTGAATATTAGTGAAACCCCATACGAGATTGAACAATGACATAACTTTATAACTATTTATAGAAACCTGAGCCTCAAGAGCACGTTGCTTTAGATGTTCACATGAAACTCGACGTTCTTGAAGCTCGTGACGCAATTCCACATTGCTTGCTTCGAGTAACGATACTTTGTGTTTCAGGATCTAAAAAAGTTGAAGGTCAATGAAAAGTCTAAAAGCAATGAACACATAATCTCACTGAGAAAGAGCAATTGTTGTTGCCACTTGTCAATCATATACCTGAAGTTCCTCATATGGTGCACTAGCATCGCCACGATAAAATAAAAGTTCAGTCTGTAACTGTTCAATCTGGCTTCTCATTGTTTGCAACTGAGATGCCATGGGATCACGATTGACCTACACAATCAAGGACAAAAGAGAAGATCAGTAGAAGACAAAAGGCAAAATACCTAACAAAATCATATTATTGCACAAAAACTTACAACTGCCTTATTCTGGATGTTGCGAGCACGATTAGCATATTTCAAAGTATTCAACGTCTCTTCAGCATTTGTGTCAGCTGGACTAACACAAGCTAGGTAAAGACAATAATTTTAGCAAAATTAGTATTGGATAATTTGAAATGCATATCTTAAATGAAGCTTTACTCTAACAAGAAAAATCAACATACCAATCATCACTGTCTTACTATTTCCTCCGAGTGAATCCTAAAAATACACATTGCGAAGATTAGTTAGAAACAGAACTAAGGCATCTTTCCTTTTATTTATTTACAGTGAGTGAAGGACTTCGATTTGGAAAATAACCAGTTATATTTTTTTTAAATCAAATTAAATTATATTATTATCTACATTAACACTTCAAGTGATCAGGAGTCAAATGCTAAATAAATTATTATATACATATCATTTCCTATAAGACAATCTATAACCTCAAAAGGTAGTATAAGTTGTCAAAGGGAATTAAAATTCTGCACATTCTTCTTTGCGTTGCTAATTTTTTCTCCTTATCTAAAGTAAACATGATGATGAATACATCTGAACATAAATGCATTGAAGACAGAAAATATGTCTCGAATTTACAAGCTGTCATAACATGTATCAAAAGAATTCAAAGGAAATTAAGTGATTTGCATGCCTGTAACAAACGTGTTAATTTGCTATCACGATATGGAACGTGGCCGCCTTCTTTCCGCTTCTTTTCATCTCCCAAGGCACTTATCACATTGCCAAGAGCAAGTAAACCCTTGTTGATATGAATGCCTAATACAAGGTAAAATATATGAGTAAGTAGTAGCCAATTCAAACTAAATAGGAAAAAAAACAATCAAAGGATAATTTTTATCTCATTTATTTGACGACAGTGACGTAAGGCTATTGCAGTTAAAGCAATAAATAAACATGTTATTTTCATCAATGTATTAAAAGCGTGAGGCGTGGGCGAGGCGTCCGAGGGGAAGCCCGGCCTAGGCGTAAGGCGTGAGGCGAAGCCTCACGGGACCTAAATATTTTAATATATACACTGAGCATACACATATATTATATTAAAAAGAGAAAGATTATTAATCAATAATTACCTGAGCACACACATATATTATAAATATATATATACACACATATATATACATATATTATATTATATATGTATAAAATAGAGGATGAAAAGCATAATGAGCACACATATAACAATGCACGTAGACAGCACACACATCAATTATATAAAATTCTGCCCAAAATTTAGGTTTGGGAGTAAAAAAAAATAAAAAATAAAAAACCCACTAGGCGGCTGAGGCAGCGCCTAGGCGTCTGAGGCGGTGCCTAGGCGGCTCCGGCGAAGCCTTTCGCCCACTCCAGCAAAACTGAGGCGTTTGTCATGGCGCCCAGCCTCAAGGGCGCCCTAGGCGCGCCCCGAGGCGAGTTCTTTAAAACACTGATTTTCATACAACCCTATAAGAAAGATTCCACATAAAGTACATCGTAATTACCTTCTTTCAACCGCATTCCGTCAGCACCTGTCCGTTTTGCCCGCTCAGACCCTGCTAAATCCACTAAATGGAGCTTGGCGCATAAGATATCATCGCCAATATAATCATTATTTGCTCCATTCGCAGAGTGAGCTATCCTCTTCTGCTCCATAGTTATTGTAAATATTGCATGTGAACGGCTGCAATGTGAGAAGAAGAAAATATAAAGGATAATATGTTAGTTTATCCGGTATGAATTCAGCCTTTAAAAGTAAGAACAACCAAGAATGTAATATAAATATGGTACTACAAAATCAAATCATAACTTAAACAGATAAGAGTTCAAAACACCCTGAAAAGAAAGTATCGTTATTCGGAAAAAAAAAATTACACATATTACTTACTATAAAACCATCTAATCCTAACTAATAGAAAGCGCAGGCATCGCACCTTGACTGGCTGTTCATATTGGTGCTCCCAGTAGCACGAGATAATGATCCACGAGTGAGATATGATGCCATCTCTTCTTTTGTTCTAACCTCTGCCTCAGTGACACCAGCAAGAGTTATCCCTCCATTCACTGTTTCTCTAATTTGTATAGGCACTCTTGCTGGCACAGGCTTTGCAGGTGCTGCCCCTTCGTTTTTGTGGAGTGATGATGAATTTGGGTCAAGCAAATCAAACACTTCCTCCTTAAATATCTGCCATAATACACATTCAATATCAACATATAACTTAATAATTTAAAGAGAAATACTATTAATGAACTAATGGGAATCTTCGTACCTCAATAAATGATACCCTGATCAAAAACTCTGTGTTATCTTTCGCTGTCTCCACTTTCTTAAATATACTTTCCATCACTTTGGGTATTATTCCACCATTACTTCCATCTCCAGTATAGTTAGTCCCCATTGTATATGTCTTACCGGAACCTGTCTGCAATGTCAAATGAATTCAATGTGGCTACTTTGTTTTAGCTCAAACATAAAGTAAAACAAACCCAACAACAGTTTTCATAAACATTATACCTGTCCATAAGCAAGTACAGTCGCATTGTATCCATGGAAAAGGGCATCAACAAGCGGAGCAACACAATCGTCATACACCGCATTGGAAGGAAGTCCGGAGCTACCATACACATAATCATATGTGAATGAATGTGTCCCAATTTGCACCTGTTCACATATCCCAATCATAAATCATTCATTACAAACACATTCATATTTCAATTATTGAAAAAAATTGAACATGCATTACACATATACAATCTTACACTTCAAAAATCAATTAAAAGTAACAGTAAGCAGCTAAATCAGACACATTTGACATTCGAAAGACGAAGAACCAAAAGTTTAACCTAAAAACTTGAGAAGAAATTACCTGGGGTTCACCGGGAACGACGGAAATGCAATCTGTGCAGCCTACCAGAAGCTCGGAGGTAATCAAGGGCCTCACATTGACAGCCACTCGAACACATTCCGAACTATCCATCTCGACCAAATGCGAAAACCCCTCGATCCCAAATCAAAAAACCCTAAATCCTCCGCCACGCCTCCAGATTGAAAAACGAATCCCTAATCACAATCAAACACCACCGCATTAAAAATCACCAAACAAAAATCAACAGAAGATAAAAAAAATCCGAGACGAATTGAGATTGATAGCAATAGAAAAGAGGAGGGGGAGATGAACACGGATCTGGGAGGTAGCTCACCTGAAGGAGGCGGACGAAAAGTGGGATTTGCTTCCTTCCTGCGTTCCCAATTTCGTTCGTTTGGTTTTTGAAATGTGCGTTTGCGTTGTGTGGTGGGAGGAGAGAGAGAGAGGAAATTTTGAAAGCGGGCGATTGGGGAGGGTTGAATTAAAGCGGGGTTTTAGAGAAGGCGGACAAGCACGAATTCAAAAATATAGGGGTCACGTGACCGGCGCGTGAGGTAGCGAACGGTAACGGGTGGTGGCCCACTGTAAATGGAAGTGGAAGTGAATCGGGACAGGCTGGCCCACTGTAACGGATGGTGGCGGGGGAAAGGGTGTGTGTGGGTTTGAGTTGGGCCAACAATTAGTTAAATTTTTCATCTGGAGTTTATAATTAATTTAAATTTCAGATTAAACCAAACAGTTGTATCTGTTTGAATTTGAATCACACGGTTGTGTTTGCTGTGAAAAAGCGTTTGATTGCCTGTACTCTATATATCCATCCGAAACCTCCACCTACACTATTTTCACATCAATTTTGCACCTTCATTTGGGTTAATAACAATAACACTCGTTGAAGTTTATCGAATTTTTACAAAATTTTCTCATGCTTGAGATATTACACTAACACTTTCTTAAGTTTCAATATACTTAATCATATTTCTGCTAATAAATTGACAACTTTACTCTTAGGCCTACTCCAACCCTGGGCTAAATGTTAAATATTTAGCCCAAAATTCCCCCCAAACACCCTCCAACCCAAGGCTAGTTTTTGGGCTAAAAGGGGAATGCCAAAGTTGGGCCAAATTCCCCCCAGAAACGCGTGGACTCGCCTGCACCAGGCCCACGCTCGGCCCGCCGACTCGCCCACGCGCCCGCGCTGCAACGCCTGCCCGACAGCAATGGGGCCCGCCGTCAGGCCTTGTCGGCCACCACGCCCGAGCCCAACGGCTCTTTTGCTGATCAAACGGCCCTCATTTAAGGACCGTTGGTTGATCCAACGGTCCAGATTCAAATTTTATTTTAAAAAATATGTTATTTTAAAATACATTGAATCCAACGGTTGAGATTGAATATAATCAAATCCAACGGTAAAAAAAGATCTAACGGCCCAAATTAAAATCCAACGGCTAAAATAATTAAAAAAAATTATTTAACTCAAAATTCACCCAAAAACTCTATAAATACCTATGTATTTGTTCAAACATCCACACAAAACTCAATTTTCTCCTACAATTAGGTAGACCAACTAGGATAAATACCATCAGTTAGGTAGTAACCTAGCTCATACCTATTACCATTTACCTTGTATCGAAATTCTGGTGCCCATCCATTCACAACCTCATCGAACAGAGGAGAAGACCAAAGAACGTTGATATCGTTGTTTGATCCGGGAGAGCCGAAGAATGCATGCCAAATCCATGTGTCGTAAGATGCCACAGCCTCCAGCACAATGGTTGGCTTGTCATGACGGCCCTTGAATTGGTCAGCCCAACCAGTAGGACAATTCTTCCACTCCTAATGCATACGATCGAGACTTCCTATCATGCCAGGGAAGCCTCTTTTTTCTGCCTTGCGTAGAAGCCTTTTCAAGTCTTCACGAGTTGGCTTGCGGAGGTATGTGTCTCCATAGATGACTTGAATTGCTTGACAGAAGCGCTTCAGATTCTCAATAGCAGTACTCTCCGTAAGTCAGCAATATTCATCAGTTGAGTCAGCAGAGCACCCATTAGCTAGCATTCGAAATGCAGATGTGATCTTCTGATGAGGTGATAGACTTTGTCGGCCTACGACATCTATTTTCCTTGCAAAATAGTGGTCATGATTGACAACTGCGTTCAAGATGCCTTCAAAAAGCTCTATCCTCATCCGAAACCGCCTCCGAAAATCATGAGCAGGAAATCTCGGCCGCTCAATGAAATAATCTTTCATCATTTGGTCATGAAGCTCTTCTCTATCACGCTGCACGAATGAACGCCCCGTGACAGAACCACGATGGCTAGATTCGCCATGGTGCTCATATTGCATAAACGAGTTTACAAGTTCAGCTTCGGCGTTGATCAGTTCTGCATCTTCAATGTCAAGCCTTGCTTGGTATTGTGCCATCTCCATTGCTCTGCTACGCCTTCTTCTATCACCCATTGATGAGATATTGAGGATTTTTAGGAAACAAAAACTCTTTGAAAGTTGAAAGATTGGTGAATATAGAGGATGATTGAAGGTTGAAAGATTGTGTGATCAACTAATATTGGACATGAGTTTATATAGAGGATGATTGATGAACGGTTGGTGAAAGTTGAAAGTTTGGTGTTGAACGGTTGGTTAAAGTTGAAAGTTTGGTGTTGAAAGGTTGGTGAAAGTTGAAAGTTTCGTGTTCAAAGGCTGGTGAAAGTTGAAAGTTTGGTGTTGAACGGTTGGTGAAAGATGAACGGTTGGTGAAAGTTGAAGGCTTGCTTTGTGACAAAATTTAATGATTTTTCAATATTTATCGGAATTTAAATTTTTTTAGATTAAAATGTTCATAAAATTAATTTACGATAGTCTACATATTTATTTTTTTTAAACAAATTGATTTTAGAAAAAAATTAACCTAAGTTCATTCTTTAATAATCCCGGGCTAAAATTTTAGGCCAGTAGGGTTGGAGCAGAAAAACTGTTTCTGGGCTAAAAGCCAAATTTTCCGGGCTAAAAAATTTGGCTTTTAGCCCAAGGGTTGGAGATGGTCTTATAACTAATTATTTAAACAACAACAAAAAAATATATCAGAAAAAGAAAATATTTAAAAATAATAAATTAAACACTAAAAGAATAAATTCATTAAAAATAATTTTCAACAATAAAAGAATAAATTAAACATTAAAAATAATAATAATATTGAGAACTTCCTCCCCGCAGCCCACCTTCCTCACTTTTCTCTCCCCATGCCTGCCCGCTGCCCAGGTCCTTCAACTCCACCCCCAAGCAGAAGTCATATATCTATCAAGAAAGAAAATGATCATTCTACTACGGCAATAAGAGTTGTAGATTTTGGGTTCTTCTCTGTTTCTGAAAATTTGCATATAATCTCATCTGAGTTTTGTTCAAATTGATAAAAAAAAAATTTAAAAACCCCAACTTTGGTGAAAATTTTGATGTTTGAATTTCTGGGTTTCTCTCAAAAATGGTGACTGTGAATATGTGTATGGTGCATCAACTCATGGCTAATTCCATCTTATTCCTTGGAGAAACACCACCACACCATCCACTCTAGCTAGATTATATGGAAACGCTTAGCCCAACCTGCTTGCTGGCTTCTTCTGGGAGTTGAAGTTGACTGTGGAAACTGGCAGTCAAGGTCAAGCTGCTCCACCAACCCTTTTTCTAATGTTTTTTTTTTTTTTTTGTGATATTTACTTTTTCTAATATAATTCTTTATTGTTTAAGAAATTAGTTATAAGGTAAACTTGTCATTTCATTGCCAAAATTTTGACTGAAGAGAGTTATGTGAAAGTGAATCAAAATATCATGAGGTATTAGTGTAATGTCTCAAAAGTGAAGGGGTTTTGTGAAAATTCGAAAAACCTCATGGGTGTTAGTGTAATTAACCCAACTTTATTCATACAAACTTCTAAGAGACAAACACAAAGAAGTTTGTCAAAATCACAAGAGAAATTTTATTTGGACCCAGTTAACTTATCTCTACACCCATTAAATAATTAATAAATTTTATATTTCAATTATGCCCTAAAGAAAAGATGGGCGTATCAACTTGCGAATGGGTGGGTCAAAGTGGCCATGAGAGCCCCAATTGGCAGCTGGGTGGGTTGCCGGAAATCGAAAAGAGGTATTAATGGAGGGTGTAGAAGAACGATAAAATGATACTGGAGGAGGGTTGTGGCCTTCGACGACATCGGGAGAACGTGTTGCCAAAGCTAGGTTGGGTTCGTCAGAGAAATATGGGGGTTTTGAAGTTGATATCGAGTTCTCTCTCTCTCTCTCTCTCAAATTTTGGTCTCTCATCAATTCCCTCTTCACCTAATTTCAAATGACTACCAGCTTTGTCATCTTTGAAAGCATATATAGCTTTTTAACTTGTCCACATTTAGGACTGCATCCTTATTCCAAGATTTGCAAGATCATGCCGATCTTTTGAGCTACAATTTGCTAGTTTTTTTTTATTGGCGTGGATGCAAATTTTCTCCTTCTCCTTCTTTGACAAAATTGCACTTACAAAACAATCAACACCTTTGGTCAAATACAAAAACCTCACGTGCCCATGATGATTTTTTTTTTTTTTTGAGCAGGGAGGGGGTGGCTTTGGCCAAAGAACCTCTGATGCCAAAGTTAGAATTTAGAGAGAAAAAGTGTTTAGAGAATTTTTGGAAGTTTTGCAAGAGTGTGGACTTAGCTTTTTAGAAAGAAAAAAATTGGGTCTAATTTATAGAGGATGGCCGATCCCCTTCAGAGAAGAGGTGGCCGGCCCTTTGGGCCTTCTTTGGTGTGTCATGGGTGACGAGTTATGTAATGAGTGATTTAATTGGTAATTAATTGATTAATTAGGAAATAAATCCATTAATTAACCAAGTAACCTAATTTAAATAGAATGTTTGGAAGGTTATGGAATGATTACTTTGCAGAGAATATGGAATGAGGAAAGATGAAATAATTTTGAATTTGTTACCTTCTTTGGGCACTTTTGACTTGGTTGGGGGATGATTGCTTGCTGCTGCGCGTAAGAATCCCAGTATGTCTCAAGGGTATTTTTGTCCTCTTTTATCTAAAAATCCACGTGTCGCCTTGTGATTATTTTTGGCTCCGCAAATGCCTCCACACATGTTGGGCTACTCGTAGGAAAGGGCAGCAGGTGTAAAGATCTTCTTACTTTAGGAAACTTAAGAATGCTTCCTATTTTGATTCAGATTCCCTCTTTAATAAGAAATTAGATCCTTTTAGGAAATGGAAATAAATTTCTCTCAAAGCCTATTTAAGTCCACCTTAAGTAGGTTATTAAATCCACTTTGAAAAGCAATTTATTCTACCCTACAAGAAAGAGAGCTTAGAGGATATTTGTTCCCCCTCCTCTAGCAATCTTCTACATCTTGCTTGTGCAAAGGATCGTCTTTCGTTGCTTTCTTCGTCTTCTCTGTGCCACACCAATGTAAGAAAATTTTAATTTTTCTTGTCTTCTTCTTAGATAGTGCTGTCAAGGGGCAGCCGTCGGGGTGGTGTGGCACATTGGCTGGCAAGGGTCAGGAGTCGGCTCAACATAGGCCGATGAGGTGTTGTGGCAGGGACCATTGTTTTACGCTACTCGGCTTGGCTAGAGCCAAGAGCAGCTTTTGCAGCTGGGGTCGCGGCGTTGAGGCACAGTGCTAGGCGAGTCGCATGGCTCATATCCTTTGGGCTCTTGGACCTGACACAAGCCAGGCCCCGCGATTAGGAGAAATAAAGAGGTCGCGGGCCTCAAGGGCTACTGGAATGCTGGGCATGCAGACTTTTTTCCTGCTAGTTCGATAGAAAAAAAATGAGAGAAAAGCCAGTATAGGTTGAGTTACCCTGATGAGTACCGTGAACAGCGTTGGCTGCTTAGTTCTCTTCGCCGGGAAAAAGGTGGGATGTTCCCGAGAGATTAAATGAATAAGATCAAGGTGGATGCATTAGCTCGCCCAATCGCTATTGTGGATCCCGCTGCAAGTGAATGTGGGAAAAGAGATCTTCCCAGCCTGCTCAAGAGATGCCGGCTGAGAAAAAACCAAAGATTTATTCCGCTACTCGCGAAGGTTTGCCGGTTGCCCCCAAGCTTGTGATTAACTTGACTTTTTCCATGGGGACGAAAGATAGGGTTGCTAGATCTGAGCTAGTGACGCCTGCCATGCCAAAGATGGGTAATTCAATTGTTGATAGGGTTGCTCAGCGTAGAGGTCATGCCATGCCCCAGTGCCGAAGTCTGTACCAAGATGTCCTTTGGGAGCTAAGTCTGGTTCACCTTTGGAAAGGCTTGGTATTATAAAGAGTGATAAGGTGGACTCTGCTGCTAAAGTGGCGCCAAGGCCCATTTCTCCTGCTGCTGAGACTAAATCGCCTACTGGAATGAGAAGACTGCTCGTGTTGGCAGCTGTGCTTCTAGGGAGGTTGCTGAGATCTGTGCACTTTTGAGACCAAATATGCTTGAAGATATGGACACTTGTGCCAAGTTTGTCGATGACATTAAAGGGTTTATTGGCCCGAGTTCCTTTGTGAAGCATACGACCGAGTATAGGAGAACTGCTCGGCTAGCCGTGATGCAGAAAATGGAGATTCTGGCAGCCGAGTCTATGTACCTTGATCAAGAGAAGACCAAGGCTGCCAATGAGGTGGAAAAAGCTATGGCAGCTGAAACTTATTCTTCTGCCGAGAAGATCAACAGGTTGGAATTTGAGCTCGTCGAAAGGGGTCTAATATCTCTGCCCTTACTTCTCTGCAGCTTGAGACCGCTTACCAAGAGGTCGTTGACTTGAAGAATAGGCTTAACGTGATCTAACTTTAAGTATGAATGCAGAGAAGAAGATCAGATGTCACATACCTCAGATTCAAGATCTTGAGCATGCCTTTTTTTAGCTTTGTTCCGCTACTTATGCAAATGATGAAGAATTGATTACTGCTTATAACCAAGTAATCCATTTCAAGAAGGTTGTTGATAGGCTTGAACCCCAAGTGTTGGAACTCTAAGGTGCACTGAAGATCAATGAAAGTTTGAAGAAAGAAGTGGATAAGTTGCAACGCATCTATGTTGGTCTACTCAAGGGGTGCAATTCCTGCAATAAGTCCCTAAGAAAGCCGTGGTCTTCTTTTGAAGTGCAATGATGATCAGTTGTTGTAGGCATGTAGTTAAGCCAAGTTGCAAATTACTTCTAAATTCCTCATTGAAAAAATGAGTGAAATGAACGAATAACTTAGATGTAAAAGACTACATAACAACTGGATAATTCTCGGCTTGCGAGGTGGTGCCCGTTAAGCTATCTTGATATAGTGAGAAGTCACACATGGTACTTCCTCAGGTTGTAGGCGTTCCATTACTTCCCGATCTCTTTGCTGATCTTGCACAAACCTTCCCAGATGTGATTCATCTTTTTGGAGCCTTCTCTGCGGGCAGTGATAAAGGTTTTTTGTAAGACTAGATCTCCGGGCAAAAACTGGCAAGTCTTGGCCCTTTTGTTATAGTTGGAGAGGAGTTGCTGCTGATAGGCTGCGATACGGGTGATGGTCTGCTCGCACTTCTCCTCTGCCAAATCTAAGCTTGTGGCCATCTCTTTACTGTTCTACTCAATGCTTTGGCAATTGAGTGTTGATACTTGGTACGATGACATTGGGAGGAATGATTGCTTTTGAAACAAATGCCAAAAAAAAAGGAGTCTCTCCAATAGCTCGTCGTTTGGTGGTGTGATATGCCCACAAATATCTGGGGAGTTCATTTGGCCATTTTCCCTTCTTGTTGAAGAGGGATTTCTTGAAGCAATCGATAATCATCTTGTTAGATTTTTCGGCCTTCCCATTGCCTTGAAGATATCTGGACGAGGACATGCGCTGTTTGATGCCATACTTTTGGAAGAACTTCGCCAAACCTTTGTCCACAAATTACAAGTTATGGTCAGTGACGATGGACTGAGGGATGCCAAATTGGCAAATGATGTTCCTTCATATGAAGCGCTCTATGCCCGTCTGAGTTGTGGTTGTCATGGGCTCTGCTTCTACCCATTTGGTGAAGTAATCGGTTGCCACAATCATCATGCCTCTGCCCTCAGTAACAGGAGGCATAGGTCCCATTAAGTCGATTACTCATTGTATAAATGGCCATAGACTCGTCTGCAAGTGTAGTTTGCTAGCAGGTAATGCTGGTATTGGCTTAAAGTGTTGGTAGCAATTGCACTTTTGGGTTAACTCTTTAGCATCTTGGTGCATAGTGGGCCAATAGTAGCATGCATTAAGAGCCTTCTGTGCTAAGGATCGACCTCTAGAATGATTTTCACAAACGCCTTCATAGATTGAGTTTAAAACCTTCAAGTTATCAGGAAACGCTAAGCAGCGGAGATGTGTGTAAGATCTTCGGATGAGAATGTCGTTCTACATATAGTAGCATGCTGCCTTTACTTGGAGCTTTCCAGACTCCAATTTTTCCAAATAGAGTTGTACTAACTTGTAACACCTTGGCTGATGGCTCCACCTCTATGCTTGGCTTGTCTAGATACCCCACCGAAATAGAGCGTTTAAGTTGGTGGTCAAGGGCAAAGCCTAAGCCGGCTAGTGGGTCTGTGTGGGCGTTGTCTGCCCGCAGAACTTGAATGAGGTGTACTCCCTGGTATTCTGGCTGGTGATTAGCTAGGAATTGGAATGAATTGCGAGCTTCTTCATCGCCAGGTCTTTTTCCATTAGGAGGCCAGCTAATAAGGCCTCATAATCCGTTTCGTTGTTAGATGCTTTTGAAGCCTAGAGTGATTGATTGCTCGGGCATTGAATCGTCTGGGGTGAAAATGACCACGGCTACCTCCGAACCGTTGTAGTTGGATGCGTCGTCGATATGCAAATGCCAGAAGTCTCCATCGGGTGGAGCAGGTATGGCTAGGGCATGCTCAGCTTGTTAGGCTGCTCTGTTGCGTCTCCTAGGCTAGGAGTGAATGCGGGGTAAGGAGCCGTGAAGCTGGGCCATGTAACACGTAGCAGGAGATGCTCAACTACCAGTATTGGGCCATTCTGGAGTTGAATTATGGAGCAAGGGTTAGCTGGGCCATGTGACACGTAGCAGAAGGTGGTGTTCAACCGCCAGTACATGTTGCTCCTAAGTAGAATCTTTTGGGGCGATGAGAACAAAACTTGTTTCCCAGTGTATCCTTCTAGTGTTCGTCTACCGTTGGCGTGCCTTTTGGGCCGAGTTGTTGCGCTCGTCAGAAAACTTTGCATCCTCTAATTTCTATGCCTTTATCGTTGCACGTCTAGATGGGCGGAATAGTACGTCATGCGGATGAATATTTACGTCTGAAGGTAAAACTTAAGCTTCCGGGTTGCAACAACTATCGCCAAAGTTAGCTTTTGAATTTATGGTAGCATCGAGGAGAGCTTTTGAACTGTGGAATATAGGTAGTCGGGCCCCCAGCTTTCCTCGTATAATGGCAGAGCTTATTGCTACTTTTGAGACTGCCAAGTAGATGTATAAGTCATCTGATACTTCTGGCTTGGATAATAAGAGAGGTGATATGAGATACTTCTTCAGGTCTTGGAAAGCTTTTTCGCACTTTTTGTCCCATTTGTCTCGTTATGCCCTCTTGATGGGGGGTGGCTTTGGCCGAACAACCTCTAATGCCAAATTTAGAATTTAGAGAGAAAAAGTGTTTAGAGAATTTTTGGGAGTTTTGCAAGAGTGTGGATTTAGTTTTTTAGAAAGAAAAAAATAGGGTCTAATTTATAGAGGGTGGCTTATTCCCTTTAGAGAAGAGGTGGCCGGCCCTTTGGGACCTTGTTTGGTGTGTCAGTGTCATGGGCGATGAGTTATGTAATGGGTGATTAATTGGCATAATGGGTGATTTAATTGGTAATTAATGGATTGATTAGGAAATAAATCCATTAATTAACCAATTAACCTAATTTAAATGGAATGTTTGGAAGGTTATGGAATGATTACTTTGTAGAGAAAATGGAATGAGGAAGGATGAAATAATTTTGAATTTGTTACCTACTTTGGGCACTTTTGACTTGGTTAATGGATGATTACCCGCTGTTCGCGCGTAAGAATCCCAGTATGCCTCAAGAGTATTTTTGTCATCTTTTATCCAAAAATCCATGTGTCGCCTTATGATTATTTTTTGCTCCACAATTGGTTCATTAAGTTTTAAAGAAATAGTAATCGGACCAAAATCTAGCCTCATAGAGTTGAGCACAAAGAATTGAACATTGACAAGATAAAGAGCAGGTCGGCAACGACAATTTTTGGAATGACGACCGGAATCAAGTCTGGTTACTGCCACAGTAGGTGGTTAAGTGGGTTTATGTGTTTGTGTTTGTGTGTGTGGTTTTTTTTTTCTTTCAAGTTTGTCAGTTTTGTATTTGAGGGTAAAAAGGTAAGTTTGTGGGACCAAAATTTTTAAGTTGGATGTGAAAATATGATTATTAGGTATAAATAAAAGTTTCCAAATCAAAATTTTATTGCTGAAATTTTGATTATAGATAAATAACTTCTAGTGGAGCAGATGCAATGTGTAGGGGCAAAATTTTGTTCAAGGACATTAAAATATCTGCAAGTCGCTATTTGCAAAACTTTTTCGTTCATTGTTCTCAATCTCTCTTTATTTTTGTTAATTACTAGGGCATTTTGATATGGGTCCAATTGGACTAAAAATTGGACTTATTTAAAAAGTCAAAAGTCACTAAAAATTGGACTTATTTCAAAAGGTGGGCTAGAAAATTGAACCTATTTCAAAATTTCCCATAATTCTATTGTAGTTTGATTTTAATATTCAATAAATTGTTGTTCCGCCAACAGTAACAAGTGCATAGCTTTTTTTTTTTTTTTGGTCAATCAAAGTAAATTTCATAGAAATAGAAAGTTATTACAAGGTAAGGACAACTCTAAAAGACAGTCCAAAATGTCAAGCAAAACCCCAATTCCATAAAATAAAATTATAATGAAATAGACCCAAAGTGAGTAGCCCATAGCAGCAAACAAACAAAAAAACCTAGACATGAACATGTAAAGTAGCCACCTCCACCAAAACAATGAGTAATGATAAGCAATCACATGAAATGTTGCCAATTTTCATCATTTGAATAAAATTTGAGAAATGCTAAAGAGACTCTCTGGAAGTGGGACTTTCTATGAACTCTTCCCCATCTAATGTTTTTTGGCGCAAGGTTTCATAATGTTGTGACGGGAATTGTGCCAAACACGTGAGGTGACAAAAAGTCTATAAAAAGTTTCATTTTTGAGTCTTCTTAGCATTCCCATAAAAATTTGCTAGCATTTGAATAAAAAAATTTAGTTATTTTTTTTTTCAATTACCTATTCAAATATTTTCTATGTTATTATAATCATGAAGAGCCCCATGCTTATTTTATCACTATGCATCCTTGAGCAAATTTAGCTCCCTAATTCTAGAAATGATGTTTATCTTGTTTGTTATGTTGAAGTTGGTTACTTATCAAACCTACATAAGGCACATTTTCAGACAGTTATGTCATTACTGCTATGGATACCGCAATATCTTGGTGTTCTTGTCACATCCCGATCGGTTCTGTCGTAGCCCGATATTGTTCGCTTTGGGCCCGACCCACACGATTTTGTTTTTGGGAACTCACACAAGAACTTCCTAGTGGGTCACCCATCCTGGGATTGCTTTCGCTCGAACTTGCTCAACTTTGGAGTTCCTATGGAATATGAAGCCAATGAGTTCCTAAAAGGCCTCGTGCTATATGGAGGTGGGCATGTACATATAAGGTACATCACCCACTCTCCGTTGGTCGATGTGGGATGTTACAATCCACCCCTTTTAGGGGTCCAACATCTTCGTCGGCACACTCACACCACACGGTAAAATGGCTCTGATACCAAATCTGACACACCCTGATCCCAATGTCCTCGGGACATCAGAATAGTCACGTGCTGGCCGACACCCGAGGGGTGACGAAAGCCATTTAATTTATGCAAATGCTGAGAACATGTGTAACATGCACAATTAATATGAACAAAAAATCTAGGAAATGATTAATCATCATGCAGTAAGGTATAATCACAACAACAATATTCAACTACCAACAATGAATTACTAAAATAATGCATGACATGTTCAGATCATACGTCTAATACAGAGTACAAGCAGAAATTAAGATAGAGAAGTACTATTACAAAAAATGCCAAAGCAGAAAGAATATAGCACGATATCACTGGTAGGAAAATGTCTCGTAGGCACAAAATAAACATGAGTGGATCGAGTTGATATATATATATATATAAAAGAAAACAGTTATCAACATACTAACCCTCTTAGAGCCAGACTCACCGTCTGTTCAAGTATGCTTACGAGGACGTCGGGCCCCTAAGAGGAGTGGATTGTAGTATCCCACATCGACGGATTGAGGGTTAGTCACTGGCCTTATATGTACATGCTCACCTCCATATAGCAAGACGCGTTTTGGGAACTCACTGGCTTAGGATCCCATAAGAACTCTGAAGTTAAGCCAGTTTGGGCGAGTGCAGTTCCAAGATGGGTGACCCCATGGGAAAGCCCAAGAACCCACGAACAAAACTGTGCGGGTCAGGCCCAAAGCAGACAATATCTTGCTATGCGGACTGGGATGTGATAGTTCTACTTAATAGACCATAGCTGCAATGTTTTAGAATCATGCCAAGCTCGTTACTTTACACAAGTCACACATTGTTAAGGATATCAAAGCACATACGGATTTTCATCCATCATTGTGTCCCAAAAGTTCTTCTTCACTTGCCAGCAAAGCATCAAAAGATTGAAATAAAGCAGATCCGTTTTCAGGACAACATCGTCGATCTCTACACAATGCTGGTGTCAATATCTACCTTCCAAAAGCTTACTAAGGTATTGGATTGTGTAAACTCTCCATTTTCCAACACTAATAGTTTTGAGGAAGAGTTTTGTCAAACGTATGGGGTGTATCTTGAAGTATACTCACTTGATCTAACATGTTTTTTTCCCTTAGATTAGTAGCATTTTCTCACTTGGTTTTTGCTACTTGTCAAGGTTTTGATGAAGCACCCACATTGAGCTGGTCATACTATTGCACATATCATTCTACAACTTGCTTGCATCCTAAAGATGTCAAATATCGACATGTTCCATTAACTACTATTTTTCTTTGAAAACTATGGGTTTGTCGTACCGGGTTTACCATAACAAGGTTTTGGTGAGATTATGCTCCTATATGTATTCCCACTTAGGGACTTGCATATATGTTGCTTCTACCAGACAAGACGACTTCATCATTTACTTCCTCATTTGCATGAAGACTTGATGTGACTACTTCTTAAGTTGTACACTGTCACATCTCGACCTAGGGTCCACCACATCCCGAGCCTGACCTCTGTCGTAGCACGATATTGTCAACTTTGGACCCCGACCACACCCTTATGGTTTTGTTTCTGGGAACTCAGATGAGAACTTCCTAGTGGGTCACCCATCATAGGAGTGCTCTCGTGCGCTACTCGCTTAACTTCGGAGTTCCTACGGAACCCGAAACCAGTGAGCTCCCAAAAGGCCTCGTGCTAGGTAGAGATGAGAATATACATATAAGGATCACTCCCCTAGGCGATGTGGGATCTAACAATCCACCCACCTTTAGGAGCCCGACGTCCTCGTTGGCACACCACGGCCAGGGTTTGGCTCTGATACCAAATTGTCACATCCCGGCTTGGGGTCCACCACATCCCTGGCCCAACCTCCGTCGTACCACGATATTGTCCGTTTTGGGCCCCGATCACACCCTCACAGTTTTGTTTCTGGGAACTCACACGAGAACTTCCCAGTGGGTAGCTCTCGTGCGCTACTTTCTCAACTTCGGAGTTCCTACGGAACCCGAAGCCAGTGAGCTCCCAAAATGCCTCGTGCTAGGTAGAGATGAGAATATACATATAAGGATCACTCCCCTGGGCAATGTGAGATCTAACAATCAGCCGGTAAGCTCGATTTGGGGTCCAAGTGGATATTCCGGGTCGGGGTGTGTGTCATACACACTCAAGAAAGAAGTGTTGTATAAGAATGTGATTATGTAAATTATAAGTTGGTTATAGGATCTAAAAGATTATTTCCTTGTAAGATTTGTATTGCTTAGGAATCAAGTAATTCTCTCCCTTAAATAGTACAAATAAAGACACTAAACACGAGAAATAAACACATATTTCCTCGAGTGCTTTTTCTCTCTGTCATCCCTCCCTACTATCTTTACAATTATTTTATAACAATTTTTAATTTGTTTGGTTTTTCTATCTAGGTACCACGGTCTTTTATATTTGAAATTAATTATAAGGGCAAATTCTTCATTTAAGAGTGATGTGAAAGTGAATTAAAATATGAAGGGATGTTAGTATAATTTCTAAAACTCGAGTATTTTTTTATAAAACTATGATAAACCTCATGAGATATTAGTAAAATTAATATTTTTAACACTATTAATATTTGTTATAAAAACACTACTAGTAAAATTCCCGAGTTTTCTAAATGAGACAAAAAAAATTGAAGAAAATCTACTTACGCTACATGGTGCAATCTGACCTTTAGAAAATAGAGGAGGATTCTCTCCCTTCCTAATTTGTCTCTCCTTCTCTCCCTTCTTACTTGAACGGTTATAGTTAAATCACGTCAACATCTTATATTAATTTTTTAATAGAAACAATAAAACAAAAAATAAAGTGTGAAAGAATGGAAAGAAAGAGGATGAATATAAGAAGTGAGAAAATCCTACTCCTTAGCTAGATCTCACTAGTGCCACTTAAACGAAAAAAGGACATAAAAGAGGATGAGATTGACCATTTCTTAGGCCATCTCTAACCGAAGGCTGGCCAGATGGCTCGTTTTAACCCTCTAGCCCTCCAAGAAATTAATATTTTAATGAACAGTGTAAAGCCATATTTCTTACCATCTCCAACCGAGGGGCCAGAGGGCCATAGGCCAAACATAGCAGTGTGACAAAAAACCATCTTCAACCGAGGGCCAAACATAATTTATTATTTAAATTTAAAAACTACAACAACTTAAATTTAAAAAGGGTGAAAATTATGCGAGAAATGATATAAGAATGACTTAGGTATTTATAGGGAAAAAAAGGGAAATTTAAAAATATTTGGCCCAAAAAAGAGAGGACAATACTGTCGGATATATCTGACAGAAAATGTATTAATAATGAAAAATCCAGCCCAGCCTAAGGCTGGCTGGGTTAGGCCAACTGGTTGGCATTTTTTTTGTCCCGTGGGGCCCGCGAGCCCTTTGACCTAGCCCTCGGTTAGAGACGGTTTTCGGGCTATTTTCTGACCTCTGGACCCTTCGGTTGGGCCAAAAGGCCAAAAGGCCAAATGGCTCGTTTTAGCCCTGTCACAAAAAATCATCTCCAACCGAGGGCCAAACATAGTATTTAAATTTAAAAACTACAACAATTTAAATTAAATGCACATTTACCGTGTATAAATGCACATTTACCATCTCTAATAGGAAGCTTATATTTGGGGCACCCATTATATTTGTCCCACATTGGGAGAGAATTGAGCAAGCAAAAGCTTGCATGTGTGGCCCCATTATATTTGTCCCTTGTCCCACATTGGCTGTGAGAGAGGTTTGAGCAATCAAACATACTTATAAAAGCAACATTCCCACGTAGAACCAATCACCTTTCTGGGCCTTAATTAAATATTCTTTTTAATTTTTTGGCAAAAAAAAACCTATAAAAATAAATAAATAAAGGTTAGATGACGTCAGCTAGCCGTCGAGACTCAAATTTTGTTAGTCCGGCCAAGGGCTAGCGTTTGGCCCCTTTTTGTCCAGTGGGTCCACGAGCCATTATTTCGACCCTCTAGACCCTACGATTGGAGATGGCCTTAAGACTAGGATCCTCCCCAGATGACTAGAATCCTTTCCAGATTCAACCATACAGAGCCTCTGACCACATAATCTCACAAACCGACCCATCAATATAGGATGAATTCCAAAATAATACGCAAACAGCATCAACACTCCTAAAACATGTGGGAAAACGATTGCAACTTGGGAAATAGAGAGAGATAATTCACCCTCAAAATGTATGGTCATAAAGTAATCAACTAAACAATGCAGGAGGAAACAACTCATGCCAAATACGCACAGCGTGCAAGTTAACACTCCATGCGCCACGTAAACGACATCCCCTCACACTTGAACAGAGTAACTCCGCGGGTCCACGCAACCTCACACAAAATCCAAAACGCTGCACTTTCATTTGACCGCGCTGACCACCGCGGACACGAAGCCCTGTTACCTTGTCCCTCCCGGCTCACGTTACCCCTTCCCCACGGTTACCTTGTACCTTGTCTCTCTCTCTCTCTCTCTCTCTCTCTCTCTCTCTCTCTAAACCAGTTTCCACAACAAGAAAGCTTCTGCGTCAGAAGTCGGGAAGTTATCCTCTGCTTCGCTGCATTTGGTAATTCTACCTAATTATTTCCTTGTGAATTTTCCAGCTATTGCTTTTCCTTCCTTAGAAAATAGAACTTCTAGTCATTTTTTAAAGTATTAATCTCTGTTTTAGTTCTGAATTTTGGTTTATTATTTCATCGTTTTTTCACTAATTTTTGTAAGGATTTTATCTGTGTAATTTGTTGTAAGATTTTAAGAAACCAAGAAAAAGTTAAAATGTAAAATTCACTGGCCTGCTTTAAATTGCAAATTATTAACTTTATAATCTTTATAATTCTGGGTTATTTATTGTTTAGGATTTGAACGTAAGGTGAGAAGTTGAATTTTGAGTTTGGCAGGTGTTGGTGTACATATTTGCTAATGTGAGACTGAGACCCATAATTTGAAGACATAGTATGATTAAGGTGAAAGGAGTAATCTGATTTTCGACGACATTATCTTATTTGTGATCAAAGTTACACCTCTGCTGGTTGAGAATCAGCCATGCCTCATGCGGCTGCTACGCGGTTTTTGTATGATTGGAGAAGCCACAGTAGTCGTGGATGCCGTAATCCTGATGCTGTATGTGACATTTCTTTGTAGTCTTCATTGCTTCGTACTATCTTCGCGCTTAAGAGTTTCCTTTTTTTTATGGAGTACTAATGGAGTTTTGTAATTTTCGTTTGATTAAAAGTGTCTTGTAGGAAAGGGTCGAGTCCATATGGTCGGCTTCAATCTTCCGTCGCACGGTTTGGTATGGTTTTCTCATTGGTTCAGTTATTTTTATCTTTTCAGTTGCTGTTCGGTGATTTGGCACGCATAAATATCACTAGAGTTCTGGTTTTCTTTTTTCCCTTTGTGGAACTGTTGTGTGCATGCTCTAGTGAAATTTGCTCATCGTTCATTTTTTCAAGGTTTTGTCGAGTGGATGATTGATTCTAGTGTAGTGCTTGCTTGGTCTGTGTGTGTGAGTTTAAGGGGGTTTTCCTGAATAGAGTTTAGGCCACGGAAATTCATTTTCTGTTGTTACGTTTGATTGTCGGCGACAGGGTGCCTGCAGTCTCCATCTTTTAAGCAGTGTCCGCGGCCCAATAGGTCCAGTTTCTTCCAGATGCAATGTTTTCTTGTGCAGATCTGTTTTAGGTCCAGGTGGACGAAACGGAGTTCCTGTTGTGAAATCTGCTACTCTTGTCTTAACAAGGTAATTTATACACGTTCCCAATTGAATTCTCAATCCCTTTTTCATTGTGATTCGGCAACTGCACACAAGAGCATATAAGGTTCTAAATTTTGGGTATTCCATTCTGTTTAATTGGAAGCAATGCCTCACCATGTTTTCTCTCGCATTAGTACGGAAATGTTTGGTGTCTAAAGAAATATACATGTTGACATATTATGCAGGTCCTATGATGCGTTACGTGGAAGCCCTGCTTTACTTAAATTGATCCCTGCAGCGGCTATCATTGCTTTTGCTGTTTGGGGTATTGGGCCACTATTGCGTCTCGGCAGGGTTATTTTTCTTCGAGTATGTTATTCTTGCATCACACCTTGCCTGTAGACATGGTTTGATTATGTTATTGAGCTGATTAATTCTTCCGCGGTGAGTGTCTGCAGCGGAATGATAATACTTGGAAGAAAAGTAGGTCCCACTATGTCATGAATTCTTACCTTCGGCCCTTGCTTCTCTGGACTGGAGCGATACTTTTATGCAGGTTCAGTTCTACATTAGAAGTAGTTAGTTTCAAATTACACTTCAGGGAACGAAAAATGATGTAAGCTATTCGCTTGTTTTGTTTCCAGTCATTTTATCTGCACTAACTGCCGCGATGTTCATTTCAGAGCATTAGATCCTGTGGTCCTACCTTCAGAAGCAAGCCAGGCTGTCAAGCAACGTCTTATAAATTTTACACAATCGTTATCAACAGTGCTGGCATTTGCCTATTGTTTGTCAAGGTGAGTACAGTTCTCTGCTCTTATTGTGTCTCAAAGATATTTATTTCATGTTTCCGTCGGTCAACTAATAGATTGGTCTCCGATGAATTGCAATTTGATATTTGTTTCTTCCAGAAGTAGTGAAGCAACTTCTTATATTAGTGTTTGGGCCCAAAGTAACATTTTGGGCCGAGGGAAGGTTTTCTCGGCCTAAAAGAGGGTTTACGTGGAACCCTAAGAACTAGGTAAGCCTAGGACGACAACTTTTCCTTAATTTAGGGTAAAAAACATGCCCTAAAATAAGGAAAAGAGAAAGCAAGAAAAGAGAAAGAAAATGGCTTCTTCACGTGACCCAACAAGAGAGGATTCAGATCCTATAAATACAGAAGCAATGGCAACATGCAAGGGAGATCAAACACAACACACAAATCTGCCCTGCGCAAATCCTCTCAACACCCTTGAGAATTTTTACTTTCTTTTTCGCCTTCACATCTTCAGTTTGGATAAACAGCACTGTGAAGGCAACCGGTAAACACCTTCAGTTTGGATAAACAGCACTGTTGCCGTAGAACCAGCCGTCCGAGAAGCACCTTCAGTTTGGATAAACAGCACTGCGACAAGGTCGATTGGTTATTTATCCTAGTCTCGGCCGACGAAGGAGTCTCGAATCCCCGTCGACAGAGGTCATCTCATCAGCCGGCCCGGCGAAGTGAGGTGTTACTAATACCAAAGCTCGGTGCCTCGACGCCGAGTCGCTTTACGATTACATACTCACAAGAGGATCTCATAACTCAACACCGAGACGGCCGAACCACGTCTGTGGCCGAGGCCTTCGTCAGTTTTGAGTACCTCTGCACTTATACTCTAGTGTCGATTCGGCGTGGTCTCACCTTCATCAATACGGTGACCGTGGCCGAATTGGACGACCACAATTTGTGAATTTTGTAATTGGCAGCCTTGTCTTCAGGCTCTAGAACCTAAAGGCCGAGACACGTTCCTTTCTCGGCCACAATCGCAAGATACAGAAGTTGGCCGCGCGCATCCATACCACATCAAGACAATTTACTTCTCGGCCGAAGCTCGGCCGACGAGTTGGCACGCCCCGCACACATTTGAAGGACAACAGTTAGACTACTATTCACTCGGCCTGCGCGCCACGTAGGCTAAGTAGTATTTGTAGCCAACATTTTGGCACGCCCGGTGGGACTCAGTGCTAAAACTACAAAGTTCATGCCCGTCGAGACTCGATCGCTCAAGAAAAGAGTAGGGATGGAAAATCTAACACCACTCCAGTAGTCCGCAATACAGGATCCGAAAGCTCGTCACAAGCGGAAGTCCACGACGCCGCAACACCTCACTCACACCGAGAAAGAGAAGTCACTCTCGGTGAACCACCTCATCACACTGGAGTTCTCACAAAGGTTACAAAAGACAATCTGGTCGAGGGGATTGTGGAAGATTGTGATGAGGATGGGGGCGATGCTACGGACCCACCGTCCCGGTCGTTTTTCAAGAGACGATTGGACGAGCAGGCTCGGAAGTTCGAACAAACCGTCGGCCGAGATGTACAGTCGGTACTAGACGAAGTACGACAACAAAGTGCCATGCAGACCAAGTTGTACGAATACTTGGTACACATCACACCAAACTTGGGGCCGACCGAACGACCGAGACCACCTTGGCCTAAAGATAATATAGCAACTGCATCAGTGGCCGAGGTCGGCCTTACTCGGTCTAGAACACTGGATCTAGAAAAAAAGAGCGGATCGACCAGTTCAACAACTGACTGCGGCCCCAGCATGCCCGCCGTGAATGCTGCAGAAATCCAGCGAATGATCGATTCGGCTTTGAAAAAAGGGCCGAAGTTCCCCAAATTCATCCATCCATACCCGGAGTTTGTAGAGCGTTTCGAGTACCCAAAGGGTTTTAGGATTCCAGACTTCAGTCTATTCGCAGGGGAGTCATCCTTGTCCTCTCTGGAACACGTGGCGCGCTTCACCGCGCAATGTGGAGATGCCAACAGTGATTATTATAAGTTACGGTTGTTCAACTTCTCATTGACCGGTCCAGCGTTTGCGTGGTACATCAACCTTCCCTCGAATTCGATCCAAAATTGGGAGGAGTTGGTCGAAAAATTTCATGAGCAGTTCTATCGACCAGGGATGGAGATGTCGGTGTCTTCGCTGGCTAGGATGGCTCAAGCATCCGACGAGTCACCAATGGAGTACCTAACAAGGTTTAAGTCGGCTCGAAATTGGTGCCGAGTACCTCTTCCAGAAGTAGAGTTCGTCAGAATTGCTCTTAATGGCCTCGACTTGGAATATAAGAAGAAGTTCCTAGGGGCGAACTTCCGTGATATGTACGAATTGGCCCAACACGTCGAGCAATACGAGTACTTACTCCGAGAAGAAAAGGTATCAGCATCTTCAGCTAGAGGGACCATATACAAGAATCCTTCGGTCAATTACGCCGAGACCGAAGGAGACGGCACTCAATATGCTAATATAGATGCGGCTGAAATTATCATCGATAAGCCGTACATCTGTAAAGCTCTGGCTCATACTAAAGATGCCAAACCTCGCTTAGCCCCGGAAGACACAACGGCCAAAGCATCCAAAGTCTACACTTTTGACATCACCAAAGCCGATGCTATTTTCGATCAGTTGTTATCGGCTAAGATCATTAAGCTTCGGCCGGGGCATAACATCCCAAAGGCCGAAGAGCTGAAAGACAAGGTCTATTGCAAGTATCACAATTCAAGTAAGCATACGACTAATAATTGTGTGGTGTTTCGAGATACTATTCAGGGATGGATCGACAAAGGCAAGTTGAAATTTCCAGAAAAACAAATGGCTGTCGATGCTAACCCGTTTCCTGCGGCAACGGTTGGCATGGTAAACGCCCATTTACCAGGGGGCAAGGGCAAAGGAAAGGCCGAGTTCGTACGGCATATTCCAAAGCAAAACCCCCAGCCACGGCTTAAAATCAACCCAGCTTGTAATAACTCCTCAACGGAAGAGACAGGGCCCACAATTGTCCAAGCCAAAGCAGAGGAGCCTGAGAACCCAAAGATATTGTGTAATCGCTGCAAAGTGCAAGTGGCCGTAACCAAGCCACAGGCCCAGCAATCTCAGGTAACGACGCCACAACAACTACGGCCGAATAGGGCAGAATCTCGAACAACGCCCGCGAGTGTCTCAACTCCGCCAAAAGCACCCGGTTTGGGTCAGCAACATAAAGTGTTCAATAGACTTGGACCCCAAACACAGGCCGGGGGGTCATCTTCGGTCAGGCGACGACTTAGCTTCGATACCCCGTTCCACAATAAGGATTACTACGCGCAAGGTTCCAGCGGTTCCGGTTCGGTAGCTAAGCCAAAAACATTCAAACCACCGGAGACACATGACCAGCGCTGGTACACGTACCACTCACCGACAGGCGTTTACACCGCCCTGTCCAAATCTCAGAAGCGTCGTCGTCAAAGGATAGATTGCATGGCTCGCCGACAGACAATTCAAGGTTCATCGATTCCCAAATGGCAACCTAAGGGTACAAACTTTGGAGATGAGCGTCCACTCCCGGCCATCATGACCGAGTTACTCGAAGGAAAGCAGGCTACGGCCCCTGACATCGAGACGGCCTTTGAAGAGTCCGGCAAGCGGATCAAGATCCTGCTCCGATCAGGAGAAATGAAGGCTCGTTTCGAGAAACTTCAACAAGAGTCGGGTATAAACCCTCATCCAACACCGACATCCGAACCACTGATCCAGATACGGCGGAATCTCCATCCTCCCTTTGTTGGCGAAGCCCTGCAGTATATGTTGGAATTCCATAAGACGCACTCCGCCAATGATTTATACGGCCTACCGAAAGAATGTCAGCAAGTCCTCGACTTAGCCTTGACTTCCCCAGATGCCGAGCAGATCATTCAAAAGACTACGGACCCGGCCATCAAGGCAAGATTCCAACATATACGGGAGGCTCAGGTGCTTGGTTTTGAGGTGGACCCATACACAGACCTACCACTCGCCGAGCTCCCCTTTTCCTTCGACGATCTGGGGATTTTAAGGTTTCATTTCGAAGTCTTCTCAGCAGTGGCGCTCTTCGGCCTCACGGCCGATGAACATGAACGGGTAAGACGCCTCGACGCGTATCTGGACACAAGGAATACTTTAATTGCGTATCATGAGCAAGGCCGTCAATCCGCAAATGCCTTTATCCCCAGTATGCTCACGGGTGACACCCAAGTCAAGGCGGCCCCGAACAACGAAGCACCAGTCACCGATGAGACAACGGATGCCTTCACCGAGACTACTCCAGAACGGGTAATTTCGGCTGACGCTCATTGCGCGATGGAACGCGACTTACTAGGCCCTTCTATCCTGGACAACATGGAAATCAGCATGGTCCACGTCTTACCCGCCGAGTTTCAAACAACGGCTCCCCAACTATCATTCCTGGACGGCGATGTCGTGGCCGAAGAAGCAACACAGGTCGAATTTGTCCACACCGAGGAAGGAACGGACAGCCAAATCGACACACTAGCGACAGCTTTCGCTGAGTTGTTTCCCCGATCCCCCACTACCAATCTACAGCATCTGAAGCCGTTGTATGTCACGGCTCAGATTGAGGGCTACCCAGTTTCTAAGGTGTTCATCGATTGTGGGGCAACGGTCAATATTATGCCCGTTTCCGTCATGCGCGCTCTGGGACGGTCACACGATGAACTTATTCCATCAGGAATCACTATGAGCAGTTTCGTGGGTGACCGGTCCCAAACCAAGGGAGTTTTGCCTCTGGACGTAACCATAGCCAGTCGCAATCACATGACTGCATTCTTCATTGTGGATTCGAAGACTGAGTATAACGCTCTCCTTGGTCGTGATTGGATCCATCAGACTGGTTGTATTCCATCTTCCCTCTACCAAGTCCTCGTCTTCTGGGATGGCAAGTCGGTCATCGTCCACCCGGCCGATACACAGCCGTTTGAGACCAATATGATTCAAGCTCGTTACTACGATGATCACGTCGGCTACATCACCCTTCACGGTTTCAATGAGGAGGGCCGGCCGACGAAGATTTCTGTACAAAAGGCTATCGAGATAGCCGCCGAGACTGTTCACCAGGACTCGGCGAGACTCGATCTAGCCACTTTCTTCCCTACTATTGATGACTGACGACGACCATAACCGACGCCAGGCCGCAATCTCTTCAACCATGGAACGACTGCTGGCCCACTGGTATACAGTTTCCAGCCAACCATACTCCGGCGTTAATTTGGTCGAGTTTCTCGCCGAGGGAGACGATGGCCCGGTAGTATCTTTAGATAAGGTTCAGCCTGCACCGGCCGAACTCGAAGACCATCGGCCTCAGGTTAAGGACCCTTTGGAAGAGATCAATGTTGGGACGGCCGAGGAACCGCGGCCTTTATTTATCAGCGCTTTGTTGCCCCAACCCATGAAAACCGAGCTGTGTGATTTATTGAATGAATTCAAAGATTGTTTTGCTTGGAGTTATCACGAGATGCCTGGTTTAGACCGAACGCTCGTTGAGCACGAGTTACGCATTAAGCCCGGCTGTAAACCGTTTCGTCAGCCCCCTCGACGGTTCTCGACCGAAGTACAGCTTGGCATAAAGGATGAAATTGTTCGCCTTTTGAATGCCGGGTTCATTCGGACAGCCAGATATGTCGAATGGTTAGCAAACATAGTTCCTGTCCTCAAGAAGAACGGCGCTCTCCGCATTTGCATCGATTTCCGCAATTTAAATTTGGCAACCCCCAAGGATGAATACACTATGCCAATGTCAGACCTCTTAATTGATGCGGCCGCCAGCCATGCCATTTTTTCATTTATGGATGGACATGCCGGCTATAATCAGATTTTCATCGCCGAGGCTGATGTCCACAAAACTGCTTTTCGATGCCCAGGGGCACTCGGCACGTATGAGTGGGTTGTTATGCCATTTGGCCTCAAGAATGCCGGCGCCACGTACCAACGAGCCATGAATACCATCTTTCATGACCTCATCGGTACATCAGTCGAAGTATACATTGATGATGTTGTGGTCAAGTCCAAGCGTCGGGAGTCACACTTAGAGGACCTTCGCCAAACTTTCTTACGCATGCGCCAGCACAACCTCAAAATGAACCCAGCCAAGTGTGCTTTCGGCGTCTCGGCAGGAAATTTCTTGGGATTCTTAGTCCATCACCGCGGCATTGAGATTGACGAAAACAAGGCCCGCGCAATTATCAATGCGCCGGCCCCCAGGACTAAGAAACAATTACAGTCTCTGCTCGGTCAGGTCAATTTTCTCCGAAGATTTATTGCCAATTCGGCAGGGAAAATGCGAGCTTTCTCCACTTTGCTAAAACTCAAGGACCACGACAAGTTTGCATGGGGTTCCGAGCACGACGACGCCTTCACCCAAATCAAGGTAGCCCTAACTGCCCCGCCTGTTCTTGGACCGCCCCGCCGTGGCAAACCTCTTAAGTTGTACATATCTGCGGCCGAAGAATCCATCGGCTGCCTTCTAGCACAAGACAACGATGCCGGCCGCGAGCAAGCCATTTTTTATCTCAGCCGCCACCTCAATACCCCCGAGATCAATTACACGGCTGTTGAGAAACTCTGTTTAGCATTGTTCTTTGCCGCCTCCAAGCTTCGGCATTACATGCTTCCATCCGTCACTCAAGTCATTGCCCAGACCGATGTCATCCGTTACATGCTTACCCGGCCAATCGTCAAAGGGCGAATCGGGAAATGGACCATGGCACTATCCGAGTTCAATTTACAGTATGTTCCTCAGAAGGCCGTCAAAGGCCAAGCTTTAGCTGACTTCCTGGCCCAACACCCGTCTCCATACGACTTTGGGGATAATGATCTCGAAATCGGCATGGTGGAAGCACGGGACAATTTCTGGATAATGTATTTCGATGGCTCCAGCACTTCCTTTTCGGCTGGCGTCGGCATTGTCATTCAGTCTCCCGAGCACCATCGATGGTATTTTTCTTTCAAACTGGACTTTGACTGCACCAATAATCAAGCCGAATACGAAGCTCTTGTCATTGGCCTCGGCATCCTTCATGACTTGCGAGCACCCCGCGTCCTGGTTTTCGGCGACTCTGAACTTGTCATTAACCAGCTCAATGGCATTTTTCGTTGCATGAGTTGCACTCTAGCTCCTTATCACATGGTCGCTAGCTATTTGGCCGAGTCTTTTGACTGCATCACATTCGAGCACGTCTCTCGGGTCCATAATGTCGACGCCGATGAATTGGCCCAAATCGCCTCCGGCGCGCAACTCATGGGGGGCAAACGAGGACGAGCGGTACTAGTCGTACGACGCTCATACCCGGCCTTGGTTAACCAACAAGTTATTACCCAGGATCATGTGATCCGAACACGAGTAATGTCATTACCATCGCTACTGGATCGAGGAGACCCCGTCGAGATCTGCGCAGTAGAAGCATTACCAGGTCCAGATGATTGGAGAGGCGCAATCATGCGATACCTTGATAATCCTGATGGAAAACACGAACGTAAGACGAAGGTTCATGCCACGAACTATGTGTCATACCAAAACGCTCTATATAGGAAGAGCGAGGACGGCTTACTGTTGTTGTGTCTCGGCCCTAAAGAGGCCGCACTAGCAATGACCGAAGTCCATGAAGGAATATGCGGAGCCCATCAATCCGGCCGGAAGATGCGTTGGTTGCTTCGCCGACACGGGTATTTCTGGCCGAATATCTTAAAAGACTGCATTGAGTACGCACGGGGATGTGTACAGTGTCAGATTCACGGCCCTATACAAAGGGCCCCGGCCGAATTATTGCATTCGGTCACTAAACCATGGCCGTTTAAGGGATGGGCCATGGATGTCATCGGCAAAATTACACCATCATCTGGCTCGGCAAAGCATGCCTGGATACTCGTAGCAACGGATTACTTTACCAAATGGGTTGAAGCAAAATCATACGCCGTATTGACATCCAAAGAATTGTGTGATTTTGTCGAGGAACATATCGTAACTCGATTCGGTGTGCCAGAAACAATCATAACAGATAACGGCACGATCTTCACATCTGGCCGATTCAAGGAATACACAATGAATCTCAAAATTCGTCTCGAGCAATCTTCACCGTATTACCCACAAGCCAATGGGCAGGCAGAAGCAAGTAACAAAGTTTTGATAGGGATTCTTGAAAAAATGGTGAGGGAACGACCGGGTATGTGGCATTTAAAGTTACATGAAGCGCTGTGGGCCTACCGAACGTCACCAAGAACAGCCACAGGAACGACGCCGTATGCACTGACCTATGGGCATGATGCCATGTTACCAGTCGAATTAAGTGTCAATTCACTACGAATGATAGAAAACAGCAGTCTGTTCGGTGATGAGTATGGTCAAGCCATGAGACAGGAGTTGGAAGACCTGGAAGGTGTCCGCCTTGACGCTTACAATTTATTAGTAGCGCAGAAGAAAATCGCCGAACGAGCGTACAATCAGCGTGTCAAACAAAAAACGTTCGGCGAAGGAGATTTGGTTTGGCAGACGGTTTTACCAGTTGGACTAAAAGACCCAAGGTTCGGTAAGTGGTCGCCGAATTGGGAAGGACCGTTTGTTGTTCATAAGGTTCTCGGCAAGGGGGCATATCATCTCAAAGATCGAGGTGGCTTAATGCATAAGTTGCCGATTAACGGAAAATTTTTGAAAAAATATTATCCGACCAACTGGGAAATGCGGGAGTAAACAAGTTTTTTATATATATAGAAAAAGGGGTTACAAAAAAGGTGAATTCACAATCATAAAAAAAAAAAACTAAGGAAGATAAGCCGTGAGGGCTGCCTTCAGCTCATACCACCTTCCCTCCCCCAAAGTAATCTCGGCTTCCCGCATCCTCATCTCTGACTTCATCCGCGCAACCCGCCGGGCGCCGGCCGCAAGCTCCGTCAGCCTAGCCTTGTTAGCCTCAAATGTCGCTTCAAGAGATGAAGCGACATCCGACCGTTTACGTTGAAGCTCCGCAATCTGGTTATCAAGGGCCACCAGCTCAAGTTTTTTGGCCTTGATAACTTCAAGCTCCGGCCGGGCAGCCTCTTGGGCAGCCTCGTCAGCCTTCAGAACGTCGCCAGAACGAAGGGCGTTTTCAAAAGTTGGGAAGAAGTCTCGAGTCTTCTCCAAAACCGAAGACAACTGAGCAACGGTGGCGTTGTCCAGATGACCTTCGGAGGCAAGAGCATTCAAGCACTCCCCAATAGTTTCAAGGCCGTTGTTCTGAAGGACCTCCAAGGCTGACAACGACAGAACATCGTGCAGCCGAGAGAAAGCCGGATGAACGGCAGCCTCGGCGGCAGATCTGGTTGGCGAGACAGAAGAGCCGGCTCCACCAGAGGCCGTATAAAACAGAACGTCAAGTTCGGCCTGCCAGGTAGGCTGAAAACAAAAACGTCA
Source organism: Crataegus laevigata (assembly GCA_963580275.1). Lineage (NCBI taxonomy): Eukaryota > Viridiplantae > Streptophyta > Magnoliopsida > Rosales > Rosaceae > Crataegus > Crataegus laevigata. The sequence continues at coordinate 6,724,029 of OY756938.1, forward strand.
GAATTATTCGAGGTAAATGTCAAGGAATTCTAAAGAGTAGAGAACTCACAGTGGTTGGAGGGACCTCATGGGAAGGGATGGTGAAATTTGCGACCGAAGGGGAAACCACCGGTGCTGTCGGCGTTTTAGGCTCAACCGCGGCCTTCTTTCCTTTGTCAACCACAGGAGGATCGGCTAAGGGATTCTCGGCCGTTGGAGTAGAACTTGGAAGAAGCTCATCCTCATCCTAAAAAGATACTCGGTTAGGACCAAGTGTGAAAGATTAATCAGAGGAAGAAAAAGTATATACAAACCTCGTCACTTTCCAAGACGACCGTTGATGCCTTTGGATACTTCGGGGGAGATTTGGCGGCCAAAGGGGTCACCTGCTCCAATACAGGGCCGCCAGAGACTTTTTGGATTTTGGGGGACTCGACCCGCCGGACAGGTTCTGGTACGGCTTGAGAAGCAACAGACGGAGACGATGGCCGGGGTGCACCAATACGGATGCCTTTGGAAGCTTTGACCGGCGCCTCCCGGTCTCGCTTCCCCGCCGAAGGTTTTGGGAACTTTGCCGGGCGGGGAGATTTATCGGCCGCTTCAACCTCTTGACGCGACCGTTTGCCTGACGGTTTGGTTTTGGCTACGGCAGCCGTGACCATTTTAGGAAGAACAATGGTCTTCTTCTTCTTGGCCACGACCACCGTAGCAACATCTGCTGGCTGGGATGCTCGGCCACCTAGGAAAAGACAAATAGTTAGAGATCCTCGACGAAGGTAAAAAGGGTTTTTGAGACAAAATAAGAAATAAGTACCGAAGAGTTTGGCGACTATGTCATCGACCGACGCGCCGAAAAAATCGTTTGTGTACGCCTCCCACCAGTCAATCCCATGGAGCAGGGGGGCAAGGCAATGGTTCTTGCATAAGTCGATGATGGAGGAAGGGACGGTTGCTCTGAAGACCGGTCCAAGCATCTGGTGACTGACGCTCAGATCATTTTCAAAGCGCATAGCTTTGACGGAAACCTTGTCGAGAATATCCTTGCACTTCTCGCATTCGGTGGTAAGCTTGGAAGATAGGGATGCCATTGGAGAAGATTGAAAAGTTGCAGAAGGAATTGGGAATTGACGGGATTCTTTGAGCGATGAAGATACGGGAGAAGAAAATCAAGAAAAGCTTGAGAATTTTGGGAGCGTAAAAGGATCAGTGGAAAAATTCTGGGTACTTATAGGCATTTGGGTAAGAAGATAGAGCGTTTGATTTTTAAATTCGGATAAAATCAATCGGGAAAAGCGCCAAGATTTTCCGAACAGTTGAAGGAATCCAGGTGAAAAGACCGAACATCCCACGCGTACATTATGATGCACGATTGCGTGTGGCGGCGAGTAATAGTGGAAAACGGTTCAGTAGCTGCGCGTGCTGTCGATAGGGTTGCTGAGAGCATTAGGGTGTCACACGTGGCAAGGAAGGTCAAGAGGCAGGAAAGGCAAGGGGCACCGATCGTTCTCAAGATCAACGGCTTCAGAGATAGAGGCGTTCCCGCTCCTTCAAGGCCGGGCTCGGTCATGACCAGCGACCTCAGGAGCGAGGGGGCAAATGTTTGGGCCCAAAGTAACATTTTGGGCCGAGGGAAGGTTTTCTCGGCCTAAAAGAGGGTTTACGTGGAACCCTAAGAACTAGGTAAGCCTAGGACGACAACTTTTCCTTAATTTAGGGTAAAAAACATGCCCTAAAATAAGGAAAAGAGAAAGCAAGAAAAGAGAAAGAAAATGGCTTCTTCACGTGACCCAACAAGAGAGGATTCAGATCCTATAAATACAGAAGCAATGGCAACATGCAAGGGAGATCAAACACAACACACAAATCTGCCCTGCGCAAATCCTCTCAACACCCTTGAGAATTTTTACTTTCTTTTTCGCCTTCACATCTTCAGTTTGGATAAACAGCACTGTGAAGGCAACCGGTAAACACCTTCAGTTTGGATAAACAGCACTGTTGCCGTAGAACCAGCCGTCCGAGAAGCACCTTCAGTTTGGATAAACAGCACTGCGACAAGGTCGATTGGTTATTTATCCTAGTCTCGGCCGACGAAGGAGTCTCGAATCCCCGTCGACAGAGGTCATCTCATCAGCCGACCCGGCGAAGTGAGGTGTTACTAATACCAAAGCTCGGTGCCTCGACGCCGAGTCGCTTTACGATTACATACTCACAAGAGGATCTCATAACTCAACACCGAGACGGCCGAACCACGTCTGTGGCCGAGGCCTTCGTCAGTTTTGAGTACCTCTGCACTTATACTCTAGTGTCGATTCGGCGTGGTCTCACCTTCATCAATACGGTGACCGTGGCCGAATTGGACGACCACAATTTGTGAATTTTGTAATTGGCAGCCTTGTCTTCAGGCTCTAGAACCTAAAGGCCGAGACACGTTCCTTTCTCGGCCACAATCGCAAGATACAGAAGTTGGCCGCGCGCATCCATACCACATCAAGACAATTTACTTCTCGGCCGAAGCTCGGCCGACGAGTTGGCACGCCCCGCACACATTTGAAGGACAACAGTTAGACTACTATTCACTCGGCCTGCGCGCCACGTAGGCTAAGTAGTATTTGTAGCCAACAATTAGTTAAAAAGTAATTTGAACATTGAGAATGGCCAAAAGGCCTCGTTCAACAAGTTTAGTTCTTCTGCCAGGATGTAGTAATTTCATTTGTTGGCATAGTTTTTTATTTTGCTGCTATGCTCTATACGCAGATGTGTCTGTGTGAGTGTTATTTTTATTTTTCCCGCAATGGTCTTTTTCTTTTGCCCACACTGGTCCTGTAATCACTGTGCTCGTAGATTGTGATGGCTCTGGTTCTGCGGTTTAAATTTTGATTTACTATAGCAATACTTTTTGTTTACAGCTTAATTCAACAAGCACAAAAGTTCTTTACGGAGACAAATGACACAAGAAATGTATGTTTTCTTATTTTCTCAGTAGGCAACTCCTGTAGTTCCGTGTTTTATTGTTATGTTTTCATTACTTCGTTTGCATTCATATTTTGTTTTAGCAAAAATTAACTGTCCTTTTCAATTTGCAGCACTGAAAAGGAAAATGTCATTAGTACCTATGCAAATAATAACAAAATGTTCCTCACTATCATATACATTAGCTTCTTTTTACCATTTTGTAATATATGTAGCATAGTTTTTCTTTTCCTGTCAAATTTCTGTTATTGTGTGATTTTGTAATAAATAATATAGTAATATAACTATCTTGGTGGCACTTATAGCGTGTAAGATCATTTTTCTTTACAAAAATTGTCTCTTGCTTGGGCAGATGGGCTTCAGTTTCGCTGGAAAGGCTGTTTATTCTGCAGTTTGGGTTGCTGCGGTATCATTGTTCATGGAATTGCTGGGATTCTCAACCCAGAGATGGGTAACGGCTGGGGGTCTTGGCACGGTATTGCTCACCCTTGCTGGTCGTGAGGTAGTGATCTTCTTCCCCTGACATTGTAAACTGAAACGGCTGCAGTTCATTGATCATAACTACAAATTCTTGATTATCTATGCGTATACTTTTGCTCAAATACTATTAAAATATATAGTTTCTTTCAAGGTTTTTCTGACCGCGTTGACCTTAATATTTATTTTTTGACTCAGATATTCACAAACTTCCTTTCAAGTGTAATGATTCATGCCACACGCCCATTTGTTGCCAATGAATGGATTCAGACTAAGATTCAAGGTTACGAAGTTTCTGGTACTGTTGAGGTTTGTATATATCTTTGTTAATCCATCATACGAGAACAACTGTGAGGAGGAAAAACATAATGTATGTGCATAATACCTTTGATTGCTTCCACCTTAAACATAAGCGGGATTCAACATTTTAGTTCTTTCTGCAAAACAAATATTTGGAAGTGAATTTCTTATCTGCAATTTGGCCCTTGTTATTTATTTTTTGATGAATTTGTTTTGTTTTACCAGCATGTGGGCTGGTGGTCCCCGACAATTGTAAGGGGCGATGATCGTGAAGCAGTTCACATTCCAAATCACAAGTTCACTGTAACTGTTGTCCGGAATCTTAGCCAGAAAACTCATTGGCGAATCAAGACCCACCTTGCAGTCAGTCACTTGGATGTAAATAAAATTCATGTGAGTATTCATTTAGTTCACTGGTTTGTTACCCGTTCTCTGGAACATTGTTTCTTCTATCACGTCATACGATAACCTTGGTGGCATTGCTGTCCACAGACTATAGTAGCTGACATGCGTAAGGTTCTGGCAAAAAATCCTCAAGTAGAGCAGCAAAGGTTGCATAGAAGAGTTTTTCTGGACAATATTAATCCGGAAAACCAGGCTCTTATGGTAAGACTTTTATGCTGTCATTTTTTTTTGAAGTTACGAATTTTTTCTACTTTAAGAATACATGACGGAAACTTTTGGTCTTCCAATTCTTCACTTTCATTCCCAAGGTCGTCGTAGAATAAATGGGAAAACTCATTTGATTCTCCGGTGGATCTTCAATCTCTATATAATACGCTCCTCTCTTTTGTTTTCTTCTTTTCATCAACTTACTTAATAATTGTTCTTATCTCAAGTTTTTGCCTCATAAGCGTACAATTTTGTTACAGATTTTGGTGTCTTGCTTTGTTAAAACATCTCATATTGAGGAGTATCTCTGCGTGAAGGTAAGACTATTTTTTTGGTAGAAGCTTTTGGAACGGACTTCGATACAAATTATATAAATGATATCTGAAATAGTATAAATCTTGATCAATACAAATTTCTGGAAGTTTTCTAGAGATGCTAATTGATAATGACTGTAAAGCCAATCTGAGAGTAGGTGCCTGTTGTCTGCCTGTACTTTGCAGCTGTTGTTTATGGATATCGCAATGCCTTTAAATCTTTCATTGTTATAGGCTCTGAGAAGACCTTGAATGTCTATCTCACGGACTATGTTGATGAAATAATACAGGAGGCAATACTTACGGATCTTCTTAGAGTCATTAGCCATCACCATGCCCGGCTTGCCACACCCATCCGCACAGTCCAGAAATATTACAGCGAGGCCGACTTGGAAAATGCGCCATTCGCTGACACCGTTTTCAGTCGTTCTAGGGCAGCCGCTAATCGTCTGCATCTACTTATTGAACCATCTTATAAAATCAGTAGTGAGGACAAGGGCAAGGCTTCAACTCACACAACGCATACAAATGGGGAAAAACAGGCTGAAGCGGCCTCAACATCTGACCCCAAGGGATCAAATACTAAAGCTGGGCCAGCAGTAACTCATGCACAAACTGACGACAAGGTTGTAGTGACTTCAAGTTCCAACTCAAGCACAACCTCTGAGGCCTCTGAAATGCCACCATCTGAACCCCAAACAAGGAACTCCGCATCTGATGGTTCAGTTCGAAATAACTCTGAGATGGTGCAGTCCAAGAACGAGAGTACAAAATATGCAGGGAAGGATACAACAGGAGTTAATTACAAGGATGCATCGCCACAGAAGGTGACGGCTAAGAAGCCCCCTGTTGCTTCACCCGAGACTGGTAGCGAAAAAGCAGATATTCCTTTGACCACTACGCAGGCAAAGCAAGATGGCGAAAAACCTGTTTCAGCACCATCAGCAGCTAGGCCTCCGTTAGAAGAGAATATTATCCTTGGTGTTGCTTTGGAGGGCTCAAAGCGAACGCTTCCAATTGAGGAAGATACGACTCCGTCTCCTACTGCAGGATCCAAAGAGTTCAGCGCCAGCCGTAATGGTAGCGGGTCTCCTTCCGGTGGCACGGATGTGAAGGATGGTTGAATGGTTGTGGCTATGCAGAGCCACGGCAATGAATAGCAGAACCGAGAAGGCTACGATGTCATATCCTAAACAGTTATTGAAAGTGTAAAAAAATTGTATGCCGCTGAGTTTTTGAAGGTGGTGTTACATATCACTGCAATGAATAGCTCAAAGGAATGAAGAAAAAAGGTAAATTAATAAACATTTGGGGACGTTTGTTAATTATTTTGTTTTCAGTTTTTTATTTCAACGTTTTCTTAAAGTGAAAACTTAAAACTTGTCTGGTAAGTGAACCAGCACTTAAAACTAAAAATGAAAAGAACCAGCCTTCCAAGTAAAATTTGTGCAACTCACGTGTCTATTAAGAAAACAGTTTTTGAGGGGCAGATAGCATTGTGGATAGGGAACATTTATGCACCACGTATTCTTTCACTTAACTTTGATTAATTTTTTTTCTTTAAAATTAAAAAAATAACATTTAATATAAAAATTAACTAGAATTGGGTGAAAAGATACATAGCAGATAATTAGATTTAGGGTGAGCATATATCATAGTTATAGTAGAGAGCAAAATTGCATGAGAGCATTTTTGCTCGTCACCATAAATTATAGTGTATGCTCGTTCTACATCTAATTATCTGTCACGTGTTCTTTCACTTAACTTTAGTTACAGAGGTACGAAAAATGTCGCACTTGACATTAAATTTGGTGTCCAAGTAAGAGAAACACATACACTATCTTAGGCCCAGATTAATAATGTATTTCTCTAAGCAGTGTAATGCTAGTACATTTTTTATGTATTTTACGCCCAGTTATGATAATCAGGCCTCGTGCCTTTTTCACATTTTGGTTTAGATAATTTGTGCCATGTACATTCTCCATTGTATTAATTTTTACTGGCAATTGTACACATGTTATGCCTGTACTTATTAAAAGTTGAAGAAAAAAAATTACAGAGAGAAAATATAAAAAGGTCGCTAAAACTTTTTTGTGAAGACCTTCAATGATTTTTCGTCGTTGAAGAGGCTATTCCTATTTTTAGCGACTATTTCTAGGTGAATATTTCGCCATTGAAAATTTATTTTATTTGAGAAAAAAAAAGTTGAGAAAATGGAGGCAACTTATGTGTTACTTGACTGTAAGGCTTTGAAAAAAAAAAGTAAAATATTTTTGTGTTTAATTTACTATATTGACCATTACTTTTATTTTATTTATTTTTCTTTAGTTTTGTTGACAACGTTTAGTTTGGAAAAAGGAAAACATTGGCTGGACTTGGCCCTGAGTCCGAGAAGGCCCAATCCATGGGCCCATTTTATATACCCAGTGCCCAATTTAATTTAACTTGAGTCCTGACCCAATTTAATTTATAGCCGTTGTAGAACCACAAGCCCCAACCAAACTCAACTCTCTCTCTCTCTCTCTCTCTCTCTCTCTCTCTCTTCGCGCGCTCGCGCTCGCTCTCTCTCTCTCTGAATTCTCAGTCCGACCCTCTCTTTGCTTTCCTCCATCATCTCTCTCTCGATCGCTACTGTTTGATAACGACGGTGCTTGAGTGACTTTGGCGGAGGCCGTCGCCGTGGCCGTTATCAGCCGAGCAGCCTCCTCCTCGTTTGTCGTTTGTGGAGGTACTTATCTCTTTCTCCTTGTTCTCTCGATTTCTTGATGGAATATTTTGTTCAATAGTTCGATGTGTTGGATTTTTTTATTTGTTCAATTTGTTTAATTTGTCCGAGTTTTCCCTAATCTCTGAATTTTGCCCTAATTTGTGAATGTTGCTATGGAACCTAATTTTCCGGCCGCCGATCCTTATTCGGAATTTCTAAGAAATGTGCATAACATTGTCAGGGAGTCGGTGGCGAGTAATAAGAGTCTTGTTCTTGACATTTTTGCTGTAAACGGTGTCAGGGAAGAAGTTGAGAGGTTCAAGAGAACCCCTTTTGCACAGAAGGCGGAGAGGGACCAAAATGTAAAAATCCTTATGTCTTTCCGCTGATTGTTCTTTTCGTCTTATATATCTAATTTTTGTTTAATTAAAAGTGTCTTGGATGGAAAGGTTGACTACATATGGTTAGCATCAATTTCCATCACATGGTTTGATATGGTTTTCTTATTGGTTTAGTCACACACACACATATATTGTCCAGGTGCTGTTCTTTTCGTCTGCAGATTTGTAAGCGCGGGAGCGCGTGCAGAAAGACTAGTTCTAAATTACTCTAAGCCAAAAAATTCACTGAAATGGAAGAGTCTGACGGAGTCGTGGTACGCAAGGTCACTGGATCTCTCTTCTGCTGGTGAGAAACAATGGTTGCCCAACAGGCATCGTCGACGCATAAGAAGCAGAATGTACAATATAATTAGGTCAATTGAAGCCTATACAAAAATGGGATTGGAAACTCCAACACATTAATTGATTTCAATTAAGATTGACACATGCAATCAGGAGCAGGGTATGTATAGATCGACTGCTTCTCCTTTCTCAGTCTCATCTGCCCCTGTCTAGTTTTGTGTCCATCCGATACCGCACGTTGGAAATCAGACCATTCCATGCTCTTATTTGCGAAAAGCTTGCCCAACAACGCCATGTTTGGTCTAATAGTCTTCAAGTTTATATAAGCCCGGTGACCCACCTGACGATACAAGTTTAATCCTGTCAGCTCAGAATTTCACATATATTTTTAAGGAAACAATTCTTCTCCAGTGACACTGATTTTATAATAGGGCAAAAACATGCTATTTACAACGGCAGAATTGACGACGCGATAATCGGAACCATTCCCCCGCCATCTTAAAGAAGACAAATATTTACCGAGTATTGAACTCGATATGCTTACCAGTGCATTGTGCATATTTCCGGGAGAAGCAGAAATGAAGATGTCGCTTTGCATGCTCACATAGTAGTCAACTGCGGCTAACAAAGAAGCCTTGCCTTCAACTTTGGCCCTTTCCTCTGCAGAGGCAAGGCTCTTCTTATCATCCATATCTGGAAATAATCTTCTCAAAGTCGAGATCCTTGCTTCTCCGCCGTAAACCTAAAAAAAGGAACATACAATTGTTTCTCCAATTTCAAACCATTTTGAAGACATGATGTCAACATTTAGTGAGAAGGAACCTAAGGAATCGCATGAGATGCTTGGGGCTCGTTTGTCAACATTTTCGATTTGTTTCTATTGAAGAGAGAGGGAAATCAAAATGACTGAGGCGAAGAGAAGGAGAATATCTAAACAAAACTTTTCTGAGTATTATTTGAAACCATTCTATGTTTTTTTTTTTTTATAATCTTTATAGAGTTATTTAATTTTTTTTTTTTAAATAAAAACAAAAACGTCAACAAACGATCCCCTTGCCATTAGCCAATAAATAACAGCATAGACATTCTGCTTTAAGACAAACCTTGTGAGAAGCAAGATAGAGTCGGGTCGTATTGTTGAAGCCCAGAGCGGCCAGCAGCAATCCAATCTCTTCAGGAGTCAGCGGGCAACGCCCCTGATTTCTTAACTCCTCGTCTGTGAACTGAGATTTTAGGACCCTACCCTGCCAGATTACTTGCCGATATTTTGCAAGGGCGAGTTTCTCAGCTTTACCACCACCAAAATCACAGGCTGAATGGGCAGCCATATCCTGTGTATGTGCATGCAAAGAAGATATTAGGAAATACTAATCCTGCAGATGTAATTAAGATTCTTAGGACAAGCTTTAAGATTCTTCAAAAATTATTTTGGGCAACATATATTTCATAAAACTTATATCAGCCCAAAGACTCCGAAACGATTACATAATCAAACATGCCAAGGATCTAAAGCTAATTAAGAACATACTTTATCGAAGCGAAGATGCAAAACAACATATTTCCCAGCTCCCTGTTTCTCAATTTCATTTGCTTTGTCCTGCGAGCCAGTACCTGCCTTTTGGTTTCTATTGGGATAGCGGAGACGATTAACAAGGGCTTCTCCCAATTCCTTGATATGAGGAACAAAGGCTAAAGCTTCAAAGTTGACTTTACAACGTAGGTGCTGTATGTTTTGAGGCAAGTTTTCAAAAGCCAAACGATGAGAAAATGGGGAGATAGCAGCAACTCCATATCTGTGGCAGTGAAACACCTTTTAAGTCATGAAAAGATGTTTGTTTAAAATTTAGATCCTAAAAAGCAACCTATTGTAGTGAAACATATGCATGAGCTTCAAATTTGTTGCTCAAGTTGTGCCCAGAAAAGATACTCTAACATAATACCAAAGGATATTTCTGGATTACAGTTAAACCTAGAAAACCATGCTCTTTCCGTCTACAAATGACTGTCTTGAAGTAGTTCCTTCATCTTTCTTGCCTTGGAGCAGCAAGAAGTACACAGTAATCAATTTCTGTAATTTAATATACCTTCCCTTCGAGATCTCTTCTGAAGGTGCAAACATATATAATGAATAGACGTGAATTCCGCTTATGGTATTGAAATTTTTAAAGCATTGGCTTGATCCCTCCACGGTTATTTTATTGAAATCCCAAGATATAATAAAAGTTGAAAACCCGATACCTTGACGTGCAAAGACAGAAGTATTTCTGTGGTGCACTACTAAGCTCCCTAACATCATAATATTACTATGCCAAAACTTTCCTTGTTATGACAACTTCTTTCTGCTATTTACCCCAGTAAAGAGATGACAACTTATGTCCAAGTTTATAACACAAGCTATCACGATCAAAAATTTAAGGAACGTACACAGCATGATCCAATACAAGATGGAATCTAAACTTTAGGACCTACAACATATATGATACGGGCAATGGTATACGACACAACTTTGCTCTCAATAAAGGGTCAAAGCATTTACTGACCTCTGCAATATGGGCAGGACGTTTTCCAGATACCAATCAGAAGAAGCATGAACAGGTGCTGTTTTTATTCTAGTAATCCGTATCCCAGTTGCATAATACTCCCTGGTGCTCCAAGAAAATTCAATAGGAAGGGCTTTAACTATAGAAATTTCACCCTGTAGGGCTTCAATAAAGTGATCCACATCAAAAATTTCCTCAAAGGAACTGCAAAAGCACAAGGAGTTTCACATCAATGGCTCCCCTTTGGATAAAAATAATAATTTATAGGGACGGTTCCTGGTTAGCATACCCATTATATACCTCGAATCTTGCCACACAGGATTAACTTCAAGGTGTGGAATAACCAAAGTGGCATTCAAAATTTTAGCAACAGCAACTGCATCACAAATCTTTTTTATGAAAAAAAAAGACCAAATAAATTAAATTAGATAATCTCATTTTGTACACCCATCTGACTATATAATTACATGAAATAGCAAGACTTTCCTCATAAACTTAATAAAACTCACCCCCATTTTCTGCTGGTTCAAGCCTCCATCAAGGAACACCTGAATATACCCAGTAGATTCTCTGGGCGCCCCTGCAAGAAAATGAACGGTGGTACATCAGATAACAATCAATACAATGTAACATATAATATGGCATTATCTTTAATACTCACATGATAAACTTCTAGGCTCTTCAGGACAATGCTTCCATCTTTGGTCGGGCAACGGAGCCCAAAGCTTGCTCTGTTGATCCACAGACTACACAAATTCAAAACCAATATGCAAATACATGTAATCAGATCAATTGTTTATAAGCAAACACCAAATCAAGGGCACAAAAAAAATGAAAACGGAAAAGGAGCTGACAGATTGAAGAAGTAAAGCCGGACTTAGAAGGCGCGAATGCCGGGGTTGCGGGGCATTCCACTCCTGCAGAAAAAAACCCATTTCAGTTTAATAATTATTCAACAAAATTACGCATTTCCATTAACAAAAACTTCAAACCTGTGGGAGTGGTTTGCTGGGAAGGAACTTACCGAGAAGATGGAAGGAGAGGCGTGGCCCAATGGGCCAAAGAGGTTTGGCAGGAAGGCCGGAAAGAGGACCACCAAAAGGCCGGCTAAAGCGGCTCTCTGAGACTGGATGGGGTAGTAGTAGCCATAGTAGTCTTTGTGAAGCTTCATGTGTTGGTTTGATTTTGATCGAAGACCTAAAGTTTCACCATTGATTGCGGGTTTTGGTTGAGGGGGAAGGGAGGGTGGTGGAGAAGCTCACCGTCGTCAACGAGGAGGACTGCGAATCGGATCTAATTTTAACGCCAGAAAACTGGAAAGGGAAGGTGTATTAAGGCTTACGGTTTGATTAAGTGGAATCTGGATCCTCTTTGTGAGTTTGTAGATAATTTATTAACCGTTCATTGTACATTGTAAAGTTAAAAATTATTTTAAATATTTTTATTTAAAATTAAACACAACAAACAGTACTTCACAAAAATTGACAACACGATATATGATGAGCAAGTACGATTCACATATTCCTAAGATTCTCACCAAAATAATCCTTTTGGGATTAAGTGCATGTGAAATTTTTTACTTTTGTTTTTAAAATTGAAGAAGAGAGAGGAAGAGAGAGAATGTGTGAGTGAGGAGAGAGAGCGGGGTTTGTTTTTCATTTTTTAAACTTAGAGATGATAAAATTACATGTAGGTGATGCTTAAACAAAAAACGATTTGTTTTGTAAAATTACGTTATTGTTCTTAACTTTTGTTGTTGTGATAGAAGACAAAAATGTCTATGATCATTAATATGTAATTGAGATTATAGATATGATGGAGCATGTTTAGGGGTGGTCTGGGTTGGGATCTTGAACCGAAATTTTCAAAAATTCCAAACCAAAATATTTCGGGACGGATTTTATATTTCGAAATCGAACCGAACACTCAAGATTCCCTAATTTCGGGTTGCTCGAATTTTTTTGGGAATTTTCGGGTCACTTTGGGATTGGGCCTTGAAGCCCAAAGTGTTGAGCTTTTTAAACATTTTTAGATTTTTAAACTTTTTATACTCTCTGCCAACCTGTTTCACTAATTGCATAGCTTAGTCCACACAATAAACAATAAGCTCAAGTTTATATCAAAGTTCATACCAAAAATTGTACAAAACCAATTTCACAACCCACCTATTTCTAATTTCATGACACACCCCGACCTGAAATGTTCACTTAGACCCCAAATCAAGTTGTGCTGGCTGACACCTTGTAAGATCCCGTATTTTTAAAATTTATTGTGGATATTATTTATTTATGCTTGCCAAGTTTACTTGGTCCCTATGTTTACTTTGCCAGCTAGGATGACACGTGGTAGTTAATTGGAGTAATAGGTTGAAGCGGTAGACTACAGGGGTTAAGGTGGCATAAATATTACATGCAAATAGGAGCTGTGGTTGATTCAGTGGTTAGACAATAGCTTGAGCTGTTGATTTGTGAGAGACAATTATCTAAACTTGGAGGTAAGCCTACCAGGTGGAACTAGCCGCACTAATCATCCAATCACAGGCATTTAGTTACCGTCCTTTTTACCTATAAATAGGAGCAAAGCTCCATTTAGTTTTTTTTTTTCAACTTAAGCTAGCATGCAACACATGCATCGTAGCTCAGGTGTGTGTGTGTGGATATATATACTATATATTTTGAAATGATAAAGAGGTACGCATACTTGTATACGTATTTACATATATATATATATATATAACAAGATCAGAATATAAAAGAGTGGAAGAAATTTATGACAATTTAGGAGTGATCAAGGAACTTGTTTAAGTACATGGAGTTTAGTTATTTCGGTAGTGACGTGGATAAAGACGTGGAGCTTAGCTATTCCGGTTGTGACGTGGAACTTCGTTTTAGCTTTGGAATCCAGGTAGGGAAAATAAGGCAGACCTTTACGGAAATTGATTTTATTAAATTTTGTGAAGTGCTATAATATTCTTGATCTTTTTGGTTGATTTATGTGATTGGATATTAATTGGAAAATTGCTTAAGTTAAGTGTTTACTTGTTATTGGTTATGAAGTTATGGCTGAAACGAAATATGTTGAGAATATGCTGTGATTCATGTGAAAGATAAAATGACATCATTTGTGCATCATTCAAATTGATGTGGTTGGAATTTCAGTGTGGAGATTGGAAGTATGGAAATGAGGGTAGTTGGAAAGGATCTTTTGTGTAGTTGAATCTGTTCATTGTGAAACCAGTTCCAGGCGAGCCCGATGTGCACAGTAGAATAGGATATCAATGGGAATTGTCGATGTGGGTGATTTTGGCTGGAGATCAATGAATTAGATAAGATGACTAGCAAAAGGGGTTTATGAACTTGGGATATCATATGGGGGTTAGTTTCTATAATAGAACATTCGAACCACCTCTGCAGAGGTAAAATGCATGGTATGGGACGTGCAGGTCCGCGTGTTTTATTATATAAATTAACGGGGGTAACTGAAGAGGTTGCAATGCATTCATTCATTATTATCCATAATGATTTGATATTTGGCTATATGATTTCATGACACTTAATTTAATATTGTCAATTTACTGTGGTAAGGTTATGTCCCTACTGAACTGTGAAGCTCATCCCTTTATTATTATGCAGATTTACGAACTAGACATTCAAGAGAGTAGGCAAGATGAGATCGGATTGGTTTGAAGAATAGAAAGTTTATTCATCTATTTACTGTAGGTTGTAAAGAATTCTTGATTTGTTTAAGAATCATGAATTATTTTTATAAGAGGAATTTTTTTTTTTCAACCCGTGTCAATTTCCTTTTAATTATTAAGCTTTTAACTCACGTTTCGGATTCGGGTTTGAGTTTTTATTACCGACCTGGGTTCGGGGCGTGACACACCTGGACGGTGACGAAGCCATAAAGTGTAGTGATGTGGAAAATGTGAATAAATTTAAACCTTAAAGTGCCTAGCGAAGAAAGTGTGCAGGTGAGCGGGATTGAACCCTATTCACACGCGATGTCACAGCATAAGATAGCATATAAACAGGATGAGAGTTATACCGCTGAAGGTAACCATCTCTTGAGATTTGCCAGAATCCTTATATATACGTAAGCACAGCTACTAAACCTGGAAGGGCGAAAAACAAAGTTGAGTGGGTCAGCAAAACAAAGCTTATACGAAAACCTTTATTTTTTAATATACTAACCCCTCGCCGTAAAACAAGTATAGTTTCCACAGTTCTATAGCCAATATATATAAGAATATGCCAATTCCTGATATAATCAATGCCACAGTACTATAATCATGTGATAATCAAATATAAACAGTTTGCTCGTCATCTACCCTAGCACATGAGTCAAAGTTGCCTTAAGCAACCTGTACGACAATACTGGGTGTAATAATGCGCTCTGGTACTACAATCACATGAAGACTTGTGCTAAGCACGGTCACATACGAGTCGGAACTACCTAATGCAGTCTGTACGATAGAACTGGCACCTAAACTTGGATCCAAGGTGAGCGAATGGTGCAGATGTGAACATACACATGAAAGACTGGCCCTGGCCCCCGGAGGAGTACCAACACCGGGGTTCAGCAAGATGAGCATGTATACAAATATGTATGAACGTCATGACAAGTATATCTCAACCATATGGCAGCATTTATCGTAATTATATCACAATTATCAACTACTTAGCAATATATACGTAAAGTGAAGTATTTATGCATTTCTGGAAACTATAAATATGTATAGGTATAAAATAAACTGCCCACTCACAAATACTTCGCCGCTGACAAGCCACGCAACCTAGCGAAGATGGAAATGCCATTAATAATTGTCCATAAGCACATAAAGGGTACAATTAATAAAACTATATTATAACAATTGAATTTGGGAAAACGGACGTCAAAAACGGATTCAGGACGTCGAATTACCCTAAGAAAGGTCCCGTTTAAATTTCTGAAAAGTCAACAAAAGTCAATAGGAGGAATATTCTAGGAATATTTCATTTGTGAGCTGGAGACTTTTGGACATAAAAAGGGTCACAGGTTGGGCCTAAGAAGAAGGGCTGTCAGCCTAAAGGTTTCTGAGCTTATAAAAGAATGAATAAATAATTAAAGCAAAAGGGTTTTAGGCCAAAAGAAAATAGGTTGGGCTCACAAGGGTTTCTAATGGATCTCACGGGCCTTAGGCCCTTTTTGCATGGCCCAAATGTCATTAGCTCAGTGGGGCTTTAGGCATGAAAGCCCGGCCCAAGTTCCAAAACATGGGTC
The DNA here is from genome assembly GCA_963580275.1 of Crataegus laevigata. Classification (NCBI taxonomy): domain Eukaryota; kingdom Viridiplantae; phylum Streptophyta; class Magnoliopsida; order Rosales; family Rosaceae; genus Crataegus; species Crataegus laevigata. Next base: position 6,739,873 of record OY756938.1, read on the forward strand.
GCCGAAGGAAGAAGGCCATTAACAGTTCATAACTTTGTCAATACTCCACGAAATCGAGCGATTCAAAAATGAAAGTTGTAGTTCTCGAAGAGACGAAAAGAATGGTACCTCGCACGATGTCTAACTCGCCATGGTTTGGCCGAAAAATGCCTTGAAAGCCGTCGGGCTCGTTAGAAATCGGGTAAGATTCAAATGAGTATAACTTCTTCAATACTCAAACGAAATTGGGTGAAACAAAAAGGAAAGTTATAGTACTCAGTGAGACGAAGTGATTGATACCTTGCATGCCGGCCAACTCACTGTGGTTTGGTTGGAAATTGGCTCGAAAGGCACGGGTCAAACTTGAACTTTTTGAAATCGAGTTGTTTCACGTCAAAGCTTCCTCAAATCTTGACTAAGGACCCTAGAGAGTTGCGTAGAGGCTTCCCTGAGTTCTAAAACACCATGACTCGGTCGAAAATACGTCGAACTCAACTCTTCCGAGTTTGGACCTTCCGAGATGGCGAGTCAAAACTTGTCCATTCTTGAACCTGGTTGCATGGTTGTGTTCGTGGTGAGGAGATGAACACAATGATGTAAGTTGCAGGTCACGTTGGTGTGGTGGCTCTTTCTTGTTGCAGAGAGAAAGAGAGTTTGGAGAGAGAGAGGAAGAAGAAGAATAAGAGAGAGAGAATGTAAATTTCTGATTGGGTGCAATAATTACGGGAGTGTGTTGATTGGTTGAGAGGATAATAGTGAATGATGGTGAGGGATTTGTGGAAAAGTTTTGATTGGTGGATGAGATGGGGGACACAGATCCCCTTTTTGAAGAATAAGGGAGGATTTTCAGATTTTGTACAATTTTCAGTGTATAAAATATGTCTCATATGTGTACAAAGATACCCGTAACTAACGTACTTTAACAGAGCATAACTTTTTCGTTACAGATTCGATTTGAGTCTAACACGCACTCACGCGTTCGTAGCGATGCGCAATACGAGGGTACGCTAAAAGAATAAGTCATACGTTTCTCTAGACGATGGTCAATGAAAGTCAAGGTCTTCGCCTCTAAGGGCATTTTCGTAAATTCATGTTTTTAAAATTAATAAAAATGTAAAATTAGGGACGGGTCGTCACATTTCATATCAAAGTTCATAATCTCATAAATTCATACGAAGCAAAACGTTAAGCTTATGTTCATGCCACCAATGTTTGCAATCGTCTACCAAACTACTTAATTAAAAGTGCATGCAACTAAAATAAAATAAGTTACTTTTGAAATTTGTGTCTATCCACTACATAAATCTCGAAAATTAAACTCATCTAACGTGGTAGCATTACCATCATTTGAAGGTGGTGAGTAAAAATATTCTTTTATTTTGACTTTGGGTAATGATAAGGAGACTTTTAAACTAAATTCTATAAACTAAATAACGTTGATAATAATTAAATTATTACTTAAGTATTGATTAACATTGATATTTTTTTATGGCTAAATTTTTTTCTTGATCCCTGTGGTGAGACACTACTTTTAAATCGACCCCTGTGGTGAAAAAAGTGTCAATCTTAACCCTATGCTAAAGTTCGTTATCAATCGTAGTCCAAATTGAATTTTTTTTGTCAAAATATCATCCACATGCAGGGGTAAAAATGTCATTCCATTCTTTTTTCTTTTATTTTTAGTAATTCCACTTTTTTTATAATCAACAAAAATAGAAGGAAAAAAAAAGAAAAACTAATGAAAAGTCCTAAAAAACTTTAATTTTAATGAAAATGACAAAATAAATGTGTAAGTGAATAGTACAAGGAATGACTTTTCAAGGTAAAAATGTCATTTTCGTTAAAAATAAACTGTATCGGAAGTGTTTCATTAAGATTTCAAAAAAAAATAAAAAAATGAAGAAATCGCTCCCCAATTGCTACCCTTATCAGCCACAGCCACATTGATCACCCACCACCTTCCCACTCTCTCTCATATAACCCTAGCCATCTCGTCCATCACTGTTCTTCTTAAAATGAAACTAAATTTAATGTTAGCATAATAACTTATATTCTAGCATAAACGCGGCGAGGTACTTTGTGATTTTTTAAATCTTAAATTTGGACTTTTGGCTCTCTTGAAATGACAAAGTCTGATAATATGAACCTTGTAATTTTATTATTTATTTATTCTTTTATTGTGGCTCTAAAAATTTTAAAAATAAAAAAAATTATGTCCATATGGTACTTTATGATTGATTAATGGAATCAATAAACGAAAATAATAATATTGCCACTGCAAATGATAAAAAAATGAGGAAAAATCTAATTTGGACTATGATTGATAATGAATTTCACCACAGGATTACAATTAATAGTTTTTTTTTTTTTTTTTTTTTACCACAGAGGTCTATTTAAAGGTAGAATATCACTACAAGGATCACAAAAAAAAAAGGCCTTTTTTTAGGCTTTTTATATTAACACCCCACAAAATGTTGAATGCACCCCACATTAAAATTTAATATTAAATGACTTATTTACTTCACTATGCAATGACAATTTTGACCTTATTAGGTTAAAAATAATAATTTATAAATACACCTCAAATCACTTTTAGCGTATTATTTATCTTCTCAACCATCAAAACCCTCCCATCTTCCATTGTTGAACAAAACCCTAACCAATGAAACTACAAACATGTTGATTGAGAAAAATTATTTTTGACGAATGGAACATGAAATTGATATTTTGGTAGCTTCACATGAGGTAAGACTTCATATTTTTCATTATTTTAGTGATTTCGATAACATTGATAATTATTTAATTTTGCGTTAGCTGCATTATTTGAACTTCTATATTCACATTCATCTTTTAAGGTTCATATTAATCTTGAATACCTAGTAACATGACACATATTAGTGCTAGAATCATATACTATTACAAATTGAGGATATCTATTATCCACATGAATCCCTACTCTCAATCTTTTGCCGTTTGATTGACTTACGTTTCTCATCGTGATTTTTTCTTTCTTTTTTCTTCTTCTTTTCTTGTCACTGGAGATCATCAGTGGAAAATGAGGAGAGACATGGCCTGTATTTAAAGAAATCTGAGACTGATTCAATTTTGATTTATTAATTAACTTCTATACCTGGATCATTAGCAGAGAGGGTCTTTATTTATTTTGTTCCAAACTAAGTCTAAAGACTTGTGAAATAAATTCGAGATCGATTCAGTTTTGATTTGAAATCTTTTGGTAAACTAAACGTTCAAAAAGTTAGATTCAACCTCTAAAAATTAAAAATGAGTGTTATAAGATTTGAAAAATGTGGGGTGTAAAGAAAATGTATGTACAAAATATAAGATGTATATTGAGAATGTGGGGTGTGGGGTATTATAGGAAAGTATGTGGGGGTGTATTAAGATAATTTTTAAGTGAAAAAGTAAATGTAGAGTGTATTAAATATGTGTGGTTTATTCAATAATTTTTGAGGTGTTAATATAATTAGCCTTTTTTTTATTGATAAGAATAATTTTTCATCAAAAATCTTGAGCAAACCTGAAAATCAAAAAAGGAAAAAGAAAAGAGAAGGAAGTTGTCCGTGATTGGTTAACTACAAATTTAAAGCAACACGCTTCATCGTGGAAAAACCCCCTCGTCTCCGATTTGACCCAATTTCACAACCCCGTCTATGCTCACTCGCTGAATCAATTTGACTCGCCCGAGTTTACACTCCAAACCCGTTACCTTCGCGATGAAGACTAGCGGCCTCGAAGTCTTCGACTTCAGCGAGGAGGACGAGCACTCGGAATCGGTCCAGGGGAAGTATTTGGGGAAGTTCAAAAACCCTAGCCTCGATACCAATCGGATTTTCAAGTACGATTTTCCCCAGAATGGTACGTTTGCTTTCTGTAATGTCTAAAATTAGTAAGCTACATTTCTGTGTCTGGTTGCCGAGAATCCGTGGGAAAATAATCTGGTGTGAAATGAATGAAAATTCAATAATTTTGTCTGAATTTTTATGTTAATGCTTCGAATTACAACTTTGGAACTTGCTGCTATGACAATTCGTCGTTTGGAAATTGTTACTTAGTACGGTTTGAGCCACGATGGAAATTTGGCCTGTTTGGATTCGATCTTTGTCAATAAGCTAATAGTTTTGTAGGATTAAGAAGTTTTTTTTGGAGTTTCTGGTTAATTATTCTCACAGGTTTATTTGTACTAAAATGTTGGGATATGTATACAATTTACTATCTCATACTTAAAATCATCTTCATATGAATGTTGAAATTTTTGATAATATGGCGGTTGATTTCTGAGTTAACCGCATTGTTTAATCTGTAAGTTAAGGTTGATCATATCGTAGAAAGGGGTCGAGATTGTTTGGCGAAGTTAGATAAATGTTTGAAAGAACTAGGTAATTACAGATGGATCTCCATGTAATCCTAGTATCATATATGGTAACGTTTGACAGTTAGGGCTGGCTTGGCATTGCTGAAATTATTTTAAAAGCAGCTTTTTAAAAAAGCTGGGGCTAAAATTGTGTTTGGTAAATGAAAAAAAAAAAGTGCTTTTTGTCAAAATCATGTGTCCAAAATAGCAGAAAGCAGAAGCAGCTATACCCCTACTTCTGGAAACAGCGTTCTATTTCACAGCACAGCAACCCCAAACTAGCTTAGTAATCAGTTTGCATGCAGTAGGCTACTTACAGTTGTGTATTTCCATAATGTGGTAAGTAACATTGTTGTCAGGTCAATTTGTTTGTCAAATCTGCATTCCAGTTTGAGATTGGAAGAGTGTTTAGAAAATACGGGACTATGAACCCCTTTTGAACAAAATGTCTGCAACTTGTCATCAGTTGGATTGTACTGCACATTTGTATCTCCCTAAAGCACCCTTTTAACGAACAAAGTGGTTGTCAGTAGCAAGATGTTTACCCTGAGTCTTGTTGATATGCTGTTGTCAGTGTTTATTTTTCTTTTTCTCTGTTAGCTGAAAACTAAAGATGGTTGATCTATATCATCAGTGTCTTTGTTTAAACTAAGCTAATTCATCTAAATATTTTTCTAGTTGCCCAGGGAGCCAAACTTCAAACAAAAGATATCAGCAGCATCCCTTGCGTAAATGTTGATTCAATTGACCATGATCATTGTTGTGATAATGCTATTTCCCATTCCCCCTTGGGAACAATTGAAGAGAGCCTTGCTACCAAGAAAGAGTATATGGAATTGGATGCTGCACCACAATTCAAATGTTTGAGTCATGAACAACAATCTGATTCCAAATTAGATAGTCATGGATCCAGAAGTTTTGTTTCTGAGCCAGAGAGAAGAGGTTCAAATGCTACATCATCATCGTCTTGGGAAAGCCAGTTACACTTTGCCCTTGCAGTGTCTCCGTCCAGTGTACTGTCATTTATCTGCTGAAGTATATCCTTAAAGGAGAGATTAACAATCAAAATTATGCTCTCTAAATTTTGTTGTTGTGTTCTTTTTTCAGAATGAGCCAACTGATATGATTTTAGATGCTGATGAAAGCATGAGTGACTCTCCATCAAGTCCTGCTTCTGAAATTGAAGAGGATGATGGTATTTCCTTGTTAATTGGAGGATTGCTAATCCTTAATTTGTGCCTTCCTTAGGCATTTCTGTCATGCACCAAGGTGTTCTTACTATGATTTGTTGTTCACTTTCAGATTCTTTGGGTACTTATAAATCGTATCATTGCTCTGGTGATTTGGAAATGGTAATCTCTTTTCTCTTTTATTAGCCGTCCAATACATGTGAGATTGCTTCTTACATAACTACATATTTGGGGTTGTAATAACAGAAAAATAAAGAAGTATTTTATTTTTGTTGATGTTTAAACAAAATAATTGTCAAGAAAGAAAGTGGGGTTGTCTGTGTGATATTCTAAATAGTGTAATGGGCAGTTTAGGTGGGTATTGGGTACTTTTTATTTTCATGTCACAAATACAAAGAATAATTTTGTGAGGTAACACAGAAGTATGCACCATCAAAACATGTTTCGGTGACACTATCTATGCTTTGAATAAGTGTATGCAACAAAATAAATAAGAAAAAAAAAAAATCTTCTTCGTGTGCACAATGTTACTTGCCTTCTAAATAAGTGTTCTATACCATTTTTATTTTTGGTGCAGATTTTTTAGTACTTTGTTAATCCACTATTAGAAGGTTTTTTAATTGTGACTTTTATACTGTTGCATAATTTGCAGGATAATACAAATATGACGGTTGTTCTTTATCCTGATTATGTTATATATCGGGATAGTTATTGTACAGAACCTCGGTTGACCTTTTCTCCCAGTTGCTTCAAAGTCAGTGGTTCAACATCTGAATGCCCTGGAACCTTTAGTTCTGAATGGGAAGTCGATGATCTCATTGATGTAGAGTGTCAGTGGTTTCAAAAAGTGAGTCCTGAAACTCTCCTATTGGATGTCACCATTTACTATTTATACTTTGTATTGAATACGTACAGTTTATTGTACTGCATTCAGGTTGAATTTGTCATGATAAAACTTCATGTTGTAGCAAAGGATGCCACTGAAGATGATAGTGCACCCAATACTAATGGTCAGTGCACTTTTACTAACAAGCTTTTTTCTCTTTGTTGGTTTTTGCATTCATTTAGTGGGATTAGTGCTGCAAGTGTATTTTTGGGGGACTTGTCTTTCATGAAATTCTACCAGATTTTTTACGTGTAGATTATTTAACTTGCTGTTCACTTGTTGAAACTAATGTGATCCTTCTGAAAAAGTTTGGTCAATTTTCACTCTGGTTTTAATTCTATACAAGCTCTCAGATCTCATTCTATGATGTTTGAGTTATGAAGTGAGGACACTGATAAAGGGGGTTTAGGGTTACATGTTTTGTATACATTATATAGTCTTATGGCGAGGACACTATGTAATCATACTATTTGTGACTTTAAAAATATTTGTGACTTAAGTGTTATAAGTAAGATGGACTAGTACTTTGTAATCCAAGTATTAATGATGCACCTTCAAGTACTGCAGATGACTTTTAGCAAGGAGTATGTGTCATATGGGAAAATGTGCTTCTTTGTAATTCAGAAAAGAAAATAAAGTTCTTGATTTTTAGTCTTGTTCTTGAACACAGTGTGGTTTAAATTCTGTCCAAACTCGTTAGTGTTGTGTCTTAATAGTTTTATTTTCCTTTTGGGACTTGAAACTCTTAAGCTGAGTGTGGCTTCTCTTTTTTTTTTTTGACATTATCTGCTATCAAAACTTCTCCTAGGCATTGAAGAGTTGAAGATTGCAATTGTTGAACCCAACTGGTTCAAGCAACAGGAAAGGATAATGTCTTTGAATGCGAAATATATCAGTTCATGGGTTTTGCATGAGTAAGTTTGTTTATGTTGCATTGGCTAATACAATAATATAATTCATATTTCTTGATGTTCTAAGCTTTATGCCAAGTAGCTACATAATTTGATGGCGTATACTCTGATAATACTGTTTCTTTTTTCATCTACTTGCGCGGTTAAGACTAATTGTATTGAATCGAACTTTGGAAATGACAGCATGTTTCTTTTTGGTAACATGTTTCCTTTTTCTCTTTTGTGTAGAAAGGCAATATTTGATAATTTTGTAAAAGGAACAGGATATTGTGCTGATTTTTACTTAAGATAGACGAGGATATTATGTGTTTAGTAGTCTTAGTTTTAGGCTTTCAGTTCTGCACAGATGTTTGATTGCTGTACCTTAATACGTTCAGTATGCTTTTTATAGTCTTAACTAGATTTAAAGTTCCATATTTTCCGTTTACTCTCAGTTTACACCAACATTGACTAAAGTATAGCCACCAACGTACTCAAATTGGAGACAGCTTATCTAAAACAATATCCAAGATATGGTCAATGTAATATGATTTAAGATTTATGCTTTGTCAGTACAATGCAATTCAATCTCATCAAGATCATAAATTTCTTTCTTGTGTTTTCAAAGAGTTAGTGTTAAGATGAAATGAACTAAATGGCAATTTTGGGGATTACAATGGAAGATTTAAGGGGATACATAGTTCAGTAGCAAAATGTGTTGCTGTGAGAGCCATCTGATGGCCACTTTTGAATTTAGAACTTCTAAGTAATAGTGTGAAGTGAACCATCTAGCTTGTGGTTTTATTATAAGAATTTATGCTGAAAGAAACTCAGTAAACATTAAATCTTAAGGCTCTTGGTTTATAACTATGTTTTATTACATTAGTGCTGAGTTTGTATGCATTTAATTTATATGGTATCTGTTCAACCATGCTGCTGTACTCTGTGGGCCGGGCATAGTGTCCAGTTGTTTTTCCTCTTCACAAGGATGGTTTACTTCTGTGGTGATAAGTATTGCGTGTCTTGTTAGTGGTTTGCAAATTAGAATGGTTCAACAGTACATTTGTGGTGAAATTTTTGTTTGTACATATTCTCTCTCCCTGTCCACATATATCTAGCTTAGAAATGCAAGGTAAATTGTCTGGATTCAGATTGTATTTTTTCCTTGGTGAATTATTTGCCACAATTGTAAAATATGTATTAGTTCTTCTGTGTATTATGTATTATATTAGTTTATTTTACTTCAGTAATACTGCACAATCTTAAATTCATCTTTTTTCCCATTTTGATACAAGTAGCGTGCACACAGAAACAGATGAGGAGGATTCACTTGGGCAGAGGCATCATTTTCCGAAGTGAGTTAAAGTGATCCTAGTTCCTTTCTATGTAACTATGGATATACAAACTAGATTGCTTTCCTGTATAATTACTAGTTAAATGATGTTTCCTTAACCCTCCTTTTCCTTTCTTTGTTTTGTCCTTTTGAGTTCTTTAATTGTTTACGGTTCTTATGCCTTCTAGTCTTTCTTTTTCTTTTCTTTTCTCACTTATATGGTGAGTATTGGATAAAGTATTGAACTCTTTGTTCCTCGGTATCACGTAATGTGGATGTATGCTGTTTTAGCTTTAGCTCATACCCGTGGCCCAAAATCCATTATTAGCTAAACCATCATTCAGTTTTGCCTCATACAACAAACTGATGAAGGATCAATTTAAAGAGACTGAGAATCACTTTATGTGGTCCCTTTTCTTGTTACCACCTGTGGAACTATATGTATTTATGGAGTTGGACTGGTGGAAACTGTTTGCGTTTATGTTGCTTAGTAATATACCAAATGGTAGAATTGATTTGGTTTTTACAGTTCAGTTTCTATTTCTTTCTTGGTGTTGTTTTCTAGTGTATTCTAAACATATTTCAAATTTTATACAGTTTTGATGAGCCTTTTGAAGATGTTGTATATCCAAAAGGGGACTCAGATGCTGTTTCCATTAGCAAGAGAGATGTTGATCTCTTACAGCCAGAGACATTTATTAATGATACAATTATTGACTTCTATATCAAGTAAGCTTGCGTGGATACACTCACATGCATGATTTATATTCTTTATATTAAAAACTTGCATGTTTGGGTTTCTGAATATTTAGTTCCATTATGGACGACATCTGTTTCTGGGACTTGGTTTTTTTAGTTTTATTAATAAGAGTTTAACGTCAAAATAAAAAAAAAAATGTTGGGAGGTAGTATCCCTTTCCTTGGTCTCACACATGAGATATGAGAAATTTGTGTGTTTGTTAAGGTAAATGGTTTTGTATAGATATATATATATATATATTTTTTTTAAATTGCTTAGTTCTTAAACATTCAAAAGGAAAATATAACTACTAATAAATTCATGATTTTACTAATAAATAAAGCTAATTTAGTATTTATTTGTGTTCAGTATCCCTTTCCTTGGTCTCACACATGAGATATGAGAAATTTGTGTGTTTGTTAAGGTAAATGGTTTTGTATATATATATATATATATATATATATATGTATATATATATATATGTATATATATATATTTTTAAATTGCTTAGTTCTTAATCATTCAAAAGGAAAATATAACTACTAATAAATTCATGATTTTACTAATAAATAAAGCTAATTTAGTATTTATTTGTGTTCAAGTGACTCTTGCATACCTTAATATAAACAAATGCCTATAATCACATACTAATAATCATTTCGTTGTTAGGGGTCAGCAAATAAAGCAAGTTAAGCAACTTGGCCCGTTTGATAACCTTTTTATTTTCGGGTTGAGCAACTTAGTTTTCACTTTTTTGTTAGGAATATAGGTGAAATACAATGAAAAATGGGATGCAAAGGTAGAGGAAGGATGGTCGGAAAAAAGTGGAACAAAGTACACAGTGAAAATCAAAAACAAAAAACTGAAAACGATTTTAGTTTGTTTTCTTTTATAATTATTGCTACTTTGATCTTCATTTCTCTCTCCTCCCTTCCTCCACCCTTCTTCATTCCTTATTCCTCCATATAGATTTCCTCTATGAAGAAAATATGAATCCTAAAACTAAAAAACGACATGGGTATCAAACGAGCCCTTACTTTCAGAAATTTATCTTTACTTTGTAATTCTTTCATCTGGTAGTCCCACACTGGATCAATCTTCTCTACCATCAATATCCTCACTATCCTCAACAAAACCCTTGGGTTTGTTTTATAGGAACTTTTAAATTGCTAGACATTTTTTAACTGACTATATAAATAAATAATATATTTCAAGTAAATTGATATATAGATCATGGGAATTGTAGATGAAAGCGTTTAGAAACTCTTAATTTTGATGTTTTTGCATTTTATGAACTGTTAATGAATTTAGGGTGCGTTTGTTGCATCGGACTATCTCGGACTGGATTAGCTTTAGGGACTAAGCTGGACTGGCTTAGATTAGACATAGACTAGACTAAGCTGGACTGACTTAGTGAAGCGTTTGGTGCAGTGTCGGACTAAGAAGCAGAATAATTAAAAAAAAAAAAGAACAGCCGGTGATATATAAAAAAATATCCATGTTATTTGCTTCAACTTCAATTTCAACCAAAATTTATAGTTCCCAAATTCTACCTACTTCAATTTCAACTAAAATTTCCAGTTCCCAAATTCTACCAAAATTTCAATCAATTTCAACCAACTTCAATTTCAACTAACCTACAATCAAATTCTAAATTGCATATTATTCAGAGGAAGAATTGGCAAATTAACTCATAATCTACCCCAAAAATTCATGTTCTCTATTAAAAACCAAATATTTACATCCTCAATTTCTCAAAAGCTACTCATTGGCAATATATTTCCCACGAAGGGTAAGCAAATCAGATGGATCTGCGAATCAAACCTCCAGCCGCGAGCCTCCATTTTCAATTGTGGATCTCAGTCAACCAAATTCGTCCTTGTTCCTTCGACCCCACCATCGTCTCCTCCTCCAAACCTCTCTTCTCCGATGACCCACCCCCATCCCTTCCTGCAATCGAAGTGAATGGCCATACCGCCGGCGGTGAAGAGCTCAGACTTAGCCTTGCGCCTATCGTTGTTGTTCTCATATTTTATGTAGTTCAGACTAAACCCAAAGAAGCGCGGACCTGAGAATTTGTACATCTCGTTGACGATTGTTGCCGTCGATGGGGTGGTCTGATGAGGTTGGTTGAGCAAACAAAGACAGAGACTCGAGGAGGACGGCTGGACGAGGATGCGAGGAGGAAGGGACGCGAACGGTCTTAGCAGTCCCCTGCTGATTGTGGGGTCTCTCTAAGCCCTTCTAACGAAGGACTTAGTCGGAGCATGTCCAGTCTAATCTCATTAAACCTAATCCTTGTGCAAACCAAACATGAGACTACACTAGCAATTAGTCTAGTCTAGTCCAGTCCCCCCTAATTCGGTCAAACAAACACACCCTTAAAGACAAGATAATTAGACTCCATAATGTAATGATTTAAGTTCATTGAAATACTAATAGGTTGAAGTTTGAAACAGCATTTGAAAATATAATAAGTTATAATTGCTATTACCAAAAGACAATGCTAATGCCCGACAAAGCTAATGCTAATTGCTATTGCCTTTATTAGAAATTAGAATTATAATGCGATTGTAGGTTTTGAATTTGTTTTATAATTCACCTGCTAAAATGTACTCTATTGACAGGTATCTGAAGAATCAGATTCAACCTGAGAAACGGCATAGGTACCACTTTTTCAATAGTTTTTTCTTTCGGAAGCTGGCTGACCTGGACAAAGATCCATCCAGTGTTTCTGATGGCAGAGCTGCTTTTCAACGAGTTCGTAAATGGACGAGGAAAGTGGATTTATTTGAAAAGGATTACATCTTCATTCCTATAAACTTCAAGTATAACCCTTTGACCAAACTTTTTGACTTTTGTAATATGCTTAATCTTCTGGAGTGTTGATACGTGGCTTTTGTGCTTTTTAATGTTAGTCTACACTGGAGCCTAATAGTCATATGCCATCTTGGTGAAGTGCCTAAATATAATGGTAACTTTTTCTTTGATTGTGCAATGCGCATCTCAACTCTTATTCATTCTGTCATTTATGAACTTTTGATATGTTCAGGTGGAGACTCAGGAAATTTACTTAAAGTACCATGTATTTTACACATGGATTCTATCAAGGGAAGTCATACGGGTCTGAAAAATCTAATTCAAAGGTATCTATTAGCTATTAAAGTTAATTTTGTTTTATTTGTTTGTGCAGATATCTTTTTTTCTTCTTGGAAAAACAGGTTTTATTGAAGTTCTTTCATTTCGGATTTCTCTAACTATTCATGTATTCTCATTCAAAGTTTGACTTTTAAGAAGTGAATAGCCAGTTGGGATTTTGGTTGAAGCTGTAAAAGTGGGTGAGATATTGGAGAATTTGGGTTAGATGCTTCCAATAAACCAAAGAAGGAGGAAAAAGAACAAAATATGAAATTTACGTGACAGGATCTACTTTGGACAAAATATTAGCTATAAGAAAGAGTGTCATTTCAATTGTAACTTCTCTTTGATTGGTAGAATAATGACAATTTTAAATCAATTGAAATTTTTGACCTTGGACACGCACAATATCCCTTTAATACAATTCTAACCACATAATCTCTTGACTCTTGTTATGAATTATATGAAAACTTAATGACATTAGAAATAGTCTGGTTATTGTGATATAGATAACCATGGGATCAATAATACAAGCATTAAGTTAGGTTGAAGTTTCTTATTTTTTTTGGGAGGAGTGGACAATTGTCAAGTCAGTAGATATGGGTTGTCAAGTTTTTTAATGGGATAATATGGATTTTGTGTGTTTCTGTTTGATGGTTTGATTTTGTGTGTTTCTGAATTGTGACATCAAAATTTGATCTTGAAATGATAGTTATCTGTGGGAAGAGTGGAAAGAAAGGAAAAAGGAGACATCTGAAGAAATCTCATCAAAGTTTCACAACCTGCGGTTTGTCCCACTTGAGGTATTGCTCCAGTCTAGTGAAACAGTTATAGAGAGGGAAAACAATAAAGAACCTGTACTAGTTGGGTATATTTGAGTTTTATGATCATATTGTTGTGTATGCTTACTATCCTTGTGGTTTCGTAGGCCACATGGAAGAATGATTTCATAGGACACTGAAGTAGAGATAATTTGATGTATCATATATAAATGCTACCATTCTTGTCTTATTAAAAAGTGCTACTTGTGTAAGTTTTTTGTCCGATGTCCTTGTTTCATTGGCACGGGATGCCAAGTGGTGGTGTACTCGTTCCATGTAAGTTGTTTTCTAAGTGAAGGGCATTACTATCTTGAAACCACCTTTTTTTTTCAAAGAAAAATAGATAAAGAAATTTGTGGATATTAAGATTGTCTTTTATTTTTATGGGGTTGAATTATTTTGATTGCCTGGTATTAAAGTATATGCACTAAACCATTATAGGTTAAGTTCTAGATACAGTATGGTAAATTGATCATTTTTTTAACAATAAAACCTACTAAAATGTTCTTTTCCTTTTGGTCTAATTTTTTATAAATAAATATCAGATGTATGGAATTGCTAAGATGTACGTGTGCATCTTCATTTGTGATCATTCTGTCTTTGTGTTCCTGCAATAGATATATGCTCTCTTTGTTTGTGAGATAATTTTTTTCACTTTAAAGTTTTATCATTTGCTTCCTCATTTTTTGGTGTGGTTTTAGATAAAGAAGTTTTGAATAGTTTTTCTTTCCTGATGGTAACATCTTAGCTTCTGACACTGGTTCATGTTCTTATTAGCTACCGCAGCAGGAAAATTCATTCGATTGTGGCCTGTTTTTACTCCACTATTTGGAGCTCTTTTTGGCAGATGCTCCTGTTCATTTCAGCCCTTTCAAAATAACCAAGTTTTCCAACTTTGTAAGTGGTCTACTTTGTCTTTTGTTTTTGCTTAAATTTTACCGTTTACTTTGTTGAAATTCTTGATGTGGCATGTGAATTTTATATATCTGATACTCAACCCTAACGTTTAATATTTAAAATTGTACCGCCCACCACCTGGTTGTGTTTGTACTTTGTTTTTTTTTTTTTTTCTTATTGAAAGCATAATTAGAGTGTTTACAAATTAGGGTGATGCTTGTTGGAAGCCATTCTGAGGGGAAAATCAAATATTGTTCTCTTGTTCGTTTGTATTATTAATTTGTTACATACATATGGAGGAGTGTCCAATCACTAAGCAATTTAAGAAACATGGCACGTTCAAAGCCATTGGATGCAAATCTCATGGTTTAAAAGACAAATGACTGAGAGCACTTACTTTTTAGCAACTGCTGGATGAAAACCCAACTAAGATATCATACTTTAAGCCTTTATTTGCATGTTTTCCTATTAATTGGTGGATGAAAAGTCAAACATATCAACAATTACTTGGTGTATATTTGAATTCTCAAAAGTCCTTAATGCCAAGTGTTTGAATGCTTCTGCATACATATCTGTGTTAGTATGTGGATTTACAGTTTCTAGCATGCATCACGTCTGAAGATTGTAGGATTTTCTTTTTCTCAAATAGAAAGTCTTTTGGGTTCTGTTGCCTAACAATGAATTGGGACAGAATCAGATATTACATGCAAATGTTGGAACTTTAAATGGGGTTTCTGTGCTTAAAACTCATGTACCCTTTTCCAATTATTTCTTGTTGCCCTTTAAATATGATCCTCCTGTAATTTAATTGCATGCTTTATGTTTCAAGTTTTTGTTATGTACAATCACAATTTCTGTTGCCAGCTTAATGCAAATTGGTTTCTTCCGTCCGAGGCATCTCTGAAGCGTACTCTTATTCAAAGGTTAATTTTTGAGCTCCTTGAAGATCGTTGTCGGGGAGTCTCTTCAGCGGCTTCCAGTGATGAAGACCAGGCTAAATTTCCAGAATGTAACAAGCATGAAAGTGGTGTGCAGTCTTTTTCAGGAAGTTGTGGTCCTGCTATAGCTTGCCAAGAAAATATGTCAAGTTCTCAAGCAGGCCAGGGGATTGAAATTACTCTGTTATCCTCAACTTCTCTAAGGAGTTCTGAGTGTGTTAAAGATGCAGGCTTTGTTATCCAGGAACTTTTTGAGCCAGGAGCCGCCCCAGGCTCACTATTTGGAGAATATCAATCATTTGACCAAAAGTCATCTTTTTGCCGTCTTAATGGAGCTGTACCACTGATGGAGGTAACATTACTCATCTTGTTCTGTTTGGAACAGTATATGTTTTACTATGAGATAGTTGGATTGAAAAGCATGAGCATGACTAGTGTTGACTTTTGAGGCTGTTTTGAAGTTCTTTTGGGTGTTGCTTTTTAGTGCATGTGTGTGTTTGGGGGAGAGAGGTATTGGAAAGACCATGTTATAGGTTTTCTTTTTATCTCTTGCTTAAAAATGGATTTGGATCCTCTCCGGATTCCCTCCCTGGGGATCCCGGGGATCAAGCCGTTCATCAAAAATCGTGCGGTCACAATTAAATGATTTTTATATTTTTAAAAATATCGCAGTCTCGTTTTGCGTAAAAAGCATTTAATTGTAGCCGCACGATTTTTGATGAACGGTCCTTGTGGCTTGATCCCCGGGATCCCCAAAGAGGGGATCCGGAGAGGATCCAAATCCCTTAAAAATTACTTTAAAATGATGTTCCTTTATTTTATTTTATTTATGAGAAATTGGAGTATTAGTCTGACACCCAATTGGAGCTTTGGTCCCCAAACTAAAAATCTGTTAGTATTGGTCCCTAAACACGTTACAGCGTGGAGCAATGGTCCTTCTGGGTGAAACATTTTAAAAGGAGTTAAGGGACGGAAGTTCTAATGGAGTTTTACCCAAAAGGATCATTTGTCCAAGTTGTGACAAGTTCAAAAACAATTACTCACATATTTTCAATTCAAGGATCAATGCTCCAAATATCTATTATTTTAATTTTCTTTTAACCAATAAATGCTTTGAGAATCATTTCTGTCATTATTCAGAAATTCTTGATTTATGAAGACCTGTGATACAGGCCGGTATACTTTTTTTTTTGGGGTTCTGTTATGGGCAAAAAACTGTATAGGAGAAAAGGAAAACATATTATAAAGGGATACCTGTTTTACATGATTTCATTTAAGAGACTGCAATACTTGCACTTAACCATTTGTTTCATAACAGGAAGACACCAAAACTGGAGAGCAATTTGCTTTTTTGCCTACAGGAGAGACTGGTTTTCAGCAAATAACTGGAATTACATCTCAAACTTGTGACATTCCATATACATCAAGAGCTTATGGCGTTGAGACTTCCTTTGAGTTGGCACAAACGGAAAATGAAAACACCAATTCATCCCCTAAACTATCTATGCGTGTCTCTGACCATGCTGAAGATATAGGGGTCATTGAGGATTATCCAGTTGGGGAAGGTTTGGGTCTGAGCCAGAAAGAAAAAGTGGATGTAAACCATTCTCAATCAGTGGAAAGTGTCACATGTTTAACAGATTTCCTTGTTTCTGCTCCAGGCAAGATGCAGGGCACTTCCATTATAGAATTGGAAGGTTCTCAAGATCATGATAAGGTGTATGACGGGAATGAAAATGGAGATTCTCAAGGCCCTGATGGCAACGAAAGTTGTCAAGAACATGATAAGGGGCATGATGGCAACAAAAATGGAGGTTCTGAAGACCATGGTAAGATTGATGGAAAAAGTGGAGGTTCTCTAGACCATGATGTAGTGCAGGATGCCAATGAAAATATGGGTTTTCAAGACCATGATAAGGTGCATGATGGCAATGTAAATGGAGCTTCTCAAGACCATGATAAGGTGCAGGATGGCAGCGAAAGTAGAGGCTCTCATGACCATGATAAGGAGCAGGATGGCAAAGAAAATGGAGGTTCTCGAGACCATGATAAGGAGCATGATGGCTACGAAAATGGAGGTTCTCAAGACCATGATCTGGTGCAGGATGTCGACGAAAATGGGGGCTCTCAAGACCATGATAAGGTGCAGGATGCCGACGGAAATGGAGGCTCTCAAGACCATGATCTGGTGCAGGATGTCAACGAAAATGGGGGCACTCAAGACCATTATAAGATGCAGGATGGCAACGAAAATGGAGGCTCTCAAGACCATGATAAGGTGCAGGAGGATGGCAAGGAAACTGGAGGCTCTCAAGACCATGATAAGGTGCAGGATGGCAATGAAACTGGAGGCTCTCAAAACCATGATAAGGTGCAGGATGGCAACAAAAATGGTGCTTCCCAAGGCCATGATATGGTGCAGGAAGCAGCTCCAATTCCCTCGTGCCAAGAAAATCCTGATATACAAATGGATCAAGACTCAGATATGGTAGACAACAGGACTGTCTCATGTGATGATGTTCTGATGCCCGAATCGCTAGAGCAACATGCTGCAAAAAGGCTGCGGCTTACACCTCCAGTTGAAGGGGATAAATGTGTCACATGAAGCCTCGTTGAAGATTGAAAGTTGTGAGGACACCAATGCTCTTTTTGGCATTTCACTAGGCGTTTGACTTGATTGATGTGGCCACATGAGGTATGTGGGATGTATTTAGAGAAGAATAGTTAGATACTAGGATGCATAATCTTAAATGTTAGTGAATTTAATTCCCAAACAAAGAGATTTGATAAAATCTTGCTGGATGCTGAGCGAAGGGTAAGAAAAAAACATGAAGTCATGGCCTACTTGTAGTTTTGAGGTTATGTGTATACTCTATAGGAGTAGGATTCTCTTTCCTCTTTTTCCCTCGCTCCACTTGAACTAGGGCTGGGCGTGGGTTGGATTAGTTTGGTTTTGGATGTAAATTGCGTACTAAACCGCACGCTGCGGTTTTGCCTAAATTCCAAACCACAATTGAACCGCAACAGCTTAGAACCAATGTTGGGTATGGTTTGTAAATGCTTCGGTTTTTAGACCTGTCAATTTATAAGAAAATTCAACATCAAATTGTAAATCTCATAATTTTAATTTACGATCTCACAACCTCAAAATACACCACCTCATAACTCAAAAAAGTATCCAATTCCAACCTCATAACTTGATGATGAGTTTAGTAAAATAGTAAATTATAATATAATTATACAAGAAAGTTCCCCTGTTTTATATTTTATATTATTTGTTTTAATTTTTTAGTATACAAATTTATTGGGCAATTAGCAAGAATGAACATTTTTTGATAATTAGTTGCAAGAATGATCTTTTTTTTAATAACGACGACATATTGATACACGACTATGACAACGATACTTGATAATTTAATTTTAATAAGGCGTAATGTACGACTTGTAGGTGGATGGGAATATATAGCTTGTAGCACTACTGCATCGCCTAATAACTCAACCAATTTTTTGTCTTGAAGTTTACCACATAAAAAGGGCAGGCTCCACTTTCTCTCACTTCTTTATTCTGGCATTGACATGTGCTATCATATAGCTTTGTACAAGTTAAATTCGCGAGTTGGAGATAAGCAGACTTGAACCGTTGACATCTGCCACAGGATAAACTACCACCTCCAATCAAATTTCAGATTGAAGTTTGGTCGACTACACCCGCTGCCCGACCTTTGCCAATCACATCATGGCTGGTGTAAGCCCTTACTTCTTCCCTAATAAAAGTAACGACAATACAAGCCAGAGTACCACCTAGTTGATCTATTCGAAGCTGCAACCGGCATGAGAATGATGCATAATTATTTTTGTATTGGAGAAGTAGCGGCCGATCTACCTCTTGGCTGCTAAAAGTTAAAGTTTCTCTTGACCTAAAGCTGCCTTTGTATTCGTACTTCTTGACCAAATAGAATATGCTTCTCGCCCCATTGGTTGATAATTTAGGTCTTATAGATACTTACACAACATCAACAGAGAGCTCGTAGGCCTTATTCTTCAAATCAAAGAGCGATGTAATTCCACGAAGTAGTCTTTTAGTATAGAACAGAGACTCTCTGAGCTGACTAGGCGTAGAGGAACCACACCAATCCATCCTGAACTTGGTGGTTAAACTCTACTGCTGTAACGATATTGTAAGGGAGGTCTTGGCTTTTGAGGTGTTGAACGAGGTGAAGCGGGAGACTATGACACCTCTATTAGCTTTGCCTGACTTTATTATCTGAAACAGAGATTTTTTGAATCGAATGACGACTGTAACGGATGTCAACTCAATCCGAAGGAAATTATGCAGAAGCTTTACAAGATTATTATGAAGCTATGCGATTAAAAATTGATCCTTATAATTGAAGTTATATACTCTATAGCATAGGCCTTACCATTGCTCGAAGGGCGGATCCACGGAGCCACTATAACTATAAGATATAAGAAGTAGAAAAAAGCTTGCTTGGAGCATGTTCATCTTCCTCTCGTACGTTCATGGATGTTCCAAAAATGAGTATTATCGGATTGAGTGAATTGAATTCAATAATAGATGCCTATTGACAGTCCAATCAAAAGTCAAACCATTTGTATGTACCACCTCTGTATTCCCACCTGAGACCATCTTTATCAAATTTTCTTATTTCATCACCATGCACTACCTTAAAAGTGAAGATATCAACATCATCTACAAAAGCACACAATCAAATGCAGCATAGGAATTAAAAATGTAGCATAGAAAATTAGAAATTAGAGATGGATTAGTGTGATATCACTAACATATATACAAGATTAGCATAAACCCCCAATACAACATAACTTGATCAGGCGTAGTTATAGTTTAATCGACATGTGATTATTATAATTGCTCTTTGTAGTGTAGTAGCTCTGTTTTTTAAGGGTGTTGCTTTGTCTCTACTTCACATGAAAATATATCTTCCAAAAAGCTACATACAGCGACACATATTGAACCCTACCTCACTAACCTCGCTACCCTTTTAACCCAACAAACAGTCAAACAAATGCACATGGACAAGCACACAGAGACCACAAGTTTATTTTATATCCTGAGATCCCAAATACAACCTGAAAAGCACTCTCAAACAACATATTGCACAATAAAATAGTCATACAAATAAACTCCAAACATACAATAATCCCTAAAACCCACGACCCCAACCAAATCACAATCCACAAGCATAGTTTAAGGTCTAAACTTACCATAATCTGGTTGAGGAGCTCCAAGTTCTATTGGGATTGTCATTTTCAATTCTTCGCTTATTCACAGATATTCCAATCACCATACTTATGATATAACATTATTGCCAAAAATAATATAAACCGAATCTATAATTCAAAAAGCATAATATTAGGGTTAATGCATCATGGTGAATGTCTCATGCAAGCAAGGCTAATTAGAACATTGAAATTAAAACCTTGTTTTAAAAGGTACTTGATTGATGATGAAGATTGTGAAAGGATTTGTAGAAAAATCGCCTGCAACTCCAGAGTTCCTTCTTCATTGCGTTGCATCACGTCCAACATAAACATTGAAACAATGAGTAATTAAAGTAATAACAAGTAGATCAATTTAATAAAATAAAAAGTTAATCATAGTAAGAATGATTGAAACATAATACTCCTCTAATTGAAGATGGACAAACTCTCTTTAGCGTAGCATCAAGAGCATTTTGAAAACATGTTATAGGCTATTTTTGGGAGAAAGAGGAAAGGGAAATCGACAGAGAAAAAAAATGAGAGAAAAGAAAGGCTTGCATAATTTTGTATTAATTCTCCTCATGCCTTGTGATCTTTTAGATCTCATAGAGTTCCTATATATAACCTACTAGAATTTACAGAATCACATTCCTAATTAAATAAGAAAAACAACAATCTTCTAATTTCTTTTTTTTTTTCTTTCTTATGTGGCATTTTAAAAAAGGGTAATGCTGGGAGACTAATTTGTAAACTAAATATGACATGCAAGTTGATTATTGGTGATACATCATTTGGTTTGCAAATTTTGGTCTACCTAGCTTGCTCTTTTAAAAATGATTCTTAACCCTTTGAGAATTGTTACTTTACTTTTATTGTAGTCCTTGTTGTAGGCATAATTTACTGAAGAATTATGGAGGCCTTAGAGAGAGAGAGAGGTGCGGCACATAGAGAGGAAGAGAGATGTGTAATTGTGAGGTGTGTTTTATTCACCCCATTGTGCCTCTATTTATAGTAGTAGAAAGGGCAAACCCTTTCCCATAAGGATTACAATACTTAATAAGTAATCTACTCCTAATAGGAATATAAGATACATTCCTAATCTACTAGGATTTACACAATCACATTCCTATTCTAAATAGGACTGCAACACTCCCCATTGAGTGTGTAAATACTCAAGTAAATGGCGCATCAGGTCTTCAATGATGAAGCAGGTACAGTTGATGAAGTCGTCGGCACAATGGGCGAATGCGAGTCTCAAATCAACGGAAGAATGCATAAAAAGTAAAACTCACAAAACCTCGCTATGGTAAAACCCAAGGTGGGGAAAACCCATAGTCTAAGGAGAAAAGTGAGAAGTTGCATTAAGTCAAAACTATACGTCTTTTGGACGCAAGTAGAAGAGCTCTCAAGGGTATGATCAGCCCAGGATGGGTGCCTCGTTAAAACCTAGTTAGGTAGCAAAAACCCAGTGGGAAAAATACTCCTAATCGTAGGGAAAAAGAGTACATTAAGATCAAGTGAGTATACTTCTGGATACTCCCCCTGAGTTTGACATAACTTCCAAATGAGAACTACAAACATTGCATATAATAGTTAGGCATACCAATTCCTCGGACAAGCTTTTGGAAGGTTGACCTCGGCAGTGACGTTGTGTAGAGGTCGGCAAGGTTGTCTGGGATCGGCTTGCATGACTTCAATCTCCTGATGCTTTGCTGATGTAGATGTAGTCGCAATATGTCTTGGCGTTGACTTTGTTGATGTATCATGGCTTGGTCGGGTGGATACATGCGGCATAGTCTTCATGGATCGTTGTCGGGACTCAACGATGGATGAAAACACAGCAAGTACTACGAACATGCTCAACAAGAACTCTTAACCATGTCTCACTTGTGACGTAGTGAAGTGAGGTGAGTCTTGGAACGATTCGAAGATTTCGCAACTAAGGTCATATCATGTACCTCCAAGATATTGCGATGTCCCTAACGGTAAAGACATAACCATTTGGGGATTTTGCCTTGTGCGGGTTTGATAAGTAACCTGCGTCAGCATAACAACAAGGCAAGCATCATTTCGAGGATCAGGGGGGTCGGATCCGCTAAGATGCGTTGGGATTTGCCCTCATAATACCTTCAGGGTATGTCTTTAATACCAATTTAGTGGTTGCGTGTAGGCGCGGTGCTGCATCTTTACCAAGATCAACAGCGAAAGAGATGTCCTGTCTAAATACAATGAGCTAAGTACAACGAAGCGCAAAGTTGAACTTAGATATGGAATTTCGGATTCCATAACCTCTTCTAGGGTCTCATTTGCATATAATGTATGGACGATCAAAGGTATACTCAAAGGTAACACATTTGAAGTGTAGTTTGACTGGTAGACCAAGGTACCGTCAGAACAACGCTTTGAACTTCAGGTCAATGCATAAACGAGTTTTCCTAAGATCCTTCATCTCAAATTCCATCTTCGGGTGCGAGGCAGTTTTCTCAAGCTCTTCAAGAGTCTTAGTGAGATTCGTGTTAACGACATAAACTGTAACTCTAGCAATTTGGAATAAGACTTCATAGTTTAACACGCAAGGGCATAATTCATATCCCTGACTGATCAAACAATCACTTAAACGGGTATACCATATCCGTCGAATTTAAGTGAACGCCTCAAAACAAGTTAAGAGGGTGTTCCGTGGTTTTGGAACTTTTTGAACCAGTCCATGTAATTCTTAAGGAACTTACATGTCAATCTCCGTATCTATATCCTCATGGAGAGAACACTAACCATATTTCATAATGCTGCTATCAATCACAGGACGTTTGAGAGAAACCTTGCGCCGTAAGGCGTGCATCATATCGCACTATTTCATTCATCTCATAACGCTTCCTTTCCCACTTGTAACACAATAGGGTTACCTTGGGCAGTGTAGGAATGACAGGTCCAATACACACTTTGGTAAGGAATTTGACCTAGATTGTAATCTCAGTTGTCCAATCAGTTCTACGTTGTCACTTAATCAACGGAACACGGTTCGATATCGTCGCTTTTCATTTATGTCGGTAGCTACCATATAAGTGAAAACATCATCGATGATAATCTCATTTCAATTCCATTTTTCTCATCCAAACTAGTTTACTGGACCGAGAACTTCATGTCTCGGGAGTAATCCGGATTAATCTCATGAGATGGAAATGATTTGAGACAGCGATCGAGTTTAGATTCATAGTTGTGCCGTGTCTTCCTCTTCTAGGGAAGTGAATCCTACAAACCGAATGATCTGTCGTGCTCCAGGCCAAGACAGATTGATTGGCTATCCGCCGTTGTACCGGACCGTCCAACAGGGGCGTCCAAACCGTCCAACAGGGGCGGCACACCCTTCAGGGATGTTGACTCGACGTCCGTTAAGTACGTCTATCCTTGCAGGCATATTTGCAGCTGGTATATGATCTCGTCACTTTAGCTAGATCAGAGGAATGCGTCTGGAGCAACATTCTGAGATCTAGAATTCATCGCACTTGCTTATCACACTTGTGCGGTATGGGGATCGAGATGAGACATAGTGGGCAACGTCCACGCAACTTCGCGCCGTTCTACAGGAACGTTGACGTTCTTATCTCCCCCTAACGGTGGGAAGATTGTCTCATTAAAGTGACAACCCGCAAATAAGCGGTAAAGAGATCGCATGCAAGGGCTCGAAGAGAGCTAGTGTGAAGGAGAATCATGATCGACAAAAGATACACATCCTTCTTTGAGGACCCATGGTGGTACGTTGCGGCGGCGCAACTGGGCACATGGAATGCTCATCCAAATGCGTAAATACGAAAATCGTCAGGTTCGTACCCAGTAACCAACTGTAACGTCATATAAGTTGGGTGGCAATGGGCCTCAAGGCGGACCAACATAACTGCGTACAAGGATTGCATAGCCCTAGGCAGAAACCGAAAACTTGGTATGTTCACCAAAATTCGGGCGATCATTTAAATTTGCGCTTTATGATCACTAGGCGAGGCTATTTGGGGTGAACATGGGAATTCAATGTTCAATTAGAAACCCAAAACAACATGCAATACTTTATCGAAAACCGTCGATATAAACTCTCCGGCATTATCCAGTCTCCAGGACCTTAAGGGATAAGTAGGGTGGTGAACCCATAATCGGCCAAGAGGTTTAGCAGTAATGTGTGTGGACAAACATGTGACCAGTTTGTCGATTCATCAATCAAAACCATAAGTCTTTATATGGTCCGCATTTTGATTGGATTAGTCCACATATATTCCCTTGAATCCACTATGGAAAATAGGTAATTTCGTATCTTTGCGAGGAATGATATAAAAAATCAATTTCCTTAATGAGCAGGCTTGGCAAAGTGTGCTTGTAGGCACAAGATCCTTACTTCGGGTAAGGAGATGCGTCGTACCATCATTGTTCGACCTAAGTGTCCCAAATGGTCGTGCCAAAGCAAGTAAATTGCTCAATCACCCAGCTCTAGGCCGGCCACATGTGGCATGTTCCCAATTGGGAGACAACCCATTGGCCCCAAATCGAAGCTTCAGGCTTATATTTGGAGGTGGTGCAAAGATATTTCACTCTATTTTCTTTAGTGGTTTCATTTATGATCATTGTCATCTCGAATATCCTTAAAAACTCAACGTCAGGGAGAATTTAAGGTCCCTTAAATGGTGATGCAGTACCATTCATACAACGAGGAGCGTGCCAATGCTCTTAATCAGGTTGGATAGACCTGAAGTCGTTGTTAGAGATGTGATTTAGGTGTAAAGTTAGTGTGCGTAGTACGCATTCGTCCAGACAACTAACTTTCCCACATTCCTACCTAATCACGTGTTTAATTGAATCGGTCACATGTACTAAGAAACATGATTCAATTAACTCATATTCGAGGACAATATCAATAAGATTATCCATAAGTAAAACATACACCAAACTTGAATCCAAGAACATGAAAAAATGTTCACAAAGTAAATAGTTTACTAAGGGGATTCGGCCAATAAGGCCATCTATGTCATAATTATGCTCTTCCAACGGTGTTTGGTGGAGCAAAATTAATCTCACATATTGACTACGAGAATGGTACGCCTTAACAACATTGGTAGGGGCACGAACAGGTGCATAACCAATGATCTATTCCATCGAGACGGAAGTAGATTCTGCAGGGTTAAGGTTCGGGAATACTATCCCTTATTCTTGAAGTTTTAGGTCTTAGGTGCCAAGGATCACGCTTCGGGCATGATGCCACACCTTGGCAGGCCCTGATTCTACCATATGTTGTAAAAACAAACTCAAAATTGGATTGTGAGAAGGTATGCCATTCGGTGTATCTTTGCCGAAGCAGTGCATCACCATTTGGTAGTCTTTGACCGAACTGGGTCGAGCCATTTGGTAGACTCCAGCCGAACTGAGAATTTGGTAGTAATCAGATCCGAGAATTTGGTAGACTTCCACTTTCTACACTGCTGCTTCAAGAGCAAGTTAGAAACAAGGAATGACGAGAAAAGTATTCTCTAGTCAAAATTCAATCGGATTTATAAACTTCAGAATTGTACTCATTCATGGACGTAATCATGGTATGCTTCGGGCAATATCTTTCCTGATTAAAAAGTCCGTAGAAGCGAGCCAAAGAGCCATGGAATCCTCTGTCGGAGGTATTTCCATTTGTAATGCTTCGGGCATAAGTCTTCGAATGAAGATCATGGCGGAGGCTTATTCAGCTCTTCCATGCCATTGCTGGCTTCAATGGTTGCTCAACTTCTTGATAGTCAAGTGGAGATTCACGTCTTGTACCCCACATAAAGTGGTTTCTATTAGAAACGTCCAAATCAGGAAAATCAAACTTGTGACGGTTCGACAATCCACTGAATTTGGAGGGAACAAGATTGTGATTGGTGCTATAGGAAGGAATCATCCATAAGCATCAAAGTTAGAACATTCGAGTTCTAAGACATGGTTTCATGAAAAACGTCGGGTTTTCATGGGTGTATTGTTTTATGAAAACTTCGGGTTTCAAAGGCACTAAATTCGAAACTACAAGTTCGATTTAGTTTATGAACGTTTAGTTCATAAAAGAGAGGTTCCTGCAAGAACACAGAATGCAATATACAACTAAGTGTAGTGGATTTTGAGGTTCTTCGGGAACTCAAGTGTGAGTGCTTCGGGACTACGAAAGTGAGTCAACGGTTCAAAGAAGAGAAATAAATTATTGAATCGTTAATGTCCAAAAGTGATCTTCAGGTCAGTAATTTTGGATTCATTATCAGATTAATGGACTGCAGGTCACTTTTAATTAATTCAATAAATCGGGCCATGCAGGGTCGATTGTAGAAGCTAAATAATATTAAAATAATATTATGGGTCGAAAATATAGCCTCAAAATAATATTGGGCTTGGTGCCATGGGTAAGTGGGCACGGTTTGGGTGTCTTAATTATAAGACAAGGCCCAAAGGACCTCAAAGGGGGGTGGCTGCAGGCTACGGGTGAGGGACAGAAAACATCCAGCCGCAGTTAGGTTGGGTTTGTGGGCCGCAAGGGGGTCACAGAGACGGCCCAGCAAAAGCTGGCCGTGTGGTCTGCTCGGGACAGCCCAGTCGCAAGATTGGCTGATTACATGGATTAAAAGCCCAGCCATGTGGGCTGGTGGCATGCGGGCCGCGAGAACAAGGCCCATCCAGGGCGTGACACGCGAGGCCCTAGCAAGCCAAGCTTGCGGGCAGTGGGTCGAAGGGAATGGGGCTGCAGGCCCAGCAAGGACAGGCCAGGGCGAAGCCTGGTGTCCGGATTTGCAAGGGATGGTGCGGTGCCGCACCAAATCCAGTCCCGGTTTCTGTTTTTTTTTTTTTCAAAACCCTTAGGGTTAGGGAAACCCTAATTTGCTTCTAATTTATTTTCAATTCTTTGACTCACAAATTCCACATAGCATTATTGCGTAATGCATGAAACAAATATATATATTGACAAATATATGAACATATACAATATATATATCGGAAGGTAAATATAAATGTAGGGGGTTCATGCATCATGGGGAATGTTTTCATGCTTCAAGGTTGTTTCAAATATCTTACTTTATTTTAAGCGTACCTGATTGGCAGAAAACAAATAAAAGCCTTTGAATTTGTAGAAGATCCTTCTCAGAAAGCCGAAAGCGCGTCTCCAATGCGTTGTATCACGTTCAACAAAGAAAAATTAAATTTGAATTAATAGCATGTAGATTAATTCAAACTAATAATAAATTAATCTCAAAAAGAATAATTAAAACGTAATACTCTCCTGATTGAAGAATAAACTCTCTTTAGCGTAGCGTCAAGAGCGTGCTGATAACGTGTTGTAGGCATAATTTACTGAAGAATTATGGAGGCCTTAGAGAGAGAGAGAGGTGCGGCACATAGAGAGGAAGAGAGATGTGTAATTGTGAGGTGTGTTTTATTCACCCCATTGTGCCTCTATTTATAGTAGTAGAAAGGGCAAACCCTTTCCCATAAGGATTACAATACTTAATAAGTAATCTACTCCTAATAGGAATATAAGATACATTCCTAATCTACTAGGATTTACACAATCACATTCCTATTCTAAATAGGACTGCAACAGTCCTTTTATTTTCATGGTTTTTTGAAAAAAAGACATATACATGAGCATATATGTGGATTTCAGGCTTGTCCTCATTTAACAAATTGATGAACAAAAATATGACATTGCATTGAACTTGACTTTGTGTATGAAATTGCAATGTTTATTAGATGAGATCAGTTTGTAATGTCACTCAAGCTTGGGGTTACTGTAATTAACAAAAAAAAATAAAAATTAGCTAAGCAAGAGCACGTGAGGAGCCATTGTTATTTATTGATAAACTTTTTATATTTAAAAAGAAAAATACACTTGTTTTCATTATTTTTTGTATATCTTAGACTTTTTTTTTTGAGACTTAGTGATCATTTTTATATAACGATTTGAAAAATTTGTGCAACACTTTCAGCTTATGCTCAAGTAGACCTGACAATTTTTTATACGACCCGTTAACACGACAAGTAAACGACATGAAAACAACGGGTTTCAGATCAACACGATAACTAATCGGGTCATTGTTAGGTCACACGATAAGAACCCGTTAATAACGGGTCCTTAACAAGTTTACATGAGAGTGACACGCGGGTAACCTGTTTCGACACCATAAGAAAAAAGTTATTTTAATGATTTTAATTTTTTAAACTACTAAAAAAACTTACTATAAAATACAATAGATACAGTGATACGAATATATTGTATATTAATTATTGTATTACTATTTTATATGAATTTCAAAAATTTAAGTTTTATTTGTTTATTTATTTTTATAGTATACTATAGGCAAAGGTGAGATTAAAAAAATTATAAAACACATTAAAAATAAAAATATCAAGTAATTTAAAAATACAAAGCACATTAAAAAATTATAATAATTAATTTATAAGTGCGAAAAAATGTGGAAAAATATGCACATGCTCGAAATCGCATCCTCTACGCTTTAAGATGTGTACATTGTCGTTTGAATTTTTATAACCATACAAACCCCCATGAATAGTTTTTTTAAGAGAGTTTAAAATAAATAAAATTCATAATCATTAATGTGTAAGTCTAAAAAAATGTGAAAACAAATATAATCACTCGTGATTGCATCCTCTACGCTTAGATGATGAGTATATGGTAGTTTAGAATTTTTAAAGCCCTCCAAATCTCATGAATAGTGTTTTTATTTGAGTGCAAAATTAATAATTATTATTATAGAAGTGTGAAAAATGTAAAAGAAGTATACAATCAGTCGTAATGACAAGCTTTACAACTTTCGTAAAAGGGTCAACTTTGAAATCTGACACCATAGTCTATAAACCTTACATTTAAATTTAATCGTTCATTGTATCGTTTACACTTTATTCTACTCACCGAATTTTATTTTTTGAAAAGCAATCTTTTAGCGGATGTAGAAAAATGAACGGTTTGGAACGTTGATATGACATTCCGATATTTACAGTTAACTAAAATATGAGTTGATGTTATATAGTTTCTAGAGATTTTATAAACTTCGAGCTATATTTTCACTAACGGTAAAACTCTGAATGTAAATCAACGATCCGAACTGTTCATCTTCCTGCATCCTCTAAGAGATCACGTTTTCAAAAAAGAAAATCCAAAAAAAAAAAAATTTGGTGAGAAGAATGGAGCGTAAATATAAAAGACAATCAATGGTTAAATTTAGAACTATAGTTTATGGATTATGGAAAACCTTAGTGAAAACATCGTCAATATAACCCTTGAAGACAATAAATTAAGCCAAAGTTCCAATACCATTGCACTTGGTGATTGATGAAAATTGAAGGGTTTTATTGTAAAAAATGTGCAAGGTTCCTCAACCTTGAAACACAACTCTCTTCATTTTGCATATCTTTGAACATTTGTATTTTGTAGTATGCACTAATATTTTTTCATTAGGCTTTTATTCTGGGGTATGTAAACTTGAATGATAAATGTTTTTTATTTTATTTTATTTTTTATAAATGTTTTGAAGTAATATTTATGTGAAAATATACCTATTTTGTAAGGTCCCACATTGCCTAGGGGAGAGGATCCTCTATGCTTTATATATACATGCCCATTTCTTCCTAGCAAGACGCGTTTTGGGAACTCATTGGCTTCGGATCCCATAAGAACTTCGAAGTTAAGCAAGTTTGGGTGAGAGCAGTCCCAGGATGGTTGATCTCTTGGGAAGGCCGAAGAACCCAAGAACAAAACTGTGCGGGCCAGGCCTAAAGCGGACAATATCTTGCTATGCTGACTGGGATATGACAAATTGGTATTAGAGCCACTCCCTGGCCGGAAGTGTGCTAAAAAGGACGTCGGGCCCCTAAGGGGGGTGGATTGTGAGGTCCCAAATTGCCCAGGGGAGAGGATCCTCTATGCTTTATATATACATGTCCATATATTCCTAGCAAGACGTGTTTTGGGAACTCACTGGTTTTGGATCCCATAAGAACTCCGAAGTTAAGCGAGTTTGGGGGAAAGCGGTCCCAGGATGGGTGACCCCCTAGGAAGGCCCAAAAACTCAAGAACAAAGCTATGCGGGCTGGGTCCAAAGCGGACAATATCTTGCTATGCGAACTGGGATGTGACAAATTTAATATAATGTTTACATTTTTTGGGGTCAAATTATGTTTTTTATTTTCATTATTTATTGATTTAAAATATTTTTTCTTAACGAGTAACGGGTCGGATCATATTGCCTGATAATATTAACGGGTCGATTTCGGTTCGGGTTGGGTCATATTACCTGTTTATTTTAACGGGTGTTACACGACACGACCTATTAAGCTATTGAGTATGACACAAAAATGACACGAATACGAGAAACACGACACGAATGCCAGGTTTACTCAAGTGGGAGGATGTTAAAATGAATACTTTAGAAGTATTTTGGCCAAATATTTGAGTTCAAATTAGTTTATAAAAGTTTTATGTAAAGAAGATTACATAGAGATTTGAACGAAGAAACTACATATATTATGGGATAGGATCAAGGAACAAAGTTTTGATAAACATTTTTACTTTTTTAAGCCGTTAGATTACATAGTGTCCAAGGTCATCATTTAATCATTAAGTGACATAGATGCTTACGTGGATTTTAATTAACATTAAAAAAGGCTTATTATATTAACACCCCACAAATTGTTGAATAAACCCCACATACTTAATATACCCCACATTTACCTTTTCACTTAAAAATTATCTTAATACACCCTACATTTACCTTTTCACTTAAAAATTATCTTAATACACCCCACATACTTTCCCTTAATACCCCTACACCCCACATTCTACATACACCCCACATTTCTCAAATCTTCTAACACTCATTTTTAATTTTCAAGAACGGAATTTAAACATTTGAACTTATTGTTTGCCAAATGATTTCAAAATGAATGATTCAAAAAATGTTTAGATTAGAGAAAAAAGGTAAGAGTTTTATGGGACTGGTGCAATGGTAATGTTTTGGATGGTTTGTCTAGAAAGAAATACTAGGATGTTTAAGCATAAATTTGGAGACTAAATTAAAAAAAATAAAGGATAAGTATTGGGAATTGTTTTGGGTCTTGGTTTCTAATGACTTAAAGAATGCCCTTTCTTGTTGAATGTGAACATTTTCTTCGATTTCTCTTGGCTAGAGGGTTATGTGTCTTTTAACTGCATTTCGCATTCATTGACACTGTCTAACATTCAATTGAAATAGATTCCTATAGTTGCTACCCTTTTTCTCAAGGGTGGCCATAGAAAATGCTGCCTTTCTTAATCGCTAAACCTTTCTCTTTAGGATGACAAGGTGGGTTTTCCCAGACATATGTTGTCATTCATATATTGAAGAACTAGGTCTCCATCTTTCTAATACAGATAGCATAAAAGAACCAACAAATTTGATGGGGATTGGCACCAAATGATTCCATTAGACTTTCAATTTTTTTTTCTCAATCAACATATATGTAGTTTCATTGGTTAGGATAATTGAATTTACGGCTTAATTTTGTATATTCCACAAAAACTGAGTAAATAGGTACATACAATCCTTGTTACAAAAGGAAACAAATAAAGGGCACAAAAAGACTCCCTAAACCGGACCCTAATAATTAAAAATATTTACATTCCTATTTCTCCTCACACATTGACTTATTCCAATACTCCCCCTCAAGTTGGAGCATAGATATTATTCATGCCCAACTTGACTAGTGAATCACCAAAACGCCTACTACAAACTGCATGAGTAAGAATATCTGCAAGTTGTTCTTCTGAGCTTACAAACGGTATTGACACAATCTTCTTCTCCAGCTTTTCTTTAATAAAATGTCTATCAACCTCCACATGTTTAGTCCTGTCATGTTGCACTGGATTCTCAGCTATCTCTCTAGCGGACTTATTATCACAATACAACTTCATTGCTTCTGTCTGTTTGAAACCAAGACTCCAAAGTAACTTCTGTAGCCAGAGGATCTCACACACACCTTGCGCCATTCCTCTAAACTCGGCTTCGGCAGAGGATCGCGATACTACGTTCTGCTTCTTACTCCGCCAAGTGACCAAATTCCCTCCAACAAACGTGAAATACCCAGATGTAGACCTTCTATCAGTCATGTCACCTGCCCAATCTGCATCCGTGAACCCCTCAATCTTCATATGTCCGTGACACATATACAAGATTCCTTTCCCAGGTGCAGACTTCAAATACGCCAAGATTCTCATTACTGCCGCCATATGATCTACACTTGGTGAATGCATGAATTGACTCACCATACTTACAGCATAGGTAATATCCGGTCGTGTGTGAGACAAATAAATCAGTCTCCCCACTAGTCTTTGATACCTACCTTTGTCAACCGGTTCTTGATCTGGATAAATTCCTAAATAATGTTTTTCCACAATGGGAGTGTCCACCGGTTTACACCCCATCATCCCTGTTTCTTTTAATAAATCCAGGACATATTTACGTTGAGATAAGAAAATACCTTTAGATGACCAAGCAACTTCCACACCAAGGAAATATTTCAAATCTCCCAAACTCTTCATCTCAAATTCGGTTGCCAGGTTCTGTTCTAGATTCACCATCTCCTTCATATCATCACCTGTTATTATCATGTCATCCACATAAATAATTAAGGCTGTCACTTTTCCACTTCTCCGTTTCACAAACAATGTATGATCCGAGTGACTCTGATAATACCCAATTCTTTTCATCACTTGAGTAAATCTTCCAAACCACGCACGTGGTGACTGCTTAAGTCCGTAAAGTGATTTTAACAATCTACACACTCCGGTTTTCCCTTGTTGGAAATGTGCCCTAAAACCAATCATATGATGATACTTTACGGACATTTCACATGTTAAACTAATCTAGTTTAATATCAAGGGAAAAGATTATTGTTTGAGCGGTCTTATATAAATGTTATATGCTTAAACGATAAAGTCCAAGGAAAAAATGTGATTGGGAGAATGCGATCTAAAGAAGTTAGATTCATGAGACCATTCTTTCGTAGACACATCCTAAACGTTCCTGATCATAGGATTGCCAATTGGGCATTGACAGTCCGTTAAGATCAGTACGTGCTATGTCTTCTCTCAGGGAGAGTGACTAGTCTCGAGTCATTGGTGTGAGTGACACCAAGACAAGTACGTAGGTGCTCAATAGAGAATGAGTTCACATGGAGATCAACTACACTTTCCATGGCCTTCCTCATTTGATTGGAATCTTGTACCTAAACCTATTTTCACTTCTGATGGTTGAGTGAGGTTGAGGGTGTAATGTAGAAGCAGCAACTTGAGGTTGTGCTTAAGATACATACCCTTCTCTTGTAACATAAAAAAAATCAATTAAAGCATTAACATAAATTCAGTTGAAATATAAAAACTTCACTTGAGATGCATGCCTTCCTCTTGTATTTTCTTATATTAATGCACTGCTTTAGAGACAATAACACTATGAGCATTTGTCAAATTATTAATTTGTTGGAGAAAATAAAAATGGTAGTACATGCTTCAAGAAAAAGACTAACTTAGCTACTTATGAAGACAATAACACCATATGTCATTTTTCATGCATAGGAATGAAAGGGAAAAATAAAATTGAGGATAGGAATTAGCGGGAAAAAAATAGAGGGACAATTTTGTTTTTTTATATTTATTTTCAGTTTTTTAGTTATTTTAAGAGTGAAATGATTTAACTACCCTCACATGTTGTGCACATGGTCTCACTTAACAAAATATATGGATGGAATATATGAAAAACTAACAGTAGGGGGCAAATCGGCTAAAAAAAATAGTTTGAGTCCTTAATTTTCCAATAGAAAAGTTTAGGGGAGAAATCGAAAACTAAGTGAAAGTTCAGGAGGGAAATTAACAGTTTACCCATTTGAAAATGCAGGAGGCGGAGCCCCTTTGTGGCAATTAGCACTTTAACTAATAAAGTAATGTATCACTCAACTAATATTTATTGTATGTTACATATTAGATGTCACATCCCATACCAGTTCCGTTGTAGTAGGATCTTGTCCGTTTTGGGCCACACCCTCACGGTTTTGTTTTTGGGAACTTACACGAGATCTTCCCAGTGGATCACCCATCCTAGGAATGCTCTCGCCCAAACTCGCTTAACTTCAAAGTTCCCACAGAATCCGAAGTTAGTGGGCCCAAACTCGCTTAACTTTAAAGTTCCCACAGAATCCGAAGTTAGTGAGTCTCCAAAAGGCCTCGTGTTATATGAAGGGGAGCATGTACATATAAGGCACATTACCCCCTCTCCGTTGGTCGATGTGGGATGTTACAATCCACCCCCCTTAGGGGCCCGACATCTTCGTTGGCACACTCGCATCACACGACAGAGTGGCTTTGATACCATTCTGTCACATCCCAGACCAGTTTCGTCGTAGCACGATATTGTCCGCTTTGGGCCACGCCCTCACGGTTTTGTTTCTGCGAACTCACACGAGAACTTCCCAGTGGGTCACCCATCCTGGGATTGCTCTCGTGCGAACTCGCTTAACTTCGGAGTTCCGACGAACTCCAAAGCCAGTGAGCTCCCAAATGGCCTCGTGCTAATTGGAGGTGGGAATGTACATATAAGGTTTACAGGATTCTCACCCCTGGGCGATGCGGGATCTTACATTAGATAATAAATTAAATTATAATAATAAATCAAAATTTCAATATAGGTCTAGTTTTATTTATTTATTTTATTGTAACTAAACATTTATTTATATCATATATCATAAATTTACTTAAATCCGACTAACCCACCTAAGCGCTAGGCCTTAGCCTGCCATATGCTCATCTCTCTTCCTACGTTGCTGTCTACATGTAGAAACATCCATAGAGAACTCATCTCCTTAACGGCCTGACATTGGCTATTCGTAAAAAATAGTTCACGATGTATTGCACATCAAACTATTATTTCTTAAAACTACGCCAGTAGTTTGATTCTCCTTCCAAGAGATATGTAGACAGTCCAATCTAGATTAAACCACATCCCTAGTTAACCTCATTCTCTATCCCGGAGATCATGGGTAGTTATGACTGGATTTTGCCTATGTTTGCGGATGATTAATTATGAGATTTAGGCCTAATCTAGTTGGACATAACCCTAAATGGATTCCACTTCTTCTATACTATTTGCATTTTAGAAAAAAAAAACATATTTGTTTTAAAGAAAAAAATGGCTCATTCAAACTTATCTACTAAGGAATACATGCAACTTTGGAGAACTCATGGAGTTCTATAAAAAAAAGAAAAAAGAAAAAGAAAAAAGAGAATATGCGTTGCACAAGGCGCTTTATTGCAATGGTGGAAAACAATTATTTCTATATATTCTGGTGCGGGTTTCGATACCTACCTATTCCCTTCTCCCTTAACAACTAGCTATTTAGTCAACTAACACTATCATTCTACTGCAAAAAAGAATAAATACGAGTTTCTTGTATGGTGTTTTAATTAACTATTTATTTTATTTATAGGCTGTTTGGTAAAATTTTGTTTCTAGTTTTAGTGTTTGTATTGGAAAAATGAAAAATGAAAACTTGTTTGGTAGTTTCTTTTTTATTTTTTCAAAATTTAACTTTCAATTTTCTTGATTTCCAATTTTATTTAATAGTATTTCAAACAAATTTTAGTTTTAAAAAATAAAACTAAAAATAAAAAAAATAAAAATCTAAAAATTGACACTTGTTTATATACTTTTTAGGGTTTTTATAACAAATAGTCTTTGAAATTGACCCACCTCATGAAGATGATCATAAAATTAAAAATCAATCAATGTAATCCTTGAAAATAAGTCTCGCAAGTCAATATGGTTCTTTTCGTTATAGTTCCATAAAAAAATTGTGTGGAACATAACTTGGTTCCACAAATCTAATTAAATATGACACATAACTCGGAGTTGCAGAGGAAAGAGAGAGGAAGTGAGAGAGAGAATGTGTCTGTGGGATGGTTTTCCACAAAGGAAAACATTTATTTAAATAGAAATACCCCACACTAGAAACAAATATTTTCCAAACTAGTAACCCCTCACGGATATGGTTCGTTCACGTGTAGAAAATTCCCCAAGTGAAAAATTATTGTTTTACTTTGAGCTTAAAATGAGTGTAATGTCTTAGTTGCAAGTCCAATTTTCATATGGTTTGCGCTCACACTGTTGTGGTGACGAGTACTATTAAAATACGATAAGAAAGGAGACAACATATTATATGAGCTCAAATGTCTACGTATGATTCCACTTAGTCCAAGAATTGCATTTGTGTCAATTTACAACTTTGGAAAAGGAAAATTACACAAATTTAGGGACGGGTCATCATATCCTCCTTGAAACTCATACTTGCTAACTTTACCCCATAAAACTCTTTTTTTTTTTTTTTTTCTCATTTAACCCCCCCCCCCCCCCCCCCCCCCCCCAAAAAAGTATGCTATATATCTCTCTGTCACTATGGTACCATTTACATCCAATTCTGTCAAATAAACATTAGAATGACTCCTGTCGCGCGTATGTGGCCTCATATGTCAGAATTACTAGAGGTAATATCGTCATTTCACGAACAAACCTATTGGATACATCAAATAGAAATTTTTTTTTTCTTCCACAATTTGGGTTTTGAAAGTGGAGCAATTTGTCAGGCTTGAGAGAGGGGTTTGCTCGAAATCTGGGACATTAAGCTCAATCGAGAGTTGTGGTCGACATTAAGAGTGTTATTTGAAGAAGATGAAGTCCAGCCCTAATTAAGAGTGTTATTTGAAGAAGATGAAGTCCTTGATGAGTAAACAATGAATATTCGTACTATGATATTGTTTGTCTTTATGAGAATATTCGTGATATGATGTTGTTTGTCTTTATGAGAATATTCGTACTATGATATTGTTTGTCTTTATGAGAATATTCGTGCTATGATGTTGTTTGTCTATATAGTTGTTGTGTGGCAAGTTGTTTTGTTTTCTTATTTCATTTTATTTAATTCTTTTGTAGACGAGGGGGATATTAATCTTTACCTTGAAATCTTATATATAAAGCCAATACAAGGTGAATAGTGCTTTTGGTGTCACCATCACTACTAGAGTTTTGGCTAAAAGATACCCTTTTTATTGGTGTCTATTGTCAATTGTGGACACTCACATTGATGGCAA
Source organism: Crataegus laevigata (assembly GCA_963580275.1). Taxonomy (NCBI): domain Eukaryota; kingdom Viridiplantae; phylum Streptophyta; class Magnoliopsida; order Rosales; family Rosaceae; genus Crataegus; species Crataegus laevigata. Next base: position 6,777,473 of record OY756938.1, read on the forward strand.
ACCTCAATTGCCACCCAGCAGTCAGTGGCGGATCCACAGTGGAGTCAATGGGGTCGCACGACCCCTTGGAAGCCATGAAACAACCTTAGAGACCCCTTAGAGCTGGCGGTGCGACCCCTTGGAGCTGGTGGTGCGACCCTTCGTCTGCACACCAGGTGTTCGACGAAAGGTCTGAAAGACCTCTCGGCTGCTGCAGGTTGAAGAAGAAGGCGCTCGCGCGCCATTTTTTTTTCAAAAGAACCTGGGCAAAACGACGTCGTTTTGGCCCAGGAAATTTTTTTAAATGACCTGGCCAAAACGACGTCGTTTTGGGACAGGTCTGAATAAAAAAAAAATAGCAAATGCCCAGCGTGTCCCAACACCACCCCCCCCGCGCCTCTCCCTTCCCTTTTTACACAGATCCGATTCCTCTTAATTCCAAAACCCCCAATTTTTTCTCCTCCTCCAACCCTAAGTTCCAAACTCAATCCCCCCCAAACCCTCAACTCCAGCTCCTCCCTTGCTGCCGCCATCTCCTCTCTTTGTAAGTTCTAAACCTTATGTATAATATATTTAATTTAATTGAAATTCAATTTTGTTTATTTGTGAGTTTTTATTTTCATTATTTTGTATATGTAGAATATATTTAATTTAATTGAAATTCAATTCATATTTATTTTGATTATATTGATGGTTTGTTTATATTGTGAGTTTTTATTTTCATTTTTTGTATATGTAGAATATATTTAATTTAATTAAAATTCAATGCATATTTAATTTAATTGAAATTCAATTCATATTTATTTTGATTATATTGATGGTTTGTTTATATTGTGAGTTTTTGTTTTCATTATGTAGAATATATTTGATTTAATTGAAATTCAATTCATATTTATTTTGATTATATTGATGGTTTGTTTATATTGTGAGTATTTATTTTGAATATTTTGTATATGTAGAATTATTATGGAACGGTTTTTTAAGAGAAAGTCATCATCGGGTTCGGGTAGTTCGAATGATGTTGATAGTTCAAATACTATTGGTAGTTCAAGAACTCCAAGTTCAAGACAAAATCAGTTAGATGATGTTTTGGGTAATCTTCAAGCGGATCCTGGATTAAGAACTCAAATGATAGATTATGATGCTAATATGAGAGATGAGATCCGAAGGGCATATCTACAAAAAGGACCTTGTCAACCTAGAGGTCATAATTTCCCAATAACTAATATGTCGGGAATTAATCGACGCTTCATTCCCCAATGGTTTGATGAGTTTGATTGGTTGGAGTATAGTATATCTAAAGATGCGGCATTTTGTCTCTATTGCTATCTCTTTAAAACCAATTTTGCACAAGTGGGTAGTGAAGCTTTCACTGGAGATGGATTTAAGACTTGGAAGGAAGGGAGAGAAAGATTTAAGATGCATGTTGGACCGGTTGAACAAACACTCCGACCAAGCTCGTTAGGCTTATCGCACATGCTTGAATGCATCAATCAAGTGCACTAAGTTTTTATTGCGACAAGGTCTTCCTTTTCGTGGCCATGATGAAAGTGCCACATCAAGCAATAGGGGAAATTACTTGGAGCTATTGCAATTCCTTGCAGATAATAATGATAAAGTTAGAGAAGTTGTGATGGAAAATGCTCCGGGGAATCTCAAATTACTAGCTCCTTCCATTCAAAAAGAAATTGTGAATTCATGTGCCCTTGAAACACTTGATGCTATCATGGATGGTCTAAAAGATAGATTCTTTTCAATATTGGTGGATGAAGCACGTGATGTGTCGGTGAAAGAGCAAATGGCTATGGTGTTGCGTTATGTGGATGACAACGGGCATGTAATTGAAAGATTTGTGGGTATCCAACATGTTACAGACACTACTTCAAGTTCACTAAAGGATGCTATTGACACATTCTTTTCTCGCAACGGTTTGAGCATTTCCAAGCTACGAGGACAAGGTTATGATGGTGCTAGCAATATGAGAGGTGAGTTGAATGGCCTTAAAACAAAGATATTGAGAGAACAACCTTGTGCATATTATGTTCATTGCTTTGCTCATCAACTTCAACTAGCTCTTGTTGCCGTAGCAAAGAAGAATTTAGACATTGCCTCTTTTTTTGCAACGGCTAATAGTGTGGTTAATCATGTTGGAGCATCTTGTAAGCGGTGTGATTTACTTAGAGGGCAACTTCAAGAAGAGCTTGTGATAGCTTTTGAAAATAATTGTCTTATAACGGGGCGAGGCTTAAATCAAGAAACAAGTCTCAAACATGCTGGTGACACACGATGGAACTCACACTATGGTACCTTGATTAGCATCATTTCCATGTTTTCATCTGTGGTTCATGTGCTTCAAATGGTTATTGATGATAATCCCAATGAAAGTGCGGGTGAAGCAAATAAGTTAATGAAAGAAATATGTACTTTTGAGTTTGTGTTTCACCTTTTCTTGATGAAAGTCATATTGGGACTCACAAATGATTTGTCACAAGCATTGCAAAGGAAAGATCAAGAAATTGTGAATGCAATGGCTTTAGTAAAATCATGCAAGGAAAAGCTACATTGGATGAGGAATAATGGGTTCGATGCATTGGTTGATGAAGTGTCTTCTTTTTGTGAAAAACATCATATTGATGTTCCTAACATGGAAGAGGCATTTATACTTCCAGGGAGGTCAAGGCGTAATGCTCCAATAAAGACAAATCGTCATCATGATCGTGTGGAGCTCTTTATTTATGTAATTGATGAGCAAATTACGGAGTTAGAGGATCGCTTTAATGAGGTAAATACCGATTTGCTTATTTGTTTGGCATGTTTGAGTCCGAAAGATTCATTTGTAGCTTTTGATAAACCAAAGTTACTTCGTCTTGCTCAATTTTATCCTCAAGACTTTTCGGATGAGGATCGTTTGGCACTTGAAGATCAACTTGAGATTTATATTCATTATGTGCGTTCCAGTAGTGATTTCTCTCAATTGGAAATGATTGGTGATCTTGCAAAAAAAAATGGTGGATACAAGGATGCATCAAGTATTCAATTATGTATACTTGCTCATTACATTGTTTTTAGTTTTACCAGTTGCAACTGCTTCAATGGAGAGAGCATTTTCTGTCATGAATATTGTTAAGGGTCCACTTAGGAACAAAATGGGAGACGAATGGTTGAGTGATAGCTTGTTTGTTTATATTGAGAGAGATATTTTTGTTTGTATTGAAAATGAAGCTATAATGCTTCGTTTTCAAAATATGAAACCTCGTCGTGGGCAATTATAGCTTGTAATATTGTTTTCGTTATGAATTATGAATGAAAGTACTATGATTTCATTTTCAACATATTTTTCCATCCTAAATTTTTTTTTGGACTTTTACACTACGACCCCTTGTGGTAAGATTCCTGGCTCCGCCACTGGTTGTAATATGTTTTTTTATTTTTAAAAAAGGGCCCATTAATCTAAGCACCCATATATATATATATATATATATATATATATATATATATATATATATATAGTTAATAGACTACACATGATTGCATGCTTGCTGTAGTCTTCCATAACTAATCACATATTCAAAAAATTAGGTCTAAAACCAATGAGCCATACTAAAATAGAAAAATGCAAACAGAAATGTTAAGAGGTAATACCAAGTTCAACAGCCAGGCAACTTCATCAGGTATAGATATAATTATCGCAGATGAACCAGGTCAGCAAGTTCCGACCTCAAAGACAATAACTTTGACACTACATCTACACCAGCATACTTCAGATCATGTACTGTCACTGGTTTGTTTGGAGGCTCCTAGGATATAAAGCAAGTATAAGAAATGGAAAATAAAATTAATAATTACAGACATTAATTGTAATTCAGAGGAGAAAAATGAAAATCGAGGTCGTAAAATTTCACTTTTAAAAATAAGGAGTTCAACAAGTCAAAAACCAGTAGTGTTCTAGTGAATATTGCTAAACTATACCATGGGATCATCTTGCTGTGAATAAGAAGAAATTTATATGAACAATTAGAAATCATATAACTGTAAATGCTGTCATGAGACCTATTGGTAAAAAAATTATGTAAATTGTTTAGGTATCAAGAAATGAGAAGCATATGGAAAGTGAGTAGTTATTTCAGCTGGGAGTATGGGTAATGTTTTTGAGAGCGGCAAAAGTTTTGTTGGATTGAGTTTGTTGCAATGAGATGTCTTCTTTTTGCATACAAAGAAGTTTCAAATGTATATCAAGATTATTAGGCTAATTCAGATTTACAGTACTTGAGGCAAAAAAAAGAAAGAAATTGAGATGGATATATATATATATATATATATATATATATATATATATATATATATTTATATTTTTATGATAGTGGCTCCATAGTAGTACAAAAAGATTAATATTTGTGTGTAGATGTGATTTCAGTATACTAAGCTAGAAAATGTTTAATTGCAAATAATTTCACGTTTAACCAAAAAAAGACGATCAAGAATTGAACTTGTTATAAAACTACCCTTCTCTCCTAATTCACATGACTCGGGTAGACTATACTTGCGTAGGTTCAGCAAATAAAACACCCATCTATCCCACATTACATCAAATTCAAACACGTCAAAAAATTCCATGTCTTTAAGGTAGCCAACATACATTGTACATCCAAATTCAGTTAAAGAACCGAAGAGTTTCCTGAACCATGAAAAAAGGTAAACACAAATGGATATCACAACTAATCAATACAACAGAGCAAGAAAATACCAACAACATCGAGCAGTATTGTGAAAGAAAGACAACGTAGTACAGATTGATTATTCAACTTAAACCAAACGAAACCACATTCATTAAAGAGTAAAACCTCACTTACCAATTTAATAAATACTGAGATGCAAAGAAGGCCAAAGATTGCATAATTGGAAGGAAGAGCTTCAATATAAGAACTGAAATGATCACCAAAAGATTGCATATACTGAGATGCAAAATTGGAAGGAGTGAGGATGTACAAATCACAGGAAAATTGACTTATTTAATAAGTGCATAGTAACCTCAAAGCCCTAAAAAATTAAAATATGCAAACAGAAAAATCCAAATGAAAAAACCAAGGAGTTGGGAAAAGGAGGATGAAACTGACCTGGAGAAAGTTGCTTTCAACATTTTCTTAAACGCAAATGGTCTTGGGATGAAGCTTTTCGGCTTGTGGAAGATGACGACTTGTGAACATATCGGCCAGGGAGAACAGTATCGAGCAATTATGCTCAAAATTTGAAAACCCAAATCACTATTCACAATAAAAGTAGGGGTGTGATATCCACACACCCCTTTTTACTTTTCTCACACCTTTTTGGATTTCGACCGTCGGATCGGATGAACTGAAGAAGATCTAACGGACATAAAGTAATAGGGGTGTGTGAGAAGTAAAAAGGGGTGTGTGGATAGCACACCCCTAAAAGTAATGAAATTTGATAAAACTGAACCAAACAAATTTACAAATCCACCAAATACTGAAAGTTTTTATTTTTGAGAAAGCGCTTACACTAGAGAACAGCCACGAGGAGAGGATCATTTTTACCTCTTGGGTTGAGGTCTAATCCGGCAGACTTCGCTGGAAATTGGAAGGAAAACCCACGGTCACCATTTCCTAGATTTGAAATTGAGAAAATTCGGCTACAAATTTGTAGAAACTAACTTGGGCCTTGGAAAGAGGAAGGGAAGATGATTCTTGAGGTATAATTTGACGGTTGTTGGTGAGTCGAGGACGGATGTCACATCTGTGGGTCCCAGGATCCTCACCCATGGGCGATGTGGGATCTTATAATCCACCCCCATTAGGGGCCCGACATCCTCGTTGGCACACTTCCGGCCAGGGAATGGCTCTGATACCAAATTGTCATATCCTGGCCTGGGCTCGACTCTACCACAACACGATATTGTCCGCTTTGGGCCCCTACCACACCCTCATAGTTTTGTTTATGAGAACTCACAGGAAAACTTCCTAGTGGGTCACCCATCTTGGGATTGCTCTCGTGTGAACTCGCTTAACTTCGGAGTTCCGACGAACTTCGAAGCCAGTGAGCTCCCAAAAAGCCTCGTGCTATATGGAGGTGGGAATGTATATATAAGGCTTACAAGATCCTCACCTCTAGGACCTCTAGGTGATGTGGGATCTTACAACGGAGGCGTTGTTGCATGAAAGAGAAGATATGGGAGGGAGGAGAGAGAGAATGAGGGGGGAAGGGAGTGGAAAGAACGAAGGGGAGTGAGGCTTTAGGTGTTGCAGACGACGAATATGGTTGGGGTCGGAAAGAATTACGAAGTAGAGAAGACGACGACGGAGGTGCCATGGGCATGGAGAACCTAGGGGGAGGGGAGTGGTATTGGGTAGGATTTAGGTTTTACTTTTTCTTCTTTCTATTTTTCAAGTTTTGAATTATAATAACGAAAGAGGAGGCTTTAGTTTTTCCTTTCTTTTCTTTTTTAAATTTTTTATACAAAAATTTAACAAAAAATTTGATATTTTATTAATTAAATAATTTTTATTAGTTGTTTTGCCACGTTAGCAAAATTCTAGAAATCGCTATTACCACGTCATCAATTAATGGCTAACCTAACAATTTTTTTAACGGTTGTATGAAATTGAAATTAAATAATAACTAATGTATGAGATTGAAATATTTTAAAGAAGTTTTATGAGATTGCAGTTGCACTTAAATCTGAGAGTGTAAAATGTAATTTACCTTTTTGCATTTGTTTTATTTGTGCCCAATTAATTATAGAGAGTTTTAATAAAATACTCCCGGCACTATTCACTTTTAACGAAAAACCACATTTTTACCTTTCCCTGATACTATTCACTATATGACACACCCCGACCCAAAATGTCGAGGCGTGCTAGCCGCCACGTGAGGATGACGTAGCCATGTGTGCAGTGCGGAAGTATTAGAGTGAAAAAGTGAGGAAATAAAAACCAAACAGAATAATTTACAATAAAAGATAAGTGAGAGTGAGTGATGAAACGGAAGCATAACAACACAACAACAAAGTTCAAGTAACCTATGTGCAGTCCAGAACAAACAAGAACAAAATAAACGATAGCCAGAAAGTCCTACATGAATGACACTATGTCAGAATTTCCCTGATGCCTTGTTCGCCACAAACGTCGCCGTTACCTAAAACCTGGAGGGGCGCAAAATAGAAAACGTGAGTGGGCAAAAACAAAGCTTTTCCAAAACCATTTTAACATCAAAGTAGTAACCCCTCTCCGTAAAACAAGTATATTTTTCCAGAAAATATCATACGTACTAATATACCAAAATCATGCTGGAAAGCGATAAATATCAAATATGTCAAGTCAGAATACGCCATGTCGAAGTACCCAATCAAACAGAACAAGTATCAAGCAGGTGAGATAAATCAAATCATAATACGCCGGAAATCTCAATACGTCAGCCAGAGTTACCTAACGTGACTTGTACGACTGAATCTATAGCTCCTCAACCAAATCCTGCACACGAGTCGGAACTACCTATAGTGGTCTGTACGACAGGCTGGGTGTATAATATTATGCTCAGTGCTATGATCACGTGAAAGCTGTGCGACGAATTGCAAGTCACCTACGAGTCGGAACCACTTATAGTGGTCTGTACAACAGGCTGGCACCTGCCTTGGATCCAAGGTAAGCGTACGGTGCGGGAGGTGAACGATCACATGAAGGCTAGGCCCTACTCTGGAGGAGCACAAGCACCAGGGTGCAAGAATATGAGCTATATCTCAATCTCATCATCAACACAACTATCACTAACAAGTATACTCACCTGACTTACCTGAGCGTCCACGGCGCCAAATCATAACCAGCACAATCACAATAATAATATCAACGGTATTCGACATGACATTTCAATCATAAAACCATTTCAATTCTAAAACCATTTAAAACTGTAATTTCTGGGAAAAATATCAATAATATATAAATATACTGAAAATAAAAGCCCACTCACTGATATGTAGAAGGGTCGTAGCCCCTGCGCTCATCCTCTGGATAGGCCTCACCTATATGCGAAACAACTATAAAACCGTACGCACATAACTAACCTTAGGTAATAACTTCTCATACATTGCGCAATTGGGGTGTTTGAATATACCAATATGCTCTACTCGATCCCAAGAACACTCTCATAATTTTAGAAAACTTTTCCGATGGCCCATGCGCCGACAAAAGAACGGCCAGATGCGCCCCCATGCGCGGCCAACCCTAACGGAACAATTAACAGCAGTTAGGTATATTTCGTGGAATATTCCGTTAAAAGTAACATATTCCATTAAAGCTAACCTAACACTGTTAGAATATTCTATCAAACTTGATAGAATATTCGTCGTCTCTTACCTCCAGTTACCGGAGTTCGGCGCCGGCAACCGCTGCTATCGCCGGAAACTAGAAAATCTTTAAACTTGAATATCTTACTCATTTTTCAACCAAATTTCACGAAATTTATACCAAAATGAAGCTTAGGATGAGAAGAACACATCCTTACCAATTTTAAGCCTAGGATGAGAAGAACACATCCTTACCAATTTTAAGCCTCAACAACACCGGAATCTCGCTAGAGAAAAACCAAGGAAATTGGCCCAAGTTCGAACTCACGCTCCCGAAGTCCAAAAACCATCACGTTTGCTCTCCGAGCTTCATGAGAAGGTTCTAAGACTCCTTGTGATCTTAGAATCTTCTAAAACCTCCTCAAATACGAGTGCATGAACAATACCTCTAACTGAGCACTCGGGCTCACAGGGTCTAGGGGGTTTCGAGCTAAACCAAAGGTACCAATGAGTTCACAAGGTTGCAAGGAAAATGAATATGGTGTTTAGAGTCTCGATCCGTGCCAAGATTGTGAGGTGTGATGATGTTCATACAGGTTCAAGGAAAATGGGTAGAATTTTCGAGAGAAGGAAAGAGAAGGTTGACAAAAACGGGAAGAAGATGTGTGCATGTGTTTTAATCCAATCCCAACCAGGCCAAAACAAGCCCAAATTTCTAATTGGGTCTAATAATGTGGGATACCACCCCATTGGCCCAACGTAACTTGCACCCACAACCACAAACATGTGAGGGTAAACACGTCATTTCACAATATCGATGAATTAATCCGAACGGGCTGTCACAACCTACCACCTTTAAGAAAATTTCGTCCTCAAAATTTATACAATAAATACAAGTCACTGATATGCATAAAATAGGCGTGGATACAATTCTCTCATCGGCTCCTCAGTCTCCCAGGTGGCCTCCTCCACCGAGTGGTTTCTCCACAAAACCTTTACCAATCGCACTGTCTTGTTCTACATAACTTTATCTTTCCAATCTAAAATAGTCACTGGCTCTTCATCGTACGTCAAATCGGGATTAATCTCTAACGGCTGCGGAGGTAGAACATGGGATGGATCTGAAACATAGTGGCGAAGCATTGAAACGTGAAACACATCTCTAAATAATGAAGGAAATTTTTTGTCCTAGCTAAGAACATGTGAGAACATTTGAACACATGTGTAAACTAATAACACTTTAAAGTAGGCATGCATTCAAAAACAATTCTAAAACCCATGACTTTCAAAGCCTAGAGAATGGTGAACCATAAGACTCTTTAACAACATTAAAGAGAAGGACGGATTTGAGATTCATTACCCTTGAAGCTCATCCTTGTTTACACAAGGGATTCACCCAAGTGGAGGGCCTTCAAGTCACCTCCTAGCTCCTTGGATCTTCCTTGTGATTTTCTTCTTTGTTGATGCTCATTTGCTCCTTGAGGATGTGAGGAAAGGTTCTCCAAGAACACCAAAGGTTTGGTGTCTCTAAGTCTCCACACCAAGGATAAGGTGTGAAGATGAAATGGATGACTTAGAGAAGAAAAGATTGCTAGCTATTTCTTCCCTAAGTGGCCGGCCTCTTTTAGAGAAAAATGGAGAAAATGTTTCTCTTCTTTTGCCTCAAGAAAATCCTAGTGAGAAAATGGCTATAAAGTTGCCTTTATACCACCTCACATGTGAATGGCAAACTTGTAATTAACCCAAGTTTGCTACCACTCACCCTAGGCCGGTTTTGGCTTTGTTTTTGGGTTAATTTCCATTTAGTTTTAGTTGTCACACAACCTAAACTCAATGGGCCTTGTGGACCAAAAACCCTTTTGGGCCCCGAAACCCAAAACCAACTTAAAAGCCCAATACGAACCTTTCGTATAATTAATTAACTAATTAATTGATCTTGACCATTCTCAATTAAACCATTTAATTGCTTATCCATCCCTTTTATATCTTCATATTCATCCTTACTTGGTGTACGATCCATTAGGTTCCATTTAGCGAGGCAGTGGGCGATTGTTACTCTTAACGATCGATTGTGAATTGAAACTACATTTCAATTCTCCCTTTGATGAAGATTAGTGTTTGCTAATCCTCAGGGCTTCCACAAACCATGAGTGACACCTAGTAGTATGTCATGGCTACCCAAGCTAAGTAGAAATGGTTGGAGAACCTATCCAGTTACAACTATAACGCAATACAGTCATTCTTTAATACAATACTCTTGATCACATTGTTTAAGTGATAGTTTGTTTCATGTCTACTATCCAATGTGATACTTCTCTATATGATTCATTTGAATATGATTGGGAACAAACTTCCTAAGTCATATTCGTATGCTTTGGCCAAATACTCCCAAATCATATCTCAGAGTATTCTCCCTCCAGCATGGAAGGTTAGAGATCCCTTGTTTTGCATTCATATGCATACATGACTAGATAGCTTGACCCCAACAATGTCGTGGACACTCTCGATGGAATGCCTTTGACATGATCAAAGATCAAGGACCTAACCATTAGACATCTATGATGCCTTAGGTTAAAGGACTACTTTGCATATTGCAACTTACGAGTTCTTACATGACATGTATGTTCGAACTCTTTTTTTATCGTAGTTCAGTGTACTCAATTACCGTTTGAGCACCTATGTGTTTGCCTCAGTGTCCAACACTAAATGACTTGAGACTAGTCATACTCACGCTTGAGTTAACATAACACATACTAACCTTAGTGGGTTGTCAATGCCCAATTGGCAATCCTATGGCTAGGAAAATTTAGGAATGAACATAAGAGAAAGGTCTCATTAATCCAATTCACTTAGATCACTTCTCTCTTAGGTTAAATACATTCCTTGGATTCCCTTATTGCTTAAACACATAATACAATAAATAGTGATTAACAATAAGCTTTGCTCTCTATTAAACATATAATAGTTTAACACAATTAGTATTCCAAAAAGCTATTACATCAAATGAGTGGCTTTGTGGGCATACTTCCAACAGATAACTATGGAGGAAACTCAAGTCTATACGCTACTTCACCGATCCGCTCAGTGATCTTGTATGGTCCGATATACTTGGGACTCAGTTTCCCCTTTTTGCCAAACCGTACGACGCCCTTCCATGGAAATAGCTTCAGGAATACCCAATTACCTACTTTATAAACCCGATTTGTGGCATGTCTGTCTGCTAAGCTCTTCTGGCGATCTTGGGCCGTTTTCAGGTTAGACTTAATCACCTGAATGTTTTGTGTAGTCTCGTCTACTATCTTTGGGCCCTCCAAAACTCTTTCTCCGACCTCTGACTAACATAACGGCATACAACAGGATTTACCGTATAATGCCTCAAACGGTGACATACCAACGCTCGAGTGATAACTATTATTATATGCGAATTCCATCAGATCCAAGTGTCTATGCCATGCATCGCTAAACTGTAGTACGGAAGATCTCAGGCAGCACTTCAAGGGTCTGAATATGTCGTACTATAAAGTAGTCTCGTACCAAGTGCTACCTGAAATGTCGTCCAAAACTTAGAAGTGAATCTCGGATCTCGATCAGAGACGATGCTGACTGGTACACCATGGTATTTAACGATCTTCGCCACGAAAAGCTAGGCTAACTGATTTAGGGAAAACTTTTCTCTAACCAGAATAAAATGCACGGACTTAGTGAGCCGATCAACTACTACCCAAATGCCATCATAATCGTTTTGAGTACGGGGTAGCTTATATACAAAATCCATGGTGATAGCTTCCCATTTCCACTGTGTAACGGGAAATGTCTACATCCGTCTAAACGGCTTATTCCTCTCAGCTTTAACCTGCTGGCACACAATACATCTGCTCACGTACTCAACAATCTCTCTTTTCATACCCGGCCAATAGTAGAATGGTCAAATGGTATGATACATTTTAGTACTACCCAGATGCATTGCGTATGCCGAAACGTGTACTTCATCAAGAATAGCCTTCTTTAACACTGCATTATCTGGTACATAGATTTTACTATCTTGCATGATCATGCCGTCTGTTTCTCGAATCCAAAGATCTTTATTTTCCCCCTCATTTCTTAGCTAAATCAACTCTTGGGTCTCGTCGTCATCCATCTGAGCCTTAAGTATACGGTCAATTAGGATTGGCCTGACCTGAAAGTGAGCAAGTAAGGCTTTATCTCGATCCACTACCTCTGAGTTTTCTATCTCCAAATCCACTTCAGTCGATCTCAACTAGGCAAGAAGAGGAACACGGCTCGCATGAAAAGTATTAATTCTACCCTGAGACTTTCTGCTAAGTGCATCAGCCACCACATTTGCACGACCCGGGTGATACTCCATCGTGCAGTCGTAATCACTCAGTAGCTCAATCCACTTTCGTTGATAAATGTTCAAATCTCTCTGAGTAAACAAGTATTGGAAACTCTTGTGATTTGTGAAGATCCTACATCTCTCACCATAGAGATAATGTCTCCAGATCTTTAATGAAAATACGATCGTAGCTAACTCAAGATCATGCATAAGATAGTTCATCTCATGAGGCTTCAACTATCTTGACGCGTAAGCGATCACTTTGCTGTGTTGCATCAGCACGCAACCCAAGCCGTTCAACGATGTATCACTATAGATCTCAAAGTTACCACTGTCGTCCGGAAGTGCTAACACCAGAGCATGAGTGAGACAATACTTCAATTGTTGGAAGCTCTGCTCGTAGCTATCGTCCCACTCGAATATAACATTTTTTCTGGTTAGGCTCATAAACGGTAACGCTATCACTGAGAAATCCTGAACAAACCGTCTATAGTAGCTTGCTAAACCAAGGAAACTCCACACCTCAGAGACGGTTCGTGGTTGCTCCCAATTTTCCACTGCTGCTACTTTCTGGGGATCCACCTGAATGCCCTGAGCTGAGATGACATGTCCCAAAAATGCCACTTGGTCTAACCAGAATTGACATTTGCTCAACTTGGTATATAGCCGATGTTCCATCAGCTTCTTCAGCACCAATGTCAGATGTCGCACATGCTCTGCTTTCAACTTAGAGTAGACTAAAATGTCGTCGATGAAGACAATGACAAACCGGTCCAAGTATTGCTGAAATACCCAGTTCATCAAATCTATGAAAGCAGTTGGTGCGTTAGTCAACCCGAACGACATCACTAAGAACTCATAATGACCGTATCGGGTTTTGAACGTTGTCTTAGGGACATCCTCACTTTTAATCTTCAATTGATAGTAGACAGGTCGTAAGCCGATCTTTGAGAACACACAAGCTCCTCGCAGTTGATCAAACAAATCGTCAATACGCGACAACGGATAACGGTTCTTAATCGTCACCTGATTCAGCTGCCGATAGTCTATACACAGTCTTAAGGTACCATCATTCTTACGCACGAACAAGACTGAAGCTCCCCAAGACAAAGTACTAGGCTGTATAAAACCTTTATCTAATAACTTATGTAACTAAATTTTCAACTCTCACAACTCAGCAGAAGCCATCCGATATGGGGTCAAGGATATAGGGTCCGTACCTGGCAATAAATCGATAGCGAACTCTACGTCTTGATCCGGCAGTAATCCTGGTAAATCGTCAGGGAATACGTCAGGAAAATGCCTGACCACCCTAACATTCTCCACACTGCTAGGAGCACTATCATTTAACACAACATGTGCCAAATACCCCTGACAACCCTTCTGTAGTAGCTTCTTAGCTCTCACAGCAGAAATGATGCCGTGTTTCACGCCGCTACGCTCACCAACAAATGTCACCATAGGTAGCCCTGTGCGTTGAAATGTAACTTTCTTTTCATAACAATCAATGTTGGCTCGATTATAGTGTAGCCAATCAGTGCCCAGAATAACATCAAACTCAACAATATCCAATGGGATGAGGTTAGCTGGCATAACCATATCTTCCATTAACACCCTGGGTACATCCAACTAACCTGACACGTCTCCCATAGGCATCGAAACCTCTGACTCGAACTCGAGATGCGCGAAATTAGGTTGTGTCAATTGAGAAAATGTATGAAAAATAACCGAATGAGTAGCACCACAATCAATCAACACTCTAGCAAGGTGACCAAGAACATTTAACGTACCTATGATCAAATCGGGGTTATTCTGAGCATCCTGCACTAAGAGGTTATGAATACGGCCCTGAGGCTACTGCCGTCCACCTCGACCTCTGTTAGGCTGACCACTACGGCACTGAGAGGTTATTTAATCTGGATGACCCTGCGCTGCTAGAGGCAACCTCTCTCTGCTGTGGCTGTACTCCAGAATACCACTGCGATCTGCCGGCAGGATAAGGAGGATATAGGGTATATCATCCAGGGTACTGAGGATACCCACTCTAGTAGCCACCCATATAGTACGGATCCTGAGGATACGGGTACGGTGTGGCAGAATAAGAGGCGACATCTCCCCGATAATGGTAAGTACGTCCACGACTTGTCTGACCATAGCCACTCGAAGCTGGAGTCTGCGGACTTGGAACTGATGGTAGTGGTTAAGAAGGCATCTGGGGTCTCTGCTGACTCTGTGGACAATTCGCTGCTCGATGACCAATCTGTCCATAAGTGAAGTATCCTCGACTGCCCTGTCTACACTCACCAACATGCCAACTGTTACACTTTCGATAATACGGTGCTGCTGAACCATAAGAACTGCCATCATCTCGCTGCCTCTGAAAGCATGGGCCTCCAGCGAACCTACCCCCTCTCCTCTGACCTGTGGAACTTATGTCTCCACTGGAGGGACTCGAACTAACCCCACTTCTTTTTAAACTCTGAGTCTTCCGGGGTCCCTACGATGACTGACCTTTGCCTTTATCGTATTTCTTCTAATCTTCTTTCTCTTCCTCTTCCACGCTCTTGCTAGACATATTCTCAGAATCCTCAATCTATAACAGAATCTCATAGAACTCATGGTAAGTGCTGCAGGGGGTCGTGGTTGCCATCGAGCGCCACTTCTTACGAGTACCAAGCTTGAATCTACGAAGCATCTTCGCTGGGTTTGTCGCAACCTCTGGATGATAATAGGACAAATCTGTGAATTTCCTATAGTACTCATTCGCTGTCATCTTCTTTTGCCTCAAACTTGTGAATTCCTATTTCTTGCTGTCGATATACACAGGAGGAATAAATCTCTTATAGATCAACTGTTTAAATACTTCCCAATCTGCAGCTTCCTCCTCTGGCAACTCCTTAGCCTATTGTTCCTACCAGGATGCAGGTTCCTTACCTAGGAACCAAGTGGTCGTCTCTACCCACATGTCTGCAGGTAGACTCCCCTGACTCTGCATAAATCTAAAAGTCTTCTCAAGGTGAATCAACCATTTCTCGGCACCATTGTGCCCCTCATTACCCATAAAAGGGTTTATCTTCAAATTATAAACACTCTCCAGAGGGGTCCTCTGGGGAGGACGAAGCCTCGACTGAATCGCATTTGTGATAGTTTTCCCTAACTGGGCTATATTAGGGAAACTAGGAGCATTAGATGAACGTGGCTCTCGACGAAGCGGCATAGTTCTAACAGAAGACACCAAAATAATTAGAATATTCACAAGATATACAGGACTGCCAAAGCTAGGCTCTGATATCAAACTGACACACCCCGACCCAAAATGTTGAGGCGTGCTAGCCGTCACGTGAGGGTGACGTAGCCATGTGCGCAGTACGGAAGTACTAGAGTGAAAAAGTGAGGAAATAAAAACCAAACATAATAATTTACAATAAAAGATAAGTGAGAGTGAGTGATGCAACGGAAGCATAACAACACAACAACAAAGTTCAAGTAACCTAGGTGTAGTCCAGAATAAACAAGAACAAAATAAACGACAGCCAGAAAGTCCTACATGAATGACGCTCTGTCAGAAATGCCCTGATGCCTCGTTGGCCATAAACGTCCCTGTTACCTAAAACTGGGAGGGGCATAAAACAGAAAACGTGAGTGGGCAAAAACAAAGCTTTTCCAAAACCATTTTAACATCAAAGTAGTAACCCTTGTCTGTAAAACAAGTATATTTTCCCAGAAAATATCATACGTACTAATATACCAAAATCATGCTGGAAAGCGATAAATCTCAAATATGCCAAGTCAGAATACGCCATGTCAAAGTACCCAATCAAACATAATAAGTATCAAGCAGGTGAGATAAATCAAATCACAATACATCGGAAGTCTCAATACGTCAGCCGGAGTTACCTAACGTGACTAGTACGACTGAATCTATAGCTCATCAACCAAATCCTGCACATAAGTCGGAACCACCTATAGTGGTCTGTACGATAGGCTGGGTGTATAATATTACGCTCAGTGCTACGATCACGTGAAGGCTATGCGACGAATCGTAAGTCACCTATGAGTCGGAACCACCTATAGTGATCTGTACGACAAGCTGGCACCAGCCTTGGATCCAAGGTGAGCGTACGGTGCTGGAAGTTAACGATCACGTGAAGGCTAGGCCTTACTCTGGCGGAGCGCAAACACTGGGGTGCAGGAATATGAGCTATATCTTAATCTCATCATCAACACAACTATCACTAACAAGTATACTCACCTGACTTACCTAAGCGTCCACGACACCAAAGCATAACTAGCACAATCAAAATAATAATATCAACGGTATTTGACATGGCATTTCAATCATAAAACCATTTCAATTCTAAAACCATTTAAAAACGTAATTTCTAGGAAAAATATCAATCATATATAAATATACTGAAAATAAAAGCCCACTCACTGATATGTAGAAGGGTCGTAGCCCCCGAGCTTGGTGTGGCTGTGCTCGTCCTCTAGATAGGCCTCACCTATATGCGAAACAACTATAAAACCGTCAAGTATACACACATAACCAACCTTAGGTAATAACTTCTCATACATTGCTCAATTGGGGTGTTTGAAGATACCAACATGCTTTACTCGATCCCACGAACACCCACATAATTTTAGAAAACTTTTCTGATGGCCCACGCGCCTCCATGCGCAGCCAACCCTAACGGAACAGTTAACGACAGTTAGGAATATTTCGTGGAATATTTCGTTAAAAGTAGCAGATTCCGTTAAATCTAACCTAACGCCGTTAGAATATTCTGTCAAACTTGACGGAATATTCATCGTCTCCTACCTCCAGTTGCTAGAGTCCGGCGCTGGCGACCATTGCTATCGCCGGAAACTGGAAAATCTTCAAACTTGAATATCTTACTCATTTTTCAACCAAATTTCACGAAATTTATACCAAAATGAAGCTTAGGATGAGAAGAACGCATCTTTACCAATTTTAAGCCTCAACAACGCCGGAATCTCGCCGGAAAAAAAACCAAGGAAATCAGCCCAAGTTCAAACTCACGATCCTAACGTCCAAAAACCACCAGGTTTGCTCTCCGAGCTTCGTGAGAAGGTTCTAAGACTCCCTGCGATCTTAGAATCTCCTAAAACCTCCTCAAATACGAGTGCATAAACAGTACCTCTAACTGAGCACTTGGGTTCACAGGGTTCTAGGGGGTTTCGAGCTAAACCAAAGGTACCAATGAGTTCATAAGGTTGCTAGGAACATGAATATGGTGTTTGGAGTCTCGATCCATGCCAAGATTGTGAGGTGTGATAATGTCTATATAGGTTCAAGGAAAATGGGTAGAATTTTTGAGAGAATGAGAGAGAAGGTTGACATAAACGGGAAGAAGAAGTGTGCACGTGTGCATGTGGTGTGTGTGTTTTAATCTAGTCCCAACCAGGCCAAAATAAGCCCAAATTTCTCATTGGGTCTAATAATGTGGGATACCACCCTATTGGCCCAACGTAACTTACACCCACAAGCACAAACACGTGAGGGTAAACACGTCATTTCACAATATCGATGAATTAATCTGGAACGGGATGTCACACCATATCTTTAAAAAAGACTTTTCATTAAAAGTAAATTTTTTTTGGACTTTTCGTTAGGTTTTCTTTAATTATATTAGTGCCCCAATTACAAATACACAAGAAATTACTTTTTAAGAAATAAAGCATCTAAACAGACACCAGTGATTGGTGTCTCAAATTTGAAGGCCATCAATATCAGTGTCATCTAACTAAAAAGACACAAAAAAATGTTAAAAGTGTCATCTTTCTATCAATAGTCACCAAATGGAAATAATGTGTAAACATTGGTGTCCTATAGCCATAATTCTAGTAGTGCATGCTTCAACAAAATGATTTGGATAGAAATGGTCCTAAGACAAAAAAAAAAAAAAAAAAAAAAAACTTCAAAAGCATTCCAAAATAATGCATCAAATAAGACTGGAGCATTTTCGTCATTTTAATAAATAATTTTTTTGTGCTTTTTATTATTATTTATAATTAGTACCTCATAATAGGCTAAATGATGATGAAGAAGACCAATCAATAGTAAAATTCCGACCAACAAAATTATTATATCAATCAAAATAAGGATTATATTTTTTTTAGAGTCATTCAATTACAAGGCACCATGCATTGGCTCGAAACTTTGCACTTGAAAATACACCTTACAACCAGTGTTTTAAAGAACTCGCCTCGGGGCGCGCCTAGGGTGCCCTTGAGCTTGGGCGGTGAGGCAAACGCCTCAGTTTTGCTGGAGTAGGCGAAATGCTTTGCCGGAGACGCTGAGGTGGCAGAGGCCCGCCTCAACGTGTTTGGACGCCTTCTCAGACCTTTTTTTTTTTTTTTTTTTTTTAAAACCATCCAAACCTAAAATGACGTCGTTTAGATAAGAATTTTCAGTCTTCATACCATACCTTCGAATTCCATTGCCTTTGTCTGCCTTCTGCCTTCTTGCTTCTTCTTCTCCCGCGCATCAGAAGCCCAGAACACCGGTCCGGTTGCCATGCCGCCGCTTGGAGCAGCACCGTCGCCATGCCGCCATCACCCCGCCGCCGTTAACCTAGCACCGTCAGCCCAACCCCAGCGCCGTCAGCAAGATCCCAAAGGTTAGGGTTTCTAAAATTCTAAAATTAGGGATTTAGTTTTCTGGAGAAGGTTGTGACAACCCGTCCATAAAATTATGATTTTTATGATTTTTGATAAGTGAGTTTACGAAAATGTCCTTCGAGGCATATACGTCGATTGTTGTTGACCGCCTTGGTAGTGACACGTAAGGTTCGTTTTCTTGGCATGTCCTTGTGGTACTCGACGACACAGGCTCGTCTGCGCAAACAGAAGAGGATTTAGAGTTACGGTTAAAGTTTTATGGAACTCTAAACCGAGAAGTACTTTTATTTTGATTTCTAGTTATATATTTTTATATGTCTATACTTTATAAACTTTATTATTCTATTAATTGCTATTAGAATGGGAAAAGAGAGAAGAAGGCTTCGCAAGGGAAATGGAAGAAAGGTGCTACGGGGATGGGAGGCAGACGAACCAGAGATGGAAGAGATGAGTGGACCAATGAAAGGAAGGAAAAGGAAGAAAGGAGAGATGAGTGAGATGCACGGGATCATGGATCCCTTCCCATTTCCATTGAAACCCAACCCGCGAGTGGGTGGTACCTGAAGGGTTTCGACGATTCCTCTGATCAAATTCTGGCAAATTAAGCCGTGCCACCACCTGAGACACCTCCCACTACCTCCCATCTTCCATTTCCAATCAAATTTCACAAGATTTAACCTTGAATTTGGGTAAAACCGCGACAAAGGGGGCGCACGGGTTGGGTCATTTTCCGCCACGATTTGAAACAATTTCTTCCAATTGCCACCACCATTAGACTCCCTTAGAACCTAAGAACAAAGCCCAAGCAATGGATGGAGCATCGGAGTTGATTTGGAGGTCGAATTGGAACACACCCATTTCTAGGGTTCTTGGCGGGTGTGACGAAATTGAAGGCTTTCCAGTCCAAATTGGACTTTCTCGAAGGTATGAAAGTTGTTCTACTCATTGAGATCTTTAATTCTGCAAATTTTGGTAATTTTTAGTGAAAGTTGAAATTTTCGGCAAGCCGGGGCGGCCAACCGCCACCCGCGGCGGCACGTGCGGCGGCGTGTGGCCTGAGGGCTGCCAACACTGTTTTTATGTGATTTTAAATGCCTTGAGTTTAGTTTTGATAATTGAATGACGTAGATTGAACGTTAGAGCCTAAACTAGTTATGATACGTTAATAGGCGATGATATGAATCGACGATCCGACCGTTGGATCGTCACCAAACTTTGATATGTTGTGATACGTAAACTTTAAAAATGTAGGAACTTACGGATTGGCAATCCGAGGTACGGATCTTCCTAAATTGGGTTTGTAAGTTAGAAAAATAAAATGTTAACCGCCACTTGGTTTTTGGCAACTGGCAGAGATCCAGCCGTTGAATCGTGATGAAACCTTGAGATAATGTCCTAGAGGCATAATGTGTATTTTTAGAAGTGGAGGATCGGAAATCTGATATAGGGATCTCACGGATCAAATTTCGTAGGAAAGCGTTATACATAAATTGTATATTTTATCGATTCAAATTCTAAGATTTGATTTAATAATTTTTCTAGGCGTCGATCATTTTGATGGCTCAATGGTTGTGCTAGGGAGTTGGCGTGGACTCTAGGTGAGTGGGCAGCTATTTTTCCGTATATACCTATATATTACTATTTTTCCCAGAAAATGAAAATGAACGTTTATGTGAATTGAAATGCCATGCAAAGTATTCATTTATTTTAAATGCTGCATTAGTGATTGCATATTGTATGATGGGGCTGCGGACGCACAGGTAAGTGTCAGGTAAATTTAGATAATGGTTATAATGAGAATGAGAACGAATGATGTGATGTGATTAGAGCTCATATACCTACACATTGATATTAGTGCTCACGCCCAGAGATAGGGGCACAGTCTTTCACGTGTTGTTCACCTCCCGCACCGCATGCTCGCCTTGAATCCAAGTTAGGTGCACAGTCCTGTCGTATAGACCACTATAAGTGGGTTCGACTCGTAGGTGACCCGCGAATCCTTCGCACAGTCTTCACGTGATTGTAGCACTAGAGCATACTTTTATATATTCAGTGATGATGAGTAGACCACTAGTGGTGATATTGATATGTGTGCAGGATTGATATACATGATATGATGAGTTGATTATGAGCTTATTATACAGCCGAGGGCTGAGTTGATATTGAGATTGATTATCAGTTATATATACGGCCGAGGGCCGAGATGATTACCTGACATTTAATCACATCCACAGAGTTTATGATTGAGATTTTAGTTATGATACTTTGGCATGGCATACATTCACACTGTCCAGCATGATTTCGAGATTTATATATATACGAGTATATACTTTGATTCTGGGAAACTATACAGGTTTTACGGAGAGGGATTATAACTTTTGAGAAAAGAATGATTTTGAAAAGATTTGTTTTGCTGGCCCACTCGACTTTGTTTTTCGCCCCTCCAGGTTTTAGTTGCCGAAGTTCTTATCGATGAGGATTCTTGGCAAAACTGAAGATTGGTGGCTATCTCTGAGGGTATAATTCTTACCCACTTTACTGTACTTTACTTATGCTCTGCCATCACGTGTGAGATGGGTTCGCTCCCGCTCACCAGTATACTCTAGTAATTAGGCACTTTTAGGTTTAAATTTACTCACATTTCCCACATCACCATACTTTATGGCTTTGTCACCTTCCAGGTGTCAGCCAGCACAGCTCGATTCGGCGTCCTAGTGGACATTCTGGGTCCGGGTGTGTCAAGGTTTTTCTATAATAGAGGGGTTAATAGTTAGATAGAAAAGTTATTAATCTGCCTCTGCGTGCTGCCTTGTTTAGGCTATAAATTTGTTAATCTGCCTCTGCATTTTCTGGGGAAGGTTTTGTGGGGGAAGGTTAGGCTATAAATGTAGTGGAAGGTGCTAGTAGGTTGGAAATTGTGGCCTAAGTAGTCGGGACTCGGGACTACATACATGGGTATATAAATTAATTAATAAATTGTTGGTATATAAATTAATTAATAAATAATTGTTTTCTTTGTTTGTATTTCCTTTTGAATGATGAATTTGGATGATATTACCTTTGAATGATGAATTTAAATGACATTATCTTTTGAATGACTGTGGATTTGAATGAAAAATTGAGAATGGATATTTATTTTACATAGTATTATTTTTTGTACATTTATATGTATATTGTATAATATATAAAACATATATATATATATATATAAATTAAATCTCGTGAGGCTTCACCTCATGCCTAGGCCGGGCTTTGCCTCGGATGCCTCGCCCACGCCTCGCGCTTTTCATACATTGCTTACAACAGAAAGAAAACATGATCAGCTTATTTCTAAAATATCTTTCTAATTGAAATTGGCTTAACCACAAGTTTCACAAAAACAATAAAATTATCTCAAAACCATTAGGCTATCGTCTCCAAGACTCCAAAATACTTTCCAAAAAAAAAATAAAAAATCATCTAATGCATATGGGCACAATTTGCAACCAAAAGTTTCACATTGTTGCTCAAAAATTTTCTATTGATTGAATAATTATTTTAAAAAAAGGCCCTAACTCATGGGTATAAATTAGAATTGTCAAAAATAAAATTGACCAGAAGAAAAAAAGATGTGCAAAAAATAAAAAGCCTAAAATATCATTTAATTTAATAGTTCTTTAAAAAATAAGGTGAAGTGACATCAAAAAAATTTAAAATGTATTTTTAAAGCAAATTGAGACAAAATCAACTTCAGAAAATAAATTGAGACATAGTTTCAAGACATTTCAATTATAAGCCAAAGAATAAGGGTTGGTTTGATTTTACTGTGTTTTGAAAGAAAAAAAAAACTGCTTCTGCTGTGTCGTGAGAATAAGATCATTTTTGCTACTTCATGTTTTTAATTTTTTTTTACTCAAAACTGTGAAAATAAACTGTTTTTAAATGTTTACCAAATACTTTTTTAAATTAAATTTTTTTTAATATCTATTTTTTATAAAAGTACTTTAGTACCAAATCAGTGCTAAAATGGTCCCTGAGCAAGACAGACTGAATTGTCGCATCCCATGATACGGAAAGCATGAGCTGTAATGAAAGCCATCTTCCACACACAATTAAAAGAGAAAAGGGAAAAGAAAGAGGGGTGCATTTTTTATTTGGTGAAAATACAATGAGGATGCTAGCATCCCGTACTAGAACAATCTCTCCCTCAGTCGCCGCTTGTGCAGTTGACATGTAGCTGACCAATGTAAGAGCTATTTGTTTTTACTTGAAAGTGTATATTTACACACTTTAAATTACCTTTTTTATATTCTATTATTTTTAAATATTTTTTTTTTGAAATTTTACACACTAATAAAAATATTTAAAAAATTAAAAAAAATCTAAAAAGTATAATTTAAAGTGTGAATATAATCTCTCTATTTACTTATATACTCCCTTGACAGTCTTTGAATTTGCCCCACCAGCCACTCCCCCCTTTCCTCTCGTCTCCCATCTTTTTCTTAAACCCAGAAGGAAATTTAATTCAATAGGCAATTAAATATCCATACTTTTCCAGTTAATTACATGCTGCCAATCTCTTTCTATCATCTCTCCCTTCCCTCCACAGCCGCATTTCCTTCTTTTCTGTCGGGTTGCCCGCCTCCCTCAACCGCTCATATTCGCAGCGGTTGCTTGCTGCTACGGAGAGAGAGACGGAGTGGGTAAGGCGAATCAACGATTGGCAAATGGATAATTACACTGAAAGGGCAGCTACGTGTTACGTGTCAACTGCACAAAGAGGCTGTTCTAGCAATGTGATAGCATCCTGAAAAAAGTGTCCAGTAACAGAAGAATTCTCTTTGCTCCGAAATTTATAATTTATAAATTGTGTCTGACTCTAACATTGTACATCATACGATAAAAGATTATTTTAAAATTAAATAAAAAAATCAAGAAAAGAATGAATAAAAGAATCAAGATTCTAAAAGTAGTTAGGCGCTAGTCGGCAGCTGACAGAGACTTAGCGCCTAATTGGTTGGGCGGGCGCTTAGGAGGTCTAGGCAGATTTATGTAAATTTATTATATATGTTGTAAATAAGTACTTATTTACACCTAAAAAAAATTATATTTGTATAGATAATAAAATAATGATAAAATGCAAATTAGGTACACAATTTCTATAAGTATTGGATGAACTTGTAATAAATTCATCATTTGTAAATTAGGTACAACATTTCCATAAGTATACCACTATGAAACCAAAAAAGAAAAAAAAAACACATAATTAATAAAAATAAAAATAAAAAACCGCTTTGGACCACCTAGGTGGCCCCTAGCTCTCTGCTTAGAAGCCGCCTAGGCACTTCTAACCCCGCCTAAGTGCTTCCTAGCTTCCAATCGATTTTTCTAAATGCCTTACTCAAAATCGGGGCTGGGTTCTGCCGCCTAGCGCTTAGGCAGATTTTTAGAACAGGGAAAAGAATAAGCTAAACCGGCAGTGGTCGAGTAGGACTTCTGTTACCGTCTTCTTTCTTTCTCTCTTTTTCTTTTCCGTTTTTCACACTGTTATTCTAGTGTTTTTTTTTTAATAAAATATTAATGTGATTTAATTTTACTTGTTTAAATACGAGTAGAGAAAATGAGAGGGAAGTTAAAAGGGAAGAGTCCTATTCCGTAACTAAGAGATTCCACATTTTTACTATCGTCTCGTCCACATAAAAACGATGAAGAGTCCTATTCCGTAACTGAGAGATCCCACATTTTTACTATCGTCTCGTCCACATATAAACGATGGCGATAGCATTCATCACACCAACTGCATCGGTTACCATTGATTTACGTTCAATGTTTCTTATCTTATTTCCTCAGAAAAATATCTATAAAGAAAACAGAGACGAACAGCGGAAAGATATAACCAAGTTTTTCCATAAATGGGAAATTTCCTTTAGCAACCTTTCCTTTCCTGAACAACCAGCAGCACGAACGCGCTCTCTTTCCTCTGTCTTCTTCTCTTTCCAAATTTTCTGGCTTTCACTGCTCTGGAAATTTCTAGGTCAGACCAAAAACTTCAGACCTGAAACGCCCCAATGAAGGTAAACAAAAAAAAAAAACAGAGGTAAACCCAGTAATTAATTTATGTATGGTTTTCCTTTTTATTCCCTTCTATTAATGGTAAATACTAAATATTCTAGGCTTGTTGGACAATTAATTGTGGTTGGTGGGTTGATCTGGGTTTTGTTTTACTTATTTAGATCTGAGATTTGCTAGGGCTTGAGGTCAATAGTCCTTAAGAAACCCAGAAAAGATAAGATAGTTTTGAGTTTCTGAACACACGCGCACACACATATATATATATATATTGAAATTTAATGTGATTGGTTAATTTTATTTTATTTCAATTATTGTTTCTGAAGGGGTAGGAAGAAATAGTGAAATGATGAGGAAGAAGATACAGATCAGGAAGATCGACTACTTGCCGGCAAGGCAGGTGACCTTTTCAAAGAGGAGAAGAGGGATTTTCAAGAAAGCTGGAGAGCTGTCGGTTCTGTGCGACTCTGAAGTAGCTGTTATCATCTTTTCTCAAACTGGCAAGCTCTTTGATTTCTCAAGCTCCAGGTAATAATACAATATCCCACTTCATAAATTCTTTCGAATTTTCTAACTGAACAAATATATATACCAAGTACATGACTTGACTTCTCTCTCTGAGAGAGAGAGAGAGAGAGATTCAGTCATTTGGGTCAAAAAGTTTTATATATATACACACACACGTACTAGAGGAGAGAGTGCTAACTAGCATAATCCATGCATGTACACAAAGACACATTAGATAAGACACAGAAGTAAGGCTATAGAATCCAAAAGCTTTAACAGAGAGAGAGAGAGAGAGAGAGAGCTTTAACTAGAGGAATGCTATCTAAAATCCTGTGCAGGAGAGTGAGGTGTACTTTTGATTGAGACAACTTCTTGCTAGGTGTCCCAAGTTTGAGAAACATTTTATTAGTTTACATGCTTTCAATCTGTGAAGTATTATTTGTACGTGACTTGGTGATGCTGCTCTCTTTGCTTTTCATTCTACATGCAATTAGTCGTGTCTGCCATGCAGAACTCTCTATATATAAGAGCCACTTGTCCAGTGAATTATGTAATCTTTTTGCAATTTTACAGTTTAATAGTTTATCTTGCCGCTTTGATCTGATCTTCCCCACCTATCACAAATTGAATGTAGATAATAATATATAAAATGAGGAATATATATCACAAATTGGTTGTACACCGTTTCACTTGTTAGATACACGCTATATTATTTTTCTTAGACCATCATTCTTACCAAAATTTAGATAATCAATTCTAAATAAATAATCTAACAACATAAAGCGATAGATAAAATACTCTAGCTATAGGTAGGGTAAAATTCTTTATAGTCTCTCCGGATTCGGAAAGAGTGAATAACCGTGGCTCGCCACTAGTTGTCTCCCTTAAAAAAAAAAAAAAACTCTAGCTAGTAAAAGAGTGTATCACTCTCTACATACCACATATATAATATATGCAATATGTTTGTGTATATCCATGCCAACTTCAACTCATGATGTTGGGTTATGTTCCAAAAGTGGTCCTTTGTTCTCCCCACCTAAACTAAAATGCCTGTAGATGAATACGGTGACCTTGCTAGAGACTTAAAATAAGAACGTTCAATTATATATGCTTTGTATTTTTCTTACAAGGAATAAAGTGATATGATGAGAACTTGGGAATTCATCATACAAGCCTTGAAGATCCTTTCAGAAGGAATACGCATGCATGCATCAAGTAGGGCAATAAATGGTGCAGCTATGGCATAACCTGTTTTTTCATAAGCATGCATGAAATTACGAACGAACTTGAGTATATTTGCGAAGATTAAGTAGAAATGTAAATGTGGGGTAAGAACTTAGATAAATTTGTGCTTTGTTTTAGTTAAAAAAATAAAAGTCGATCCACATAGTGAGTGATGGCCACATTTTTATTAATAAAACTAGAAACACCACATTTAAAGTGGTTCTTTTAACTTGGAATGGGCTAGATAAGAATTAGTATATCAATCTGTGATCCCAAAGCAGTGTGGATAGAAAAGATGCTCTTATTGTATGGTGGTGTCTTTTAACTTGTCTATTGCGTAAGAGGAAAAGTTTTCTTAAGCTAGCTTCTTAGAAGTTAATATGTCTATTTGCTATAGAATGAATAAGCTTTTTGTCATCTAAATCTTCCTATTTTTACTATTCGACATTCTTTACCTATATCTTTCTAAATTGAATCATCAGCTAGTTGCTCCTCTGAATTCACTAATTGCATAAACACAATCTTCCTTTTGAGATTCTCCTTTGTAGTGTCTATCAACCTACACATGTTTCTATCATGTTGCACTGGATTATCGACTATTTCCCTAGTAAACTTATTGCCACAATTGAATTTCATATAATAGCTTATTTTGGTTTGAAACCCAGACATCCTAACAGTTTACGTAATTAAAGAAGCTCACATATTCCTTGTGCCATACCTTTATTCCGCTTAGAAGACTTTGACACCACTTTATATTTTTGTGACGCCATGTAAACAAGTTACCTCCAACAAATATATAATACCTTGATTTAGAGCATCTGTTAGTAATATTACTAGTCCAATCTGCATCCATAAAACCCTCAACCCTTACGTGCCCATGTCGGCCATATAATATCTTTTTACCTATCGTAGACTTCAAATACGCCAAAAATTACTTACTCACAACTTACAACATATGTATATCAAGGCGAGTGTGAGCTAGATAGAGAAGTCTCCCCACAAGCCTTTGATACCTACCCTTATCAATAGGAACCTGATCAGGATAAATACCCAAGTGATGTTTTTCTTCAATAAGAGTATCCACATATTTATGTCCTAACATGCTAGTTTATTTCAGCAAATTCAACACATATTTTCATTGAGGCAAGATTATACCTTTAGTAGAGTTGGCAACCTCAACTCCGAGAAAGTACTTTAACTCATCCAAATCTTTCATCTCAAATTCAAATGCAAGATTTTTCTTTAACCTCTGAACCTCTTTCGAATCATCATTGGTAATAATTATATCCCCTCCACATAAATAATTAAAGTCAGCCTTTTATCACCTCTACGCTTCAAGAACAAAGTGTGATATGGATGACTCTGGCATACTTATATTTCTTCATTGGTTGAATAAACCTGTCAAACCATGCCATGGATGATTACTGAAGTCCAAAGACAGATGCAATCTGCACATTCCAATATTACCACTCACACCATAACCTGGTGGGAACACCTAATACACTTCCTCTTTTAGGCTCCCATGAAGGGAATGCATTCTTCACATCAAACTATTTAAGAGGCGAATCCATATTTGCAACTAAAGAAATCAAAGTATGTACATTATTCATTTTCGCTAATGGAGAAAAAGTTTCTTAGTAATCTACACCATATGTTTTAGTATACCCTTTAGCCGCCAACTTTGCTTTGTGTCTATCAATAAATCCATCAGCCTTATATTTAATTGTAAACACGTATCGGCAACCAATAGGTTTCTTCACTTGAGGTAACGATACGATCTCTCAGGTTTTTTTAATGTGTACATTTCATCCATAGTGTATCCACTTAAGGTCTTGTAAAGCTTCTTCCACCTGGATTGGAATCTTAACGGGCCTCCATAGGATTTACCAATAATTTCCGTTAAGGTGAAATGTGCTCACAAGATACATAATTTGCAATTAGATACAGAACCTATCAAGTGGCACACTTATATGTACTCACAACAATATTATACTTAGTTGAATTATCGTTTAAAACACTTACCTCTAGGATATTTAGTGGAGATGAATCATGCACTAAACGATCAGATAGAGAGAGGTTATTATTGAAGATGAAACGGGGCTTGCCTCTGCTGTAACTTGATTGTTATGCTAGAAAATGGTGGGCTATTTGGCACGGTTGTTCGATACAGTTATGTCAAAATGAGCTGGTATTTTCAATAGTTCTGTCGAACTAGTTTGTTATTTTCGGTACAGTCCGGCTAAACTAGGTTGGTACTTTCTATAGAGTTTTATTGCATTGCGCTAGTATTCTTGGCACAGTCATGTCGAAGTAGGGCAGTATTTTCAGTAGGATCCTACTGAACTAGGCATTGATGTTTGGTAAAGTCCTGCCAAACTGGACCATGTTGTTCTGCTGGATTCATGTCGTGCTATTTGTTGGGCTGTTAGACTATTACATTCTCCATTTCTCTCCCTGAAGTACAATCTAACCAATGTAGATCATCCAAATCATCACTCTCCCTCGAGATCAGAGTGGGATAGAGAAGAAGCATAAATCATTTGAACTTGAAAAATGTAACATCCATTGTAACATACGTACATTGAGTGGTGAGGTGATAACACATGAATCCCTGCTGTTGACTTCCAAAACCCAAAAAAACCACATTGAAATGTACACATATCAAGTTCTCTGTGATGAAGTTTTTGGATGTGAACATAAACCACACAACCAAACATTCGAGATGACTAAGTATGTGTAGAAACCACTGGAGCAAGTTGAGTAAGATTTTGAAGTGGTGTTCGTAAATTCAAGACCCGAGAGGGCATATAGTTCATAACATAAACTGCATATATAACTGATGCAGGGCAAAAGCGTTTGGGAGTAGATGCACCAAAGCAAACAACATGTTGTCTCCAGGATATGACGATTCTTCTTTTCCATCACCCCATTTTGTTGTTGGGTCTGATGACAAGTAGTTTTATGAACAATCTCATGATCTTGTAGGAATTAGGATAACTCAGAATTTATGTAGTCTCTACCATTGTCAGAACCCAAAATTTTAATATTACAGGAATACTGAATTTTAAACATCTGGTGAAACATACAAAACACATCGCTAACATCACTTTTATTTTTCAATACTTATTGGTACAAACATCACGAAAGTAACAAGCCACTTAATTCCAAAAAGTAGTAATAATAGGGGAAGGCCCCAAACATCAGAGTGTACTAACGCAAACGGAAATAACTTTTTATTCATACTTGAAGAGAATGAAGTACGATGACTTTTAGCTAAAACTCAAACTTCACACTTCAATTTAAGTCTTTAATACCATTAAACAAACTAGGCAACATATGCTTCAAATAACCAAAAGATGCATGCCACAAACGACAATGCAATAACCATAAATTCTATAGGTTACCATCACACGATACACGAACCAAATTAGCTCTTTCAACAATCACATCATCCACATAATATAGTTCCTCTCTCTTAGTGCTATGCCCAATGATCTCCTTTGTTTGAATATCCTAAACCAAGCAAAATAAAGGATAAATTAATACAATTAATGCAATCCAATTGATTAGTGACTTGTGGTACATAGGGCATGTGAATTTACAATAAAAACTAACGTCAACACCCCAACACCTTGAGATGCCAAAAGTGTATCAAATTTGGTGCCTAAAGGTTAGCAAAACTATGTGTAGTTTAGACGTGGTGTATCCGTACTCCATTGTCTGTGCCAACTGCGTGCAAAGCTATGTTTTGCCCAACCATTTTTTTTTT
This sequence comes from Crataegus laevigata, assembly GCA_963580275.1. Lineage (NCBI taxonomy): Eukaryota > Viridiplantae > Streptophyta > Magnoliopsida > Rosales > Rosaceae > Crataegus > Crataegus laevigata. The sequence continues at coordinate 6,808,271 of OY756938.1, forward strand.
CTCAAGCACCTACTGGTCCCTTCCGCCTAACAAGAAACCCAAAACCAAAGCTCCCTTTTTCGTCGGCCCTAACTTTGGTTGGGGTCGACCTCAACCCTTTCAATCTGCCTTTTGAGCTCTTGTCTTAGTTTTCTGAGTTTTAGTCTCAATTGTTCTGTGAGAGTCTCAGATTTGGGTGCTATGACCATTTTGTGGTTTTTTTTCTTGTATATGTTCTTCCTCCACTTCTTTCTTTCATCCTCGCCACACCCACTCCATCTCCTTGTTCTCTGACCCCACCACGTATTTTCCCTCTTTCCCTTCTTTAACCCCTTAGATATCATGCCCTAGATTTTTCAGTTTATTATTCCTCTTTGCCTTAGATTGATGTTGGTGCACATCCCACCCTTTTTTGTGGACTTCATATCTACGCTGGTCGTTTAGGTTGATTGAAGGTCATTTTGACTCTTTTTCTGATCGATTGAGAATAACAGAGATTGGCTCGAGTGCGAAACTCTCAACACATCCTCTACAGATTTCTTGTTGATGCTTTGTTATTAGCCTCTACCTTGGTTGTTGATGGCGATGGCGGCGGTTTGGTATAGGAAGTAGTTAGAGTTCTTAGGGTTTGTTCTTTTGTTTTGGGCCAACATCCTTGGATTGGACCTTTTATTTTGTTACTTGGCTGGTTCATATTGTATATTTGTGTTTAACTTTGTATTTAGACATTTTATGTACCTTTATTTATGATAATGAATTATCGTTTTCCATAAAAATAAAATATAAAAAAAGCTATGTGTTGACCCGTTGTGTTTTCACTCTCCATAACCTGTATTGAGCCACATGTTAACCATTTGTGCCCTCTCCCACGAGTACTTAAGAGACAGTCATCTCCAACAAACAGGTTAGACTCACTCCCACTGGAGTTACCATTTCTCTCACATCTCCCGTTCCTCTTGTAAGAGTCTCCTAAATCTAAGAGATTTTCATGTAAGTAATATACATATCAGATAATTAAATACAACCCGAAATTGACATAGCCCATCTAAGGTTAACCACTCAAGTCTCTTCGCCTTGTGCTGCCTGCTAAAGCTCACCTCAGCTCGGTCTACTACCATTCTTTTCTTTAACTTTGACCCAAAGTTCTGTGTTAACCTCCCCAAAACACCCGTCTAGAAACATCATCTACATCACTGAAGGAACAAATTGAAAATCCTTTTGTAAATTAAGAAACAAAAAACTACTTTGGAGGCGCTTTCCCATAATGGGTATTATTTCGTTCCCTTTTTACCCATTGAAAGTAAGCCATTTGCAGTGTCTTTTTTTCATCAATAAGATACAAGAAGATTCCAACATCCAACCAAGTAGTTTCCAACACCTCTTTTTACACACCATAAATGAGAACTTCTAAACCCCCATATATGTTTGCTGTTTTTTTCTTTCTTTGTAGCGCCTCATTTTTACTCAACAGAAACAAGATAGCCTTTAAATCTATATATGGGGGTTTAGAAACGAGGACGTCGGGCCCCTAAGGGGGTGGATTGTGACATCCAACATCGCCCAGGGAGTGATCCTTAAATGTATATTCCCATCCCTACCTAGCATGAGGCTTTTTGGGAGCTCACTGGCTTCGGGTTCCGTAGGAACTCCGAAGTTAAGCGAGAAAGGGCTTAGAGCACTCCCATGATGGGTGACCCACTGGGAAGTTGCTCGTGAGTTCCCAAAAACAAAACCGTGAGGGTGTGGTCGGGGCCCAAAGCGGACAATATCGTGCTACAGTGGTGGAGCGGGCCCGGGAAGTGGTCCGCCCCGGGCCGGGATGTGACATGTAACATAGTATTTTTAATACTATATGCATCGAACTACATTTCTTCTTAATATAGGTAAATTATTTTCCATGTATTAGTACATATGTTAGGCATGTTTTATTGTTTGTATAAACATTATTTTGCATCATTGCAAAAACAGATATTATATTACACTCACGGTATAATTGTTGTATGTAAATTAATGTGCATGTAGATAATGAAATACAGTGTTCTAATAAATTATTAAAAAAGGATAAATTCAAAAGTATTCAAGAGTAGGGTGAAAAAACTGAATTGAATAGTTTTATGAAAATTCAAAACCTTTCTAAAAAATTAATATGCAATAAATTTTTAACATTAATGTCTTTTTTTTCTTGTTGCAAAATCATTTATTGTAGCTTTGGAAAACTGGCTTTTTTTCAAAGCACACGGAGCTACAGTGCTCCTTTAATGAAAATACCCACTATCAGACTGTTTTTTTTTTCCAAAAGCACTTTTACAAAAATGTTTACCAAACACTCAGCTGATTTATTTCACAGCCGCTTATTCTCACAGCACAGCCGCTTATTCTCACAGCAGCTTTTTTTCAAAGCACAGCAATACCAAACTAGCCCTTACTCTCTCCTTACAATTAATTTTTTACATCAAATATGGAATAGGGGTATTTTAGGCACGTGAAAATTGTAAAATGTGTGAAGTAATATGAAATTAATGAATTTGCTTATGTGGATCCTAGTCACTGGGTTTTCTTTGAGTAAAAATGTTATGTAGGGTTTTATATGAAGAAAATTGAGTTTGAAGGGCTAAAGTCATATTTTCAGTTTTTTTTATCTATGCTTAGTCACATTTATTAATTTAACTTTCTATGTCTTTTTTTTTTTGTTGGATTAAATTTTCTGTCTAAAAATTATAAATAATAATGAAAATGCTAATTATATTTATCCTTTTATGTTGTGAAGTACCAAGGATGTGATTGCAAGATACAACTCACATACTGGTAGGGAAAACTCGGTTCAGCCCACGCTTGACCAGTTGCAGGTAATTAAGTTCAATATTGGTTTTCTTTTTTCCATCCTAGTTGCTCTTCAATTTCCATATAAACTACACAACAAATCTAGTAGTATTTGAAAGAGATACTCAGAAAGATTTAGGAAAAGAAAGATAGAGAGAATTGAATTCGGAAGAAAAACACAGAGAGCATAACTGTTGAACTTTTCTTCTATTTCCTTACTGAGCATATGAGCTCAAAACACACTTAGCACTTAACCGTTGGAGGTGAGAGAGAGACAGACACAATCCTAAATTCAATCTCAACCAACCATTACAATCTATCTTAAGATCAAGACACTTGTCCAAAGATAAGCCCTATGAGACTTAATCAACACATTACATTTTTACACAATAACTCAGCCTATGAGCTGAGGCATAACATACTTGTAAACTTTTCTAATCAGCTCAACAACTTACATACTAACACTCCCCTTTAAGTTGTGAACTGATTTGACTCCAAGAAGGTCTCTTAGATAAGTGAATTGCTCCCTTGTCAATGCTTTTGTAAAAATATCAGCTACTTGCTCCTTAGTAGGACAGTGAATCAAATCAATTACTCCTTGCTGCAAAGCTTCCTTTATGAAATGGTATCTTCTGTTTATGTGCTTGGTCTTCTGATGAAAGATAAGGTTCTTAGTGATGGCTATGGTTGATGTATTGTCCAATTCATTGGTGTTGCAACTGTTTGAATTTCACCAAAGTCCTTCAGGACAAATCTTAACCAAGTAGCATGTGTTGTTGCTTCAGAAGCACTGATATACTTTGCTTCGGCTGTGGATAATGCAACACATTGTTGCTTGACTGAAGACCAAGAGAAAACCCCATTGCCAAAAGTAAAAGCATACCCGGATGTGCTTTTCATATCATCCTTTGAACCACTCCAATCACTGTCACAGTATCCCTCACCTTTCTTGTATTCCAAGCCAAAATCAAGGGTTCCTTGAACATATCTCAGTACCCTCTTTGTTGTTCCATAGTGCTTGTTAGTGGGGCAATGCATAAACCGAGATAATAGACATGCAACATACATTATGTCAAGTCTAGTTGCTATGAGATAAACAAACTACCTACAATTTGTCTATACTGAGCTTCATCTGCAGCTCCACTTCCATCTTCTTTTCTCAGTTTATCACTTGAAACCAAAGGAATACTCACAGATTTGCAATTCTGGAGTCCAAATTTCTTCAGTAAAGATGAAGCATAATTTCTTTGATGAATGAAAATACACTCCTCAGTTTGTATCACTCCCATACCAAGAAAATGGTGTAAGAGTCCATGATCTGTCATCTCATACTTATGCATCATTTCAGATTTGAAAACATCCATTAACTCTTGACAATTTCCAGTATATATTATATCATCAACATAAATTGATACTATGATCAATTATGTGTCCCCCTTGCACTTGGTGTACAGAGTTGCCTCACTGATGCTTTTCTTAAACCCACAAAGCATAAGATATGAGTCTATCTAACCATACCAGGCTCTAGGTGCCTGTTTTAGACCATACAATGCTTTGTGTAGTCTGTAAACCTTTTCTTCCTCTCCTTGCACAACAAACCCATCTGACTGTTCAACATACACTTCCTCTTCTAACACATCATTCAGAAAAGCTGATTTCACATCTAGTTGAAATAACTTCCATTTATTCTTTGCAGCCAGTGCAATTAGAGTTCTAATTGTGTCTAACCTTGCAACAGGTGCAAAAGTCTCATTAAAGTCAATTCCAGGCTTTTGTGCATAGCCTTTTGCAACAAGTCTAGCCTTGTTCTTTTGAACTGTCCCATCCAAATTCAACTTTTTTTATACACCCATTTTACCCCAATCACAGGCTTATTAGAAGGTTTTCTCACCAATTCCCATGTCTGATTTTTCTCAATGATACTCATTTCATCCTTCATTGCCTTTTCCATGTTTCATCCTGTGCAGCTTCATTAAAGGACTCAGGTTCAATAATACATAAGTGGCATCTCTCATAGATCTCACTCAAGTTCCTGTACCTCAGTGGAGTGTTATCATACTGAGGTGAGACCAATGAGCTACTGGATTCACCAAAGACAATGACTGGAGAACTTTCAACTTGAATTTGAGACTCATCAGGTATCACTTGTTCATGAGATCCAGACACCTCATCAATTTTATCAAAATCTGGAGATTCATTTGCAAGTAATGGTAACTTCAGGGCCACTTCTCATAAAGGCAGAGGTTTTAATTCTGGTTTTCACCAATGTCAGTGGACTGGGAATACTAATTCACAGTTTCATATGCAGCCTGAATGCTAGATTTGTCAACGGCCGAGTCATACTATTCCTAACTGTTATTATCGATCTCCAGGTTCATCTTCAACTACCAATATCTGTCAAATATGTGGTAAACGGGGCCATATTGCTTTGGAATGTTATCATAGAGCGAATTATGCATTTCAGGGCCATGCTCCACCTCCTGCCTTCAATAGTATGCCAGAGTCTGTTTATCATTCCTCTTCTGCTCAATTTTTTTGTTCTACTTCCAATGTTTCTGAATCTATTCCTTCTTTTTCTAAGATGACTGCTATGAATGCTCATGTTCTTGCACCTTATCCTACTGGAGATGCTTGGATTGTGGATACCGGCGTTTCCCATCATATGACTTCTGATGTATCTAATCTCAGTCAACCCACTCCTTTTGATGGTTCAACTTGAATTACAGTTGGGAATGGTCAAGGTTTGGAAATAAAGCACATTGGTTCTACAATTCTTCAAACTCCTTCTCATTCTCTCATGTTTGCGAGTGGGAGAGCTCGGATTCACAGCAAAAGCTTATTGCAGTGATTCGAGTGTCTAGCATGGCTGGATCAGGAGGAGGAGAACTCCGAGCACCAATCTTCAATGGCGAGAATTTTGATTTCTGGCAAATCAAAATGAAGACCATCTTTCGTTCGTATGAACTGTGGAATATGGTTGAGAGTGGGTACAAACCTCCGACGAAGAAGGAGGAGGAATTCACAGAGACGGAGAGGAAGCTGTTGTGTGAGAATGTTGTCAATGATGCTAGAGCACTGGGTATTATTCAAGGTGCCGTTTCAGATCAATTTTTTCCGAGGATCGCAACTTAGGAAAGTGCAAAGGCTGCGTGGGACATCTTGAAACAAGAATTCGTTAGTGATAAGCAAGTAAGATCTGTGAAACTTCAAGGTCTTAGGCGAGATTTTGAATATACTCGCATGAATGATAGTGAATCTCTTTCTGTGTATATTACTAAATTGTTTGATCTGATTAATCAAATAAAGAGCTATGGTGAAGATCTGAGTAATCAAAGAATTGTTCAGAAGTTGTTAATTAGTTTACCTAAGTCCTATGATAGTATTGCAGCTGTGATAGAGAATACTAAGGATTTAGACATCATAGATGCACATGATGTTGTAGCTATCTTGAAGGGGTATGAGCAAAGGTTGGATAGACATGGAGAGGGTAGTATGGAGAAAGCATTTGCTAGTTTGAAACTTGCCCCGAAGTCAAATAAGTTCAATGGCCAGCCAAACAGTTGCAAATATCAAAAGAACTTTAAGCCAAAAGAGAAACAATGGAGTAACAAGGGTGATTGGAGTAATAAGGCTGGATTCACTAAAAAAAATGAGGCAAATAATAAGTGTAAGTTTTGTGATAAATTGCACTATGGAGAATGTTGGGTTAAAAACAAAGTCAAGTGTCACAAGTGTAATAAAATTGGGCATATTGCAAGATACTGCAATACAAATAGGGCAGTGCAGCAGATGAATTTTGCCAATCAAATAGAGGAATCTGGACATCTATTCTATGCAAATCATTCAGGGGAAGTAAAGAAGATAAATGAGGAATGGTACATAGACAGTGAATGTAGTAATCATATGACATCCAGAAAAGACTTACTTGTTGATGTTGACAGAAGAGTGAAAGCAAAGGTCCAAGTTGGCACTGGAGTCGTAGTTAAAGTTGAAGGAAAGGGGACACTGATCATTGAAACAATGAACGGTCGAAGATACATAAAGGAAGTTATGCTTGTACTTGGTCTTGCAGAAAATTTGCTAAGTGTGGGACAGATGACTGAGCACGGTTACTTTCTTTTATTTGGAGATTATAAGGTGGATGTGTTTGATGATAGATCTTTACAGAACTTGGTGGTCAGTGTGAAGCAGAAAGGAAATATATGTTTTGCTTTAATTCTCAACACAAACAAGGAGCTTGCATTGAGAAAAAATGTGCATTAGTGTATAAAGATATGGCACAAGAGGTTTGGTCACCTCAATTTCAGGAGCCTCAAATTATTACAGAGTTAAGGGATGGTTTTGGGGCTGCCTGAAATCCAAGACAGTGAAACTGTGTGTCAAGGTTGTGCACTGGGGAAGAATCACAAGGAGCCATTTCCCAAAGAATCAATGTGGAGAGCAAAGGAGCCACTAGAATTAATACACTCAGATGTGTGTGGTCCCATGCAAACACCAAGTCTAAGTGGAAATCGATACTTTATTACCTTCATAGATGACTATTCAAGAATGTGTTGGGTCTATTTCTTGAGAAACAAATCAGAGGCATTCTATGTGTTTAAGAAATTTAAAGCTATGGTGGAGCTTCAAAGTGGATATCATGTGAAGAGACTGAGAACAGATAGAGGAGGAAAGTTCAACTCAAATGATTTTGGAAAGTTTTGTGAAGAATTGGGGATAGAAAGACAACTCTGATACCATGTTAGATGATTGTAAAAACTACACAACAAATCTAGCAGTATTTGAAAGAGATACTTAGAAAGATTTAGGAAAAGAAAGATAGAGAGAATTGAATTCGAAAGAAAAACACAGAGAGCATAACTGTTGAACTTCTCTTGTATTTCCTTACTGAGCATATGAGCTCAAAACACACTTAGCAGTTAACCGTTAGAGGTGAGAGAGAGATAGACACGGAAGAAAAACACAGAGAGCATAACTGTTGAACTTCTCTTGTATTTCCTTACTGAGCATATGAGCTCAAAACACACTTAGCAGTTAACCGTTAGAGGTGAGAGAGAGATAGACACAATCCTAAATTCAATCTCAACCAACCATTACAATCTATCTTAAGATCAAGACGCTTGTCCAAAGATAAGCCCTATGAGACTTAATCAACACATTACATTTTTACACAATAACTCAGCCTATGAGCTGAGGCATAACACACATAACATACTAGTAAACTTTTCTAATCAGCTCAACAACTTACATACAAACAAATGGTATTACAAGTAATTGTGTCAAGTGAATGTAACATATTCTGTGATCTGCACTAGGAGCTTCAGAATGTATTTTTACACCATCTTAAAGGGTTAATTACTTTAACATTAATAAAAATAAATAGATGCTAAACTTCTATATATGCATGCAGCAGGGTTGGCCTCCTGGGCTCAATATGTGCAAGTGCTTGGGGTCGAGTAATGACTACAAGTTATAATTTTAACTTTTATTGAACGTTCTAAGCTGTATTATTAGTTGGTATCAATTAGAATCATTGAGGTTTTCTCTCGGAAAGAAGTTTCATATTTCGGCTGAAGAATCAATCATCCCAAAATATGGTTGCTTAATAGTGACCTGGAGATTGCTACATGTTGTAAATCCATGCATGCTCTAGTATGTTTCAGTAATCCATCTTTTGCCCTTTTTTCGCTCTTTCCTCCACTTTGAAAGAAATGTATGAAGGAAACATCTTTTACCACAAAAAAAAAAGGCAATATCCAATTTTTTTTTTCCTTTCAGTTTTGTTCTCAGTTTTTGTTTCTTTCTTATTTATTTTTGGCCTGATGTTTATAAGCTTTTACATGTGACAAATTAGATTTATCTAAATGACAGTTCGGTATAAATATGTTTCTCATTTAATTAGTTGGAGAAAAAAAAACAAGATCAGGCTGAGTAAGGAACTCGAGGATAAGAGCCGCAAGATGAGGTAATTATAATTTATTGATTTGGTTGTACGATATATGGTGGTTATTTAAGCTGATATGATCGTTTACGAGAGTGCTGAAATTGGTTTGGCATTCAACAGGCAGATAAAGGGCGAGGACCTTGAAGACTTGGATCTCGATGAACTGCAGAAGTTAGAAAAATTGGTGAAAGTAAGCCTTGGCCTCGTGATTCAAACTAAGGTCTGTGCTAGCTAGCTAATTTATTCTGTTACAAGTGAATACAGGTGCCCATGGCTTCTAAAAACTAGGTACCCCTAAGGGGCACATTGTGAGTCTTAATGTGTATTATTTTGCAATTGTTCGGAAGATCTATTGTTTAATTAGTTTGTGTTCAAATATTGTTCTGCAATGAATTTAAGACACGTTTAAATAAAAAAATTATTATTAGCACTCCATAAAAGTAATACCGCACTTCCTCTGATTTTTTTTTTCTTCACTATGCATGAGTGAACTACCAGCCTCGCTTAATCAAATAAATAGATTGACACATTGTGCTCGTAGACACCGTACTTAACACCGTGTTTAATCAAAAGGTCAAGAAGTTACCAATTTGGCTATTCTTTTGCAGGCATGTCTTTGATTTTAGACTTTGTTCAATTTGAATGAAGGCTTGACCCTTTTTTTTTTTTTGGTTGCAAGGACTTGACTTAAGTATTTTCTGTACTTTAACTAGGTTATTTTACAATAGATAAATTTTGGATTACATGTCTATACAGCAACGTCTAATTTTTTTTTTTTTTCCATTCATTTCAGAAAAACAAGATTATGAGTGAGATTATGGCACTTGAGAAAAAGGTTTGTAGTTAAATAGATGATTGTTTTCTGTGTCTATATATGAAATAACCACAAATATAAACAATAGAAAACTTTATTTTAATCCTTGGCAAATATTACTTTTTGATTAAAACCACGAGTAAAATCAAAATCTAATTTTAGTCACTTGATACATTAATAACCTCATTTATTAATTATATTTTGATATTTTAATTATTTATCTTTTTCTTTCTAATTTTTAATGTATTAATTTTATTTCATTATAATTTTTATTTTCATTTCATTCATTGTAATATATTTTTGTTGTGAACATTTAGATAAAATAATTTTTTTTATACAATATATTTCGATGTACTGTAACTTCTTCATTTAGGTATATTAAATTCATTATAATACATTTCGGTGCATACATTTAGGTATACATATTTTGGTACTAACATTTCGGTGCATACATTTCGGTGCACACATTTTGGTACACACATTTCGGTGCACACATTTTGGTACACACATTTCGGTACATACATTTCGGTGCATACATTTCGGTACACACATTTAGGTACATTAATTTAATATTAATACATTTCGGTGCATATATTTAGGTACATACATTTCGGTGCATATATTTAGGTACACAAATTTTGGTACACACATTTGGATACATTAATTTAATATTAATACATTTCGATGCATATATTTAGGTACATACATTTCGGTACTAACATTTAAATATATTAGTTCAATATAATATATTTCGGTACACATATTTCGGTACTAACATTTAGGTACATTAATTGAGTCTTTCAAGTTTGAAGAATGTTAAATAAAATTAATAAATTAAAAAAACTCTTTTTTGGTCAAAAAATAAATTAAAATTTGTGTATTAATAAATTTAAATATTTAATGGGAGATATTAAATAAAATGCATATTAATTATTTTGAATTAAAGACACATTAGGGACTAAAAATCAATATTCAATCTAATACCAGGTTTTTTTTTTTAAATTTTAATCTTCTTGAATGATTAAAGTTCAAAAATTCTTATAAACAATACTAAAAAATTTCCAAAAAAGAAAATGATAAACATTAAATTTAATTATCATTGATGAATTTTTGATTTATTGTCCTCTTCCTTGCACTGACCATACATGCAGGGAGCTGATGAGCTGAGAGAAGCTAATAACCAGCTAAGGCGGAGGGTAAGCAACTACCACCGTCAACGAGTTATTTCTTCTATTTTTTCAATTTAATGAAAAACAATAACTCTAAATTAGTAAATCACATCTCGGGGGTTTTTTTTTTCTTTCTTTTTTTTTTTTTTGCATCTCGGGTTTTTTTATCTTTGTTGTGCTTGCATATGGTAGATGGTGATGTTATCCGGAGGAGATATCGGACCTGCGGGCATCATGGAGTTGGAAAACCTGAATAATATTGGAGAAGAAGGCGTGACATCTGAATCAGCCACAAATGCCACCACCTGCTCCACAAATGCTCTTTCTCTTGAAGATGACTGCTCCGACATCTTGTCTCTCAAACTGGGGTAAGGCGCTTTAACTTGCTAGCTAATATATATGCTATTTGCTTTTGGCTTCTGCTTTTGAGTTTTGAGTTTTTCTTTTTTCTTATTTGATGGTACGACTGCGAAGAATAAAGTTAGTAAAATACTAGGGAGGGATATTTTGTTGTCCCAGTGCGAAGGTTTTGCTTACTTATCATGTGTTGTTCTCTCAAGCTAATTCATTTCAGCATGATCAGGTCGATTTTTACACATTACCAATTTTAAGAATAATTTTCATTTTTTTTAAAGAGAAAAAGCCATTTAGGGAAGGTCTTAATAAAATCTCTGATTGAGCATAGTTCATATCCTTTGTGGCTTAAGCTTGTGTTCAATGATACTAATAGATTGCCATGCTTTCTTTGACGTTGAATTTTGGTGTAGGTTTTTTGTTTTGTTCTAGCCCGTGATTACTTAAGAAGCGAAAATTAATGTTTACAAAAAGAATAATGCTACACTTACCATTTATTTGTATTATATTTCTCATAGAGATAGGATCCGCCAACACATGTGGATCTCATCTCTATTACATAAATGTACAAATCGTGGAATCTGGATCCTCGCTGGATCCTCTTTGTGAGGATCTCAGGGATTATTGAATCGTATCCGTTCATCGTACATCGTGCGGTAAGAAAATATTTTAAATATTTTAATTTAAAATTAAACACAAACAGTACCTAATAAAAATTGACCGCACAATGTACGATGTTCGGACACGATTTACGAATTTTCAGGATCCTCACCAAAATGATCTGGAGAGGATCATGTTGGCAAGTTATGGTACAACTAGATGGTAAGAATATCATTTTTGTTGGAAAAATCAATTAGTTTGTACCAAGACGGCGACGACAACAACAACAAAAAACCACACACACACATACAACTAGTTGCAAAACTGATGATTTAATTCCTATTTTTTCTATAATATATTTTTACATGAATGAATGTTTTTTACCATGCACTTCAGTAACAAAGACCTTATTAATTTAAAAATAATTTTAATATAAAACTTTATGTGTAAATTACACAGTAACCCCTTAGGTTTGAAGTTTTGCACAAACCCATACAACATCTTTAAAACATTTCACTTTCATACCTCACGTACCATTTTATTTCAAAATAATACCTCCGTTACATTTTCCATCTATTAATCCGTTAAGTGCTGACGTGGCTGCCAAATGTATGTCACGTGGCAAAAAAAATTTAATTTAAAAATATATATATATATATATATATAAATATATATATATATAAATATATATATATATAAATATATATATATATAACTGAAATAAACCACCCCCGTCCCCCCAAACACCCCCCAAACCCGCTCCCCCCCCCAACCCCACCCGCGTCCCTCACCCCTAAACCACAAACCCAGAACACCCCCTCCCCAACCCGCGACCCTCACCCCTAAACAACAAACCCAGAACACCCCCTCCCCAACCCGCGACCCTCCCTCCCCAGATCCTCATTCCTGCAACCACCCCCTCAAAAAAAAAAAAAAAAACCAATTTGTCTTCTCCCCGCACCTGTACTCACCCTCCCTCCCCCTTGTCCTTTCTCCATGTCCATCTTCTTCCCCTGAAACACCTTCCTGCAACCCGGAAAAAAAAAACAACCTAGTTCGTCTTCCCCCTGCCCCCACCCTCACACTTGATTCCACCTCCCGAACTTGGCAATGGCAGCGGAGACGCGATCTGGGTTTTTTTTTTTTTCTTTTTCTTTTTCCTTCCCTTTCTTTTCTGGGTTGCAGGGGGAAGAAGGTGAAGATGGGGAAGAAGAGAGGAGGAGGAGGAGGAGGAGGAGGAGGAGGAAGGGAGGAAAGACGAACTAAAGGGTTTTTAATTTTTTTTTAATTTTTTTCTTTCTGGGTTGCAGGGAAGAAGATGAAGATGGGGGATATGGGTTTAGGGGTTGCGGAGAGAAGAGAGGAGGATGAGAGAAGGTTTCAGTTTTTTTTTAATTTTTATTTAGAAGATTTAGGTTTTTTTAGGGTTTGGGGGTTGCGGAGAGAAGATAGGAGGATGAGAGAAGGTTTCAGTTTTTTTTTTAATTTTTATTTAGAAGATTTAGGTTTTTTTTTTTTAAAAATAAAAATTTATTATTTTTGCCACGTGGCACACATTTGCCAGCCATGTGGCAGCCACGTCAGTACTTAATGGATTAATGGATGAAAAATGTAACGGAGGTATTATTTTGAAATAAAATGGTAAGTGAGGTATGAAAGTGAAATGTTTTAAAGATGTTGTATGAGTTTGTGTAAGACCTCAAACCTGAAGCGTTACTATATAATTTACCAAAATTTATTCTCTCTAACATTATTCTTTTAGTAATATAAATATATGGTAATATGTAATTTAATATGAGAGTAGGGATTGCTTTTGGTTCGGTAATCGAACAGAAGCACATGTATCGACTACCGAACTGAAGTTCTTGGAATGGCTATTTTCAGAACAGATAACGATACCGATGAAGTTGATTACCGATTTTCGATAAACCAATTTCGTCGTTTCGGTTTGGTCGGTGGTGACAGAACCGATGGCCTTTGAAGGCAGTGGATATATTGGTGGCGCGGTCTATCTCTGTTGAGAGTACAACCTCTCACAGCAATAATGTACGAGATTAGATGTTTACTTAGCTATTAAGCTTAGCATGGTTGGGATTAGTTGTACATTATGCTTAGCTGGCTCATATGGTTGGGATAGGATATTTATGTATAAATTCCTTGTGTAATGCTCAGTTGATGTTAATGAAATCACAATCTTATTTTACTCTCTCTACAATCATCTCTCTCTATAACTGAAATCTCTCTCTAGATTCTCAGTTTCTACATGGTAACATCACCATTGTCTAACCGACTTCGATCCTTCGCTTCCCTTTCTTTCTTGAAACCTTCTTGCATTTCTTAAATTTTCCTATCTCCCAAACAAGTCGCTGCATCTTGGACTTCTTTTTTTTCGTCCTCAATTCACCAAATTAGGTCATGACGACTGCTGTGACCTCCTCCAATTCTCTTTCTTCACCTAATTCCTTAGTGAATCTCCCTCCCAGTGAGATCTCTAATCTATCGATCATGTCGATTGGATCGATTTCCATTGCAAATGTTACTAGAATGATTCTGACGAAGCTCAGTCGTCAGAACTACATCACTTGGCGCAGTCTTTTCATTCATATACTGAAGCGTTTCAAGCTTCTTGGCCTCGTCAATGGTGAGGAACTCTGCCCTCTTGAGTTTGTTCTCAATTTCTCTGGATCTCGTGTTCTCAATCCTCTCTATAAGACCTGGTGCGAGCGTGATCAAATTCTGATGATCTGGATCAACTCAACGCTTTCTGAAGATCTTCTTCCTTTGACTATTGGAATGGAAGATTCTCGCTCTCCTTGGCAATCTCTTGAGCGGCAGTTCTCTAGTGCTTCATGCACACATGTTCATAGCCTTCGATCAAAGATCCAAACAATTCAGAAAGGTGACTCTTCCATGACTGATTATCCTAATTCGATCAAAGAAATCTTTGACAAACTTGCTGTTGCTGGTGAACCAATTTCTGAATCTGATCTCGTTGCATACATTTTATCTGGTCTTCATGATGACTATGAGTAATTTTTTGACTTTATTGAGACTCACAATGAGTCTGTGACGACTGATGAACTTTATGGGCTTCTATTGAGCAAAAAGATCTCGCTCTAAAAATGCAAAACCAGAGCTTCCTCCTCATCCGCTGCACCATTCCATGCTTATGTAGCACAATCTAACACCTCTGGTGCTTAGTTGAACAAAGGTAATTATCGTGGTCGTTTCCAAAATCGACATCGATACAATAAGAATCGTAATTTTGGGGGAAACAAACCTAACAACTGGAACCACAACAACTCTAGTGGTCTTCTTGGTGCTGGCCCTTTTCGTCAGTCATTTGGTCAATCCAACTCTTTTGGGCGCTTTGTTCAATGTCAGCTTTGTCTTCAATATGGTCACTGGGCTCATGCCTGCAATATTCTCTCTCAATTTTCCTCGAACTCGAATGCCACATCTCCTATTGCAATGTCTGCTATGAATGCTTCTGCTCCTCCTAGTTTTTGGCTTACTAACAGTGTTGCATCTCATCATGTCACACCTGATCTTTCTGCCCTCAATTCTGCAATTCCATACTCTGGCAATGATCAACTGTTTGTTGGTGATGAAAAAGGTCTGTGCATTTCTCATACTGGATCTTTTTTCATTGGCACAACTAATGCTACCTTTAGATTGAATGATGTGCTTTTAGTTCCTCAAGCATCTCATAATTTGCTCTCTGTTTACAAGTTTGTATATGACAATTGGTGTTCTCTAACATTTGATCCTTTTGAATTTTATGTCAAAGACCTAAGAACTGGGAAGATACTTTTCCAGGGCCCCAATGAAAGAGGCTTGTACCCCTTCTACTGGACTGCTTCAAATGGTGTCTCTGGGATTGCAATCCCACCAATAGCTCTGATGATTTCTAAGGCTAATTTCCAGATTTGGCATCAACGTCTTGGACATCCTTCTAGTAGCATTTTAAGTTCTGTGGTGAATACAAATCATCTGCCTGTAATTGGTTCTGTTAATAAATTGTCTGTGTGCACAACTTGTCAGTTAGGCAAAGCTTCTAAACTACCATTTACAGCTTTACCTTGTACATCCACTAGGCTACTTCAATTACTTCACACTGATGTATGGGGTCCCTCTCCCACATCCTCATGTACTGGCTACAAGTTTTACATTATCATAGTGGATGACTTTACTAAATATAGCTGGCTTTATCCTCTACCCTTCAAGTCTAATGTCTTCTCCACTCTCAAGACTTTTATTTTAAAGGTTCAAAGTTTACTTGAGCTCAAAGTTCAATGTATAAGATCTGATTCAAGGGGTGAGCTTCTGAATAAATCATTACGAAGCTTTCTTAATGATCAAGGTATCACCCATCAGTTGAGCTGTCTTCACAATCCTGAGCAAAATGGGTGTGCGAAAAGAAGCATCGTCATGTTGTTGAAATGGGCAGAACCCTATTATCTCATAGTGGTTTGCCTGCATAGTTTTGGGTTGAAGTTTTCCAAACTATCATATATCTTATTAATCGCTTACCTTCTCAGTCTTCTGTGACCAGTCCTTGGGAACTTCTGTTTCATGCTTCTCCTAAGTATCATACCTTAAAGACTTTTGGCTGTGCTTGCTATCCATGGCTTAAACCGCATGCAAGTGACAAGTTGGATGCCAAGAGTAAACAGTGTGTATTTCTAGGTTATTGCTTGAATCACAATGGTTATAGATGCTTGGATCCTGTGACTAATCGGCTTTACATTTCGAGACATGTGGTATTTGATGAATCTGTGTTTCCTTATCAACATTTTACTTCTCAGGTCTCCATTCAGAATACATGTTCCCATCCTCACAACACTGCTCATATGTCTCTTCCACTGCTTGTGTTGTATCCTGCAAAGCTCCCTACACTTGCAACTCCCCTAGAGGCATTGAGTTCTTCATCAACAGCTTCTTCTAACATAGAGTCCTCTCCTCTTGTCATATCTACCTCAACTGCTTCTCCATCATCTTCTTCACAGCCTCTAGCTTCTGTCAATACTCATCCAATGGTTACAAGAGCAAAGGCAAGCATTCATAAACCCAAGGTGTTTACTGCAACCAAACACCACCTTTCATCCACTATTGATCCTCTCACCAAGTTACCCTCTACTCCATCTACATTTCTCTAAGCATCCAAGCATACTTACTGGATGGAAGCTATGCAATCTGAATTTCAAGCCTTGCAATTGACTGAAACTTGGGATTTGGTTCCCCACAACTCTAATTACAACCTTGTAGGTTGTAAATGGGTTTTCAAAGTTAAACACAAACCAGATGGTACCATTGAACGGTACAAGGCAAGACTTGTTGCCAAAGGTTTTCATCAACAGGAAGGTTTGGATTTCTCAGAAACCTTTAGTCCAGTTGCAAAACCTACTACTATCCGTATTCTACTTTATCTTGTAGTCACCTATAATTGGTTTGTACATATATTGGATGGCAGTAATGCCTTTCTGCATGGTCATTTGAAGGAAGATGTGTACATGATCCAGCCTCCTGGTTTTGTGGATCATTCCAAACCTCATCATGTTTGCAAGCTTAAGAAATCGCTCTATGGTCTTAAACAAGCTCCTCGAGCTTGGTATGAAGTCTTCTACAACGCTATTGTCTCTTTGGGTTTCAGTTTCTCTTACTCCGATACAAGTCTCTTTATCAAAAGAGATACTTTCATCACTTTCATCTTGTCTATGTTGATGATATAATCATCATTGGAAGTTCATCTACTGAGTGTCAGTCCATCATCTCCAAACTTCAAGCTATGTTTCTTGTTAAGGATCTGGGAGATATTCATTATTTCCTAGGCATTGAAGTTCACAGGTCATCTAATGGTCTGTTTATGCACCAATCAATCTAAGTATGCTTTAGATTTACTCAAGAAAATAGACATGCTTGGCGTAAAACTTTGTGCAGCACCTATGTCTGCCTCAAAACTTGATCACTCTGGCACTCTCTTATTTGATCCTACTTCTTATAGGCCCATAGTTGTTACTTTACAGTATCTCACATAGACAAGGCCTGATTTTGCCTTTGCTGTCAATCAAGTTTGTCAACACATGCCTTCTCCAAGAACTATTCATCTTCAGGCAGTTAAGCATATTTTGAGATATCTCAAAGGCACTATTGATTCTGGTATTTGGTTCACTAAAGGCACTCAATGCCTCACTGCTTGGTCTGATGCAGATTGGGCAGGTTGTCCTGTGGACAGAAGATCCACCAGTGGTTATTGTGTTTTTCTAGGCCCTAATCTCATTTCTTGGAGTCTAAGAAACAAGCAACAGTAGCTCGATCATCAGCAAAAGCAGAATATAGGTCTTTTGCTCAAACTGCTACTAAAATAACCTGGGTGTGCAAAATTCTTCAGGATATCTCCTTTCCTTTGTTAAATACTCCTGCCATATACTGTGACAACAAAAGTGCAATTGCGCTTGCATTCAATTCTGTTTTCCATGCTAGGACAAAACATATTGAAATTGATTATCACTACATCCGGGAGAAAGTTTTACTTGGTCATATTGGTGTATATCATGTTGCTTCAGCTCTTCAAATTGTTGATATTTTTACCAAGTCTTTAGCTGCTGATCGATTTGCAGATCTTACTCACAAGTTCTCAGTTTGGTCTCCTACCTTCAGCTTGAAGGGTGTGTTGAGAGTACAACCTCTCACATCAATAATGTACCAGATTAGATATTTACTTAGCTATTAAGCTTAGCATGGTTGGGATTAGTTGTACATTATGCTTAGCTGGCTCATATGGTTGGGATAGGATATATGTGTCTAAATACCTTGTGTAATGCTCAGTTGATGTTAATGAAATCACAATCTTATTTTACTATCTCTCTCTCTACAATCCTCTCTCTCTCTCTCTCTCTATAACTGAAATCTCTTTCTCTAGATTCTCAATTTCTACAATCTCAACAAGCAAATCATGGGGCCGTGGTGGCTTGGAGGTCATGGTGCAAGAGAGATGGAGATGGAGGCTGGGGCGGTGGCTTGGACTTGACCTGCAAGTGGGTTGTTTAATGAGAATTGCAAGGTAGATGAGAATGCAATGAGATGTTTACATATTAAGATGGGAGGAGGGAATAATTATTGGTGACTGAAATGCACTGGTGGTAGTGGCTAAATTGCGTGGTGGTGGGGATAAGAAGGAATCTTGGTGGTGGTGGCTGATTTATGGTGGTTAGGGTCGAGAAAGAAGAGTGAAGACCTTAAGAGAGAGAGAGAGAGAGAGAGAGAGAGAGAGAGAGAGATGATTTTAAATGGGGGGTTAAGATTCAATCTCAACGAAATCCAACTGTTTATATTTAGTCTTTAATAAATAATTAAGAAAGACATTTTTGGTTCGATTTTACCCAACAAACCAACCCTTTATGGAAGCCAAATACCATATCGAAATTTACGTTAAGTTTCAGTTTCGGTTACAGAGGGGTTTAGGATTATTGGGTCCGATATAGGTCTGGTTCAAATTTTTAGGGTTTAGGATTATTGGGTCCTATATAAGAGAGACTGAGGATTTTTGGTGTGTATGTACATAGACGAGCTCCAAGGCCAGCCTTGGCTTAGTGCGAGCAGGGTGACCATTCAGGGCCTATAAGAATCAGGGACACCAAATATGCTAAGGTATTTAGACGAGTTTATGTTATATTCTTATAAATAGTAAGTAAATAGTTTGATTCATTGTTAAAGTGTATTTTTAGCAATAGTATTTGCTGCATTTAGTATATATGGGTTTTCGTGTTCGATCCTTCATAATGTCTCTCCTTTCTTAATTTTTTTAAAATTATTTAGCACACATGATCATTTTTCCTTTTTTTTACAGGCACCAAATTATTTCTCAATTATTTTGTCCATATGTATATATTAAAACGAAAAACAAATATTAGCAAAAGAACAGTCTTTCTCTTTTTTAAGAAAATCAGTACATGAACAGTACCTCCTTTCTAAAAAAATTTGAATTAAAATTGTTCTTTCTTTATCTCTATTAGTATTCAACGCCAATTTTTTAATTTTTTTTTATGAATCATCAAATTAACATCCAAACTCAAAAATTTGTCATCTTGATTTTTGCAACTGTATTGCTGCTAAAAAGTGTGAGTGTTTTGTATTTGAATTAAGCTTTGATTTTATAAAATTGAAAAGAGACGATAGAGTACATTGCTCCTCTTGGATTCGATTACTCAACAAATAAGAATGAGCAAGATGACCGTTACCACCCCACTTAGGCGTACAACATAACTCACGTACACAACACATGTACAACTTAAGATATACAGTTGCCATAACAGTTGTCATTCCCATGAGCTAGTTTTAATCTTAGCCATTCATTACAAACAATAACATATGAACAAATAAACTCATAAACTCAATATTTAAGGAAAGTGTAATATGCACAAATGCTTACATCTTTTGTACAATTGTAGGGTTTTGAGTGTCAGAAAATATTCATCTCTCAATCTATAATTGTCCAATTTATTTTATTTTGACTTTTAATATTGGCATCATTATGTATTCAATTGTACGCTCTAGATCACATAAGTATCCTCTCTGATTAGCGCAAGTGCTCATCTGGGCTTTGTTGTGTTTTCCTTCTTTTTTCTTTTTTTTTTCATTTGTTTGGCCTCATGTTTCTTTGGCCCGTTTGGCTCCTTTCCTCACCAAAAGAAAAATTTGGAGAAAACCTAAGGGAAATAGTAGAGGATAGCACAGATTATGTGGTATTTATCATTGAAACTAAAATTGTTTATTTTTCTAAAAATATTGTTGTCTGATTGGTCCAACCTACTGGGTTAGCATGATGGTCTAAAAGGTCATCATATTGCAAAAGATTACCTGCATGTATTTGTTTTATCTAATTTAAATCATCTGCATGATTTCATGTCAACTAGACAACTAGTGGTCTAACAGATTTTTTACAGTGATGATCACCGTTATTCAATAAAAAATATGGGATAAATCCCACTCCACACTCTCGAATTCGCAATACTATGACATCATACGGCATAAAATTGGCATAAAATCACTTGCATGATTTCGTACGAGATCGCAAATTCTTGATGTTCCGTAAGTATAATTGTACTGCTAGTATATATGCTTTTATTCTTCAACATCTTCAATGAAATTGCTAATCATTTTGATTCTGTATTTTCAGGCTTCCTTAGTTTCCCTGGTTAAGAAGTGGAGACAGATGGAAAGTTGCACTTCCTTATAATTACTAAATAAAGTCGAGTTATTGTAAGATACGAGTGATCCGTGTGTCTTCAAACTCGAAAACAAATTGGAACACATTTATGGTGAAGTGTGACTGTGTGTTATATGTAAAACTGTATTTATATTCCTAGCAGCCTGACATTGCTCTAGAATAACTTGTAGGGTGCGTTTGTTTGTACTCGCTAGCATTCACTGGACTGGATTGGACTAAGTTACAATGCAGTCTCGTGTTTGTTCCACTCCATGACAAGCTTTGATGAGACTCGCCCCGACTAAACAAGACTAAGGGCTTCACTAAAGGGTCTTAGTGAGGCCCCCCGAAATCGGCCGGATTGCTAAGACCAACTCCCTACTTCGCCCCTCTCGAAACCGAGATCCCCTCTATCAACTCTGCCATGCTTCTCCCCTCTCTTCTACCATTTACAAACCTAAATCTTGTAAAAATCGAAACTAAAATGGCAAAGAATTCTACAGTCTTTCCATTTTCATAACCAGATCCAAACCCAAAATTCGAAACAAAAAAAAGCAAAAAGAAAATTACAAAATCTCTGTGTGTTTCATTACGCACAACAGTTGTCCAATCACACATGCACAACAATTGTCCAATCACACATGCACAGCAGTCGTTCTAATCACACATGCACTCTAGACTCCCTGATCGCAAACCTTTGCTGTTGATGCTGGAGAAGCAAACCGATGAATACCTAGATGACCCAAACTCTGATCTGGGTTTTGATTTGCCAATTGTTTCCTAGAAAAATTAAAAAGAAAAAAAAAGGAAATGAACGGAGAAAAATAGGAAGAAAATGATGGAAATGAAGAGGGAGAGGGACGAAGAAAAAAAGGGATTAGGATGGAGTAAAATTGGGAAGAAACAGAGGGAGAGAAGAGAAAAGGAGAACGAGGAAAGACCAAAATTATGAAGGATAAGGGAGATGAACCGAAAAGAAGTAGGAATGGACTAGGGAGGTTTTTAGAATGGATAAAAAAGGATAAAAGTAAGAATAAAATAATAATAAATATGAATTAAATAATATTAATAATTATTAATTAAATAATATAATATTAGATTTTTTTTTTATTATGTTCTTTAGTCTGACACTACACCAAACGTTTCACTAAGTCAGTCCAACTTAGTCTAGTCTAAGCCAGTCTAACTTAATCCTTAAAACTAGTCCAAGTTGAGATAGTCTAGTGCAACAAACACACCCGTATTGTATCTAAAGCTTTATATTAAATGCATGCCTACTAATTTGGACTATAGTTTAGTTTTGTGTTGGGTTTGTTGTGTTGGGTTCTACGTAATTGGAAGTAACCAATTAGGTTTATGATGAAATCTAGAAATTGATCATTGGTCCAATTTGAGTTGGGCTAGGGATGACAAGCCGAAGTTATGAAGCTTTCTAATTAGGTTTCGTTGACCCTCAAGATTATAGCCTAATAACAACTCGGCAAAAAATTATTTTGATCTTCTTTTAATTTAACGACTCCAAACATATGGGAACATAATGCAAAATTCAGTATCTACAGGCTTAAATAATCATTTGTCCCCTAAAACAAACCTTGAGCTTCATTATAATCATTTGTCCCCTAAAACAAACCTTGAGCTTCATTGTGCACCTAAAAAGTTGGTATTTAACCTCCAAAACTTACATTTGTGATTCATTTTGCCTTTTACAATATATAGGTACATATGCGTTATTCTATAAGGAATATAATTATAAAAAAAAACTAAATTCCCATGATTACAAATCCAAATCCTACCGAAAATAGAACTCCAAGAATATTTACAATTAAGACTCAAATCAACTTCCCCCTCAAGTTGGTGCATAGATATCATACATGTCCAACTTGATAATTGAGTCTTGGAAAACTTTAATAGATAATGCATGAGTGAGAACATCAGCCAACTGCTCTTCTGCACTCACAAACGGTATATACACAATCTTCCTTTCAAGATTTTCCTTGACAAAATGTCGATACCTCCACATGCTTGTTCGATCATGTTGTATTGGATTATCAGTTATCCCCCTTGCAAATTTATTGTCACAATATAACTCCATAGCCTTCTTTGGTTCAAAACCAAGACATCTCAAAAGTTTACGTAACCAAAGAAGTTCACACATTTTGTGTGTCATACCTCTATACTCAGCTTATGCAGATGACATTGACACAACTTTCTGCTTCTTACTAGCCACGTAACCAAATTACCTCTAACAAAAGTAAAATACTCAGATGTAGACTGTCTGTCAATAACATTGCCAGCCCGATATGCATCTGTAAACCCCTCAAGTTTTAGATGCCCATGTTTTCCATAAAGTATTCTTGTACCAGGTGCACACTTCAGATATGCGAAAATTCGCATTACCGCTGCCATGTGATCTTCACTGGATGAATGCTAACTTACAACATTCACAGCATATGCAATGTCAATATGAGGTAAATAAAATAATCTCCCTACAATTCTTTGATATCTACCTCTATCAATAGGAACTTGATATGGATGAATACCCAAGTCATGCTTTTCTATCATAGGAGTATCCACAGGTTTACACCTCAACATACAAGTCTCTTTAAGCAAATCCAACACATATTTTCGCTGCAATAAGAAAATACCTTTAGCTGAACGGGCGACCTCAACTCCTAGAAAGTACTTCAATTTTCCCAAATCTTTCATATCAAATTCAGATGCAAGATTTACTTGTAATTTCTAAATTTCTTCTGAATCATCTGCTGTAATAATCATATCATCCACATAAATAATTAAAGCAGTCAATTTTCTATGACTACACTTCAAAAACAGAGTGTGATCTGAATGACTTTGGCGATACCCACATTTCTTCATTGCTTAAGTAAATCTATCAAACCAAGCACGGGGTGATTGCTTGAGCCCATAAAGAGATTTACGCAACCTGCACACTCCTGTATTACCACTCGCACCATATCCTAGTGGAAATACCATATACATTTCCTCTTCCAAGTTCCCATGAAGGAATGCATTCTTCACATCAAACTATTAAGAGGCCAATCTATATTTGCAACTAAAAAAAATCAAAACACTTATTTTATTCATCTTTGATATGAGTGAAAAGGTTTCTTGGTAATCTGCATACGTTTGAGTGTACCCCTTAGTCATTAACCTTGCTTTGTACCTATCCACTGATCCATCAGCCTTGTACTTGATTGTAAACACCTAACGACAACCAACATGTTTCTTTTCTTTTGGTAACCGCATTGTCTCCCATGTTTTATTTTTCTGCAAAGTTGACATCTCTTCATCCATCGCTCGTATCCACTTAGGGTCTTGTAAAGCTTCTTCTACCTGAGTTGGAATTTTGAGTGATTTCGTATGATTTACCAACGTCTTACGTTATGGAGAACATCGCTCACATGGATACATAGTTAGTAATTGGATATTTGACCTTTCGTTTAAGAGAAAACCCGTTATGTGGCACACCACGATTCTGTTTTGCTTGCAATTTATAAGTACTTATACCAATATCAGGATTAGTTATATTATCATTTACAATACTCACCTCTTTGATATATTCAGAGGCGATGGAACGAGCACAACTAGAGAGAGGGGGTACTACAAACATACTAGGCAATTC
This sequence comes from Crataegus laevigata, assembly GCA_963580275.1. Taxonomy (NCBI): domain Eukaryota; kingdom Viridiplantae; phylum Streptophyta; class Magnoliopsida; order Rosales; family Rosaceae; genus Crataegus; species Crataegus laevigata. The sequence continues at coordinate 6,832,799 of OY756938.1, forward strand.
GGTAGGTTGATGCTGAACTGAGTTGTACTGTTCGATAGGGCACGACCCATTTATGTGGTACTCTTTGGTAAGACTCTGCCAATCTGGGCTGGGATCTTCGGTAAGGCTATGCCGAACATCTCTGTTTTATTTTGAAATAGGCTGCCCGGTTCAGTGAGAGTGTACTAAATTGAGTTACTAAGTTTGGTAGGCTCTTGCAGAACAGCTGGGCCTACTTTCACAACTTTAGTTTCTCCCCCCTGAAGTATACTCCAACCAACTTCTAATCTCCCCTTGGTGATCCTAATTAGATATTGATAAAGAATAAAAGTATTTAGACTCCAAGAAGGTCACATCCATGGTTATAAATGTACGTTGACTAGGAGGATGATAACATTTGAATCTCATTTGATATGAGGAAAATCTAAAAAAGGCACAACGAAGTGTACATGGATCAAGCTTACTACGATAAGCTTTTAAATGTGAACATAGACCACACAACAAAAAATTCGAAGTGACAGCGTATTTTTGTAGAAACCACTGGAACATGTTGAGTAAGCTCCTGAAGTGGTGTTCGATAATTCAAGACTCGAGAAAGCATACAATTTATAACATAAACTGCATATACAACTACTTCAAGCCAGAAATGTTTGGGACCAGATGCACCAATAAGCAAAGCACAAGTTGTCTCCAGGATATGACAATTCTTTCTTTTTACCACCTTATTTTGTTATGGGGTATGCAAACAGGTAGTTTCATGAACAATCCTACGGTCTTGTAGAAACCGGGATAACTCAGAATTTTTGTACTCTTCACCATTGTCTGAACGCAAAACTTTAATATCAGAGGAATCTTGAGTTTTAACCATCTGATGAAACAAACGAAATACATTACAAACCTCACTTTTATTTTTCAACACATACAACCACATAATACGAGTGCAATCATCCATGAAAGTAACAAATTACTTAATTCCCGAAGTAGTACTAACATGTGAAAGCCCTTACACATCAGAGTGTACTAGCGCAAACGGAAAAGACCTTCTATTTGTACTTGAATGGAATAACGCACGATGACTTTTGGCTAAAATACATACCTCACACTTCAATTCTGAGTCTTTAATACCACTAAACAAATCAGGTAATACATGTTTCAAATAACCAAACGATGCATGCCCCAAACGACGATGCAACACAATACCTTCTGTAGACTACTATTATGCGACGCCCGAACCAAATTAGCTCTTCCTGAAACCACGTCATCCATACAATATAGCCCATCTCTCTTAGTGACACGCCAATGATCTCCTTTGTTTAAATATCTTGAAGCAAGTAAAATGAAGGATATATTACTACAACACAATCCAATTGTTCAGTGACTTATGGTACAGACAATAAGTGATAGGACAATGATAGAACCAATAAACAATTATGTAAAGGGAGAGAGGGTGTAAGCACACTGTTCCCGCTCCAACAATAGGAGCAGTAGTATCAGTGGCAGTTGCCACGCTCTTTCTCTGAGGATGTTTCATAGATTGCCACAAGTAGAAATACATTAAATTACTTCGTTATGTTATTTATCTTCTAGGGTTTACAATATATAGGTACATAGGCCTTATTCTATAAGGAATATAATCATAAAAATAAGGAAACTAAATCCCCAAGATTACAAATCCTAATCCTACCTAAAATAGGACTCCAAGAATATTCAAAATTAAGACTCAAATCAATAGTTTTCCTCAACATCTTTTTGGCCATACATGAAATTGTGGGTCCACGTCATTCCTGTTGCAAATAGAATTATTCTAGGAATGTGAATGCATAAAACTAAAATAGAATTCAATAGGGGCGAGAAGTTTTTATCATATTATGACTTGTATCACTTGGGAGTGAAGTAAAATTCTTCTTGTATTAATATGGATAAAGACATATGGTCAAGGGAAAAATATGCATATCATAAATAGCCTAGGCCATTACTTATGGTACAGACAATAAGTGATAAGACAATGATAGAACCAATAAACAATTATGTAAAGGGAGAGAGGGTGTAAGCACACTGTTCCCGCTCCAACAATAGGAGCAGTAGTATCAGTGGCAGTTGCCACGCTCTTTCTCTGAGGATGTTTCATAGATTGCAACAAGTAGAAATACATTAAAATTACTTCGTTATGTTATTTATCTTCTAGGGTTTACAATATATAGGTACATTGTCACATCCCGACCCCGGCGCAGCCACCTCCCGGGCCCGCTCCACCACCGTAGCACGACATTGTCCGCTTTGGGCCCCGACCACGCCCTCACGGTTTTGTTTCTGGGAAGTAGGTGCAGGTGATGAGCTAATCACAATCCATCATCGTCTCAAACACTATCTATCATGTTTTTGATTCTTAGACGGGTTTTCATGTATAAGTTTATATACGTATTATTTTCTGGGAAAATTATACTGATTTACAGCAAGGGGTTATATATGGATTTTATAAAATGGTTTTGGAAAGTATTTGTTTTTGCCCACTCACGTTTTCTGTTTTGCGCCCCTCCAGGTTCTAGGTAGCGACGACGTGGACGGCTATCGAGGCACTGAGGCAGTTCTGACAGACCACCACTTATGTAGGATTTCTTCTGTAGTCGTATCATTTTGTTTTAAGTGACTGCACCTAGGATTGGCTCTGTGACTCTTGTCTATTTCACTTTCGTCCTCTATCACTCTTTAACATATGTATATTATCAACTTGATTTTCATTGCTGCATTTCATGCATAATTACCTTTCGCTGACGTTTTTGGCTACGTCACTCGCACGTGACGGCCAGCACGCTTCGACCCCTGAGTCGGGGTGTGTCATACATAGGCCTTATTCTATAAGGAATATAATCATAAAAATAAGGAAACTAAATCCCCAAGATTACAAATCCTAATCCTACCTAAAATAGGACTCCAAGAATATTCACAATTAAGACTCAAATCAATAGTTTTCCTCAACATCTTTTTGGCCATACATGAAATTGTGGGTCCACGTCATTCCTGTTGCAAATAGAATTATTCTAGGAATGTGAATGCATAAAACTAAAATAGAATTCAATAGGGGCGAGAAGTTCTTATCATATTATGACTTGTATCACTTGGGAGTGAAGTAAAATTCTTCTTGTATTAATATGGATAAAGACATAAGGTCAAGGGAAAAATATGCATATCATAAATAGCCTAGGCCATTACTAGGTATATGCTTTGTTAAGTCTAGAACTTACTATAGGTTTGGCTTTCCTTGTACAAGCATGTAATCTTCATACTTCTATTATCACACCAAGCTCCACTTTAAGATTAAGTCATAAAGATGCAAGTGACGCTACAAAGAATATGAACACAAAAATTTTGTCTAGTGTTTTTCTGCCTAGTCAAGCATGTGCTCGTGCATGTTTAAAATCACACCTGATCACCACACGTGATCACCACACATTATTTTATTCATGTCCTATCACCTGTTGACATGTGCAATCACTATGAGAAGGCTACAGCTAATGACTTTCACCAAAATATCCACACCCAGTTGAAATTTTTGTGTGGTCCTGATGAAGCTTTCATAAGACCCTAAGTCAGAGACACTTACATTTTCATGGTTTAGAGAAATTATCTGGGGATATCTCAGAAATCATACTCATATTAACATTCGAGCAAGTTGATCCCATCTTTAGAACCTTAGGTATAGATTTATTCCAAACTATCTTACTCTGTTAATGTTCGGTTAAGAGAGATTTGTGCTGCTATTGAATCTTCATTTGCATTTAAGTTGCATTCATTCTTTCGTTGGTGTCAGAAGTGAAGAAGCTCAAACTTGAGCTTCCATTGCTGTGAAGACCTTGCATCGATTTCCTTGAAGAATCTTAAGTTGCACAAGAGCTATAAGCTACTCATTTTATGGTTTACGAATTGAGCATTTCCTTTGTGTGATGTTTTGATTACTTATATTTATTTTGTCGTTGATACACCATCTATATTGTTGATTGGATTTACTAGTTTATGAATGCAAAAATAGATCCCATTCAGTTAACATTTGTCACTGAATCAAGAGCATGTTCATAATAACTGTTAGTCTAATTGTTGTGCATTAGTGTCAGTCTGGGTGGTTCTGCATAGGAATAGAAACTATAGTCCATTATCATATATTATTATAGAGGATTCTGCTTGGTTCCAATTTCATGCCTTTTCGGCTTGTATATGTGCAAAATCTTTTTGGAACCAATTCGCGCACTCCCTTTGAAGGTGGAGATGCACAAATCCATGCATTTGTAAAAAAATAAACAATCATAAGTAAGCCAAAGATCAGGGGTTGTGGTTCTCCAAAAAAAAAAAAAAAAAGATCAGGAGTTGTGCTGGTCAAGAACTCTTTGATGGTCAAAAGCTCTTCAATTTACATTCTTTAACGAATTTAGAACAGAGCAAACTGAATATCGTACTAGCTATGTCTACTCTCTCACGAATAATATTATAAGTTACTAGCAAATCTCGTATCCGAACCAAACTACAAACTTGAACCGTACTCTGTATCTGGCTACTATGCCTGCAACAAACAATCCCGAAGTAATAAACATGTTGTATATACACATAAACTGATCATACGTACAAGTGACAAACATAACATAATATTTTGCATATGTAACATACACTGATAGGCATATTTCTTCAATGACTACTTGGTCATATTGCAATGAACACCATAACTCAACATTTTTTGACATCTATTTCATTATGAGTAATAATGATTAGAGAGATTGGAGAATACATACACACACCCACAGTACATAAACACACAGTACATACATACATACACACACCCACAGTATACATATATACACCCAGAATTCCCATGCCTCACAAACCAATTTCACACACACGCACACTCACCTACACACAGAGGACAGTTTGCTTGTCCGTCCGACATTCGAGAGTGAAAGACTGGGAAAGAGATTGGGAAATTGGAAATATGGGGGACTGGTTGTTGGTTGATGGTTGATGGTTGATGGTTGATGGTGGAGGAACGACGATCGAGAGAGATTGGAGAGGAGATGGACGGCAGCGAGAGATCGAGTCTGAGAGAGATTGGAGAGGATTTGAGAGACCGAGAATAGTGAGCCTGAGATAGATCGAGTGGTTGAACAAAGGGGGGGCGGCGGAAGTCAAATCCATCAGGTGTGGGCGATTCCATGTGAACTCGGATATACACCGTACCGTATAAATGGAAAACCGGTTCGGTTTTGCACCGTACCAAAGTAAACTGATAAAAAAAACACCAAACCGATCAGTTATTTTCCGGATCGATACTATATCTCACTTCCGTTCCGTCCACCGCCCCATTTCCCTTCCTTCTGTCGGCCACCTGTTACGTGTCAACCGCACAAGCATCGACTGAGGAAGAAGCTGCTTTGGCAACTAGCAAGTGACGCTAGCATCTCTCAAAAAAGTGGGACACGTAAAACGAAAAGGCTAAACCGACAATAAACGGTAGGATAACATTCATCACACCAACTACATCGATCACCGTTGATTGACGTTCCATGTATGTTACCTTATTTGCCCAACAAAATATCCAAAATATCTAAAAATAGAAAAAGAAACAAACAGCGGATGTTAATAAAAGATACATCCAAGTTCTTCCATAAATGGGAAATTCATTTAGCGACCTTTCCTTTCTTGAACAGCCTGCAGAACCAACTGTCTCTCTCTCTCTCCTCAGTCTTCTCCTCTTTCCAAAATTGCTCGGAAAATTTCCAGTTCAGACCTAAACTTCAGACCTAAAACCCCCCAACGAAGGTAAACAAAAGAACCAGAGGTGAACCCCAGTAATTAGTTTATCTATGTTTTTCCTTTTTTTTTTTTTTTTCCTTCTATTAATGGTGAATACTAAATACTCTAGGCTTGTCTGGCAGGCAGTTGATTGTGGTTGGTGGGTTGATCTGTGTTTTATTTTTCTTATTTAGATCTGAGATATGTAAGGGTTTGAGGTCAATAATCTTAAAATTACCAGAAACCCAGAAAATATACTGTAGTTTGTGAGTTTGTGAAACATTTATATATCTGTGGAAATTTAAAGTGATTGGTTTATTTTATTTTATTTGAATTATTGTTTCTGAAGGAGGTAGGAAGATATAGAGAAAATGAAGATAAAGATCAGAAAGATTGACTACTTGCCGGCAAGGCAGGTGACCTTCTCAAAGAGGAGAAGGGGGATTTTCAAGAAAGCTGGAGAGCTGTCGATTCTGTGTGAATCTGAAGTTGCCGTTATCATCTTTTCTCAAACTGGCAAGCTCTTTGATTTCTCAAGCTCCAGGTACCAATACAACACCCCACCGCCTTATCAGTTCTTTCGAATTTTCATAACTTGAACTAATATAACCAAGTACATGACTTGACTTCTCTCTCTTTTTCTGAGAGAGAGATATATATATATATATCTATATATATATATATATATTATATTATATATTATATGTAGATAAGCCATGCATGTAATGATCATGTCTAGAATATTCCAGTTCAGGAAACTGAGCTGTTCTTTTGATTTTGACAACTTCTAACTGGGTGTCCAAGTTTGAGAAACAATTTATTAGTTTTACGTGCTTTCAATATGTGAAATTACTTGGTGATGCTGCCATCTTTGCTTTTCATGCTAAGAGGCAGTTAATCGTGTCTGCCTGCAGAACTCTGTAAACATAAGAGTAACTTGTCTAGTGAATTATGTAATCTTATTACAATTTTACAGTTTCCTAGTTTATCTAGTGAACTCTGTATATATATGAGTCACCTATCACAAATTGGTTGTAGATAATAATAATATCTAAAATACTATTGGGCTTTATGACAAGAAGGATATATAGTCTTTTAATTAGATACAGGGTGTATCTATGCCAACTTCAACACCTGATGTTGGGTTATGTTCCAGTTGTCCATTCTCCCCACCTAAATTAAAATACGGTGAAAATGCGATAGACTTAAACCACGAACATTCAATTATATATGCTTTGGATTTTTCTTACTAGGAATAAAGTGATATGATGAAAACTTTGGGAATTCATTATATAGAAGCCTTGAAGATCCTCTCTGAAGGAATCTGTATGCATGCGTCAAGTAGGGAATGAGTGGTGCAGCTATGACCATAACCTTTTTTTTCATATGCATGCATGAAATAATGGACCAACTTGACTATACTTGCCAAGATTAATATGTAGAAATGTAATTGTGGAATAAGAATTTAGATAAAGTTGTGCATTGTTTTTAATTAAAAAAAAAGTAAAAGTCTCTACACATAGTAAGTGATGATGTCATTTTTATTAATAAAACTAGAAATACCATTTTAAAGTGGCTCCTTTAACCTGGAATGTGTTAAATAGGATTTAGTATATCAATCTGTGAGCGTGTATAGAAAAGAGGCTCTTGTTGTAGGGAATCTGTGAGCGTGCACATAGAAGATGCTCTTATTGTAGGGTGGTGTCTATTAACTTGTCTATTGTGTTAGAAGAAAATTCTTCTGAAGCTAGCTTCTAAGCAGTTGATACATCTATATGCTAGAGTGTGAATAAGCTTTTTGTCATCTAGATCTTCCGATTTTTACTACTTAGCATTCTTTACTTATAACTTTCCGAGTTGAATACATCAATAACGAGTCGTCACGTATTAGGGCCAACATACTCCCACGTATAGAAGGACCTTTTTACGCCACCAAAGGGTCTACCATCGGCAATTCGAGCTGACCTCATTGCCTTGGTTGACTGTGATGAACGATTGGAAAAAGGGTCATCATCGAAATCAATCAACTTGACTTAGGCTGTGGTCATCGCCACCTCAGAACCAAGATGAGTTGGCCTCATTCTTTTTTGTTGATAGCCATGCCATATGGAGTGATAAGTTGATCATCCATCTCAACTTGACTAAGATAGGTCACCGCCGGTAAACGTGAGCTGAGTTACTGCTGTTCTCATTGTTGATTAGTTGTGTAATGGGGCAGCAAAGCTTTTGCTCCTCCCAACCCCTCTGATCTGCAACCTTATGAGCTCTTGTCTCAGTTTTCTAAGATTTTGTCTTAGTTGTTTTGTGCCTCAAATTTGGGGTTTATGCCCATTTTATGGTTTGTTCTAGTCTTCTCCTTATTGTTACTTGATATGAATGATCTTAAATATCACAATTATTTCATTTCTCCTTATGATTGCTTGAAACTAATTAATATGAAGTTCCAAGTCATTGAGTAGATCTATGGAAGAGCTTTAGTACAAGATTGTATGTAGTATGATTAAAATAATTAGTAAAACTTATCAAATATAACTTGTAAGGATTGCAAAGTTATACCGGGAGAGAGCTTGGCTAATCAACATCGCTTGTTGGTGATAGATGAACATATCCAAGAGAAAGAAAGAACAAGACCTTGAAGTGCCCAAAGACTAGATGGTGGAATCTAAAAGGAGAAAAACAAGTCATTTTCAAAGAAAGTAATCACCCAATACATTTGGAATAGAGATGGGGAAGCTATCTAAATGTGGGATTCCATGGCTAGTAGTATTCGAAAAGTAAGAAAAGGGGTATTAGGAGAGTCTTAAGGGTTTTTCTTCACACCAAAAGAAATCTTGGTGGTGGAAGGAAGAGTTACAGACAGAGGTTAAAGCTAAGAAGGACTGTTGTAAAACCTTATACAAGGATAAGACTGAAGAAAACGATGAAAGGTTTAGAATAGTGAAGAAGGAGGCTAAGAAAATTGTGAGAGAAGCTAAGCTAGCAGCTTTTGACGATATGTATAAGCGATTAGATACCAAAGAAAGGAGAGTTTGATATCTATAAACTGGCTAGAGAAAGGGAAAAGAAGACAAGGGACCTAAACCAAGTGAGGTGCATCAAGGATGAGAATGGAAATGTTCTTGCTACAGAGAATGTAGTCAAAGACAGATGGAGAGGTTATTTTCATAATCTTTTCAATGAAGGACATGAAAAGAGTACTTCTTTGGGGTAGTTGAGTAACTTAGAAGAGTAAAAATTACTTTTACCGCTAAATTAGGAAGGAAGAAGTGGTTGTAGCTTTGAAAAAATGAAGCATAGAAAAGCAGTGGGCCTAGATGATATATCGATCGAAGTGTAAAAAGTTTTGAGAGAGACGGGTACATGGCTCACATACCTTTTCAATAGGATTTTGAAAACGAAGAAGATGCCAAATGAGTGGCGAAAGAGCACTTTGGTGCCTATATACAAGAATAAGGGCAACATACAAAGTTGCATGAATTATAGAGGTATTAAGTTAATGAGTCATACAATGAAGCTCTGGTAGAGTAATTGAGCATAGACTGAGGCAAGAGACACGAGTCTCGAACAACCAATTCGGGTTCATGTCAGGGCGCTCAACCATGGAGGCAATCTATTTCTTACGAAGATTGATGGAAATATATAAAGATATGAAAAAGAATTTGCACATGGTCTTTATGGATTTGAAAGCGTATGATAGTCCTAAGAGATATTATTTGGAGAATTTTAGAGAAGAAATGAGTACGAGTAGCATATACCCAAGCTATAAAGGATATGTATGATGGAGCAAAGACTGTCGTAAGAACTCATGAAGGACAAATCGAAAGCTTTCCCATAACTGTAGGGTTACATTAAGGCTCATCTTTAAGTCCTTACCTTTTTGCATTGGTAATGGATGAGTTAACGGGACATATTCAGATGATATTCCTTGGTGTATGCTTTTCACAGATGATATAGTGTTGATATATGAAACTCAATAAGGAGTAAATGCGAAGCTTAACCTTTTGAGAGAAGTGTTGGAAGCTAAAGATCTTTGCCTAAGTCGGTCAAACACAGAGTATATAGAGTGCAAGTTCATTGCAAAAGGAGGCTTAAATGAGTTAGGGGGTGAGGATTGTAGATCAGGAAGTACCAAAGAGTGATCACTTTCGCTACTTAGGATCTATCTTGCAAAAGAATAGAGGGTTTGATAGAGAACTTAACCATAGAATGCAAGTTGGATGGATGAAGTGGAAGAGTGCATCCGGTGTGTTGTGTGATCGTCGTATGCCACTGAAGCTTAAGGAAATTTTTTATAGGACGACAATAAGGTCGATGATGCTTTATGGCATGGAATGTTGGGCACTGAAGCATCAACGTACTTAAAATAGGTGTAACGGAAATGAGAATGCTTCGTTAGATGTGTGGGAACATGAAAAAGGATAATATTAGGAATGAGAATATCCGAGGTAAAGTAAGAGTAGCTAAAATTGAAGGAAAAATGAGAGAAAATCGGTTACGGTGGTTTGGACATCTGAAACGAAGGCCTACTAACGCTCCCGTTAGAAGATGCAATTACGGGACAGAGGTTCAGGGTCGAAAGGGTAGAGGAAGTCCTAGAAGGACTTTGGAAGAGACTCTAAGAAAAGACTTAAGAGTACTTAGATCTAAAGGAAGACGTAACACATGACCGAGCGCAATGACGTTCTAGGATTCATATAGCTAACCCCACTTAGTGGGAAAAGGCTTTGTTATTGTTATTGTTGTATCAAATATATTCATAAGAATTTAGAGTGTCAAACAAGAATGTTACCCGGTGAAATGAAACTTCTTGCCTTGTTTGGTGTAAGAACTGCAACCAAAAAACAACTGTGGATAAAGCAAGCAATTGCTTGAAACTTATCTCACATTGATCATGCATGGGGTATTGTTTAAGTGGTTTTTTATGCTTGACTACTTGCCTTGTTCATACTAAAACATAAAGATGAAGTTTTAAAGCATAACAAGTTTCTAAAGCTTTTAGTTTGATAAATAAAAACATTTATATGACTAATACTTGTGACCTATAGCCTAAAATCCTCCCTAAATATTGTTGGTTACTTATCGACTCTCCACCATTTTTGTATCCACTCTTGTAACTCATGTTATGTTAGAGAAAAATAAAAAAGTTGTGAAACTACTATATACTCCAAATAAGAAGCACACTTGATAAAAAACAATAATAAGCGTAAATTTACTTCGCCTAAAAAAAAGAAATACTAAGCGATTGAGGCTTGCATTCTTTTTCATTTAAATACGAAATATTACAATATTAAAGGTTTATAAGTGTAGGTTTTAAACATTGTTCAAGGTTCCTAAGTTTTGATGTCAAATTTGTATCTTCGTTAATCTTTTCTTAACAATTTGCGAGCATAAAAAATATTTTGAAAACTTTGCCCATTTTTCTAAATCCTTAAATATAGTTATTTTTAATATTAATTATTCTGTATGTGTATAGGATATGTGAATGTTATATGTATTATTAACAAGGTCTAAAATATCGATGATATCGAAAATATCGGTAGTCTAAAAACATGGAAATTTCGATGAAAATATTGGGATATTATCGATATCGATAAAAATTGAATAAAAACCACATAAATTGTAAGAAAAACTTGAAATTTTTTATTGAAACTTTGCAGGATGTTTATTTAGTCAATTATCTATTAGTTTATCACAAAAAATTGGAAGGAAATGCATTGCATGATGAATTTAACTGATTTAAGTTGATTATATAGCGAGCTGGCAAACATTGTGAGTATAGAAAATATGTAAATATTTTAGCATATTTTCACAAAAACATAAGTGATATCGTGGTCAAGGTGTTAAAGGAGTAAAATGGGAGGGGTTCGAATCCCCTTGGTGTTTTTTTAAATATAAAAATTAAAAAAACACGAAAATTTCGATGAAAATATCGAAATATTATGGATATTTTAGATCTTGATTATTAAAAATATGTGTAGATAATGAGTACTAAATATTAAAAGTACGCACATAAGTGTATTATATCTCAGAATTTCAAAAAATTCATGTAATTTATGACATATACAGAAAACAAAAGTATTTTAAAAAAAGATGTACATTTCATTGACAAATTCAGGAAAGTTATTTAAAAGAAAAATCAGGATAGCTAATTAAGCAACCCACCAAAAAGTGGCCATAGCAAATATAATAATTAAAGCATATTTGCAATGATGTCCGAGTTGATGTTAGGTACTTTTAGATTTTTTAGGCCAGCTTTTTGTTTAACTTTGATAGTCCCCAACGTTGGTTTTGCCTTTTCACAATTTCATATATAATATTCCGACGTGACATTTTGACATGGGCATCCAGAGCTAGCAGCAAGGCCTCCAAAAAAACTTTTGGTATAAGACTTAGCCCACCCGTTTTAGGAAGGCAACGGCCGAGTAAGGGCAATGAAATTGCCTTAATTATCCATTATAAACAATAATTAACTTTGCGTAATTTTGTATTTTTTCTTTATGTTTTATTAGCCTTATCCTCTATATCTCATTATTTCTCAAATAAAGTCTAATTTTAATAATTTATTTCAAATACAAGAAAAAAGTAAAGCATTTTAACAAACATAATTAATTTTAATGAGTGTTTTAAAAACATGCCTCAGGCAGCCTCGGGGGTAGGGTGGTAGCTATTTCGCCTCTCTTTTTGTAGGAGTTGGCAAAAAACACGCCCAAGCTTATTTAGGGTGCGCCTCGGACAGTTCTAAGCAGTCCAAAGAAGACAAAGCCTCGGTCTAATTGCCCTCCCCTTTGGTGACCCGTGGAGATGAATTTCTTGGGTTACAACAATTCAACCCAAATGCCTAGGCATCCCATGCCTTGTTGCTCTAAGAGCTACTTCACCGTTGTTTATTACCTTGGGGATAGACAACCCAATCCCCTCTCCTAGCCTCCCAAAAACACTCCAGCCACTTGAGCAATTGGACCCAAGGCGAGCCCGATGGAGAAGTCATGCAATAATCGTCTAGCCCAGCGACCTATCTATGTGTCGTAAGGTTGACGTTAGCCACAATTTAAATTATTAAAAAAATATTAAAAATTGTAAAAAAAAAAAACTAATTAAAAAAAAATCTTTATATATATATATAATTACAATACACATAACCATGTTCTTCCACTTTACATTACATTTCAATATTTTTGAATACATTCAACTAATCTTTTATTATTATTTGAAATTAAAAATAAAGTTATTTGTATTATTTTATAAAATAAAAATACTAATATTTTAATAGAAATTGTTTGGGTTATTTAATTTAGGAATGGAGATGCACTTGTGCAGTTGTCGTTCATTGCAGGTAGTTATTGTTCATTTAAGGGAATTGAGTTGCCTATTGCCCAGGGAAGCCTTTTTATACTGAAAGTGCTCTAATGTTTTGGGCCTTTTGGCTAGTTGGTTTGCAACAGACTAGAACCAAATATCTCCAAAGTGATAGTTGTTGAGGCTAGTTAATCTTGATACTCATAATTTGGATTGATTAGTGAAGAAAGTTGAGGTTTCACCATAAAATCAATCGGCTATATGGGGAGTAGCCCAACTTGCTTATAAGCCTATGCAAGATTCCTCCTCCCATCAATGTGAGACTCATTCTCAATGCACCCTCTCACGTAAGGTGAATTTTCAAGCCTAACACGTGGACAACACAACTGGGTGGTGTATAGCGTGTGTGACCATTTGGCTTCACACGTGGAACAACCTGCTTTGATACCATGAAGAAAGTTGAAGTTCCACCATAAAACCAATTGACTATATGGAGAGTAGCCCAACTTACTTATAAGCCTAAACAAGGTCCCTGCTCTCATTAATGTGGGACTTAATTCTCAACAATTGGTTCTTCTGATTTTTTGTTTTTTTGTTTTCTGCGTGATAAATTAGTTCTGAATGCATGTTCAAAGTGGTTGATTTCAGTATCAGTTTTTAAATTACTAATTTATTGGGCTTACTGGAAACCAGAAAATATGGAAACTGTGTTACATTTTTTTTTCTTCTATTGTTATTTTATCTATGCTTAGTCACATGTATTAATTTATCTTTCTGTCTATTTTTTTTTTGTTGAATTTAGTTTTCTCTGTCTAAAAATTTATAAATAATAATGAAACATGCTAATTATATTTATCCTTTTATGTTGTGAAGCACCAAGGATGTGATTGCAAGGTACAATTCACATGTCGGTGGGGAAAAATCGGATCAACCCACGCTTCATCAGCTACAGGTAATTGAGTTCAAATTGGTTTTCCTTTTCCCATCCTAATTGCTCTTTAATTTCCATTTTTAATGGTATAACAAATAATTGTGTCAAGTGAATGTAAATTATGTAACATATTTTATCTGCACTTGGAGCTTCGGAATGTATTTTTACAACATCTGAAAGATATCATTGCTTTAACATAATAAAAATAAATAGGCGTTAGACTTGTATAGATGCATGCAGCGGGGTTGAGTAATGACTTCCAAGTTCTAAGCTGTGTTATTAGTTGGTATTAATTCGAATCATTGAGGTTTTTCTCACGGAAAAAAGTTTCATATATTGGCTGAAGAATCAATCGTCCCAAAATATGGTTGCTTGGTAATGACCTGGAGATTGCTACATTTTGTAAATCCATGCTCTATGTTTCAGTAATCCATCTTTTGCCCTTTTTTCTTTCTTTCCTCCAATTTGACATTCAGAAAATGTATGAAGGAAACATCTTTTGCCATAAAAAACCGGAAACATCTGATTTTTTTTCCTTTCTCTTGTTTATTTTTGGACCTGATGTTTATAAGCTTTTCATGTGACAGATTAGATTATGTAATGACGGTTCGGTATAAATATATTTCCCATTTAATTAGTTGGAGAAAGAAAACAATATCAGGCTGAGTAAGGAACTCGATGATAAGAGCTGCAAGTTGAGGTAATTATAATTTATTGATTTGCTTGTAAGATATATGGTGGTTAATTAAGCTGGTACGATCGTTTGATGAGAGTGCTGAAATGGTTTGGCATGCAACAGGCAGATGAAGGGTGTGGACCTTGAGGACTTGGATCTGAATGAACTACAGAAGTTAGAAAAATTGGTGGAAGCAAGCCTTGGCCGTGTGATTCAAACTAAGGTATGTGCTAACTACAAGTTTGTTTTGTTACAAGTGAATACAGGTGTCATGGCTTCTAAAAACTAAGTATCCCTCAGATAGAAGAGCAAATTGTGAGGTTTAAAGTGTATTATTATGCAATAATTAGATCTTTTTTTAAAATTTTTTATATATTTTAAATTAGTCTTTGTTCAAATATTGTTGTTGCAATGACTTTAAGACAAATGTCTTAATTCTGTTTAAATATGAAATTTGTTATTAGTACTCTATAAAAGTAACACTGCACTTCTTCCTCTAATTTTTTTATTTTTATTTTTTTGACAACGATGAGTGAACACCTGTTTTAAATAGATCAACACATTGAGCTCGTAAATATCTGTTTTAATCATTGTGTTTAATCAAAAGGTTTGCCACTGCCTGATTAGTTCTTAGGCGTTTGCAAATTAAGAAAGGGCATCTAGACGTCCTTAGGCGTTCCCCCTAAGCGCCCTCTTAGCCCGTCTAGGTTGCAACTCTCAGTTAGATAGAAAATTAATAACTTTCATTTTGAATTTTTTGTTTTGTTTAATAAATTGTGAGGGAGTTGTTGAATATTTGAATGAATACTCATTATATGCTTGTTCTTTATATTTTCAATATGTTACTGTTGCGAGTTCTATTTTAGTTAAAGTGTAAATAGTGGTTTGTTGTCCCACATTGGTGAAGTGCATATGTAATACAAATTGTAACTCCTATATATACTCCACTTTGGAGATTAATGAATATATAAGAAATTTCCAAATATTGTCATATATATTTTTGGTATTTACCATGTTTAGTTCAATATGGTATCAGAGCAATTCGCTCTTGGTGACCTGTGTGCTTTGATTTTGTACCCACTTTTGTCGTGATTTTCTTTGTTGAAAAAAAAAAAAGAAATTCCCAAATATTTTAATCTATGTCTTTTTATTGTGCAATTTATAATTATGTATTTTTGTAAGTATAAATATATACTTATTTATACGATATATAATAAATATACTTAAATCTACCTAAACCTCGCCTAGCCGTCCCCAAACATAGCCCGACTAGTGCGTTTTTTAGAACTTTACTTTTGCATGCATATCTTTAACTTTAGACTTTGGTCAATTTGAATAAAGACTTGACCTTTTCTCTTTTTTGGTTGTAAGGACTCAACGTAATTATTTTTCGTACTTTAATTAGGTTAATTTAATAGAGACATATTTTGCAATATATGTCTATACAGAAACATCGATCTAATTCCAAATTTTCCATTCATTTCAGGAAAAAAAGATTACGAGTGAGGTTATGGCACTTGAGAAAAAGGTTTATAGTTAAATAGATGATTGTGGTCTGTGCCTATATATTGAATAACCACAAAAAAGAAAATAATAAACATATATTAAATTTAATTATTATCAATGAATTTTTGATTTGTTGTCCTCTTCCATGTACTGACTATACATGCAGGGAGCTGAGCTGATAGAAGCTAACAACCAGCTAAGCCAGAGGGTAAGCAACTACCACCAAGAAGTATATTTCTCCTATATATTTTTTTATTTAACGAAAAACGATATCTTAATTAGTAAATTAAATCTGGGCGATTGGTTTCTTTGTTGTTTTCGCGTATGGCAGATGGTGATGTTACCCAGAGGAGATATGGGACCGGAGGCCATCCTGGAGTCGGAAAACCTGAATAATATTGAAGAAAGCGTGACATCTGAATCAGCCACAAATGTCACCACCTGCTCCAACAGCTCTCTTTCCCTTGAAGATGACTGCTCCGACATTTTGTCTCTCAAGCTGGGGTGAGGCCCTTTTACTTGCTAATATATATGCTATTTGATTTTGGCTTCTGCTTTTGGCTTTTGGCTTTTGGCTTTTGGCTTTTGCGTTTTGAGTATTTGGTGGTACGATTGCGAAGAATAAAGTTAGTAAAATACTAGCGTAGACATTATTTCGGTGAAATAAATACTCATAAACACATTAAGATTTCGACATGTCAGGGATTACGTGACTTGCGCCGTATGTCACACAAATAGTACACATGGCATGTGACTCATCAAAACCGAACAAGTCATCAAAAGTGTCACGGGTCGATCTTTGGCGGAGTGTGATTACGGAATTATCTTTATTAATTCTTTAATTAGTTTTAATTTAAATCAAACAAATTAATTGATTAAATTTTAAACAAAGAAAAATACCAAATTAAGAATGTCCAAATTAAGGATGAAATGTGATTGATTTATAGGATTTAAATAAATGATTGTTTGATTAAATCAAGACTATTTGATGATGTCAAGTCACGAATCAAGCCTGGATCAAGTCTCGGTTATTTCGTCAATTAATTAAGTTGAAAATCAACACCAAATCAAAGACTTGGAGAGCCTATAAATACGGGGGGCTACAAGACAAAAAATTCTTTCTCACACATACATCCTTAACCCTAGACTCTCAAACTCCCAAACACTCTACGCATTTAAAAGATTCAGAAAGCTCTTTGCAGTCTTCGCCACACTTGTGAAGAATCATCAAGCACTACCACACGTGCCAGTTCCTCAATCGCTATAAGCCAAATTCTTATGACATTCGTAGTTTGTGATCAAGCCACTGCAACCCTCGGATTAACAACCCTACACGCACTACGCATCTTGAAGATAGAATAAGAGGATTGAATCAGAGCACTAGTATGTCATTAGCCTAGCCTTGTTGGGGGCACCGAAGCATGCTTCTCTTGCACGCGAGATGACTTCCCGAAGCGATGAGCGGGGTTCTTCGGGGTCGAAGAATTCAAGTGAGCGTTCGTTATCATTGATTTCAGATGCAGACTCAAGCACGAGATCGTACCACAAATCGCCAGGAGACTTCGCTGGCACCCTCGACGTCTGAATGAGAGTCTTATACTTTGGCTATGCAAGTTATGACCACCGTCACCACCCCTAGTGAAAAGAAGCTTGCACAGATGAACGAGACAATTGCAAAACTGATAAAAACCGTCGAGGAGAGGGATAAGCAGATCGCTACGTTCATGAACAAATTGGAGTTGCAGCATGATAAAGAAGTTGACCCTGACCCAAAGAAGAATCAACATGACAAGGAAACCAGCGAGAATGAGGCACTTCGTGATGACAAGGCTTCATCGATGGGCTTTATTTTCATCCAACAATTTCAGAATATGATGGTAAACACCATTGGAGCACAATACGAAGGTGATTTTCCGGGATACACTAATATATTCCAAACAATACACCAAATAAATTGATAGCTTGTGAATGTCGATATGCTACCAACCTTCTAAGTACATGCAGTTTGACGAAAAGAAAAACTCGAAGCAGTTTGTCACTCATTTCGTCGAAACTTGCAACAATGCTAGGATGGAAAGTGTTTACCACATGAAACAGGTGCTTGTTCCTTGAAGGGCAATGCATTCGATTGGTACACAAACCTAAAGCCCGAGCCATAAACAATTGGGATCAATGCTTGAATTGTTTTTACAGCATTCTTCATTAGTATGATGGAGCTTACAAATATGAAGCAGTGGAATGAAGAGCTAGTTGACTACATCATTCGATGGCGCTTACCAAGTCTCAACTGCAAGGACAAGCTTTTAGAGATACCTGCGATCGAGATGTGCGTACAAGGTTAGCATTGGGGATTGCGCTACATTGTCCAAGGCATCAAGCCCAAGACGTTCAAGCTTTAAGAGCTAGCTTCCCAAGCCTATGACATGGAGTTAAGCATCGCTAATCATGGAAAGAAAGACTAGATTGCTGACTACAGTAAAGACAAATTCTTCGGGCATAAAATAGACAAATCTCGAAAGATGCCTACCAAAAAAGCAGTGGCGGTCAACACAACTTCCTTCAAAATCTCTACCTAAGACAAGAAGAAAGAGGTAAAGCGTAGCGATACTTTTCATGACCAAGAGAGACATAACCGCACTTTGAAGAAGCTAAATTGCCTGAGCGTAAACGACCAGAAGAAATGAATCGAGAGTGAATGACCCGAAGTACTCCAAGTACCATCACATTGTCAGTCATCTAGTGGACAAGTGTTTTATCTTTAAGGAATTAATCTTTGAAGCTCACCTAAGAATGAAGGATTGAGCCAAACATTAAGGAAGCAACAATGGAAAACACTATAAACATCATGTTCGAGTTCTTTGATTATATGTTGTTCTACGTATCGCCAAGTAAGCCCTGGCCACAGTCGTCAAAGGTAAGTCTTAAAGTGGTCAATGCATGTAAATGAGCATCATGGATAAAGCAACTCATATCAATGACATGGACCTCACCAACGATGAGGAAGGTGCGTAAAATGCATCAGCAAACTGTTTAACCAAAGAAAGAAGGGCAATAGGGAAGTTTTCACTGAAACACTGAGAATACCTACACTAGAGCAGCAACAAGGATGAGAAAACTAGCTCGTAGAGAAGAGCCAAAAGTTTGTTTGCCGTGAACTCTCGTAGTCTTGGACGTATATTTTTCCAAAAATTCCTTCAACAAAGCTCAACCACAGCCACTCGTTGGAGATTTCTGCACAAATAGAAGACTTATCTCCGCACTTTAGTGTGGAAAAGGCATTGTAGCTCCTTATAGCAGAACGAAGGGCATTAGTGAAAGTTTTGATGAATCTCGGCACTTACTCTTTGAAGATAGGCAAGGTTAGATATCTAGAGCTTCGATCTCATTAGTGTGGTATGTGTTATACTTTATGTGATGCCATCAACTTAACCGATGAATATCTCTTGCTGGGGTCGAAACCACACAACCGTTCACTTTTTGTTTCAGGGTACGTAAGAGAACAAAACATAGGCCGCATGCTCGTCAACAAAGGTTCATTTATAATCATCCTGCCAAAATCGACAATAAGAAATCAGGGAATCATAATGGATGAACTATCTCGAAGTTGCCTTCTAATCTAAGGTTTTAATCAAGGCGGGTAATAGGCATGATTAGGATCAAGATAGTTATAGGAGAACTAAAGTTGAATACGTTGTTTCACGTGACCGATCTTCCATTTACTCTTAGGTAGACCTTGGATTTATGAGAATGGAGTTGTACCTCAACCCTACATCAATGTCTAAAGTTCAATAGAATTGGAGCGACAAAGATATATGCTGATAGTAAGTCATTCACTGAAGCAGTCACATTTTTCTGACACCAAGGTTTACATGGATGAGGAAATGGTATATAAGGCTTTCCACACTAAGATTCAATCAACAGGCAAAGCCATAACTGGGTATGAAAAATAAGCAATGTCTCATCTCAAGAAAACTAGCAACAAGTAGCTAGAGCGCTCAATGTTTGAGAATAGTTGATGATTCTCAAAGGGATCATTAGTGTGGAAGTGACAGAAGAAATGAAAGAGCATTGCACAAACTTTGGCATTTGATCGCTTGATCAGTTCAAGATTTCGAGCTTTTGTGTTGGACCGCACCAAGATTCTGTGCTTAATAGGTTGACTAGCCCTCATTGACATGAAAACGTGGTTAGTTATCTTCCACTGAGGTCAGCCTTGGATAGACTTGAAGTCGTAAAAGAACCTTATAGGAAAGAGTAGCCAGTATCATAAAAAAGAAGACACGTCCAGCTAACCAGGGATGACGAAATTCATAGTGCAATCCCTTCACGCATGAAATGTCATTTGACATTATGTTTGAGTTCAAATGGTGAACTGAAGGTCAAATGACGCACAATCACACACTGATCCATCTTCGAACCAACGAGTCTAAAAGGATGACGAAGAAGAAGTGGTCTAGGACGTCTACCAGTCGAAGACGTTGACAAGGAAGAAGTCTCCGAAGAAGACATTAAAGAAGCTCCATCACAATTCAAGGACGAGGGGAAAACAACTATTGACGACTTGAAGGAACTCAACTTAGACACAAGTGAAGAACCAAAGCTTATCTTTGTTAGTGCGTTTTTGAGTTTGGACAAAGCTGAGATTGATAAATTGATCGACGTAGGTTTCATTCGGGAGGTCAAACGCCTTATATGGATCTCAAATATTGTCCTTAAAAATTCAAGGAACTCCATATTTGCGTAAACTAAGCAACACTACATGTGTCAATTTGTCCATCGCCATAAGGCAACTCCTTACGACATTCGTGGATTCGAGACCAAGTCTCTACGATCCTCGGATCAACAACCCTACACATATACTTTGCATTTGGGAGATCGAATTAGAGGATGAAAATTTTGTATCACAGATTGTAACCTAAACTTACATTAATACTAATTATTACTTTGTATACATTTTTATTCATTTATTGCAAGAAATTCGTGTTTACATCTAGGAAGAGATATTATATTTTGCTGTCCTAGTGCTAAGGGTTTGTTAACTTATCATGGTTTGTTCTCTCAAGCTTGATTCATTCCAGCATGATCAGGTAGAATTTTATACATCACCAATTTTAGACATCACCATTTAGGGAAGGTCTTAATAAATGTCGAATCGAGAATAGTCCATTTGTGGCTCGGCGGAAGCTTGTGTTCAAATATACTAATGGTATTGCCACATCTTATTGAAAAAAAAAGAAAAAAAAAGAAAAAAAAAGAAAAAAAAAACGATATTATCTACACTAAGGGGGTGGGGGAATGGGTTAATCTTCATAATGGGCAAGCCATGGTAATATGATTCAAATTTGCCATTGGCAAAAATCAAACTTAAAACATTTTAATTACAAGTGAAGATGAATACTACTATGCCGTAGTTGATTTAATATTGTAGGTTTTTTATTTTGTTTTATCCCATGATTACTTAATAAGAGAAAATTAATATTTGGAAAGATTGACTAGTTTGTACCAAAATAAATAAAAACCGACCAGTTGCAAACTGATGATTGAATTCCAATTTTTTCTATATACTATATTTTTACATGAATATGTTTTTTTACCACTTCAGTAACAAAGCCCTTACCAAATTAAAATAGTTTCAATATATTTCAGTAATATAGGTGGATGGTAAAAATTAGTCTAATATAACAGAATCTGATCCTCGGGAAAATCCTTTTTCTTAATATCCCTTACTGTCCTTTCATCCGGAGCTGCCGTAGCTGGGGGCTCATCATGCTATACTCCCGATGAAGGAAAAATGAGCACAGTTTTTTGGTGTGTAAATACATAGATTAGCTCTAGTGCTCATCTGGGCTTTTCTGTTATTTCATTTTTTTTTTCTGCACCTCATGTTTCTTTGGTCCGTTTGGCTCCTTTCCTCACCCAAAAGGAAAAATTTGGAAAAAAACCCAAGGGAAATGGTAGAGGATAGCACAGAATATGTGGTATTACCATCGATACTAAAATTGTGTTATACAACTAATTCTTCATCACTTGCAAATATTTATTTTATCTTATGTAAATCA
Organism: Crataegus laevigata; assembly: GCA_963580275.1. Classification (NCBI taxonomy): domain Eukaryota; kingdom Viridiplantae; phylum Streptophyta; class Magnoliopsida; order Rosales; family Rosaceae; genus Crataegus; species Crataegus laevigata. The sequence continues at coordinate 6,855,021 of OY756938.1, forward strand.
TCTGCATGATTTCATGTCAACTAGTAGTCTAATAGATTGATAGAGTGACGATCACCGTTGTTCAATCGCAAATATGCGATAAAATCCATTCCATATTCTCGACTTCTCAAGCATATGGCATAAAATCACTTGCATGATTTCGTACGAGATCACAAATTCATGATGTTCGTAAGTATTATTGTACTGCTAGTATGCTTTTATTCTTCAACATCTTCAATGAAATTGCTAATCAGTTTTGTGTTCTGTATTTTCAGGCTTCCGTAGTTTCCCTGGTTAAAAAGTGGAGAAAGATGGAAAGTTGTACTTCCTTATAACTACTAAATAAAGTCGAGTTATTGTAAGATATGACTGACTTGTGTGTTTTAACTCGAAAACAAATTGGAAGGCATTTCTGTGTGAGTGTGACTGTGTGTTATATGTAAAACTATATTTGTATATTCCATGCAGCCAGACATTGCTGTATGTTAAGTTGTATTGTATCCAAATCTGTGTGTTAAATGCAGGCCTACTAATTCAGACTAGTCCAGTTTTGGGTTGGGGATGACAAGCTAAGTTATGAATCTTTCTAATTAGGCTTAAATAACCATTTGTCCCCTAAAACAAAACTCGAGCCTCATTTGTGCACCTGAATAGTTGATATTTAACCTCTGAAACTTACATTTTTGTTTCATTTTGCCTTGTTTTCTTCAACATCTTTTTGGCCGCACATGAAATAATGAGTACACGTCATCCATTTTGCAAATAGAATTATTTTTAAAATGTGATTGTATAAACTTAAAGTAGAGTTGAGTAAAAATTTGTATGTGATTAATATAAATAAGAACACAAAACCAAAGAAAAAATACACAGCCCATTACCAGGTATAAGCCTTTTTGGATTGCAGACATGCGTAAAATCTTTGTTGCTCTTCCATTTGACGTTTGCTCAAGGTTGCATATGATTGCAATTTCTTGAATCTCCAAAATAGCATGTGTTTGTACCATACTTGACCAACTCCGAAACTACTAAGTAACATTATACTGTCAAGGACCCACAAGAGTTTCCCTCCAACCAGGAGGCCAATCACAATGTGACACATGACAACGTCAGAGGCTAATCACAACACGACACGTGTCAACATCAGAGGCCAATCACAACATGACATGTGTCAATGTCAGAACAAAGCTAGAAACTCTCTTCTATAAATAGAGATCATCCTCCCACAATAATTCCAGATGTCGTTTGTACTAAACTATTCACTAGAACTTACTAAAAGAGAGCTTGAACTTATGTACTTGTGTAAACCCTCCACAATTAATGAGAACTCCTCTACTCTGTGGACGTAGCCAATCTGGGTGAACCACGTACATCTTGTGTTTGCTTCCCTGTCTCTGTCCATCTACATACTTATCTACACTAGTGTCCGGAGCAATCTTGCGAAGGTCACAAACTTGACATTTTCTGTTGTACCAAAGTCCTCATAGATTTTATGCATCAACATTTGGCGCCGTTTGTGGGAATGACACTTATTCCTACTCTCTTCAGCTTTGTCAAGCTAGTTTCCACCATTCGTACACTCTCTTTTGACCAAGCATCCCTCTCTAACATGGGGAGCGAAGGAAGCCACATCATACAGAACGACACCCCTCTTGCACCTAGTGTGAAGCAACGAAAGAAGGAACGGAAGAGGTTTGCTCTTCAAGCTAAAGTCGGTAAGCTGGAGGCTCAGAACAACAAGATAGCAATAAAGAATGAGGTTCTCCAGGAGCAGTATGAGAAGCTCTTCGAGATGCTTCACGAGCCTAGGCATACTTAAACACACAAGCTCATCGCCCCCATTGAAGTCGATCATTATCTAAATGCCCCCTAACACGGAGGGTCATTGGTCTTCAACATAAGTATTCCTAACGAGGAGCGAGCTACCCATCAATGTGATGATCAACATGAGGCTTCTTTCAACCCAGCTGCTTCGACCCGAAGCAGGAGAGGTGGAGGAGGGCACCTCATAGCAGAGGGAGCGGAAGGATGGAAAGCTGTTTTTCGCGACTGTCGGGACTTCTTGAAGCAACGTCAAGAGAACCCCATTCATATAAACTCAAAGATCAATGACCTAAAGGTCTCTGACAGATTTGGTCCCCTACCACAGCCTAGGCTAGCTACCAATCTAGGGAAAGAGCGACAGGCCCCAGAGGAACATGAAGGTATAGGGGACTCAGAGCTGTTCTGACAGACTTACCCTAGAAGTTAGTACGACGAGTCCAAGGAAAAATCACATGTTCTTGATCAAACTTTCCTATTCCCAAGAGGTGATGGAGATTTACGAAAGAAAGCTTCAGTGGTGCATGACTCCACTCAAGACCTTGTTGTCCTACAACTCCTTGAGGAAATAAACAAGTTGAAGGCCGAACGATAAGCCGAGATACCTGATTAGAACCAACCTAGGCCTGGCCCTTTTACAAGGAGGATCCTCGACACCCCCTCTAAACGAAGACAAAGTAGAAGCTTGGTTTACAACTTTATACTTGAAGGGAAGACCCGATTGAACACCTCAACCTTGTTGAGTCCACCATGGCATACCGGATGCATACTAACGAAGAACGATGTCTCATCTTCCCTTCCACCCTCTCTAGCGGTGGTATCGTCTTCCACCTGAGACAGTAGACTCATTTGAGGAGTTAAGGAAACTATTTGTTTCTCAACACATTTCCCAAACTGATTGTTTGCACTCTGCAGATGACTTGTACACTATTCGCCAGAAGCCAGACGAGTCACTACATAAGTATGCCGGCCGCTTCAGCCATAAGTATTCTCGTAGTGCCGAAGCAGATGACAAGATTGCCTTCAAAACCTTCACGGCAGGCCTACGAGACTGTTTCTTCAAGTACATGATCAATGCCAACACTTGGAAGACTTACTCTAAGGTGATGGCACAAGCTTACAATCATGCATCTGCCAAGGTAATGACATATCAAGAGAAACCCCCTACAACCATCCCTTATTAGCAAGTGAGGAGTGGAAGCCAGACCCAACCAAATGAGAAGACCTCAACCTTCCAAACGGATGCGGCGCTTCCCCCTGCCTTACCTAATGCTTCGCCAAATCAACAGATATATCAATCTCAAGGCAAGAGGAAGGATTTCCACCATTACCACTCTCATTTTAGTAAAAAGAGTAAGGGGCACTATCGCGATAACCAAGAGTATCTCCACGATAATGCCCGCCCCCAGGCAATCAATGCAGTGGGCCAAACATGTGTCAAGACAGGCCCTACCCCAAGGTATGAGACATACACACCCTTGAACACCACATGACCGGCTATTTACCCCAGTATAGCTCACTTGATACCGAAGCCAAAGCCGAGGCAGCTGAATTACAAGTCCACGAAGAACACGGGCATGTTTTGTTGCTACCACGAATATAATGGTCATGACAGTGAGAAATGTATCATCCTGCGTGAGCATATCGAAGTTTTGGCACATGAAGGAAAAATTGATTAACTCCTCCTTCACCCTCCAAGGGATAACCGTAACCAACGCTAAGTGAATGTGATATATTCCATAAGCAGTGGCACACCCATATCTGAATCTTCCAATAGGGCCATGAAAAATAATGAACGAACTTTGAGGCCTGGCCACCAGGTGTTTCATGTGGAAGACATCAGGGGGCAAGTATCAAAAGCCTGACTGAGATCCAATATGTTTCTACCATGAGAAAGAAAGAGGTATCATCTACCCTCACAATGACCCACTGATCGTGGAGGCTTACATAGCCAACTTTGATGTTCGATGAATCTTTGTAGACACGGGGGCTTCAGTCAATATCATGTTCGTTAAAGCTTTCAAGGCACTTAATGTAGCTTAACACTTGCTCGATCGCTCGATTTCTCCTCTGATAAGCTTCTCTGGTGATATTATGCAACCTTTAGAGAGCATACACTTACCCTTCATTATTGGTACAGGCCCTTACACAGCTACCATTACCACTAACTTCCTGTTGGTTGACTGCCTAACGATATACAATGTCATATTTTGGCGCACACACATCAATGATCTCAAGGCCATGGTATCCACGCATATGTTGTTGATGAAATTTCCAACCCCTATGGCAAAAGTTACTTTAGAGGAGATCAACTTAGCGCACGATCATGGTACAACACTTCAGTCAAGCAACAACATCTGCCTGTGCCCAAGGAAACCCTCTCTATACATGGCCAAGTAACAAAGACTAACCAGACAATCCACGAGATGACTCTTTTACCCAGCAAGCATAACCTGCTGAAGAGTTGGAGAAAGTCTCAATCTCCAAAGACTATCCGAATCGCATAGTGAAGATTGCCATCACCTTGTCACCACTCATTCGGTCGGCACTGATCTTATTTTTGCAAGAGAACACTGAAGTCTTCGCTTGGTCATATGAGGACATGCTGGGCAGCTCTCCCGATATCATCTGTCATCGTTTGAGTATCGATCCCAAGGTCAAGCCAGTGAGACAAAAGCAAAGATCTTATGATGCCGAATGATACGAGGCAATGAAGGCAGAAGTTGAAAAAATCAAAGACATAGGTTTCGTCTGGGAAGTCAATTATCCAACATGGGTAGCAAATGTTGTCATTGTCAAGAAAAATCTAAAAAAGGAAAGTCTCATGCTTCAAAAGATCTTATAGAAAATGTATGTCGACTACACCAACCTAAACAAAGGATACCCGAATGATAGTTTTCCCATTCCCTTCATTGACAGACTTATCGACTTAATGGCAGGATGTGAACTCTTAAGCTTCATGGATGCTTACTTGGGATACAACCAAATCCTCATGAACCCTTCAGACCAATAACACATAGCCTTCACTACTGACAGGGGACTATACTGCTATAAAGTCATGCCTTTTGGCCTAAAAAATGCAGGAGTGACTTATCAAAGAATAGTCAATTCAATGTTCGCCGAACAAATTGGGAAGAGCATGGAAGTTTATGTTGATGATATGCTAGTCAAAAGTAAACATGCTAACCAACACATCACCAACTTATTTGAAACATTCACCATACTGAAGATGTACCGAATGAGGTTAAACCCTAACAAATGTGCCTTCGGCGTGGGTTCTGGCAAATTCTTGGGCTTCATGATTAGCGAACGGGGCATTGAAGCTAACCCCGAGAAGATCGAAACAATCCTTGATATGAAAGAACCATTAACTTCAAAAGACATCCAGAGCCTTATTGGTAAGGTGGCGGCCAAACTAGGTTCATCTTTAAGGCCACTAATAAACGTGCTCCTTTCTTCAAAGCACTTAAGCGAAGTAAGAAGTACATTACATAGACCGATAAATGTGCCGAGGCATTCAAGAACCTCAAGGAGTACATGGGTAAACTCCTCTACTTTCCAAACCTAAAGTTGGTGACATTCTCATTATCTATTTATTTATTTCGCCTTCAGCAGTCAGTTCTGTTCTCATTCGAATGGATGATAATGCCAAACGACCCGTCTACTATGCCAGCAAGGCCTTGCAAGATGTAGAGACACGATACTCCAACATTGAGAAATTAGCTCTAGCATTGGCCATGTCTGCTCGAAAACTTTGCCTTTACTTCCAAGCACACTCCATCATTGTGCTTACCAATCATCCCCTTCGACAGATACTCCAAAGTCCTGACACATCAGGACGAATGATCAAATGGGCGATAGCGTTGGGTGAGTTTGACATCTCTTACCAACCAAAGCCAGTTGAGTAGGGCCAACTAGTTGCATATTTCATCACCGAATTCACTTATCCTGTTGACATATCTCCTACACCTGAGGCACTGGCTTCATTACCCTCGGAAGCTCAGAAAGTAGAATCAACCTTCCCAGTATAGACTCTATATGTTGATGGCTCTATATGTTGATGGCTCATCCAAGCAACAGGGTTGTGGAGCAGGACTAGTCTTTATTACACCTGACAAATCGTAAGAAGTTTGAATCAAACTTCATGCAAGTGGACGAACTGGAGACTACAAAGATGGAGGCTTCTGACTTTCAGGAGGATACCACCCTTATGGAAGATTAGAATCTTAGACATAGACTTATTTTTAGTTGAAATAAGACAAGTGGGTCTGAATTCCACCTAGTGGCCGAACCCCGCCTTGTTTTTTGTTGATTTTTGAACAATTTTCCTTTATGTTTTGGATTATTAGTTGGTGATTTGTTTTTAGATATTAAGTTTTAATCCTTGAATAAATGATATTATTTTGAATTGATAATTGTTTTATAAACTTTTATGCATGTGACCGATTCAAATTAATTTTTCATTCTAGGTATGACTAGTGGGAAAGTTAGTTGTCTGGCAGATAGTGCAACCACACATACTGTTTTGCATGAACACATCTATTTCACTAACTTCATACCTAAGAATGCACCTCTGACAACCCTCTCAGGCCCATCCAACCTGATAGAAGGATACGGTAAGGCACGTATAATGTTGTCCAATGGTATAATCTTGACCATTGATGAGGCACTTTATTCTCCACGTTCCGGAAGAACGTTACTAACTTTCAAGGACATTAGAGATAATAATTACCACGCTGAAACCCACGTAGAAAACGAAGTTAAATTTCTGTGCATAACTTCCTACGAATATGGCCAGAAGCGTATTCTAGAGACGATGAAGCGTATCCCGAGTGGTTTGTATATTACAACCATATGCCCCATAGAATGCCACTATGTGGCTGACCTTACTACTGGGACCGCGCACAAAATTACACTTTGGCATGATCGTTTGGGACATCCTGGACAAATAGCGACGTGCCGTATCCTCAAATCATCACACGGGCATCCACTAACCCGAAGTTTAGGTTTGATCCAAGGAATCGCATGTCAAACATGTTCTATGGGAAAGCTTATTACTAAGCCTTCTTATGACAAGATTCACTCAAATCCTCCCATTTTTCTACAACGGATTCAGGGGGACATTTGTGGACCAATTCAACCTCCTTGCGAACCATTTAGATATTTTATGGTTTTGGTTGACGCTTCCACACGTTGATCACACATGTGATTCCTTGCGGACCATTTTTCTGTAACAGATTCAAGGAACACTGCATTTTCCAAACTGTTGGCTTAGGTTATCAAGCTTAGGGCTCACCACTCTGATTATCCAATCAAATATATTCGATTGGATAATGTTGGAGAATTCACATTTAAAACTTTTGATAACTATTGCATGTCGGTTGGGGTTGAAGTTGAACATCCAGTACCCCATGTTCACACCCAGAACGGCCGGGCAGAGGCTTTCATTAAGTGCTTACAAATGATTGCTTGATCGTTGGTCATACGTACCAAGCTCCCGATCGTTGCTTGGGGCCCTGCAATACTGCACGCAGCAAAGTTGGTCCACCTGAGGCCTGTTGCGACACAACCATTTAATGCCCTTCAGTTGGTTACCGGATACGAACCCGACATATCGTATCTGTGCGTTTTTTGTTGTGCGGTATATGTGCCGATCTCGCAGCCTTTACGTACAAAAATGGGGCCTCGGCGAAGGATGGGAATCTATGTTGGATATGATTCTCCTTCGATTATTCGTTACTTAGAACCTTTGACAGGTGATCTGTTTACTGCTCGTTTTGCGGATTGTCACTTCTATGAGACAGTCTTCCCTTTGTTAGGGGGAGATAAGAACGTCAATGTTCCTGAAGAACGACGCGAATTATCGTGGACGACTCCCACTTTGTCTCACTTAGATCCCCGCACCGCTCAGTCTGAAACTGAAGTGCAGCGCATAGTAGATCTTCAGAGCATAGCTCAGAGCATGCCAGATGCTTTCACCGATCTAGCGCGCGTTACAAGATCACATATTCCAGCTGCGAATACGCCTGCATAGATAGATGTACCAAATTTACGACGGACTGCCCTTCTGGAAGCCCGGGACGCCAATTCTGGTGATCCACGTACATTAGTGACTAACCAATCATCTGCCCCTACACAAAAGCGTGGCAGACCGCTTGGTTCAAAAGATTCACACCCCCGGAAGAGGAAAACCACGGCACAAGGTCTTGAAGAACCTACCGTGAATCCGACTATCGCTTACTCATTCTACCCAACTCATGAGGAAATTCTAGATTACAGAAGCGTCCTTGAAGAGACGAATCCTCTTCCCGAGAATCATGAGATTTCGGTCTATTATGCTAGCTTAGATGATGTGTGGCGTAGAAATGAGATGATTGTCAACGTTGCACTAGCATTTGTAGTAGTTACTGAGATCATGTTGAGCGATGACATTGAACCGCGTTTCGTTCATGAATGTCGACGTAGAGCTGATTGGTCAAACTGGAAACAAGCAATAAAAGTCGAACTTGATTCACTTGCGAAACGTAAGGTGTTTGGACCTGTAGTTCCTACTCCTCTACATGTGAAGCTCGTTGGCTACAAGTGGGTTTTCGTTCGGAAGCATAATCAGAAGAACAAAATTGTGCGTTACAAAGCTCGTCTTGTTGCGCAAGGCTTCTCACAACGCCCCAGGATTGACTATGACGAAACTTATTCACCCGTTATGGATGTGATTACTTTTCGCTACCTTATCAGTTTGGTAGTTTTTGAAAAACTGAATATGCAGCTGATGGACGTAGTAACCGCGCATCTCTATGGGGATCTTGATACGGAAATTTATATGAAAGTTCCCGAAGGACTTACGTTGACTGGTTCAAATATTTCCAAACCCCGGAACACGCTCTCAATTTGGCTGAGGCGTTCACTCTACGGTTTAAAGCAATCCAGAAGAATGTGGTATAACCGTTTGAGTGAGTATTTGACTAGTCAAGGATATGTGAACAACAAATTATGCTCTTGTGTGTTCATTAAGAACTCACATTCTGGATTTGCGATTGTTGCAGTATATGTCGATGACATGAACCTCATTGGAACTCCTGAAGAGCTCGCAAGAACTGCTTCGCACCTGAAGTCAGAATTTGAGATGAAAGATCTAGCTAAGACTCGATACTATCTCGGTCTCGAGATAAAGCATTGTTCAGATGGAATCCTAGTACATCAATTGAACTACACCTAGAAGGTGTTGCTCCTATGGTCGTTCGTACGCTAGATGCAAAACGAGATCCCTTCCGTCTGAAGGAGGATAATGAAGAGATTTTGGATCCTGAAGTTCCTTATCTAAGTGCAATAGGCACTTTATTGTACTTAGCTCAATGCACTAGACCCGACATTTCCTTCGCTGTTAATCTTTTGGAAAGATACAATAATGCACCTACACGCAGGCACTGGACTGGCGTGAAAGACATCTTCCGCTACCTTAAGGGTACTACGGATCTGGGCTTATTCTATCCCTACGAATCCTCGAATGATGCTACACCTTGTCCTCCTCGAGTTGATTCTCGCCTTATTGGTTATGCCGACGCTAGATACTTATTTGATCCGCACAAGGCGCGTTCTCAAACGGGCTATGTCTTTACCGTTAGAGGCACCGCAATATCTTGGAGGTCAACGAAACAGACTTTAGTTGCCACTTCGTCTAACGATGCTGAAATTCTCGCCTTACATGAAGCAACTCAAGAATGCTTTTGGTTGAGATCAGTAGTGGGCCATATTCGATGCTTTTGCGATCTTCATCCCGCCGTTGATGTCCCGACGACGATCTTTGAAGACAACGCAGCTTGCATCGAACAGCTTAAAAAGGGTTACATCAAAGGAGACAACACCAAGCACATTGTGCCGAAGTTTTTCTTTTCACATCAATAACAAAAGCATCAGAAGATTGAAGTCACGCAAATATGTTCACAAGACAATCTAGCCGACCTCTTCACCAAATGGTTGCCGAATGCGACGTTTCAGAAGCTTGTTCATGGAATTGGTATGCGTAAAATTTCTGAGTTGTAACTTTACTATTTCTCTTTGGAATTATGTCAAACTCAGGGGGAGTATCCTGTAAATACTTGCTTGATCTTAATATACTCTTTTTCCCTACGATTAGGAGCATTTTTGATAGGAACATATTTATGTGACTTTATTAGTTTGTTTCCTTGCATTTACTTAATTAGTTTCATCTTATTAGAATGTTTTAAGCTATTTTCGTGTGTTTGTAGGTTCTAAATACCAAAGTTAGCAAAGAAGTGCATTTTGGGGTGAAATGGATAGCATGCATGGGGAACATAGAAAATGGATGGTTGTGATTCATTCTCACCAACAAAATGGATGGTAGTGATTCATTCTCACCAATAAAAATGGATGGTGGTGATTCATTCTCACCAACAAAATGGATGGTAGTGATTCATTCTCAAAGCTTATAAATAGGATTCTCCATCAAGGCCAAAGACACCAATTCACATCTACAACACATTCCATAAACAACACAATCTCTGCCGCAAGTTTCCTTCTTCCTCCATCCATTTCCATCCACCTCTTTTCCTATCCATCCCCTACCACCCTTTCATACTCTGTCAACCTATCCAATCTCTGCCACATCCCCTAGACCATCCAAACACCACACCCACCTTGGTGCCGCATGTTTGCAAGAAAGAAGGAGGACTTGGAGCTGTGCTAACCATTCAAGACATTGGATTGTTGAAGCATTCTAGGTGTCTTCTACTTTTGTTTATCATGTTTAAATTCAATTATAGTTGTTTAATTGCAAATATGTGGAACTAAATTCGTTTTGGCTAGAGGTTGATTCAAAGCCATGAACATATTTGTAATATGAATTGATTACCTTCAGTTGTGATTTCATGAGTTGTGAATTCAATTTGCTTAACTGCTTGATTTATAACTTATTCTTGTATGTCGATTAAGGATACATACTTAGTTTGCATGCATGAATTTGATGCTAGAATATAAGGGAGTTTCACTTAATCGTTATGAACTTATATTCACAAGTAGTGGAGGTTGCTAGTCACAATCGCGTTAAGTGAATTCTTGGTAAGAGTATTATGCTGTTCATAGTTACGAATGCCTCGTCAATGCTTATAGTTTTCACAAAGCTTAATGATCTTTGATTGTATCTCTATTGTGCTGTTCACGTAAGGAATTTTTGAAGAATGTTTTGAATTGTTGTATGCGCTTTTCCGTCCAATTCAATAACTTAAGGAAAACTTGAAGGTTAAAAAAGTGCTGTTCACGGTTAATCTAGGGTGTTGAGATTCATGGTTTATTGAAAGAACAACTGAAAATTGGTTTGTATGCAAGTGTGTCATGTGTGGAGAAGAACCCTCTAGCTAGTCCATCATCCATTCAATTCGCCAAATCTGTCTTTTGAAACTATTTTTATAAAGTTTGTTTTGTTTAAATTCGTCAAAACCCAATCCCCCCCTTATATTTAGTGTCTTTTGGTTCCAATATGTCCAATTTGGTTTGTTTTCGTTGTTTTTAGTGAAGTTAGAATATGTCATAGTTTGTGTCTAGTTAGTTATTTGAGTCTAGTTGAGTGTCTTTTGCTTAGTTTGTGTTTATTTTTTAGTCTTGTTTAGTGTTTTAAAGTCAGTTTTGAGTAGATTAGCAATCCCTCCTAATCCCCGGCCTAGACCGATCCCTACTTACAGCTTTACTACAATTGTCAACAAGAGGGTTTAATTTGAGTGTTGTTTTACAACGCATCAAATTTTTGGCGCCGCTGCCGGGGATTAGCAAATTTGCTAATCCCTTTGTTTCTGTTTGTGTTTATGTTTATGTTTGTGTTTGTGTCTTTTACTTTTGATATTTGATTTAGTTTTATTTCTTTGATTTTAGGTACAAATGGAGCAAGACATGGCACTTGCGACCATTCAAGCTTAATTGGCGCATCTCACTTCTCAATTGACTCATAATGCCGAAAGGACCACAATGCCAAGTGTCCCTACATTTGATGTGCCCTATGAGCAAGGATATCAAACTCATCAATGTCCTCAATGTGCTGCAAACAGAGATGCTTGGGCTTATCAAGGCTATGATCAACCAAGCAACAACATGTTTTCCAACGCTTACAATTCGGATTGGAGAGATTATTCAGATTATATGTGGGATGAACCTCAACAATTTCAACAAGGTGGATATTGGCAGCAAGAAGAGGAGTTCTATTCAAGATCTATGTAGCCACCACAACCTCCCCCACAACAATTCCAATCGAATTCAAGTATGCCCATGAGTTATAATGAAATTCTTGAAGGACTAATCTCTTTGACGCAGGGCTCACAAAATGAACAATTGCAGCCATCGGAGGTGTTCTATCAATGGCCATATGCACCACCACAATCTTCCCAACCAATTTCAGGTTCGTCGGTGGATAATAATAATATTATTCAATTAATCACCTCTTTGACACAGGGAGTAGAAAATCAAAACAAGGAGATGCAAGACCGAGTCAAAAGAATGGACGAATTAGAGAAGCAAGTTGGACAGATTGTGGAATTCATGGCGCAGATTCAAGAGCAACGTGAACTCTCCAATTCCAACATGGCAAATTCAAAGGGAGAAGTTGAAATCGATGAAGCCATCACTTTGGAAAGTGATATGGAGGATGAAGCTGTCCTAGAACCATCCAAACATAGCCCGAACATGGATGAATTACTGCTGCAAGAAGAAGATAAGGATGACGACATGTGCAGTTTAGAAGAACTCTTGCCGCAAGCCCCTTAAGTCCCTATGATGTCCAACTCCAGTAATGTTGTTCCAAATTCAATTCATTCTAACATTATTCCACCAAATGTCCCTTTTCCTCGTAGGTTTTTGATTCCCAACGACGAAGAGAGTGAAAAAGACATTGTAGAAGCTCTTCCAAAGGTGCAAGGTGATACCCCAATTCTTGGTGCACCAAATCAAGTTCCAGACTGTGTTGAATTGTTTAAAGAAACTTGTACACCAAGAAGAATGATTCAACAAAAAGAACTGGCTGGAGAATATGTTGAATGCATCAAAAAGGATGTATTTGAGGAAACAGAGGCCAAAGAAGTTGAGACTAATGACACGGGACAAGCCACAACCATCATAGTAAATCTGGCCAAGTTCAAAGTCCCTGAAACTTTTGAAGATGTAGTATTTGTCATTGAGTTTGTGTCGGAGAAAGAAAGTAAGCCATCTTCTCCAATTTTAATTTTGTTTTATACTAACATGCTGATTTTGATGATTCAAGCACCCACTCTTGAATTTAAACCATTGCTGAATCATTTCAAGTATCACCTCCCATTCGAAGATAAATTCCATGCCGTGGAACCTAAGGGAGTTTAATGGAAAGTCTCGTCCGGCTGCAAGACGTTAAAACAAGCGCTTCTTGGGAGGCAACCCAAGCATTCAACGAAGGGAGACTTTGGAATTGTTCAACAAATTAGATTTGCACTCCTAAACCCTACTCTTTACTGCATTTATCTTGCCTTGCTTAGTTCACTAATTGTTTGTTTGCTTAAGTGTGAACCTATGTTTAAAACATTGAGGGCAATGTTTAGTTTAAGTGTGGGGGAGGGTAAACAAAGTCTTTTTACATTGATTTACATATTTTACATTGCTTTAAAAAAATCAAATAAAATAAAAATAAAAGAAAAAATATTTTACAATAATGTGTAAACTAATAGCATTCATTGGTCAGGTGGTGCCTCAGCAGTCGACGGAGCTCCAGAAAGACGAAGCGCCAAAGTTTGATCCTCCGGAGCCTCAACACTTGGTGCAACTCCAGATGACGAAGGCAGAAGATGCCTCTGCAGTAACGCCACAAACCTTTGATGATCATTCTGAATCCGCACTTCGGACTCCTGCAGCTGGTCAAGCTTCATCTTCATACTTGTTGAGTAACTAGTTGCGAGCATGTGCAATTCCTTATTCTCGTGCCTGAGTCCTCTGACTTCTTGCCGAAGACTAGCCACCTCAGCCATCAAAGACTCAACCTGACGAGATCGTGCAAGAAGGCGTTGACCCATGTTTGAGACTGAGCATGCACACTGGACGCTAAGCGCCAGAGAGTCCTGAACAGCGAGCTCGTCAGACCGCTTGGAAAGCAACCTATTGTCTCTTAAAGTGAGAAGGTTTTTAGCAACCACCGTAGCAGTTGTATCATTCTTCATCATAGAGTCCCCAACTGTAAGAGGACCATTGAGGGATAAGAAGAACGGATGCCAAATGTTGTTTGGAGAAGACAAGTCATCATCTTCCCCGACATTCAAGTTAAGGCGACGGTCAGAGGGGCAAGACATTTTTCGAAGGTGTTGAGAAAGAAGAGATCGGACAGATTAAGATTTCAAAAGTGCAAGAAGGGAGTTTTTACAGGAGGTAATTCAAGTGTGCTATGGAACAAAATTAGTGCCTCTATAAAAAGAAGAAATCGAAGAGGCACTACTCAGAAATCGAAGAGGCGCCTGCTCGCAAATCGAAGAGACGCTCATCTCTCAAAAGCCGGGCCTTCTCAGAAACCACGAGCCGACCTCCGGATTTCAAAAGATCAACTTTTCCAGACTTGTTGTCACCTGTCACATGCACCCTCAACTTTGCGGGAATTACGGATAACTTTGTCAGAAAGCGCGTAAACCTTACTGTTCAATCATCCACCGGCTGCCGACAAGAGTAAGAGAATAGTACCGGTTGTGAAGAAATTCCTATAAGTGTCGACATTCGCCCTCCATAGCAAAGGCAGACTTACTCAACATTTCTTCATCTCCGAGAATGTATTCCCAAAGAAACCTCTCGAGTTACTCAGTGTTCCTCATCCCCTGGAGTACCTCTGCAAACAAGTCATCAAGAGCAAAAGTATTTCATATCATGAAGGTTAAAAGCAAAAGTATCTCATATCATGCTTTCTCCTCACCTTTGAAGGATTATTTTGGAGAAACATGTTCATTTAAGCAATATCATTAGCATGCAATTAACAAATTAAAGGCGGAATCATGCTTGCATATACTTAAAAACAAAACATCAACCATGAATGTTCAAAGCCTAGTAGATTGGTGAACCTTTAAACAACTCAAAACAAAGTGAGTTGAGATTTATACCTTTGTAGATTCCTCTTTGCTTAAGCAAAGGCTAATCACCCAAAGAGAGGGCCTTCATTCCTTGCATCTTAAAACTATGGATTTATATAGAAAGGATAGGTTCTCTAAGTTCTCAAAATTGAGAACCTCTAAGTTTCTACACCAAGGTTTTGATTAAGAAGAAATGAGTGACCTTGGAGGAGCTAGAGTGCTAGCTAAAACCCTCCAAGGGGGCCGGCCATTTCTAGAGAGAAGGGAGAGCTTTTCTTTTCTCCAATTTCCCAAAAGAAAGCCCTAAATGAATTTTGGCTATAAAGTCAAATTTATACCTTAATTCATTTGAGTGGCAAACTTGTAAATAAGTCCAAGTTCACTACCCTTACATTGTGGCCGGCCTTAGGGATATTTTTGGAGCATTTGGGCCTTTGTAAATCATTATTTATTAAGTTGTCATACAACTTAAGTCAATGGACTTGACGTTCGAAGCCCATTGGGCCTTAAGGTCCAAAACTATCCCGAGGTCTTTAACGAACTTATTCGTTTGATTAATAATCATATTAATTAATCCTTGCCATAAATAATTAAACCATTTAATTATTCTTACTCATTTCCGTTGAATCTTCAATCTTTACCTTACACGGTGTACGATCCATTAGGTTCCTTTTAGCGAGGCAGTGGGCGATTCAAACTCTTTTAAATCGATTGTGAATTTGAAACTAACTTTCAATTCTCCCTTTAGTGTTTACACACGTTTAGGGCTTCCACAAACCATGAGTGACACCTAGCAGCATATCATGGTTACCCAAGCTAATCAGAAGAGGTAGAGAACCTATTCAGTTTAGGATTACAAATGCAATACGGTCCTTCTCTAATACAATACTCTTGACCACATTGTTTGGCTTGATAGTTTATTCATGTCTACTATCCAATGTGAATCTCGTGCTTATATGATTCCATTGAATGTGATCTGGAACACATTCCAACATCTCATTCATACTCTGGCCAGAGATTCTAAATCATATCATAGAGTATTCTCCCTCAACGGTTTGAAGGTTAGAGATCCCTTGTTGCGCATTCACTTGTCTCCATGACTAGATCGCTTGACCCCAACCATGCCGTGGACACTTCAAAGGAATGCCATTTGACACGATCAAAGATCAAGGACCTAACCACAAGACAACTATGATGCCTCAGGTCAAAGGACTAATTTGCATTATCCTAACCATGAGTTCTCACGTGACATGAATATGAGAACTCGTCGTTGATCGTGTTCAGTGAACTCATTCTCTATTGAGCACCTACGTGCTTGTCTTGGTGTCACTCACACCAATGACTCGAGACTAGTCACTCTCCCTGAGAGAAGACATAGCACGTACTGATCTTAACGGACTGTCAATGCCCAATTGGCAATCCTATGATCAGGAACGTTTAGGATGTGTCTACAAAAGAATGGTCTCATGAATCTAACTTCTTTTAGATTGCATTCTCCCAATCACATATTCCTTGGACTTTATCGTTTAAGCATATAACATTTATATGAGACCGCTCAAACAATAATCTTTGCCCTTGATATTAAACTAGATTAGTTTAACATGTGAAATGTCCATAAAGTATCATCATATGATTGGTTTTAGGGCACATTTCCAACAATCTCCCACTTGCACTAGAGCCAATCGGCTTGGTCATCAGTGATGATACCTCTTCTGCAGTCATTTCAAAAATGGCTGAATAGTAGGCCTAGACAATGGATATCTATATGTTATCCATAGAAGCAATCTTGAGATTAACAACGTCACCATTATACATGATTCCCAATCATGTGGGTTAGTCTCTCATATAAGTTCGGACCTTGATGAGACCTTGATTCCCTGGCTTGAGCTATCGCCCCATTAGTGTCATACACTTTCTGGTTGGAACCGAATAGAGAGTTCATAAATGAACTTTCCCATCCAAACAACATTGTTGTAAGCTTCTATATGGCAATATATTTTGCATTCATAATGGAACACACTAAAGTCATTACTTTAATGTTTCCATCCAAATATCTCTTTAGTCATAATAAAGAGATATCTGTTTATCTCTTCATTCATAATGAAGAAACATCCAATGATGGATTAGATTCATAATCTAATACATTTACGCTTCCATTACGTTACTTTGATTCTTCCTCAATTATTGAGGAATCTATCCTTTAATATTTCTCAAATACTTAAGGACTCACTTGACAGTTGCCATGGTTCTGATCCTGGGCTTGCACTGATATCGTTTTGTACCGTTTTAGGTGCAACTCATATCAATGTTTTCATACAATATGAAATACATAAATCACCTTTGTGCGTATGCATAAAGGATTCTATTTACGCATTATTTCTTTGGGAGTCAAAGGGTACATTCCCTTTGAGAAGAACAATGTCCTAGTCTCACTAGAATTGTCATTCAAATTGAAGTTTATCATCATATGAGAAACTTCCTAGCGTCTCTTGTCTATTATAGACTATATCTCCCATATTTATTCTATCGTTTATAGAATGTTTTAAAGTCATTACTTTATCTAAGAAGTATTCTTTTCATTTCCAAAATTAATATATCATATATATATATTTAAATTTTAGGAATATGATTAACTCCCACTAATCTTTTGTAAACCTAGTAAACAAAAGATTCATTTACATCTTTACGAGAAATCAAACGATTTGATCTTTCATAAGACGGTTATAGCTCCCACTAGCTTGCTAAGATCCATGATGGATGGATCTCTACAACTTACATGTCTTGTGATTCATAGTTTTTTAGACATACATTATCAAGACTATCTTAATAATGGTTTAGGTAACCCATATTATGTCCAAACATTGAATCACCATTTAGTTGTAGCTAGTGATCCTCGAATTAATAGAAACTAAGACTATATCAAAGATGGTTTCTTCAAAGTCAACCATACTCTTTGAGTGTAGTTACCTTAAGCTACCAATTAGCTTTTAAGGTTTCATTATTTCGAGTCAAATGGTATTTTACCATTTCCTTGAGTATATATCGTATATACACTCAATGTAGTCATAAGGATTTTCATTCTTATTTCTTTCGAATTAAGAGGTGCAACTCTATGACATAATCATAAAGTTCAAACCATTCAACTAAGACGGTTTATAAATCCTTCTTGACTACCTTGGAGCTTGTGGTATAGGAACTAGGTTGTTATATTTGTTGATTACTATCTTGTCTCTCAAAGAACACATTCTTTGAGTTCTATGTCTCGTTCATTTGCGTTTAGGCAAATCATATTGTAGGATTACAATGAACTATCCAACAAAACAACATTTGTTAGTTGGTTTATAGAAGCGATATCCAAAGGTTAATTTAAGGATATCCCACAAGATTGTTATCAAACAAATATTGCTCATTAGCACACAACCCCAAATCTTTAACATGCTTAAGATTTGTCTTTCTTTCCAACTACATCTTTATGGAGTCACGAAAATTTTGGAAGATCTTCTAATTCACAATCACATTGTTTTAGAAGTATATATATATTCTATATATGGGTATTAGATAATAATCAACGAACTAAATCATATTTGAGTACGTTCTTCTCCTAATGGAGAAATTCATTATCTTATGATGCTACCTTCCTTGACATCTTTCAAGGAAACGTATCTAAAGTGTTACTTTTCCTTGGATCAAATCTAAGGAGGTAAATACTTTAGATGTCTTACTCATCAACTTACATTTCTTGAATTCTTTGAAACCTTTTGCAAAGTATTCGGACTTGTGTTTATTCAAAGTAAACTATAGTCCAACCGAGAGTGATCTTCGGTGAATGTCATATAACATGAGTAGTATTATGTTGTGGACTAGTGCCACTAACATCTAAGTGAATTAACCTCAACAACTTTGTGATTCTTTCTTCTTTCCAAAAGAATAAAGATTCGAACATTTCGCCTCTATACAATTTTAACAAGAAGGTATTGGATCCGGATCTAACGATCCAAAGCATCCATCCATGACCAACTCGTAATTTATGTTTTAGAGGTATCACAACTTAGTTGGGATTAGTCACTACCTTGCAACCTTTTGGGTTTTAAGCATCGTTATATTCTAAACAATTAACACTACCACATCATCTCTACTATAGAGACAATTAATTAGATTACAATAATCTAATCATTCTTATTTGGTAGTTCATATGAGGAAGTAAGTACAATCCGCTTTCGCAGAGATCTATATTTTATTCACTTTCCGAATGTGAAGTACTTTCTCTTCTCTCATTAATCTTCTACTTCTTATTAGCCACACTTTTACAACAACTTGTAAAACATAGTTACTAATACAGAATCAAGCATTCAAGTAGAAGAACCAACTGTTATGAACTTTTCAAGAACATTCTTCAACACCTTCGAAAGGTGTGTTCTTGACACTTGCAAGACATTTCTTGCAAATACCCCTTCCAATGTCCATCCTTTCATAAAGAAAGTTTGTTCCCTTGGAGTTATTTTTGCTTTCTTCATTTGACTTCTCCTTTGACTACAATAGTCATGGTCCCTAAACTCCCACTATCTCTCTTGAAACTTGTTTCAATCGTGTTTTACACATCAAACAATTTGGAGAGCGTGTGGTTATTGTTCACCATATAGTTTACAATAAACTTAGTGAACGATTAGGATAGGGATACAAAGGTGAAGTCCTTATCTAGTTTCCGTCTCGTTAAGTGTTTTAACCCTTCAACATACAATGATTCAAAATCATCATAAGTCCATGTTGATGGACTATTTTTGTCAACCAACCATTATGTTCTAAACATAATTACAAACATTCAAGAGTTGTTTAAGGCAACTCTCATTTCTTCATACAACGATTTGTAAGTGAAGAATCATGGCACATTAAGTGTCCATGCCCTTGTGCTTACTTCAAAAGTTCCTTGTTTATGTAACAAAGAAACAAGCACTAATGTTTGTGTTGATTTAAGGGTTGTTCAAATCAACTCTTATTTCTTCATACAACAATTTGTATTTGAAGAATTATGACGATTAAATTGTTGTCCTCTTTATGATAGACTTATCTATCATGTTCTTCCAATGATACATTATCGATAGGAAGATTGTGAGGGTGAGACTACTTCGGCAATTTTACAATCCATTCAAGACAATCTATGGGATTGTGGTACCAAGTTCGGAAACTAAAGCGTTCGGTTTCTCTTTGTCAAGTTTTGGATAGCGTTTGCAAATATATTGGTAAACAAATACATAACGAATATAAATTGATTGATTTTAAGCTATTTGATTCGGGTCTTTAAATCATAATAGCACCACCCACTATTTTTGGCAAATTCCATATCCCTCATCGGAATTCGAGAGTTTTTGGAGGAAACTCTTAGTAGGTTATGGGAGACTCACTATTACCAAGCCCACCTCACGATGATACGATGTTGGCTAGCATTAATAACAATGAGAGAGTACACTTACTCATTTACATCTTTATGTAAGAACCCATCTAATTTGGCCTCTAGAGAATGTCACCTCACAATGATATGATGTTGGCTCCATTGCACTTAGTTAAGTCATTCCCACCATGCGAGTTCAAGTTAGGGGTTCAAGAACAACCTCACGATGATACGATGTTGGCTATTCTTGTTGCCTACCTTTCACAACATCATGTATGCGTATAGAATCCTCCCCGAGTGTAAGCATGCACTTTGTACTCCCCCATGATAGGGTGAAGCCGGTGTACACGTCACAAACGTTTGGACCTACCACGGTGGAAGGCCACGAAAGAGTGTTCAAAGCACTCTCACGCTTATCAACTTAATATTGGTTTGGTTGAGGGTTTTTAGGTCTCATCACATATAAACATACATTTTAATCCAATTAAAACATTTTTGGTCCTATCACAACTATTGGTCCATATGATTTATTTAGTTGCATATAATACTCCCACTAAGCTTTTAAAACGGTTTTTAAAGCAAGAGTACATGATACTACTAACATAAGGTTTGCATTCATTGATGGACTATATAGTTGCCTTAGGGCCTTAGGATGACTATGAACCTTTTATTAGATCCAACACGAGCCTTGTGTTGAATCTCAGACTAGGGATGGTGATTGATTTTAGTTACGCATTTAATCACATTAAGGCGTGTTGTCTTAGGGGCGTTGGACCCAACTACTTCATTTTTCATGCATATCATATAAAGCAAGAAAGAAGTACTTCAAAGTAAAGAAGAGCTTATGCTCTTTTACAACAATTGATCAAATCAAATTACTTTAAATTAAAGAAGAGCTTATGCTCTTTTACAACATTTGATCTAATCAAATTACAACCAAAATCTAATCTACACATTCCCATGGTTCAAACAAATTTGAAACGGCCTTTCACATAGCTCAATTATCGTAGGCTTAGGTTCATAATCACCCTTTAATTAATTAATACTTTAACTAATTAAATTGAATGCAACATTTTTCATTTGGTTTTTGTATTCATAAAATTTGATTTTAAATGGAGCTAACTAAATGAAAATCCAATTCTCATTTAAAGAGACAAAACAATTTTTGTTCTCTATTTAATTTGGGCCTAAATGTAATGACCTCAACTTATTTGGGCCATTATGCAATTAACCTCAACTTTTGGGCTATTTTGCAATTAGCCACAACTTTTGAGCCATAGTGCAATTAACCACAACTTTTGGGCTATTTTGCAAAAACTTAAACTTTTGGGGTCACTTTGTAAAAACACAAAAGTACACTACTTCATGTAATCACAACTAGAACCCAAAATTTTCCACAAATGTAAAAACTTCATTAAAGGAGCAAAACAATTTGTCCTTTAGCGTTTTTGGACCTAAACGTAAAAACGTAAACTTTTGGGCCAAAGTGCAAATACACAAAAGTATCAAAACTTTATGTAATTGCATGAAAGCCCCAAAAGTACTCCCACTTGAGGGAGTGGCCGGCTAGGGAGTGCACATGGTGTGATGTGTGTTGATTTGTAAGTTTTGACATAAAGCATGCATGTGGTGTGTGAAAGGGATTTAATCCTTACACACCCATTATTATCTCTTACACATTTCAAAACAAATATCTAACATATTTTCAAAGTTTTGACTAACATTAAAAATGTTAATCATTAATAAATATATGAAAATATCTAATAACAAAACTTTATGAAATAATTCAAAACTTTGAATCAAAACTTTGAATCAAAACACCAAACCTTTTTGTTCTTGGCTAAAATGTCAAGAACAATGAAGAACACTCATGAAAAACTCAAAATTTTTCCATGATGATTTTTCACCCAAAAACATCCCAAAACCATTTAAACTTAAGGGAAATTTCATATAACCAAACTAGGGTACTTAGGGGTTCTTGAAAAACATTTTAACAAGACAAACAAGAACCCAAAAATCACCCTTTTAATTTGGCCGAAAATCCCAAAATTCTTGGCACCAAATTTTAGCTTCAATATTCATGCTCATATGAACTACATCTACAACATTTGAGATGCCAAATTTTCCAACAAAATTTACATTCATAAAACAAGAATAAAGCTTGTAACATTTTACAACTTTTAAATCACATATTATGAACTACAAAACCCAAAAGGATTCACCAACTACTAGACCTAGGCTCTGATACCACTTGAAGGATTATTTTGGAGAAACATGTTCATTTAAGCAATATCATTAGCATGCAATTAACAAATTAAAGGCGGAATCATGCTTGCATATACTTAAAAACAAAACATCAACCATGAATGTTCAAAGCCTAGTAGATTGGTGAACCTTTAAACAACTCAAAACAAAGTGAGTTGAGATTTATACCTTTGTAGATTCCTCTTTGCTTAAGCAAAGGCTAATCACCCAAAGAGAGGGCCTTCATTCCTTTCATCTTAAAACTATGGATTTATATAGAAAGGATAGGTTCTCTAAGTTCTCAAAATTGAGAACCTCTAAGTTTCTACACCAAGGTTTTGATTAAGAAGAAATGAGTGACCTTGGAGGAGCTAGAGTGCTAGCTAAAACCCTCCAAGGGGGCCGGCCATTTCTAGAGAGAAGGGAGAGCTTTTCTTCTCTCCAATTTCCCAAAAGAAAGCCCTAAATGAATTTTGGCTATAAAGTCAAATTTATACCTTAATTCATTTGAGTGGCAAACTTGTAAATAAGTCCAAGTTCACTACCCTTACATTGTGGCCGGCCTTAGGGATATTTTTGGAGCATTTGGGCCTTTGTAAATCATTATTTATTAAGTTGTCATACAACTTAAGTCAATGGACTTGACGTTCGAAGCCCATTGGGCCTTAAGGTCCAAAACTATCCCGAGGTCTTTAACGAACTTATTCGTTTGATTAATAATCATATTAATTAATCCTTGCCATAAATAATTGAACCATTTAATTATTCTTACTCATTTCCGTTGAATCTTCAATCTTTACCTTACACTGTGTACGATCCATTAGGTTCCTTTTAGCGAGGCAGTGGGCGATTCAAACTCTTTTAAATCGATTGTGAATTTGAAACTAACTTTCAATTCTCCCTTTAGTGTTTACACACGTTTAGGGCTTCCACAAACCATGAGTGACACCTAGCAGCATATCATGGTTACCCAAGCTAATCAGAAGAGGTAGAGAACCTATTCAGTTTAGGATTACAAATGCAATACGGTCCTTCTCTAATACAATACTCTTGACCACATTGTTTGGCTTGATAGTTTATTCATGTCTACTATCCAATGTGAATCTCGTGCTTATATGATTCCATTGAATGTGATCTGGAACACATTCCAACATCTCATTCATACTCTGGCCAGAGATTCTAAATCATATCATAGAGTATTCTCCCTCAACGGTTTGAAGGTTAGAGATCCCTTGTTGCGCATTCACTTGTCTCCATGACTAGATCGCTTGACCCCAACCATGCCGTGGACACTCCAAAGGAATGCCATTTGACACGATCAAAGATCAAGGACCTAACCACAAGACAACTATGATGCCTCAGGTCAAATGACTAATTTGCATTATCCTAACCATGAGTTCTCACGTGACATGAATATGAGAACTCGTCGTTGATCGTGTTCAGTGAACTCATTCTCTATTGAGCACCTACGTGCTTGTCTTGGTGTCACTCACACCAATGACTCGAGACTAGTCACTCTCCCTGAGAGAAGACATAGCACGTACTGATCTTAACGGACTGTCAATGCCCAATTGGCAATCCTATGATCAGGAACGTTTAGGATGTGTCTACGAAAGAATGGTCTCATGAATCTAACTTCTTTTAGATTGCATTCTCCCAATCACATATTCCTTGGACTTTATCGTTTAAGCATATAACATTTATATGAGACCGCTCAAACAATAATCTTTGCCCTTGATATTAAACTAGATTAGTTTAACATGTGAAATGTCCATAAAGTATCATCATATGATTGGTTTTAGGGCACATTTCCAACAACCTTCATCTGAAGAACATGGAGAAAGAGAGATCCTGATTGCTTACCTAGTCTTGCTCTCGAGTACTCATCTTCGAGCCCCTCCAGCCCAATTCAAAAATAAACCTGTGGAGAGATACTTCTTCAAAAGTAAAAGTATCTCATAGAAGATGCAGGAGGAGTCTGAGTTGATCCAAGAACTCGAGAAGATGCCACACTTGCATGGAGACCTGATTACTTGAAGCATGCGGAGACAACGTGTTGATTCATCCTCAACTAAGCTGAGGATCACTTACAAGTAAAAAGCTCCCCAACCCAATTCAAGAATCAACCTGTGGAAAGATACTTCTTCGAAAGCTGTGGAAAGTCCCATCCAGTTCAAGATCAAAGCTGTGGAAAATCAACAAGCACGACCAAAGATCATCTACCACATGAAGCTAAGTTGTTTTTCACTATTTCTAAGTGTTTTAAGCTGTTTTGGTGTGTTTTATTGTGTTTTGAGGTAATCATACGAAAATGACATAAAAATTTGAAAAAGTTTTGAAAAATACCAAAAAGAGTTGTTTTAGAGTCATTTGGTGTATTTGTGTCTTAGGTACCTTCCAACACAATGATGAGGATTCGGTTTTTAATTGCATAACTGTTAAAGAAAGTTACAAGCATGGATTGAAGTTTGATATGCTCTTGTTCTATGCTTAGTTGTAGTTGTTGTTTATGAACTCACATTTGATTACAAAGTGGATAAAATAAGTTTTCATAACATGCTTGAAGGAAGAAACTCATATAACGCTATATCCTTGTGAGACTCGAGCCTTTACTTTCTTTGGAGAGTTATAATCTGTGAGTTCTTGTTTTCTAAAGTCGTTGCATAATCTCATTATTCTTTGATTGGTTGCTATTTAGAATGCATTTTGATAGAACTAAATGCTAGAACTTGTATCCGTTTCATTCAAAGCATGACATTGTAATGCATAACACATATCAAGATGAAGTGGTGTAGTCTCCACCGTAGCCAAATAGCCGTGCCCTCCATTATTATCTGTTTTGTAGATTAAACCCCGTTTGAGCCTTGTTTAGCCTATGTTCTTTATTAACCCATAATAACCTTACCTAGCCTAGTTTAGGACTTTCCATACCCTTGTTCTTAAAGGCTAGTAAGCATAACATAAAATGAATTCCTTTTGATCTACATTATGCAAGAAAACAAGTGTGGGGGAGGGAATGGTTGTTTTTTAGCTCATTTGTACGTTTTGGGTTACAAAAAAAAATGTGAAAAACATATGAAAAGAAAAACAGAAAAGAAAAGAAGAAAGAATGAGTTTGAAAGTATTGATTGTTGAAGGAAGGGTCCAAATCATCAAATCTGGCCCTAAAATGTGTGACTTCTCTCATTTTTGTTCAAAATTTGAGTTTGCATTCAAAAGTGAATTCTAAGTTGATTTCATTGCTTTGCTCACTATGTCTTTAAGAACCTTTGTTTTCCATATCCGTTCTTTGTTAACCAAACACCTTTAGCCCCGTTACAACCCTTACACTTCTATCTTGAGTGTTATGTGTTCAATATGTGGAGTTTGGGATTTGTATGAGCATATGGTGTCACTAGTTCTTGCATCTAAGTAGTAGCATTCCTTTCATGAGATCATATTCATATATTCACTGATAACTCCAGAAAAGTGCTTTCTTTGTTAAACATAAGTGAGTTTTAGTTTTCCTGTATACATCAATCTTCTCACATATACCTAGTGTAGGGAGTGTAGTTTAAAAATCTAAGTGAAAAATGAGTGCATATCTAGTAAGGAATTAAGGGAATTCTCTAAGGCATGTTATTACATTCAAAATGATATTTTAATCAATTAAAAGAGAACTAGTAAATGGTGATTGTGGTTAAGTGTATGCTTAAGGATATTGATGACCAAAATCTGTGCAAGTAATGATTTTTAACATGTGCATTGGAAATCCCTGAGGTAACGTTGGAAGGTTTAGATTGTGTTTTGCTTCTTTTTGTTTCTTTGTTTTGCTAGAGGACTAGCAAAAGCTAAGTGTGGGGGAGTTTGATAGGAACATATTTATGTGACTTTATTAATTTGTTTCCTTGCATTTACTTAATTAGTTTCATCTTATTAGAATGTTTTAAGCTATTTTCGTGTGTTTGTAGGTTCTAAATAACAAAATTAGCAAAGAAGTGCATTTTGGTGCAATTTGGAGCTATTTTGGGGTGAAATGGATTGTATGCATGGGGAGCATAAAAAATGGATGGTTGTGATTCATTCTCACCAACAAAATGGATGGTAGTGATTCATTCTCAAAGCCTATAAATAGGCTTCTCCATCAAGGCCAAAGACACCAATTCACATCTACAACACATTTCATAAACAACACAATTTCTGCTGCAAGTTTCCTTCTTCCTCCATCCATTTCCATCCACCTCTTTTCCTATCCATCCCCTACCACCCTTCCATACTCTCTCAACCTATCCAATCTCTGCCACATCCCCTAGACCATCCAAACACCACACCCACCTTGGTGCCGCATGTTTGCAAGAAAGAAGGAGGACTTGGAGCTGTGCTAACCATTCAAGACGTTGGATTGTTGGAGCGTTCTAGGTGTCTTCTACTTTTGTTTATCATGTTTAAATTCAATTATAGTTGTTTAATTGCAAATATGTGGAACTAAATTCGTTTTGGCTAGAGGTTGATTCAAAGCCATGAACATATTTGTAATATGAATTGATTACCTTCAGTTGTGATTTCATGAGTTGTGAATTCAATTTGCTTAATTGCTTGATTTATAACTTATTCTTGTATGTCGATTAAGGATGCATACTTAGTTTGCATGCATGAATTTGATGCTAGAATATAAGGGAGTTTCACCTAATCGTTATGAACTTATATTCACAAGTAGTAGAGGTTGCTAGTCACATTCGCGTTAAGTGAATTTTTGGCAAGAGTATCATGCTGTTCATAGTTACGAATGCCTCGTCAATGCTTATAGTTTTCACAAAGCTTAATGATCTTTGATTGTATCTCTATTGTGCTATTCACGTAGGGGACTTTTGAAGAATGTTTTGAATTGTTGTATGCGCTTTTCCGTCCAATTCAATAACTTAAGGAAAACTTGGAGGTTTAAAAAGTGATGTTCACGATTAATCTGGGGTGTTGAGATTCATGGTTTATTAAAAGAACAACTGAAAATTGGTTTGTATGCAAGTGTGTCATGTGTGGAGAAGAACCCTCTAGCTAGTCCATCACTCATCCATTCACCTTAATTTTATGTCTTTGTTTAATTCTACAAGTTTGTTTAGTTTTAGTTTCAATTTTCGTGCAAACCAAACCCCCCATCATTAAGTAGTGTCAATTTAGTTATAATCTGTCCTAATTTGTGTTTAGTTAGTTCCTTGAGTCTATTTTCATCCAAATCAGTCCCTAGTGTCTAATTTGGGTCAATTTGATTGTTTTGTGTTGTTTTGACTATTCTGGTGTGTTTTAAGTTATTATAGTTTAGCTTTCTGTTTTAGAGTTTTGTTTTGTGTTTTTGAGTCTTGTTTAATATTTTTAAGTCAGTTAGGTGCATTAGCAATCCCTCCTAATCCCCGGTCTAGAACGATACCCTACTTACATCTTTACTACAATTGTCAAAAAGATGGTTTAATTTGTGTGTTGTTTACATCGCACCAATTTTTCCCACTGAGTTTTTGTTACCTAACTAGGTTTTAACGAAGCACCCACCTTGGGCTGGTCATATTCCTGATGACGTCCTGTAGATGTTTCTTTTGACTTTGTATTTCTCACACATTTTTCCTTAGACTATGGATTTTGTCCCTACTTGGGTTTTTGCCATAGCCTTAGGGTTTTTAGTGAGACTTACTTACTTATGCAAATTTCTACCTTATTGAGAATAAGCGTTGTTCCTTGGAATCAGCACTGACAAGTCGACTTCATCTTCTGCATGATGCTAAATCTACCTTAAGTATTTACACACTCAAGGGGGAGTGTTGTAAACAATCCTAGTTTAAGTATGATTGTGTAAATCCTAGATAAAATTTGATTAGGGTTTATCTTTTCCTATTGTATCTCATATTCCTTGGAGAGCAAGGAATATCCCTATCTTATTATTATTATAAATAGAGGTGCAAAGTAGGAGGAAATACACAACACAATTCCCCTACAATTCTCTCTTTCTCCTACCTCTACTGCCGGCCTCCCTCTCTCTAATTGTCAGATAAAAATAGTTCACAACATGTTTTTCATTTTCATTATTTATTGATTTAAAATATATTTGTCTTAACGGGTAACAGGTCGGGTCATATTACCTGATAATATTAACGGGTCGATTTCGGATTTGGTCATATTACCCGTTTATTTTAACAGGTGTTACACGACACAACCCGTTAAGCTTCTCTCTTTCTCATACCTCTCTACTGCCGGCCTCCCTCTCTCTAATTGTCAGATAAAAATAGTTCACAACATGTTTTTCATTTTCATTATTTATTGATTTAAAATATATTTGTCTTAACGGGTAACGGGTCGGGTCATATTACCTGATAATATTAACGGGTCGATTTCGGGTCGGGTCATATTACCTGATAATATTAACGGGTCGATTTTGGGTTGGGTCATATTACCCGTTTATTTTAACAGGTGTTACACGACACGACCCGTTAAGCTATCGGATATGACACGAAAACGACACGAACACGAGAAACACGACACGAATGTCAAGTCTACCTGAAGGTCCGAGGTACTGTTGAATACGGACCCGGCCTTTAGTCGTGTGAGTGACAATTCGATCTCTACGCTGCTCCGGGGGCTAATCAAGAGCAACATTTTTCATTGAGACTGGAGGAGTTTCAAGCGGGTGTCCTTCCAGAGCTGATGTACTCAGAACCTGAATTCCGAGACTAAAATTTGGGTATGTGGGTTAGTTCCCCAAGCATTATCCAAGGCCTTTGTCCGTCTGTCTATGTTGACGAAGTCAGTGCGACTTTCTGCCTGACTGGCCTTAGAGGTTTTCTGAAGGTTGTCAACAATTTGCGTAACCTTGGTTAAAATCGCCATGGGCTGCTCCAAAGTCGAAAGAGCGTCTTTGATCGAATTAGGATTGCTTCGTGCAAGAAATAGAAACAAACTGTGAATTCGTTAGGCACCGGTGAGGTACTATCCAAAGGTTCTCCGACGGTAAAATTAGTGTAAATGTCTTAGAACTTAAGAAGTAGGCAATAGAGCGAATATGAAAGCAAAATGTGTTACCAAGTTGATCCAATTGAGGGTATATTTATACTAGTCGAGGGAGACCTTTTAGGATAGTGAATCCTCATAAATCCGAAAGAATCCTAGCAGATATCTAGAAATAAATATTTCTTTCTTTGTAGGACTGTGATTTCTTAAGTCAATCCCTAGATTGTAGGACTATCCAAAATTATAAGAAACTAGTCAATCGAAATAGATCTTGTATCTTACGGAGCAAGCATGGCCATTCTCAATAAGATTTGCCAGCCTTGCCAACCATTTTGGAGCTCAACAGGGTGTGGTGGCACCGTTTTTCCCTTCGTACAGCCGAGCCCAATCAAAGCCAGTTAGCCCATGACCAGACTTAGTATGCACTTGTATTCCAATCCGTCTTAGTGCGACCCAGGAAAATTCATGTTCCCCAAGTCATCTATTGTAAGCATGATCAATCTACGTCCCTTAAGAAGTGCGGTGTTGTTACGTCCCCAATTTCTTGATTCGAAGAAAGTAGTATTAATTAGAGTAATGATACTGGGTCATGGTCTTTTAAAACAGGATAATGTTATGAAGACCAAATTTTTAGACTAAATAATGTGTTACAAATAGGAAATAAACACGGTAATAAATTCTTAAATAATAATCCAATCGTCAACTTCCACATCATTTGGTTTCTAAAATTTGGTTTAAAAATTTGATCTTCTAACATTATTCTTCAAAATATAAATTGGCATGATTTATTTATTTATTCTTTTTTTTGAATTTTTATAATCACAATGTCAAAATATATAGAAGCGTATGAAATAGTAAAAAGACCGAGAAACCACATGAACTAGGCAACTCTAACGCTTCCGTGCGCTTTGTTTTACGCCACCACCATTTCCATACTCCTGATTCCGATTCCGATTCCGATTCCGATTCGAAAACAGTGCGTCAGTGAATGGAGAGACGATCGTGCCATATTTTATTATTTATTAAATGACGAAAACAGCCCGTACCAAAAGTAAGTCCAGCTCTAAAATTCCCTGCCATTGAAAGCAAAATCTAGACCCAATCAATAACACTCTGCAAGTGGAAGTAGAAACATCTCCGTTTCCAATTTCCCCATTTCGGTGTTTGGCATTTGCTTTTCCCAGAATTCCAAGCCAGGGAATCCATGGATCCAAACAGGGTTGAAGCCGAGCGATTGCTCGGAATCGCCGAGAAGCTTCTACACAGCCGGGATCTGAGCAGCTGCCGCGACTTCGCAATTCTAGCTCAGGAGACCGAGCCGCTGCTGGAGGGCTCAGATCAGATCTTGGCCGTCGCCGATGTGCTCTTAGCCGCCGAAAAACGCGTCAACAACCACCCCGACTGGTACGCCGTTCTCCTGTCCGATCGCCGATCCGACGACCTCGATCACATCAAGAAATCTTACCGACGGCTGGCGTTACTCCTCCACCCGGACAAGAACAAGTACGCCTACGCCGAGCACGCGTTCAAGCTCGTAGCCGATGCATGGGCGGTTCTGTCCGATCCGGCCAAGAAGCAGATTTACGACAACGAGCTGGGGCCGTTCAGCCGGATCGATCTCGGCTCTTCGATTTCGAACAAATTGCCGGTGCGGCGGGACAGCCGGGCCCGAACCGACGCCGGGGTGGGAAACGATGGCCAGCAGCAGCCGAGGTCGAGATTGTCGACTTTCTGGACTACTTGCCCGTACTGTTACGTGCTGTACGAGTACCCTAGGGTTTACGAGAGCTGCTGTTTGAGGTGTCAGAATTGTAAGAGAGGGTTTGAGGCGGTGGTTGTGCCGAATTTGCCGCCAATGGTGCAGGGACAGGAGGCTTACTACTGCTGTTGGGGGTTTTTTCCGATGGGATTTGTTGGCGGGAGCGGGGCGAAGGGTAAGTCCACCGCCGCAGCCTCTGCGGCCTTTCCCAATTGGATGCCACCTGTCTTTACAACCCCGCAGGGTAAAACTTCGGTGACTGCAGCGTCAGTGCCCGCGCCGGTGCCCATGGTGCCGAATTCAGGAGGAGTGGTGGATGTTTCGGATGGGACCCCGGCATTGGGGACTAATCGGATTCCGAAGAAGAGAGGACGACCCAAGAAGTATGCATAAGCAGAAGAAGACTCGTTGTAATGGAATGCTTTAGGACTGGCAGAGAGAAATTTTTAGGTTGGTTTTTTGAAGCTGCTGAGTTTCAAAAACTCGGAAGGTAACTCTTTACAGTCTTTACTTTTGCTGTTGTTGATTTTTCTTTAAAATGTAGTTGTTGGTTGTAGATGTTCGGATGTTCTCTTCTGAAGTTATGAAACTGACTGCATTTGTAGATTTTGTAGTTGATGTGTAATCAGTAATATCCTTATTCTGCATTTATCCCAATGTCGTTTCATTAAGCGTTTTCAACCTGTTTATTGAGCCTCTTGTTCTTGTTGTCGTGTTCGGATATATATTGTTGGCGTGTTCGGTGATATTGAATGAATGCACATGTACATTCTGTTGGGACATGTCCGATCAAATTAGCTGATTAGCTGAACCATCTTAGGCATTTTAGTTTGTACGAGTTTCTCAGTTCACTTCTACCAACAGAACTGAGACCTTGTTTTTTAACACTTTGAGTTGTATGATTTTCTGTTGACGATAATGTTTGTAATTGTTCTTTTGCTAAGGTAGTTATTGTGTGATATTCAATAGGTAACAGAATGCAGAAGTTGACAGCAAACAAGAATACTTAAATTAGATAGGGTAAAACACAATTTTGGTCACATTGTTATGACTGGGAATCATGCTTGATCATTGTCATTTTGTTGTTACCAATTTTGTCACGGTAATTGACTCCGGTAGCAATTTAAGTCCACCATTGAACTTATATCACTTATGTCAATTGAATTGAACCTAGAATATGAATTTACCAAATTAAAACATTTGATTAGAAAGGAAAGAAAGTTAGAATTATAACTTTGAATCGAAGATACAGATAGAGAATTTCCAAGTGTTGCTGCGCTTCAGATCATATGTCAATGAGTATTCAACCCATTAGGTAAAATGATATCTAATCCCCTAAACTGTTAATTCAATTAATGGAAGTTACAAATTGGACGTAATTGCTAACTGAGAACCCCCTTGACCAATACTGGAAAACTAAAACAATGACAGTTGTGATTTTGTATTAAAACGCAGTCACCAAAATTGTGTCTACCCAAATAAATGAACAGAGGCTAAAGTGCGTAGCGTAGAGCTGTTGAATTGCAAGTACTGCTTAAATTCCCTTTCAGTCAGCCTTGCAATTCTAACCAGTCCAACCAGTCAATAACTGAGTGATTATTTGTCCATTTCCATTTCCATTTCCACATCTTCCGTGTTGATGTACTTCTAGGAATAATCTTCACTCCATACTTTGTATAATTACTTCTATAGTTGCAGCGGCTGCATGATAGCTACTGCATCCTCTGTTATGAATGAGTTGAGCGACTGATTTTGCTGCAGCTGCTGAAGTATGCTAGTTAGCTATGATTCATACTGTTGTGTGGTAATATTGCGTAAAGTGATTTTGTAAGTTCAGTTTGATTTTGAACATCTAATAGGCTTAACCGGAAACCCGTAGGCTATAAAGGGTTGACCGCTACGCATCCTACTGAATGTGGAAGACAGATAGTTGGTTACAGACTCTAGAGGGAAGTGTAAGGTTAAAGCAATAATATCTACTTGGTATATGTAAGACTACAAGCCATTGCGGTGATTTGTAACTCATACAGTTGCATAAACTTTACTGGTTTCGCCTTTCCTAGATTGAGACAGTGTTTTGATAGTAACATCATTGTCGTTATTTCTTTTGCCATTCTGAGCGTCGTGCATATCCGTATTAATTCTCTTCTTATCAGATCAATTCCTGTGATTTTATAAACTAGAACATTGCCAAAAAGTATGCACATATGGTTTGATAAGATTTCTATTTGCATAGTACGGAAAACATCGAACGTTTTGCTAGAATTAGTGTGTGACTTGTCTTTTTTTTTATTTTTTTTGGGGGTCTGGATTTGTTGGCCCTTTTGTAATGTTACTGGGTAAGCAGGAAGGTGTGAAGTTCCAGCAACTGCTAATTGAGACACCTCTAAGCCAAGGTGGCTATATCTTAAACCTATCAGGCACCGCCACCCACATGCTTTAACTTGGTTGCATTACATTGCGTGATTGGTTAAGAATACTGTCACCTCGGCATCGCAGTTGCATGTAATGGTTTTTTACCAAGTACATACCGACACTCCTCCGAACTCGGTTCTTCCATCACGACTCGTTCCAGCCTTGAGCCTTTGTAAGGTAAAAGAAATCTGCATAGTAAAATCGTAGACGGAGTGGCCACTGGCTGGTCAAGCTCAAGAATTTGAATTTAGTTACCCATATCCAAATCCTAATAAAAATCCAGGTTTCCAATTTCAACCGGGCCTTTCATCTCATTTTGTATGTGATCTTAATGATGAATCATGTACGCATATGGGAACATTTGGAAGAGGGATGATTTATCAAACTCCCTATATAATTAGCCAAATATCCAGGTCTCCATAATGAATTTTAGCCCCGTTTTAAGAATTTTACAAATTTAACCAAACTAGATGTTGAAAATCTTAAATGCCTTCAGAGAAAAACGTAAATAGAATGAATTCACCACTATTGTGAATCGTGATGTCTCGTTCTAATAAAATTGTTTTATTTTATGGATCGAGATGACACATGGCAGTGCATTCGTTTAATATAAATTGCTCTCTCGTCTTTGATTCAGAATATAAGAAATGATAAATGTGCACTTTTCTTTTTCTCCTGCACACCCTTTTTATTTTTTATTTTTGTTTACCTTTAATTTTAATGGCAAGAAATAAAGAAGAGTGAGAAATAAAAAATGGTGTGTGAAAATCAACTCTTGAAAAATTAGCCGTATTCAACTCCCCTTATTGAATTTTTGCCCCATTTTTAGAATCCTAATTACAATTGATAGAGGATTTAAAATATTCGACTTCAATTATGCTCTCTATCCACGTCCTAAGAGAGGGATCCATTGCGTTTGGTACGCAGACGGGACGGAACGGAACGGGACGGGACGGGACGGGACGGAACGGAACGGGACGGGACGGGACGGGACGGGACGGGACGGAACGGAACGAAATGGAGGTTCGTGTTATGTTTGGTACGCAGAGGACGGAACGGTTTGGATTTCGTGTTAAATGACTAACTTAGCCTTTTGTACAATTGCAAGGCTGAGTGCTTGTATGAACTCAGTGGCTGCAGTTCTCAAACACAGAGAAATTCCAAAATTCAAACACAGAAAAATCAAACAATTACAAGAAAACTAACACAGAAAAATCAAACTAAATTACAAGAAACACAGAAAAATCAAACAAACACAGAAAAATCAAACTAAATTACAAGAAAAATCAAACAATTACAAGAAATTCCAAAATTCAAACAAAGAAAAATCAAACAATTCGTCCTCCCTGGAGCTCCGAGCCGACGAACCCGCAACTGCACTTGGCCGGAGACAACCGGAAAAGCCCACGGTTCTCCCTGTTTCACCGGAAAGTGGGTGTGCTCACCCGAGTCTCGATTTCGACCTATAACTCAAAAAATTTCACGAATTCACTTCTAATTTTTAACCCAAACACTAATTGAGTCGAAAAGGTAGTCGATTAGGGCTTACCTCGACGGAAAACTAAAGGAATTCGTCGGGTGGTTTTCTGGGCTTCCTTCGTCAGTCGCGATAACACGGGAGGTTTTCTGGGCTTCCTTCGCCAGCGCCTCCGACCTTCGCCTTCGCCTTCGCCTTCGCCCCCGACCTTCGCCTTCGCCCCTGACCTTCGCCTTCGCCTTCGCCCCTGACCTTCGCCTTCAACCTTCGCCTTCGATTTGTATTGCAGATCGAAGCAATACAAAGAAACAGATAAGGGGGGAGATGCAGAGGAGAGGAATGAGGAAGGCAGCGGCAGGCAGAGAGAAGAGATAGGAGGTATATTTGTCTTAAAATGGTAAAATATTGTGTTCCACGGCATGGAACAACTCGTTCCAGGGGGTAGGCGAGGGACAGAATTTGGGTGTTTTTCTGTCCCGTGGAACAGCGCGTTCCACCCTTTTTAGCGTACCAAACGAGGGACGGAACGCCTCGTTCCGTCCCGTCCCGTCCCGTCCCGCGTACCAAACGCACCCTCAAGGAACCCCTACATCCTAACAAAGGGAGGGAGAAAGGAGCCCTAGCGGCTCTCTATAATTAATGCAAACGGTTTAAATATTGTTTTATTTAAATAAATAAATAATTCTTATTGGCTAATTATTGACTCATAGTTATTATAACTCTTTAAAATAGAGAGTATGGTTGGAGTACAACTCTTTTAGAGAGCTCTTAGAATAATTTTTTTTTAATGATTTTAACAAAAATTTTGCTATATAACAGAGAGCTTGATTGAAGATGCTCTAAATGCCTTAGAAAAAATACCAAAATATATAGAGCCTTTGCAAGACGGCGTGAGTTCACACTCCGTTGGTTGCAGAGTGCCGATGCTCAGAGAACGGAATTTTCTGTGAGTTTCTATAGCTGGTCTGTGGTTACATATTTATCTTCAGATACTGCATTGTCATAATTCTTGGCATTATCCATATAAATCTGCTGTTAGGTAAGGAAAGTTTCTCCAAGAAAGCGAAATGTCATGATACTACAAAAGTATGGTGGAGCAGAAGAATCTAGTTGCACGAAGGGTTGAAAATGCAAATGGGAAAGCTTCCAAGCGAGGTGGGGCAGAAGTGTTATCAATGTCCAAAGAAGTGAGTGCTCGGAGATTGAGAGTGAGGCAACAGCTTGGCCTGATTGCTCCGTTGGGATCTTCATTCCACAAAAAATGGACTAATTTGAGTCTGTTGCTTGAGGTATTACGTTTTTTCTTGTCATGGTGTCGATCATCTGTTAAAAATGCTAAGATTTTTTCTTGGTCCTTTGCAGCTGTATGATAATATTGTACCGTAAAGAGACTTCAAATTCGGAACATGAACCATTCGAACTCAACCTGTTTTTCCCGTTGGGGGCAGATTGATTCTAGCTGCTAGCTGCTAGCTTTTGATGCAAGATGCATAGGCTTCTGCTGTAAGGCCGCCTGACAAAGTAAGCCTAATTGCTCTTGGCTAATTGGTTTTTTTTTTTATCTCTTTTTGTTTTTTTCATCCTTTGCATCAAGTCCCGAGTGTAATTGCTTCGTCGTTAATATAATTATTTTCCACCACTTGTTTGCCCTTGCCTTGATAACAAACCCAATGCTAAAAAAGACCTCGCCGCTCCCGCATGTCTGCTAATAATAGCGTGTTGACATCGAAGTTTGTACCAAATGAAACAAAGATTGCAGCAATCAGTTTCGCTTCTTTTCATGTAAGTAGGGTCGATCTGCCATAAAAGAGTTACATTTCTCTCTTGAAGGAGTTTTATGTACAACATAAAAAGGGTTAACTACATTTCAAACCCTCAAGGTTTGAGATGATTTTGAAAATAGGTTTGAGATGATTTTTAAAATACAAAGGAAAAAGGGTTAACTACATTTTAGACCCTCAAGGTTTGAGATTATTTTTAAAATAGACCGCAACGTTTCAATTTTCTTACATTATCTCCTAAGGTTTTGAAATTGTATCAATTTACCTTTTGGATATTTGAATGTCTAAATATCAATTAAGTTGATGAGTTTTTTTAGTCAATGTAGTGCAAGTATGGCTTATATATCATCACAATAGCAGGTTTCAAGCACACCAGATTATCATTATAATGAAA
Source organism: Crataegus laevigata (assembly GCA_963580275.1). Classification (NCBI taxonomy): domain Eukaryota; kingdom Viridiplantae; phylum Streptophyta; class Magnoliopsida; order Rosales; family Rosaceae; genus Crataegus; species Crataegus laevigata. The sequence continues at coordinate 6,892,316 of OY756938.1, forward strand.
ATTCAAATAATTCTTAGACAAAAGGTGCAAATTGTTACAATTTCAAAACCTTAGTAATGTCAGAAAATTGAAACCTCGTGGTCCATTTTGAAAAGGATAATGTTACGGAGACCAAATTTGCAAACCAAAAGATGTGTCATCAATAGGTAATAAGCACGTTAATCAAGACTTACGTAATAATCTAATTATCTACATCTATATCATTTGGTTTACAACATTTAGTTTGTAAATTGATCTCCCTAGCATTATCCTTTTGAAAATCACCCCAAACATTGGAGAGCGTATAATGTAGTTAGCCCGAAAAACATTATACTATCTCACATGCGTAACGTTAATAAATAATTAGCCAAAAGAAGTTGTAATCACAATCCAAGTTATCATGAACTTCCTTACTATAAAAACATAGAAAACAATTTGCAAGTGAGTATCACACCTATTTTTAAAGTGTCAATAATAATTCTTTTAAGCAAATACGCAACAAATCAAACATTTTTCTTCTCTTGAGTGGTTGGGGTAGGAAATCAGTGACGAACTAGTTAGATAAGTTTATAGAACACTAATTGTTAAATTGATCATTTTGGGGTATTTCCCTTTTATATTTGGGTAAGGGTCATTTTAATTTTTAATAATTAAAAAGTGTTCAGAGACAAAAATTAGATGTAAAAGAAATCACCCATCATAGTACTAATTAATTGGTAATTTTGATCCATTGATGAACCATCAAAGTGGCGGTGACAGTCGGGTTTTGTTCTTTGGGTAAGAAAGGGCCTAGACAAAACAAAATAATTGCAGAGGTGCTTTGGACCAATTTGGTTAAGGCAATATTTTAAAAGAGAGTAAAAGTTAGTGGGGAGGTCGATTGAGGCTTAGCACCTAGACGTTTAGACGGAAGGTTTAAGCGGGCTAGACGGATTTTTAATTTTGATATAGTATATAAATATAAATGTTTACTTGTACTTTAAGAAATACATAATTATATCAATATACATAAATTGTAAAATAGAATGACATATAGATTACAAAGTATTAGAAATTTTGAAAACATGGGAAACAAGCATATAATGAGTGTTCATCCAACTACTTAATAAGTCTCTTACAATTTATTAAAAAAACAAAATGTAAGATGAAAGTTATCTATTTTTTGTCTAAGTGAGAGTCGCAACCTAGGCGAAGTGCCTTGACAACTCTCTACAGGTGAGGCGGGCGCCTAGGCAGATTTAGGCGCCATTTCTTAATTTTCAAACGCAATCAAGACCGTGGCCGAGCGCCTAAGTAAGGCCTAGGCGGTGCTAGACAGAGGTTTTTAGAACAATGAGTTAAGGCAGTGTCGTCTTTTTGCATTTTTTTAAACGGTAATTCCATTAAATAAACAGAGGCCAATTATACGATTGGAGACATAACAAACCCCAAACTAGGAGAGTTCTGGCATATTCAAAGATTAAACAAAAACATGATGCTCATAACCAATGAGTAGATAAATATCAAAGTTTGTTATTATCTACTCATTGGTTATGAGCATTGTTGATGCAAATTTCCACCGTCTTCAGTCTTGACGAAAATGCACATGCAAAACAATTAACACCTTTGATCAAGGACCTAAGCCTCACGCGCCCACGAGGTTTTTTTTTTGGGGGGGGGGGTTAGGCCAATAGATCTCTGATGCCTAAGTCAGTTTCTATAATGAGAATACAGTGTTTAGGGTAGCAAAAGCTTCTGAATTTTGGTATAATATGAGGTATTTATAAGGATAGGGCCGGCCATAGTGTTAGGGTTTTACTCTACACGTGGCGGCATCCTATTAGCCAAGTGTTTTATAGAGAAATATTCTCTAAATATTCTCAAGATATTAAATAGGAAATAATATCTTGAGATAATACAGTAATTATCCCTAATTTAGTTAAATTGGGATTACTTACTTGATTGGAGTCAATCTTCAATTGGGAATGTATTAAGGTAGGATTTGGGTAATCAATCCTTATCTTTAATGCTTTGACTTTTCCTTGCCAAGAGCAGGTGAGCTGTGAGCAGTCGTATTTCGCTGCTGAGACCTTTAGAGGTGTGAGCTATGCATGGGAGTATCTAAGAAGCCTGCTCATTTATTGAGGGCAACCTTGTCTTTCTTGAGCAAAAGTCCATGTGTTGCCTCTAGAATTTTTGCGATTATTTTAGGCTCCAAAAATGCCCCCACACCTATTGGATTGCACACAGGAACATGATAGTAGGTGTAAGAATCCCAAGCTGATTTGGATTGTAGAGTTGTTTTCCAATTTGAACTTGATCTCCTTTCTTGATTTGGAGATAGACTTCTTCTAGGAAAAGTCCATGTGTCACCTCTAGAATTTTTGGGATTATTTTAGGCTCCACAAATGCCCCCACACCTCTGGGTTGCACACAGGAAAATGATAGTAGGTGTAAGAATCCCAAGCTGATTGGGATTGTAGAGTTGTTTCCCAATTTGAACTTGATGTCCTTTCTTGATTTGGAGATAGACTTCTTCTAGGAAAAGGAAACCAATTGCCCCCAATACCAATTTAATTCTGCCTTAAACTGGGGATTAAAAAAATTTGGAGAACAATCATCATTCTAACAAGGAAGATAAGCCAAATGAAATTTTTCTTCCCCCTTCCCTAGCTTTCTTCTAATCTTGCCTTTGCAAAGAGTCATCTCTCGTTGTTGTTCTTCTTCTCCGTGCTGTAACAAGGTAAGCAAAATTTGAATTTTCTTCTTCTTGAATTTTTTGGTAGTCTTGGGACTTGAAAAATTAGCTCGGCGAGGGTCGAGGATGTGGGTGACACACGGTGAGGGAGCAACAGGGCTGTTGTGCACTATGGGCAGCAAAGTGGTGCGGCACGGGGATCGGCCAGTGTGGGCCAGTGGACGGTTTGGCTTGAGTCGAGGTGGTTAGGCGCTGGGGTACGGAGAAGACAACTTGGGTCGGGCCCTTGAGACTGTTGGGCACGGGCCCGTGCAGACGCGAGGTGAAGGAAAAAAGGAGACCGTCTTGGGTCAGGTCTATCCTGTGGATAAAAAGGATTGAGAGGCCTTGGGCCTTGCTGGGGTAGAGGATAAGAAGAGAGGCACGGGGTACTCGCCCCTTTCTTTGTTGGACTGGGCCACAAGGCCACTAGGCCGACTTGGGCTGCTTCGCGCATGAGGAAGAGGGGATGGAGGCAAGAGCCTCCTCCCTTGTTGGGCTTAGCTGAGCGGCTGCGAAAGTAAGGGCTGCAAGCTGGGTCATGGGGGCCTGGCATTAGGGCGTTGGGCTCTACAATCTTTTATTTATTAATTTTTTTAGTTGCCTTCTAAATATTTTCCTTCGTACTTTTTGTAGAGTTTTTGAGATGTTTTCCTCAAATCGCAAAAGTGATGAATATCCTCCACCTTTGTACCATCAAGGTGGTTCTTTCGGTAAGATGGGCTACTTCAAGGCTGTGTATGTCAAGATCAATTCTGGTAAGCTGTTTTGAGAATTTCTTGAGGCGCACAAGCACGCGATTTCGTCAAGGGTTCACGTCAAGCGAGTGAAAGATGATAATGGCCATGAGCCTTGCAACGAGGGTGACACTGCTAGAAAGAGAGCTATCAAATTCCATTCCTCCTACTTAGTGCTAGGATTTACTTTTCCCATGACAAGTATTTTCTAGGAGGTGATCTCGTCCATGAAATGCATGCCTGCTTAGTGTTCCCCGAATGCAGTTCCTGCGATTGTGGGATTCTCAAACTTGAGAACGCTCTTTGATCTTGGCTTGACCATAAATGAGTTATGGCACTTCTTGAAATTTGGCCATAAGGAAGGCATGTGGTAGATGAGGTCTCGCCATAGACTACTTGATGCTTCCTGCAAAGGCGATCATGAGTGGGCAAGAGACACCTTAGAGGTTAATCGAGAGTGGGAGTCTGACTCTTCTCCTGAGCTGCGTGTCCCAACCATCTTTATCAGTGGTAAGTGAACTGCCTTATTCTTGGCCTACTTGAATTTTTTTTGAGCTGCTTCATGTCTTTAGTTTACTGATCGTCTTTCTTACTTTGTGTAGATTTGGATGTTGGCTTAACTCCAAGAACTTTGGCCAATATGAAGAAAGTGCACATCGCCTTGAGCATTCCTGCTGAGTACCATGAGTGACACTGGCTGCTCAGTCATCTTCGTCGAGAGAAAGGCGAACCGCCTCCGAATGAAGAGATAAAATGGATAAAGGATGAGGCACTTGCTTGTCCAATCATTGTTGTAAAGCCTGCTGCCAACGAGGGTGGAAAGAAGAGATCTTCCTCACCTGCTTGTGAACCTTCGACTGAGAAAAAGCCAATGACGTCTTATGCTGCTCGCGGGGGCATGTCAGTTGCTGAAAAGCTCGTTATTGGCTTAACTTCTCCAAATGGGACAAAAAAGTCTATTGAGCATGAACTTGTAAAACCTACTACTCCAAAAGTGACCACATCCATTGCTGAGAGACTTGCCCAGCGAAAGGGTTTGATGGTGCCTTTGGTGTCTGGGTTTGTATCGAAGCATTCATTGGGAGCTAATTTTGCTTTAGCTTCTAAGAGGCTCGTCGCTATGAAAAGCGGAAAGTTGGATTCTGCTACTAAGGTGGCTCATGGGCCTATTCCTCTTTCTACCATGACTGACTCATCTTATGAGAAGAGGAAGTCTGTTCGCACGGACAGTTGTGAGAGATCCACCAAGTCTGAGGGTGGTAAGGCTATCTCTAACCGAAAGGTCTAAAGGGCCAGAGGGCCGAAAATAGCCTAAAAACCATCTTCAACTGAGGGCTAGGCTAGATGGCTCGTGGGCCCGACGGAATCTGAAAGATCTAAAAGGCTAGAAGGCTGGCCCCTTCCAGCCAGCCTTGAGCTGGCCAGAATTTTGTGTAAAAGTGTCGGATTTCCTATTGGATATAACCAACAAGAATAATTTTTATTATTGAAATCATGTCGATTATAACCGACACGAATAGTAATTTGAATATAAATGGCATCGCAGGAATTAGTTTGACTCGACGGAATCGTGTCGGTTATAATCGACATGAATAGTAATTTGAATTGCAATCGTGTCAGTTATTACCGACATGAATAGTTTAAAATTTTGAATACAACGGCTAGCTGACTGCAGCTAGCCGTTGCCTTACATATATATATTTGTTTTGTTATGAATTTAAACCTTTTTTTTCTATAAATACCTAACCCATTGCTATACCATCACTCATATAATTTTCACCTTTGCATACTATCTCACTTCATTCTATTTCAATTCTTCACATTATATTTTCTTACCTCTTCCAATAATATTTCCTTCAATGTTTTCAATAAGTTTCAAATGGCCTCATCTGCAATGAAAGTAAGGCTTGGACCCGAAAAGAAGATGAAGCTCTTTGCAGGGCTTATAAATGGGTCTCGGAAGATAGTGTGAGGGGGATTTCTTAAACAAGTGAAGGTGTTTGGAGTCGTGTGTCCAAAAAATACTTAGAGTTCTACAAAGGCACCATTCCAACGAATACTCGAAACCTCGAGAGTTATTCTTCAAGATGGAAGAAACATCTTCATCCAAGTTTAAATAATGGCATTAAGCATTGTTAGCAACCGCAAGTAGACATGAAAGCGGCGCCAATTACTACGACAAAGTTAGTATTTTCACAGTTTCTTTTAAATGTTTAATTATATTACATTTAATTTCATGAATTAATTTCCTTTAATTTTTGTAATTATATTTTCTAGGTATGCCAAGCGAAGGAATTGTATATGGAGCACAACTCAAAACCCTTTCAGTTTCATGGTTGTTAGGAAATTTGTAAAGGGTGGGTGTTATTTGAAGATCCACCTAACCACAAAGTAGGTCCTACACCGGTGTTCGGAACTGCATCCCCAGCTGTAGATATGGATGAAGATGGATCTCCTAACATTCAACAAATAAGGCCCGAAGGTTAAAGGAAAAGGGCAAGGCAAATGATGATTACGCTGCTCAACATGAAATGGTGGCCTCATTGCAATTAATGGCAGAGTAAAATGCCCTTGAGGTGGAAGAAAGGAAGTGTAGGCATAAAGAACGGGCCAAACAAATACAAGAAGAGATGGATGATAAGAATATGGAAAGGAATACTTCGAATTACACTCCAATGAGTAAGGCCTATTTTGATAGGAAAATAAATGAAATTATGACTCGGCGGCAGTTGTTTACCTCTGACTATACTCCTACAATGGCGGATGATGAAGATAATGTTGATTATGGATATTAAATGTAAGTTGTTGTAGTTTTAAATTTAATTTGTCGTTTTTATATTTAAGTTGTAGTTTTTAAATTTAAGTTGTTGTTTTTAAATTTAAATAATAAATTATGTTTGGCCCTATGGCCCTTTGGCCCTCGGTTAGAGACGATTTTTTGTGACAGGGCTAAAATGAGCCCTATAGTGCTTTGGCCCTCGGTTGGAGACAGAGACAAATATGGCCATGTACTGTTCATTAAAATATTAATATCTTGGAGGACCAGAGGGCTAAAACGAGTCCTCTGGCTAGCCCTTGGTTGGAGATGAAGTTTCCAGAGGTATGTGTGCTGCTGAAAGCTGACCTACTTGAGGACGTTGATGCATTCACCAAGTTCATTGGCAGTGTTGAGAAAGTTGTCGTCCACTTAGACTATTTTGCGAAGCGTCTTGCCGACTTGAGAAGGTCATCTCTGATTGCTGCAATTCATAAGACCTTGATCCTGGCAGCTGAGTCTATGCGCGTGGTTTACCTTTGCTCGGTTGCTAAAAAGATCGAGAAGCTCAAATTGGTGTTCGTGGTTTAGCTTTGCTTGGTTGCTAAAAAGATCGAGAAGCTCAAATTTGAACTCGTCGTTTTGAAGAGGTCTGGTGTCTCTGCCCCCACTTCTATGTAGTTGAAGATAGCTTATCAAGAGGTCCCACATTTAAAGACTAAGCTTAGTGCGACTCAGGCGATGTTGAAACCTGCAAAAAAAGAAGTCAGTCGTGTTTCTCCGATGGTTAAGGACCTTAAGCGTGTTAATTCAGAGCTATGATCTGCTTGTTTTGCCAAGGATGAAAAGCTTATCTTCATGCATGTTGAAGTGTCTCATCTTAAGGAGGCTACTAGTAAGCTTGAGTCCAAGGAAGTGGATTTGCAAGGTACGTTATCTGCTAAAGAGAACCTGAGAAAGGAACTCGATAAACTATAAGGTGCTCACACTGGGCTTGTTAAGGAGAATGTATAGCCGAAGAATGAGAAAGTTTCTCATAAAGTGTCACTTGCTTCTTGTCACATCGATTTCTACAAGCTTGGTTATGTAGACCATTTTCAGGGTAGGCCGTCAGATTATGAGTTTTCTGAGAAGAACTTCGAGACTTTTTCCATTTCTCTAGTTAATCTGCTTGATTTCTTGTTTGAGGCTGCCTTTGGTAGAGTAGTTGAGGGTCAGGCAGTCTAGGCAGGGGCAATTGAGGATAAGCTGATGGAAGCTTTGGCTGCTAAGAGCAACACGGCTGCTAAAGGCGTGGCAATCGAGGGACCAGTGGTTGTGCATGCTACCGATGATTAGTGTTTTGCTTAAACTTAGGAATTTTCTTCTTTTCCTTTTTTTTGTGATTTATTTGAACTTTGCTGGCCTTCGAGCCGGTTTATCAATTTGTTAGAAATTTAATAAATAGCTTTCCTTGGTTCGCTTCATCCTTTTATTTCGCCATGTTTTTTGCAAAACTTTATCCTAGGACGGTCGGTTGGACGAGTTGCCTCAATGAAGCAGCCGATCCCACATCGTCACTTATGTTTTGGTTTTGTCTTCGAGGCTTCAAGAGCTTTACTTGCAAAAGGAAAAAATGTGAGATTTCTAACTTATAGAGCCGACGGCCTAACTCATTGCCTCCGTAGGAAGCAGGTGAGTTTTTGTAGCTATTATAGTTATGAATCTCAACTTCGAATGGCTTCACGAGCTTTAGCTCTCTCGAGGTGTATTGGAAATTTTTAACCTATAGAGCTAGCTACCGAACACATGCTTCTTGTAGAAAGCAAAGGAGTCTGCGTAGCTACTATGGTTGTATTTTGGCTTTGAATAACTTATTAAGCTTTAGTGGCTTCTTGAGCTTTGGCCTTCCCGGAGCGTGTTGTGAAGTTTTTAACTTATGAAGTCGTCAATAGGACTCATGTTTCTCATAAAAACCAGATGAGGTCCACATAACTGCTATGGTACGTTGTCATTACAAAACTTAAACCGTAGGCCGTCGACCGAAAATGATGTTTTTCAATAAACGGACGAATCCGCGTAGTCATAGCAAGTATAAGTCTTGGCTTACAGATTACTCAAGGCTTCAAGCCATTGGGTCGTCGGCCGGGCGTCTTACTTACAGAAGCAGACACTTGCGTGAGCACTTCAGGCGTCGTCCCTAGCTCTCGGAGGCGTTTTAGGTGTGAGGTGTAGGCGGAATCGCGCCTCAAAGGTCACATTCTTTTAAGTTGTAACTTGATTACACAGGTCGCTTAACTAGTATTGCAACACTTTAAAACCAATCTATGTTCATGAAGACTTGCACGTAGAGGATGGACCATCTTGTCACGCAAACTCTTTCATGGGCAGTTATCCTGCACTTAGCGTCTTTTTGGTTAGAGACCAGGGATCCCGCAGAATTAAATCTTTCAGTCGGCTAAGTCTATTCCAAGGGAAGGATTATCTTGGCTAATTCTGAGAGTTGTCTGGCTCAAGTAGTCACTGCATTTAGGGGAAACTGAGCAGTCGTACCACTCATCCACGTCTGGACATTCCGAATTAGTTTACCCTTTCTAATTAAAGAACACCCGCCATGTCTGTAATGGCAAGGGAGTCTTCTGCTTATCATAAGGTTGGTCAGTTTGTTTATGCATTCGGCTTAGGCTCGTGAACAATTCCTTCAATCTTCATTGAAAATAGAGAAATTTATTAACTTTGCTGGTAGGCAGTAATGGCATAACAACTGATAATCCTTGGCATGCGAGGTCTTGTTCTTCTAGTTGCTTAAGTCTTTGAACTTCATTCATCTTGAACAGGGTCCAAGGAATGGTGAGAGGTCACACATAATACTTTCTCAAGTTGTAGGCATTCCATTACTCTTTGATTTCTTTGTTGCTCATGGTGGTGAGGGTGTAGCTGCCTTTTCCACTTACTTAGCTGATTTTGTACGGACCTTCATAGATGGGAGACATCTTTTTGGAGCCTTCCTGTCGGCCGGTGATGAAGGCTTTTTTTAGGATTAAGTCTCTAGGATGGAACTACCAAATTGTTGCCTTCTTGTTATACTAGGAGAAGAGTTGATGCTGATAGGCTGCAATGCGAGTGATAACCTTTTCCCACTTTTCCTCTGCTAGGTCTAAGTTTGTGGCCATTTATTTCTCGCTTTGCTTGAAATTCAGCAGTACAGTGTTGATGCTTGGCACCATGACGTTGGGAGGAATGATTGTTTTAGAGCCATACCTCAGGGAGAATGAAGTTTCACCAGTTGCTCGTCTCTTGGTTGTGCGATATACCCATAGAACACGTGGGATCTCGTCTGGCCACGTGCCCTTCTTGTCTGAGAGGGACTTCTTGTCACGTCCCGGATCCGAGGTCGGTGGAAATATGACCCCGCATTCGGCGCGCGAGTAAAAGTAAAAATAAAAACAAAAAAAAACAAACTTCTCTTATAAAAATAACTCCAAAATCCTTACAGGATGTACAAAAGTAATAAATGAAGGGGGTCCTTAAATCTCTAGTCTAACACAACCTCAGCTCGTTTATCACCTGTCTTGCCAAATAATTCATCTTTAAAATAATAGGTGAGGGGTGAGCAACAACCACTGTCGTCCAGTGAGTAGAATATGTAATATGCCAGTCAAGTGATGCCTTTTTACTCAGTCTAGAAAATACAATAATAATATCAAAGCTTTAGCCACATAATTCCATATCACATCATCCCTTTACGTGTCCATTATATCCTTCATAAATTGTAACTCACCACGTGACCCCTAATGGCCATCTGCCCTAATGTCTCCTTGTGTAGTTTACATTTATCCCTCGGATTAATGCAACAGTAAAGTTCTCATGTTCCATGAACATTTCCAAATAATCCACATATCATGATAAATACTCCAAAACATTTCAACAAATCTAACATGCTTGACTTGAAATAGATAGAGATTTATAAATAGATAAAACCCACAATAGTTCATGGTTTTCATTTATCGAAAATAAGAATATTTTAAAACACATTACATAAACCACTCACCTCAATCGATAGCTAGAATCTCGGCAAAAAAAGTACACAAAGAATGTCCACACAACAAACCCCTTATTTCTTTCTCTCTTTACCCTCACTCCTTTTCTCTACGTTGAACCTTTGATGCATGCTCTGCATGTTTCCTTGATATGCGAAGACAATGGAGCATGGCCTCATATTTATACTAGTAATAAGGAGGTCAAGCTAACTTCTTATTGGTTGGCTTAGCGGCTAACGTGAGATATTATGCATGGATAAAATTACACTAATGCATGCTAGGTTGACAAGTGGATTCGAAGATGACTGTAAGAAATGGGCAAAGGTGATTTGAGCAAGTGGCGATCAAGTGTAAAAACTAGGTCAAGACACATGGCCATAAAATCAGGATGATGATGAAAGTAACATTCTTATCCTACGGAGAGAAAATGGGAAAAATGGTGGAGCTCTATCATCTACAAAATTTGCATGAAATCAATATGCCACCTCTTGCTAATCTTCATACCTCCATGTCATGGATTTGACAATTGCTAACCTTATTTGTCAATTGTTCCAAATTATGCTACGTCCAAAAAATAGTAATGACACCTCTCATTATTAGGTTTAACAAGTGAACAGCTATATAAAAGCTTATCTTAGGTTTATTCAAATTAGAAATAATAATAATATCCACAAATACAACTGAAAATACAGGACATTACACTTCTTGAGGTAGTCGAGGGTGGTTTTATTGGACACCTCAGCCTGCCTATTGCCCTGCGGATAAAGAGGCATGGACATGTGCTGCTTGATGCCATATTTGTTTAAGAACTTTGCCAAGTCTTTGCCATGAACTGCAGACCATTGTCGATGACAATGGAGTGCGGGAAACCGAAGTGGCAGATGATGTTCATCCATATGAAGTGCTCTATGTCTGTCTGGGTAATTGTAATCATGGGTTCAACTTCGACCCATTTTGTGAAGTAGTTAGTTGTTATGATCATCATGCCTCTGCCTCTAGATGCATGCGGCATTGGTGTTACCAGGTTAATCGCCCACTACATGAATAGCCAATGGCTCGCCTGTGGGTAGAGTTCGCTAGCAAGTAGTGTGGGCACGGGCTTGAAGCGCTGGCAGCTGTTGCACCTTTGTACATACTCTTTGGCGTTTTGATGCATGGTTGGCCAATAGTAGCCAACGTTAAGAGCTTTTTGCGCTAAGAAGCGATCTCCAGAGTGGTTTCCACATACGCCTTCGTGGATTGAGCTAAGAATCTTCAGGACGTTGGGAGGCGATAAGCAGCAAAGATGTGGTCTTGAAAAGGGATCTTCGAACGAGCATGCCGTTCCACATGTAGTAACGTGCTGCCTTCATCTGGAGCTTTCTGGACTCCAGTCTATCTGCAAAAAGTGTTCTATTAACTAGTAGTTGATGATGGGATCTTGCCAACTCGGAGTTATATTGATCTGTTCTCACGCCCCGGACCCGAGTCGGTAATAAAAATTCGAACCCGAATCTGAAATGTGAGTTAAAAGCTTAATAAATAAAATGAAATTGACACGGGTTGAAAAATAAACTCCTCTTATTAAAATAATTCATGATTCTCAAGCAAATCAAGAATTCTTTACAACCTACAGTAAATAGATGAATAAACTTTCTATTCTCCAATCTAATCTGATCTCATCTTGCCTACTCTCTTGAATGTCTAGTTCGTAAACCTGCATAATAATAAAGGGATGAGCTTCAACAGCTCAGTAGGGACATAACCTTATCACAGTAAATTGACAATGTTAAATGAAGTTTCATGAAATCATATAGCCAAATATCAAATCATTATTGATAATAATGCATGAATGCAATGCAGCTTCTTCAGTTACCCCCGTTAATTTATATAATAAAACACACGGACCTGCACGTCCCATACCATGCATTTTACCCGTTCAGAGGTGGTTCGAAAGTTCTATCATAGAAAATAACTACCATATGATATCCCAAGTTCATAAACCCCTTTTGCTAGTCATCTTATCTAATTCATTGATCTCCAGCTCAAATCACCCACATCGACAGTTCCCGTCGATATCCTATTCTACTATGCACATCAGGCTCGCTTGGAACTGGTTTCACAATGAATAGATTCAACTACGCAAAATATCATTTCCAACTACCCTCATTTCCATACTTCCAATCTGAACATTGAAATTCCAACCACATCAATATGAATGATGTTATTTTATCTTTCACATCTATCACAGTGTATTCTCAATGAAATTGCATTCCAGCAATAATTCCATAATCAATAATAGTTCACGAAATTTAATAAAATTAATTTCCGTAAAGATCTGTCGTATTTCCCCTACCTGAATTCCAAAGCTAAACCAAAGATCCACATCACTACCGGAAATAGCTAAGCTCCATGTACTTAAGCAAGTTGCTTGATCACTCCTAAATCATCATGTATTTCTTCCACCCTATTTCTTTTCTAATCTCTCTCCACATAAACATATATATATATATATTAAGTGAACGAGCTCCAGAGCATCCATTGCATGCTAGCTTATGCTAGAAAAACAAATGGAGTTAATCTCCTATTTATAGGAAAATGATGGTGACAAGACTAGATGAGTCAGCTAGTTTCAGTGGTTAAGATTTGACTAGAAATTCATTAAATGGGTGGAGATGTAGCTGCTACTTATCTTGGAGACTAAGTAATTTGGTTGGTCCAATCAGAAGAAGACCAACATAAAGTAACAATGCATGTCTTGACTGGTGGTGGTGCAAGGAGAGTTAATATGTGCATCGCTGCAAGCCTGCAATCATCCCACCTCATCCTAAAGTTTCCAGCTCCATGCAATATAGATTTGATAGCTCCAAGCTTTATATATATAGTCATCACCAAAATGCTAAGGGGGAAGTCTATAATCACTATATATTGCCACAACACCTCAACTGAATTATAGAAGTCTTTAGGAAGTTCTTAAAAGGATTTAATATATAAACTAAAGTAGATACATATGTTGAGTTAAACTAGGGTACTAATAACTATAAGCTTGTATTGATACCAGGTCGTCTTTTTTTTCAATAAGATCTTATTAACTAAAAAATACATACAAATATGTAAAATTAAACTTTTTTTTAAATACTAATAATAATAAACATATATTTCTAAAATACAAGGTCTCACATTTGTGCCACCTCGACTGCTAGTTCCTCATCTATACTCGACTTTTCCAAATACTCGACTGGGATGAAGCACCTGAAGCTTAGAGTGAATTCCTGCTCGAGCATCGAACCTTCTGGGGTAATGAGAATTGGGCCTGCTTCCGATCCCTAGTAGTTGGATGATACGTCGACATGCAAGCGTCAAAAATCTCATGCAGGTAGGGCTGGTGCTGCTACGATGTGCTCGGCTACCTCTAGGGCATTTATGGGCTGAGTTGCTACGCTTGTTGAAACATTCGCCAGTTTTCATGCCTTTAACGTCGTGCATTTGGGTTGTACAGAATATCGCATCATGACGATGACTACGTATGTTTGAAGGTACGGCTTAAGCTTCAGGGTTGCAACAACTAGCACTAAAATCAAAGTTTTGATTTTCAAGTATCTAGTTTTCGCATTGAGGAGAGCTTTGGTTTCCACATCAAGGAGAGCTTTTGAACTATGGAATACAGATAGTTGGGCCCCCAGCCTTTCTCGTATGAAGGTAGAGCTCATTACTGCTTTAGATACCACCATATAGATGTATAGATCATATATTGCTTCCGGCTTAGATAGTAAGGGAAGTGATGTCAGATACTTCGTCAAGTCTTGTAATGCTTTCTCACACTTTGTTGTTCAATTTGTCTACCTATGCGCCCTGGTCGTCTTGAAAAAAGCATGCATCGATCAGTAGGTCTTAGGAAGAATCGATTGAGTGCAGCTGCTCGCCAAGTCAGACCTTGGTTCTCCTTTAAAGTGGTGAGGCACTTCATATCCAAGATCCTTTAGATCTTCTTTAGATGCGCATTCTGCGTGGTCTGACAATTCCTTAGGGTCGGGAAGATGTGCTCGATGTCTTCTTTGGGTTTCCATCCTGATTTATTTGCCAAGGCATTGTCAACCTTGACGCCATCTTCTCGACCTGCCTGCTGTAATTGATATTTGGTGGAGGTAGAATTGTCTTTTTGTACTTCAACTACTACTGCTGGGGTAAAAGTCTTCTTCTTCGTCTCCTTAAGAACTTGTACAGTACATTTTCGAGACATGGCCTGGTTACCTTTGATCTCTCCGAATGCTTCTCTCGGGATGCAAAATTGGATATTCTAGTACTCGATCAAGGTCACATCTTCAATCTTCACTAGCCAGGTTTGGCTCAATATCCCATTATGAGGAGATGGATCACTGACGATCAAGAAGGTCTGCGATGAGATAATCAGTGGGTTAGTTACATCGAGTGTGATAATGCCAATGGGAGTTGAGGTGAGTCCATTAAATTAGTCAAGACCTCTAATTTGTGTTGGATTGTGTTTTCCAAGCCCATATTCTAAATAACTGACAGTTGTAGGATGTTAACCGAGCTGCCGTTCCCCACTATAACTTTGTCAATGATGGCGTGAGCCAGTTAAATAGAAATTACGAAAGTGTCGTCGTGGGGAAAGTCTACTCCCTCAGTGTCTTGCTCGGTGAAGCCAGCGATTGGTCCGGTACAACATTTATGGCTTGAACTTGAAAGACAAATCTCACTTGCTGGATCATCCTCTTCTTGGAGTTGTTGGTGGCCCCAGATGCTCGGATTCAGCAAATATTCCGTTGATTCGGATTGTCTTGGTTGAGGGTTCGACGTCGACGTCTGCTTCTCGCATTGGCCGTGCAGCTGGCATGTCGATATACTGGTCGCACTTGCCTTCCTTCACGAGTTGCTCAAGGTACCTCTTCCACATGGTGCAATCATTGGTTGTGTACCCGAGGCCTCTGTGGAATGTGCAGTACTTGGTCTGATCCATCTTGGATGGGTTTCTTCTCATGGGTGGCGGGGGCTTGTCCTTGAGGTCACGAAAGATCTGGTTGATTAGGATCGAGAAATTGGTGTATGTCTTAGGCGCCGTGCCTCCCTTTGTTAGGGATCGGTCCCTGCGTTTGCTCCCTGGCTTGTTTTTGTTGCGAAGCAGTTTATAGCTCGCGTTCTTCTGAGTTGGCTCTATGTTTTTGTACAGCTGCTCAGGCGGCTTCTGGGAGCACTTTTCTTCATCCCAAAGGGAGTGCTTTTCTGCCGAAGCATAAAAGTTTGCCAGGGTCAAGTTCTCGCCCATGATTAATTCTCTAAAAAGTGAGTAATCTGCTAGGAGCCTCTTTGAGAAAGCAGAGCATGTAATGTTGTCATCACATCAGACGATCTTTGCCTTCTCTGCTTTAAACCTTTTGACGTATGTGCGGAGTGACTTATTTGGGTCATTCTTCATGTTGAAGAGGTGGTCAAACTTCTTCTTGATCGAGCGGTATGACGAATATTCCTTAGTGAAAACACATAAAAGTTAGATGAAATTCTGGATTGAGCATGGCGATATGGTGTGGAACCAATCTTGCGCCTCACCTTGGGCGTTATAGCAAAGATTTTACACATGAGAATGTCGTTGTTGGCATAGAGGGTCATGACGCTTCGGTAGTGCATTAAGTGCCTATCTAGATCTTTATCTTATTTGAACAAGGTGAAATGTGGCGGGCTAAACTTCTGCAGTAGCTCTATCTGCTCTATCTTGTCTGTAAAATGTGACTTGCTCAGGTTGGCCACGTTTATACGAAGGGCATCGTCGGTAATGTCAATGCGCTGGAATGCGCATAACTGCTTTGCTACGAGCCTTTGTACTTCCTCATGGATTTGCTTCTGGTGGAACAACAGAAGCTCGAGTTACTTCCGGTGTTGACCTGTTGGTTTATGTTGCTCTTCGACATGTCATTCTTCTCTATGTCGCGGTCACGGTACACGTGGTTCATCTTGTGCTGCTTGCTTTCGTGCTTGGCGGGGGTCGCCAGTGGAACTTAAGCCAGACTGCCCTCATGCTCTATTCTACTCGTCATGCGGCTGCCTATTCTGGTGCCTAGTAGGATGATTTCCTTATGGGCCTAGCCTCGTGTGGACTCTTCTTCTGAAATGTCCTGAGTGCTCATCGGAGTGCAGACCCAACCTTGAATGCACACTAACTCATGAGTCGAGTCGGGAATGAATGTTTCTTTGTAATATAGGTAAGATAAGAAGTTTTCCTGAAGGCCCAAAAGAGAGTGCACACTACCCGAACGCACGGTTCGTGGCAGGCTGAGCGGCTCTTTGTCGGGACGTCACTGGAACGAGTCACGTTCTTCCGTCTTTGTCTGGGGCGCATTGCATCTCGATGCGCTCGAGGAGCTGGTTCACCAAGGTGGTCTGCTGCGCGAGGGCGCTTGTTAAATTGGTGACCTGTTGGGGTAGGTGGTGCTCGTCATTTAAATTAAAAGAGTCTGGATAATGGGCGTCTTCATGTGTTGTGGAAGTATAGTGGACTACATGTACAAAACTTGAGCCCAAAAAGAGTATTCATGTAGAAAAGTGATGTAAAAATAACCCTGAATCGATCACAGGACCTATGGTCAGAATCTGGATCGTCAGAGGTGGCCTTGGATTAGATTGGGCTACAGGCCGGGTCATCGGAACGGGTCAAAAGATGGGCCAACCCTGCTGGGTAGCCGAGCCTTGCTCTGCGCGTTGTGCCGGCGACTGCTCGCCTTGGGCTTGCACGGGATTAGACCCTCCTAGCCGTTGGGCTGCCACGCTATGGCTTGCTGGCTAAATGGCTTGGGCTTGGGCCCGTTAGGTTGCTTAGCTTGCAGCAGCTGCCGTAGTCTGGGCTAGGGTCTAAGCTTGCTGTGCAGCAAGGCCTGCTATTGCAATGGGCTGGGCTTTGTGCATTGGGCTTGCCATGGCAATTGGCGTGGGCTGGGCTTCCTACCCGTAGCCTGTTTGTGCCCTAGCAGTGCGGTAGGCTAATGCAGCATGCATCTGGCCCTCGGCTTGGGCGGCTGCTGCTACTGCAGTGGTCATTGCCATGGGTTGCAAGGTGGTGGCCGCGGTGGTGGTGTGGCTCCGCAGTGGTGGGGCTCCTCCTGCAATCACAATAAGCCTCGAGGATCTCAGTCGTGGGGCTATGTACTTGTCTTCACTTTCCAATCCAAATCCTTGCATGTACAGGGTTTCATTTATCGTGGTTTTCAAAATTCCTACCATTGTATCCTTTCCCTAGGGATTGATCAATAAATTTTTCTGTGAAAAATTAATTGATACGGCATGTGGGAAATTCAACTTAACAGAAAATTCAAGAAATCAATGCAAGAGGCTTCTTCCGAGTATTTGAATCAACTCTCAATGAAAGCACCAATTCGTCGATGCAAATTTCCACCGTCTTCAGTCTTGACGAAAATGCACATGCAAAACAATTAACACATTTGATCAAGGACCTAAGCCTCTCGCGCCCACGATGTGGGGGGGGGGGGGGTTAGGCCAATGGATCTTCGATGCCTAAGTCAGTTTCTCTGAGGAGAATAAAGTATTTAGGGTTTTTTTTGGGGTAGCAAAAGCTTCTAAAATTTGGTAGAATATGGGGTATTTACAAGGATACGGACGACCATAGTGTTAGGATTTTACCCTACACGTGGCGGCATCCTATTGGCCAAGTGTTTTATGGAGAAATATTCTCTAAATATTCTCAAGATATTAAATATGAAATAACATCTTGAGATAATGGAGTAATTATCCCTAATTTTTTAAAATTGGGATTACTTACCTGATTGGAGTCAATCTTTCATTGGGAATTTATTAAAGATAAGATTTGGGTAATTAATCCTTATTTTTAATGCTTTGAATTTTCCTTGCCAACGGCAGGTGAGCTGTGGGCATTCGTATTCAGCTACTGTGACTTTCAAGGGTGTGAGCTGCGCGTGGGAGTATCTGAGAAGCCTGCTTATTTATTGAGGGCAATCTTGTCTTTCTTGAGCAAAAATCGACGTGTCGCCTCTTGAATTTTTAGGATTATTTTAGGCTCCACAAGCATCATGTTTATGTTAACCAAACCATTCTACCCGGCTGACTAGAAGCGGCCATCACCAAAAGCAGTTGCAGGGCAAAGCCAAAACTTGTGGCTAGGTTCTGGCTTTTGTCACTAGTGCCTATACAAATACAATACAGTGTGGTCCAGAAGCAGAAGCCAGAAGCAGAAGCAGCGGCATGGCATGCTCTGAAAATGCTGGAAAGAACCAGACCAATGAAAAAAATAGAATAGGGGCAGACATTAAACAAATATTTATATAATGAATAGCTAATTTAATTGAAATATGAACCGACCATCCATGCTAGCCAGGCATGAGGCATCATCAGAAATAATAATGTAGAAACATGCCAATTGCAGCATGGAGAAGTCATCGTCCATGCAACTGTTGAAATTTGTATATAGCGAATAAGGAACATTAACTGCAAACTCTGCATATCATTTTGACTTCTCAACACTCGGCTCTTGTTGGTCGGCTGCTCTACTCAGATGGAGATGTTGATCTTACTTTTCTCTCTCTACTCTCTCTCTACAGGACCTTTTCGATAAATTTTTATGAGTACTTAGTCACGCAATGTATTATTTCACATGTTAATTTTAGGATACCATTAAGTGGAATTGGAACACCACGATGTTTCAGGTGCATCCAAAAATTCCAGACATTTTCATGGCTCCGTGGGTCCATCTAACACCCTCACATGATGAATAACATTTTTGAATGCTATTCTCCTAATTTGAAAACAAAAACCAAAAAATGGATGGTATTTCTGGATGCATTGAGAAAACTAAAGACAAAGGCCAAGGGACAAGGCTTTTCCAGTGATAGAGCAAGTTGGGACAACACAAAGAGGGAGACAAGAGAAGATGAGAGAGATTTTTTACCCTTGAGTTATTCCTTCTTCATAATGAAACTTTCATTTTAATTCCGAATCATAAATTTGTAAAATGTAGTTGTGTGTATTTTTTTAAATTTTTTATTTTTGCAGATACATATGAGACAAAAGTAAATTGTATGTAATTATGTATGTTCGTAATATACTTACCCGTAGAATAGAAAACTCACATTTTTTACTAGTAAGAAAATATTATACTATCTGTTATAGGCCTATTTGACTACACTGTATTTAGGACTAGAGAG
Source organism: Crataegus laevigata (assembly GCA_963580275.1). Lineage (NCBI taxonomy): Eukaryota > Viridiplantae > Streptophyta > Magnoliopsida > Rosales > Rosaceae > Crataegus > Crataegus laevigata. The sequence continues at coordinate 6,911,686 of OY756938.1, forward strand.
GGAGAGGGCCGGCGGCAAGAGAGAGAAGAGAGATTTAATTCTGAGTTGTGTGTTGTATCACCCTATTGTGCCTTTATTTATAGTAGTAGGATAGGTTAAATCCTACCCTTATAGGATTACAACTCTAATAGGATAATAAGTACTAAAGGTAATATTCAAAGATATCCCTAGATACACTAGGATTTACACAATAACATTCATATTCTAAATATGACTGCAATACTCCCCATTGAGTGTGGAAATACTCAAACAAAACATCACATCAAATCTTCAACAGGGTAGAACAATTGATGAAGTCGTTGACACAACGGGCAAATGCGAGTGTCAAATTTAAAGAAAGTACGCATTGGTAGTAAAACTCACAAAACCTTGCTATGGTAAAACCTAAGGTAGGTAAAAAATCCAGACTAAGGAAAAAAGTGAGAAGTATGCATAATGTCTAAAACAAACGTCATACAGGACGAAAGTATTGAACTTAATGGAGTATGATCATCCTATTGATGGGTGCCTCATCAAAACTTCATTACATAGCAAAAACCCAATGGGAAAAATGCTCCTAATCGGAGAAAAAGAATACATAAGGATCAAGTGAGAATGCTTTAGGATACTCCCCCTAGGTTAGACATAACTTCCAAATAAGAGAACTACAATCAATTTAACTCAGATAATTTATGCATACCAAATCCTTAGACGAGCTTCTAAAAAGTAGACTTGGGCAATGACTTAGTAAAGAGATCGGCCAGGTTGTCCTGGGAATGGATTTGCTTCACTTCAATGTTTTGATGTTGTTGTTGCTGGTGAGAATAAAAGAACTTCGACGCTATGTGCTTGGTGTTTTCTCCCTTCTATAACTGCTCGATACATGCTACATTGTCTTCAAAGATTGTCGTAGGAATGTCAACAACGGTAGGAAGACCACTAGTGCTTCGAATATGTTCCATGACTGCTCTCAACCAAAAGCACTCATGCGATGCTTCATCCAAGGCAAGAATCTCAGCATGGTTCGAAGAAGTCGCAACTAGCGTTTGCTTGTAAACTTCCAAGTTATAGCGGCTCCAATGGTAAAGACATAGCTCGTTTGAGAACGTGCCCTATGTGGGTCCGACGAATATCCAGCATCTGCGTAACCAACGAGGCGGGAATCAACCGGAGGACCGAGGGGGCGGCAGCTCTTCTCGAAGATTCATGGGTGTAGAACAAGCCCAAATCCATCGTACCCTTGAGGTAGTGAAAAATATCTTTAACACCATTCCAGTGTATGCGTGTAGGCGCATTGTTGTATCTAGCCAAAAGATTAATAGCGAAAGAGATGTGAGGTCTAGTGCATTGAGCCAAGTACAATAAAGCACTAATTACTCTTAGGTATGGAACTTTAGGCTCCAAAATCTCTTCCACATCCTCCTTAGGACGGAAGGGATCTCGTTTAGCGTCTAGAGTTCGAACGACTATATGAGTACTCGAAGGCTTCACTTTATCCTCATTAAAGCATCGCAACACCTTTTGTATGTAGTTCGATTGATGTACTAAGATTCCATCCGAACAATGCTCATCGAGTTTTTCCAAGATCTTTCATCTCAAATTTCCATTTCAAGTGAACAAAAATTTCCTCAAGCTCTGTGAGAGTTCTAATGAGGTTCATGTCAACGACATAAACTGCAACCACGTCCATAAGTAGATCCTCATAGAGATATGTTGTTACCATATCCACAAGCTGCATATTCAGTTTTTTCAAAACTACCAAACTGATAAGGTAGCGGAACATTATGACGTCCATTACAGGGGAATACGTTTCCTTGTAATCAATCTCCAGGCATTAGAGAAGCATTACGCTACGAGGCGTGCTTTGTATCGCATTGTTTCATTCTTCTCATTACGCTTCCTCACAAAAACCCACTTGTAGCCCACGAGCTTCACATGTGGTGGAGTATGAGCTACGTCAACATTCATCAATGGAACATGGTTCAATGTCATTGTTAAGCATGATGTTAGTAGCTATTGCGTAATTGACCGAAATATCGTGATTCTCGAGAGGCCAGGTTGTCTCATCTAAGAGATCACTATAATCTAGAATAACCTCATGCGTTGGAACAAATGAGTAAACGATAATCGGATTTAGACTGGGTCACTAGTTTATGCTGTTTCCTCTTCCGAGGTTGTGAATCCTTTGAACCAGAGGGTCTGCCACGCTTCAAGGTAAAAGTAGATGATTGGCTAGCCGCCAGTGTACTGGGCCGCGTGGAAGATGTGGCTGTCTTACCCTCAGGGACTGTTCCGTATTCTTAGGTGGTAATATGGCGTACTCGAGGTACGTCAATCCTTGCTATATCAGTAAAAGCATGTAGCATGTTTTGAGCAATGCTCTGAAGATCTAAATAAGACATAGTGAGAGCATACCACGGCAATTTGTGGCATTCTACAAGAACATTATCGTTCTTATCTCCCTCTAACGACGGCAAGACCGTCTCATCGAAATGACAATCTGTAAAACATACGATAAAAAGATCTTCTGTCAATGGCTCTAAGTAGCAAAAAATTGATGGTGAATCATAACTGACATAGTTTTTCATTTTTCTTTGATGACCCATTTTGGTATGTAGTGGCAGCACTATTGGCACATATATTGCGCACTTAAACACAAGTAAATGCGAGACGTCAAGCTCGTACCCAGTAACTAATTGTAATGGTGAATGAGGTTAGGTTGTGATGGGCCTCAGGCAGACTAACAAAGCTACATGCAATATTGCATATAACCCCAGGCAGATACCAGCAGCTTGGTTCACATAACCAAAGTCTGAGCTATCAATTGAAAAAGCTTTATGAAAGATTTTGTCAGGCTATTTTGGGTGTGAACATGGGGTACATGATGTTCAACTTCAATCCCAACTGACATGTAATAATCGTTAAAGGTCTGTGACATAAACTCTCCAGCATTATCCAGTCGAATCGACTTGATCGGATAATTAGAGTGGTGAGCCATTAGCTTAACGATTTGTGCTAGGAGTTTCACAAATGCAGCGTTGTTTGTGGACAATAAATAGACACGTACCAATGTGTCGATACATCAACCAACACCATAAAGTATCATAATGGTCCACATGTTGGTTGGATAAATCCACAAATATCCCCTTGAATCCTCTGAAGAAACTTAAGAATGTTGTGAATAATCTTTGTAATTGAGGGTTGAGTATTCAACTTCCCCAAAGAACAAGCTTTGGATGGCGAGAGTTCAACATAGGGAGGTAAATGATGCCCATGTGATGATTTGAGTATACATCGCATCATGTCACGTCTGGGATGTCCTATACGGTCATGCTAAAGTAACAAAGTGCTCTGGAATCCAGGCTCAGGGCTGGCCACATGGTGGGTCTCTATGCGGTGAATGGTTGTGATGTACAACTCACTCGGGAGACGTTCCAGCTTCTCGTGAATACAATTCTGGCTATACTAGTAAAAAGTGATCCAAATAAATTCAGAACCATTCTCTTTAGTGGTTTCAATATGATAATGATTATCTCGAATGTCTCTAAAACTTAGCAAAGTTCTTCTAGAATGTGGAGAATAAAGGGCCTCTTTAATGGTTAAGGCAGTACCATTAGACAACATTATACAGGGCTTTCCGTATCCTTCAATATGGTTAGATGATCCTGAGAGGGTTGTTAGATGTGCATTCTTAGGTACGAAGTTAGTAAAATAGTGTCACTCACGCAAGATGGTGTGTGTGGTAACACTATCAGCTAGACAACTAACTTCCCCACTAGTCATACCTAGAAATAAATTAATTGAATCGGTCACATGCATAAGTATAATTCCATTCATTCAATTAATTAATAGAGAAATAATATCCATAAACTAATTATCCATAATTCAAAACTGACCAAAACCAAACAAATTATTCCAAATACTTAGAAACATTGTCCAAAAATTAAATCATAAACCTAAAAATTAGGAGGGTTCGGCCACTCCTAGTGGGTTCGGTCACTAGGGGTAAAAACACCCTAAAAACATGTCTTGAAGAATAAAACTTATTCGTCCATAGGGGCAGATGCCTCCTGAAAATCTAATATCTCCATGGATGTAGTAGCATCTTTGGGATGTTCCACATTGGCAAAGTTAGACTTACGACAGGAATGATACTTGGCAATAGTCTTGGTGGTAGCTATGTATACGCGTGACCAATGATCCTTTGATCCACAACGGTAGCACATGCCCATTTCAATGTAAGCCAATTGAACAATAGCTTTTTCCTTGTTCTTAAAGTTTGGGGCCTTAAGTGCAAGGGGTTGGCACTTCTGGGTCAAATTTTCTCTCTTGGGTGAGCCTTTGCTCTGTTGACCTTGGGCCTATGGGTGGGCTTACCACACATTACCACGGCTACAATGGCTTTTTTTGTCATTTGCAGTTGCTAGAATTGGTCGCATGCGCTTCAAGCAGAGCATTCGAGCCAGTGGGTTAAACTTGATGATTTCTCATCAAAAGCTGGTTCTACTTTTCAACGATAAGTAAAATAGAGATCAAATCCAAAATTTTGGTTAGCTTATATGCCCTATATTTTTAATGCACGAAAATATTGGTGGCATGAAAGGTCGAATAGGTATTCTCCATAAGATCTGCATCTGTTAAGTCTACTTTATAGAACTTAAGTGGTGATCGGATTCTACAAACTTTAAAGTTGTATTCATTCACGGACTTAAAGTCTTGGAAGCATAAATACTGCTAGTTGTGTCTTGCCTCATGCAAGTAAATATCTTTCTGGTGATTAAAATGATCAGCTAGAGTAAGCCGAAGGGTGCATGGGTCCTCCTCAGCGAGGTACTCAGTTTGTAGTGCATCATGGATGTGTCTTCGAATAAAGATTATTGCAGTAGCTTTCTTAGCTTCGTTGATAGGGTTGTCATCAGCAGACTCCTCGATGGTGGCTCTAATACTCTTTGTAATAAGGTGGAGCTTTACGTCTTGGACCCACTTCAGGTAGTTTTTTCCAGATACTTCCAAAGCGGTGAAATCGAGCTTGTTCAAGTTCAACCTGTCTTTAAAACAAAGGGTACATCAAAACATAGTTAGTCATATGGTAATCCGTAGACATACATCGTAGAACATTCGGATTCTATAGACATATATTGGTTTAATTTAAGCATGAAAACTACAAGTTTCATGTGGTAAGTTTTGAATGAAAACTTCAGGTTTCAAAGGCACTAAATATGAACTACAGGTTCAATTTAGTTTTATGAACGATTAGTTCATAAAGGAGAGATTCTTGCAAGTACACAAAATGCAATATCCTGATTTAAGTGTAATGGATTTGATTTTCTTTAGGAACTTAAGTGTGAGAGCTTCGGGACTATGAAAGGAAGTCAACGGTTCAAAGTAGAAAAATAAATTATTGAATTGTTAATGTCCAAAAGTGATATTCAGGTTAGTAATTTTGGATTAATTATCAGATTAATGGTCACTTTTACTTAATTTAATAGGTCGGGACCAAACGAGGTTGATCGTGAAAGCAAAATAATGACAGACGAGTCATATTGGCTTCAGTTGGCGATAGGCCAAGTGATAATTAAATTAGAATTAATTGGCGTAACCTAAAGTACCCCAAAAAATATTTGGGTATGAGTTATAACGCAGAATTGCCAAAAATTGGCATTAGGTCGAAAAAAAAGAACACGGCCTAGCTAAGAAAAAAAGGCTAGCGGCGGTGCAAGGATAGACCCTACAGCACAACTGCAGGCTAGTGGGCATCGGGGAGGGCTACAGGTCTTTGGGCTGTGTGGTTTGGGTAAGCTCAGGAGCAAATGTTGTTGGTTTAGGCTAAAAATAAGGCACGGGCGCAGGCCTATCATGTGCTAGCCTGCAGGTTGGTGTAGGGAAGCCCAGCCGAGGATAGGGTTCAAGTTTTTGGGTTGGGGCAAGTCCAGCCCAATAGCATAAGCTGCTAGCTAGTTGGGTCGAAGTTGGGGCGAACTCTAGCAAGCAACAGGTTAATGCGGGCAGGCCTGGGCATGAGACATGAAAGGCCCAATAACTATAGGATGCTGGAGTTGGGCCAGGGATGCACAACACAAGGCCAAGAAAGCTTCAAGCCTTCTCGGTTTGAGCTCGGGGCTTCAGGCCCGTGATTACCCTATTAGGCCTATGGCCTAGGTTGTTTGGTGTGAGCAGCAAAGCCCAAAATGCTGTTGTCGTGTGGTCCAAGGCGTCAAACTACGTTGTTCCCATGTTTGCTCCATGCTGCTGGGCTGTAGGCCAGCTGCGATGGTCGGCGATGGTGCCTAGTAGTGGCACAACGGCGAGCCGCGGCCATGCCGCATATTTCTCATATTTTTTTCCACTTTTCTAGGGTTTTAAGAACCCTAAATTGCTTCTAATTTATTTATATACTTTGACTTACAAATTCCACATAGTAAAATAATAATTGCGTAATGCATGAAACGTGTATATATATATATATAGGGATCCCCATTTTTCAAAAAAATTGGAGACACGCTCCCCACCATTGGATTTAACTTTAATGAAATTGTGTGGTTGAGATTGTGTGGCCTGTGTTTTAATCTCAACCACACAATTTCATTAAAGCCAATCTAAAGGTGGGGAGCCTATATATATATAGACAAATATATGAATCATATATAGTATATATATCGAAAGGAAAATATAAATATAGGGGGTTCATGCATCATGGGGAATGTTTTCATGCTTCGTGGACATTTCCAATATCTTACTTTATTTTAAGCGTACCTGATTAGCAGAAAACAAATAAAAGCCTTTGAATTTTGTAGAAGAAAACCTCCTCCTACAATCCTTCAGTTCCTTAGCTTTTGGCAAAAGCATGCTAATAACATGTTGTAGGCCTATTTGACTGAACTTTATTTAGGACTAGAGAGGGACATGGCCGTAGGTAAGAGAGAGAAGAGAGAGATTTAATTGTGAGGTGCGTGTTGTATCACCTCATTGTGCCTTTATTTATAGTAGTAGGATAGGTTAAATCCTTACCCCTATAGGATTACAACTCTAATAGGATAATAACTACTAAAGGGAATATTCAAAGATATCCTTAGATACACTAGAATTTACACAATCACATTCATATTCTAAATATGACTGCAACACTATCCTCAATTTTAACACATAATATATATATATTTTTTAAATTTTACTATTATTAGGAGGAGAAGGGAGAGTTCAAAACTATCCTTAATTTTTAACATATAAATTATGAAAATATGAATTAAATTATAAACAGGACTAATGATAAAGATGATTAAAGTATACTAGCCTCTTGCTGCATACGCATGTGGCAATTGGCCTTTGTATACTAGATTGGGTCTTTTGAATTTTTTTTATTTAAATAACAAATTTAAATTTTTATTAAAAAATTATTCAAAAAATAAGGAAAGAAATGAAGCAAAATCATGAAACCACCCACTAAGTCCAACTCCAACCCTTAGGTTAAAACCCAAATTTAGATTTTAAACTAATGCAATCCATCTTCAATAGTTTAGCCTAAAATAAGTTTTGGGTTAAAACTTAAAATTTGGACAAATTTAACCTAGAGTTTTGCTCAGGGTGTGATATCCACACACCCGTTTTTATTTCTCACACACAATTTTAATTTTTGGCCGTCGGATCAAATGAATTGAAGAAGATCAAATGACAAAATCTAACAAAGGGTGTGTGAGAAGTAAAATAGGGTGTATAGATAGCACACCCTTTCAGCCAGGTTAAAAGGCTGGCCCGCCTCATGCACGTAGACGTGCCTAGAAAAGTGGAGGCCATAACAAGGAAATGCGCCCAGCACGCGAGGGCTGACAGAAAGTGGGGTCCGCCCTTATTGAGAATGTCGGCCGCCCAAAACTAGCCCCACGACTCTTTTTCGACCCAACGATTTTAATAATTGGACCTTGGTTAATCTAACGTCTAGATTCAAACTTATTTAATTTTTAATTTTTAAATGTATTAAATCCAATGAATGTGATCGAATATGATTAAATATAAGAATCAGGGCATCCCAATTGAATTGAATGGGATGAGTTTCCCATTTGGAATCTGTAAAAAGAATTTTTTGATCAAATAACACATTGCGATATAACTAGGAAGACGTTTAAAATACCACACATGTGTTACTGGGCATGCCAGTTTGATGTAGCCCATTTTGATATCTTTGTATCCAAGAATCAACAAATTCGACTCTACATTGTTCACAATATCTCGGGTCTTTTTTTCCATCTCCAATTATTCGATAATTTTCACAAGCACAAAATCTCACTTTTTATAGTTCCAAAATTTATTTCACAAAATAATCCATCTTTTTCGAATTTATTGGTTTTGTAATGAAAGGAACGGTTTTGTCACCTTTTCAACCATCTCTCCATTAGGTAGGTTTTTTTTTTTTTTTTAGCCCAATGACTTATTTGGTGAGGATAAACTAATCCAATTTGAAGTTGTTGATGTTTATACCGATCGATCATAGAAGAAAAATTCTAATTCATTGCATTCCAACAGTATAAAAAATGTCAAATGACCCAAAACTAAATCCAATGCCTAAAACAATTTAAAAAAATTAATTAAATCAAAATTCACCAAAAAAAACTCTATAAATACATGTTTCATGGGGTCAATTTAGTGAATTTTTCAAATTTTGTCAGAATCTAAATATTTTTATAACGTTCATAAAAATAAATCATGATAATCTACATAAATTTTTTTTTTTAAAAGTTATAGAAAAAAAATTAACCTAAATTCATTCTTTAATAATCTCAGGTTAAAATTATAATTGAGAACTATTGGAGTATAACAACTGTTTTGGGTTAAAGCCTAAATTTTCTAGGTTAAAATTTTTAGGTTTTAACCAAGGGTTGGAGATGGTCTAACATGAGAGTTCTTTGTTTTTGTTATTTTTTTAAGTTTTAAATTTTATATAGACAAAATTAAAATGTTGTGGATTACTTTAAAGCACAATTTATGCTATTTGAGTGCTTCACTATTCTGAGGTGCTTCATTTATGAACATAGATAGATAATTATCCTAAAAACTGATCAGAAATTCGAAATTTTTTAGTAAGAATAATGTAAGGCTTTTTTTTTTTTTGGGTAGACGAATAATATAAGGCTTTAGCCTTTATGTTCATTTACTTGTTTCATCCCCATGTTTTCCTATTTTTGTTGTTCCACGCCTGTGTTTTCCATTCGAAAATGGGAAAGGGCCGCTTGCGTGGCTTATGAACTAATAGGACTGCAATTTGAAGGTTAACCCGATTTTATTCATGTTCAATTCGATTTCAAATCCGATTAAGTGGGTTAGAATGAAACAAAAACAAAAAAAACCGCTAGCCCAAACCCAACACGAGCGCATTTCGATCATTTATTGGATTGAATTGTGTTAGTGTCTTGCTCGCCTATGTCAACCTAAACCCACGATTTGGAGTCCGAATTCACTCATGCATATACTACCCATCCATTTCATATTTATAAGTTATGTATAAATTTTGGAGTGACTATATTTAAAGTTTATTGTCAATTTTTATTTGGATAATGAATGATAGTGTTACTTTTATATTTTTTTTGGTTGAAGCTTTGGTCTTGTAATTTAATTTCAACTTTATGGTTGCTAAAAAAAATATCAACTTTATGGTTGAAACATTATAAATAGTCCACAAAGTGTTATAAGATTGAACTCGATAAAATTGGACGAACCTGAACCCACCCCAAATAAACCTGAATCTAACTAAACCCGCATGACCACGACCTCAACCTAGGCATGAGTTGTGAAGGTTGAGTTAGAGTTGGGTCGGCCATCTAACCCGCCCAAATTGCACCCGATGCACTAACGTATTAAGGATGACTATAATTTTGAGTTAGGTTGTTGCGCTGATATACGGGACATCTTTTTTTTTATCTAAACTTTTTTCCACTCAATTTTACGCGAAGAGTTTTTTTTGACCCGCTTTATGTGACGTTTTCTCGATTGTTGTTAAATAAAATCCATCTTATAATTTAAAGAAACTACCCCACAGGATGAGAAATATTTTCAACTACGGCAACAAAGTTGGTAACAAAGCATAAAGAGAGAGCAGAAGAAGGAAGGGTGAAAATGAAACATGAGCAACTGGGTAAAGTTGAGAGAAGAAAACAAAGGTAAAAGAGGTTGTCGGCTAATGATCGCTGCTGTCACCACCTTTGATGCCCCACATTCCTCCCCCTCCTCCTCCTCAAAAGCTGTGGCTACTACTGCTGCTTTTACTGTTGCCGCCGCCGTAGTGAATACTTAAATTGAATTAGTATAGTACAATATCATTACCAACTGACTTTCTATTCTTTTCTTCTTTTTTTTTTTTTTTTTTCAGAAAGAGGGATAATTGGTGACAAACTAAGGTTATCTATCCTTTTCAGACTAAAGAGATTGTGAAAAAATTCACCCTGCCCTTAGGTTTGTGGCTACATTTAAGTCGACTCATTAGCTGGAAGCATCGTACTCGGAAAACGAATACTAAGAGATTGAACCAGTTTGATTGTAAAAACTTTGAAGCTACGTTATAGCAGAATGAACTCATCCCTCTAGGAGAAATTATCCTATTTTTATACAACGATAACTAGTACAAATCGTTTACAAATTCAAATCTAAAGACGTTTCACTTACAATTGAAGATGAATATCACTAAACTATTAAGTGACTTAAGTAGTTTTATTTGGATTAAAAAAAAAAGTGATTCATTTTTCAATTACAAGCAATATTATTATTATTTTTTTGTCAAATGATATATGTTATTAGATTAGATGTTAGATTAGCCACCAACAAAGTTCAAACTCACACCGTCTTGCAATATTATTACTTTGAATTACTATGATGAAATTATGACTTTAAAAATATATATTAAGTTGAAGAGAAAAACTCTACTCACCATGATAATTTACCAGTTAAAAAAAATATATTCAATTAATTTTAAAATAAATTGAACTAAGTTTTATAATAAGTTCTTTGTTTTAAGTTTTGGTCAAGGGATTTGGAACCCGAATTTAAATTGTAGAGATTTTAGGGATTCTCACATCTTAGTCATTCATTGTGCATCGTGCGGTAAAAAATCATTTGATTTTTTAATTTAAAATTAAGCACAAATAGTATTTGACAGAAACTGACCGAACGATATACAATGAACGATTAAGATATAGAGATCCCTAAGATCCCTACAAAGTGGATCCAGAAAAGATCCTCTTCCTTGGTCAAATCACAGCATGGCATGTCTAGAATTTATTTTTATAATAAATAATTGTTTCATAATTTAAATCATGATTTATTTAGTCAAACAAAATACAAGAGGTGTGTATATTTAAATATTTAAGTTCATTTTTGTTCGACGTGTAAGTAGATTCTCATCGTGTTGCTATCTAACTAGTTTTTATGAACAAGTTACCATCTAACTTTTAAACTAAACGTTCCCCAACAACAACAAAAAAATTTATGTTTAAATAATTGAAAAAATATATACAAATAAGTAAACATAAAGAAAATGTGAAAAAATCAAAATTATTTTATTTCAATGACATTTTACCACTTCTTCACCATATGGTATGGACATGACCCATGAATTGTTTAACAATATTCCCTTGGTCCCCTTCCGAACACTGTCCCCTCTTTCAGTCTTTCCCCTTTCAAGTTTCTAGTCCTCCCTCGATACTCGTCCATTTTGTCTTCTTTTTTCCTTCAAAATTAATCCATCATCCAATCCCACGCTTTTTCACTTTTATCTTTTTTTGTGGTAAATTTTTATCTAATCCTAGTGGAGCTGCCCAACAAACTAAATGTTATTTAATATTAGCTAAAACTATTTAATAATAGAGCTAAAGGTATTTATCTTTTTTTATTAACAAATAATATTATTTATTACTAAATAGATGGTGAGATTTTGCCTCATAATGAACTAGTAATATGGTAGTTCAAATTCAACGTTGGCCATAATCGAACTTAAAAACCCTCATTTACAAGAGAAAACGAATAGTTTAATATAAAACTAATTAATGAATTAGTTTAATAGTTTTTATTTTTATTTGGGAGTTAAAAGTTTAAATTTAACTCTAGTAAATAAATAATAAATCCATTCTAATTTATTAAAACTGATTCATGGATTGGTTTAATATCTGTTAAAAAAAAAGAAACCAAAAAGGGTAAATCAAAAGTAAAAACCAAGTGCAAAATAACTCACTGTACCCCTCTCTCCTCCCTTTTATAGAATTACACCCTCTTTTTTTTTTTGGTCAAAGAATTACGCTCTTTTGGGTGTGGGTGTGGGTGTGGGTGTACATATACAGACCCTTTACGCTTCTTCTGAGTTCAAAGTTTCAGTTTTTTAACCTCTTCACTTCAACTCCCACTCTCTCTTCCACTTAATTTGTTTTCATTCATTTTATGTTACATTTTATCATTTTTTTTATTCGTAAGAGAAAGAATGCTTCCTTACTACTCTGAGTCGGAGCAACAGAGCTGGTCCAGTCAAAACCGCAACAACAACAACCTAATGGACGGCGCAGATTCCATCCTGAGCTCGGCGGCATCGGCGACGGAGACCGCCAAGTCAGCAGAAGCATCCACCAGCCACAAGGAAGCCGAGAGGCGGCGCAGGCAGCGTATCAACGCCCACCTCTCCACCCTCCGTACTCTCCTCCCCAACACCACCCGGGTATATATATCTGTAACCGCGTACTTTTTCTCGTTGTTTCGACTCAACCCAAGGACATTACAGTAATTGCACGCGGTGTTTTGAATGTATGCAGACGGACAAGGCGTCGTTGCTGGCGGAGGTGGTGCAGCACGTGAGGGAGCTGAGGAGGCAGGCTGATGATCTGGCACGACAAGGCTGGGCCGGGTCGGAGGCCTGGCCGTTTCCGGGCGAGTCGGACGAGGTGACGCTGAACTACTGCAACGGCGGGACCAAGCTGTTGAAGGCGACGCTGAGCTGCGAAGACAGACCGGGTCTAAACCGGGACTTGGTACAGGCGATAAGGTCTGTTCGGGCAAGGGCTGTTCGGGCTGAGATGATGACGGTCGGCAGTCGGACCAAGAATGTGGTGGTGATACAGTGGGCTGGCGGTGGCGGGGAGGAGGGATTTAGGGCTTTGAAGCGGGCATTGAAGGCTGTGGTGGAGAATCGGACCTCCGGTTCTAGGCTGGGTAAGTTGGTTTCGGGTAATAACCGGGGTCCGGTATATGAGGATGCTGACGAGGATATGAGTTTTTATTGACCAATGATCATGGCGTGAGGTGGTTGTATAGAAACCTAGATTACATGGAATAAAAAAAAAATTGGATTTTCTTTGTGGTAAAGAATGAAATTGTTTGTGGGTTTCTATAGTAACCTTTACAAGTCTGGACCCTATGAGACAGTAAATTCGGTCTATGTAAGTTGTTTTTTATTGTAAGATAAATCAAAAGTATGAAATCCTGTTTCTATGGAAAGTTTATACTCATTCAATAAGAATGAGCCTATTAAACAAGGGAATACAATTTCATACTCATTTCCAAACTTGTAAGTATTGAGGTTGTGTTTGGTACGGACGCGAAAAAGAATTCATGAAAAATCATTTTCCATGCATTTTCCTTGAAAACAGAAATGCAAAATCTGGGCCAAGCCAAGGAAAACGAGTGTCGGCGCTCAAAACATTACAATCTATAACCAAAACCTCATATTACGTTACTTAGTATTATGGTCTAATAGTATTATTCTTCACTTGTAAGTGAAAGGCTTTAGGTTCGATTCTCGCCAAAGGCGAATTTGAACTACATTATTGTTAAGTCATTATGAGGGTAAGCCTACCCCTCCTCCTTTAGTGTATATAATATCAACACGGGTCAATTTTACAGACTGGGCTTTCGGGCTTGCTAAATGTGGCCAACTTGCGACCTTTTTTTGGCTCAAATTCCTTTAGCCCTTGGCTGGAGATGGCCTAATAGTCTATTCCACTTGAAATTCTATGCTCGACTCTTCCTCCATTCACTGGAGTAAAAAAAAGAAAGAGGAAATGAGAGAGGAAGAGGGAGTACATGCACATGTGAAGAAAAAATCGTCTGTAATTTTCATGTTCTATTTCACGTTCAAGCAAGCACCATCATTCCAAGTCTTGATGAGTAATACTGAATGCTAATAGGTGGCGCTCGATCCCCTTGACTTGCAGTCCAAACTTTGTATTTAGACCTAAAATTGTGCCACTAAGAGCTTCCCACTATAAGTGCTATATATGATCTCCTAGCCTTTTCCATTAGAAGAAGCAACACAGTTCTTAGGCCGGAGGCATCAAATGATTCCGCAGACCTTGCTCGTGAATGTACCAAATTGAAAGTAGAAAATTTATCAAAAGCTAAGGACGAGATCAATTCATTTGTAGCAATGAAAGAGATGTTGGAGAGTTGACCTTGGCAATTAGCTTAGTTACCTATTTGGGTCCTTGTAATCAGGATGTAATTAGGATAGATATCATTTGGTGTTTCTTTCCTTGTAAATCAATCTTGTACAATATATATTTCCCTCATTGGTGAGAAGAATAATATCAGAAAATTAAAACCCCAAAATAAACTCTAATTAGCATGGTATCAGAGTAGAGATTCTGGGATTTCTGCTATCCCCATTCCCTCAAGCAAACTCAGCCCTCCCATGGAGAACCTACCACCACTCCACAATGGAAACAACCTCATCCTATTTGATCCTACCCCTATACTAAACACTACAACCCTAAACACTACTATCCTAACTGACCTTACCATGAATCCTCTTCATGTTTCGAGTTCTTCCGACATGCTTTCAGAGTCCTCAAGTAGCTCTGATTATGCTTTTAATATGAATAATTGTGATACTCAGCCTGGTTGGATCATTGACTCTGGTGCCACAGATAATATGACTTATGACCCCACTGATTTAGCTTGTGATACTGTTCCACTTCGACGAAATATTACTAATGCTAATGGTGTTACCTCACTTATAATTGGCGCTAGCACTGTACACCTCACGCCTACCCTTTCTTTGACACATACAGTACTTGTACCTTCACTAAATCATAAATTGATGTCTCCTAGCCAAACTAATGAGCAATTGAACTGTTGTGTACTATTATATCCGAAGTTTTGTCTTATTCAGGATATTCTCACGAATGAAATAATTGGTTGTGGCACTAAGAGGGAAGATCTCTATTTTGTGGACAATGTCAATACATGACGGGTCAATCTCGTCCACAGAGCCATTAATCACAAACAACATCAGATATGGTTGTGGCATCACTGTTTGGGCCATCAATCTTTTAGTTATTTACAACATATGTTTCTGGATTTATTTGTTGGTTGTTTGGTTTCAGACTTTAAATGTGACACTTGCGTACTTGCCAAAGAGTCACCATGTTTCTTATTTGTGAATTCTAATAAAAGTGTTATTCCTTTTGGTCTTGTTCATTGTAATGTTTGGGGACCATCTCCGGTTACTACTTCATCTAGTATTAGGTGGTTTGTAACTTTCATAGATGATTGCACACACATGACATGGTTATACCTTCTTAAGCATAAAAGTGATGTGTTTTTTGTTTTTAAGACATTCCACCCCATGGTTCAGACATAGTTTTCTACTAAAATCCAGATTTTGCATTCTGATAATGGTGGTGAATATGTTAATAATGATTTTACACACTATTTAACTAATCACGGGCACGAGACTACTTGTCCTTAGACTCCTCAACAAAATAGAGTGGCTAAGCGCAAAAATCGTCATATATTAGAAATGGCTCAATCACTATTGATTAAGGCACATGTTCCCCGCTTCTCTTGGGATGTTGCTCTTCAGACTGCCACTTACCTTATCAACATCATGCCATCCAAAGTAATGAATTTTCTTAAACCCTTGCAAGTTCTTGCTACATTTGTGCCCCTACTGTTGGAAATGTGCCCTAAAACCAATCATATGATGATACTTTACAGACATTTCACATGTTAAACTAATCTAGTTTAATATCAAGGGCAAAGATTATTGTTTGAGCGGTCTCATATAAATGTTATATGCTTAAACGATAAAGTCCAAGGAATATGTGATTGGGAGAATGCAATCTAAAAGAAGTTAGATTCATGAGACCATTCTTTCGTAGACACATCCTAAACGTTCTTGATCATAGGATTGCCAATTGGGCATTGACAGTCCGTTAAGATCAGTACGTGCTATGTCTTCTCTCGGGGAGAGTGACTAGTCTCGAGTCATTGATGTGAGTGACACCAAGACAAGTACGTAGGTGCTCAATAGAGAATGAGTTCACTGAACACGATCAACGACGAGTTCTTATATTCATGTCACGTGAGAACTCATGGTTAGGATAATGCAAATTAGTCCTTTGACCTGAGGCATCATAGTTGTCTTGTGGTTAGGTCCTTGATCTTTGATCGTGTCAAATGGCATTCCTTTGGAGTGTCCACGGCATGGTTGGGGTCAAGTTATCTAGTCATGGAGACAAGTGAATGCGCAACAAGGGATCTCTAACCTTCAAACCGTTGAGGGAGAATACTCTATGATATGATTTAGAATCTCTGGCCAGAGTATGAATGAGATGTTGGAATGCGTTCCAGATCGCATTCAAGGTAATCATATAAGCATGAGATTCACATTGGATAGTAGACATGAATAAACTATCAAGCCAAACAATGTGGTCAAGAGTATTGAATTAAAGAAGGACCGTATTGCATTTGTAATCCTAAACTGAATAGGTTCTCTACCTCTTCTGATTAGCTTGGGTAACCATGATATGCTGCTAGGTGTCACTCATGGTTTGTGGAAGCCCTAAACGTGTGTAAACACTAAAGGGAGAATTGAAAGAAGTTTCAATTCACAATCGATTTAAAAGAGTTTGAATCGCCCACTGCCTCGCTAAAAGGAACCTAATGGATTGTACACCGTGTAAGGTAAAGATTGAAGATTCAACGGAGATGAGTAAGAATAATTAAATGGTTTAATTATTTATGGCAAGGATTAATTAATATGTTAATTAATCAAACGAATAAGTTCGTTAAAGACCTCGGGATAGTTTTGGACCTTAAGGCCCAATGGGCTTCGAACGTCGAGTCCATTAACTTAAGTTGTATGACAACTTAATGAATAATGATTCACAAAGACCAAATTGCCCAAATTAATCCCTAAGGCCGGCCACTATGTAAGGGTAGCAAACTTGGACTTATTTACAAGTTTGCCACTCAAATGAATTAAGGTATAAATTTGACTTTATAGCCAAAATTCATTTAGGGTTCTTTTTGGGGGAAATTGGTGAAACACAATCTCCATTTTTCTCTCTAAAAGGCCGGCCCCCTTGGAGGGATTAGCTAGCAATCCTACTCCTCCAAGGTCACTCATATCTTCTCCAATCTAACCTTGGTGTAGAATCTTAGAGGTTCCCAATTTTGGGAACTTGGAGAAACCTCTTCATCCATCCAAATCCATAGATTTAAGATGCAAGGAATGAAGGCCCTCTCTTTGGGTGATTAGCCTTTGCTTAAGCAAAGAGGAATCTACAAAGGTATAAATCTCAACTCACTTTGTTTTGAGTTGTTTAAAGGTTCACCAATCTACTAGGCTTTGAACATTCATGGGTAATGTTTTGTTTTTAAGTATATGCAAGCATGATTCCGCCTTTAATTTGTTAATTGCATGCTAATGATATTGCTTAAATGAACATGTTTCTCTAAAATAATCCTTCACCTACCATCCATTTTGGTGCTCCCACCATAAGTTTTTGGATGTGTTGCCTTTGGTCATCTACATAAAAATTAATGGACAAAACTTGACTCATGTGCTCTCCGTTGTGTTTTTATGGGTTATGGACTACATTAGAAAGGGTATCATTGCTACCACCCTCTTTCACGTCGGATGTATACTACCATATATGTTACTTTTTCTGAATCTGAGATGTATTACTATTCGACTTCTTCCAACCTTCCTCTTCAAGGGAAGACACTGCATAACGAACAGGTTTGGACCATGGCTACTGCCAATGATCTTCCGTTGCCACTATTAGCTGAGCCAGTAGCCAAGCCTGCAATGGCTGCGCTACCAGCCCAGCCAACAAAAGAAGCATCGTTGCCCATAGAACCAGCGGCAAGCACGGCAGTGCCGTTCTCACCCACAACAACAGTGCTGCCACTTGCCGATCTTGAGACTTCTACTGATACTACTTCCCCTTGTCTCAAAATATATTACCATCAGATGACCATACTCCAGAGAATATTCCTGAGTTAAGATCTACTATCCCTATTGATGCATCCGATGTTTCGAATTATCAGTTACTTTTCAGGCACAACCGGGAAAAGCCACCCAATCGATATTCACCAGAAACAACAAAAGACTCTAAATATCCCATTGCCAACTGTGTGTCATCACATAAATTATCAGAACCCAACAAAGCTTTTGTACAACAAATATCTAATGATAACACACCAAATTCATTGAAAGAGGCACTATATAATGATCGATGGACCAAGGCAATGGAGGAAGAAATGGATGCACTTTAGAAAAATCAAACATGGGATTTAGTTCTGCTACCCAGAGAAAAGAAGAGAGTGGGATGTCAATGGGTGTACACCATCAAGTACAAAGCTGATGGGTCGATTAATCGATACAAATTACGATTGGTGGCTAAGGGATACACTCAGACATATGGTGTTGATTATACAGAAACGTTTGCTCCAGTAGCAAAGATTAATACGGTAAGAGTGTTACTTTCGTTGGCGGCTAACTTGGATTGGCCATTTTAGCAATTTGATGTGAAAAATACTTTCTTACATGGTAATCTTAATGAAGAAGTGTATATGGATATTCCACCTGGTTATGCATTGGTTTCACAACCCGAATGGTGTGCAAGTTGAATAAGGCATTGTATGGATTGAAACAATCACCTCAGGCATGGTTTAGTGGGTTCTGGACGGCTATGAGGAAGTATGGGTTCAGGCAGAGCAATTCTAATCATACACTTTTCTTGAAACGTCGAATAGGTAAATTGACGGCACTTATTATTTATGTGGATGATATGATTGTTACGGGTGATGATAAAGAGGAAATCTCAAAGCTGAAAGATTACTTAGCAACTGAGTTCGAAATGAAAGATCTTGGTGGATTGAAATATTTCTTAGGTATATAAATAGCTCTATCTAAACAGAGTATATTTCTATTTTAAGGAAAATATATTCTCGACTTGTTAGCGGAAACCGGAATGCTTGATAGTAAACTGGTTGACACCCCTATAGTCCAAAATCACCCTCTTGTCGTGCACCCTGATCAACTTCTCACTAACCGAGATCGTTATCAAAGGTTAATTTATTTATCTCATACCAGGCCTGATATTGTATATGCAGTAAGTGTTGTTAGTCAATTTATGCATTCCCCGAGTGATACACATATGGGTGCGGTTGAACGCATTCTATGATACCTAAAGTCCTCCCAGGGTAGAGGCATCATGTTTTCCAAGAATGGTCATTGCCGGATAAAAGGTTATACCAATGCAGATTGGGCAAGGAATATTACTGATAGACGGTCCACATCTGGTTACTTTACTTCTATGGGGGGAAATTTAGTGACTTGGCAGAGTAAGAAATAGAAAGTGGTTGCTTTATCAAGTGCAGAGACAGAATATAGGGGTATGACAAAAGGAGTATGTGAATTATTATGGTTTCGGAGGTTACTCGCAGAACTCGGGTGTCTTTCAATATCAACTTCGAATTTGTTTTGTGATAATAAAGCATTTATTGATATCTCAAACAACCCAATTCAGCATGATCGCACGAAACATGTGAAAGTTGACAGACACTTCATTAAGGAGAAGTTGGAGGGGAATATTATTCAATTTCCGTTCGTAGAGTCAGAGGATCAATTAGCGGACATCTTAATTAAAGTTATTGCCAGTCAAGCGTTCTACAACTTTCTCGTCAAGTTGGGTATGAACGACATTTATGCACCAACTTGAGGGGGAGTGTTGGAGAGTTAACCTTTGTAATTAGCTTAGTTACCTGTTTGGGTCCTTGTAATCAGGATGTAATTAGGATATATATATATATATATATATATATATATAATGAATTTAAAATAATGATGCAGATATTTCTGAAAATATGTTTTATAAAACTTGAAGTCACAGACTTACAACAGATGACGGCTATTGCCGATGAGAATTGAAAACAGAGATTATTGAGCTCGCAGGCAACTCTTCTTCCTATTCTATGAAGTTGGCTCTTCTGTCCTAGAGGACTTGGGTTGGTAGACTGGGTTAGTGACTTGAGATTTGGTCTCAAGTGACTGGAGTTTGATCTGAATGAGGTCGTCTACTAACTCTTGTTGGGTGACTGAAGAACTAGTGTCTACGGACTTTAGTTTCCTATTGGCTAAGGAATTAATAAATTCTTGATCCTGACCCTGCCTATCGGATGGCATGGATCCAGAAAAAGAATGTCTTCCTGAAACTACAGGTTTTCTAATTGGTCTACTAACGTTGATTTTGACAGTGCTATCGAAGTATTGTTCGATGTTGTCAAGATTGACCAGGTCATTCTGAATGTTGACGGGTTTGCTATCGTTAATCAAACACCAATATGTAGGGAGATTGATATCTGACCACCTAATGGTTCTGGGTATGCTAACATTAGCGTTCTCTAAAGAGGATTGGATAAGAATTGTATGATCTTCCGGACTCTTAGGTAAAGCTTGAAAGTTCATGTTTGTGCCAATAACCTTGTAATTAATGCGTTAAATGAGTGCCAAAGGCTGTGTTCCTTCGAGGACTTTGTATCCTGAAGTTTGGGTGTTGAGTGTAAGTGCTTTCAAGATATGAGGATCTGAAAGACTTAATGTAAGGTCTGTAAAACAGTCGAAATGGATGGGTCCATTGAAAAGACTGGATTCAACCATTCTAATGATGCTATCACTGAAATCTGTGAATCTTGCATCTCGAAGACACAAGAGAATTAAGGTATTAAGACCTCTTCTGGTTAAGGGTTTAACCGCTATCTGGACTAACCCTATATGGATGTAGTTATGACCGTCTTTTCTATGTTGCCTAGTTTGCTGTGGGGTGAAAAGTTGACACTTTTCACGATCTTTGCTAAGAGCGTAGGTTTGTTCTACAGTCTTAACATGATGTTCTGATCTAAAGGAGGTCATTGACCATTTCTTTTTATAAATATTTTTGGGTGACACTTTGGGGATATTCCAATCTCCAAAACCTAGACTACTGTTTGTTTGAAAATTAAAATTCTGTTCTTCATTGACAATGTCAGGTATGCTGTCTAAATGCATATGAGAGCTACTGCTAGTCATAGAGTTTGTTCTAAACAATCTACTCATGAAGTATAAATTCAAACACACAAAATACAGAAAACTTAAAAGTCAAACCTCTAATGCTTGTTAGCTATATTCCTTCCCGCTCATGCACTCCGCTCATGCCTCTACTCTGGGACTTACTATTTGGACAACGCGCCTTACTGCTTGGTGGGGAATACAGAAAATTTACAAAAAAGGATTAGCTTACAAGCTATCTGGAAAATGGATGAAAGAATAAATACTAAACTGGCAGAATGATGAGAATAACTCAATGACTACCAAGTGGCTCTGTTACCACATGGCAGTTTTCCTTACCGAAGAAATCTTTGTACCATCGAAAGTCACTTAAGGTTGGACACCTTAAATTACTTAGTTGGTCGTGTATCCTAGTTGTAACGTTGGAGGGAGTTCCTATGAAATGTTCTATGATGGTGAAGATGAGTGTGTTGACTGCATCTGGGACACCTTGTCCTAGACATTCATCAAAGAGAGGAATTCCTTCCTCATCCTTCTTGACCACATTACGGATTTCATTTCTAGATTGTTCGGTGAGGTGCTTTTCCCACCAAGAATGAAGCACTCCCGTAAATCCAGTGACCAAAATATCAACGACTTGGGTTTGCGTAAGATTATGATTGGTAATATAACTATTAGCAACCATAGAGATGTGTTGGAGTTTGTTTAATAACTCTTGTTCTGATAAGCCATCTATATTCCATTCACAGAGTTTATCATAGGATACTGAGAATTGGTTTTGGAAATTCCTTTCCTCAAATTGGAGGTCAGGAGGTGTTGGTCTGGTATACCAGTTTTTGGTGCGAGATGTGGGATTTATCCCTTTGTGGTTAATCCTCTTGGGTTCAAGACTTTGAAAGGCTTCTTCCATCTTTTGGATAGAATTAACACTTTCATCTTCTGAATCTTATTCTGAAGAGTTTTGATTTGAGTCGAGTTCATCATTGTGATTAATCACATGAACTCCTTTTTCTGACTTTAGCTCACTGAGCATTTGGTCTATTTTTTGGGATGTGGAGGCCACTTTAAGCGATGGAGACTCTGGGAAGTTAACCAAAGGTTTTTCCCTTGGGATAGGCTTGGGTGAAGACAATTTATCAATTTTAGTTTTGATCTTGTCTAGCTGTTTGCCTATGGTATGGAGGCTTTGGTTTGTGTAATTGTTTTGTTCAATTACAGGTTTTACTCCTACATCATCTTTTGGGATTTTGAAAGGAGTGGCTGGAACTTGCGTATTGGCTGTGGTGATTAGGATCTTTTCTTGGGGAAGATGACTAGAAGAGACAATAGTTTTGTCTTCTTTAAGCCAGTTTTGTTTGGTTATAACCTCTAATTGTTGTGCGTACTCATGAAAGCTTTCCAGTTTTTGTAAATTTCAAGCTTTTCATCTTGGGTGTATTTATTTCTGAAAGTATTCCTCTGTGGAATGTTTTCAGTGGCTTCTATGTCTCTATTGGCTTGAATGGTTTGTTCAAGACTAATAACTGGGGGTTTATCTGGCTCGCGTCAAAGTCAGATTCTGTGGGTGAAGTTGGCTCTATACCACATGGCAGCTTTCCTTACCGAAGAAAGGCTTAGCTATAGCTTATGCGGAAGATGAAAATATATTGAAGGCTATGAATCTGAAGTCAAAGACCATGGTGAATATAAAACAGATATGGAAAATAATCTTCATAATGAAAATAATGAATTTAAAATAATGATGCAGATATTTCTGAAAATATTTTTTATAAAACTTGAAGTCACATACTTACAAGAGATGACGGCTATTGCCGATGAGAATTGAAAACAAAGATTATTGAGCTCGTAGGCATCTCTTCTTCCTATTCTATGAAGTGTTTTCAGTGTTTACAAATTTTGAAAATTTTTCTTGTTTCCGAAAAGAACCTCCTTCTTCTCCGAAAATTCTCCTCCTTATGAAGGCACAAGGATTTTTTAGAATGATTGAAGTTGGAAGCGGGAAACCCGACTGGCATGTGCCTTTCTCGAAAGTGGCCGAAAGGCTGAAGATGCTGTCGATTGACTGTGGATTCACGCGGGTGAATACTGTGGAGAAATGATGGATAAATAGTAAAAGTAATTTTACTATTCATAAATAGCAACTTGTCTGCTACTGCAGATTATTCCCGATTATTCCCGAAATGATTGCTGTTGAAGCTGCTTTCAGTGCTGGAGATACCGTCTTCATCCTATTGGATTATACATACTTATATACTGAAATGATTACATACTTGCAATGTTTTGAATACAAAATTAATACATAATTATAAACTAAATGGGTCTTGTGAATCTTGATAATCGGCCCAATTAGCCGGCTGCTGAGACGAAGCGTCTGATGAATTTCCAGAGTCGGAGCTGTCTTGTTGCAAAAGCGCTGCTGCTGCAAGAAGTTGCTGGGCAAGGTCTAATCTATTTTTCTTCTTACTAGAATTGGATTTGGACTTTGAAGAACTGGCAATACCTTTGAGTGAAGAGGATGAACTAATATCTGATAATGACTGAGTGTTTTCTGGAGCTTGCGCTGGTTGGGCTGCGATAGCAGGATTCGGACTGGCAGAAATGGGAAAGTCTCTTAGGACCACTTCGATGATTTTCTGGTGATCAAACTTATCCCACCACTTAACCATTCGCTGTCTAAGGACTTCTTTGGCTTCAACTTGATAATTCCATCTTAAAATCCATGGAACCCGATACTTGGTCATGAACAATGCTAAGAGGGAAATGTCATTGTCGAAACGACTTCTGTCAAACTTCTTCTTGAAAGTTTGATTGAGAAATTCCGTAAGCTCGTCAGGGATTATGCTGGCTATTGGCCCATGAACTGTCCACCATCGGTTGAACCATGCTGGAAAGTTAAGTCTGAAACTCTTATCAATGGTAATGAACCATGAATGACTAAAATCTTCTGTCTGATGCAAGAAAATATTAGTCCAAGCTTGGATATAATCAAAATAATTATAATTGCTGAAATGGATGGGAAGCTGATTGCCATGAAGGGATTTTGTTTGGTAAAGGGGCATTCCCCAATTAGATTCTGTAAGGAATTTGCCAATGGCTAATGAATGGTAAAGGATTTTGTTTTTATGGGTTTTACTAAAAATGGGTTTAATGGAAATGGATGAAGTCTCAAAGAGAATGGCTTGATAAAATTGAAGTGATTTATGAATCTCTGCGGGTTGGTAATGGGAATTTGGAGAAAATATCCTTTTGGCTAATTGTTCTGGGGTTTGGTTTTGACGACTGTCTCTGGGGATGCTGAAAAGATACTCTTTTGGTTCCTTAATGATGTAAAGAGATGTTTTTGTATAACTGGGTGTAGGTGAAGGTGTTGGCGATTGCCGGTAAAGGGATGAGTATGGATCATAGTCATTGACTAATGTTGACTGGAAGTTTGGACGAGGTTGTTAGTAATTTGGTCGGAGATTTCCAATGGTTGATCCTAAGGGAGTAAATTTGTTGGTTATAGCGAAGGCCGAGGAACCGGGAATAGATTCCTGTTTTGGTGGTGGTAAGGTGGCATGAAGCCTTCTTTGCTGGGCATTGCCCTTCTGAGAATCCTGAGGATTTTTCTGCTTATTAGACATTCTTCCCCTGCAAAAATTCTCTGGTTAAGAAATCTGGAATGCAGTTATGGCTGCCTTTAATGTACTCAATTTGAAAATCAAAGATTGATAATATGGCTTGCCATCGTGCAAAAATCTGTTTTGATGTAATGTTTTGAACATCATTTTGTAAAACATGTTTTGCAGATTTGCAATCAACTCGAATGAGAAATTTTTGATTTAGTAAATCATCTTGAAATTTGCTAATGCATAATACAATAGATAAAATCTCTTTTTTAATAGTGCTATAATTAGCTTGTGCAGGATTCCATACTCCTGAATGGAAACGAACAATTTGTTCAAGAGAGTCTGGAGAAATTTTCTGTTTGAGGATACCTCCATAACCGATATCCGAAGCATCGGTCTCCACTATTTTGAAAGAGTGGGGAGTTGGAATGCTAAGGCAAGGCAATGTCTTGACATGATTTTTAATCTGTTTGACAATGGAAGTATGAGTGGGAGACCACGCTGGGGGATTATCCTTAAGTCTATCAAACAAGGGTTTACATTGTTGACGTAAATGAGGATAAAACTCAGAGACATAATTCAAAGAACCAAGAAATCGCTGAAGTTGGGTTTTATCAGTAATCTGGTCTGGGAATTTGTCTGCAAACTGAATGACACGGTCTTGGTTGAATGGTAGACTGATGAATGTTGTATCCTAAAAACCTAACTTTGGTTTGGAACAACTTAATCTTAGTGGCTGACACAACCAATCCATTTGATCTAATGATCCTAGCAAACAAATGCAAATGTTTCCAATGTTCATCTATTGACTGTGAATAAACAAGAACATCATCAATATAAACAATTGTAAAATGACTCTATTGATTGAAAATCTCATTCATAAAATTTTGAAATTCACTGGGAGCATTCTTTAAACCGAAAGGCATTACATTCCATTCATAATGGCCGAAAGGCGTTATAAAAGCAGTTTTATACTTATCAGATTCATGAACTTGAATTTGCCAAAAACCTGATTTCATATCAAACTTTGAAAAAATAGTTGCTTTACTAAGCCTTTTTATCAAATCTCTTTTGTTGGGGATTGGATACCGAATCTATTCCAAAACAGCATTCAAAGGTTTGTAGTTAATAACTAATCTGGGAGACCCTCTTTCTAACTTTGCACTTTTCTGAACATAAAATGCAGGACAAGACCAAGGTGACTTGGATTTGCGGATAATTCCTTTGGAAAGAAGATCCTGGATTTCAGTTTTACACACATCCATTACTTCTTGACTCATTTGGATGGGTCTAGCCTTAGTATGTATCTTGGATTCATTAAACTCCTTGATATAAGGAAGTTTAACAATGTGTTGTTTGCGGTGCCAAAAGGCGTTGGGAATGTCAGAACAAACTTCTCTAATAAGCTTATTCTGAAACTGAGAAATGCGTTGAGATAAATTCTCTTGCTTGAGTTGTTCCTCAACTCGTTTGTGATTAATTTCTTCCTTCAAGAAATTAATATGGTTGGACCTATTAGTGATGAGACTGATGGATCATGAAATGCTATCTTTCTGGAGATGTCTTAGTTTCTTGAGGTCTGTTTCCAGGCAAAACTCAAACGTGACTTTCTGTCCTAAGACTTTGGAGGTAATCCTATTGTGGTGTACCTTAAAAGGATAGATGAGTGCTATGAAAGGTAATCCTAATATGACGGGATCTGAGATGTTCTTAATTAGAACAAATGACGTTTTAAAACACACATCATCCTGGCAGATATGTGCTTTAGGGATTTCAAATTTTAATTGCATTGGAGATTGATTTGCAGCACTGAGTATTTCATTGGACTTATGAAAATACTTAGTAGGTATGAACCCTTCTTGAATACAATTCAAGTCTGCTCCTGAATCTATCAAAGCAATTGAATCAAAACAGAAATCTTCGATTACTATCGAAATTTTGGAATACCATTTTCTAATCCTGATTTTGTCTAGAAGACCTAGGATTAAATCCTGTTGGGATGAGGTTTTGGACGAAGAGTCCAAGTGATGGTCTGATGAAGAAGAACTGTTCTGTCCTTCATCATTGTTGACTAAAGCCTGTGTTTGAACTCTACTGAGCTGTGTACGAATTTCTAGGTTTTCGGACTTTAAAAACCTAATTTCGTCTTTGACTTTGTTGACTTCTCTGTGTAAGTCTTGAATGGTGATTTCTTTCTTAGACTTATTAAACCTTTCCAAGGTTGTGCTAAGAGAGATTTTTTGGGTTGGCTGAGGTTGGCTAGTGCCGCTATTATCTGAAGAAACTAATTTCTTAAGTTTCTTGAGATAGAAGGTTTTGAGTTCAGGGTCATCGACCTTGGAGATTAACTCGAGGAGAAGATCCCCTTGTTCTTCTTGCTTACTAAGCACTGAAATCTTTTTACAACAAGCATCGGTACATCCTAGCTTGATGTTAGGTGAAGAAAGACTGGAAGAAGAGTTGTGATCAGAAGAGGATAATTCCAAATCATCTTCTGATTGGCTATGGTCAGTGTCTCTTAATTCCAGAACTTGGATGAGATGAAGTTTCTCTTCCTCAGAGATCTTCAATTGGTTAATGGTGTTCTTAACTCTACACTTATTAGCGTAATGACCGAATTTGCCACACTTGTAGCATTTTCCCTTTTGACTATTGTCTTTGGAATGAAATTTTCCAGAGGATTTCCTTTTCCCCTTTTTCCATTTGTTGGATTTTGGTTTTTCGTAAAACGAATTGGGTTGGAACTGAGGTTTCTTATGTTTGTGGTATTTCTTACTAGAGTATTTGGTTGGATACTTACCAAAAGTATCTGACCGGTGAGGTTTCTTCCTATTGGAAGGTGCTATGGGAGGAAGACCGTATTGTTCACAGAACGTTCCTAATTCGTACTTGGCTATGGCCTTGTCTTTGTTGACCTGTCTTGACATTTTCATATCAATGCACATCTTCAACCCTTCCTTCTGGATAATATTAATTATATTACCATAAGTAAGAGTATGATATGGTATGATACCATCGTCGTTTACTAACGTTGTTCTAATCTTATGGGCGAAAAGATTGGGTAAGCCATTAATGAATTTCTCTTTCCAAAATGGCTGGTTACTGTCTTCTCTGAGCATGACTCTTGAAAGGAAAACATCTTTGTACCATCTAAAGTCACTTAAGGTTGGATACCTTAAATTACTTAGTTGGTCGTGTATCCTAGTTGTAACGTTGGAGGGAGTTCCTATGAAATGTTCTATGATGGTGAAGAGGAGTGTGTTGACTGCATCTGGGACACCTTGTCCTAGACATTCATCAAAGAGAAGAATTCCTTCCTCATCCTTCTTGACCGCATTACGGATTTCATTTCTAGATTGTTCGGTGAGGTGCTTTTCCCACCAAGAATGAAGCATTCCCGTAAAGCCAGTGACCAAAAGATCAACGACTTGGGTTTGCGTAAGATTATGATTGGTAATATAACTATTAGCAACCATAGAGATGTGTTGGAGTTTGTTTAATAACTCTTGTTCTGATAAGCCATCTATATTCCATTCATAGAGTTTATCAGAGGATACTGAGAATTGGTTTTGGAAATTCCTTTCCTCAAATTGGAGGTCAGGAGGTGTTGGTCTGGGATACTAGTTTTTGGTGAGAGATGTGGGATTTATCCCTTTGTGGTTAATCCTCTTGAGTTCAAGACTCTGAAAGGCTTCTTCCATCTTTTGGATAGAATTAACACTTTCATCTTCTGAATCTTGTTCTGAAGAGTTTTGATTTGAGTCGAGTTCATCATTGTGATTAATCACATGAACTCCTTTTTTCTGACTTTAGCTCACTGAGCATTTGGTCTATTTTTTGGGATGTGGAGGCCACTTTAAGCGATGGAGACTCTGGGAAGTTAAGCAAAGGTTTTTCCCTTGGGATAGGCTTGGGTGAAGACAATTTATCGATTTTAGTTTTGATCTTGTCTAGCTGTTTGCCTATGGTATGGAGGCTTTGGTTTGTGTAATTGTTTTGTTCAATTACAGGTTTTACTCTTACATCATATTTTGGGATTTTGAAAGGGGTGGCTGGAACTTGCGTATTGGCTGTGGTGATTAGGATCTTTTCTTGGGGAGGATAACTAGAAGAGACAATAGTTTTGTCTTCTTTAAGCCAGTTTTGTTTGGTTATAACCTCTAATTGTTGTTTTTCAGGCTCATAGTACTTTTCAACATAGTCGAAGAAAAATACTTCAAGTATGTGCGTACTCATGAAAGCTTTCCATTTTTTGTAAATTTCAAGCTTTTCATCTTGGGTGTATTTATTTTTGAAAGTATTCCTTCGTGGAATGTTTTCAGTGGCTTCTATGTCTTTATTGAGTCTTTTGTTATTAGGCTTGAATGGTTTGTTCAAGACTAACAACTGGGGGTTTATCTGGCTCGCGTCAAAGTCAGATTATGTGGGTGAAGTTGGCTCTTCTGTCCTAGAGGACTTGGGTTGGTAGACTGGGTTAGTGACTTGAGATTTGGTCTCAAGTGACTGGAGTTTGATTTGAATGAGGTCGTCTACTAACTCTTGTTGGGTGACTGAAGAACTAGTGTCTACGGACTTTAGTTTCCTATTGACTAAGGAATTAATAAATTCTTGATCCTGACCCTGCCTATCGAATGGCATGGATCCAGAAAAAGAATGTCTTCCTGAAACTACAGGTTTTTTAATTGGTCTACTGACGTTGATTTTGACAGTGCTATCGAAGTATTGTTCGATGTTGTCAAGATTGAGCAGGTCATTCTGAATGTTGACGGGTTTGCTATCGTTAATCAAACACCAATCTGTGGGGAGATTGATATTTGACTGACGGGATTTTAAAACCGCACAAATTTAACCCTCTTTTTGACAATTGTAGTATAGATGTAAGTAGGGTATCGTTCTAGGCCGGGGATTAGGAGGGATTGCTAATCTACTCTAAAATAATTTAAAAATATTAAACAAGACTCAAAAACACAACATTAGGCTAAAAACTCTAAAACTCGAAACACACTAAAATGACTCAAAATAACGAAAACAATTTAAATTAACTCAATCTAGACACTAGGAAATTAATTGGACGGAATTTAAATTAAAAGATTAAAAATAATAAAAATTAACTAAATAATAATATTTTAATAATGGGGGGATTGATTTGGTTTTGACAAAGTAAATTAAACTTAAATAAATTACAAATTAACAAAAACATAAAATTAAAAATGAACGGATAGGCGACGGATTGGCTAGAGGGTTTTTCTCCACACATGACACAAATGCAATCTAAATTGACCTTCAGTTGTTCTTTCAATAAGTTGTAAATCTCAATACTCCAGATTAACCGTGAACAGCACTTTTTTAATCTTCAAGTTTTCCTTAAGTCATTGAATTGGATGAACAGCATACAACAATTCAACACATTCTCTAAAAGTCCCCTACGTGAAAAGCACAATAGAGATACAATCAAAGATCATTAAACTCTGTGAAAACTATAAATACTGACGAGACATTCGTAACTATGAAAAGCATGATACTCCTGCCAAGAATTTACTTAACGCGATTGTGGATAACAACCTTCACTACTCATGAATATAAGTTCATAACGATTAGGTGAAATTCACTTATATTCTAGCATCAAATTCATGCATGTAAATTAAGTATGCATTCTTAATCAACATACACAAATAAGTTATCAATCAAGCAGTTTAAGCAAATTAAATCACAACTCAGAATTCACAACTGAAGGTATCAATTCAAATTACAAATATAATCATGGTTTTGAATTATCCTCTAGCCAAAATAAATTAATTACACATATTTATAATTTAAAACAGAAATTAAAAATATAAGTTTGGAGGATTAAACCAAATTGAGGATACAAGGATTTCTGTGCACCGTGTTTGCTTTTCTGTGCACTGATTCGCCTGGCAGCTTGGCTGCCCTGTTTTCTGTCTGACTTTCTCGCACCAATAGGTGCTGCACTTCTGATTTCCGTGCACCTCGCGCCAAGGCGTTTGTGTTGGCAGCCCTCAGCTTTTTTTTTATTTGTTTTCCACTGCACCGTGTCGCAGGCCTTCCTTATTCGCTGCTTTTCCTGCCGTCTGTTTCTTCTCTGATTTCACTGGCTGCCAAGGCAGCCACAGATTGACAGCTTGCACCGCTTCTAAGGCCTCTCCTTTGCCCTGGTTTCTTCCTGCCGTGTGATGCTTGACACCTGCGTGGAGCTCCCTCGGTTTTTCTGCTTGGATTTCTCGCCCCGAGGCTTGGTTCTATTTCCCCCCCGAGGAGCCCCCTGACTTCTTTCTCAAGCTCCCTTTTATTTGCTACCGCTGCCTTCACAATTATTTCCCTCCAGGCCCGCGGCTCTCCACTCACCGAACCTTCACAATTATTTCCCATCATCATTTTCTTTCTAAGATGCCCACCGAGTGCACTCATGCTTGCCAGCTGAAAATCACACACACATTAAATAAATAAATAAATATATATATATATATATATATATTATTTTCTAAATAATAAGATAGTTTAGACGAATTTATTACTTAACACTTCACTTATTCTATTTTTACTTTCTTAGCTTGATAAATTCTTATAAAACATAAAAATAACGTAAATAGCTCAAAATATAACGAACTAACTAAGAAAAGACGAGTGAATTTGATATAAAAATATATATAAATATGACCCGATCAAATACCCCCACACTTAGCTTTTGCTAGTCCTCGAGCAAAACAAAGAAAACAAGAACAAGTAATAACATGAAAAACATTAGCTTCCCCTTATTTGACCCTCATAGAATTTCATTCAAGAACATAAATCAGCAAGAACCGTAGCTAGCACCAAACAAGCTAATTCAAGCTCATCTTCCTTATTCAAATATTAGCAGTAATCTTTAAATCATCCTTGAAGTGTAGTGTGTGAGATAGCCATGCTAATGCAATTTCAAGTTTTTATTTTTAAAATCATCATATGCAAACTAGCAACATTCTCACGGCATATGCACTCAATCACACATGTGTTTAGTTTTAAAGTGTTTCGCTCACAGAAACAAATGTGAAAGTTCTACCATAAGCTTGCATAAAAATCACTTCTCAACAATCATAATTGCAAAACTTAAATCAAGAGGACTTTTATTGGATGTAATGAGGCTTAGGGATAGGGCTATTGAAACGAAAGAATAGGAAAAACAAGTTCCAAGCTACATTGCAAGCAATTCTTTTGTTGAGATTTATAAGAACTCAAGTTCTCCAGCTATTCTTCTAGCACCTCCAACCACACCCTTAAGCTGAAACTTTAGAAACTTTTTTATTTCTTCGTATACAATCTTTCTTTTTCTTTTTCTTTTCTTCTCTTTTCTCATTTTTTTTTTAAAAGAATAAATACAAACATGAAATACCCCCACACTTATTCTTTTGCCAAATTCCTTCCAAGTACTTCACAAACATTTCTCATAAGACAATCTCAAATTGCTCGCTTGGAAAGGGTAAGGAAACATGGTTCGAGTTATAAGGGTAGACATATCTGGTGATAAGAAATAAAAGGCTCAACAAATACGGCTCAAATAGGCAATCTAATGATAATCATTTTTCTTTGGGAAAACATGCTTATTTGGGCCATGGTGGTAAACCTTATGCCTCTATCATTTTCAAGTTCATGCAATCAATGACAAATATTTCGAAAGATCGTTAAGCAAGTTCTAGAGATGTATCTCACATAAGTTCATCACACATGAAAGAATAGGAGTGTATGAAAAATGCACACACTTTCAATAGGCTCAAAAACTCACATAGGATGTATATGGTCACTAAATTCACATATGAAGCTTTAAGTCATGCTTTAGTTTCACATCAACAAGGCTATGTGCATTTGGTTTTTCAAAGATGATCAAACATGTACAATACTAACAAGAGAATAAGGAATTTCATATAACACATGTTAACTAGGTTCTTGATAATCATGGTTCAAATTTCATCCAATTATATCATTGGGTCAGGAAACTAATAAAAATCTAATTCAAAACAATAAGGAAAACAGGACAATATTTTTGGATTTTTTAAAATTTTCCGAAAAAAAATTAAATAAAACAAAACTAATTAAGAAAATAAAAAGCAATAACATGGAAACAAACGAACCAGTTCAAAGTCGAAGGTACAAAAATTTTCAATTTGGTCATTTTTTTCAATTTGGTCATTTTTTATACTCTTTATACCCCCACACTTGAACTAGACATTGTCCCCAATGTCAGAAAACATTAATATGCAAATAAAAATATAAAAATAAAAATAAAAATAAAATTACTAAATGAAAAGAAACAAAATAAAGCAATGGACTGAAAACTTCCCTAATTTGCAGAAAACTCAAGCGATGACCCCCAAGCTTAAATTCTGCAATCAACTTCGAGGGTGGAAATAACCGAAAGTTCCTGCAAAGAAAAGAAATAAATCAGTTAAGCACGCAAGAAAATATAGAAAATATGCAAACGAAAAATTTTAAATGAAAATAAAAGACAATGAAAAGAACTAATAGGCGATCATTGGTCATGATTGTTGATTTTCCACAGCTTTCTTCTTGAACTGGATGGGCCTCCTTTCTTGCAAGTGCTCCTCAGCTTAGTTGAGGATGAATCAGCACGTTGTCTCCACATGCTTCAAGTAGTCCGATCTCCACGCAGGTGTGGCATCTTCTTGAACTCTTGGATCATCTCACCCTCCGCCTTCATCAGGATGCACCTCAGACTCCTTCTGCTTCGTCTGTGAGGTACTTTTGTTTTCGAAGAAGTACCTCAACACAGGTTTATTTTTGAAGTGTGTTGGGAGGGGTCTGAGATGAGTACTCGAGAGCAAGACTAGGTAAGCAATCAGGATCTCACTTTCTCCACGTTCCTCAGATGAAGGTGAGGAGAAAGCATGATATGAGATACTTTTGCTTTTAACCTTTTTGATATGAAATACTTTTGCTCTGAAAGGTTTGTTTTCTGGGGTGATCCAAGGGATGAAGAACACTGAATAACTCGAAAGCTTTCTTTGGGAAGACATTATCGGAGATGAAGAGAGGTTGAGAGGTTGAGAGGGTGTGAAGGTGTGCCTTTGATGTGGAAAGCGAAGGTCGAGACTTATAGAAATTTTTCTTCCTCAACCGGAACTATTCCCGCACTATTTGTCGGCAGCCGGTGGATGAATGAACAGTGCCAGTTACGCGCTTTCTGACAAAGCGTCCGTAATTTCCGCAAGGCTGACGGTGCAAGTGACAAATGACAACAAACCGGAATGATGATCTTTTGAAAACCGGGGTTCAAATCCGGGTTCGGCTCGTGGTTTTCGCAACACTCCAAGCTGCACGTGAGAGCGACGACAAAACTGGAAAAACTGAAGCCACGTGATTGCTGAGTCAAGCCCAGCTTTTGAGAAAGGAAACGACTCTTTTGAGACAGGACTCCGGCCTTTGAGAAAGGAGCGTCCAGCTTTTCCGATTTGCGTGAGGACGCGTCTTCAACCTCCGAGGAGCGCCTCTCTTTGATTTGCTTCTTTTTATAGAGGCGCTAATTCTGCTCCACCTCACACTTGAACTCCCTCCTGAAAACACTCTTTTCCTGCACTTCTTAATCTTACTCCTTCCGCTCTCTTCCTCCGCTTCAGCAATCTTAATTTTTCCGAACTATTTTCTTCCTCAACCCCCTCTAAAAATGTCTTGCCCTTCCGACCGTCGCCTAAACTTGAATGTCGGGGAAGACGATGACTCGTCTTCTCCGAACAACATTTGGAATCCGTCCTTCATATCCCCCAATGGTCCTCTTACAGTCGGGGACACAATGATGAGGAATGAAATCACCGCTACGGTGATTGCCAGAAATCTGCTCACTCCAAGGGACAATAGGATGCTATCTAGGCGGTCGGACGAGCTGGCCGTTCAGGAATCTCTGGCTCTCAACGTCCAAAGTGCAGGCTCAGTTTCAAACATGGGCCAGCGCCTGCTTGCCCGAACTCGTCAGGTGGAGTCACTGATGGCGGAGGTGGCCAGTCTTCGGAAAAAAGTCAGAGGACTCAGGCACGAGAACAAGGAGTTGCACATGCTTGCAACTAGTTACTCGACCAGCATGAAGAGGAAGCTGGACCAGCTGCAGGAGTCGGACGGTCGGATCCAAAGTGATCATGAAAGGTTCATGGCGCTACTCCCGAGGTTTATGTTGCCTTCGTCCTCTGGAGTTGCACCAAGTGTTCCGGCTCCGGAGATTCCAACTCTGGCTCTTCGTCTTCCCGGAGCTCCGTCGACTTCTGTGGCGCCACCTGACCAATGACCAATGATTGCTATTAGTTTTTCGCATTATTGTAAAAAAAAAAAAATTATTTTATTTTATTTTATTTTTTATTTTTTTAAATAGTTTATTTTAAGCAAAATAAAATATGTAAATCAAAATATGTAAATTAATGCAGAAAGACTTTATTTACCCGCACCTAAAATAAACAAGGCCCTTAATTTATTTAAACACATACTAAACAAAAATCAACCAAATAACACAACTAACTAAATAAAACAAAAATTGCAAAATAAAGGCAATAAAGAGTAGGGTTAAGAAATGCAAATCTGGTTGCTTGGGTTGCCTCCCAAGAAGCGCTTGATTTAACGTCTTTAGCCGGACGAATCTTTCCTTTAACCTCCCCTCGGCTCCAAAGCATGGAATTTATCTTTCAATGGGAGATGATACTTGAAATGATTCGGCAATGGTTTGAATTCTCGGGTGGGTGCCTGAATCATTAAAATCTGAAATATGTTAGTATAAAATAAAATTAAAATTGGAGAAGATGGTTTACTTTCTTTCTCCGACACAAACTCAATGACAAAAACTACTCCCTTGAACGTTTCGGGGACTTTGCACTTGGCCAGATTGACGATGATGGTTGTGGCCTGTCCCGTGTCATCACTCTCAATTTCATGGGCCTTTGTTGCCTCATGCACAACCTTTTGGCTGTATTCTTGAAAGTCTCCAGCCACTTCATTCTCTTGAATCCTTCTTCTTGGTGTGCAAGGTTCTTTGAACGTTTCAGCAAAATCTGGAACTTGATTTATTGCACCAAGAATCGGGATATCACTTTGGATCTCAGGAAGAACTTCCACAATCTGCCCCATTTGATTATTCAATTCTCCCATCTCCTTGGTTTGATTTTCTACTTCCTGGTTCAAAGAGATGAGTAATTGAATACTATTATCATTATCCACAGATGTACCTGAATTGAATTGGGCAGATTGTGATGGAGGCTGTGG
Source organism: Crataegus laevigata (assembly GCA_963580275.1). Classification (NCBI taxonomy): domain Eukaryota; kingdom Viridiplantae; phylum Streptophyta; class Magnoliopsida; order Rosales; family Rosaceae; genus Crataegus; species Crataegus laevigata. The sequence continues at coordinate 6,947,824 of OY756938.1, forward strand.
TGGTGTTGTATAGAACTCATCATACGGCTGCCAATATTCTTCTTGGTGAGTCTCCTTAGCTTGATTTTGTGACCCCTGCACCAAAGAGTTTAATTCATTAAGAATTTCATTATAATTTACGGCCATACTTTGATTCGATTGGAATTGTTGTGGGGGATGCTGTGGTGGCTGCATAGGTCTTGAATAGAACTCGTCTTGCTGCCAATATCCATCTTGTTGAAAATGTTGAGGTTCATCCCACATTTGATTTGAATAATCCCTCCAATTCGAATTGCGAGCGTTGGAATACAAGTTGCCCCTTGATTGATCATAGCCTTGATATCCCCAAACATCTTCATATGCAGAAAATTGAGGATATTCATGAGTCTGATATCCTTGCCCATAGGGCACATCAAGTGTAGGGACACTTGGCATTGAGGTCCGTTCGGCATTATGAGTCAATTGAGCAGTGAGCTGTGCCAATTGAGCTTGAATGGTTGCCATATCTTGCTCCATTAGTACCTAAAATTAAAGAAAGAAAAATAAATCAAATATCAAAAATAAAATACACAAACACAAATAAAAACATAAACACAAATATAAATAAAAACACAAAAAAAAAAAAATTAAACACAAACAAAAAATAAAGGGATTAGCAAATTTGCTAATCCTCGGCAACGGCGCCAAAAATTTGACGGGATTTTAAAACCGCACAAATTTAACCCTCTTTTTGACAATTGTAGTATAAATGTAAGTATGGTATCGTTCTAGGCCGGGGATTAGGAGGGATTGCTAATCTACTCTAAAATAATTTAAAAATATTAAACAAGACTCAAAAACACAACATTAGGCTAAAAACTCTAAAACTCGAAACACACTAAAATGACTCAAAATAACGAAAACAATTTAAATTAACTCAATCTAGACACTAGGAAATTAATTGGACGGAATTTAAATTAAAAGATTAAAAATAATAAAAATTAACTAAATAATCATATTTTAATAATGGGGGGATTGATTTGGTTTTGACAAAGTAAATTAAACTTAAATAAATTACAAATTAACAAAAACATAAAATTAAAAATGAACGGATAGGCGACGGATTGGCTAGAGGGTTTTTCTCCACACATGACACAAATGCAATCTAAATTGACCTTCAGTTGTTCTTTCAATAAGTTGTAAATCTCAATACTCCAGATTAACCGTGAACAACACTTTTTTAATCTTCAAGTTTTCCTTAAGTCATTGAATTGGATGAACATCATACAACAATTCAACACATTCTCTAAAAGTCCCCTACGTGAAAAGCACAATAGAGATACAATCAAAGATCATTAAACTCTGTGAAAACTATAAATACTGACGAGGCATTCGTAACTATGAAAAGCATGATACTCCTGCCAAGAATTTACTTAACGCGATTGTGGATAACAACCTTCACTACTCATGAATATAAGTTCATACCGATTAGGTGAAATTCACTTATATTCTAGCATCAAATTCATGCATGTAAATTAAGTATGCATTCTTAATCAACATACACAAATAAGTTATCAATCAAGCAGTTTAAGCAAATTAAATCACAACTCAGAATTCACAACTGAAGGTATCAATTCAAATTACAAATATAATCATGGTTTTGAATTATCCTCTAGCCAAAATAAATTAATTACACATATTTATAATTTAAAACAGAAATTAAAAATATAAGTTTGGAGGATTAAACCAAATTGAGGATGCAAGGATTTCTGTGCACCGTGCTTGCTTTTCTGTGCACTGATTCGCCTGGCAGCTTGGCTGCCCTGTTTTCTGTCTGACTTTCTCGCACCAATAGGTGCTGCACTTCTGATTTCCGTGCACCTCGCGCCAAGGCGTTTGTGTTGGCAGCCCTCAGCTTTTTTTTTATTTGTTTTCCACTGCACCGTGTCGCAGGCCTTCCTTATTCGCTGCTTTTCCTGCCGTCTGTTTCTTCTCTGATTTCACTGGCTGCCAAGGCAGCCACAGATTGACAGCTTGCACCGCTTCTAAGGCCTCTCCTTTGCCCTGGTTTCTTCCTGCCGTGTGATGCTTGACACCTGCGTGGAGCTCCCTCGGTTTTTCTGCTTGGATTTCTCGCCCCGAGGCTTGGTTCTATTTCCCCCCCGAGGAGCCCCCTGACTTCTTTCTCAAGCTCCCTTTTATTTGCTACCGCTGCCTTCACAATTATTTCCCTCCAGGCCCGCGGCTCTCCACTCACCGAACCTTCACAATTATTTCCCATCATCATTTTCTTTCTAAGATGCCCACCGAGTGCACTCATGCTTGCCAGCTGAAAATCACACACACATTAAATAAATAAATAAATATATATATATATATATATTATTTTCTAAATAATAAGATAGTTTAGACGAATTTATTACTTAACACTTCACTTATTCTATTTTTACTTTCTTAGCTTGATAAATTCTTATAAAACATAAAAATAACGTAAATAGCTCAAAATATAACGAACTAACTAAGAAAAGACGAGTGAATTTGATATAAAAATATATATAAATATGACCCGATCATTGACCACCTAATGGTCCTGGGTATGCTAACATTAGCGTTCTCTAAAGAGGATTGGATAAGAATTGTATGATCTTTCGGACTCTTAGATAGAGCTTGAAAGTTCGTGTTTATGCCAGTAACCTTGTAATTAATGCGATAAATGAGTGCCAAAGGCTGTGTTCCTTCGAGGACTTTGTATCCTGAAGTTTGGGTGTTGAGTGTAAGTGCTTTCAAGATATGAGGATCTGAAAAACTTAATGTAAGGTCTGTAAAACAGTCGAAATGGATAGGTCCATTGAAAAGGCTGAATTCAACCATTCTAAGGATGCTATCACTGAAATCTGTGAATCTTGCATCTCGATGACACAAGAAAATTGAGGTATTAAGACCTCTTCTGGTTAAGGGTTTAACCGCTATCTGGACTAACCCTATATGAATGTAGTTATGACCGTCTTTTCTATGTTGCCTAATTTGCTGTGGGGTGAAAAGTTGACACTTTTCACGATCTTTGCTAAGAGCGTAGGTTTGTTCTACAGTCTTAACATGATGTTCTGATCTAAAGGAGGCCATTGACCATTTCTTTTTATAAATATTTTTGGGTGACACTTTGGGGATATTCCAATCTCCAAAACCTAGACTACTGTCTGTTTGAAAATCAAATTTCTGTTCTTCATTGACAATGTCAGGTATGCTGTCTAAATACATATGAGAGTTACTGCTAGTCATAGAGTTTGTTCTAAATAATCTACTCATGAAGTATAAATTCAAACACACAAAATACAGAAAACTTAAAAGTCAAACCTCTAATGCTTATTAGCTATATTCCTTCCCGCTCATGCACTCCGCTCATGCCTCTACTGTGGGACTTACTGTTTGGACAACGCACCTTACTGTTTGGTGGGGAATACAGAAAATTCTCACAAAAGGATTAGCTTACAAGCCCCCCAAAATAAACTCTAATTAGCAAGAGTGGTTTTAAAGTTTTAAAAAGCATACATTTTTTTAAGTATGTATCAGTTGAAAGTGTTTACAGAAGTTACTTGCATATACATATTGGCGTTAGTTTGTATTTGTAAGGTAATTATACTATTCCACAGGAAAGAGTTATAGCATTTCCAAACTCCGGCTCAAGTACAATTATCCGAGGTAATTATATTTTCTCTTGCAAGTGGCTTTTTACCACAGTGGTGGAAAGAAGTTAAGCCTTTACATGACGGTGTGGGTTAGAACTCCGTCGGTGGCTAATCTAACATTTAATCTAACAAAATCTATCATTTGACACAAAAAATATTTTTTTTTCTCTTAATCTTGTTTAACTAAATGCATTCTACTTTTGTTTGATTATTTATAAATGAATGGGGATATTTCCATAGATAAACTTGCAATTGTTCGAAAATAGTTCATGGTGATTGCTTGTGCAGACACTACTGGAACTTTTGACTTTACTGACAACATTAGTTTGTCGGCAAAGAGTCTTTCCTAATGATAAAATTCGTCGGCCATTTTGTAGCGCAAAGCTTGTCACCCAAGAGTTTTCCAGACAGTTTTTGGTATTTCATAGGCTCAGTTTTAAGACGACAAATCTTAACCATCAAACTATACAGTCACCACAATTTTTGTTATTCTGTTGCCTCAGTTCTAGACTCTAGTGTGTGTCTCTCTAATATCCTAGGGCTTTAACCATGGGGAGGCTTTCATGGTTAGAAATGTAGCAAAACTTTAAAATGGTGATCACTATAATAAATTGGTGTTCTATTGCAGGAATCAATCAATTGTTGATTGTTGAATCTTTGGACGTACCGGTGGATTGGTCAAAGTGAGATTCTCTTCGTTCCTATTCTCATCCTCTTCCCTCCCCTCTTATCACATTTTGTTTTTTTTCTTGTCTTATTGTCTCTATAAGTAAACCAATATAAGATGTTGACTTGGCGACCGTTCAAGTAAGATGGGAGGGAAGGGGAGAGAGATTAAGAGGGGAGAGAATCCTCCTCCAAAAAACAATCAAGCAAAGAAAGAGTTGATCTGTCTACATTGAGGATATTATGATTTTTTGAGTTGTACATTTGAGAATGTTGTGATTGGCTCATATTTTAAGTTAGCAACAATGAAGTGGTCCGTGTGCTTTATGTGGAACCTAAAATAATCCCACAAATTCTAGAGGTAACACGTGAACTTTCGTTTGAGAAAGACAAGATTGCCCTTAATAAATGGGTAAGCTTCTCAGATACTCCCACATGCAGCTCACACTCCTGAAGGTCTAACAGTTGAGGGCTAGTTTGATATTGTTGTGCTTTGAAAAAAAAAAACTACTTCTGCTGTGCTGTAAGAATAAGTAGTTATGAAATAAAGCAGTAGAATATTTGGTAAACTTTTTTTGTAAAAGTTCTTTTGGAAAAAATAGCAGTATGATAGTGTTTGGTAAACTTTTATACAAAACAGCTGTGACTGTGTGAAATGACCAAAAAGGGTATAATACTAGATGTGCTATTAATTTAATTTTCTTAACAAATAAAGGTGAATTACTAAATATACTTTATTTTTAAAAGAAAAATATTTATAAACTTTATCTTAAATATTAATTAGTATGACAAACTACTTCAGTTGAAATATTTTAGACCGAATAGATAGGATTCATTAGTACAATATTGTTAATGTACTTGAAAGTAGTCTAATTAGATCATTCATTAAATTTGCCGATATTCTATTTCTTAATGCCTCTATCTCATGTGATCCTTCAACTTGATAATTTTGGTATTCTTCATCATCATCATCACTACTATCGCTCTCTTCACAAGTGTCTTTGGGGTCATCAAAATGACGATCACGTTCAGAATACTGCCGTATGTAGTTATGAAGAGCCATTGTAGCAATGACAATCTTGGCTATATATGCAGACAAAAGAATCTATCATTAATAAGCATGAATGAGCATACACAGTACATGAAAGCATACACAAGAACGACCACTAGCTTTGGGGGCATAGCAATGTTTCTGTTACTGTTTTATCAAATCTTAAATTGTATTCACAGTTCTGGTTTGATGAATTTGTCTTGTCATACTTGCCTTTTTCTCCCCTTTTGAACTCAGTCAATCTCTTTGTATCTATTTATCGGTCATGTATAGATTGGTGGATCTTTTATTCCCTCGTCTACTATATCTCGTTTTAGTGTCTCAGTCTTTAGTCCACTGCTAGATTTCCTTTTATTCCCTCATGTATAGATTGGTGGATCATTTTGACCATATCATGAAATCAACTAACATGTCCCCTGCTAGATTTCCTTTTACTACAAATTTAGGGTTCAATGAGGAGCTATAAACATTCAAAATAGCAACAATCAATTGAATTGAAAGAACATCAACAATAACGAGAAATCGAATCCAATGCATCTTTAAATTAAACACAAACCAACACAATTAGGAATTGTACCTCGCCTAAAGATCATCAATCAAACAAAATAAAAGCAACCCATTAATCTTACCACCAAACCATGGTGACGGCAATTAGCAGTGTCCATTAAGATTAAAAGACAAAATTCAAAATTTAACGATCACACCAAAATCAATCGATTGGAGAACAAAAACAATCAATTTAACGATCACACCTAATTCTCCAAATTCACCAAAGAACCTCAAATTTGACAAACCGATTCAATACAAGAACAATTACAAAAAAAATTGAATTGAATTGAGTTGATTGGGGATGAAATTTAGATTAGGAAAATCAAAATTAGCACACAGATCGAAAATGGTATTCACAGGAAATAAAGAACAATGCATAGACGAGAAATTAAAAATATATAAGTATGAAAACAACTGCCTCTTGCTTTGCTTTTCTCTGTCTCTCACTCTCTCCTACCTCTTTTAAGGTTTGTTTCCTCCACAAACCCTAATATCCCCCCCCCCCAATTGTTCCCTCCATCCCCAGTTTTTTTTTCCGACACCCATACACTTCATCCCTCACTCTTCCCACCCCTCTTTCACTCATTCTCCCCATCCCCAAATTTAAAAATCCAAACAAATAAATAACGAAATTTTAGACAAGAGAAACTTACCATAGGAAGGAGGGAAGGCGACGACGAGAGAATGAGGGAAGGGAGCGATGGTGTCTGTGGCGCTAAGACCGACGGAGAGAGATGAAAAGGAGGAAGAGGTGCAGCAGCATGCAACAGAGGAAAAGGGCGAGCAAGAGAGAGAGTCTGTGTTTTGCGATAGGGAGTCCGAGAGAGATAGTCTAAAAGTTTGAAGAAGACAGGAGAAAAGAGAAAGGAGGGCAATGTTGGTAGATTGAAAAATTCATTAAAAAGATTATTGTAACTCTGTGTTTTTCAAATAAGCTGCTTTTTGAAGCTGCAAAATGCATCTTCCTGTTTTTAGCTTTTTTCATCTAAAATTTTGAAATAAAGTTGGTTTGGAGTGTTTACCAAACACCAAAAACTCTCCCAGCTTTTTTTTATACCCAATTTTTTATTTTATATTTTAAATTACCTCAATACCAAACCAGGACTGAATGTGACTGCCCACAACTCACCTGCCCTTAGCAAGGAAAAGGCAAATCATTAAAGATAAGGATTAATTACCCAAATCCTATCTTTAATACATTCTCAATTGAAGATTGACTCCAATCAAGTAAGTAATCCCAATTTAAATCAATTAGGGATAATTGCTCCATTATCTCAAGATATTATTTCCTATTTAATATCTTGAGAATATTTCTCCATAAACATTGGCCAATAGGATGCCGCCATGTGTAGGGTAAAACCCTAACACTATGGTCAACCCTGTCCCCTATATATACCCCATATTCTACCAAATTTCAAAAGCTTTTGCTACCCTTAAAAGCCCTAAACACTTTACTCTCCTTAGAAAAACTAATTTAGGCATCCGAGATCCATTGGCCAACCCACCCCCCCACCTCGTGGGCACGCGACGCTTAGGTCTTTGATCAAAGGTGTTGATTGTTTTGCAGGTGCATTTTCATCAAGACTAAAGACGATGGAAATTTGCATCAACAAAATTAGTGCTTTCATTGAGAGCTAATTCAAATACTCAAATAAGCCTCTTACTTTTGGTTTATTGAATTTTCTGTTACGTTGAATTTCTCACACGTCATATCAATTAATTTTTCCTAGAAAATTTTCTTAATTAATCTCTGGAGAATGGATACAATGGTAGAAAATTCATAAACCACAATAGACGGAACCTTGTACATACAAGGATTTGGACCGGAGAGTGGAGACGAGGACATAGCCCCATGACGGCGATCCTCAAGGCTCAACGCGATGGCATGAGAAGCCCCACCACTGTTGGCATGACCCAGCAGCCACGACCGAAATATCGGAACCGCTGCTCTTGCAGCGCTTTAGCTCTCAAAACCCTAGGCAGAAGGCCCAGGTCCACTTCTTGACCCACGGGTAGGCGGCCTAGAGCTTGGCAGCTACCACAATAGGCCTAGGACAGAAGACCTAGCACGCCCAGCCTATTGCAACATCAAGCCTACCTGCACAACATGCCCATTAGAGCCAGGCAGAGCTAGCCCAGCTAGGATGAGCAATACACAGGTATGCGCCTCAGGCTAAGTCGTGACTCAACGTGCAGCCCAGGCCTAGCATCAACCAGCCTACGCGAGACCTCGGTGTACCCCTGCGTACTCTCTGACCACCCAACCAGATTGGCTCGCCCCGTGACCTGCTTTGGCGACCCGACCCGAGGCCATTTCAGGCAATCCAGATTCTAACCACCAGTCCCATGATCGACTCAAGGTTATTTACACCCCATTTTTCTGCAAGTTTATTCGCTCTGGACTCAAACTTTATACCTGTAGTCCACTACATTTCCACAGTACATGGAAACGCCCATTATCTAAACTCTTCCAATCCGAATAGCGAGAGCCATATACCCCAGAAGGTCGCCAATTTGACGAGCGCCCTTGCGCAGCAAACCATCTTGGTGAACCAGTTCCTTGAGCGCATCGAGACGATGTGCGCCCTTGATGAGGTGTCCCGAAGCAGAACTAGAGCGGAAGATCGTGACTTATTCTAGCGATGTCTCGGCAAAAAGCCGCTTAGCCCGCCACGAACCTTGCGTTTGGGTAGTATGCACTCTCGTTTGGGTCTTCGTGAAGCCGTCTTCTCCCACTTAGATATACAGGAAAGCGTCATTCCCGACTCAGTTCACGAGTCAGTGTGCATTCGAGGTTGGGTCTACACTCTGACGAGCACCTAGGACATTCTAAGCGAAGGGTGCACACGAGGCTAGGCCCAAAAAGATCCTTCTGCGAGGCACTGGAGTAAGTAGCCACATGGCGGACCGAGGAAAGCACGAGAGTAATCCAACTCAAGTTCCAATAGCAGCTCCAGCCAAGCGCGACGGGGAGAGGTATAGAATGAACCATGTGCACTGAGACCACAACAAAAATGAGCAAGACATGTCGAAGAGCAACATGGACTAGCATTCCATGCTCAGCAGAACAGCTGTACAAATTTCAGTACATTGATACTACCAACAATGCCTTTCGTAGAGACGTGGCCAACATGAGCACGCCACCGTTTACAGATAAGATTGAGTAAACATAGCCACTGTGAAAGTTTAGCCTATTTTATTTCACCTTGTTCAAAGAAGATGAAGATCTGGACAGACACTTGATGCACCACCGAAACGCCATGACCCTCTACTGTAGCAATGATGCTCTCATGTGTAAGATCTTTGCCACGACGCTCCAAGGTGAGGCACAAGTGTAATATCCCTCGTTTAATTAAGAGTGAAGTGTAATTATAATTGTTTTTATACAAAATTTTAGTCTGCTTAGTTTTTATTTGTTTAATAGCTTTTAATACTATACTTTTTATTTATTAGATTTTTTTTATTATTATAATTATTTTAGGGTACAAATAAGGATTTTTTTGGCTATAGCAATGAAGTAATATTTAAAAAAAAATTAAAAAACAAAGGAAAAGAACGTTCTTCCTTTCTGTGCAGGGAAATAAAGAAGCTAGGAAAAGGTGTCTCTTCCACAGCTTTAGGAAGAAAAATTCTTCTTTTTTAGACTCAAATTGGATACAGATTAGGAGATCTTGTGATAGTTCGATCTTTGATTGATCAAATGAGTGTGTTATAGAGAGTTGTTCATCTCCTATTGCACCAAGAAGTGTGTTCGGCAGAGGATGAATTGAGAAAAGTCACAAAGGTCTATAAGCAAAAGGTGGATGGCCTAGGAAGCTGGTTTTCATCATATCTCTGATAGGATTGAGTAGGATTATAGAAACTATAAAAAGGGTTGCAGAGAAAGAGAAAACATCAAAAATAGAAAAGGGGTAGAGAAATTGAAAGTTAGAGAATTTGAAGGGTAAATTTCTTGTTCCTTGATTATTTTGATTTTTCGAATTTAGTTTCCTTAAGTTGAATTAAAACTGCCATTATATATTTGGAGTTCTTAGTTTTGTTCAATGATGGTGGACATGTAGCTCGGTCAACATCCTACAACTGTCAGTCATCCAGAAGATGGGCCTGGAAAGCACGATCAAACACAAAATAGACGTTTTGACCGGATTCAACGGAGTTACATCAACCGCCATTGGCACGATCATGCTCAACGTAACTAGTCCTCTAATTGTCTCATCGCAGACCTTCATGATCGTTAGCGACCTATCTCCCTATAATAGGATATTGAGCCGACTTTAGCTAGTGAATATTGGAGCTGTGACCTCGATCGCGTATCAGAAGATTCCATTTTGCATCCCTGGAAGAGCAGTCGGAAAGATCACAAGCTACTAATCCATATCTTACCAATGCACAGTACAGGTTTTCAAGGAGTCAAAGAATAAGTCTTTCACCCCAACAATAGCAGTTGAAGTGCAGAAAGACAATTCTACCTCCGCCAAATAGCAATTACAGCAGGTAGATCAAGAAGATAGCGTCAAGGTAGACAATGCCCTGGCAGATGAATTAGGATGGAAACCGAATAGGATGCCGATAGTATCATGTTTAAGCTTGATTGAGAAGGAGGAACTCACGATTTTCCTTACGAAAAATCGTGACGTTTTTGCATGGTCACCCTCTTACATACCCGGTATTGATCTAGCAATAGCTTGCCACAAACTGCACATCGATCTTACTGCCAAACCTCTAATCCCGAAAAGGCGACATTTCGTACCCGGCCGAGTGGCGATTATTGAGGCGGAGATCGACCAGATTCATTGAGGAAGTGGCACACTCAACTTGGCTGTCTAATGTCATGCTGGTGATGAAAAAATAGATAGTATACGTGGATTACACCGACCTCAACAAGGCGTGCCCTAAAGACAATTGCCTAGTTCTCCGAATCAACCTGCTCGTTGACTTGACATCCGGGAACCAGCTGCTCAACTTCTTGGGTGCATACTCAAGCTACAATTAGATTGGCATGCAAGAACTTGACAAAGAGAAAACTACATTCGTGATCGAACAAGGCACATATTGCTATAAGGTTATGCCTTTTAGCCACAAGAATGCAAGAGCAACCTACCAACGGTTCGCAAACGCGATGTTCAAGAAGCAGATCAGACTAACCATGGAGGTCTACGTCGACGACATCATGGTGAAAGGCAAGCAGTGGTCAAATCACATCGACAACTTAGCGGAGACTTTTGACATCTTCGGAGAGTACAAAATGAAGCTCAACCCAGCTAAGTACACTTTTGGTGTCTTCTCAGGCCAATTCTTAGGGTACCTTGTGACCTAGCGAGGAATCAAGGGTTATCTACCGATGCAAAGTCGATCCAAAGTCGGACTAGACGAGCAACTGCACTCAACTATTTCCTCTAGTGATCCATCGACCGATGCAAGCCTCTTTTCAAGTCAATCAAGAGAGCACATAAGGATAAATGGGATGACGAGTGCAAGAAAGCGTTTCAAGACCTGAAACAGTACCTGAGGTCACCTCCGTTATTATCCAAGCCGGAAGCAGTGGAAAACCTGTACATCTATCTGGCAGTATCAAAAGTAGCAGTGAGCTCTGCCTTCATATGAGAAGAGCTAGGCTACCCTCATACGAGAAGAACTAGGGGAATTGCCGATATTGTATACGCCCAAATCTCTCCTCAATGCAGAAACCCGATACCCAAAGATTGAAAAGCTAGTTTTAGCATTAGTTGTTGTAGCTCGGAAGCTCATACTTTACTTTCAAGGGCATCATGTCATCGTCGTGACCCAGTACCCACTACGATCAGTTTTGCATAGCCTAGATGATTCTCAATGAGTGATGAAGTGGATGTTGGAACTTAGCCAATACTGCTTAGCATACCAACCCTGCACAACAACAAAGCCCATACATTAATGAACTTTGTAGCAAAATTCACCCCAATCCTGAAAGACGTAGCAACTCAGCTCGAAAGCACCCCAAAGGTAACCGAGCACACCATAACAGTACCAGCCTTACTTACAGGAGATTTCTGGCGTTTGCACGTTAATGGATCATCCAACTATCAGGGATCGGGAGCAGGCCTAGTTCTTACTACCCCAGACTGTTCGATACTCGAGCAGGCAATCACTTTAAGCTTTAAGGCGTCAAACAACGAAGTAGAGTATGAATCCCTACTGGAAGGTCTCCAACTGGCAAAAGACCTAACAGTGAAAAAGCTCGTGATCTATTTTAATTCTCAGTTGATCACCAACCAAACCTATGGGGAATACCTTGCAAAGTTTCCAAATGGTTCGATACCTCAAGAAAGTACGAGCGCAGCTAGCGACGTTCCAGGCATACACACTCACTCAGGTTTCATAAGTAGAAAATGCCCACGCAGACACGCTAGTAAGCATAATCTCTACCTTAGACCATCAGTTCAAATGCTCAATCTCAGTCTAGTACTTGGAGAAGCTGAGCATAGATGAAGAACCAGTAGTCAAGGTGGCGCAGATCAACACAACTCCGAGTTTCCTATCATCGACTATATAATCAACGAAACACTCCCCGCAAATAGACTAGAGTCCAGGAAGCTCCAGATGAAGGCAACACGCTACTACATGTGGAACGGCATGCTCATTCGTAGATCCTTCTCAAGACCATATCTCTGTTGTCTATCATCTCTCGACAACCTAAAGGTTCTTAGCTCAATCCACAAATGCGCTTGTAGAAACCACTCTAGAGGTCGCTCTCTGGCACAAAAAGCTCTTAACGCTGGCTACTACTGGCCAACCATGCATAAAGACCCAAAAAAATATGTACCAAGATGTGACAGCTGGCAGCGCTTCAAGCTTGTTCCCGTACTACCTGCCAGCAAACTTAACTTGCAAACAATCCTTTAGCCATTCATGTAGTGGGCGATTAACCTGGTAGGACTAATGCCGCTTGTCATTGAGGGCAAATGAATGATGATCGTAGCGACTGATTACTTCACAAAATGGGTTCCATGACTACAACTACCCAGACGGACATAAAGCGCTTCATATGGAAGAACATCATCTACCGCTTCAATATCCCTCACTTCATCGTCACAAACAATGGTCTGTAGTTCATGGGCAAAAACTTGGGGATATTCTTCAAAAAATATAGTATCAATCAGTACATGTCCACGCCCTTGTATTCACAAGGCAATGGGTAAGCCGAAGCGTCCAAAAAGACCATCCTTGATTGCCTCAAGAAGTCTTTCTCAGATAAGAAGGGTAAGTGGCCAGATAAGCTCTTCGGTGTTTTGTGGGCATATCACATCACCAAGAAACGAGCAACCGGTGAAACTCCATTGTCTTTGGCTTATGACTCTGAGACAATCATTTGTCCTAATGTCATAGTGCCAAGCATCAGCATTGTATTGTCAAATTTTGAGTATAACAAGAAAAAGATGACCACAAATCTAGACTTGGCAGAGGAAGAGCGCGATAAGGTTAACACCCGTATTACGACATATCAGTTGCAGATCCTCTCTAACTACAACAAGAGGGTGAAGATCCGGCAGTTCCAACCAAGAGACTTAGTCTTAAAAAAAAAACCTTCATAATCACTAGCTGGGAAAGCTCTAAAAAGATAGCTTCCATTTGGGAAGGTCTATACAAAATTAGCCGAGTAGGCAAAAAGGGTAGTTACACCCTCACCACTATGAGTGACAAAGAGATCAAAAAGCAGTAGAATGCCTACAACATGAGAAAGTACTATGTGTGACCTCCCATCATTTCTTAGAGCCTATTCAAGACAAATAAAGTTCAAAGACTCAAGCAGCTCGATGAACAAGACCTTGTATGCTGAGGATTATCAGTTGTTATGTTATTGCTGTCTACAAGCAAAATTAATACATTTCTCCATTTTCAATGAAGATTGAATGAATTATTCACAAGCCTAGGCCGAGTGCATAAACAAACTGACTTCTCTTGTGACAGCAGAAAACGCCCCTACCCTTGTAGACATGGCGTGTGCTCTCCCATCAAGAGAGGGTAAACTGATCCAGGATATCCAGAAATAGATGGGTTTTACGACTACTCAGTTCCCCCTGAATGCATTGACTACATACTTCGGAGAACTCTGAAAATTGGTAACAATAGTCTTTCTCCTAGAAAGACTTGGCTGATTAAAGGATTCAATTCCGCAAGAGCTTGGGTCTTTAACCGGAAGAGACGTTAAGTGCAAGATTCCTGCTCATGAAAGAATTCACGTGACTAGATGGTTCATCCTCGACGTGCAAGTCTTCATAAACATAGCTTGGCTTTAAAGTGTTGTAATACTAGTTAAGCAACCTGCAGAGTTAAGTTACAAGTCAAAAGGATATAGCCTTTGAGGTACGATTCTACCTACACCTTAAGCCTAAAATGGCTCTGAGAGCCAAAGACGACACCTAAAATGGTTACGTAGGTTGTCTGCTTCTGTGAGTAAGACACTCGACTGATGACTCAAGGATTAGCAGCCCAAGGTAATCTGTAAGCCGAGACTTACACCTACTATGGCTATGCAGACCCGTCTGCTTATTTAAAAATAGTGCTTTCAACCGACGGTCTACGGTTTAATTTTGCAAGAGCTAAAGCCGAAATGTACAACTATAGTAGCTACGTGAATTTCCTCTACTTTCTACGAAAAACATGTGTTTGGCCGCCGACTCTATAAGTTAAAAATTTGCAACATGCCTCGGGAAGGCCAAGGCTCGTGCATCCGCTGAAGACGAAATGTACGACTACAGTAGCTACACGGATTTCCTTTGCTTTCTATGAAACGTATGTGTCCGGGCACTGGCTTTATAAATTAAAATTTTCGCAACATGCCCCGGGAGGGTCAAGGCTCGTGCAGTTGCTAAAGCAGAAGTGTATGACCATAACACTTACGCGAATTTCCTCTGCTTTTTACGAGAAGTATGTGTCTGGCCATTGGCTCTATAAGTTAGAAATTTTGCATTTTTCCTCATGCAGTTAAAGCTTCTTAAGCATAAATGCCAAGACCAAAGCCTAAAGTGATGATGTGGGATCGACTGTTCTATCGAAGTAGCCAACATAACCACTTGTCCTATGGCAAAGTTTTGCAAGTCGCCTCCAACAGGTAAAGCTTCTGAAGCCCCGAAGCTGAAACTAAAGCCTAAGTGACAATGTAGGACCGACTACTTCACTAAAGCAGCTTACCCAGCCACACGTGGTCAAGTTTCACAAAAGACATGGCAAAATAAAAGGATGAAGCAAAGCAAGGAAAACTATTTATTAAATTTCTAGAAAATTGATAAACCGGCTCAAATGCCAACAAAGTCCAAATAAAGCAGAACGAAAAGGAAAAGAAGAAAATTCCTAAGTCTAAGTAAAAAAGACTACTCATCTGCAGCCTGTGCAACCACTTCCCTCGACTGCCACACATTTAATAGCAACACCGCTCTCAGTAGCCAAAGCTTTCATTAGCACATCCTCAGCCGCCTCTGCTTGGACTGCCTGACTCTCAGCTGCTCCATCAAACAGCTTCGAGCGAGAAATCAAGTAGATTAACTAGAGAAATAGAGAAAGTCACGAAGTCCTTCTAAAAAAAACTCATAATCCGATGGCCTACCCTGAAGATGGTTTACATAGCCAAGCTTGTAAAAATCGGCCTGACAAAAAGCAAGGGCCACTTTATGATCACTGTTCACATTCTTCAAATGCACGTTTTCCCCAACAAGCCTAATGTGAACACCTTGTAGCTTATCCAGTTCCTTTTTTAGGTTTTCGCTAGCAGACAGTGCATCTTGCAAATCCATTTTCTTAGACTTAAGCTTACTAGCAACATCCTTGAGACGAGACACTTCAGCATGCATGAAGACAAGCTCCTCGTCCTTGCCAAAATAATCAAATCATAGCTCCAAATTGACACGCTCAAGGTGATTGAGCACCGGAGAAACACGACTAACTTCTTTCTTTACAGCTTCCAACATCGCCTGAGTCGCACTAAGCTTAGCCTTCAAGTGGACAACTTCCTGATGAGTGGTCTCCAGCTGCACAGAAGTAGAGGCAGAGACATTAAACCCCTTCAAAATGGCAAGTCAAATTCGAGTTTCTCAATCTTTTCAGCAGCCAAGCGAAGCTGAGTTGTTAACGTCACTTCGGCCTCTTTAGCACACTTAACAGCATCTTAATCAACCCACATAGACTTAGCTACCAGGATCAAAGTATTATGTATTGTAGCAAGCAAGGAGGACCTCCTCGAATAGGCAAGACGTTTCGGATAAGAGTCTGAGTGGACAATAACTTTCCCAACGCTATCGACGAACTTGGCACATGCATCGATGTCCTCAAGCAGGTCAACCTTCAGCAGTGCACAAACCTTGGGAAATTCCCTAACATCACAATTAGTTGGTTTTTCATAACTGCCTGTGCAAGCAGATTTCCTTTTTCTCAACAGACGAACCAGTCGTAACAGAAGAAGGAATAGACCCAAGCATCACCTTACCAGCAGAATCCATCTTTCCATTCTTTATAGCGGTGGGCCTCTCAAAAGCTGAACCGAATTTAGCTCTTGACGCGCACTTCAACACAAACCGAGACATCAGGGGCACTACTGAACCTTTTTGTTTGGAAATTCTCTCAATAATAGTTGTGGCTACTTTTGGAGTAGCAGGTTTCTCAAGCTCAAACTTAACATTCTTTTTCGTCCCCTTGGGAGAAGTCAGATCGATGACAAGTTTCTCAACAGCAAACGAGCCCCCACGAGCAGCAAAAGAAGTCCTTAGTTTTTTCTCGACCAAAGGCTCACGAGCAGGTGAGGAAGATCTTTTATTTCCACCTTCATTGGCAGGAGGCTCTACAGCAGCAATTGAACCAGCAAGCACTTCATCCACTATCCGTTTTATCTTTTCCTTTAGAGACAACTCACTTTCTCCCTACAAAGAGGACTGAGCAGCCAGCGCCACTCACGGTACTCAGCAGGAATGTCCAGGAGATGTGCACTTTCTTCATATCTATCGAAGTTCTTGGAGTTGAGCCAAATTTTGAATCTACACAAAGTAAGAAGAACGATTAGTAAACTGAAGTCATGAAGCAGCTTAACAAAAATTCAAACAAGCCAAGAATGAAACAGTTCACTTACCACTAATAAGAACAGTCAGAACACGCAATTAAGGAGATGAGGCAGACTTTCATTCTCTATTTACCTCCAAGGTATCTTTCGCCCACTCATGATCACCTTTGTAGGGAGCATCAAGCAGACTGTGGCAATATCTCAGCTGCCCTGCGCCTTCCTTGTGGCTGATTTCAAAGAAATACCATAACTCATTTATGGTTAAGCCAAGTTCAAAGAACGTGCTCAAGTTTGAGAACCCCAGCATCGTATGAACTGCATTCAGGGAGCACTGAGCATGAGCGCATTTCATGGAGCAGATCACCTATTGGAAAAGACGTGGCATAGGAAAAGTAAATCCCAACACGAAGTAGTATGGATGGAACTTGATAGCTTTTTTCCTAATAGTGGCACCCTTGCCGCACGGTTCATAGCTGCTTTCATCTTTCACCCACTTGACAGCCCTTGACGGAATCACATGCTTGTACATCTCAAGAAAATCCCGAAACAGCTTGTTGAAATTGATCTTGACATGTGTAGCCTTGAAGTAGCCCACCTTGCCAGAGGAACCATCTTAACGGTACAAGGTGAAGGATATTCGTCATTTTTTGCGATAAGAGGAAGACATCTCAAAGTCCTTACAAAAAGTGCAAAGAAAAAAAATATTTAAAAGACAACTCGCGAGAAGACAAAAAAAAAAGGTAAAAAACCGCAGAGCCCAGCGCTAGGCCTCACGACGCAGCCCTCTCTTTTGCACAACATGGCCCAAAGAGCCCTTGATCCGTCATGCATACAAGCCTATACTGCTTTAGCCTAGCACGGAAAGAGGCTCGCGCCTCCCTCCTCATTTTCTCTTTCACACGCAAGCCTAGGCTACCATGACCCAGAGCCGGCCTACACCGGTCTCTCACATTCTCTCACATTTTGCCTGCATAGGCCCGTGCCCCAGCAACCTTGAAACCCAGCCCAAGCCGGCCTTCCAGCACCCTAGTGCGCCTGTCCCCTCGGTCCAAGCTAAGTCGAGCACCTAGCCCACGCCAGCCGATCATGTGCCACACCACCAGCAACCATGTGGCACCCTTGCCATGCATTTCACACTTTCTCGGCCCCTACCGAGCCAATTTTTCAAGTCCCAAGACTCCAAAAAAATCAAGAAGAAGAAAATTCAAATTTTTCTTACCTTGGTGAGGCATGAAGGAGAAGAATAACAAT
The DNA here is from genome assembly GCA_963580275.1 of Crataegus laevigata. Lineage (NCBI taxonomy): Eukaryota > Viridiplantae > Streptophyta > Magnoliopsida > Rosales > Rosaceae > Crataegus > Crataegus laevigata. The sequence continues at coordinate 6,966,008 of OY756938.1, forward strand.
GAGAGACGACTCTTTGCAAGAGCAAGAAAAGAAGAAAGCTAGGGGATAGGGAAAAATTTCCACTGGCTTCTCTCTTCTTTGTTGGAATGATGATTGTTCTCCAAATTTATTTAATCCCCTACTTAAGGTAGAATTAAATAGGTATTATGGGCAATTGGTTTCCTTTTCCTAGAATAAGTCTATCCCTAAATCAAAAAAGAAGATCAAGTTAAAATTGGGAAATAACTCTACAAACCCATACAGCTTGGAATTTCTAAACCTACTGCTCTTTTCTTACATGCAGCCTAGCAAGTGCTGCAGGTGTGGGGCATTTGTGGAGTCTAAAAGATTTCCAAAATTTTTAGAGTCAACACGTGGACTTTCGTTCAAGAAAGACAAGATTACCCCCAACAAATGGGTAGGCTCTTTAGATACTCCCACGTGCAGCTCACACCCTTGAATGTCTCAGTAGCTGAATGCAACTACCCACAGCTCACTTGCCCTTGGCAAGGAAAAGTCAAAGCATTAAAGATAAAGATTAATTACCCAAATCCTATCTTTAATACATTCCCAATTGAAGATTGACTCCAATCAAGTCAGTAATCCTAATTTAAATAAAAAAAAGGATAATTACTTCATTATCTCAAGATATTATTTCCTATTTAATATCTTGAGAATATTTCTCCATAAATATTAACCAATAGGATGTCGCCACATGTAGGGTAAAACCTTAACACTATGGTCGGCCCTCTCCCCTATATATACCCCATATTCTACCAAATTTCAGAAGCTTTTGCTACCCTAATTAAGCCCTAAACACTTTACTCTTCTCAGATAAACTAACTTAGGCATTGTAGATCCATTGGCCTAACCCCCCAACCTCGTGGGCGTGTGAGGCTTAGGTCTTTGATCAAAGGTGTTGATTGTTTAGCAGGTGCATTTTTGTCAAGACTGAAGATGGCGGAAATTTGCATCGACACTTTCAGTGGTGGATGAAGTGTGGCATTTATTTAATGCTACAAGGAACTGGCAGCAACCATTTTTTACTATGTATTTGCTTGCATGCAATTGTGCATGATTTCTCTTCTATGCATTAAATGACAAATGAAAAAAAAAAGGTTGCATGGTAGGTAGGCTAGGTGTTGATTAGATCATGTGAACTTAAGACTTTTTGGTCTTGGTTGTTGGCATAGTTGCGAGTGTATGCCTATAATTAGATGTAACATTTATGCAATTAGTATGCTTGGAAAGTGGGAGGGTAAGCATCAGAGAAGCATCCAAGGGGGAGAGTCGACTTGGGTTGAGAGAAAATCAAGAGAGCTAGAGTGAAAAGTCTCTGGTGAAAGAACTCTTGGGGTAAAGTGAGGCTCTTGGGAAAATTCTGTGAGTGGGTGTACAAGGAATTTGGAATTGGGTTATGTCGATTTAACTTATGTGAACTTATACTGTTATTCTCATAGTGAAAAGAAATATCTCTTTAGGGATGTAGGCAAGTTTTTGCCGAACCTCGAAATTTCTCGTTGAGTCTCAATTCCGCATTGACTGAACGGTCCAAAGCACAACAATTGGTGTCAGAGTATCGTTAAGGGCTTTGGTCCGTTGGAGGTCCAGATTTATTCACAATGGAATTTTTAGTTGAGCAGTTTAATGGGAGTGGCGATTTTACTATTGGCAGAAGAGAATAATGAAGGCTTGAAGAAATGGAAGACGTGTTAAAAGATGCTTGGATCAACTGCGAAAGTTGATGTTGATGAATAAGATAAAGGCCTCATTCTTCTTACCTCACTTCTAGATTCGTGCAAGAACCTTGTGAAACTTTATTGCATGGAAAGATATAGTTAGTTTGGAGTAGATGCAAACTTCTTTGGTGTTGTATGATATAAAGAAAATAAAAATCATGGACGATGGTGGGCACAAGACTGCTTTAGTTGTTCAAGGTTGGAATTGTGGAAGAAAAATAAAAAGAGGATCTAAGTGAGATAACAAGTTTTGATCCAATTCCTAAGGCAAGGGTCCACAGTGCTACAGGTGCTAGGTCGAGTTGTAGCAAGTTTGTGGTGGAAAACTTCTAGTATGCCCTTTAGGTACTCAAAGCAACACTTCTCTTAGTGATGTATAGTCTCAAGTGTTGTAGGGTTTTTGCAGCAGGTGAAGCTTTGGGATTCACAAATGATCAGATGGTCCTGAGGAAAGAGAAAAAATGGAGAATTTTTGTCTGGCTCGATAGGCTGGTACTGGAAATAGGCGTGATAATAAGTTTCCAGGTTGTAGACAATGAAGAGAAAGAAAACCTGCAAAAGGAGATGAGGATACGTCGAGATCTTGTTTGAAGCTAAATGGCTATTTTTAGCTTACAGCAATTACACATGCAGTGGCAGTGACTAAATTGGAATAGGACCAACGAGGTTGACTCAGGATATGCATGTTGGTATGTAAGGCCAATGGACTTTGGTGATGGGTGTAAGGATTTTTGCACCATATATTCGCCAGGGTGGAGATTGTTGTGATTGGCTCATATTTAGAGATTGTTGTGGTTGGCTCATATTTTGAGCTGGCAACAATGTAGTGACCCGTGTGCTTTCAGTGGTGGATGAAGTGTAACATTTTTTTGCTTGCATGCAATTGTGCATGCTTTCTCTTCTATGCATTAAATGGCAAATGAAAAAAAAAAAAAAGGGTTGCATGCAATTGGTCTTTGTTGTTGGCATAGTTGCTAGTGTATGCCTATACCTAGATGCAATATTTGTGTATTTAGTATGCTTGGAAAGTGGGAGGGTAAGCATCAAAGACATATCCAAGGGGGAGAGCATTTAGCTCTATATGGGGAAGGTTGAACATGGGTTGAGAGAAAATCAAGAGAACTAGAGTGAAAAGTCTATGGTGAAAGAACTCTTGGGGTAGAGTGAGGCTCTTGGAAAAATTATGTGACTAGGTGTACAAGGAATTTGGAATTGGGTTATGTCGATTTAACTCATGTGTAACTTGTACTGTTATTCTCATAGTGAAAAGTAATCTCTCCGAGGATGTAGGTAGTTTTTGTCAAACCTCATAAATTTCTCGGTGTCTTTATTTCTAGTGTTTTATTATGTCCAACTGTGAATTTGTATTTTCGTGAGGTTGTAATCTGAGTCTCAATTTTGCACTGATTGAATGGTCCAAAGCACAATAGAGAAATGGATCGTTGATCTAAATGGTAGCAGCAGCTTTGTAGGAAGTAGATATTTGATCAATGATGAAGCACTTAGGCACTGAAGTTATCTTATTTCATTTTTGTCCCTTTATAAAGATTGTAATGTGGGGCCTATTCACTTCTTGTAAAATTATTCACGTGCATATGAATGAAAAATAAGGAAGAATTTGACAGTACGAGTGGACCAGATATGTGTTAGAAGAGGTGTCCTTTGAACTTAAACCTTCTCTAGTGACTATTTATCGAAGTTACTGGTGACACAGGGTGTATAGAAGACATTGAATTGTTCACCATGTATTGAAAACAAGAGAATAAGCACACACATGTCATATTGTAATATATTATGAGTTATACGGTTATGTTCATTTTGGTCCTAAAAAAATGCAAAATGAAAGATATATATTTTTTGTTAAAGCGAGGTCATGATATAGGCGGGTGTCTGGGCAGGTTTGGGCGGACGACTAAGCAGGTCTGGGCACCCTTTCTTAATTTTCAAAATCCTAGGGATTAAATCGGGACGGTGGCCAATTGCCTAATGCCTAGGCAGGAGCCTAGGCAGCACTAGCGGGAATCTTTAAAACAATAATGATAATGGTGGGTATTGGTGGTGGTAGCGGTAGTTAAGGTAGGTGGTGGTGACGACAATGGTGGTAGGGGTGACAATGATGACCACTAATGGTTGATTTTTGTTTTATTTTATTATTTTTAAACTCTCAATTCTGAAATGACAACTATCTACATAAAATTTAACTGGAAAGTCAGAGGACCCAAATTTCAAGTTTTTTTTTCATTGGCGGAAATGCTAATTTTATGTTTATAAATCTAAATAAGGGAATAATACATGTTAGTTTATAAATTTTGATTTTCCCCTACATCCAAACTTTATTTCTCTCATCCAAATAGAGGGTTAGATAATTTAGCCATCTTATTCTCATAAAAGTGACCTCACTTCTACTCTTACATAAGTGACCACTAATTAAGAATAGTGTACTTTATTTCTTTTGTTATAGATGTACACCCTATCACAAACATAATTATTTCACAATAGGAATGAAGTATATAGTGATTTAACTTATTTCTTTTGGAAAACAATTATTCATAATTACTTTGTGCACCAAATTAGTATGGAAATTTTATTTGAACCCGTACAACATCTCTTTACACCTAACTTAAATTTTAATTGTGAATTGTCTTCTTAGCCCTATTGTGTAATTACCATCAAGTACAAGATGAAATAAAAATAAAAATAAAAAATTATTAATGAACCCACATCCAATAATCAAACCCTAACCATCATGCAATAATTCTTTTACATTCTATTTTGGTTAAAATCCTAAGACGTTGTCAAAGAGAAAAATAAACTCTTTTTGACCGATGGATGATAATTTTGAAGTTTTAGATCTTTCAAATAAAGTATGAATCGATTTATGTTAATTTTTTTATTTGATTTCAATTTTTTTTTAGTCTTTAGTAGCAGTTTTATACGGCCTGCAAATAGGCTTGAAATCAAGTATAATAAAGGTGGATGATGCATTTTTTGGTATTTTGTTTCTCTGCCACCACATGTTCTAGTTTTTTCAAAGATCTATATATATGGCTAATCATCTTTACGAAGGATCACCTTAGAGACGAGTTTTAGTGGTGGTGTTCTGATAAATATATGTCAGAAGTGAATCTTTTTTGTTAAGAGGAAATAGCCGTCACTCGAGGAGAAAATTGAATCAGGGATTTTTGAAATCAAGTAATTGAAATGGGTAACTATATATACTTGATAAAATCTCATCAGAACAATAACTTGCCTGGGCATCAAGTGCGAAAGAAACTCACACGATAACCCAATCCAATTTTCTCACAATTCTCCACTAATTCAACCTGTAAATCACTTCAAACACTATATACGATTGGAAAATGCTAAACTTCTGCAAACAAAAAATATTTTGAATACCTCAACGCTTGGGTTGGTTTGGTGAAGAAAAAGCGCAATGACAAATATGCAGCAAAACAAGGATTAAACACGAGACAAATATGTAGAAAACTGATTTTGCGTTTTTATTTTATCAATGGGTGTAAAGACAACTTATATACTAAATTGGGTTTGTGAGGATAGTTTAGGTAACAAATTTGGGTATAAAGAGATATTGATGATTTAGGGTGTAGAGAGTAAGTTGGGTGTAGAAATAGATTATAGGGGTTCAAATAAAAAATTTCAATTAGTATTACAATTTAGTGATAGTCCTCTACTTGTATATGAGAGATCTCAGATTTGACTTCGAGGTTGAAACGAGCTATTAAATTAGGTCTCCACAAAATTAAGGGAGTATTCAATTGAGAATTTGAGGGATTTTAATTCTTTTAATGAATTTAGGGGTATTCAATCAGGAATTTAAGTGATTCTCAGAAATTCAATGTGTATTCAATCATGATTTTAAAATAGTTTATTAAAATCCTTAGAAATCTAGATGTATTCAATTATAATTTTAAAGAAGTTTATAACATTCCAGGTGTATTAAATTAAAATTTGATTTTAAAGAATTTGAAAAAATTGAGGAATTAGAGGGAATTGGAGAGATTTTGTAATGTATTTTAAACATCCACAAATGTCACCTCTACCCAAGAGATTTTTAGAAAATTGAATTAAAATTTTGCATAAAATCTCTACAAATTAATTAGACTTCATAAAAAAATTTAAATTTTTAAATGTATTAAAATATCTCAAATTCTCAATTGAATACGTTGTAAGAGAGTGTGAAACTGTAAAACTTGATTTAACTTTAGCAAAGGCGGGTCTAAGGGCTAGTTTGCTATTGCTGTGCTTTGAAAAAAAGCTGCTGTGAGAATAAGCGGCTGTGAAATAAATCAGCTGAGTGTTTGGTAAACATTTTTGTAAAAGTGCTTTTGGAAAAAAAAAGCAGTCTGATAGTGGGTCTTTTCATTAAAGGAGCACTGTAGCTCTGTGTGCTTTGAAAAAAAGCCAGTTTTCCAAAGCTACAAATAGCTGCTTCAGCTTTTTCCTTTGATTTCAGCTTATTCTCATAGCAGCTTCCAAAAGAAGCCCTTTTTTTTAGTTTATCAAACACCTAAAACTCTTACAACTTTTTTTCATGGGTGCTTTTTTTTAAAGCACCTCACTCCCAAACCATATGTTTGGATGAAGAAATTTAAGATTACTAAGGAATTTCAAAATGACAAAAATTGAAATGATGAGATTTTATTTTCTAGAATTTGTGAATTTTCTTGTTTGGTTAACCTAAAAGAACAATAGCATTGAATACGGAATTTGTTATTTTTAAACTCTCAATCATAGAAATTGAGAAATGATACCTATTTACATGGAATTTAAACTTGGGAATTAGAGGTCTCAAATTCCAAGTTTTTTTTCCACGCGGAAATTCTAAATTTCTATGGTTATGAATCCAAACAAGAGAATTGGTGCATGTCAATTTACAAATTCTAACTTTTACCCAAATTCCAAGTTTAATTCCCTCGTCCAAACATGCGCAGAATGTGCAATCGGGGGCCTCAAATCAATAGCTGAGCTTTGAGGAACTCCCGCATTTCGGACACAGCAAAGACGGAAAGCACAGCCATGATCTCGCAGTTCTTCCTGCTCTCGCAGCGTGGCGACAATATCGTCTTCCGCGACTGTCAGTCTCTCCCTCTCTCCCCCTTATCCAATCTCTAATCCCTTGTTAATTTCATTCACTCAGATTTTAACTTCCGATCTAAATTCTTCAGCAACTCAGTTCTTGTGTAGATCAAATTGTAATTCTTCGCGTTGTTTTTCATTCATAGAAAGGCAATTTGAGCTCGGTTTTTTTGAAGAATTTAGTACTTTGTTGACCGTTTCGGAAATGGGTATGGTGTGAAATAGAGAAACAAGTGTAACTGAACACCATTTTTTTGTCTTTTCTATAAGAAAGGCTGAATAAACATTTGGTAGATCTGTTCTTATTGGGTTTAGTGCTGAAAGATGATTCTTGAAGCGTATTTTGTTAACGCAGATCGCGGCGAAGTTCCAAAAGGAAGCGCGGAGATATTTTTCAGGAAAGTGAAGTTTTGGAAAGAAGATGGGCAAGAGGAAGCACCCCCTGTCTTTGTAGGTATTATCTTACTGAGGAATGAATGACAGTGTCTTCGTATAGAATGGCGTCCAAGTTGCTTAATAGTTACATTATTTCTTGTCCCATTTTTTTGTATTGTTTTGTTAATTGTTACATTGTTTCTTGTCTTGGTTGTGAACAAATCCATATGCATGTGTATTTGATCTGGTACCTTTTGCTGACTTTTTCTTTACTTAATCGATAGAATGTGGATGGTGTCAACTACTTTCATGTGAAGGTTGTTGGACTATTGTTTGTCGCAACCACAAGAGCTAATGTATCACCATCTCTTGTCTTGGAACTTCTACAAAGAATTGCCCGTGTCATCAAAGATTATGTTGGGGTTCTCAATGAAGATTCTATAAGGAAGAATTTTGTGCTTGTGTATGAGTTGCTTGATGAAGTCATAGTAAGCTCCTTTTATGTTTCTTTACTTCTTTGGTTGTATTTTTCTTTATGTATATGAATTCATACTTCTTATCGTCGTAATGTGCTCTAACAGAGTTTCTCTATTAGATTGAAAAATTAAAATGTGATTTGTTTGTTACCCTCTTTAGTGAATCTAGAATTGATGTTCTCCTTTTGATAATTTTTGTAAATGTCCTTGATCATTGCCCCCGCCTCTGTGTTTTATTCTCAGTTTTTTGAAAGGCTAGTGCTTTTAAGGGACAGCTTAAAGTGATAATGTTCAATCCAAAGTTTAGTAGATATCTATCAACTGGCTTATTTTGGATCGGAAAAAGTAGTGCTGAATTTGTGTTTCTCCTCAATGGCGTGTATGGAAAAAGTAATTTTGAATGTGTGGACCACTGACTACTCCACTGCCTAGTTGTGTATTCTTCGTGGATAAGGCTAAGGATATATAAGACCAGCTAGAGTTGGGCAATCCCAGCTTCTTATGATGCTTTATTGTACGAAAGTTAAAGTTTTCTGGAGGGAGGAAAATGGGTTTGGTGCTAGGAAGTTATGTTGTATTGACAATAATTTGGGCTGTTTGTATGGAGATGAACAAGATATTTTGAAGGGTACTGGGAAGCCATATGGTACATTTGCGAGACGAAGTTCAAGTCTGGACATCCTTGAGGGCTTCGGCTTCTTTAAATTCTAGGGAGTGGTCTTTAAATGCTATTTATTTTGACTGCTGTTGTAAATTAGTTTGTTATTTGTTTGCAATTGATTTTTTCTTTTCGATGTACAATTGATGGGTGACATAATTCAGCCAGCACCTTGTCCCGTGTTGCAAATATGTTTTTCTATCCAATGAAAGTTTGTATTTGATATTTAAAAAGCAGAGAATATATGTTGATAAAATTGATATATGCATTTACGTGAAAAATACACTGACATATTTGATCCATGGAAATTATTAACTTGCTTGTGACTTTATTTTGTTTATACATTTCAGGATTTTGGCTTTGTGCAAACAACATCAACTGAATTGTTGAAGTCTTATATATTTAATGAGCCAATTGTTCTCGAATCTGCGCGATTAGCATCTATTGGCCCTACTGGCCTTTTTATGGTAAGGAGTCATCTATCCATTAAGATTTTCAGAAGATAAATTATGCTTAGGTGGAATACCATTTCTATTGTTGTCTTAGTAGCATTTTAGTGATTGACTCCCAAAAATGATGCATGCAGCAAGGGACGAAGAGAATGCCTGGAACAGCTGTCACAAAATCAGTTGTTGCAAATGAGCCTGGTGGCAGGAAGAGGGAGGAAATTTTTGTGGATATAATCGAGAAGATCAGTGTTACTTTCAGCTCTAGTGTGAGCATATGTGTCTTTAATTGACTGTTAGATTTAACCACTTCTTTCCTCACTGTTATATTGGCATTAAAATATAATAACAATAGTACAAACACAATAATAAGTTCTTATAATTTCTAACAAGCAGAATTTGATGCCAATCTTACCAAGTGTTATCATGAACTTCTTGGTTTGATATGGAAATCCTGCACTCCATACTCTTTTAATATCATATAGGTATGTTCACTGGTTCTTATGAATGAGGTGTTGACATTACTCTCTTGTGTGGGATCTGATACTCAGCTTGTGCGGTTATTTATAATTATTTTTCATATCAATCAATGCACAATAGGGGGTTGATTGTGAAGAGATTAGGTTGTCCATCAGTAGCTAATTTTAGGATTTTTCGACCTTTCTAAAGGGTTGTTTGAAGGATTAAAATTGTGGATGAACTTATAGGTGTTAGGGTTTCAAATAAATACTAAGGTCTCTTTTGGTATAAAGGATTGGATTGGAATGGATAACTCTCTAATTTAAGGTATTTTGAAGGCAAAGGAGAGTGATTCTTCATTTTGAGAGGATTAAAAGAGGATTAGGCGTGAAGGAGACTTCTAAATCCTACCATTTTGGGGAGGATTGGAATAGAGAACTTTTCTTCTTGAGTATTATTGGAAAGGATAACTTTTCTTCTTGAGTATTCCATCTCCTACCTACAAGTTGGTCACAAATTTTTCATTTCTTCTTTCAACATACGTTGAAAAAATGGCTTATCCATTCCAATCAAGTCCTTCATACCAATTGATGCTTAAATGCCTTGTAAGTCATCTTGGTCACTTGCGTCTAGATCCAAAAACTCTTTTGAGGTTCTAGCGCTCGTTTAGCCTTAAAATTTTAGATTAAATAAATATGCATGTAGTACATAAACTTTACTGCAATGCACATTCTTTTGACTTAATTCTTGACATCTCCCAAACTCACCTATATTTATTCCTTATATGTGGAAACAGTACTGTAGTCAATTACCTATATTTATTCTTGTAATCTTATGTTGCTATACAGGGGTACATATTGACTTCTGAAATTGATGGAACCATTCAAATGAAGAGCTATCTCTCAGGAAATCCAGAAATCCGATTAGCTCTCAATGAGGATCTGGGCATAGGAAGAGGTGGAGGGTCAAGCTATGGTACTTATGCCACCAGATTGTTATGTTTTACAAGTTCACAACTATCCTTTGAACATAAATCTTTTCATATTATGGTGTCATGGAGTTGTTCGTGGCACCATGGTCAAGTAGATGATCTAATTTTAAGATTTTGAGTTTTATGTTACCTAGAAAAATATCTAGTTTTTAGATTAATAAACTAAAATTGAGGTCAGTTGCATGTGGTATATCCTCTCTTCTAAAGAAAAGTCCCTGTTTCATTTTCATGTTTTCCACTATATGATATTAGTGCCTAGAATCATCAACTAAAATGCCTCGATGTAGCTTTAAACTGCTCACTAAATGCCAACTTATTTTGTCAAGCTCGTATCTTGTCCTTTCACAATCTCAAATGCTGCTTTCTCTTGCAGACCATAGGAGTTCATTTGGATCAGGAGCGGTGGTACTTGATGATTGCAATTTTCATGAATCTGTACGTCTTGATAATTTTGAAGTAGACAAAACTCTGACCCTGGTAAGTAAAAATGAGTCAGATTATTCTTTTTTTCAATAAATGATACAAAAGTAATTTGATATTGTGTGTTGAAATGATTAAATCGTCGCTCTGTGGTACTAATTTTAGGTGCCCCCTGACGGCGAATTTCCTGTCATGAACTACCGTATGACTCAAGAGTTCAAGCCCCCTTTTCGTATTAATGCGTTGATTGAAGAAGCAGGAGCTCACAAGGTGAATACTGTTCCATAAATTTTATCTAATGGTTTAATATTGTGAAATGAATGTAAGAAAACTTATTTAGGAAGATAAAGAATCAGATTTTGAACAAGAGATTGAGGCATTTGGCTTACACTATGGTGATGATCATTGTGGAATACGTATTCCTGTTAACTTTGTACAATTCCTTCATTTAAAGATCATGTAGTTATAGTGGGAAATTACAGTATGGAATTGCCATTGTAGGCTGAAGTGATTCTGAAAATATATGCTGAGTTCCCCTCGAACATTACTTCCAACACAATTGCTATACAAATGCCGCTACCTAAATATACTATCAGGTACTGTTCACTTATTTTTTACTTCTAAGAGAATATTAGGTATTATTCCATCCCTATACCATTTGTTATGGTGAAAGGGCAACGTTTTTGCATGTCTATTTAGTACATAACCAATGTCCATATAAAATTTTCTGGGTACTTTAAATTGCCATTGTTCTTGGTTCTAAAGTTTGTTGAAAATATGAACATCGGTCTCAACCTATGAGCACTTTTTTCATTTGGGTTTCATTTAACTAGTCTTGCTAGGGTAGTTTATTTACCCTTTCTCACAGTACATTGGAGGGAAACCTACTTTGAGTGACTGAGAATCTGTGACTATCAGTTTCCTTACTATAATTATATTAATTACAGACAAAAAATAAGTGAAAAGGGAGGTAACTAGAAAGATCTGAAATTAATAATTGGTTTCATCCACTAGTTTAGCTGATTTTTCCCTTGGGAGGGGTGCTCTGAAGAATCTTGCACGTGTCAGAGATTAAGTATTTTAAAAGACTGATCAAACTTCGTCGTTTGTTGTGAACTTGTCGGGGCAGTAGTTAATATAACCAACTAAAATATATGGCAAAACATGGTAGTTGTCTTTAAGTAATTACAAAGACATTTGAAATGTAGGAGGACGTTTAACCTGTGGTGTATGAAAAAGGTGTAGAGAAGGCTTCATAGTATTCACGTGAGGAGTCAAACTGACGGACCTTGCTAAAATGGCATTATATTGTCTATATATACATATCCACTGTTTAAACAACTTATAAATGTTATTTCAGAGCCAGTTTTGAGTTGGAACCAGGAGCAGTTGGACAAACAACAGATTTCAAGGATGCCAATAGGAGACTTGAATGGGGTTTAAAGAAGGCAAGAATTTCTTATCAATGATCTTATGTGTTCATGTTTGAGTTTTGAGTAGTGATTTTAGTAGTGTTAACTTTGTCCCATTATTGCAAATACTATATTGACAAGTTCAAACAACAGATTGTTGGTGGATCTGAACATACGCTATGTGCCAGACTCACATTTTTACCGGAAGCACATGGTATCTCTTGATTACTTTCAAAATGATGCTTATTTTCTGTAAATCTCGTTATATATACATATTCATGGATTACATGCTGCAGGAAATATTACAAAAGAATCTGGACCAGTTAGCATGACATTTACAATACCTATGTATAATTCTTCAAGACTTCAGGTAAGCCATTGTCATATCTTTCACACTTACCTCATTAAAACCATGCAAAGATGTAGATTATATGGTTAGAATACTCATCTATTTATGAGAGATAATGTTGGATCCTTTATTGTCATGCTGTTGCTACTTTGTGTTGGACTTGAATGGAACAATATGGGTCGAATATTGAATGTGGGTGCCGATTTCGTTTCCCTATCCAACCTAAGCTTCAACTATGGCATGGCCTTGAGTCATTCAGTGATAGATGTAGTCTAAAATGAGTCTCATTTGAGGCTGATATGTATAGCCCTAGTGGTTCTTCCAAGCCAAGGAGGCATTAGCCCTGATACCTCAAAGAGGTCATCATTGATTTGTCTGATAGCTAGCTCTCATCCTATACAAGCTCTTCATCCTCTGTTGTCTTGCGCCGTGGGGCGAATGGATTTTCCCTGCCCTTTTAACAATGCTTTCCCCAGTGGTGTTTTTCATTTTTAAGAAAGAGTATACATAAAATACTAATGCCCTTTTAGGGGGAGGTATTTTCATTTCTGGCCTATCAATATGCTGAGTTAAATGATGTTTCTTTGATGCAGGTAAAGTACTTGCAGATAGCAAAGAAATCTGGAACTTATAATCCATACCGGTGGGTAAGATATGTAACTCTCGCCAATTCATACGTTGCTCGGATATGATCTAATAAAGCCTTATCTGTTATGTTATTTCGCGGTGGAGAGTTGGATTGGGAAGAAGGTTTCTAATTGTAAGATGTCTAATGAAAGCCCTCGCGCTGCATTCTTTTTTCCGTGGGTTCGGATTTCAGTGATTTCATTTCTTGACTAACGTTTAGGTTGTATCGTTGAATTTTTTTGGGTTGGACTATTCATTCATTGAATTGCTCCTTGTGTATTGGATGTTCATTAACTGTATAAATGCACTCAAATTGGAACCAATAGAGTTTGTTACCTTCGGGTTTTCTTTTTTTTCTTTTTTTTTATTTTTTTTTATTTTTTGGGCTTTGGGGTATGTTGGTTTTTTTAGAGAGCTCTCTACTCTCCGTGTTTTTTTTCCGGCTTGGGGTGTGTTGTTTATTAGAGAACTCTTTTCAGAACGTTTAGGACTAATGGCACTAGAAGATTCATACGAATCTCTGCCAAATCTGTATATTATATGCACCAACCTCCAATTTGCTTGACAACCAAAAGAAAAATTGACGGTGGATAAATAGTTGGGAACTGAATGAAAAACTCTCGATATTATGTACTTTAACAAAAAATTACATTTTTACAGTAAAAAGTCAATTTTGGTATTATTTATTTTACCTTTTATTTTGTCTTTATTATTAAAATTCAAAGTTTTAAAGTTATTTTCATTAGTTTTTCTTAAATAGTTCAGCTAACAGCAGTGCTTTTCATCCCATAATCTTCTAAATGTTGGATTTGTAGGTGTTGTATTTTTATTTTTTTTAACACAACCAAACTTTATGTAAAAAAAAAAAATTATATACGAGAAGGATACAAAACAAGCTCGTGTCTTCGGAAGGTCCGGAGAGGACGGCTCTATCACGATACAATCTCTATAAACGAATAATGTTGGGACAAAGAAAAATTATTATTTTAGAGTTATTATTATAAATTTTTATGTCTTTTTTTTTCTTTTCTTTTTTTGATGTATCTTATAAAAAAACAAAGATAATGAAAAACAAAGAAACATGTACATAGAACATAATCTCTCTCTCTCTCTCTCTCTCTCTCTCTCTCTCTCTATATATATATATATATATTCTCTTAGACTCCAAATCATTACAATTATTGTTCTTCCATGGCATATCATTTGGAAGCAGTAAAAAAATCTGCATTGACTAATTTAGAAAAGGCAAAAAAATTAGACGCGATAAGGATTTTGAAAGAGTTGAATTGAGAAAATAGAATTTGTCAAGTAAAAAATTCATAAGTATTATGAACTTTTTCACCAAGAAATGAGTATGGATAGCATATATTCAAGTAATGAGGGATATGTATGACAGAGTAAGGATTGCATTAAGAACTCATGAAGGATAAACTGAAAGCTTTTCTATAACCATATGGTTATACCAAGACTCATCTTTTAAGTCCTTACCTTTTTGCATTTGTAATTGATGAGTCAACAAGACATATTTAAGATATTCCTTGGTGTATACAAGGGGTGGGCAAACAGGTCTTGTACCTGCGGGTGGGGGCAGGTACCCGCAGTTTGGGACGGGTACAAAATTTCAAAACACAATTACCCGGGTGGGGTGGGTTCAAAAATAGGAAGGAAAGGGCCCCCGGCTTGGCTCGTTTCTAGCTTGAGAAAATTGAATAGGGTTTAATGTTCGTCAAATCCCACTATCCACCGTTGATTGGAATATCTTCATCTCATAGACTAAGTCATTTAGTCTCTCATTCTCCATTCATTTACAACTCAAGCTTAAGTCGAGTCCTCGACATCAGCCACCCATCAACAACCAACATCTCAGACTCCACAGCCCTCGACTCTGTCTTCGTCTCTCTCTTTCTGGCGAAATGCGAGTGGCAATAACCATCAACAACCACCGTCACCATTATCTCTACGAATTGAGACCACCACCGTCATCTCATCTCCTGCCAATTTAAAGTAATATTATTTTTGAACTCTTAATTTTTGGTGTAAATTGCGATTTGACCTCCTAAACTATCACCCTAGTTGAAATTGACCCCCTAAAACTTTTTTTTTGGTAAATTAACCCTTGAACTATTTAAAATCAGTTAATTAACCTCGCGTCGTTAGATTGCTGAATCAATTCTGTCAAATTCAAGGGCAAATTAGTCATTTTATCATAAATTGTTACTTGCCAGCTATAACCACCAATAAAATTTTGACACATGAACATAGAATAATTAAAAAACATATAGCATAATGAGAAAACATAAAAATAAAAAAAACCAAATGTTTACATAACGGACCATCTCACATTGTCATTACACATTATTTTGTTTTCATATGTCATAAGTTCATTGGTGGTTATAGTTGACAAGTAACAATTGATGAAGGAAAGACTAATTTTCCTTTGAATTTGACGAAATAGTGGATGAAATCTACCGGCAAGGAGTCAATTGGCTAATTTCAAATAGTTTAGGGAGTCAATTTCAACTGGAGTAATAGTTTAAGGGGTTAAATGGTAGTTTACCCTAATTGTTAACTCTTTGGTTAATTTTTTTTCGATTTAGGATTATCTGCAATCTCAGATTCTCTCTGATTAATTTTTAGATTTGAGAGTTAAGGTTTTCTGCAATCTCTCACTCTATTGGGCAGTTCTTTATACCCCAAACCCAATCCATAAATTTTCCTTCATAGAAATTGGGAATTTGGGATTTAGGGATTTAGGGTTCAAATGTTCATATCGTATGTTTGAAATTTGAATTGGGAATTAATTATTGTTCAAACTTGTAGACTTGCTGCATAGCATTGAATGGGAATTTATTTATTGTCCAAATCTACAAATGTACAACACCTTGCTATGATCTACAGGTGTTCAGCAACCTATGCATTGTGCAATATCTACTTTGAATCTACAAGCTTGAAAGTAAACTGAGTATTTTATTGATAGTGGAAACTATTTGTAAGAATGTAATTTAGAGACTCTATTTACAAGGCTCAAAGTTTTGAATTTCCAAAAAGCTATATGGGTATATCTTTTCCTAGTCCTTCCTCATTTTACCTTCATGTTTGGCATCTCTTTGCAAATGTTTGTGGATGTAAATTTCCGCCTTCTTCTTCTTGGATGAAAATGCACCTACAAAACAATTAACACCTAAGGTCAAGGCCAAGAGCCTCACACCCCCACGATGAATTGGGGGGGGGGGGGGGGGGGGGGGGCGCTTCGGCCAACGAACCTCCGATGCTAAAGTTAGAATTTGAGAGAAAAAGTGTTTAGAGAATTTTTGGAGAAGATTGGACTTAGGTTTTTTGGAGAAATGAGGCTACTTATAAGGGTGTGGCTGGCCCTATTTGGAGAAATAGGGATTGGCCACTTATGGTGGTGATTTGAGTGTAATTGTAATAAATTAATTTGGTAATTAATCAATTAATTAGCTAATTAATCCTAATTTGAAAAGAATAATTAGGGGGTTACCTTGTGGGGAGGATTTGATGAGGATTAATGAAATAGGTTTTGAATAAATACCTATTTTGATCACCTTTGACCTTGATTAAGCTGTTATTGTCCACTGCTTGCACGTAGGAGTCCTGATGTGCCTCGAGGGTAATTTTATTTTATTTTTTAACCTAAAAATCCACATGTCGCCTCTATAATTTTTCTGATTATTTTTTGCTCCACAAATGTCCCCACACCTGTTGGGTTGCTCGTAGGAAAAGGCAGCATATGTAGAGATTTTCTCTTACTTTAGGAAACAAAGTATATTGTTTTCTATTTTGATGTAGATTCCCTCTTTAATTGGAAATTAGATCATTTTAGGAAAGGGAAATAAATTACTTCTAAAGTCTACCTTAAGTAGATTATTAAATCAACTTTAGAGAGCAATTTATTCTACCTTACAAGATAAAGAAAGCTAGAGGATATTTGTTCCCCCTAGCAATCTTCTACACTTGTCTGTGCAAATGACCGTCTTTTGTTTCTTTCTTCGTCTTCACCTCACTGCACCGAGGTAAGAAAAATTAATTTTCCTTGTCTTCTTCTTGGATAGGGTTGCTGCGAGGAAGCCGTCAAGGTGGTGCGGCACGTTGGCTGGCAGGGGCCAGGAGTTAGCTCGACATAGGTCGAAGAGGTGTTGTGGCAGGGACCACTGCTTGGGCTGTTCAGTTTTCCCTAAAGCCAAGGGTAGCTGTGCATATTGAGGCGTTGGGACGCAGTGCTAGGTGAGTCGTATGGCTCATGTCATTTGAGCTTTTAGACCTAACATGGGCCAGATCGGCGATTGAGAGAAATGAGGAGGTCAGGGCCTCATGGGTTACTAGAATGCTGGGAACGCAGGCCTTCTGCCTACTGGTCTGAGAAAAAAATGAGGGAAAAACTAGTATGGGTTGAGCTTCCCTATTGAGTATTGTGAATGACGTTGGCTGCTTAGTTCTCTTCGCCAGGAGAAAGGTGGGTTGCTCCCAAATGAGGAGATAAAAAGGATCAATGCGGATGCATTACCTCTGTTGTGGAGCCTACTATGAATGAAGGTGGAAAGAAGAGATCTTCTCTATATGCTCAAGAGATACCAGTTGAGAAAAAACTAAAGACTTCCTTCATTGCTCATGAGGGTCTGTCTGCTACCAAGAGGCTTATGATTTACTTGACTTCTTCTAATGGGAAGAAAAATGAGGCTGCTAGATCTGAGCCTGTGACACCTACCATGTCAAAAATGGCTAGTACGATTGCTGATAAGATTGCTCAGCATTGAGGTTCTGCCATGCCCCCATTGCCGAAGCCTGTACCAATATGTTTATTGGGAGCTAAGTCTAGTTCACCTTTGAAGAAGCTTACTACTATGAAAAGCGCTAAGGTGGACTTTGCTAATATAGTGATGCCAAGGCTTATTCCTCTTGTTGCTGAGACTGGTTCAACTGCTGAGAAAGATGAGACTGCTCATCTAGGCAGTCATGAGAAATCCACCAAACCTGTTTCTCGAGAGACTGCTGAGATCTGTGCACTTTTGAAGCCAAATGGATGCGTGTGCCAAGCTTGTTGATGGCGTTAAAGGGATTTTTCGAAGCATACAACCCAATATAAAAGGACTGCTCTGCTTACTATGATTTAGAAACGGTGATTCTAGTAGCCAAGTCTATGCTCATTGACTAAGAGGATGCCAAGATTGCCAAAGAGATGGCAAAGACTGTGGCAGCTAAAACTTATTCTTCTGCCAAGAAGATCAGAAAGTTGGAGTCTGAGCTTGTCGCTTTGAAGGGGTCTAATATCTCTGCCCCCACTTCTCTATAACTTGAGACCGTTCGCCAAGCCATCGTTGACTTAAAGACTAGGCTTGACACAATCCAAGTTAAGTATGAAAATGCAGAGAATGAGATTGGATGTGACATACCTTAGATTCAAGATCTTGAGTGTGTCGTCTCTAAGCTTTGTTCCACTATTTACGCAAAAGATGAAAAGTTGATTGCTGCTTATAATCAAGTGATCCACTTCATAAAGATCGTCGATAGGCTTGAACCCCAAGTGTTGGAACTCCAAGGTGCACTGAAGATCAACTTAAGTGTGAAAAGAGAAGTGGATGAGCTGCAGTGCGTCCATATTGGTTTGCTCGAGGAGAATGAATAGCTGAAGGGTGAGAAGTTTGGGCTCAAGGCTTTGCTTGTTCCGAGTCAGGCCAATTTCTACAAGTTGGGTTTTGTAGACCATCTCTTTGGTAGACCATCTGACTTTGAGTTTGCTAGGAAAGACTTCGAGACCTTCCATATTTCTTTGGAAGACTTGCTTGCCTTTACTTTTGAGGCTTCCATAGGTGAAGTAGTCGAAGAAGTTGGTGCCCAGACTGGGGCAACCAGGGGTGAAGTGCCGGATGATCCCGCTTCATATCAAAAGTATGTGGGTGCATGGAATTTCGTAAGCAAATGTTTGAGAGAACTTATTTCTCTTTATGTAACCAATTTCGTGGGTTGCGTAGCAAGTATCACAAAACTTTAGGAATTAGTGTAGATCTAGATGATCATTCCGCGTTTGGTAGAGGTAAAGCTTATCGACTATGTAGCATGTCGGCAATGTATAAAGCTTTGTATATGCACACTAGCTTGTTTAACTTTTCACAAGAATGTGCAGTTGTATAAGTCTAGCATGACTTTACTGCTTGAAGGGCAAGCTATAGGCAGCCTTCCAAAAATTGTAACCTACCTTAGTGCACTCGGTAGTAACTTTCTGGTTCCAGGGCAGCCGTCCATAGGGCGTACTGCGTAATTTGCCTCATCTATTTCTGAAGCCCGGTTCCCCACGAATTAAGCCAAGATACCCAAAATCCTTCAGTTAGCTAAGCCTTGAAAAATACCATTGTGGCTACTTTTAGGA
Source organism: Crataegus laevigata (assembly GCA_963580275.1). Lineage (NCBI taxonomy): Eukaryota > Viridiplantae > Streptophyta > Magnoliopsida > Rosales > Rosaceae > Crataegus > Crataegus laevigata. Next base: position 6,985,421 of record OY756938.1, read on the forward strand.
ATCCCGACACAAGCCATCGTGCACCTAGTTATACCAGGGCAGCATAACTCATCTATGTCTGGATATTTGGAGTGTAAATTTTATCATCTTGCATTGAAGAGCAAACCCATATGGGTGTTGGGGAATTGGTTTACCCTATCACACTGGAGAGCAATTAGTTTATCCTACCGCACTAGAGAGTATACCTAGATAGGTGTCGGGGAATTGGTTTACCCTCTCGCACTTGAGAGCATGGTTGGTCCCCAAGGGGCGTTATTCCTACGGTAAGTCTTTAAGAAGGGTGTGGTCTTCTTTTGAAGTGTATGAGTGATCAATTATTGTAAGCATGCAACCAAGCCAAGTTGTAGATTACTTCTAAATTCCTTATTGAAAAATGAGTGAAACAAACTAAAATTTAGTTGTAAGGTAGGAACTGCATATCAACTAGATAGTCCTCGGATTGCGAGGTGGTTCCTGTCGAGCTACTTAAGTCTTCAGGTTTTGATGTAGTGGGAGGTCACGCATAGTATTTCCTCAAATTGTAGGCGTTCCACTGCTTTTCGATCTCCTTGTCGTTCATGGTGGCGAAAGTGTAACTATCATTGCCACCTACTCTTAGAGCCTTCTCTGCAATCAGTGATGAAGGATTTTCTTAAGACTAGATTTCTAGGCTGGAACTGCCGGATCTTGGCTCTTTTGTTGTAGTTGGAAATGAGCTGCTACTCATAGGTTACGATATGGGTGATGGCCTTCTCGTATTTCTCCTATGCCAGATCTAAGTTTATGGCCATCTCCTTTCTATTCTACTCGATGCTTGGCAGTAGAATGCTTATACTTGGCACAGTGACATCGGGATGAATGATTGCTTTTAAACCAAATGCAAAACACCGGTCGCTCGTCGTTTAGTTGTGCGATACACCCATAAACATCCAGGAAGTTCGTTTGGCCATTTTCCCTTATTGTCAGAGATGGATTTCTTGAGGCAATTGAGAATCATCTTGTTGGATGTTTTGGCATGCCCATTGCGTTGGGGATACCTTGACGTGGACATGTGCTGCTTAATGCCATATTTCTGGAAGAACTTCGCCAAATCTTTACCTACGAATTTCGTGTCGTTGTTTGTGACGATGGATTGAGAAACGCCAAATCGGCAAATGATATTCCTCCATATAAAATGCTTTATGTCTGTCTAAGTTGTGGTTGTCATAATCATCATGCCTCTACCCCAAGTAACGGGTGGAATTGACCCTACTAAATCGATTGCCTACTACATGAATGGCCAAGGACTCATCTGCGGGTGTAGTTCACTAACAGGGAGTGCTGCTACCAACTTGTAACGCGGCAGCAGTCCCACTCTTGTACTAACTTCTTAGTATCTTGATGCATAGTAGGCCAGCAGTAGGCGGCGTGAAAAACCATCTGCACTAAAGATTGGCCTTCAGAATGATTTCCACAAATACCTTCATAGATTGAGCTTAGAACTTGTAGGTCGTTGGGAGGCGCTAGGCAGCAGAGATGTGGTTCAGTGTACTTCGGACGAGAATTCCGTTCCACACGTAGTAGCGTGCTACCTTTATTTGGAGCTTTCTAGACTCTAATCTTTTCGTGGAGAGTATGCCATTGACCAGGTAGTCTATAATAGAATCTTGTCAGTTTGGAGTTATACTAACCTATGACACCTCGCCCACTGGCTCCGCCTCTATGCTTGGCTTGTCTAGATACTCCACTGGAATAGAGCGTTTGAGTTGGTGGTCGAGGATGGAGCCTAGGTAGGCTAGCGCGACCACATGGGCGTTGTTTGTCTGCAGTACTTGAGTGAGGGTGTAAGTTTGAAACGCCTCAAGTTGCTTTCGTACCTTCTTTATGTATTGTGCCATCTTCAGATCTTTTACTATGTATTCCCCTGTAGTCTGGCTAGTGATTAGTTGGGAATCAGAATGTATCGCAAGCTTTTTCTCCGTCAAGTCTTTTGCCATTTGGAGGCATGCTAGTAAGGCTCGTACTCTACTTCATTGTTGGATGCTTTGATGCCTATAGTGATTGCCTGCTTGAGCATCGAACCGTCTAAGGTGACAAGGACCACGCTTGCTCTTGAGCCCTTGTAGTTGGATGCACCGTTAATGTGTAAATGCTAGAAGTCTCCATCAGGTGAAGCAGGCGTGGCTAGGGCGTGCTCAGTTACCTTCGAGGAGTCCTGGGTCGCTCTGTTGCATCACTTAGGCTAGGCATGAAGGCACGGTATAGAGCCGTGGAGTTGACGTTATGTTACACGCAACAGGAGATGCTCAACTGTGGGTATTAGCCACTCTATAGCTGAATTATGGAGCAAGGGTCGGCTGGGGCCATATGACACGTAACAGGAAGGGGTGCTCAACTACCCGTACATGTTGCTCCTATGTAGAATCTTTTAGGGCGATAAGGACAAAACTTGATTCCAAGTGTGTTTTTTCAAGGTTTCGTCTGCCTTTAGGTCGCCTTTTGGGCTAAGTTGTTGCGTTCGTCAAAAAAATTTGCATCTGCCAGTGTCTGCGCCTTTATCATCGTGCATCTGGATTAGGCAGAATAGTGCATCATAAAGATGATTGCTCCGTCTGAAGGTATAACTTGAGTTTCTAGGTTGCAACAACTATTGCCAAAGTTAGCTTTTGAATATTCAGTAGTTGGTTTTTGCATCAAAGGTTGCTCATGTTGATTAATAGAGTGTGACTGTAAAAGTGAGTGTATACTCGTCTGTAGGCTTAACCGAGAATGCATGCTCATATGAGTGCTAAGACGAGAGTATACGCTATCTCGGGGTCCTAGTCGGGAGTCTACACCGCCTGAATGCTCAGTTCGTGACTGGTCGAGTGGCTGCTTGCCGGGAAGTTGCTGGAGAAGTTCGTTTTTGCCCTTGTCTTACTTTGGGACACCTCGTCTGGGGCACATTACATCTCGGTGCACTGTAAGAGCTGATTCACCAAGGTCGTGTGATGTGCGAGGGTGTTTGTCAACTCTATGACTTGTTGAGACAAGTGTTGTTTGCCATTTGGGTTGGAAGAGCTTAGACATAATGCGTCTCCTTAAGTAGTGGAAGAGTAATGGACTCCGGGTGTGAGATTTGAGTTGAGAAATGTCAAATCTGCGAGAAATTGGGAAAAAATGCCCCCAATTCAATCGTTGACCTAGAAATTTAAAGCCGGGATAGTTGAACTGGTCTTGGACCGATTTAGACTGCTTGGGACACCATGGGAGTGGGCTTCTCCACGTGTGGCACGTGTAAGACTTGGGCCTAGGCTCGGTTTAGATGCGTGCTGGGCTCACACTGAGTCATGGCTCAGATCGGCTCATCATAGGCTTGGGCCTTTGAAGCTTGAAATGGCGCGGCTTTGGCCCTCCAGACTTGGGCTCAACCTTGGAGTGGATTGGGCTCGCGATGCCCTTAGGCCCACGAAATATGGGCTGCTGCCTCGGCAGTTGTGGCTTCAACTTTGGCCTATTTGTGCTAAGCCGAGCTGGACTCTCTTGTGGCATGGGCCTAGGCTCACAGCTGCAAGGTGTCTCCTTCACCGTGGGCTTGGGGTGCGTCGAAGGTTGCCACGGTGGCTGCTACGGTGGTGGCCCATTGGGGTAGTGCCGCTCCACTTGCCATCTCTTTGAGCCTCATGGATCGTCGTGGTCCAAATCCTTGAACGTAGGAAGTTTTGTTCATTGTGGTTTCCGAGTTTCTAGTCATTGTACTTTTCTTTTACATTTTATCAAAGATTTTTAATAAACAAAAATTTCAAAAATAAGAATGTATGAAAAATTTACAATTGAACAAGAAAACAAAAAACCTTAAATGTGAGAGTTTTTTTTCGAGCGTGTGAATCAAGGCTCTCAATGAAAACACCAATTTGTGGATGCAAATTTCCACCTTTTTCTTCTTGGACGAAAATGCACCTGCAAAACAATTAACATCTAAGGTCAAGGCCAAGAGCCTCACGTGCCCACGATGAATAGGAGACTTTGGTCGAAGAACCTCTTATGCCAAAGTTAGAATTTGAGAGAGAAAGTGTTTAGAGAATTTTTGCAAAAGAATGGACTTAGGTTTTTGCATAAATGAGGGCTATTTATAGGGGTGTGGACTACCGATATTTCCCGATATTTCCATCGAAATTTTCGTGTTTTTGGACTACCGATATTTCCGATGTCATCGATATTTCCATCGAAATCTCCGTATTTTTTAAATTTCTATATTTAAAAAAAAACACCAAGGGGATTCGAATCCCTCCCATTTTACTCCTTCAACACCTTGACCCCCATATCACTTATGTTTTTGTGAAAATATGCTAAAATATTTACATATTTTCTACACTCACAATGTTTGCCAGCTCACTATATAATCAACTTAAATAAGTTAAATCCATCATGCAATGCATTTCCTTCCAATTTTTTGTGATAAACTAATAGATAATTGACTAAATAAACATCCTGCAAAGTTTCAATAAAAATTTCTAAGTTTTTCTTACAATTTCCGTGATTTTTATTCAATTTTTATCGATATCGATAATATCCCGATATTTCCATCGAAATTTCCGTATTTTTGGACTACCGATATTTCTGATATCATCGATATTTTAGACCTTATTTGTGACACATCCTCTCATATGAAAAAAGTAATACAAAAGGATTTTTGCCTTTAAGAAATGGTTTCCACACCTCCTTTTAACCTTTTGTACTCCCTTGCTTTGGAAAAAAAAAAAAAAAACAATTGAGCGTGCAAGAGGTGAATTGGGAGTGCAGAAACCACTCCCCATGAAAGAATTAGATACATTGTTAATTAAATGAAGTCCCTTAAATGAAACTATAAGAACGAAAATACAACAGAAAAACTATAGGAACGAAAGTAAAAATCCGAGTAAACCATGGAGACTGCTAGTGCAAGTTAGCCTTCTTGGGGGTGTCTATAAAGAAATATGCTCAGATAACTAGTGACACCATATGACAAACATCTATTTAAAGGTAGAATGAAGCTTTAAACACGTGGCGAACATCCAATAAAGTGGCGACACCACTAAAAATGTGCATTAATTGCAAGAGAGAATCTCTTGCCTCTAAGACTCTAGGTGGTTAAATATGGTAATCCGTCATTCATCACAAACTAAAATGTTATGATTCATGTACCCATGAAGAAAAAAAGTCATAATTCAACAAACTAAAATTTACTTTTGCTTTTTTTTTTTTATACCAAAAGCAAATAAAAATACCTACGTGAAAATCACGCAACCTCCACTCTAACCTTATGATCCTTTTAAATTTGAAATGAGATCTACTCTGAATCTTTATGTTTGAAACTCAAGGATAGAGAGACAAAGAGATTTGGATTGTTCAAGTTTTTGGATTTTTGTGAAGTGAGCTAGTGGGACGGATTAATGAGGCCCGTAAAATTGAAATTGAGTAATATGAATTTCTTGATTCACAGACTCCAAACATAGAGATTTGTAGTGAATCTCAATTTTTTAAATTCGACTATTTTCCAAGGTGAAAGTGTATAGATAGCCTCATAGACCTTGGACTAGGAGGAGGCGTAGGCAAGATAGCTTTCTAGGAGGAGTACTGATCTTTTGAAATCTATACCTTTGATTTTATTTTTTGTTCTTTCAGTTTGAAAAAAATGGAAATATTCATACCCGCCAACTTGGACCGACTTTAGTCTAGTAAATTTTTCTGCTTCAATAGAACAATGTCATTATCGTAATCATTATGTATTCGATAATGTTCATAAGAGTGATAGCGTAACATATCCTTCCTTCGTTGTGATGAATCATTTGGGAGGGATTGTACGAAATTAGTTGAGAGGGAATTATAGGATTTTTACAACTTGCAAAAGTAAGAATAAAGACACTTAAAAATACTTACAAGAGAATAAAGTAATTGTAGCCTAACAGCTCAAGTAAGGTCGCTCTTCACAGAGATTGATATGAATAATTTGTATTTAAACTAATCCTTATTTAATCATTTGAAACAAGTTTTGAAAATGTTTTAGAATTGTGAATTAAAATAAAAAGACATAAAATAATTAAAATTGATTTTAATGAAAACTTGGCAACAAAGAGAAAATAAAATAGTTTTGGAAAAATCAAATGTAAAAAGCCTAGGGTTTTACCGTCGCCATTAACAATCTTATGTAGTTCTACCAATTACTTATGAATTATACATGTAAATTTGAAGGCTAGGTTTTCCTTATGCATATTATCCTCGTGATATCAAGTAAGAACGTATATCTAACATGCAATGGGTCTGTGACTCTGTAATATTTAGATCAAATGTAAATATCCAAGATTTATTAAGATTAGCAAAATCCTTTTGAAAAACCATGCAACCCTTACGATCGTGATATTCGCCTTAAGTGAATTACGATTATCAATCGCAAGAAGCCCTACTCAATCATTTGGAGATATTTTGACCAAACCGCATCCAATTACTAGAATAAACATCCTAATGGTGGCCAATCAACAAGACATATAGATAGTTTAAACACCGTGATTAATAATTCAAAGCAAACATACATAATTTCATAAGCAAATGGATAAGAAACTACATATTCATACTAAGGCTCGTGATCGCCCTAGCAAAAGGAATTTATTGAAAAAAAACAAAATATTATTAAAAGACTAGATAGAAAACACCTTGAAAGAAAAATATATATTGTCAAAGCATAGCCAAGTTCCCCAAAATGATGTTTAGAGATCACTAATGTACAATACACTATATTTAGAGTGCTTTATTCCTTATCCTACCCAAACAAGGCTTTCTAATAAATCTAGAAATCTAAGTAAAATAATAGAATAATAAATAATAGATTTCCTATTTAAACTTAAATTCGGACGATAGAAAGAATCAAACTTTTGACCGACCAAACCAACTCTGATTTGGTTCCAAAATGTATCTTTTAAAAGCTTAAGACGTCTCTAACAAATCATTAGAAGGAACCTTCTTCAAAATATGACATCTTGACCTTCAAAATATCCAAAATGTCTAGAAATATCAATTTAGGAAAGCTGAGGACTGAACCTTCTCTTCTTCTCCACGGTCAAACGGCTGGGAATTAAATTTTGGAATTTTGATACAATCATCACATATCTACTCCAATTGGAATTACTCTAAAATTTCTTCATTTGATCACTTTTTGCTCAAAGTAGATTTGCATGTCGTACAATTAAAATATATAACAAAGTATCAAAATTCAACAAAAATAACCATAAATAATAACTAAAAATAGGACAAAATATATTATAATATATACTATTCAAAGTCGAGAGTAGAGCCGATCGTAAAGTTTTAGAGTCAACGATGAACCTCTCAACAAATCATATAAAGAAGTTTTGTTTGTTGTGGACTATTTTATCTGACAAAAAGGAGAGAGGGAGGCCGGCGGTAGATGAGGAAGAAAGAGAGAATTGTAGGGGAATTGTGTTGTGTATCCCTTCTACTTTGCACCTCTATTTATAATAGCGATATTCCTTGCTCTCCAAGGAATATGAGATACAATAGATAAAGATAAACTCTAATTAAATCTTATCTAGGATTTACACAATCACATTTCAACTAGAATTGTTTACAACGCTCCCCCTTGAGTGTGTAAATACTCAAGGTAGATTTAGCATCATGTAGAAGTTGATGAAGTCGACTTGTCAGTGCTGATTCCAAAGAACAATGCTTATTCCCAATAAGGTAGGAAATTGCATAAGTAAGTAAGTCTCACTAAAACCCCTAAGGCTATGGCAAAAACCCGAGTAGGGACAAAATCCATAGTCTAAGGAAAAATGCGTGAGAAATGCAAAGTCAAAAGAAACGTCTACAGGACATCATCAGGGATATGACCAGCCCAAGGTAGGTGCCTCGTTAAAACCTAGTTAGGTAGCAAAAACCCAGTGGGAAAAATGCTCCTAATCGTAGGGAAAAAGAGTACATTAAGATCAAGCAAGTATCTACAGGATACTCCCCCTGAGTTTGACATAATTCCAAAGAGAAATAGCAAAGTTACAACTCAGAAAGTTTACGCATACCAATTCCATGAACAAGCTTCTGAAACGTCGCATTCGGAAATGATTTGGTGAAGAGGTCGGCCAGATTGTCTTGTGAACGGATTTGCGTGACTTCAATCTTCTGATGCTCTTGTTGTTGATGTGAAAAGAAAAACTTCGGCACAATGTGCTTGGTGTTGTCTCTTTTGATGTAACCCTTCTTAAGCTGTTCGATGCAAGCTGCGTTGTCTTCAAAGATTGTCGTCGGGACATCAAAGACGGGATAAAGATCGCATGAGCTTCGAATATGGCCCACTACTGCTCTCAACCAAAAGCATTTCTGAGTTGTTTCATGTAAGGCAAGAATTTCAGAATGGTTAGACGAAGTGGCAACTAAGGTCTGTTTCGTTGACCTCCAAGATATTGCGGTGCCTCCAACGGTAAAGACATAACCCGATTGAGAACGTGCCTTGTGCGGATCAGATAAGTATCTAGCATCGGCATAACCAACAAGGCGAGAATCAACTCGAGGAGCATAAGGTGTAGCAACATTCGAGGATTCGTAGGGATAGAACAAGCCCATATCCATAGAGTGCCCTTAAGGTAATGGAAGATGTCTTTCACGCCAGTCCAGTGTCTGCATGTAGGTACATTACTGTATCTTGCCAAAAGATTAACAGCAAAGGAGATGTCAGGTCTAGTGCATTGAGCTAAGTACAATAAAGTGCCTATTGCACTTAGATAAGGAACTTCAGGCCCCAAAATCTTTTCATCATCCTCCTTTGGACTGAAGGGATCTCGTTTTGCATCTAGCGTACGAACTACCATAGGAGTACTCGAAGACTTCGCTTTATCACCTTCTAGGTATAGTTCGATTGATGTACTAGGATTCCATCCGAACAATGCTCTATCTCGAGACTGAGACAGTATCAAGTCTTACCTAGATCTTTCATCTCAAATTCCGACTTCAGGTGCGAAACAGTTCTTGCGAGCTCTTCAGGAGTTCCAATGAGATTCATGTCATCGACATATACTGCAACAATCGCAAATTCGGAATGTGACTTCTTAATGAACACACAAGAGCATAATTGGTTGTTCACATATCTCTGACTAGTCAAATACTCACTCAGACGGTTATACCACATTCTTCCATAATTCTTCAAACCGTAGAATGAACGCCTCAGCTGAATTGAGAGTGTGTTCCGGGGTTTGGAAATATTTGAACCAGTCAATGTAAGTCCTTCAGGAACTTTCATATAAATTTCTGTATCAAGATCCCTATAGAGATACGCGATTACTACGTCCATCACTGCATATTCAGTTTTTTGGAAACTACCAAATTGACAAGGTAGCGAAAAGTAATCGCATCCATAATGGGCGAATAAGTTTCGTCATAGTCAATCCTGGGGCATTGTGAGAAGCCTTGCGCAACAAGACGATCTTTGTAACGCACAATTTCGTTCTTCTCATTACGCTTCCGAACGAAAACCCACTTGTAGCCAACGGGCTTCACATGTGGAGGAGTAGGAACTACATGTCCAAACACCTTACGTTTCGCAAGCGAATCGAGTTCGACTTGGATTGCTTGTTTCCAGTTTGACCAATCAGCTCTACGTCGACATTCATCAACAGAACGCGGTTCAATGTCATCGCTCAACATGGTCTCATTTCTACGCCACACATCATCTAAGCTAGCATAATAGACCGAAATCTCACGATTCTCAAGAGGAGGATTCGTCTCTTCAAGGACGCTTCCGTAATCTAGAATTTCCTTATGAGTTGGGTAGAATGAGTAAGTGATAGTCGGATTCACGATAAGCTCTTCAGGACCTTGTGCCATGGATTTCCTTTTCTGGGGGTGTGAATCCTTTGAACCAAGGGGTCTGCCACACTTTTGTGTAGGGGCAGATGATTGCCTAGCCGCTGATGTACGTGGATCACCAGAATTGGCGTCCCGGGCTTCCAGGAGGGTAGTCCATCTTACATTTGGTACATCTATCTTTACAGGCATATTCGCAGCTGGAATATGTGATCTTGTCACCCGCGGTAGATCGGTGAAAGCATATGGCATGCTTTGAGCTATGCTCTGAAGATCTAATATGTACGATAATTCGCGTTTCAGACTGAGCGGTGCGAAGATCTAAGTGAAACAAAGTGGGCGTGTACCACGATAATTCGCGTCGTTCTTCAGGAACGTTGACGTTCTTATCTCCCCCTAACGACTGGAAGAGTGTCTCATAGAAGTGACAATCTGCAAAACGAGCAGTAAACAGATCGCCTGTCAAAGGTTCTAAGTAACGAATGATAGAAGAAGAATCATATCCAACATAGATTCTCATTCTTCGCTGAAGCTCCATTTTTTGTATGTAAGGGCGGCGAGATCAGTACATATATCGCACAACCAAAAACGCGTAGATGCGATATGTCGGGTTTGTATTCGGTAACCAACTGAAGGGCACTAAATGGTTGTGTCGCAACAGGTCTCAGGCAGACCAACTTTGCTGCGTGCAATATTGCATGGCCCCAAGCAGCGATCGGGAGCTTGGTACGTATGACCAACCATCGAGCAATCATTTGTAAGCGCTTAATGAAAGCCTGTGCCAGGCCTTTCTAGGTGTGAACATGGGGTACAAGATGGTCAACTTCAACCCCAACCGACATGCAATAGTCATCAAAAGTTTTAGATGTGAATTCTCCAGCATTATCCAATCGAATAGATTTGATTGGATAATCAGGGTGGTGAGCCTTGAGCTTGATAACCTGAGCCAACATTTTGGAGAATGCAGCATTCCTTGTGATGCAGCATTCCTTGTGGACAACAAACACATGTGTGACCAACGTGTGGAAGCGTCAACCAAAACCATAAAATATCTAAATGGTCCGCATAGAGGTTGAATCGGTCCACAAATGTCCCCCTGAATCCGTTGTAGAAAAATGGGAGGATTCGAACGAATCTTGTCATAAGAAGGCTTAGTAATAAGCTTTCCCATAGAACATGTTTGACAAGCGATTCCCTGGATCAAACCCAAACTTCGGGTTAGTGGATGCTCGTGTGATGATTGGAGGATACGGCTCATCGCTATTCGTCCAGGATGTCCCAAACGATCATGCCAAAGTGTAATTTCATGCGCGGTCCCAGTAGTAAGGTCGGCCATATAGTGGCATTCTATGGGGCGTATGGTTGTAGTATACAGACCACTCGTGATACGCTCCATCTTCTCTAGAATACGCTTCTGGCCATATTCGTAGGAAGTTATGCACATAAATTCAACTCCGTTTTCTATGTGGGTTTCAGCGTGGTAATTATTATCTCTAATGTCCTTGAAACTTAGTAACGTTCTTCCGGAACGTGGAGAATAGATTAGTAACGTTCTTCCGGAACGTGGAGAATAGAGTGCCTTGGCAATGGTCAAGATTGTACCATTGGACAAGATTATATGTGCCTTACCGTATCATTCTATCAGGTTGGATGGGCCTAAGAGGGTTGTCAGAAGTGCATTCTTAGGTATGAAGTTAGTGAAATAGATGCGTTCACGCAAAACAGTGTGCGTGGTTGCACTATCTGCCAGACAACTAATTTTCCCACTAGTCATACCTAGAATGAAATATTAATTTGAATCGGTCACATGCATAAAAGTTTATAAAACAATTATCAATTCAAAATAATATCATTTATTCAAGGATTAAAACTTAATATTCAAAAAACAAATCACCAACTAATAATCCAAAACATAAAGGAAAATTGTTCAAAAATCAACCAAAAACAAGGAGGGTTCGGCCACTAGGTGGAATTCAGCCCCATTTGTCTTATTTCAACTAAAAATAAGTCTATGTCTAAGATTCTAATCTTCCATAGGGGTGGTATCCTTCTGAAAGTCAGAAACCTCCATCTTTGTAGTCTCCGGTTGGCCCACTTGCATGAAGTTTGATTCAAACTTCTTACGACGAGAATGATATTCATCTACAACCTTCTTGGGAGCGCAGCAAACACGGGACCAATGGTCCTTTGAACCACAGCGATAGCACATATCGTCATCCATGGTTTTAGGTGATTTGCCCTTATTCTTGAAGTTCTCGGCCTTGCGAGCGAGGTTTGGGCGCTGCTGGGCTTTGTTTCCTCCATTGGGCGGGCCTTGGCTCTCTTGACCTTGGTTGGATGGCTTCTGGCCACCCCTACCACGCCTCTTTTGGGGTCTTGGGTGCTGATTAGTGTTATAATGTGCTTCAGGCACAACAGTAGCCCTAGTAGGTCTAGCTTGATGATTTTTCATCAACAGCTGGTTCTACTTTTCAGCGAGAAGTAGAACAGAGATCAAATCCAAGAACTTGGTGAACTTCTGAGCTCTATATTGTTGCTGCAGGATAATATTAGAAGCAGAGAAGGTCGAATAGGTTTTCTCCAGGAGATCCTCTTCAGTCAAAGTTTCATTGCAAAACTTGAGAAGTGATCGGATTCGACAAACTTCAGAATTATATTCATTAACAGACTTAAAGTCTTGGAAGCGCAAATGCTGCCAGTCGTGTCTTGCTTCAGGCAAGAATATGTCCTTTTGGTGATCAAAACGATCAGCCAAAATGACCCATAATGCACGTGGATCCTTCTCAGCAAGATACTCAGTTTGCAGAGCGTCATGGATGTGTCTTTGAATGAAGATCATAGCAGTGGCTTTTTCAACTTCGCCAACAGGCTCATCTGTTGCTTCTTCAATGGCAGGACGCAAGTTCTTTGCAGTGAGGTTGAGCTTCACATCTTGAACCCACTTAAGGTAGTTCTTTCCAGAAACTTCTAAAGCGGTGAAGTCGAGTTTGTTCAAATTCGACATGTTCCTATCACAAAATAGATGGACAAGATGCGGTGAGTGTAATGGAGAAAAATCAATCCATTCACATAGGATTAGAACATACAGGTTCTAATAGACATGTATTGGTTTTAATCTTGCATGAAAAACTTCGGGTTGTCATGGGTGATATGTTTAAGTGAAAACTTCAGGTTTTCAAACAAGGCATGTTATAAGAAACTTCAGGTTTCAAAATAATTATGAACTGCAGGTTCATATATTCCTGCATGCAAACACAAATATATATGCAAACAAGTATGCAACAAGTATATGCAAAAAATATAACTTTAGGTTTACAATTATAATTTAATTAGTTATTTGGACTTCGGGCCAAATTAAAGTGTGGGTGAGAAATATAAAAACCCATTGGGTCTAGAAATAATTAGGCGAATAAAATTCGGGACCCAAATAAAAAACTAAGCCACGGGTGGCTTTTAAAAAAACATGGGGTCGTGTGACCTAGGCCCAAAATTAGGCCAGGAGGGTCTCGGATGAGCTGCAGGCTCACGGGAGAGGGTTGGGCTGCTGTAGGCAGACCCAAATATATATATATATTTTTTTTCACATGCACGGGCTTCTTCAAACAGGCTCCCAAAAAAAACAAAAAAAAAATCTGTTTTCTTTTCTGGGCTAGGTCGTTGTAGGCGAGCCCAGAAAACAAAAAATTGCTTTTTCTTCTTTGTACGGGCCAAAGGATCAGGAGCCCACTAGGGCTCGGGTAGAGTCCAATAAGAAAAATCCCAACCGTAGCTAGGTGTGTTCACCGGAGAAGAACGCCAGGATTGGGGACGGCGTTTCCAAAAACAGGGCAAGCCATGGTTCGTTAGGAACCTCGAATATGAAAGAGGAAAAATTTACTCGTTACAAAAAACTAGAAATTCGAATTGAATTGTTTTTGTTTTTTTTTCAATTCTGACGAAATTCGAAAGAATCTTTGGCCATAGAACACCATGGACAATCAGCAGGTCGTCAAAAAAAAAAAAAAACTTAGGCACGGCTGCAGGTCGTGCAGCAGGGTGATGAAGTGGTAGCGACACCTTCTGGGTGTCGGGGTTGAATCTGGGTTCAATGGAGGGCTGCAGGCCCTCTTGGCTCACGGGTTCAATTTTTGTTCTGGGTTTTGGGCCATCGCAGGCTACTGGCCCTTGTGGCTTGCGGCTTGGCAGTATGCCAAGGCATAGGTTCGAAAGAACCCTAATTTTCCCGATTCCAAGTTTTTTTTTTCAATTCAATTATATGTATATATAATTCAATGAATCACATATTTACGTTGATGCATATGCAAAATAATATTTTCAATGCATGTACATATGTAAGATTCAATTCATAACCAATATCAAATTCACATAATTTCAACAATTATGGTTATGAGGCATACACAATTTATGTAGAATTTAAAATACGTTAAACATAAAGTTGGGTCATGCATCATGGTGAATGTTCATGCTATCAGGGCTGCAAAATATCAAGTTAAAAGCAGTTGTTTTGAAAGAACCTGATTGCGTGATGATTTGGATGAACTGGTTTGATGCAGAAAATTTCTCCAACGTCAGATTCCTAAGCGCAGCGGTAGGAGCGTGCTGATAACGTGTTGTGGACTATTTTATCTGACAAAAAGGAAAGAGGGAGGCCGGCGGTAGAGGAGGAAGAAAGAGAGAATTGTAGGGGAATTGTGTTGTGTATCCCTCCTACTTTGCACCTCTATTTATAATAGGGATATTCCTTGCTCTCCAAGGAATATGAGATACAATAGATAAAGATAAACTATAATTAAATCTTATCTAGGATTTACACAATCACACTTAAACTAGAATTGTTTACAACATTGTTTTGATTATTTGGCATTTTGAATTTTTTTTTCTTCTATAACTTACAAGTGGAAGGAAAACATTGTCATAGAATTATTAAGCGGTGAGATGAATAGGTCACATTTGAAAAAATAATAATAATTACTCTTTTATTTTGGGAACGCTGAAATGAATTTAATTTTTATTCTCTGAAACAATTTAGAATTGTGCAAATGATTAGTAGCTTTAGTTGGTTATGCGTTTAGTTACTCTCTCCCCAATATTGCTTATGAAACGAAAATTAGCTCTTCGGCAGCGGTTTACAATCCATTTTTTTAAGGCTTATTATATTAACATCTCACAAATTGTTGAATAAACTCTACATATTTAATACACTCTACAATTGCTTTTTCACTTAAAAATTATCTTAATACACCCCCACGTACTTTCCCATAATACCTCACACCCCACATTCTCAATATACACCTAATATTTTGTACATACACCCCCACATCTTCTATACACCCCACATTTACCGACCTTTTGTACCGAACACTCAGAGTCACACTTTTCCGTTTTCTTACAGTCAAATATGGAGCAAGTGTATGGAGTGCGTTTGCTCATTGTGTTGCTTAAGGGATTAATCTCATGTATGTGATAACCATGTTACTATCTTGTTCAAGTTTAATCGGACTAGAATGTATGCTGTTGTTTCATAATATATTCATTTCTCAATCAACATGTTGTAGTTTCATTGGTTAGGATTTTGTTCAATAATGGAGGGTGAGAGGGTTTTGATAGTTGAGAATATAAATAATATGCTAAAAGTGATTTGGGGTGTATTTAGAGATTTTTATTTTATTTTTTTAAAACCTAATAAGGTCAAAATTGTCATTGCATAGTGAGGTAAATAAGTTATTTAATATTAAATTTTAATATAAGGTGCATTCAACATTTTGTTGGGTGCTAATAAAAAAAACCATTTTTAATTTTTTTTTTTTTCAAATGGAGAAAGATTAGTTCTTTAGCAATGATTACATGCGAGGCACCTACCCTCTTCCACAAGTGAGGACCATTACAGCCATAAAAGATTATGCGAATCAGACTGCACATCAAGACGCGAACTACAGCTGCCAAAAACAACCTACATCTTCCTCCATTCAGAGCAATTGAAAGAATCCATGCCATTAATACCCACCCCCCAAAAAACCCCCTCTCTCTCTCTCCTCTTCTCCCATGTACACGAGCTAACCCAATTAATAATTAGTAAAGGTTATGAAGCAAGTAAAGGAAAACTTGGTGGTTTCTCGAACAAGTCTTTCCGTATTCAGAGACGTCCTGAACTAAGCCAAACAATGAGACACTGTGTTTGTCACCAGATGTAGTGAAACGTGGTAGAATTAGATGCACCATTAAAACCCACCCTAACATAAACGAAAAATGGTGCGATGATAAGCACACCAATTCATCTATGCTTTCATATGATTACATTTGTTAATGTATACTAAACATAAAGTTTAAAATCGTTGTTTATCCATTGTATAACACATTGATTGGTGACAATATGTAACTGTATTGTCACACAACAATCTCTCCTTTGAAACCTCGAGAGTTCAGAACAAAAACCAAATCCACTGTGATTTAGGATATAACTAAAACCAAATTCATCCTTTCAAAATTTGTAGTTTTTTATGGATCGCGGTGATCATAAACTACAACCCTAGATCTTTTTATTTGTCTGGCTACTTCTGAACATGGGTATCTATATAGTTGGTAGTTTGAAGTTTTAGATTTTGTATACTATAATCTTTCTCTTTCAAAAATAGATTTTGTGTCAAATTTGAATCTTCTCTCTTCATTGATATATATTGAAAATAGTATGAGAATTGTAAAATGGTCAAATCTAAGACTCTTACTTACGTTTAAATTATCACTAGCTAAGTAAATAAAACATGCAATGAGGATATCAAATTATGTAGATCCATCGTTACCAAATTAGAGTTTGACATTGGGCTTCTTTTGTTGACAAATTCTAAACAAAAACGGAAAAGGAAATTGAAATCCAAAGATGGCAATAGTGCTGCTTTAGTTTGAGTCCACGGAAAGCATGCCAATTGGCAGGTGAGCATATGTAAAAGCTTGGGAGTGTTAAGCTATATCAAATGATCAAACATATATTGTAATCTTGTATATTGAATCAAGAACAGAAGAGATAGAGAGAGACTAGAGAGAGAAGCTAGAGAGAGAAGAAGAACTAACTAATACATTTCTTAATGAATAAGTAATTACATGAGATGATCTTATAGAGAGTTGCAGATAACTAACTAACTAACTACTACAATGAGATTATGAAAAGTGTTATAATCTAAAGCACTATACTCTAACATCCCCCCTCAAGATCATGCTTTGAGGAACCAAGCATGAGATTGCAGCAATGAGTTCCGAAAAGTGTACCACTCAACCCCTTTGTAAAAATATTGGCAAACTGCTCTTGTGAAGACATAAACTACACTGATAGTTATTTCTATGATACTCTTTCAAGAACAAAATGCACGTCTACTTCTACGTGTTGCTGAACAGGATTGAAGGACAAGGAAATTGTTGACAGATTGTCCCAAAATAGCACAAGCACACTAGGTAAAGGAATGTGCAAAAATGCTAATAACTGTTTGATCCAATCCAACTCAGCTGATGTAAATGATAAAGCTCGATATTATTAGGGCCCCCTACCTAATCAGCATCACTAAAAGCCTTTAACTGTAAATCTCATCTAGTATATGATGTATCAAACTGCGTTGCCCCTTTAGATATCGTAAGATATGTTTAACTACAGTAAAATGGGACACCATTGGATTCTGCATAAACTGACAGACTTGGTGCACAGAAAAGGCAATATCTGGATTTGTCAAAGTTAAGTATTGTAGAGCCCTTACAATACTTCTATACAAACCAGGATTTGAGTAAGGTTCCCCATCCTCATTGAGTAAGTTGTTGTAAGGGAGACATGGTGTATCACAGGGTTTAGCCTCAAACATTTCAGATTTAACCAACAGATCCCCAACATATTTGGTTTGTGACAAAAACAAACCAATTGCAATTTTAGTGATTTGAACCCCTAAGAAATAGTGTAGTGGCCCTAAATCCTTGATATCAAACTCAGTAGTAATTATGTCATCCACATAGAGTAGCAGCACCACAATTTCATGGCCAACATGCTTAACAAACAGTGATGAGTCAGAGTATGTGTTTACAAATCCCAAAGAAGGAAGAAACTAAGTAAATCGTTCACTCCAGGTCCTAGGAGCCTATTTTAGACCATATAAGGACTTATGCAGCTTACACACTAAATGAGGATGATTTGGATCTTCAAAACTAGGAGGTTGAGACATGTAGAGCAAGAACTAACCTTATTGTGGTAGGTTTCACCACAAGGGCTAAAAGTTTCCCCATAATCCAATCCAGGTTCCTGACTGAAACCCTTAGCAACTAACCGTGCTCTGTGTCTGGCAATAGACCCATCTGAGTGTCTCTTAATCTTAAAAATCAATTTACATCCAACTAGGTTCTTATTTGCTGGTAAGTGAACTAGACTCCAAGTGCCTTGAACATGAAAGGCATTAACTTCTTCCTTCATGGCTTCTAACCACACAGGGACTTTGATTACAGACTTGTAACTGACTGGTTCAACCAAGGACATATCAGTTCCCCCCGAGTCCTGAACACTTGCTAAGAGAGCCTTCTATTTAATAATATCACTTTTCCTTCTAGTTTACATGGGATGCAAATTGAGTAGAGGAATACACAAAACTACTTGCAAAGTATCAAGATTAAAATCACGTGTTTCTAATTCAAAATAGAACTTATGTCAGGTACCACAGGGATCTGAGAAGAAGCTTGAATTGGAGCAGTAATGGACTGAGAACTGGGAGAAACTTCAGGTGAAGCTGAGGCATAAAGTGTTAATGATACTGATGCATGTATATGTGATGGTGCAAGTGTAGAGATACTAGAAGGTTAATGAGGTGAATCTAGGATAGGTGTGACAACTATGTTATCTGTAGTAACCACATGCACAGAACAATTGGACCTTTGATATGATTATGGTGATGTAAATGTGTTTGGATATATAGTCAATAAGTCTATGCAAGGAAAGTGTTGTTCATCAAAGATAACATATCTAGAGACAAACACTCTCTTTGTAGATGCATGATACCACAAATAGCCTTTATATTTTGTGGCATACCCAATAAACACACACTTTGTAGTTTTGGCCTACAATTTGGTGCTATTATATGGTTTGAGTAGAGGAAAACAGGCACATCCAAAAATTCTAAGGTGAGTAAGGATTGGATATGTCCCAAACAACATTTCAAAATGAGATTTGTTATTAAGAACAGCAGTAGGCATTCGATTGACTAAATATGTGGCTGTTTGACAAGCATATGACCAGAACTAAGATAGCAATTTAGCTATTTGTAATAAGGTGATATTGGTTTCAATGATATGCCTATGCTTCCTCTTAGCTACCCCATTTTGTTTAGGAGTATATGGACAAGATAGGTGATGTGAAATGCCCTTTTCAAAGAGAAAATGTTTCCCTTCCGCCCCCCAAAAATCAGTTTGAAGGATTTTAATTGTTGTAGAAAATTGAGTAACAACTAAGGAATGAAAGGCAACAAATGTAGAAAACAAATCAGACTTGTTTATTAGTGGGAAAATCCAACAATATCTGGTACATTCATCTACAAAGATTGTGTAGTATCTGTAACCATCAACTGATACAAATGGTGCGGGACCCCACAAATCAGTATGAATAGTCTCAAATGGAGTTACAGACTTATTGACATGCTTTGGAAATGGTAGTTTGCTCAATTTCCCTTCTAGACATGTATGACACAGCATAGGTAATGGGGTTTTTGTGACAGGTGCATTAGCTTTGTTCAACATCAGAGAAACAACATTATTTTTAGGATGACCTAACCTATAGTGCCATAGATTAGACTGAACAAGTTGTCCAAGAAATGCCTTAGCTTGATAAGTCTTATGTGAGTTTAAAGTTGACAAGGAGTGGATAGGATACAGTCCATTATTGCACAAGTCTCTGTAAAGGATCCTCCTTGTGGCTTTGTCCTGAACCCAAAAATAAAAGGCATCAAATATAAGCCAGCAATTATTGTCAAGGCAAATTCGATGTACTAACAAAAGTTTTTGAGTTAATTGAGGAACATAAAGCACAGAGTTCAATTTGATTGGAGAAACTGATGTATGAATAGTAGAATGACCAGTATGAGATACTTTCAAACCTTCACCATTTGTAGTGTGAATTGTTTCATTTGTTGGATATGGTGAGGCCAGTGGCAGATTAGTCAAATTAGCTATCATATGATTGGTGGCACCTGAATCAGTGAGCCACACCTGAGAATGACCTGAAGAACTTAATGACTAAGATGCAGAATTGAGCACTGTGTGCATGGCTTACATAGAAGGTTACTGTGCTTAAAACTGTGAAGGTGTGAATGAAGATTGCTGAGGAGAAGCTTGATATGAAGTGTACTGCATGCTGTGGTTGCATAGAATAAGATGACTGTGGAGAATATGAAGTAGTGATATGCATCCCAATGTAATTTGGACACCAGGTGGTATGATTACTTCTACCATAGATGTGACATTTGTTTTTCTCATGAGAAAAAGCTCCACATAATGGGGTAGTGTGTCCCTCAGAGTTGCATAATTGACATATTTGAATCATAGGTGCAGAAGGACTTCCAAATTGTTGACTAGGTGATTGACCAAGAACTCGGCCTAGGCACTCGGCATTTGGCAAAATCAGTTAGAAGCTAGGTGGCCCTAGGCGGCACCTAGGCGGTCCTAGGTGGTTTTTTTTATATATTTTTTTATTAATTGTGTGCTTTTTTCTTTTTTGGTTTCATGGTGGTATACTTATGGAAATGGTGTACCTAATTTGTAAATGATGGATTTACTACAAGTTCATCCAATACTTATGAAAATGATGCACCTAATTTGCATTTTATAATTATTTTATTATCCATACAAGTATAGTTTTTTTAGGTGTAAATAGGCACTTATTTACAAGATATATAAAAATTTACATAAATCCGCCTAGGCCCTTGCCCCCTGCCCTACTAGCTTATAGCGATTTTTAGAACCTTATGTGCCATAGGAGAAAACACTGGTCGAGAATTATAAAATCTAGATCCCTGATTAAATCTGCCTTTACCCTTGTTCTTGATCTCATTATAAGGTTTAAAACCTCCAGTGGCCACCTGAGATTGACCATGATTAGGAGAGAAACCCTAAGACTGAAAAGTAGCCCCTTTTATGTAAGTGAAACCTGTGTTAGCAACCATAGTTGTCATAAGAGGAGTATTAATTGAATTTTCAACAATTATTTCCTCTGCAAGTAATTGTGATCGAAAATCTTTCAGTGAAACCACACTTTCACGCCTCCTTATAAAACATCTGAAAGTGTTATACTCAACACGTAGCCATTCAAAACAAGAATGACAATGTCTTCATCCGCAAAGTATACCCCAGCAACATAAAGATAGTCCCTAGCTTCCTTAATGCGATGAAGATATTGAGATATCGAATCTGAACCCTTTTTAATTGTTTGCAAATTATATTTCATCTGAAAAATGCTAGTCCTAGATACACTGGAAAATTGTTCCTTTAACCTAATCCACAGATCCTTGGACTTAGCGCTACCAATCGCACAAGACATAGCAATAGGTGACAATGTTGCAGTAATCAATTGCATAATAGCTCTGTCATACATTTTTCATACTATATATTCATCAATCTGAGAAGAAGAAAGATTAGCAGAAGAATTGATACCAAATTCGTCGGAGTTCGAAACATGTTGAGATGGACAGGAAATCGAACCATCAACATACCCCATGATTCCATTGCTTTCGAGCAAAAGTTGCATCTGAAAGTTTCAATTGAGGTAATTCGATACATCAAGCTTGACATTAACCGACGTAGAAATGGAGGAAATAAGAGTCGTAATTGGAGATTGAAGTAGCTGGAGTTACAAAGCAGTCACCATCTTGATTTCAAGATCAACTTGTCAGTGAGACAATACAACAAACACTAGGTGTGCAAAATATAGAATGTACCGATCAAGAAATGAAGATCGACATGAAAACCCTAGAAATTTTAGAGAGCAGAAATTGGAGAAGACAAAGTATCGAATCGGAGAAAGAAAGCGATCCGAATTAAAGAATGCGGAAGCAACAGAGAATCGAAATTTCAAGTGTAAGCAACAATGATAATTGATACAATGTTAAGCTATATCAAATGATCAAACATATACTGTAATCTTGTATATTGAATCAAGAACATAAGAGATAGAGAAAGACTAGAGAGAGAAGCTATAGAGAGAAGAAGAACTAACTGATATCTTTTTTAATGAATAAGTAATTACATGAGATAGTCTTATATAGGGTTGCAGATAACTAATTAACTAACTACTACAATAAGATTATGACAAGTGTCACAATCTAAATCACTATACTCTAACAATGAGCAAAGTATTGTCATTGCTAATGAGTGATGTTATTCTCACTCCAATGTCTTGTCTTTTCACCCACCTTTTAATAAAAAAAATTAATTATAAATTTGTCCATTTACAAAAAGACTGATAAGAACATCAATTATCTTGTTTTGCTTAATTTAAAAAAATAAAAAAAACAGGTTGGGCATGGGAGACAATTTGTCTACCTTAAACCCTAACTTACATTTTCATCTCCTTTCATTCAGAGAAAGTAAAAAAATAGCAATGGACTTAGAAGGTGACTTTTTCATTGAATAGGTAGAAGATGATGCTTCTACGTAAGAGGTAGAAGATTATGTTTCCATTAAAATGGTAGAAGAATAATTTGTGTGTAGGTCATTTGAATTTGTCCATCGTATTTTTAAATTTGTCGTTGTCGAATTCTTTTGAATTTGGATACCTCTGTGGTTTCCATTTGAATTTGCAGACCATAGCGGTTTTCATTTACATATTATTAGCTATATTTTTAAAAGACAATTTTATAATTTCATATGTACGTATATATTAAAGGTTATTTTGGGAATAATAGTAGGTGGGAAAATAGCATTTTAATTTTTTAACTTTTTAAGGTGGGTGAGATTATAACGTGTGTGAAAAAAATAAGACAATGGAGTGGGTCTAGTAGCTCTCTTGCTAATTTGGTATGAAAGACGTGTTACATATTTTTAGTCGGTTGTCGGCATGCGCAACTACTGCATGCCGGTGCGGATGCTGTTCTAAAATGCTGCACCGACTTACAAGTTTTAGCAGCCAATCTTTGTCTGAACCACACCTGTGCCAACTCCCCAACCCTCACTATCCAGCAGACAAGCAAATAAATTAAAGGAAGGTATGCTGGTCGCTGGTTGCGTGGGATACGAGTGCACCGATTGGGTGGAGTCTCATGTCAATGATACAAAGATACGTAAAAGTAAATTAATACATATCTTTTGTATTATGGTAAATACCACCTTAATAGTGTAACCACGATATACAAGTTCTTCTGGTTGAATAAACGGTCCAAACAAGATTAAAGTTTCATAAAGTGAAAGAATTTGGTTTCATATAAGTGAAAGAATGTGGATCGTAATCTACTAAATTTGTACATGAATCATATTGCTATACTGCTTCAAGTGTATCGACAGTCACAGTTCGAAGCAGATGGATGAATCGTTTAATTAGGCTAGTAACATATGATGGATTTTACTTTCAGCCATTCTACACGAGTCAAACCAATTAGTAATTTACAATTACGGTGGTTTAAAGTAGGTCTGGCAAAGCGGTTGTGTTTGTCATGTTCGTGTATTACTTGTTATTTTAACAGGTCATGTTATTTTACTCGTTAAAATTAACAGGTAAAATGACCCGACTCGTTAAGAAAAAAGAAAATTACAATTAAAATTAACAGTCATGTCATACTTTGTTCTTCATTATTGCAACTATTGTCTTTAATGGTTTTCTCTTATTTTTATTTTCGTCTCTAGAAATTCAAGTATGATTGAATTGAACTGTACCATCATTCTTTAAAAATAAACATTGACATGTACCAACATAATTTATTCTCAAATAGAAACGTACATATGCTAAAGTAAAACTTATTCATACCGAACTAAATTGCAACGTACCCATGCCAAATTGAAATGTACCCATATTGGCTTTAAATGTACTGATAGATTTTAGGGTTACACATAACTTGCTATTAACTTTTACATACTAAAATTATGAGAATATAAACATATCAATAGCTTGCTACGTATATAAATAAAAAATGAATAACATATCAAAATATTAATTTGTACACAAATTTAAATTACATAATGTACTAATAATGTACCAGTATGCTATTTTTAATATATACGGGCATGTATATGTATGTGTGTACTATGTAATGTCATTTGGAGTACAATGATGCGTTTAAATTATCACCGTTTGGTTTTCCTTTCTTAAAAAATCGCCTTTTTTGCACCCACAATTCAACTTTTTTGTTTTGTTATTACAGAGATTTTGTTCTTTTTGTTTTGTTTTGAATGTATTAAATAAATGCGACAAAAATTAACAATATCTTCTTTTGCAAGATTTTAGGAATTTGTTATATATTGAATTTAATTAGTAAACTAATTATAATAATAATTTGTGTAATTTGAAATTTACTAATTAGAATTGTAGAAAAGTAGCTAGTTTGATCAAATCTTCTTATATGTTTGGTTTAAGAAATTCAAAAACCAATCATCGAGATCAAATGCCTCTTAAGAAAAATATATTCTATAGAACTTGCACATACCACATTGCCACATTGCCACATAAATATATTTTATAGTGTGTTTTTTTAGTAGTTTAAAATTATAAATTAATATTATTCTTGTCGTGTAACTGGTTACCCACATGTATACCTAGACCAGCTTGTTGCTTTAACAGGTGTTTATATGCTTACCCAATAATGACCTGATTGGCTACCGTGTTGACTTGAAACCTATTAATTTCGTGTTAGGTTAACAAGTCATGTAAGAAATTGTCAGGCCTAGTTTAAAGGTTTTAAATGTACAAATAGTAGATGGAAGTTTAATTATGGAGTTATCTAAAATGGCTATTGCTTTACATTGTGACAAGTATAGGCATGTGGTCCAATATCTCATTGGATAAAGTGTCAGGTTTCCACTCATGCATCTCGAGTTTAAAACTTCCCCTCCCTTAAATTATTGTAATAGTTTGGATCCATTCTCATCCCCTTAAATATAATAGATATAAAAAAAAACATTGTGACAGGTATAGGCGACCAATATTCACAGTTTTTAATTCAACAACTAAAGCTCCATTTAGACTAAAATTTAGAATCAATGCTCCAATTTTCTCAACAAAAAATGCTAATGGTTTTAATTTGACGTCATATACTGTCTCTCAAATTTCTTCACCTTCAATTATATAAATTTTCTTGACAGTTTTTTTTAATTTAAAGTATGAAGAAACTTTAGGCAGTTAGCAAATTCTTATCTAAACTCTTAAAGTGTGTTTGTTACACCGGACTATCTCGGATCGAGCCGGCCTATCGATGGGTGGTAATCAAATTTTGAGATATAGACGGTCGATGGGGTTGTCGGTGCAAAGAGATAGAGCAAGGGAGGGGGAGAGAGAATGAGAAGATTGGTCGTCGAGCAAGGTGATGGCATGAGCATATGAAGCAAATATCGTCTTAGCAGTTCTTTGCTTTTTGGGAGGTCTCTCTAAGACTGTCTAATGAGGCCTTTGGTTCAGCTGATTCCCACACAATACCATTAAAGTTAGTCCTTGCAAGTAACAAATACGAGACTACACTAACTTTTAGTCATGTCTAGTCAGCGAAGGATAGGGGGCCAAACAAACGCACTCCAATAAGCTAACAAAAATGCATGAGAAAGAATATTAGAATAGAATTATTCAACAAAAAATCCTCTTCCTAATTTTAAGAATGTAATTTATATTTATATTAAGATTCCTTCCACATATGAATTTTGTCTTCCTATATGTATTGTAACATTTGTAAGTTATTAATTCAGAAATCCATAATTCTACACGACAAACTTAACTTTCCACGTTTGTATTTCCTTTAGTGATTGAAAACAATTGTCCTCATACAGAGAGAGAGAGAGAGAGAGATGGTGTAAGATGACACACTTCGTCCCGAGACAAGGAATGTTGGCCGTCACCAGAAGGTGACGTAACCAAAATGCAAGTGATGTGAAAATGTGGACAAATTAAAACCGAAATAGAGCTTAAATTAAAAGAAAAATTAATGAAAATGACTTGAAAAGTTTTAGTTTTAATATTAAAAAAACCATGTTATAAGTTTTGTTTAATGATTAGTACAAGACCCATATTAAAGTAGTCCAACTAAAAATGGCCCAACTATAATAAATTATGATTTGTCGATTTTACCCCTAATTTTTTTAAGTTGAGCTCTAGATTTTCGTCGTTAATGGAGTTCATCATTGTTTTGCAAACCTTCTTCTTTTTCTTTGAAACAAAAATATAGATCCTCATGCTATTTAATTTATATTTTGTATTATTTCGTTGAAATGTGATCGTCGTTATTATTTATATTATATTTGAAGTAATGTTTTTCAATTTTTCTTCGTCAATGGAGTTGATTGTTTGTTTCTCCAGAAAATAAATTTCAGATCTACATGCTATTCAATAATAACGATGGGTCACTAACTGTAAAAATAAACTATTTCTAGATTTTAAGTAACATTGTTTCTTAAATCTAAGTCACTGTTTCTGGAATCTAAGTCACTGTTTCCAGAGACAGTGTTAATTTTTCCACAGACAGTGTGAGTTTTTCTAGAGACAGTGCTAGTTTTTCTAGAGACATTGTTAGGTTTTTCCAGAGATAGTGTTAGTTTTTTCAAGGACAGTGTTAGTTTTTCCAAAAATAGTTACAGATTCAAAACATAACGGGTCGCATTGTTTTCTAAAAAAGTGGCAAAAAAAATCATACTATTTCCTAGAAATGTTTAACATTAACAATATTGTGAAAGTTGAACGCCATGGTTGAAGTCATTTTTCTCTCTCTTTCTCGTCTGGTTTTTCTATTTTCTTTTTCTTTTCCAGATTTTGTAATTGGGGAAGGTGGTTCTATCACAGGTAGAGATATATTTTTCTTTCTAGTATTATGGAGAAATGGGTACAAGGAATTGGAATTTTTGGTTTTTTTCCAGTTCCATGGAAAATGGATTCAGTTTGAGTGTCCTCCTCCTTGATTCAATTGCACAGCTCTTTTCTTGTTCGTTTCTTTTTAATTGTACTTTTGGAGATTGGATTCAATAATTTGGGATTTTTCTTCTTCTCAAAGTTTGGTTATTCTCCAAATCTAAATCTAATTTGGACAAAGAAATTCAAAAACTGATATATGCACCAAGAATGAAGGAAGAAAAACCCAGAAAACGAAACAATGTCGACGCTCTGCTTGGAGCTGACGTGAGTTTTCTCCTTCATGAGAACAAACAAGTTTCAAACCTGCGCCTCCTTGTTGGGGTAATTTTGGAAACTTATTTTTTTTTCTGTTAGGCTATGTAATTCAGCCCAGGTAGAATTGGAGGCCTCTGTCTTTATGGTTAATTTTGAGGGGCTTTTGGTTAAAGAAAACTATAGGGTGGTTTTTTATCAAAATAATCTTGGTCTAAGCCTTTTTCATTAAAGCTCCCTAAATTAAACTACTAAACAGAGCATGCAGAAGTGATAAAACCCAAAGATTACAATGTCAGAGCATAGATAGGGAAATGTACAGTCGAACTAGCAAATATACTTAATACATAACAAAGAATGGTTCCTACATAATATTAGACAAATTTCAAAACCAACGAGAGCTCCTCGAGTGCCACAAGAATTCAGCTATCTAGGACTTGGAAGGGCAAAAAACAGAAGGGTGAGTGGGCACAAAAATAAAGTTTTATAATATCATTTCTCTTTTTGAACATACTAACCCCTCGCCGTAAAATACGTATAGTTTCCAAAATATCATACTACGTATAAGTATGAAAAATTGATGCATGCCAAATGTAAGCCCAGATGTATAACACAACATAAAGTCTCAGTAATAATATAAATATGATCATACTAATATCCAAAAAGAATATGTCAGTTGGAGTCACCTAATGTGACTTGTACGACTGTACCTATCGTTCATCAGTCATATGCTAACACACAAGTCAGAGTCACCTAATGTGACCTGTACGACAGGCTAGGTGTAATAATAATCGTTTTAGTGCTACGATCATGTGAAGCTTGCACTAAGCGCAGTCAACTACAAGTCGGAACTGCCTATTATAGTCTGTATAACAGGCTAACACCTATTTGGATCCAAGGCAAGCGTGCGGCGCTAGGAGGTGAACATACATGTGAAGGCTAGCCTAGCCTCGGCTGAGCACTCACCTGGGGTGTAGCAATGATGAGCAATCTATATATATAAGTGTGCCACACAATTCACCATTTCCAATCATCACTTAAATGTTTCAATTGGTTTATGCATTTTTATGCCATGCTTTATATATTTCCGAATACTATGAAATGATTGAATTTTATACTGCGTCATGGCATATCCATATGCATATTACTTGCATAGAATTGTTGTGAATGGTTCTAAATGCTAAGATGAGTGCGAGACACACAAGAGATTGCTCACTTTGGGCCCGGCCTTCTTGGGTTCTTGGGCCTTCCCAGAGGGTCACCCATCTTGGGACCGCTCTCATTCAAACTCGCTTAATTTCGGAGTTCTTATGAGATCCGAAGCCAGTGAGTTCTCAAAACGTGTCTTGCTATGCGGATGGGATGTGACAATTTGGTATCAGAGCCACTCCCTGGCCGAAAGTGTGCCGACAAGGACATTGGGCCCCTACGAGGGGTGGATTGTAAGGTCCCACATTGCCCAGGGGAGAGGATCATCTACACCTTATATGTACATGCCCACCTCTTTATAGCAAGACGCGTTTTGGGAACTCATTGGCTTCAAAACCGATAAGAACTCCGAAGTTAAGCGAGTTTGGGCGAGAGCAGTCCCAAGATGGGTGACCCCCTAGGGAGGCCCAAGAACAAAACCGTGCGGGCCAGACCCAAAGCGAACAATATCTTGCTATACGGATTGCGATGTGACATTGGATGTTAAACCATAGGGTACATTAATGGGAGATTTTGGATGCCATCCTTATCTATCAATATTTTTTGACTAAAACCTTGTTGGTTTTCAAATTTTTTATCTAAATCCCTGAAATTAATGTAATAATTTATTTCTATTTATATTACTATATTTTTTAAATTAAAATTTATAGTTGTTTATGTTAATGAAATTTTAAATAAAAACTCATAATTTGTGGAACTAAAAATATTAAAATATAAAATATACTATTGTGTGTGTGTGTGTGTGTATATATATATATCTATATAAACATGGGTACATTCATCAAAATTAACAAAAAATTATTGTACCAAAACATGGTTACGTTCTTCAAAACCACAAAAAAAAAAAAAGATCTTAGGCTTAATAACATTAGTAAATTTCTTCAATAAAACTTGACATGGATACATTCTACAAATCAAACAAAAAGAATGTATCCATATAAGTTTAAAAATATATTAGAAAAAATTGAATAGATTTTATATTAAAAAAATGTACCTTTTTTTTTTGCTAGCAAAAAATGATACATTTTACATTTAACAAATTGGTATATTTAAGAATGGGTGCATTTTAAAATTAAAATTTTGAAAAATTACATGAATGGGTACATATGTCACAGTCCGTCCCGAATTATTTTAGAGACATTGTGAAATGTCGATTTTGCCCTTGAACGTTGGTTGTGTGTTTGTCAATGGAGCTAAGGTTTTTGGACCAATTAAGTTCATTTCCTATCTATTTGGACCCAATTAGATCTTTAAGTTTTTTTTATTGGGGACCAAATCTAGACCACACACAACAACCTCACACTCCCTCTCATTCCCGTGTACTCTCTCTCTTCTCTCTCTCTCGGATTTCATCTATTATCCGTACAAGTCGTACAGACAACTTCAAACCAACCCATTTCTGCACGGATCGAGCTTGTGTTTAGCATCATCATCTTCATCTCATCATCACGAACTCATCCATACCATTTTTAGAACGTGAATCCTTCGAAACCCCGAGAAACCAGAAACCCAAATTTGAGGTATTGTTCATGCACACCTAAATGTGAAGGTTTCATAGCATTCTACGGTTATAGGAAGCTTTATAATGTCCTCACGAAGCTCGGAGAAAAAAAAACCAAGCATTTTGGACGTCGGGAAGTCGAGATTGATAAGTTTGAATTTTGGCCGGATTATCGAGGTTTCTCAGGCGAAATCCCGTGATTATTGGAGCTTGAAATTGGTAATATTGTGTACTACTTGTTTTAAGCTTCATTTTAAGACAAATTTCATGGATTTTGGTGCAATTACGAAGAAGA
This sequence comes from Crataegus laevigata, assembly GCA_963580275.1. Lineage (NCBI taxonomy): Eukaryota > Viridiplantae > Streptophyta > Magnoliopsida > Rosales > Rosaceae > Crataegus > Crataegus laevigata. Next base: position 7,015,508 of record OY756938.1, read on the forward strand.
TATGACGATTTGAAGTTTTTCCAGTTTTCCGGCGACGGCAACGGTGACCGGAGGTTCGCCAGAGAAGAAGGAGAAATATTCCGTCAAGTTTGACGAAATATTCTAATGCCGTCAGGTTACTTATAACGGTTTCTGTTAGAGTTTAACGAAATATTCCTAACGGCAGTTAGGTTTCCGTCTGGGTTGGCCACGCGTAGGGCCGTGCCCTTGCAGGCGCGTGGGGCACTGGAAAAATTTTCTAAAATTTTTTGGTTGTTCGTGAGGTTGTGTAGATCACGTTGGTATATTCAAATACTAAAATTGAGCTATGTATGAGAAGTTATTAGCGAGTTTCGTTTATGTGCTTTAAATAACGTTTATTTAGTTATTTCGCATATAAGTGAAACCTATCCTGACGACGAGCGCCATCAATCGAGACTCAGGGGCTATGACCCTTCAACATACTAGTGAGTGGGGTTTTGTTTTTCGTATATACCTATATACTTGAATTTTTCCCAGAAAAAATGAAGCTAAATGGTTATGTTTTGAAATGACATGCAAAGTATCTACCTATTTTATTTATGCATAGTAGTTGCATATATTTATGATTGGTGTTGTGGATGCACATGTAAGTGTCAAGTAAGTTTATAAATTAAAGTTATGAGATTGCTTTAGTTATGCGAGATGTGATGTGATGAATTGAGAGCTCATAAACCTGCACCCCGGTGTTAGTGCTCCCACCCAGAGTTAAGGCACAATCCTTCACGTGATGTTCACCTCCCGCACCATATGCTCACCTTGGATCCAAGCTAGGTGCACTGGCTTGTCGTACAGACCACTATAGGTGGTTCTGACTCGTGTGCAGGAATATTTGATATGATTGAGATTGATTATGAGCTATAGATTCAGCCGAGGGCTGATTTGATATCTGGTATTCATATTTGTTCACTGAGTTACTTATGGCATTTCGTTGAGATACTTTGGAATGGCATACTTATGGCATACATTTGATTATCTATTGTTGAGCATGGTTTTGAGATATATATGAGTATATACTTTGTTTTTGCCCACTCACACTTTCTGTTTTGCGCCCCTCCAAGTTTTAGGTTAGAGTATTCGTCTGTGGCTTACAAGGATATCCGGAGGTTCTGACAGATTTCACAAATGTACGATCACCTTTGGGTGTTGTATAATTAGTACTTGTCCAGTCGGACTGCACTTAGGCTGCTTATGCTCTGGTTGTGTATTTCACACTTAATCCTCGCACTAGCTCGTTATCTTAGTTAAGACTGCTAGTTGCTTGGTTTTAATTTGTTTGTGTTTTCTTTTATTAATCTTGCTTCCGCATGGTGCACATGGTTACGTCACGCTCACGTGACGGACAGCATGTCCTGACTTAGGTCGTGGTGTGTCAACATATAAGATTAAAAATTGAAAACATTTTTTAAAAAACTAATGGGTACAAACTTATTCTAATTTTTTATTTTTTTTGGAAATTTTTTGGATTAAAAATTAGTTAGGAGTTTAATAAAGGTGTGAGTATTAAAATCCTAAATCAATTATTAATTTTTATTTTTAAAAATTATGTAAATGACATGTAAATTCATTATTACATTAATGTTAGGGACTTCGATCAAAGTCCGAAAACTAATAAGGTTTTAGTTAATAAATATTAGTAACTAGGGACCGGATACTAATTTTTCTGTAAATTAATTATTATTATCCAAAAGAAAATGAATACCAGTATTTATTATTCTTCCAAAAGAAAATGAATACTAGTATCTAATTAAGCAAAGAGTGACTTTGGATGAGATCTCTATTTATCAACCTTCTTTGATTGAAACCTTGTTGGTTTTTAGTTTTCGATCGAAGTCACTGAAATTAATACCTCATTGCAATTAATACAATAATGTATTTCTATGTACTTTATTATAATTAATACATTATTAATAAATTATTGGTACAAATAAAGGGTTTTAAAAAAAAACTAACGAACAGTCTAAATTTATTTTAGTTTTAATGAAAAAGAGCAAATAAAGATGTAGTAAATAGTACCATAGAAAGGTAAAAATATGGCTTTTCGTTAAAAGTGAACAATACCGAAAGTGTTTTGTTAAAACTCCCTTAAAAAATGAGTACAAATAAAAGTTTGAAAAATATAGACACAATATATATATGGGTACAAACTAAAATTGAAAATAAAATTGGTATAATTAAAAAAAAAGTGTTGCTGTGACAACCCGTCCCGATATTTTTATTTATTAATAGCGAAATGACGGAATTACCCCTTTGGGGTTATGTACGTGTGCATGTGTGTTATGTGAGGACCAATGGATGGTGGCCCTCAATTATTCGAAGTTTGAGATATTATTGTGTTTGATAATTTAGGACCACACAACCCTCACACCCTTTCTATCCCGTCACTCTCTCTCTGTCCAATTATTCACACTCGCTCACAGACTCCTTCTCTCTCATCACTCACGAAAACTCTCTTTCTCGCCATTGGTACGGACACACCACAAATCCTTCAAAACTCAACAGATCGAGGTGTTTGAGACCACCATTCTCCTCCTGGAGACTTCACGATCACGGTGGTACCATTTTCAGGTAAGTTTTACATCGTTTTCACGTCGGAATCTCGAGCTCCGAGTTGAGCACTATTCATCAACTTTTTATTGGTGATGTTTTAGGATAATCCAAGCTCACAGTGAGCTTTGTGAGGTCCTAAGGAGGCTCGGAGTGGTTCGTTGGAAGTGTTTGGACGTCGGGATCACGCGGTCGGAGTTTGGCCGGTTTTGGAGTTTGTCCCCGACGAGAATTAAGACCTTTTTCAAGGTTTTTGAAGGTATATTTATGTTCTACTCTTAATTTGGAGCACATAGGAAGAAAAATGGGTCAAAAAGGATGAAAAATGAGTAAGATATGAAGATTAGAAATTTTCCAGAAATTCCGGCAAAACCAGTCGCCGAAGAAGATGACGGAATATTCTAACGGCGTTAACTGACGCCGTTAAGCTGACGCCGTTAAAGATAACGGAATATTGCCTGACGGCGCTAACTGACGCCGTCAGTGTGCCAGGCGCGTGAGTCCGTGGCTTCGCCGGCGCGTGGGGCCGAGAAAAATTATTTTAAAAATATGGGGATGTTCGTGACGACGAGTAGGTCACGTTGCTATATCCAAATACCAAAATTGAGCTATGTATGAGAAGTTATTTTCGTAGTTACGTATATGTACTTAAATAACGTATTTTTAGTAATTTCTCATATAGGTGAGACGTACTCCGAGGACGACCGTAGCCAGGCTTGACGTGGGGGCTACGACCCAGTGACTTACCAGTGAGTGGGCAACTATTTTTCCGTATAACCTATATATATATATATATATATATATATATATAATGATTTTCCCAGAATCATATCTTAAATGAAAAGTACGTTTTTAACGATATTCATATAACTTGATTTTGATGCATGAGTATTCATATATACATTTCATGTGTATGTTGGTACCGAGGACGCCAGGTAAGTACCAGGTAGGTACATGCATAGTTGAGAAAGAACAGTCGAAATACGATGAGATATGATGTGATATGTTAGCTCATAAACCTGCACATATTGTTAGTGCTCACGCCCAGAGATAGGGGCACAGTCTTTCACGTGTCGTTCACCTCCCGCACCGCATGCTCGCCTTGGATCCAAGTTAGGTGCACAGTCTTGTCGTATAGACCACTTTTGAGTGGGTACGACATGTAGGTGACCCGCGTTCATTCGCACAGTCTTCACGTGATTGTAGGACTAGAGCATTTATTATTGATACAGTGATGATAATGATGATGATATGATGATGATATTGATGTATGTGCAGTGTATATATGATGATGAGATAGAGATGTTATGAGCTATATTTACAGCCGTGGGCTGAGTTGATAACTAGTAGCGATATGATTATCGAAATGCATAGCATGGCATTACTTATGAGATTCAGACTGGCATTGAAATGCATTGCACGGCATATATTGAGATACAAAAGAAAATGTTTTATGCTGAGAAAGATTGTGATATATATGTACGTATAATTTTCTGGGAAACTATAGAGGTTTTACGGAGAGGGGCTAGACTTTTGAGAAATGAATGATTTTGAAAAGATTTGTTTTGCTGACCCACTCAATTTTGTTTTTCGCCCCTCCAGGTTCTAGATAGCTTGGGCACCCGAGTTGGCTAACGAGGACCTATCGGCTTTTCTGACAGACCTGCTATATGTAGAGCACCGTTGGTGTATTTGAACTTATTTAATTCATGCTTGACTGCAATCGACCTAGTACGCTCTGGTTATGTATAAGTATTGTAATATCTCTAGCACACTATCATATCTAGGTTGCTAGAATTCGATTTTAATTAGTTCGTACTTCGTTATAGATCCTTGATTCCGCACTGTGAACTTGGCTACGTCACACTCACGTGACGGCCAGCACGCCCTACTTTCGGGTACGGATGTGTCAGTTTGGTATCAGCGCCCTAGGTTGCAGTCTTGCATATTTTGTGAAATTTCTAATGACTTGATGTCTTCTGTCAGAATTATGCCGCCTCGTCGTGTGCCTCGTCATGTTGAGGAACCTAATTTCCCTAGCGTAGCCCAGATAAGGGAGGCTATAGTTAACACCCTTCAGTCAGTGATCCGCCCGCCTTCGCGGACCCCTCTTGAGTCAGTGCACAACCTGAAAATAACCCCGTTGGTAGAGAATGAGGGGCTCGAGGGTTCAAAAAAATGGTTTATGCATATTGAGAAGACTTTTAACATATTGACGAATCAGGGGAGTCTTCAACCCAATAAGTGGGTCGAGACGACTATATGGTTTTTAGCTAAGGAACCAGCTACTTGGTGGACAAAATTGGCTAAGAGAATGCCAGTGGAGGAAGCTAATGACTGGGAGGTATTTAAGGATCTGTTTTACAAAAGGTTCATTCCTCCAGCAAATATTGATGGGAAGCAACAGGAGTTTACTAGACTTAAGCAGAAGAAGATGTCTGTGAATGATTACTACCGTACATTCACTGATCTCTCCCGCTACCACCCGGACGTCGCTGCTAATCAGGTGAAGATGTTACGCCGATTTAAACTGGGTACTAAGAAGAAGTGGCGTATGATTGCGACAGCGATTCCCTGCTCCACTTACCATGAGTTCTACGAGGTATTGCTGCAGATTGAGGACTCGGAGAACTTGCTGAGTGACAGTGATGACGAGCGGTTATGCGCAGACAGGACGTGGATGAGCTTTCCACTACTCGGGGGATCCTATTTCGTACTCATCGGACCAGTACCAGCCTCAGTACCCTATGGATCCCTACCACCAGAGCGGATATGGACAGTATTCCGGAGGATATATGTCTCCCCAGCAGCAGTATTCTGAAGGGTATATGCCTCCTCTGCAGCCATATTCAGGTGGATACCTGCCTCAGCAGCAGTTTGCAGCCGGTAGTTCGCAGTGGTATTCGGGGGGACAGCCCAGCAGGTGGATGTTGCCGTCAGTGGTGTCGGGTCGTCGAGACAAGCCGGGCAGTCTAGCCAGGGATGAAACCCTCAGGGGCGATGGATGCACATTAATCGAGGTCGAGGAGAACGTCAGCAGACGCAGGGCCGCATCTATAACCTATCGCTACAGGACGCTCAGAACAACCCGGATCTGATTATGGGTACGTTGAATATTCTTGGTCATTATGCTAGAGTATTGATTGATTGTGGTGCCACACACTCTGTGATTTCTCATACATTTGCTCAACTGACCCAACCTCAATCTTCACCCCTTGGGTATGAGTTGGAGTTTGCTATGCCTAGAGGGGAGAAATGTTATGTGGATTACGTATATCCAGATTGTCCCGTAATAGTGGAGAACGTGGTTATGCCTGCTAACCTCACTCCGTTAGATATCGTTGACTTTGACGTCATTCTGGGCACTGATTGGTTGCACTACCATTGTGCCAAGATTGATTGTTACGGGAAATCAGTGACCTTTCATCGTCTTGGATTACCTGAGATAACCTTTGTTGGTGAGCGTAGCGGAGTTAGACATGGCGTTATTTCGGCTGTGAGAGCCAAGAAGTTGTTGAAGAATGGTTGCCAGGGATACTTAGCTCATGTAGTACTTCATGATGATGCTCCTGCTAGCTTGGAGGATGTTCGAGTGGTTAGACATTTCACGGACGTATTCCCTGATGATTTACCGGGATTGCCACCAGATCGCGACGTGGAGTTTACCATTGACTTGTTGCCAGGTACTAATCCTATCTCGTTGACTCCATATCGAATGGCACCTGCCGAGTTGCGAGAATTGAAGATTCAGTTGCAGGAATTACTTGAGAAGGGGTTCATTCAGCCCAGTACTTCACCTTGGGGAGCCCCAGTCCTATTTGTTCGTAAGAAGGATGGTACCTTGAGATTATGTATCGATTACAGGCAGTTGAATCGGGCGACGATTAAAAACCGTTATCCGTTGCCGCGTATCGATGATATTTTCGATCAACTTCGAGGTGCTTGTGTATTCTCGAAAATCGACTTGAGGTCAGGCTACTATCAGTTGAAAATCAGGAGTGACGATGTTCCTAAAACTGCCTTTAGGACTCGTTATGGACACTATGAGTTTCTGGTTATGCCATTTGGTTTGACTAATGCACCAGCTGCTTTCATGGGATTGATGAATAAGGTGTTCCAGCAGTATCTGGATAGGTTCGTTATTGTCTTCATCGACGATATCCTGGTGTATTCTAAGTCAAGGGTGACCATGCTCGACATCTTTCGTTGATGTTGCAGAAATTGATAGAGCATCGATTGTATGCCAAGTTCAGTAAGTGCCAGTTTTGGTTGGACGAAGTAGCATAGGGTATTCAGGTTGACCCTCAGAAGATTGCGGCTGTAGAGAATTGGGAACAGCCACGAACCGTCACCGAGGTTTGGAGCTTCCTTGGTTTTGCAGGTTACTATCGGCGGTTCGTTAAAGACTTTTCGATTATGGCGCTACCATTGACGAAGTTGACCAGGAAGGACGTTAAGTTCGAGTGGGATGATGATTGTGAGCAGAGTTTCCAGCAGTTGAAGTATTGTCTCACTCATGCTTCTGTCTTGACGCTTCCTGACGATGATGGTAATTTTGAGATTTACAGTGATGCGTCGTTGAATGGCTTGGGATGCGTTTTGATGCAGCATGGTAGGGTGATTGCTTACGCTTCACGCCAGTTAAAACCTCATGAGAAGAATTACCCTACATATGCCTTGGAATTTGCTGCCATTATCTTTACTTTAAAGATTTGGAGACATTACCTCTATGGTGAGAAATGCAAGATCTTCTCAGACCATAAGAGTCTCCAGTATCTTTTTACCCAGAAGGATTTGAATCTTCGCCAGCGTCGATGGATTGAGTTATTGAGCGACTACGATTGCACGATTGAGTATCATCCTGGTCGTGCAAACGTGGTAGCTGACGCTCTTAGCAAGAAGTCCCAGGGCAGAATTAACGCTTTTTATGCAAGCCGAGTTCCTTTTCTTGCCGAGTTGAGATCGACTGGGCTACAGTTGGAAGTAGAGAATTCGATGGTAGACAATCGAGAGGAAGCCTTACTTGCTAGTTTCCAAGTTAGGTCAGTCCTAATCGACAGAATACTTGAGATTCAGATGAACAATGATGAGATTCAGGAACTTATTCAGCTGAGGAATGATGGTAAGAAGAAAGACCTTCGAATCAAAGAATCAAACGGTATGCTTATGCAGGGAAACAGGATGTACGTGCCGAATAATGCAGAGTTAAAGAAGGATATCTTAGACGAAGCGCATATTTCAGCTTATGCGATGCATCCCGGAGGCACGAAAATGTATCATACCATTTGACCGTTCTACTATTGGCCGGGTATGAAGAGAGAAATCGCTGAATATGTAAGTAGATGCATCATATGTCAGCAAGTCAAAGCCGAAAGGAAGAAGCCATTTGCGGTCATGCAACCACTTCCCGTTTCGCAGTGGAAATGGGAGGACATTACTATGGGTTTTGTGTACAAGCTCCCTCGTACTCAGAACGGATATGATGGAATTTGGGTGGTTGTTGATCGACTCACCAAGTCAGCACATTTCATTCCTGTCAGGGAAAAGTTTTCGTTGAATCGGTTGGCTGAGCTATTCATAGCAAAGATTGTGAAGTATCATGGTGTTCCGGTTAGTATTGTCTCTGATCGCGATCCTCGATTCGCTTCTAAGTTCTGGATTGCTTTTCAGGAGGCTTTGGGTACGAGACTACTGTACAGCACGGCATATCACCCTCAGACAGACGGTCAGTCAGAGAGAACTATTCAGACATTGGAGGATATTTTGAGATCTTCAGTTTTGCAGTTTGGCGACTCGTGGCATCAGCGTTTGGATTTGAAGAAGTTCACCTATAATAACAGTTTTCATTCTATTATTGGGATGGCACCGTTCGAGGCACTATATAGGAAACCTTGTCGTACACCCTTGTGTTGGTCAGAGGTTGGCGAAAGAGTTCTAGTGGGCCCTGAGATAGTAGAGGAGACTACTCAGAATGTTCAGGTTATTAAAGCTAATCTGAAAACCGCCCAAGATCGCCAAAAGAGTTTAGCAGACAGACATGCCACTGACCGAGTGTATAATGTTGATGATTGGGTATTTCTTAAGTTATCGCCTTGGAAGGGTGTCGTTCGATTCGGAAAGAAAGGTAAATTGAGTCCTAGGTACATTGGACCTTATCGGATCACCGAGCAAGTCGGTGAAGTAGCTTACAGGCTTGAGTTGCCGTCAGAGTTGTCCAGAGTACATAATGTGTTTCATGTTTCGATGCTTCGACATTATGTTTCAGAACTGTCGCATGTGATTCCTCTGCAACCTTTGTTGATTAACCCAGATTTGACTTATGATGAGGAGCCGGTGACGATACTTGATTGGAAAGATAAGGTGCTCAGGAACAAGACAGTGCGTTTGGTGAAAATTTTGTGGAGGAATCATTCAGCAGAAAAAGCTACCTAGGAGACCGAGGACAGGATGAGAGAGATGTATCCGAGGTTGTTTTATGGATATTAGTATGTATGTGTTGTATGAAATTTCGGGACGAAATTTTTATAAGGTGGGTAGATTGTGACAACCCGTCCTGATATTTTTATTTATTAATAGCCAAATGACAGAATTACCCCTTCGGGGTTATGTACGTGTGCATGTGTGTTATGTGAAGACCAATGGATGGTGGCCCTCAATTATTGGAAGTTTGAGATATTATTGTGTTTGATAATTTAGGACCACACAACCCTCACACCCTCTCTATCCCGTCACTCTCTCTCTCTGTCCAATTATTCACACTCACTCACAGACTCTTTCTCTCTCATCACTCACGAAAACTCTCTCTTTCTCGCCTTTGGTACGGACACACCACAAATCCTTCAAAACTCAACGGATCGAGGTGTTTGAGACCACCATTCTACTCCTGGAGACTTCACGATCACGGTGGTACCATTTTCAGGTAAGTTTTACATCATTTTCACGTCGGAATCACGAGCTCCGAGTTGAGGACTATTCATCAACTTTTTATTGGTGATGTTTTAGGATAATCCAAGCTCACAGTGAGCTTTGTGAGGTCCCAACGAGGCTCGGAGTGGTTCGTTGGAAGTGTTTGGACGTCGGGATCACGTGGTTGGAGTTTGGCCGATTTTGGAGCTTGTCCCCGACGAGAATTAAGACCTTTTTCAAGGTTTTTGAAGGTATATTTATGTTCTACGATTAATTTGGAGCACATAGGAAGAAAACTGGGTCAAAAAGGATGAAAAATGAGTAAGATATGAAGATTAGAAATTTTCCAGAAATTCCGACAAAACCAGTCGCCGAAGAAGATGACGGAATATTCTAACAGCGTTAACTGACCCCGTTAAGCTGATGCCGTTAAAGATAACGGAATATTCCAGGAATATGCCTGACGGCGCTAACTGATGCCGTCAGTGTGCCAGGCGCGTGAGTCCGTGGCTTCGCCGGCGCGTGGGGCCGAGAAAAATTATTTTAAAAATATGGGGATGTTCGTGACGACGAGTAGGTCACGTTGGTATATCCAAATACCAAAATTGAGCTATGTATGAGAAGTTATTTTCGTAGTTACGTATATGTACTTAAATAACGTATTTTTAGTAATTTCTCATATAGGTGAGACATACTCCGAGGACGACCGTAGCCAGGCTAGACGTGGGGGCTACGACCCAGCGACTTACCAGTGAGTGGGCAACTATTTTTCCGTATAACCTATATATATATAATGATTTTCCCAGAATCATATCTTAAATGAAAAGTACGTTTTTAACGATATTCATATAACTTGATTTTGATGCATGAGTATTCATATATACATTTCATGCATATGTTGGTACCGAGGACGCTAGGTAAGTACCAGGTAGGTACATGCATAGTTGAGAAAGAACAGTCGAAATACGATGAGATATGATGAGATATGATGAGATATGATGTGATATGTTAGCTCATAAACCTGCACATATTGTTAGTGCTCACGCCCAGAGATAGGGGCACAGTCTTTCACGTGTCGTTCACCTCCCGCACCGCATGCTCGCCTTGGATCCAAGTTAGGTGCACAGTCTTGTCGTATAGAACACTTTTGAGTGGGTATGACATGTAGGTGACCCGCATTCATTCGCACAGTCTTCACGTGATTGTAGGACTAGAGCATTTATTATTGATACAGTGATGATAATGATGATGATATGATGATGATATTGATGTATGTGTAGTGTATATATGATGATGAGATAGAGATGTTATGAGCTATATTTACAGCCGAGGGCTGAGTTGATATCTAGTAGCGATATGATTATCGAAATGCATAGCATGGCATTACTTATGAGATTCAGACTGGCATTGAAATGCATTGCACGAGAAAGATTGTGATATATATGTACGTATAATTTTCTGGGAAACTATAGAGGTTTTACGGAGAGGGGCTAGACTTTTGAGAAATGAATGATTTTGAAAAGATTTGTTTTGCTGACCCACTCAATTTTTTTTTTCGCCCCTCCAGGTTCTAGATAGCTTGGGCACCCGAGTTGGCTAACGAGGACCTATCGGCTTTTCTGACAGACCTGCTATATGTAGGGCACCGTTGGTGTATTTGAACTTATTTAATTCATGCTTGACTGCACTCGACCTAGTACGCTCTGGTTATGTATAAGTATTGTAATATCTCTAGCACACTATCATATCTAGGTTGCTAGAATTCGATTTTAATTAGTTCGTACTTTGTTATCGATCCTTGCTTCCGCACTGTGCACTTGGCTACGTCACACTCACGTGACGGCCAGCACACCCTACTTTCGGGTACGGATGTGTCAGTTGCAAATTAAAAATAGGTACAAACTAAAAATAAAAATATATGATACCAAATTTAGCCATAAATATGTGTGTGTGTGTGTGTGTGTGTGTGTGTGTGTGTGTGTGTGTGTATCTAATGTAATAAATGAATATATTTAGAAAATAAATTTAATTATCTTAACATATAAAATAATTTTTTTATTAAAATAATTAATGACGTTAATTAAAACCAATAAACCTTAAATAAAAATAAAAATAAAGATTTTAATCAATAAAATTGAATAAAAAAAATTAAAAACCTAATTTTTCCTTAAGCAAAATATCCAATATTTTGGGACCGCAACTAATTTATATGCCAAAATAGGATTTACCTTCTCATGGGCATTTTCCTTCTTTTAGACGCAAGGAAGGACACTTTAGTGACAGCGGCGGCAGCAGCATAAGACGAAGGGAGCTCAGCTGGTACTGGTAGTGTGGTCTGTCCAAGTGTCCATATCATGACGCCCTGTGGTCCACTTAATTTGTTGTTTTGCTTTTCCATTTAAATTGGTTTTGAAATTGGATATATATATTTTTTTAACCGAAGATAGAAAACATATATTAAAGACGCGTATGAATGTTTACATCTTGAGTTAACACATTAAACAAAAAGTCAGGCCCGATGCAGTCCCAAACAAAATTGGATATAAGTAGACCAATCTTTTCTGATTTGGGGAAAGTGACAAATCCAAAGTTCCAAACCCAATAATGTATACCCAAATGTGGATTGATATCTAAGCAAAATGATAAGGAACTTTGAACCCCCCTTTGATCAAGGCTTAAAAGCATGCCATCCCTTTGAAGCTTCAATTTAGCACATGAAAATTGAACCACCAAACTATCTATTTAGTCTCGTGTCATCTCTTTCTTCCATTCAATCTTGTTGTGCTTTAGGGTAAAGAAATCGTGGAGTCAAAGTAAGTGACTTGAGACTCTACAACATTTTAGATTCACAAGTTCATCTCTGAGCGTATGACTTACTTTCTTTCAATCTATGGCGATCAACCATCCTTTTTTTTTTTTTTTTTTTTTTGTCTTTCTAGATAGAGGGGTAGATTTAAAGTGTTATGTCATTCTTTGTCCGGTTAGGCCATACTACAAGGAGTTTTTGAGTTTTTTGGGCAACTTTCTTCTTTTTTTTTTTTTTGTCTTTCTAGATAGAGGGGTAGATTTAAAGTGTTATGTCATTCTTTGTCCGGTTAGGCCATACAAGGAGTTTTTGAGTTTTTTGGGCAACTTTCTAAGACAATGGAGTCTCATTGTCTTGCAAAATTAATCAAATAGGCCACTTGTTTGATCGGCCTCACCAAGATGTTATCTTACGATCACGGATTATTTTTCCTTGCTAATTACTATTTTTATAATGCCATGTGTCATTTTATATGATTACTATGTGTATATCTATTTCACACAACGATCTCTACATGCTATGTGTCAAGCTATTTCCAACCAAAGGTTATATGTCACTTTTATCTGGCAAATGTCTAAAAGTTCGTCTCCAATAAAGGGGTATTTCTTAGTTAGCAAGGGCTATATTTGCTTGCTACAAGTAGCCTTCTGGCCGACTTTTTATGTTACTTTTGTAGTGGTTGCGTTAGGCTTCTTATCTCTTTCTTCCTTCTCTAAATACAACAACTATTATTGTATACTCTGTACAACTGTAGATGGAAAAGATAAGAGTCGAGATTATACATGAAAAATAATCTTTTAAAGAGAGGAATCACAGCCATCCGCCCCACTTTAGCCCCTACATTGTTGGGGATGACTTCATGTCACATATGTGTTAATCTCTCTCGATTAATAACTTTAAAAAATAAAAATAAAAATCAATTGTACACAACCATGCGTTATATCATATAATGTTCATGTCTCTTTTGGCGCGATAACTTACGTCAATCTTTCATTATTTAGTAATTTTTTTGAAGAAAATGATATACAAACTTTGTTTAATCATGTTCGTTTAATTAATCTAATGATAAAAACAAAAGGGTAACGCATGACAAGCTAAATTAGTTCTTTTATAAATTACGCAACGAGAGAAAAACAACATAGTAGGAAGTTGGCAAAATTGCACAATGAAGGCTAACGTGTCATGTTGCCTACTCAATTGCCTCATGAAAAAAATTAATTTGTGATTCCAAATTATTAGGCAAAACAAGTAGGCAAAATTCTATTTTATTATTTTCTTCAATCTGTAACGTCTACTTTTATTTTTTTAGTTTTGTCATCATCCTTCACATCGGATAATTTAGTATTAAAGAAAAAAAATGGATATGGAGTCTCATTTGCCCATCATGGTATTGTAAGACCATCTCCAACCGATGGGCTATGTTTAGCCTCCATTCAGATTATAACCTTGTAAGAAAATATTTTTAAATGAATAGTGTTAGGCCATATTTATGAGAAATTTTTAATTGTGACAGAAACATGGATAGTACACCACGTGTTTTTATACAAGTGGTGGAAATTTTTAATTTTTAAGTTATTAACGTTTTAACACACATAACCCGCTATTTATATAAGGACACGTGGTGTACCACCTCGTGTGACAGTCATACTGAAAAATCTCTTCATATTTATATATCATCTCCAACTGAATGAGGTTATTTTTTAGCCTACTGAATAATTTATTAGTTTAAGTTTATTCTTCAATTTTATTGGTTAATTGAATTAAACTACCATACTAAATAAATTTTTCGAACATATTTTGAGTGTCACTTATTGTTAAATGAATATAAGCTTCGGGACATATTTTGAGTGCCACATGAAGATGTGGCCATGTGAAAATTATTGAAAAAATTAAAGGAATGATTATTAGAAGAGGTAAGATAGGGGTGAGTAAGAAAAGAGTGGTTGAAGTGAATAGAATGTGAAAAATTGAAATAAAATGAGGAATGATATTATGGAATGATGAAAAAGATATGAAAATGGTGTACAAATGTCTTAGGTATTTATAAAAAAAAATTAGAATTAGAATTTTTTTTTAATTTTATCTTTAAAAAACAATTAGCTGAACCCAACCGAAAGAGATGACTGGCCGGGCAGCTGGAGATATGGCTGGATTTTAGCCGATGAGTCCCTTCTCTTTTTTTTTTTTTTTTTGGCTCAAACCTCTGTTGGAGATATGTAAAAAAAAGTAATCCTTTGGCCTATGATCGGCTCGGTTGGAGGTGACTCAGGTAACATTGCCCAGAGTATTTAGTTTTCACATACGTGGCTTATCAAAATTTGATTTGTCAACTCAATTGCGAGATTCTCTAATGCTAATTGTAACTAGAGAGAAAAAACAAAGTAAAAAAGGCATCCCCAGTTGCCCAAAACCATAACCATCAACGACAGTCGCCTTCAATCCACTCGGTCGGGACGGGAAGGCAGGCCCTCTCTCTCTCTCTCTCTCTCAAACTTTGAACGAAGAAATAGTAAGGCGGTGCCAAGCAGCTTGAGCCAACCAATACCCATTCTCTTCTCATTTTCCTCAATGACTGCTCTCTCTCTCTCTCTCTCTCTCTCTCTCTCTCATGTGTGATGTGTGGACCCTAGTTTAGCTCTCCCAACCAGCGGCGCCATTAGTCTTAACTTGGTTTCCTAGCTCACCCACCTCCGGCTTCTCTCTCTCCCCAGTCTGCGCTGCATACATAGCCTGGCCATATCATATCATAACATTTCATCCTTATCCCAAATTTTTTTATATACAAATCCAAACACCCACCTCTCCCCTTCTCTCTTCCACTTCCTCCTCCTCCCCCATCAACTTCATAACCCCCAAAATCCTCCCTCTCCTTCCTCTTTATTTTATTCATATCTCCCCAAAACCCACCAATCATTTACCTTGTTTCAGTTCAGCAGCTAGACAGATATATATATATATATATAAAAAGCGAGAAAAAAGATCAACAAAGATGAAAGGTGAATACGTTGACAGCAAGAGTGAGTCCCAAAACATCTTCTCCAAGCTTCACCACCAAAACCTCCACCACCCCCACCCCCAACACCCCCAATTACATCACCACCCCCACCAATTTTCCAACCCTTTCCATGTCATCCCCCACCGTGAATGCCAAACCTCCGAAGAAGAAGACACCAGCCGAACCAGCAGCGGCACCGCCACCGTCACCAACACCAACCCATCTCCCCACAACCCCCACCCCACCTCCGCCGACCCCATCAACAATAACAACCCTTCTGCCGACGGAGCCACCATTGAAGTCATCCGACGGCCCCGAGGCCGCCCACCTGGCTCCAAAAACAAACCCAAGTCCCCTGTCATCATAACCCGCGACTCCGAGCCTCCAATGAGCCCCTACATTCTCGAAGTCCCCTCCGGAAACGACGTCGTCGAGGCTGTCTCTCGCTTCTGCTCTCGCAAAAACATCGGGCTCTGCGTTCTCACAGGCTCCGGAACCGTGGCTAATGTCACCCTTCGCCAGCCGTCAACTACGCCAGGCGCCACCGTCATTTTTCACGGCCGTTTCGACATCCTCTCCATCTCCGCTACTTTCCTCCCCCACTCGTCGCCGTCTTGCCCGGTCTCCATCCCCAGCGGCTTCACCATCTCTCTGGCGGGCCCGCAGGGTCAGATCGTTGGAGGCCTCGTGGCCGGGGCCCTGACCGCCGCCGGAACGGTTTACCTAGTGGCCGCGTCGTTTAACAATCCTTCTTATCACCGCCTCCCCATGGAAGATGAGTTGGTCAGGAACTCTGGCTCGGGTGAGGTCCATTCGCCGCAGTTGTCTGGGGGTGCAGAGAGTGGAGGACACGCGCCGCAGCCTTCACAGTCGTGTGGGATGTCCATGTACAGCAGCCACTCTGATATAATATGGGCTCCGACTGCAAGGCAACCACCACCTCCGCCTTACTGAAAATGTTGATTAATTTTCTGTGTTTTTGTTTTTTTTATTTTCAATGAGTACTCAGAGTAGTTACTGTTAATTTAGAAACTGGAAGCTGGTTTTATTATTATTTGAGTTTGGGAACTTAAAAATATTAAAGTTGTCTAATTCTATGTGAAATACCATAGCTGTTGTATGCGATCTTGGTTATCTGTTTTGATGCAGGATTATTGAGTGAGGCTAGAATTTAGAAGCTGTTTTTGTTATTAATTCATTACCAGTTGGCACTCTCATTTTGCCACTTAATAATAGTAATTGTTAGGGAGCAGTTATTGACATTCTCGCAGGGTAGTCATTCATCATGCTTCTCTCCCCATTCGAAAACAAAAAACTGAAACCAGAAGCGTGAAGCGCGACTATGTTAGAGTTCTACTATCAGTTATTTATGATTTGGAGTGCTAATTACCATTGTTATTCTATGCTTTTTTAGTTTACAAATTTATATCATTATTGCAAGTGTAAGATTAATGCATTTGAAAGGGGGATAGATATTGTTTCTTTTTTTATTTAATTTTATCAAATATTAAGTTGGTAATAATATAGAGTATTTGACAGGATGGGGTTACGGTGCTAATAACGGTTTTTCCCATCGTTTGAGAAGGAACTTGAATGCACTAGGGTTCCCGGTATGGTATTTAATAATGTGGTCAGATATGATATGTTACTGTGAAAAGATAACACAAAGCAGGTGACTCTCAGAGGCTGAGTCCTGAGTTTTTCAGCTGCTGCGGTGCTGTGAGCCTGTAGTGTGTCTTTAATGGGGTCTGCCCCGTCTGGGCTGGCTCTTGGCTCTTGTGTCTCTTGGGCGGTGTCAAAAGTCGAAATCAAAATTCAAAAGTGCGTTTCTTTTTCGGCTTTTGATGGGGTTTTGGAAAAGAGGTATGGGGGGTTGGGGTTTTTGGGATTGCTTTGAAGTTTGGAGTTGATTGCTCAATGGCTTAATGGGAAGGAGGGGTTTCGAATGGGCAGCAGTACTATTTGATTCTGATGCTTTAGCTGTTTTCAGCTCTGGCTTTCTGCAGAAGCACCACTGGCCCCGTGATTTCTTTTTATTTGAGTTTTCTTAGCTTCTGAATTTTCTTTGCCTGTCCAGTCGGATCCTTTTCATACACTCATATCTAGATAGAGAGATTGCTTTCATTCTTTTATCCGCTGGGGACTTAAATGGTCTCAGACGATAGCAGAAGAACATGCATGTCGAGAGTGAATCCCACCATGGGAAGAAAGACCAATTTTACTTGTGCTTATAAATAATTAGCTCTTTCTCTTGTATATCTGGATAGAAGGGATACATACCAATGCGATGTTTCATGTCAACGATATATGGATAAATTTTGTTTACCTAAGTCATATCATTGGCACATGACGCTACAGTAATATAATTTATCGTGCCATAAAAATTTAGAACTTAGCTACAATATAACTGGTCCTGAGTACAATCACCGGTTCACGATTAGATATGTTATAATAACGTCTAACGATGATATCCAACAATTTATAAGTGATTGTATTAAGTACAACAATGTGCTTAACTAGTCCAGCAAATGTGTTGTCCCTCGACTTTATTTCTTCTCCATGTTTATTCGCGATAAAAAAACGTGTGTACTTTGTGGTTTGTCACCATCTCTGCCTTGCTCCCCATCCATTCCTTGATGGGAAAGAAGCAACGCAATGAAAGCCAAAGCGTGCTGGCTTTCCCGAGCCTTACAAAAACTATATTATTTCATGCTTTATTAATATTTTTTTATTTCTTGAAAAAAATTAAAAATAAATAAAAAATAGAAAACCACTTTGTTTCATGTCATGTTTTGTAGTTGTTGCAAATCGCTAATCAGAGTGGAATCTTCAACGTGGGTGTGTACTCATATGGTTCATGGTGTTATTTGTGTCTGGAAATGTTTGTATTCGTACCTTATACATGGGTGGGGGGAATTCCATTTACTACCAAACCAGTCGCTTTGTGCTTCACTTTCAAACAACGGATGAATCGGGGTATTCGTTCTTGGAATCTCTTGTAACATGGATTGGAGAATTCTTTCTTGTAATCTTGCTAAGCTAATAGTTAATTGGTTGTTGTGTTGAATCCCACGTCGATCATACAAAAAGAAAAGTAATAGTTTAAATATCATAAACTCACTCTAACTAACACCGATGCCTTTTGTAATAAAAACTTCACACCTGACGGATTGTGCAGGTAGTAATTACCAAGTTGGGAACAATATCGGTGTTGTTGGAAATGGGCCGTATGGCCCGTCTCTCTAATAATTTTATATGGTATCAGGGCAAGGGAGCGAGCCCATATTGTACTACATGATGGGTGGGTCCCCTTGGCCCCGTGAGATGATTGTGAGTCTCTTGGCTCCGCTTGTAGGGTGAGTCCTCTTGGCTTCACGTGGTTGTAGTTGTCAATGTGTGGATCTCTCACGTGTGACCCACTAATTAGGTCCCACGTGAGGGATGAGAAAAGAAGAGTTTAAATATCATAATCTCACTCCAACTAATACCGAGGCCTTTTGTGATAGTAATTACCAAGTTGGGAACAATATCGGTGTTGTTGGAAATGGGCTGTATGGCCCGTCTCTTTGATAATTTTTTATGGTATCAGGGCAAAGGAGTGAGCCCGTAATGTACTACCACATGATGGGTGGGTCCCCTTAGCCCCGTGAGATGATTGTGAGTCTCTTGGCCTCGCTTGTAGGGTGAGTCCTCTTGGCTTCACGTGCCCGTACTGTACTACCACGTGATGGGTGGGTCCCCTTGGCCCCGTGACATGATTGTGAGTCTCTTAGCCCCGCTTGTAGGGTGAGTCCTCTTGGCTTCACGTGGTTGTAGTTGTCGATGTGTGGATCTCTCACGTGTGACCCACTAATTAGGTCCCATGTGAGGGGGCGTGTTGAAATGTCCCACATTGACCGTATCAATGAGAAAAGAAGAGTTTAAATATCCTAATCTCACTCCAACTAATACCGAGGCCTTTTGTGATAAAACCCCACACCGGACGGATTGTGTTGTGCATGTGGTAATTATCAAGTTGGAGACAATATCAGTATTGTTAGAAGTGGGCCGTATGGCCCGTCTCTGATAATTCTACACCCACCCATCACGTGGCAGTCTAGTAAGAGCCCGGATATTTAAACTCTTCTTTTCTTATTGATACAATCAATGTGGGACGTTTCAACAGTATCAGTATACAGCATGATGATATTTTGAATGTTATGATAATAGAAAGTTTCAAGTCACATGTTCCCATTATTTACCCTCTTTTGTTTGTTACGTTCTTATAAATGAAATATCACTACCGCGTCATGTAAAAAAACAAACATTGGAAACATAGGGAGAAAAAGTAAGGGCCATAGAGTTAAACCTATTCTTTAACCAAAAAAAAACTTAAAATTAAAAACTACAATCAGAATTGTTTCAAACAAGCTCATAGTAAGCATCTATGTACTAGAATTTTGGGATATAAGGCTTCTTTTGGAAATGATTATTTAAAAAACATTTCTACTCGTAAGCATTTGGATCTATTATAAATAAAAACTAAGAGAAATTTTATTTGAACTCATATAATCTCTTTCTATACTCAATTTACTTTTTACACTCATATTCCTTTATAATTAAATTATCAATATATCTTTACATCTGAAGTTACTACCTAAACTAACCTCACAAACTCAATTTAATATATAATTTATCTTTACACCCATTTAGAAGATAAAAGCCCAAAATCAATGCTTTGTAACTCATTCAAGGTGTAAAGAGAGCAGTATCTCTCACATATTTGTCTCGTACTTAATCCTTCTTCTGCTGGTTTTGCTTAATGCTATGTATCTTTTAATTAATCATTTATCTGTTGATTTTGCTTAATCCCATATAAATGATTACAAAAACAAAAAAATACGCATATATGTTTCTACTATGCTTTGGACAAGGCACTGATATTGTTTGTTAACTCTTAAAAATTGAAATCAAACGAAAAAAATTTGCATAAAGTGATTCAAAAGAAGCATCTATGTGATCTTTGAAAAATAAATAAATAAATAAACTTAATTTATGTGCTTTTTCAAAAAGCACTTGCATTTTTTACCATACAAAGAGTCATTTTTTTTTAACCTATAAGCACTTATAATTGTTTTACTATATATAATAAAAAAAATGTTTTATTGACCTTAAAGAGCATGTAATTATTTTAAAATTACTCCTAAACATGCACTGAAAAATGTAAAGGTAAAACATTTTACTGAAAACTACTTGGACACTATTTTGAAGAGTAAGTTTAGCATAGTATGAGAACATGCGTCATGCTTAACGGCTAGATGTGTGCCAACGTAATTAATCACAAGAGGTGAACAAGGTGATACACCACATGAGGTGAATGCAAATATTGTTTAATATGATATCTTCATTTTCAAAGCTTACATGGATATATGAAAACCAGTAGTGGATTTTGAAATTCATATCCTGATTAAGTTCTTTGTCAAAACTTACTGTGTAAGGGACATGATTGTATACAGTTTTACCTAACCAAAAAATGAAGTCTTTGATCATCTAGTTTGTCAACAAGCACCTACATTTTGAAAAATGTTTCCAGAGAATGCAAGTATTATTCGTCTATCTAAATCCAAATTTTCCTTTTACTTTTTTAATGAATCCTTTTTCATTGTGTTGGACTTGGATGCATTGACTATAAGAGAATAAAAAGTTACACCGTTTCTATTAATTTTTGTCTGATGATATTTTTTAATTTTTTCGAATAAACAGTCAAAAACATAAAAGAGTGTGAAAGGTAAAAGAAGGTGCGGAGATAGCGCCACCATGAATATAATTAACCCGGAGCCATGCAGCCGCCCCCTTTTCTTGACTATTATTAATCTTTTTTGCCTTAATTTCAATTGTTTGTTCTAATATTAATCATGATTCTGCCGACTTAACTTTTGATTAATGTTCTTATTAATGATTTCTCCGATCTTTATGGTCAGCAGCCACCAATGGATTTACTATTTCCATTTTATCGGTGCTAATTACACTGAATGATCTCCGCAACTAGCTGGCTAGTTGTTTTCCACTTGATTTTCTCTTCTTTTTTTTTCCTTTTTTTGCCCTAGATTCATATGAACAATGAAATTAGCGAGATCTTAAGATTCAAAGAACCTTGATCCTTGATATCACTTAAAAAAACAGCACCAGTTACTATTAAACAATACGATGATATACTTGCTAGCATTCCCCACTTGGAGACACTGTTCTAAAAATTTGGTTGGCCACCGTCCCAATTAATGCTTAGGCGTTTGAAAATTAAGAGAGGGCGCCTAGACCAGCTGAGGCTCCCGCCTAGACCGCCTAGGCACCCGCCTAGCCCGTTCAGACCTGTCTAAGCACCTACTTCGATTGCGATTCACTTAGACAGAAAATAGATAACTTTCAATTTGCATTTATTTTTTTTTCAATAAATTGTAAGAGACTTATTAAATACTTAAATGAGCACACACTATATGCTTGTTCCCCATATTTTCATTATGTTCCAATACTTCATAATACATATGTCATTCTATTTTGTAGTTATGATGAAATTATATATATTTTAAGTATAAACAAATACTTATTTACACGAAATATAATGGACTTACTTAAATCCGCCTAGTCTACCTAGGGGCTGCCTAGATCCCGCCTATCCGCCTAGGCACTAGGCCCCAGCCCGCCACCCTACTAGCGCCTAGCGTCTTTTAGAACTTTGCTTGGAGGGGATGAACTCATTCTCTCTTTGTTAATAACATATTTTTGTTGTACGAAATTCATAAAAGAATCGTTCAATTTCTTAATCTTCATTTAAAGATCATCCTTATAAAAAGTTATTTCAATTGGAAATTATTTAGTCTTTCAAATGTATAAAACAAATCGATGATGTAAATACCAATTAAATATTCATGATGAACCGTCCATTTGTAAGATACATTTAGATGATGAAACGATTTGCAATTCGAATGATTGTTTTGTAGAAGTGATCATCGAATGAATTGATTAATAAATTATACATTTCGAATGTTCAATCTATTCGGTTAAGACATGGGGATGCGAGTATTATCCTAAACACTAATTATTCATGGTAGTTATTAACTTAATGTTGAGGTAACATTCATGATTGCTCACTATTTTGTTATCGCTGTTGCACTAAAAACTGTGTCAAAATGTCACTTTTACACTAAAATCCACATTTTTACTCTTTACCTTTTTCCATTAAATAACTACCATGGGTTATTGTCCATTGCTCTTTCCTCTTTTATACATTGATAGTTCAACTTACCGTGAAAACGAATTAGCTGGTTCAGTTTTACTAAAACCGCCATTGAAATTGAATTAAACCAAATAAGTGTCCGGTGGTTTGGTTCAGTTTTGTTTCGTCGATTTGGGTTAATCCGATTATTTCTTATCCTAAACCTCTTTTTTAATTTAGTTATATTACAAACCAAAATTTGTAAAGAAATATAATACAAGTGATCATAATTTGTAGAAATCCTTACTTGGACGTAAAGTATATATATAAACATAGTTAGTTAGTCTATTTCAGACAATATGCATAGATATTGAAAAATATATTTAGATTGTGGTAAACCTTAAGTTGCAAATTGATCCTAACTAAAACGTACTTACCTGTTCCCCTAATTTCGACTTGAGCAGCATATGTTATATATATATATGACACACCCCGACATGAATCGAGGCATGATGGCCGTCACGTGAGGGTGACATAACCATGTGCGCAGTGCAGAAGTGATAGTGATATGAAAATATAGGTAATTAAAAATCAAAACTAACTAAGTTACTCTAGAAAAATATATAAGTGCGTGAAAGTGTTTAAAACAATGATACACTTACTCAAAGCGAAGATAACCTAAGTGCAGTTCAGCAGGTTAAGTATTAATTATACAGAATATGAAAGAAAGTTCCTACATTTATTGCAGGGCTGTCAGAACCGCCGTAGAGTTCTCGTGAGCCACCAATACCAATGTCTAGCTAGAACCTGGAATGGCGTAAAACAGAAAATGTGAGTGGGCAGAAACAAAGCTTTGAAAACACATTTCTCTTTTTCAAATATAGTAACCCCTCATCGTAAAACCCGTATAATTTTCCCATAAAATAATAATACATACATATATAGAAAATCATGCTCAGTAACGATGGAAACCAAGTATATGCCATGTCAAGTATCTCCGAAACAAATATGTAAGCCAGGTGATGTGAATCAATGTAAAAGTGATGTGTCAGTCGGAGTCACCTAACGTGACCAGTACGGCTGAATCTATAACTCATCTACTAGTTCCTGTACACGAGTCGGAATCACCTAATGTGGTCTGTACGACAGGCTGTGTGTAAATAAATACGCTCAAGTGCTACGATCACGTGAAGGCTGTGCAAAGTATTGCAAGTCATCTAGAGTCGGAACCACCTAATGTGGTCTATACGACAGGTTGGCACCTGCCTTGGATCCAAGGTGAGCGTGTGGTGCGAGAGGTGAACAATCACGTGAAGGCTAGGCCCTGGCCTCAAGCGGAGGACTAACACCGAGGTGCAGGATAATGAGCACTAACTATATATAGACATAACCATATGCACTACAATCTCTGTGATCAGTATGTACTCACCTGAAGCTTACCTGGGTGTCTGCAGCGTCATACAATATTATGCATATTGATACTAATGCATATACTAAAATATGATGCAGTTGACATGGCATTTAAAAACATAAAACCATTTAAAACAATTTCTGGGAAATGTAAAGCATAAATACGTATATATAGAAAACCAAAAGCCCACTCACTAGTATGTAGCAGGGTCATAGCCCCCAAGTCTCGCCTGGCTATGCTCGTCCTCCGGAAACATCTCACCTATATATGAAACAACTATTTAAATGTTAATTCGAAAGTACATAACCAAAACCTAGAATTAATTTCTCATACGTTACTCAAATTTGGTGTTTGAATATACCATCATGACCTACTCATCACCATGAATACCCTCATATTTTTTTAAAAAAATTTGGAAGTCCCACGTACCCTCATGCCTGGCACGTGCTTGACACGTTGGACGGAGACTCTAATGCTGTTTGGGAATATCTTGTTAAATACTAGAATATTTCGCTAAAGTCACCTGACACCGTTAGAAATATTCCGTCAACTTTGACAGAATATTCTCCTTCTTCTTTGGTGAACTTCGTCGAAAACTGCCATCCACCGCCACCGCTGAACTCACCGGAAAATTGGAAAAATTTTAAACTTAAATATCTCCTTCAAAACTCAACCAAATTCCACGAATTTTATATGGATTTGAAGCCCTTAATTAGTAGAACACATCCATACTTGTTTAGAGCCTTAAAACTGATGAATAATGGTCGAAATATCACTAGGAAGAATCGACCTAAACTGCAACTCTTTGAACCATCACGTCCTGACGTCCAAATTACTTCAAAATAATTCCAAGGTGCTAGGAGAGTTAGAAGAATACCTTCTTAGGTCCCAAAATCAAGTGAAATCTTCACGATCACGTCGGAGATAAATGGACCCCTCGCCAGAGTTTATGGAATCCAGGGTTTTCCAGGTCCTTACTTCGAACTAAGGGTATGATTAGACTCGCAAGACCACGAGGAACAAGATGGTGGTCTTGAATACCTTGATCCGTGAGGTTTTTATGGTGTTTGGAGGTGATGATCTACAGTTATACGGACGGAGAGATTTCGAGAAGGTGAGGGAGAGAAGACACGAGTGTACTTGTGTGTGTGCATGTCCATGGGCTATGGAACTGGGGCAGAATAAAAAGGAACAAAGCCCTGATTGGGATAGAGGATTTAGGCATAACCAAATGGGTCCAATTAGAACTAAACCAACCCAATTTTGATTGGGTTGTAGATTGTAAGAGTTAAGGTGATTGGTGGATATGTGATAGACCCCTCCCTTATATTTCTATCCAATTACACCTATTCATTCGTAACATTTTCATTATGAACCCGATTCAGTCTCGATTCGCGTTGATGCACTCGTGACGATGCATACTATTTAATCGCGTTATAATTTAATTTTACATATGCACATCCACGTCATTAAGCCTCGAGGGCATTTTCAACATTTTACACACTCAGGATTAAAATATATACAAATTTGGGACGGGTTGTCACACACACACACACACACACACACATATATATATATAGAGAGAGATAGGATCAAGGGACAAATATTTTTACAAATACTTGTACACTCTTTTTAAGCCTTTTGATTACATGACATCCAATGGTTCTTATTTATTCATTAAATGACATGGATGCTTTTGTGGATTTTAACTAATATTAAAAATAAAATAAAACTAAAAAAAATATAAAATCTAGAAAATTAAAACTAAAATTTAACAAAAAAAGGAAGAAACCCGTCTCCCCCTTTGCTGATATGGTTTTGCAACTTCATGTCTTGGATTGATACGAGTAGTCTTTTTCAATCTTAGTTTTTTGTTTACTTAAACTGCATAGGCCATCTGATGAGTAATGTTTTTCATGTCATTTGACAGAAGAAAAGATGAATATTTCAAACTGAAAGCCATAACAAAGAGACAGAGGAGAAAATATCACGTCTCTACCAAACAAATACTACAACAAAACTGTCTTCCTTTGATCGGTACTCATGCATAGATGCAGGATACCATATATAGGGGCTATACAGTTAAAATTGCCTAGAAATGAACTCAAAATACAGAACGAAAATGTAGTTAGCACCGTGTGCGTGCGTGGCTGCTTCTGACACTGAAACAGACAAACCTTGAATTATCGACGCCCTAGGGTAGCTCTTCCTTCCTTAAACCCTAAACCCTAGCCATGAAGTTGCAAAACCATATCAGCAAAGGGGGAGGCGGAGGACTGCTTACAACTAGGATTTCTTCCTTTTTTTAAATTTTAGTTTTTATTTTCCAGATTTTATGTTTTTTTTTCTGTTTTATTTTATCTTTAATATTAGTTAAAATCCATATAAGCATCTATGTCATTTAATGAATAAGTAAGAACAATTAGATGTCATGTAATCAAAAGGCTTTAAAAAGTGTAATAATAATATTTGTCTCTTGATTCTATTCCATATATATAAGCACGCAGAGAATGTATTAAATTGTTGTCAATTCACAATAGAATGAATATACATTAAAATTCCATATTCCACTGTACCGACAATATAATATGCACTTGGTGTTCTAGTCATTGTTCTTCAATATGGAATCCGGATCCTCTTTGTAAGGATCCGTGAATCGTGTTCATTCATCATACATTGTCTGATCAGAAATTATTTTAAATATTTTTATTTAAAATTAAACACAAACAGTACTTGATAAAAACTGGTCGTACAATATACGATGAATGGAGACGAATCACAAATCTCCAGAATCTTTACCAAAAAATTCCGGAGAAGATCCTGTTGGTTCAATATGTATTCTAATTGCTCATCGGGTTACGGCATGCATTTGCATGGGTCAAAAGTGAACTTCAATGAATGGGACAAGAAGCGTTAATATATTATGAATTTGAATGGCCTTGTCGAATGAAAAGAAAAAAGAGTCGTTGAATGGAAGCGGAAGGAAGTAAAGGTTTTTTTTATAAAAATAATTTGATATGGGGAGTAGTTTAATTTATTTACAAGTTCATGCAAGGTTACTATTTTTATTCATGTGAGATTCATTCTTAACACACCTCTTCACGTGCAGCAAATTTTCAAACCTAACACATAGACAACACAAATTAGATGACGTAGAGCTTGTGCGGCCGTTGAGCTTCTCACGCTAGACAATCTACTCTGATAGCAATTGGAAGTACCCTAGCTAGACAATCTACTCGTATAGCAACCGGAAGTACCCTAACTTACTTATAAACCTATGCAATGTCCATACTTCTATATGCGATGGGTGGTGAGGATGATGAAAAGCATGAGCTTGCATACAGAGAGATCGTAAGACAGCAATCTCTTTCAGCCAGAGGGAGGTATAATATGATTCGTGAGGCGGATATAGACACTATATTGAACAATATTATTGATGCTTTCTTGGACACGTCCGAAACACAAGGGAATTTTGAGGTGTGTACGGATGTGTAACTTTCTTTTCATGACTTTCAGTTTCCATTGGAAAAGCTAAACATACATATCTATATAAATTCAGGCGCGGCCCATGCATGCATACTTGATATATGCTTTGCGCATGGAATTTGGATGCATGCATTATTTTTCAACTGAATTCCTTTTTAGCTGGATAATATAACAAACAATGCCCTTCTCAAGTACGCAAGGAATTTGGATGCATGCATTATTTTTCAACTGAATTCCTTTTTAGCTGGATAATATAACAAACAATGCCCTTCTCAAGTAATTAATATGTAATTAATTAGATGGATTCTTCCAACATATCGGCCAGTATCAAATTATCAACATTGATCGGGATTTTATATCCACTCCTACTGTGTTTCTGAAAAATAAGGAAATAGAACAGAAAATCAAGCTGAAATTAATACGAAAGACTCCAAGTAGAGCTCCTAAGTAAAATCAAGTGACTCTTCTGTCAAGATACAAAAATTAGAACAAGATGAGGCGTACTTCGCTAGCCTATGAGTGATATCTCATTGTGATTGATGTGATATCTCTCTTTCTTTCTTTCTTTTTTTGAACGGGAGTGGTAAGTCAAACTACACTTCCCAAGAAAGGGAAGTATATTCGTTTGGTATTGAGATTTACTCGAACATATAAATCATGTTCTAATGTTCGTTTTGCTTAACGAAAACTCGCATATCTGATTTTCTCTTTTCTTTATATCATCTTAATTTTAGTTCAAGTGATCCGTTTATAGAAATATTTCAAAGGATATAACCCTAGGAAAAAATAAAAATAAAAAACTTAACGTGGACCATTAAACAAAGACTCTAACCTAGAATTCAGATCCTCAACTCAAAACTCGAGACCTACACCTTAAACTTCGAACTTGGGACTTGAGAGTTGAGACTCAAAAAATACCTATGAGTATGGACTCCAATATCCTAGAGAACCAAACTTCATACTTAGATTCAATCGTGAACCCTGAACTTATGACATTCATGGAACCCAAAGTTGACATTTAACACTTGAACTCCGACCGTGGTATCGCCTTTCGCCAATAAGTTGATTAATTAAATCACAGAATGAGTTGATTAACTAAATAGCATTACAGAGGAAGTGCGGAGAAAATGGGATCGAATATTGATTGTCACAATTATTTTATTCGTTTTGTTAATTATAAATACCTTGAGGTTTTTCTTTCGAATATAATACTAGTAGAAAAAATAGTTTGCGCGACAAGATTTTGCACAACAAACCATATTCCGTCACACAAGAGGTACTTGCGCGATGGAAAAAACAGTGCGTCGTCGCGCAAAAAAGACAGGAAAGGAAACAAAAAAAAAAACAATTTTGCGTGACAAAAACCTTTGTTGTGCAAGAATACTTCGCGCAACGAACAATAGTTGTCATTGCGCGAAGTCATCAAGAAAACGAGGGGTAATTTTTTTAGTGCGAAAACCTTGCACGACGAAAAGGGGACCTTTGCACAACAAAGGTTTCGTTTTTCACTCAGACCATTCATTGCAGGTGAATCAGAGGAATCAATATTGCAACTATTACAAATGTTTGGGCGACAAAGCCTTCATCGCGCAAAGGCCCTAACCTTCCTATAAATATGCGCTTCTGCTGTCCTTATTCTTCATAATTATGCTTTCCTTATTCTTCACAATTTTGTTCGTGCTGGGATGGAAGATAAAAACAAGGATCAGAGCATGCTTGTTGCCGACCCGAATGATTTGAGGCAACATTTTGGGTTCGCGCATGCGATTGCTGTAGCCATGCAGAATAATTGTCCTACTGCTGAGTAACGTTCTTGGAAATATGTGCCCGAGAATGCGAAGAAGGCTTTGTTGGATGAATTATTAGTAAGTATAATGTTGATGGATCAATAATTAATTTTTTGAAATTTTTTTTGTGTTGGAATGAATTATTTGCATATATGTGTAACAGTGTAAGTATACTCTTGATGATGATACGAGCAAACAGTTGATGAAGTTGATGGATGATGCGTTGGAGGGAGGTTACAATTAGTGGCATTATGAAGTCGAGCGGAATGGAGGACCATTGAAATAGTAGTTTTAAATTTATGTTTTTTATGACAATATTAAATTTAAGGTTTTTTTTTATAAGTTATGTATTTGGACTTAATTAGGTTTTAATTCCTTTTTGCTTTTTAAAATAAATGAATAGATTAAGGTATTAATTATTTTTAGAATAAATATTTAAGGTATTAACTATTTTTAGAAAAAAAATATTTAACTGAATATTTGTTTGTAATTATAAAGTTTACGTAAACATAAAAATAAAGAAAAACATTAAAAAAATTAAAAAACATGCATGCAATTTGTTTAAAATAATAAATTATAAAGTAAATGAAAAAATTGTAACCTTGTTTAAAATAATAAATTATAAAGTAAATAAATTTTTTTTTAACCTTGCGCGACGATACATTGTTTGTCACTCAAAGGGTATTTACTCGACGAACACGTTTTTAGTCGCACAAAGGGTATTTTTGCAACGAAGACGGTGTTCGTCGTGCAAAATTAGTCGTCCAAAAGTTAACCTTATAATTTGGATTCAACAGTGCAGAGGCAAACTGCAGTAAAACTACAGATTTAGCCTTTGCACTCATTCCCTTTGTTTTTCTTCAATTCGACATCTGTCATTTTCATTTTCTCTCAATTTCATCATCTAATACTCTCTCCATCTTCTTCTCTAGGTTGATCGAGTTGTCTCAATGTGTCTGGTAAGTGTTTTTTTTTTGTTAAGGTAAAAGTATTAATGTAAATTCATACTAACGCCATGAATTTCATTGTTTATAGGGATATTGTTTGTGATTAGCGATTGGTGGATAATGATTGAAAATGTATCTTCTTTGTTTTATTTAAAATTAAATTAAATTAAATTTTTTTGAAATTATGTTGTTATGTTTATATTGTGTTGTGAAATTATATTTATATTATGTTGTTAAATTTGTACATGACATACAAATATGTGTTCTGATGTTCGGAGTTAATTGTAATTAAGTTCGTACTTGTATTTTTTTTTTTAGTAAAACTTAGTTTCCCGTCCGAGGATTAGTTGGATTTCGCACATGGATGTGAAAGCATGATTGCGGTCCAATTTATTCTTGAATTATCCCATTATTTGGATAGTTTGAGAATGCACAGTTATGGCAAGTAATTTATGGTTGAAGGATTAGGTTTCGGTTGTGGAGATTTTGATGTCATCTATGTACATTCTTCGGGTGGCTCATAGGTATTTCATAGCTACGTTGTCCATTTGAAGAACAATACCGAGATGTTACTAAAATTCATCCACATCGAAGTCTATTTTGATATAGCCGTAAATTACGTGACATAACTATGCATTCCTGAATGGGATAGAGCCCTTATCGGAGGCATAAAGTGACACTATCATTTGTATGAAGTTGTTGTGATTGTTGTACTGTTATTGTGGTTGTAAGAATTATGAACAAAACGTTGATACAAAACCCAAATAGATGCTCAGATGAATACATGGATGGAATCGAGGATTTTATTGACTTTGCATGTACACATAACCCGGGTGCAACTAGAATCCGGTGTCCTTGTAGGAGGTGCAACAACAAGTTAAGGGAGACTTTTGAAAATGTTTGATTTCATTTAGTAAAGAATGGAATGGTTGAGACCTATAATAATTGGAACCATCATGGAGAACAATTACACAATACTTCGTCTTCAAACGCCGTAAGAGTGGACAATGTTGAACCTATTGTGGATCCTAATGAATAAGTCATGGATATTATAAATGATGCTTTTCCATTTGCATCAACAAACACCAATTAGGAAGGGGAAGATGACGTGCCTACACAATGGACAGTGCAACGTTCAAAAAATATGAAAAACTATTAAAAATGCCAACCAAGAGTTATACCCAGGGTGCAAGAGCTTTTCAGTTCTCACACGGTCATTGCGAAACTAATACACGGAAAAATAAAGTATCATATGTTGAACCAATGTTTCAATTACTTTTTGGAGGTTTTCAAGAGAATCCTTGCAAATGACAATTGTTTGCCAAAAGACCATAGACATGTGCAAAAGGTGTTGAATGGTCTTAGATTGGGTTATGAAAAAATTCACGCTTACAAAAACAATTGTATTTTATTCTACAAAGAGAATAAAGCATTGAATAAATGCCATGTATGCAATGAGTCGAGGTTCAAAATGACATCTCATAATAGAATGACTAGGATCCCACAAAAAATAATGTGTTATCTTCCCTTGAAACTTATGTTGCAGCGATTGTATATGTCGACGCATACTGCCACCGACATGAGATGGCATAAGGAAAAACGGGTAGACAACGATGTGATGAGGCATCCTACAGATTGGGAGGCATGGAAAAAGTTCGATCGAATGTTCCCTAAGTTTGCTGCTGATTCTCGGAATGTTAGATTAGGACTTGCCACTGACAGATTCAGTCCGTTCGGGGTTCTAAACCAATACCACAACATTTGGCCGATTTTTGTATTTCCAAATAATTTGCCGCCTTGGAAATGCATGAAAAAAGAATACATGATGATGACTCTTTTCATAATTGAGGATCTTGGTAGGTTAATCGATGTTTACTTAAGGTCATTGGTTGATGAGTTAAAAGATTTATGGACAAACGATGTGCGCACATATAATAAGTGCACTAGGAAGATGTTCACTTTTCGGGCAGCAACTATGTGGACTGTGAACAATTTTCCCACATGTGCAATGGTTTTTGGGTAGAGCACTAAGGGTTATATAGCATGGCCTGTATGCAAGAATGATGTAACCTATGGTTGGTATACTCGAAAAGTTTGTTACCTTGGTCATCGAAGATGGTTACCATAGGACCACGGGTGGGGGGCAAAGGATAAAGAGTTCGACGAGAAAACAAAGCATTGCCTCAGACCTAGAGAATGGTCCAGTGATCAAATTTTGGAACAAATTAACAGTTTGGATTTTGCTCTGTTCGGGAAAACACTGAGTAGGACTAGACCCTCTACACATATGAACTAGATGCACAAGCCTATATTTTTTGAGTTCCCGTATTGGTTGAAACTAAAATTGAGACATAACCTTGACGTTATGCATGTTAAGAAAAATGTATTTGACACATTGGTGGGCACCATTTTAGATATCAAAGGCAAGACAAATGATACAATCAAAGCCTGTCTTGATTTGGAAAAAATGGGCATATGAAGGGGGTTTATGGATGAATAGGGACAGTGATAAAGCCAGAAGGGATCTTGCGTTTTTTTACATGAAACCAAATAACAAAAAAGAGTTTTTAAAGTTTGTATCCTCTGTAAAGTTTCTCGATGGGAATGCTTCTAATATCGCGCATTGCGTGAATGTTGATGGGGGTAAATTTGCTAGAAAAGAGCCATGACTGCCATATGTTTATGCAATGCCTAGTTCCTATAGGTATTTGACACATATTGCCGGAAGATATTGTGAAGCCAATCATGTTGTTGTCCAGATTTTTTTCCTAAATGACAGCAAGAACGTTGCGAAAGACAGACGTTAATAAGTTGCTCCATGACATTGTCCAATTCCTATGCAAGTTTATGATGATATTCCTTCCAGCTTTCTTCACATGTATGATCCACATGATGGTTCACTTGCCCGAAGAGGCATTGCTTGCTGGTCCTGTCAACTATCGTTGGATGTATCCAATAGAAAGGCATATAATCCTCATTATTTGTTTATGCATCATTAACCCATGCTTCCTAATTTATATCGTATCATTTTATTTTGGTAGGCTTCTCAGGGAGCTGAAAAAAGGTGTACGCAATAGGGCAAAGCCCTAAGGATCAATTATAGAGGTTTGGGTTCAATATGACTCGCGTACTTTTTGTGGAATGTATTTAAAAGATGTGGAGATGACTCTCAATGTTACTCAGTGCAATAATGATAGGGTGTGAGAAAGGAGAAACTTTCTATTTTTGCCTAATGCGCACGACCCTTTGGAGATCCTGTACGAGGCAAGTCGTCTTCCAAAAATGACATGGAGGTAGCGCATTGGTTTGTATTGAACAATTGTGAAGAGATAATGGCATACCTATATGAGCATGAAGTGATGATGAAGCGAGAACATCCATCACATTTGTATGCCAAGAAACACCGAGAATTGTAACCACAGTGGTTTCTCGAATATGTAAGTTATACGTGTTTTGTATTTGTAATATATATTGTAGTATTTAATTTTCTCGAACTAACAGGTGTATGTTTTTGTATAATATTAGGTGAATAAATTGAAAGCATCGAATTCCCCCACTTACAGTGAAGAGTTATATAACTTGGCATTTGGCCCGATTCGTGTTGAATTGTTCCAGGGTTGCCAGGTTAACGGCGTCAAGTTTTTGGGGACTGCACAAAATGACAAGCTGTGTACACAAGACAGTGGTGTCCATGTCCCAGGTGGAGGTGAAAGTACGAACATTGATTTCTATGGCAAACTAACAATTGTCGTGTAATTGCTTTACAAACTGATACCATGTGATCATATTTAAGTGTCGATGGTTTGATACAAACACAAATAGGTAGGGAACTGTTAAAATCGACCATGGTTTACTATCTGTGAACACTAACAGAACTTGGTACGATGATGACCCATACATTTTGGCAAACATGGCAAAATAGATTATGTATCTAGGTGACCCTAAAGCAGGGAGAGGTTAGAAAGTTGTTCAAAAGATGGATTAGAGGAACGTGTATGCTATACCAAATCAAGACCCTACTGATGACGATGTCAACAACGTCGCTAACCAGCGTTTAAAATCTTCAATGGAAAATGATGCGAAAACACTTCGAGATACAAATCTTATCCAAGAATCGTTTCATATACAAGAAGTGGCTTCAATCGAAACACTGATCCAATCAATTACAATTGACCTCAATAATATTCCACGATACAATGGTGCAGTGGGCCTCAACGACGATGGTGACATACTTATCGAGGAGGAGGATTGGGAGACCGAAAGTGATGATAACAACGATAGCAAAAGTTATTTACAATTCGGATGATGAATAATGCAATTTATTTGTGACTTGCTATGTAAAACATATTAAATGAATTTTTTTGTAATTTAAGTATCTTATGTTATAAATAAATTTTTTTATTTGAATAAATATAAATTTGAAAAAATTTACCCAGGTAAATTAAATTTTCAGCTCATTACGCAATGAATAAAATATTGTTAGTCGTAGACTTGGCATTCTTGTCATGTTTCTCGTGTTCATGCCATTTTCATGTCATACCTGATATCTTAACGGGTTGAGTCGTGTAACTCCTGTTAAAATAAACGGGTAAAATGAACCAACCCGATAATATTAACAGGTAATATGACCCTACCTATTACCCGTTAAGGAAAATTTGTTTTAAACCAATAAATAATTAAATGAAAAACATAATACTAAATAAGTATATACATACCATATTATCATATTCAAAACATAAAAATGCATTTGTCTTTCAAGTATTACATATTTACATACCCAAAATAAGAGCATAATAAAAATAAAAAATAAATAAAAAAACATCAGAACATTACAAAATATCGAATGTTCAAATGATTTGCAAAATTAAGGGAGTTATGTTTTAAGGTTTGGAACCTTACACATTTTCTTACAATCAAACTCTTCAATTTTCATCAATCACCATGGGAAACGGTATTGAAACTTAGGCTTGATATATTGTCTTCAAGAGTTATATTGATGATATTTCAGTGAGGCTTTCTACATTAGCACTCTCTTCTCATTTATCCTATGGCTATTGTTTAAGCAAAGTCTTTAATAGTTTTTTAATTAATGTAGAAGTGTGAAAAATATAGAAATATATATATATATATAAACGCTCATAATGACAAGCTTTACAACTTCGTGAAGTGCTTAACTTTGAAATGTGCTACTATAATCATATAAATCATATATCAAAATTTAACCGTCAATTGTTGTTTACATTTATGCTTCATTTTTCTCACCAAATTTTGTTTTTTCAGATTTTCATTTTTGAAAACATGATCTATTAGAGGATACAGGAAGATGAATTGTTTGGATCGTTGATATTATGTTTAAAGTTTTACCGTTAGTGAAAATATTACTTGGTGTTTATAAAGTCTCTACAAACTATATAACATCGACTCATATTTCAATTAACCGTAAATATCGAGACGTGATATCAAAGATCCGAACCGTTCATCTTCCTACATCTCCCAAAAGATCATGTTTTCAAAAAAGAAAATTTTAAAAATGAAATTAAATATTAAGAGTAAAGCCTAAACGACAATCGACGGTTAAATACAAATTTAAGGTTTATGGATTATATGTCGGATTTTGAAGTTGACCTCTTCACGAAAGTTGTAAAGCTTGTCACTACGAGTGATTGTGTGTGTGTGTGTGTGTGTGTGTATTTTTTACATTTCTTACACTTCTACAATAATGATTATTAATTTTATTACTTTTACACTCAAATAAAAAAATACTATTCATGACGGTTTGGAGGGTTCTAAAATTTTAACGATAATGCAAGTGTAACCATTGTCTACTCATGGAAGAATGACGAATCCCGAGTGTTTATATATTCTTTCACATTTTTCATACTTGTAGAGATGTCTTATTGCCTATACTAATATATGCTAGTTTATTTTAATTTTGGACAACATGTTAAGTAAAATTTATCCTATTAATGATAATAAGAAACTCTCATAATAAAAATAAATAAATGAATAAAACTTCATTTTTTAAACTTATAAAGAATAATAATACAAAAATATATATTTAATATAGAATATACCAATATTTACAATATGGCTATTGTATTTTATAATAAAAATTTCAGTAATTAAACTTCAAAATTATAATTTATTTTTCTTAACGGGTTACCCACGTGTATACCCGTTCTTAATGGGTCACCCGATAATGACCCTATTAGTTATCGTGTTGACCTGAAACTCGTTATTTTCGTGTCATTTTCGTGTCGTGTAAGAAACTGTCGGGTCTAATTAGTCGCGCGAATGGTATTTGCGCGATAATTAATTACTCTTTGTCACGCAATGAGTTGAAAATTTGACTAGGCTCGCACGAAAATAATTTCGTGAAAATTTGAATTTTTTGCCTGACGAATATCTTCTGTTCGTCATGCAATAGCCTCGAGATTAAACTGAAATCGCAAACACTTTCCACTCATCTATCTTCTCTGTAAACTCTCCCTCTAACAGTCATCTCCCTCAGCTCTCCCTCACAATCTTTCTTCCTCCTCCTGCAGGTCTCTCTCTTCCTCCTCCAACAACCCTATCTCTCCCTTCTCTGACAGCACTCTCCCTCTGAGGTAAATTTCAATTTACTTAACTCTAGTAAAATTAGGAATTAGGGTTCTAATGTCCTTTGATTTTTATAATTAATTGAATTCTGGTTGCCCAAAATCTAATGCTTTGAATAATTTCTTTGAATTAGGGTTCTAAACTGCTTTAGTGTTCTAATATGACCAAGAAGGATGGGTTCTAAAATTCACATCTATAACGCACATGCAAACACAAAGTGAAGTTTAAAACTCCAATTTAGAAAGAAATAAAAATAAAAATCCTCAATTCTAGCCATAAAACCCTAACTTCAGGAAACCATCAATTCAAAATTCCAAACAATAACATAGATATTAGAAAGATACACAAAATACTTACCTTTGATACTCGTTGCTTCTACCTTCCGAGTGTCGCCCCTCTTAGAAGGTCAGCACCTTTAACTCTCTATCTGTATATATGTGTATATATATTTATGTATATTTGTATATGATTAAACCTCAGTGTATAATTGAATGTATGTATGCCATGACAATTTTTTGGCGCGTGTTCTTAGTTACAAACAGATCTGTATATAATTCAGCATTTGGGTGTTTACAATTTTGGGTCTTTTGGTGAAAGATTTCATAAATTTACGATGTTGTGACTCGGGTCATTGAGATCTAAGTTCAAGTTGCTGCATTTTTGTAAATCTCTGTTGGTTGCGTGAAATGCATATTACAATAATGCAATATCTGCATGCACACTTGTTAATTTTTCTTGTTCTCTTTCGTTTGGTTAGTGTTAGAGCTTGTGTTGTCGTGCAAATGTTAAATTTTTTAATTTCTAGGGAAAAGGAAAATGCTAAGATGTGTTGAATAGCTTTGAGGTAATGAAATCTTTTCTCAAGTTTGCAATTGAGGAAGAAACAATACAGTACGGATTTAGTAACGTATAGACAACCCCGAAAGTAATCATTTAAGACATCTATAATAGGTGTAGTAGGTCTCCTTCATAAATGAACGAGATTCGTTTATAATATCCATGACTTGTTATATCAATACTCATCCGCTTCCTTTTTTTTGTTAATCTCCATCTATGCCTTCGAGTAATAGAGGCTGTTTTTAGGTTCAGTTTTCATCCTAGTAGGAAGAATAGGAAATCTGCCTCAAATTCGATTTAACATTCCTATTAACTTGATTTCTCTTAAGTGATGTTTTAATCAGGAATTGTGTTGTCATTTAGTAATAGTCGTTTACTGTGATATATTGGGCTATCAACTTGTGTTTGTAGTTCTTATGGTTGCTAGTTAGGCTCTCTAAATACTCAAACTAACTAGTCCGAAAGATAGTTTCTTTTATGAATGCTTCACTAGTTTCCTTGCCATTTTGACTTTTGGTATTCCTTTCAGATTAGATAGTTCGAGTATTTAGAAAGCCTAGCCAGCAACTGTAAGAACTACAAACACAAGTTGCTAGCCCAATATAGCACAGTAAACGACTATTACTAAATGACAACACAATTCCTAATTAAAACACCACTTAAGAGAAATCAAGTTACTAGGAATATTAAATGACAACACAATACTATCATAATTTTGTGGTTGCCAATATTTGTTTATAGTACTTTATGTCAAAGT
This sequence comes from Crataegus laevigata, assembly GCA_963580275.1. Lineage (NCBI taxonomy): Eukaryota > Viridiplantae > Streptophyta > Magnoliopsida > Rosales > Rosaceae > Crataegus > Crataegus laevigata. Next base: position 7,053,797 of record OY756938.1, read on the forward strand.
ATCAAACTTGTTTACATTATCGTGGTATTTAATTGTAAGTCACTTAGGTGTGAATCTGACACGATATTAGAACAATTCAAATTTTTATGAAATGATATTAGAAGTGAAGAACACAAAGCCTTATTTGACTTATTTTTATGATCTCAAGCTTTATAAGAAAAATAGTTCAAATCCCAAAACCTATATTTTTGGCAGAATAGTAGATCAAAATGTTTTGGATTTTGGAACTTGTCATGTTTAAAGTTATTAAAACGCTCAAGAGTGTTTTAGGGTTCATGATTTTCAATGCTCAAAACATGGATTAGTGGTTCAAATTTGCATGAGTTAACAACATAATTGATATTTTATGGACTTTGATAGCACCACGTGTTATAACTTTGCCTTAGTTAATTGATATTTTGTGTGCTTCACTTTGATGCCAAGTTATTGGCATAACATGCTGCTTTTTTTTTTTTTAAATCAAAAGGATATGTGAACAAAATCGTGTCTAAAAGAACAAAAATTGTTCACATATCATATAAACCAATTTTTTTTGTAGTAATGGTATATGTATGCAGTGATGATTCCTTTTCCTATTCATACATGTTGCAACTTGCAAATGTTCTCTGTAGGAAACAAGTTCAGAAAATCTGCTTTATACTTAGAAATAAATCAAAAGGATTGAACTGGTTACATGTTTGTGTGTGATTAGAGATAAAAGAAAAGGGATGTGAAATGAGGGGAAATGTATAAACTATTTGAATTCAGCTCCAAGTGCTAGGTCCATTGCAAATTTTCAATCTTTTTTTGGGGTTCATGTATAGTTATGTTTTGATTGATGGGTTTTTAAAGCTATGGGTTTCTGCTAGTTGGATTCTTGAAAGTTTTTATCTTCATAAAGTTGGTTTGTTGAATTTGTATTGGGGAATCCCTATATTAGGTTTTCATTTGATCAAATTGGGGATAAAAGATTTCTGCCGTCTTTTCGGGGTGGGTTTTGAAGCTGCATTCTTTTGTTCAAATATGCTTGGGAATTTTTCAAATTATGTCCTTGTTTTGTTGTAGTTTCTATGTTGGCACATGGCATTATTTTGCTTTACTTGTTGGTATTTGGTGTACTGATTCTGCTCTGTAGAATATATTTTTTTCCTTTAGAAAAGATTCACCAATTATTGTAGCTTGTTCCATTAATTATATCCTTCAACATCTATCAACTAGGAAACAATGGATGCCAATTTTCTATTTACCTTATAATATGTCTGTTGTACTAGAATTTCATCACAATTCAACTCTAGGGTGATGATCTACTGTCAAATTTGAGTATTGTTTTGATTCTAAATGTGCTTTGTTCTATTTTTCTTGAATTTCAAATACTTGGAAAATGATTGTCGGTGTTCATGTTTTACACCTGTGTTTTGCTATGAGTTAAGGAGTTGGTGCTTTGTCAGGGTCAAGTAAGATGAGAAATATGTTTGTGCTACCAACTATGGTTTGCAATTTATATCTAAATGTAATATAAAGAATAAGCACTAGATTTGGCACGTTGACTTCAATGAATAGGAACTGATTTTTTTTTCTAATTGTGCAGATGTCGCAGCTTATTAGAAGTCGTAAGGCGATGACGACTGCACCCCGTTCGATTCCCCCGCCTCCTACTTTAGCCACCACTGCTCCAGCAAAAATGGAGCCTAAATCGGTTAATCTGGTTGATGCGACTGATGTAGTTGCTCCTCGGGTCTCCCAGGCGCCGGCATCATCAGCCTCTTCAGTTGCATTACCTGTTAGAGCCAAGCGTGGTCACCGCCGCCCTCGCACGCCTGACACGACATCGGCATCCATTACCGATGCCTCGAGGTCCCAACGAGGTAAACATGTTATAAACGCTGATAACTGATTTTTTTTTCTATAGTGCCTTGGTGCTTTCTCCATACAAATTGTTCCATCTCATACAGGAAGATCAATTAAGCATTGGAACCTGAAAGCTTGTTATTTTATTTCCAATAACTGCTCAAATAAATCTCTTATGCTAAATTTTGTCAATATTTATATTGCTAATCAAATTTTCCATATTCTTTTATCAATGCTTGATATAAATGATTCTATTTGTTTGAGCATGAATGCCAATGGTTGATTTACTGTCAAACCTGCAACTTGAATTCAAAATAATGTAACAACAAATAACTTAAAAACTGTGTTGCTAAATAGAATGTGGAAGTTAAATGTTCCTCATGTGATTAAAATTTTAGTTGCCTTTTGATTCTGGATAGGTTACAAACTATATATACACTATGTAATATTTCACTTGGCATCCACTACTGAAACATTCAACTGTTGTGATTGTTGTTGGATATCATATATTATTCATTACAATATCCAGGGTTTGGGAATTGTTATAACTTTAGGGGAGGTTTTGCCCAAATTTTGATTTAATTTGTTGTGTTTATTTGACTATTTTTTATTTATTTATTTTTTAGCAAAGAAAACTACCCAAAGACTTTGTCAGCAGTTGAAGATGGCAAAGGTCACCCGAGTGACCAACAGACGTATCATGATCGAATACGACGACCGGCATCAGGCTGCACCAACAACGGAGCAGCATTACGTTTTGGCCCACGATATTGGTCACGTCGTTTGAACCTATTACCCTATGCAACGGAAGTCTTGGAAGGCGATGCCAGACGAAGGTGCACGCACAGTTGTCGGTAAGTATCCTACCTTTTAATTATTTTTCCTTTAAATTTTATATATTTATATTACTTAATGTATGTAATTAATTTGTTACATTGCAGACGAACTACAATTTTGACGACATCAACAACTATATGTTAGCGTACGTCCTTCGTTGAACAATACAAGCAGTGGAAGAGTGACCTACACCAATATTTTGAGACATTTGATGATCCGCATGTCGCTCTCAAGGAGGGTTATCCAAAGGAGTTTAAGGACCAAGAAGATAATTGGGTGTGGCTCTACAGTCATTTTCAAGAGCCAGGCTATGTGGTATGTTTTTTATATTAAGTTTAAAAGTATTATACATTTCTTACTAATGTTTATTGATTTTTTTATATTTCATTTAAATTAGAACTAATACGTTTATTTTTTGTATAACAGAAGAAGGCAAAAGCCAACAAGAGCAATCGGGAGAATAAGATTTTTCTCCACCATTCTGGTTCGAGACCCTTCTCATTTAGTAAAGAGGCGCGGTTGCAAGTAATAATAAAGTTTTTCATATTCAATTTTTAATATGTCAGTAATTTTAATTTTTTTTTCATACTAACATTTTTCTTCTCTTGTTCTATTCAGGAGGTTTAAAACTCCTGGAGATTTGTCTTTAGAGACGTTTATGTTCGACCAGGGGATGAGTTGGCCGAGTCCCTTCATGTAAGTATTCTTCAATTGTAATTACTATCTTGCGCATTCAAGTATCATGGTTATTATTTGAATGTTATTATTAATATTTCATGTTATATTACACAGGCGACGATGATGGAGAAGAGGCAGTTAGTTCTTTAAGAATCTGCCTCCCAACTTTCTCCTGAGACTCTGCTCGAGTCTGTGGATCCCCTAGAGGATGCGAGGTTTCAAATTCTTACAGAGACCTTAGATCACACTCTCAGGCGAAAGCCGATGACGTATTGTATGAGGGATAGGGAATGCCCGGCAGCGGGAACCTTGAGCCTCGTCATCATCGCAATCAAAGAGTGAGGTGACAGCTTTGACAGCAGAGGTGGCCGACCTTAAAACTGAGCTCGCCTTGTATAAGAGCCAGATCTCATTGATTATACAGGCCCTCAGTCAGTCCGGTGTTCGTCTCCCGTCGACATTCGAGCTCCTCCAACCTGAGCATGCCTAGAACTCTGCCCTTTCGACCTCTGAGCCCATCCCTAACCCCGAGACCTTGGTGCCCCAAGATTTCCAGCCGCCTCCGAATTACAACCTCATAGATTACGCCGCATTATTTTCTTAGTTTTTTACTCCCTTACTTTTTAAACATTTTCTTTGTAAGTATATTTTATATTTATTTAAATAAATTATTTTTCTCTTCATTACATTTTTAATTGCAATTTAATTTTATTATTTTATTACAAAATTTTAAAAAAAAAATTAAATTTAAAAAAAATTTCTTTTTGCGCAACGAATTCCTTGGTCTCGCAAAATTCTTGCGACTAACAAGGTTTTGTTGCGCAAGAATAAATTATCGTCGCGCAAAGTTTCGAGAGACGAATATTAGTCATCCCACATTTGTATCCTGGTATTTTGTGCGACGAACACATTCGTTCTTAAAAATTTTGTGCGACTAAGGCTAAACCGTCGCACCGTGTTCTTGCGACCAATACTATTTTTCGTTGCGCAAAGTCTTTCTTCACGATCTTTGCGCAACAGATTTTGCGCGACGAAATTTCCATTGCGCAGACGTTTATGCGACACAAATACACTTTGCACAAAGAAAATATTTCATAAGCTAAACAAGATCAAAACACACCTATTCATGTTCAATTTCGTAAGTTTGTTCATCAACTTGGACAAAAGAATTGATTGATTCCACTCTCATTTACATTCATTGCCCCCGTCTATATCCCCAACCAAACACCGTCAAATCCAAGTGGTTTAGTGTAGGCCCAACAAGGGGATGGGTTCGGCGCAACTTGGCACGAGGATCAAAGGCAGGCATCTTTGACAAAAGTACACGTGTACGGTGATGGTGACTGCATTTGGTTTGATCCTTGAAAGTTGAAAGTTGAAAGTTGAAAGTTGAAAGTTGAAGAGGACGAAGACGAAGTAGATCAAAGGGAGGGATGTATGCACGTATGGGCAAGTTTTGTCGCGTGTGGGTGGGCCGTTTAGTTGGATTGATTGGACTACGTTTGTCGTCCTTCAACGTTCAAATTCCCCGCCAACAATAACAGGCCGCGAGCAGATCGTTGACTCTGTGATCAGCAAATTTTATACGACTCAACCCCACTTTTATTAAAACCCTGACACCTCCACTTTCTTTTCTGCTTTTGGTTGGCCTTCACTCTTGACTCAGTTGCAGATACATCTTTTTTCGGGATAACATTTGCATTATAAATGTTTGTTTGGGAATATTCACACACTGTATAACACATTACGCATGTTACACTGTTATGTTGTGTCGTAGTATATGATAGATTAGTCACATTTAGGTATCGAACTCTCTATACATGAAAGTAAAACTTGAAATTTTCTATTTACAAATTACAAAAAATATACTTCTGGACCGTAGTATTAGTGACAAATTACAAATCATATTAAGAAAAAAAGATCTTTCTGGATCCTGTAGAATTCCTATTTCTCACATTAGTAGAATAAACAAACTGCAACAATTACGATATGAACGAAGCAATGACTCTTATGCTGTGTTTGGATGGAGAATTTCTAAATTTTCATAGAATTCTAAATGATGGGAATTACAATTCCCAGTAATTGAAATCCTGTTAATTGAAATTTCATTGTTTGGATGTTGGATACATGGAAATTGCAAAATGAAGGGAATTACAAATTTCATTGTTTAGATATTCCCTAGAATTTGTATTCCATAGAAGAATACAAATTTGAATACATCCCACCCCAAGTTTGCTTGATTGAAAATACCTCAGTGTTTGAACTTCAAATCCAACTCCACCGGAAACACTCTGGCACGATGGTTGAAGATCATAAAGTCAAGGTTGTCCGGTAGAGAAACAATCATGCATTCCAAAATAAACGGATGTCAATGATCCAATCAAACATCTTGCATATAGCATTTCCAAAGTCAAATTAGCTATTATTCCACAATTGTTAATTTCCAGTACAGAGACTATGGAATAAAACGAAACTGAAATATTTCATTAACACAGTTTTCTCTTACAAAGTTTATGCCTAAAAAAGCAAACATAGCTGGTTCTTTCCATGTTGAAGAGTGCACATTTGTTATCCACTCATCTCTATCAATATGCATCAATGATTGACCCTCAGTCTTACTGTTGCATCAAAAGTTATTTATGCAAGGAAAAATGAACTAGATAAGTGATGGAAACAACTTGAGGGTTAATCCACATCTGCCATTAACCTTACAGATAGCTTAACAAGTTAATGAATTTTAAAGAAAGAAAGTTCCCTTTTCAATCTGTAAGCTTGCTGCACAATCTTCAGAAGGAAATGTGAACAGCTAATTATCTTATCAATAATCCCCACTACAATGAGACATACAAATTCAGATCTTAGCCTATGTTGGGTTTGTTGATAATGGAGAAAGCAAAGAACTAAACTCTTTGTGCTCGTTTGGTTTCTAGGATTGAATTGGATTGGATAACTTGTTAGATTCAACACGAGTTGAATGAAGAAATGGATGTCAACCTCCAAATCTTGTCCAACTTGAAGATGGAAAATAATTCTCTGGACAAAATTTGGAGTTGGCATCCATTTCTTCATTCAACACACATTGAATTCAGTGATTTATGCAATCCAATCAAATCCTTAACACCAAACAAGGCCTTTATCTTTCCATTATCCTATTATTAGTGAAAATAGAAAGAAAAAGGTTAACTTCAGGGTTTTCTACTCAAACTCTCTCCTTCCAATTTTGTCAAGATTTGGTAAAGTTCCCAAAGTATTATCTTATCAAGGGAATATTAAAAGTTCCCGTTAGTATGTTCTCTACTTTCTCAAGCTTACTATGAACCAAACATGAATTTTGAAATTGTTGCCATCTTCTTTCCATCCGGTCCTTGCCAACTCACAGATTCTCAAACTCGAGATTATAATTAAAAGGTATTGTATGCAAAGTGCATAAGCATAACAACAATGACTACAGTTTACTTCAACTTTCAATTGCAGGTATCGAAAATAGTCCAATCACACCCTGAACTCAAATCCAAGTCAGGTATTGAACAGAATAAAACACGTATACGTACCTGTTCTCTTCAGAATGGGGATGAATCGAAAGAAACGTGCCCGGGACAGTAAGTGCCGCCCACATACAGAACACTAACCCTAGAAGCAATTCAGCTACCACCTGCATTCCCAATAAACCCTTTTAGACACTCTAAAACACAATCAACCCAATTTTATGAGTTTGTATTTGTTAAATCTCACAGTTAATGGAGGTCCTGAAAACTCTTCCTCAATAATCTTCAACAATCCCCTGTCTGCAATCAAATCAAATCAACCAACCTTAAAAACAATCCAATTTCAATCACACAACTAAACCCTATATTCCTTTTACTCTCTACTGCAAATTGATACACACACACACACACAGATAAAGAGACGATTAGGGCTTACATTGAACGGTTGAATAAGCAGCATGAAAGAGAATTACAACTCCCAAGATGCCAACAACGAAGCCCAAACTCATCGCCATTATAGCTCCAATCTCCGGCAGGTTAGAACTCCGGTATTGGCCTAACCGACGTCGTTAGCGATGGAAGAACGAATCGGCATTTGGCTCTGCATTCCAGTTTGGCGCCCAGAAAAAGAAATTTGGCGCCTTCAAGAATTCCATCCGATGGGTTTGGGATTCCCTCCGTTGTTGGAATTGTGAAATTCCACCTATCTAGACAGAAATTAAAGCCAGTATTCTTCATCCCCAATTTCCCCCTTTTTTTCCCGTAGAAATCGGCGTTTCTCGCGCTGCAAGGTTCCCAAACGAGGGAAAACTGCTTTCCCATCCCAAATTCCCTAGTTTAAGTGAAATTCTGTTTTATTTTACTGTATCCAAACGGAGTGTTAATTCTTGAATTTGCGAGGCAGAGAGCGAGTGCAAAGACAACTATTAGAGAAATGCTACATGTAGTCGCTTACGCACAAGTAAACATTGTAAAACTCATTTGCGTCGACGCCTAAAAATTACTCACTCACCCACCACATCTACATATAAAGACTTAAGCAGGCTAACTGGCAAAATGGCCACGGCCCTTTTTTTTTTTTTTTTTTTTTTTAAATAAAACAAGATAAATGAGTACATTACATACATCCCCTCCATCTCTTTTATTTACCACTTTCGAACATAAATATATATATGTTGATCAAATGTTTGCCGTTCTTTCTCTACTACTACTTAGAGAGTCGGGTCCTAATCTCTCCGAGTCAGTTTCCCTATTTCTACTACTACTTGCTAACTTTCTACATTGTCTAGTGGTGTCAAGAGTGCAAAAAAGCAACCGTCACCGCGCCATCTGAATCTACTGGCCTGCTACTCCCAACAGTTTCAGGTTAGTACTCGAGGGTGAGGAAGACGAAGAAGTGTCAATCCGAAAAATTTCTAAACAAGCTACTCCAACCATGCACTGAATGACCAAATATGTAATCGGACAAGTCATCGGTGCTGGTAGAGCAACAAGTACTATCAGTACTGTAAGAACTTTCATCGGAGTTGTTGCTGATAAGGGAAGAATTGTCACTTGATGAGTCCTCTTGCAAAATCCTTTGCAGCTCCTCTGGTGAATATGCACGGGGTACGGAAGGGGCAACAGCAGAATGTGTGGAGACAGATTTTGGTTTCAAATTGGTAGTCTTTCCACCGATCCAGGAAGGAATGGCTCGATGTTTGGGATCAGGAGAGATTATTCTGTTCCTTATCAATCGCGGGGCCCTTGGCAAGCATCTGCAAGGTAGTTCAGTCAAAAGCCCAAACAACAGTGATTAAAGAGACTAGATAAGAGAGAGAGAGAGAGAGAGAGAGAGAGAGAGAGAGAGAGAGGTGGGAGAGGAGCAAATAAAACAGGAGAGATCCATCACCTTGAATAAAGAAGCATGTAAGCGCCTTTCGTCAAGACCCTTTCAAGTTCCACAGGTGTTACCTGCCCAACCAAAGCCAACACATTATAAGTTAAAAGCGCTCGAATATGCAATTACAACAACATTCTGGTTACGCATGAAAACAAATTAGCAAGCCATAGGAGATTGACACATGGATAGCGTGGAAAGTAATAATCGTAGGTGTAAGGGACGAGGTGTGGACCATTTGTGGGCCAGTTCGATCTTGGTCATCCTTGTGGGCTTCGGTTTCTTGTTTTACATGTAGACTAAATGATGTTTAAAGGGAAAACCTTGTTCTTTGTATTGTAATTTCTTTCAAGTAACCCATTGACTTGCAGTAGATACTATTTAGGTAAAAGGAAAAGCTAAGTAACAAAAAAGGAAGAGTAAAGTTGCCACCCATATTAAAGAAATAAACTTGTATTAAACATACCGTGCTGTCATCAACCATGAACCACTTGTTCTGGGAATTCCTGACATAGCACACGTAGTGACCAGAAAATGCAGCATTCATGATATCTAAGTGAACAACCACCCCGTAAAGTCTGTATATAGGCGATTTATCACTTGTACTACTCATAAAAGGTGCCAAGTCCAGGATCTCAGGAAACCGGATAGGCTTATTGATCTTCCCAAATTTTCCAGACTGTTTACAGGAGAACACACATTAGATAAAAGGAAAAGAAATTACAAAAAGCAGAGACTGAAAACACATCCTTGAATAACTCTATTACCAGAAAACGCTTTAGTGCAATTGTAAGGATATTTGGAGCTTCCAGTATCGTCAACTTCTTTTTGGCCTTCTCATAAGATTTGCATCTGATTGACATGATATTGAAAAACACCAACAAAGTTAGTGCATCTTAGCCAACAATTCCATAAAATTAGAAAAACTTCAAAGTAGTTATTATAGTTGTTCAAACTCTGACGGGAGATCAATGAGTAATCATCCATAGGCAGATTACAAAAGGGCAAAGAGGGGGAATACAATAACAACTCCAGAAAAACCTACATCCAATATTATTTGATAACAATCAGACAAAAAATTAACTTCGGTGCGTTGCGGAGCTAAAATTGTAATAAGAACTCCGTTTTTTTCCTGTACGTTTCACTATAAACCAAACCTTAGCAAATAATCATGCCAAAGAGAAGAAAAATAATAATAAGAGTAGCCGGATTCAATTTTTGTAAATAGCACAGAGAGTTTGAATTCTTATAGCCCATAATATCTAATCAGAATGTGGACTTAATATAGTATTCATTGCATTGCCAAAATGGTTCACCAAGTTATAATTCATTGCCAAATAAAGGTTGATTAAGGAAACATACTGTATGGTCTAACAAGAATTAATAGATGTTCAAACATATTTATAGAAGAAAAAAAAAAGAAAAAAAATGGACAACTAACCTGCTACATTGGTATTTGTTCTCCCCATCCAAGGTCTCAGTACCAGTAAACCGACGAAGAGCCTCTTCCAGGGTTCCTATATCACCCTCAATCTCAACAGTAAGATCCATCATTCTTTCCTGCCGCTCAGACTTACCTTGGCACTTTGTGCATTTTATCTGCACCATATAAAATCAAATATATACATTCTATAAGGAAAATTATTATGTAAGCTCAGACGAGACAACACAACCTTGGTTGTATAGAACCTATAATAACAGTAATACATACCTTTGATCGAAGGTAGCCTCCAAATGTAAGGCCTATTAAAGTTGTTTCTTCTTTCAAAGAGCACGACGAATTAACCCCAGCTTCCATAAGGCAAACAGATTGCATCATGTCAATAGCATACCTGTCAATTTAACTTTGCAAGTCAATAAAAGGTTTTCCAGAAGATGGAACAGTAAGTGTTACTAATGCATAGAATAATATGTAGGCTCCAGAGATGTTCAAGTTTAGCACACCTTAGAAATTCATGGGCATCTTCTTCTCTCCCATTACCAAGTTGACTTCCAATTTTTCTCAACTGAGAAAGTATTCCCATAGGAGACAGAGGAGAGCTCGCTTCCTTTGCCTTCAAAACTAGACTTTCGAACTCACACATGAAACACCATTCCTTCTTTACACCTGACAAATTAAAATCTCATCAATAAACTGTGCAGAATACAATATCTACTGACTGTACTAAACAAATACTTGTTAGGAATCCAAAGAGGAGAACATGTTCGAAAGCTTACAAGCTTTAGAATGGAATCCTTGAAGCAAATAAGCAGTCAGAGGTGGAGTAAATGACAAGCACTGTAGCACTGCATTGGCATAGCAGCTGCAGAATAAAAATAAAGAATACATTAAAAACAGAATAACCACACTTCTGATCAAAACTCAAAAGTTTGATCTATCAAATCTGTTTGAAAATGAAACCAGCAAAAACATATAATAAAGTTTTATGCACATAATAATTGTAGCAAATACAGTTAAACAGTGTAATAACCATGTCCCAACATCAGGATAATTTCCCATTTCTGGTTTGGAAGACTGAAAGATAGTAGTACACCATACATATGGAACAGGGTAATACTGACTATATAAAACAACAAGTAGCAACATGCAAGTTCACCTTGGTTACAGCTACAAGACTTTATGAAGATCTAATCCGATTCACTTCACTACTTGGTTCTATGCACTTATCCAAACATGACCACATGAACAGGTACCATATGATGTTACCTGTTACCACAATTTATAAGGCCAGAAGGGCGCAATTCCACCTTGTTCCAATTGTAAAGCTTGACAAATAATTCATACCGAAAGAGTTCCTGCTGAAACAAAGACACACAATCAATTCACAATTATTGCTAGCCAGTTAAAATGTTAAGGAATATGCACTAAAAAAGAATAGAAGGTCAAACCTTCTCGCTGTATTTTCCTGCAATCTCACTCCCAACTCCCACAGGATAGAACTTTGGTATTTTGGATCCTCTAAATTGATCAAAAACCTTAAATACAGAGGTTTTCAAGCCATTCCTGTCATTTGAAAGATTTGTAGCTTGAGATGAAACAGCATTACTAGCCTCAACAAAGTCAACTTTTCCAGATTTTACCCGTGGAAGTGAGAGTCCAACAGCAGATGCATGGTGAGAATCAGAAACACTGGGTGATAGAGTTACAGCTTCCCTAGACTTCAAAACATCTGAAGTTCTGTTGCAGTTCTTAACAGCATGATCTGACCTTTCTGAACTTGTGGATAGCACTCTACTAGGTTTCAAAGCATGTGTGCATTTTGAAATTCTTTCAGAGCCAACAGATTTATGAACAGAAGGCGAGGAGGAAGACTTAATTTCTCTGAACTTGAAGGCATGTGAATTGCTGCTAGATTCATTATCCTCATTTTTCGACCCTTTACTTTTCTGGGATGGGGAATTTTTGACCTTAACAGCATCTCCACTAATCTTCTCTGATAAATCTGCTCCACAAGTGGACTTACTAAGCTCCAAAGAATCCAGAAGATCATCACCTAACCTAGTGCCACTTGACCTGGAGCCTAGCCTATGAAGGGGAGGTGCAGTACTTCCAGACAAATTGAATGAAAAATGTAAGGAAGATCCAGAATCAGATATCTTTCTATTACTAGCTACACTGGAATTGGATACTTGGGCATCACTCCTGGACCCTATGGGATCAAGAGTGTTCCCCCAGAAATCAGAGGATGGCGTACAAGACTCAGCAACTGAACCCTCACTCATGCCACTGTTGTTCAAACCTGAAGAAGAATTTGATCTCTGCTCATTTTCTTCATCATTAACACTAAGTTTAACCTGATTCAACTTATTTAACTTAGCAAAACCACCAACAGAATCAACCAAGCTAGCAAACTTTGGAGATGATGGCTTAGATTGATCGATGTTGTTACCATTAAAGGGAGTCTGCTGGATCTCAAAGGCATCATCAGCAGATGGTTGCCCATCTGATCTGTCAGGTTCAAATGAACAAACACTCCCACTGACAGAAACATCGTCCGAAGATTCAGTACCGCTGGCAGAAGTAGAAAATCCAGAAAAAGAGGTAGCTGGTGAGTCAGATGTAGAATTTGTTCCTTTCCTCTCGGCAAGAAATTCATCTTCACTATCATCATCCCTTATACATTCAACATCAGGAGGGCAACCAGGATTAGGCAATGCAGGTTCCTCAGAAGATTTTTCAACAGACTCCCTGCTTTCAAACTTGTCGGTATTAATTTGAAGGTCTTCTTTGGTTACATTTAGTTCAGAATCACTTGCCACTACAACATTCTGGTGAATTATTCTAGGAGGACGGCACTCTTCCTTGTGACCTTGTCGCCAATGAACAATTTGACACTTTGCAGAACTGAAACATTTAATTGGATGTCATGACCATGAAATATAATACCATACCAATTACAGATGCCCACGTTTAAATGAATAAAACTATAATTCCACAAATGTTTTTGCTTTTTAGTCAAAGTTTATAGGGGTTCGCTACAGCCTACAAGGATTTTTATTTCATCATTATCAAAGGTATAATTGTTTATTGAAACCTTAAATTCTCTATGGGAATTCCGTGATCATAAGATGTCACTAAGTTCCAAGACAACCTTCTCTCTGTTAGTACGCCTTGTTTGGCTGTTTGAAATTTCATCAAACTAGATACAGCATTTAACTGATCTTTTACCATTTTTCCTTTTTGACAAGCAGCACAAGCTCAGTTATGCCATATGGACTTCTTGAATCAGAGAATAAGCATACTAAAACTAAAACAAAAAAAAAACAATCTACAAATGGTTGTTAATCATTGTTACTTCGCAATTGTCGCAACAACTTAGTAACTAAAATCCCTTTCCCTTCACCTTTTCGTTTCCATAACAGACAGTTCAGGAACATTTATAAATACTAATGGGAGGTTCAGTAATATCAAAAATAACATAAAAATCATCAAATTCCTTCTTCCTATCTGAGTCAAAAACGGGTTTTACAAGCTTTCGCTTCCTGAATTAATGTTCAGCAAAAGGGAAAATAAATATATAAACAACTGGGATGCACACAGAAATTTCAAAAAATACATCATATGCTCAACATGCAATGTAAATAAACAATAACAAATTAACACCCAAATCACAAAAATTAAAAGAAAAATAAAAAATTAATTAATTTATCAGAAAACTTACCAGTAGCGAACCGCTTTGCAGCGGGCGCAGCGCGTGGTGGTGGGGCAGTAACAAACAATGCAATACGAACCTCTAACCTCAGCTACCGGAACAGCGCCGTACCCAGCCGTGACCTCAAACTCAGCTCTAGCAACTTCCTCCTTGGCCAAGACCAAAAGTCTCTTGATCTCCTCCCTCCTGGCGTTAGCGAGGCGCCATTTTCTCCGAACCACGAAGAATCCGGTCACCGACGCCAGAAAACAAACCGCCAGCACGAGGCTCCGAAACCCTAAATCCCCAGCCACATGCATTTATCCTCCACCCAATAATTCACGCATCCAAACAGACCCAAAAACATAGACGTAGTAATTACCAACGGCGACGCCCGCGGCGGCGGTTTGGTGGTGGTTGAAGAGACGGACGATCACAGCCGTCCGAATTGGGCGATGGTCGCAACGTACGGCGATGATAGTGGTGGAAATCGAAGAGACGAAAGGGAAAATGCCAGGAAATGAGAATTCAGGTGGGAAAGACGAATGTGGTTGGTTGGTTGCTTGGAGAGAGTGTGGATTTTTGAGATTTTTAGCGACGCTTTTTTTTTATTCCGACAATAAATTGGGAAAAATCGATTCGAATTTTACTATTTTAGTGCTTGTGAGAAATATTCGGGGAAAATAAAATTATATTAAATTCCAATTTCAATAAATATTAAGTTATTAATATCGATTTTTATTTTATTTAACTTTTGTTTTGAACGTTGAGAGAAATTTATTTCGGAAAATTTTCGGTCGGGGGCAAGGAATTTCGCACCAGGGCATCGAGAAGCGTGAATTCTTCGCTTTCAAATATTCGGTTCGACCGGCCGGCCGGTTCTTGTGCCGGTTTGGTTCGATTTAACGGATACGGAATTGGACGGTTGCATGGTGTCGTATGTGGAGGCTGGAGAGTCAAAAGGTAAGCGTGAGCGTGGGGCAAAAGGGTTGAGGAGGACATCCAACGGTGGTGATTGGTTGGTGGTGGAGAACGATGGTTCACTCACCATTTTGGATGTTTGCCGTACATAGTGAATGGGAATCCACTAAGGGATGAGGCAATTCAAAAGTAATTGCCTTTCCTATAAACTGGTTGAAATCAAACACTACTTTAGCTAGATTGGAACTTTCACATGTTTAAAATGCTTAGTTTTATATCATACGTGTGATCAGCAACTGACACATAACGTAAAAATTAAATGGTGAGATTTTCTTCATCACTAAAATCACTTAAAACATTTGATCCGCAATTGACATATAACGTAAAAAAAACACTTAAAATGTTTATTATATCGATGTTAATAAGAAAACGCAAGCTAAACTGATGTTGGCTATTCATGGTCAAAAATTGATGCACTACCTAGACACTTTTTAAAGCCTTTAATGGCATTGAGATTTGAGAAGCCATTTCCATTTTAGATCTTAAAGCGATTTCAACTTTAATGTAACAATCCATCATAATAATTAAAATATTTACTTGCATAAAATACATATGAGTTTTCCATAGTTTAGTTCTTATTGGTTGGTTAGTATGAATATGGTGTAACCAATTTTTTATTTTTCCTTCAAAGATGAGTAGGATTGAAATTTATAAGCATATGGCCCATTGGAAATATAGAAAAATGGATGGGCGTGTGTGCTTATTATTAATAAGTCAAAGATGGAAGCATGAATTTGTTTGGTATTTGGACTACAATTATATTCAAAGCTTCAAGAAATGGCAAAAGTAGAAAGATGATGACAAACTAACTCATATATTGACCAATGAGTAGGATGTCCCCGTTTTTCATTTGGTGTGGTAATTTTTTCTTGTAAAGGGATGTCCTTTCTTTGGAGGAAAAATGTTTGTTGAAAAGACAAGGGCACATGACAAAGAAAATTCTAGTCCAATATTACAAGCAAGGAATTGTTGTAGTTTCAAAGTTTAAGCAATTGGTAAAAGATGTGAAATGCAATGTGTTTTTAAGGATGTTAAATTTTGATACAAAAGATATATGAAATGAATGGGTGCCAATAGTGTTTTATGGCACAGAATGTTGGGTAGTCAAAAAACAACACGTGCAAAAAATGAGTATATCAGATATGAGAATGTTTCGATATATGTGTGGGCACATGAGAAATGATAGGATTAAGAACGAAGATATCCGAGGTAAAGTAGGTGTGATTGTAATTGAAGATAAGATTAGAGAAAATCGGTTTAAGGTGGTTTAGACACATGAACCGGAGATCTATAGATACTCTGGTTAGAAGATGCGACTATGAGACGGAGGCTCAAGTCAAAAAGGGTAGAGGAAGACCTAGGAAGACTTGGAAAGAGACCTTTAAGAAAAGATATGAAGTACTTGGAGTTAACAGAAGATTTGCTCAAAATAGAGCGCAATAGCATTCTAGAATTCATACAATTGACCCCTATGAAGTCTAGAATTATTGTTTGACTTTCCTTGCCAAATCTTGTAAATTGTACCACACATGCTCTAGATAGTTTTAGGGTTAAATTGCTTCTTTTGGATCATGTTGCTAGAAATATTCATCTCAAGAGCTTAACTTCTCACATCAAATGCTTGTTCTTACGTGTGCATATCATCCTAATATTTTCAGTTTATTATGTCTAGTGGTTCTATCTCATCAAAATTTCTCGCTACTTTCCAGTTTGCTAGGCACACACTTTAAGATAGCCCACATGGGTTAACTGACATATTTTTTTCGAGATTGATTTTTAACCCTAGATCTTTCATGATTGTTTGTGGACTTGACCCATGTATTTTTTGTCCCCTTCTTGTCCAAAGCCTCAAGCCCTCTTTAAATTGTCCATCTAGGGTTCATTTGTTTTTGGGGCCGAGATTGGAAAATTTTTAAAAGCTTTATTTTTCATTTCCATCTCCGATCTCCTAGAAGCATCAAGCATATTTTATGGTTAATGTTCTTCATCAAACATCTCTAAATCTATCTTTGAAATTACTTGCTTAAATTTGTTTTATATGCTCATTTGTTTTGGCTAGAAGTTTTACATTTTTAGAAGGAAAAAAAATGAGTTGTTTTAGTCAAGGTTCTAAAAAACGCTAGGCACTAGTCGGGCGACGGGCTAGCGCCTAGCACCTAGGCGGATTTAGGTAAATTTCTTGTATATCTTGTAAAAAAGTGCATATTGACACCTAAAAAAAACTATACTTGTATGGATAATAAAATAATGATAAAATACAAATTGGGTACACTATTTCCATAAGTATTGGATGAACTTGTAGTAAATCCATCATTTGCAAATTAGATACATCATTTCCATAAGTATACCACCATGAAACCAAAAAAGAAAAAAACACACAATTAATAAATAGAAAATATAAAAAAAACCTCCTATGACCGCCTAGGACCGCCTAGCTCGCCTAGGCCCAATCCGATTTTTCTGCCCAATTTGCCCAAAAACGCCTCGGTTGTTGGGCGCCCAGCGCCTAGGCGGCCGCCTAGGGCGTTTTTTAGAACACCGGTTTTAGTTTTGAGTTGCCTCTTTAAGTTCCTCATTAGAAACCCTAGTCACAAAATCACACTTGTGTACTAAACACCCAAATCATTGCATATTAGGGTAGCATTGTTATATTGATTTTGTTTTAAGTTTGTGGTCAAGTTGGTCAAGTTTTTCATGTTTCAAGTCTTCAAACTAACCTTTTTTTTTATTCGCGTCAGTTTCATCTTTCAAGTGCTTGACTAGTGAAACTGAATGGAGATTTTAATCTAGATCTGCATATCATTTTCATATCATCATATGCATAGTTTGTGTGTTGGTCTTAATGCCACAAGGTGAAGAGTTCAGGAGGAGCTGTCATCTTGTGAAGACTAGAGACAATACCATTTCAGTGCCACAAGGTGAAAAGCTCAGGAAGAGCTGCCACTTCGTGAAGATGTCTATGACAAAGTTGCACAAAGGTAAAGCACCTTCTTAAACTATGTCTAGAAATTAAGCTTTGCGTGGTACTTTGTAAGAATATTGTTTACACTAGTGGATTGGATTCAGTGGAGAGTCTCCGGTTTTTTAACCCATAGTGAATTTTTGTCGGTCAAAAATTTATTGCGGTCTGTCTCTTAAGCTTGTCCACATATCTTATTTACTTGCATATGTTTCATGCATCCTATGAATTGTTATTTGATATGTGTTAGAGATTAAGTTTACACTGCATATTATGAGTAATGAATTGAATTGTTGTTTACTATGATAACTTGTAGTGAACTAAGTTTGATTCGTAGATTTGCGTTTGATTAACTGACGAACCTGTACTTAGTTGACTGGTGAGATTGACTAGTCAATCCTGCATACTTTAATTCATAATTACTTTGTCATTGTTGTTTGCATAATGAATTGATATGTAAATGTGTTCAAGCTCATGAATTATTGTTGTGAAACTAATCTGGGCAAACTCTGATTAGTTGAACGTATTGGTCAGTTAGGTTTTGTCTTTGCAACTACACTTTATATCACTAACTAACTTGTAACTAGTTGACTAACGCATCCTCCTAGTTTATTGTGTAAAGTTAATTTTTATTTGCAGGATATTCTGCTTAGTAACCGATTTCAACCCCACTTAATGGACAAGACTTGGTTGTTGATGTCCTAAGCTCACTCAATGATACTTCTAATGGCAAGTGATTATTTGGTCAAGTGATATTTAATTTTTATTTTATCAAAGATCTTAAGTTCAAATTTCTTAAATGATAGCTATTGTTCAACGAAACAAAAATAGTACCTCTAAATTAGACATCACATTGAAATAGCATTTATGTCATATACAAAAAGTGTACGTACATATCATTTCTTTGTTTCCAAAATATTATGCTAATATGTCATGCACAATAGAAAGCTTGGTGATTTTCACTCTTTTAATTTATTTTTTTGAAATATTTGTGTGCTTTTCTATTCCTAAGTCGTTAACCGTGAAAATCATCATCCATAAGTTATCTTGAGTGTTTTTTCTCACAATGTATACCCAATTTTGAGTTTTTTTATAATGTATAATGGTCGAGTATAAGCTTACATAACATTAGTTCTAGTGAGTATGTTATCAAAATCAGTTCTAATTTGCACCTTGTAGCTTGTATAACTAAGGAGAAAAAGCCCTAATCACAAGAGGGAAAAAACATATAACCAAACTTTCGTTGTTGACCTCTACTTTTGGCCTTGGGGTCAGTGGAAAACCCCACCGGTCTTTTCCCTCTCACCCCACGCCTTTGTTTATCTTATCTTTTGACCATTGTCAACTCCTGTTTGTAGACGCTTTTTTGCTTTGTCAATGTGAGCTTTTATGATTATGGCACTCTTTTGCATTGTAAAAAAAACAAAAACAAAAATCATTTTGTAGCAATTATGACCTACTCCCAAACCTAGAGATGACCACAGTTCATATATGAGATTGTGGTTTTCATGGTTCTTATGGTTTCTGTGCTTGACAAATGATTACGAAGAAAAAGCTCAACATTTGTTGGAGGTGACTCATAGCAGTGCTTATTTGTCAAGGATTACAAGTTTTTTTAAGAAGGTGATATGATCTATTACTCGTGGGCAAATTGTCTTTATAACCTTAGTTGACGTGACTCATAACCAAGGTATAAAATATCGATGATATCGGAAATATCGGTAGTCCAGAAACACGGAAATATCGACGGAAATATCGGGATAATATCGATATCGATAAAAATAATATGGAAATCACGGAAATTTTAAGAAAAAGTTGGAAATTTTTATTGAAACTTTGCAAGATGTTTATTTAGTCAATTATCTATTAGTTTATCACAAAAAATTGGAAGGAAATGCATTGCATGATGGATTTAACTGATTTAAGTTGATTATATAACGAGCTGGCAAACATTGTGAGTGTAGAAAATATGTAGTAATTAATGAAAGAAGTTTAAACACACCATAATCATTTATATATAATGAATTAGTACAATATTTTACACTTTATACATTGCATGGTAAGATACATGAGTGACTTAGTACCACATAGAGTTCCTATGAGGTTCAAAATTTTGACTATCTTCATCATCTCTATGTGTAGAGTAAATGTATTGTGAAGAGTAGTCATCAAATGATAAATCCCCAAAAAAGTTTTGCATGTAATTGTTAACATGCCACCCATATGGATCCGAGTTTGGTTGATGTTGTCCAGAAGCAAAATCATTTGAAGATTGAGTCTCAAATTCTTTCCATGAGTTGCTCGATTCCATCCCAACAGGAATGAGATATGAAGGGTAGGGAAATGGTTGGTTATGTGTATAACCATAGTTACTACTTCCCACTCCAACAAAGTCCGAAGTTATAGATAACGAGTCATCTTCTTGACATGACAAAGTCCCCTTGCCTCTTTCTCTACGAGTATAGTTCTTCCCTATAGCACCAATTCCTGGTCCTGCCCGCCTACTGCCATGGTCCTCATCCTGTGTTGCATGCGTGAAGTTTGCCTCACTAGTGAAGGGGCTCATAAATTCGGGAGGTGGTCCATAATAGTTTCCATATCCACCACTACCTCCAACTCCACCACTACCTCCAGCTCCACTAGGATTGGAATAAGGTGGAATTCCAGTGTTTCTTGGTCTTGGGCGCAAAAGTTCTTCGAAAGAGTCAGCGCTGCTAGATCACACCTTCTCCTCTAATACTCTTTCTACATTTATCCCTTCATTACGTGCTTCTTCAATAACTCTTGGAGCTGGGTTGCCTTCATCATCATCTAAATGAAGAGGTCTAATCCATTGATAAAGTTTGTTACCCTCTGTATCATCATTTTCAGCAACAATATCAAACACATCTAGTGGGTCACCACGGTCGACATGATCTATTTCTGCTTCCTTATCTCGAATTTGAAGCTTCATGTTGTATTAGCAATAAACTAATTTTTCCAACCTACGATGAGCCAACCTATTTCTTTGCTTTGTGTGTATGAGTACAAATGTGCTCCAATTTCTTTCACAAGCAGATGAGGAAGCTGTTTTTGATAAACTTTGATTGCTAACTTTCTCACAGTTGGTGCATCAGTCCCATACATGATCCACCATTCAGCTACAATGAAAAACAATGTTGATAAGCCTAATAACTCCAACAAATTCTATTATAAACTGATAGTGAAATATGTTTACACTCACTAGGAGACATTTTTGTTCGAGCAGCAACTGATGTTGGTTCTTCAAAAGTTCTTCTTGCATCTTTAAACCATGTTAGCTGAATTCAATAAATCGTGTTAGTTTAATCCAAAAAAGTAATTATTATAATTTAAGTAATTGTGTACCTCATTTCCAAATTGGCCAACTGCTGGTGATGCAGGGTCTAATTTAGAGTATACATTATGTACAACACGTATAAGGGTACCATCATCTCCAACACCGGGTCTGTATTGGTATCGAGGATTCAAATAATATGCTGTTCAAAGAAACACATACTCTAATAAGAGAAATAATACTTATGCGACTAAAGAAATGAATTACAAATTATGACATAATTTATACCTGATGCATGCAAATCGTGGTATAATGTTTTATACCATCGGTCATCAATTATCTTTATGACCCACCTTGCACCATGTTTTCTTTCCAACTCCTCCTTCACTACACGCATCAACTCATATATTGCCCCCATAGTAGGATAAACTTATGCGTCAACGATCCGTAAAACTTTGTAAAGAGGTTCAAACACTTGGCACACATGTTCTGATTGAGTCCAAAAAGCTTGATCAAGCACTATACTTTCCACCATACGACCTGCATTTGAGCGGCTGAAATTGTGGTTGGCCCAATCGTCACTAGTGAATAACTGCTTCAACCCTGCTTTCTTCTTAAGTAGGCTGTCTAATGCAATATAGTTGGTGGCGAATCGAGTGGTAGCTGGACGAATAATTTCTCCTTTGCAAAATTCACACATCTTTGCCAACAACCAACCGTGATTGTAAATATAATTTATGATCGTTCTAGCTCTTTTTACGACAGTAGCAACATTCTCTCTCTTCCCCATTGCCTCAAACATGAGATCAATACAATGTGCTGCACATGATGTCCAAAACACATTATGATGCTTCATTAATTTTTTTCCAGCTTTGACAAATACAGAACCGTTGTCGGTCACGACTTAGACAACATTATGCTCTCCCACCTCCATGATTACATCCCTTAATAATTTGTAAATATACTTGTAATTCTTTATATGGTCTGAAGCATCAACAGACTTCAAAAAAATTGTCTTTCCTTTGGAGTATACCATGAAGTTTATGATAGACAATCTGGTCGGGCCAGTCCATCTGTCACACATGATTGTGCAACCATTAGTTTCCCAGTTTGACCTCAACTTGTTAACATACTCGCCAATGTCTTTATACTCCATATCCAAATATTTGTTTCTTACCTCATAGGGAGTGGGAGGTTGAACTCCAACACCGGCCTGTTGACATCCCAATACCATATTTTTGAAATGATGTGATGATGCCTTCTCAGCAGGGACATTGTCATAGATAAAGAACTTGCTAATTAGACACCCCATTCCCTCCTTCACATTACCTCCAGTGAAATAACTCCAAACACTCTTTTGATATGCTTTGGATGACTTATATAAACTTGGGGCTATTGGTGGTGTTGGTTGTGATTCTCTAACATTTCCTCCCCGTCTCATTTGTGCACCACCACTTGACCTGGAACCTTGTGCTCTATTAGGAATTTTATGAAGGTGTTCTCTTTCCCATGCTGACTGTTTGGAGGCACGTAATGCTTGTTTAAAACTACATCGTTCTTCAGGTCCCATGTCATCATCACATTTGTCCTCATCATCATCATCATCATCATCACTGTCAACCGCTTGGCCAATGACTTCTCATCGTAGCCCAGCTCGAATATTTTCCATTCCACGTGTTATCTTTTCCTTCTCCTGTGTTTTATTTTTTAATAATGTTCTGATGAATGCCTTCACTTCTGGGGGGACATTATCGCATTGTTGGACATTTTTTGCTGGATCTAATCCACTAAGATGGTACTTCAGTCGTGTCACTCCGCCACTCTTCATTACCCGACCACAATATTTGCAAATTGTGTCATGTTTGTTTCTGTCTATTGGGTCTCCATGTTCCCAAGCTGGATCACGTTTCGTTTAGTAACTCCATTGGACATTTTAAACATAACTATATTTATTTTTCATGAAAATTAGACAATTTTTTTTGGCCAAAAAATATAGTAGTGATGACGGTTATATAAGAGAACCTAAATAATAAAGTTATTCTACAGAAGAATTAAATACAAAGTAAAGAAAATAATTGTAAAAATTTAAGTAATTATAAAAATAATATGGAATAATAAAACCTAATATTAATGAATAATAATCCAGTTTGATAAAAAAATAATCCTAATATTAAACATAGTGATGAATAATAATCCAATTTGATAATAATCCAATTTAATAATAATCCAATTTAATGAATAATCCAATTTGATAATAATCAAATTTGATAATAAAAAAAACCTAATATTAATGAATAATAATCCAATTTGATAATAAAACCTAATATTAATAAAATAATAAATAACATTAAACATATTAAAATTATCCTAGGGAATAATTATACAACATTACTTAATTACTTTAAAAAATTAACATGTCATTGTTAACATTACTTAATTACTTAAAAAATTAACATGCAAGTATTAATTACTTAAAAAAATTAACATGTCATTGTTAACATTACTTAATTACATAAAAAATTAACATGCAAATATTAATTACTTAAAAAAATTAACATGTCATTGTTAACATTACTTAATTACTTAAAAAATTAACATGCAAGTATTTATTACTTAAAAAAATTAAAAAAATTAACATGTCATTGTTAACATTACTTAATTACTTAAAAAATTAACATGTAAGTATTAATTACTTAAAAAAATTAACATACGAGTCCACAGAAATTTTTTTGTTGTTGTGTAAATTACAATAATATAAATATAAGTTTGTAAACTTACCTTAAAATAAATACGAAACCCTTTGTGTTGAAGCTCTGGAATGGATCTAGAATGACTGTGAAAGGGGTAAGGGAAGAAGATCTGAGAATGTGAAAGAATATCACAGACTTCACAGTGCACACGGTTTTGAATGTGAAAGAATATCACACACAGTGGCACACGGTTTCATTATGAAACCACTATTATTTTTGTCCATCTCCACTATCAAAAAGCAATTGTATTGAAAAAGTTGTCGGTGACCCAACAAGGCAACAACCTGTCAACCACACACACACACAGTGACACACACGCACACAACACATGCAGACAGTCTCTCTCTCTCGCGATCCTTCTGTTTTCTCTCGGTTCTCCCCCTTCTCGATCCTTCTGTCTTCTTCTCCCTTCTCTCACACACGCACTCTCCCACACACACACACAGATCCAGACTTCACACGCATACAACTGTTCTCCCCCTTCTGTCTTCTCTCCGTTCTCCCCCTTATCGATCCTTCTGTCTTCTTCTCCTTTCTCCGACACACACACAGATCTCTCGATCTGTCTTCTCCATTCTCCCACACACACACACAGAGACCCAAGGTCTCTCGATCCTTCTCCCAAATCAACTTCTGTTCCTCCCTCGTTGGCGCCGCCTCTCTGTCGAACTCTCATCTCTCTCATTTCATTCAGCACTAAAGTCGGAGACCCACTTACACACACGCACACCATCGCACCTGTTTCACCCACACACAAGCACAGAGACCCAAGGTCTCTCGATCCTTCTCCCAAATCGACTTCTGCTCCTCCCTCGTCGGCGCCGCCTCTCTGTCGAACTTTCATCTTTCTCTTTTCTCTCTGCACCAAGGTCCGAGACCCACTTACACACACGCACACCATCGCACCTGCTTCACCCACACACACGCACAGAGACCCAAGGTCTCTCAATCCTTCTCCCAAATTGACTTCTGATCCTCCCTCGTCGGCGCAGCCTCTCTGTCGAACTCTCATCTCTCTCATTTCTCTCTGCACCGAGGTCCGAGACCGACTTACACACACGCACACCATCGCACCTTCAAGGTCCGACACCCACTTAATCGTGTTTTTGCAAGGTTTTTGGGACGAAATCAGCTCGGGAATAGACACACCCATCTCCGGCAACCTCCAGCGTTCTTCTCCGATTCGCACAATTCCAAACTTCCAACATATCGCGATATGTTTGGAAATATCGCGATATTATCGATATTATCGATAATATCATGATATTATGACGAAAACTCAACGGATAACAATTAAAATATCGTTCAATGAAAAAATCGATATTATTGACGAAAAATCGCCGATAATATCGGCATTTAATACTGTGCTCATAACAATGATTATTTACTGACCTAAACTAAATTTTCAATACTTGTTACAATTCTACATTGTTATAAAACAGATATTAGATAACAGTTCTTTTATTAACACACTAGATTCTGTTGAAAAGATCTTATTCTTTTTCTTCAAACTCTCAAACCTACTCACACTCTTCGTTGTGGAGCAAAATCTAAATCACTAAATGCATAAACACATTGATGAAAAAACTTTTTTTTAACCAGTGTAACATAGACTCAACTATTTAGTGGCACCACATGAGGTATGACTTAATATTTTTCATTTGAAATCAATTTGAACTACGTCTTATTGTTTGTAAAATCCTAATCTCCGATACAGTTTGTCAGTGGATCTTTACAGAAAAAGTGAAGATATTTCGGATAGTCATTACCAAAAATGTGAAGATATATCAGTGGATACCCACCAAAAATTGGCATCATTTCATTTTAACGAAAACTAATGAAAAGGGCTTGAAAACTTTGAGTTTTAATGATAAGGACAAAATAAAGGGTAAAGTGAATAGTGCCAGGATTGACTTTTTAGTGTAAAAATGTGGTTTTTCGTTAAAGTGAACAGTACCGGGAGCTTTTCGTTAAAGTTCCCTTCATTTTAAGTAAATTTAAGTAGGAGCCCACTAAAACTATTCATAACTTCAGTATAGGTGTCTGCTGAACTATTTATAACTTCAACAAATACTTGCTATAATTTATGTGAACCAGAGTAGTTTGGATAAGAAAATATGGTGTACTAAGAATTTTTTTTTATTTTTTTATACAACGTTAATAAAGGAATTCATCATTCAAAGAGAAGTAGACTTCGAGGATTTCATAACCAATGAACTTGCTCAACTTCCACTTATGTAATTGTTACTATGATTGGTAACTGAATAAAGAATTCAGAAAGTCCCTTGAAATCGAAAAAATAAAAAGCGTGAGCCAATGAATTTGCTCAATCTTCCACTTATGTATTTGTTACTTTCTCTGTTCTTTGTTAATTTACACCAAGGAAAGGGGAAGAGATTGGACTAAGCCACACAATGGGTCAGCCATAATAATTGGTATGGAACTTGTCTTCCACATGAGTAAAACCTAAGACTCACACTTACAAAGTGTAAAGAAATCTCACTAGACCATAGGACTAAGAGTCGTTCCAGATTGTTGTGTTTTTTAAGAAAAAAAAATATGTTTAATGTGCTTTAATAATAATCACCTGTAAAATAAAGTAAGTAAGTATTGATGAACTTTATATATTATGAATATTCAACAATTGGAAAAATAGCTTCAACTCTTCACACAAACGCTCTACCTAAAACTTCCACTCTTTTGTGAAAATTGAGTTACTAACCATCAACACAGTGTTCGAATAGATAGATGAGATTGAGTTGGTAGCCAATGGATGACAGCTGACTAGATATATGAGATTTTCTAGAAGCGACCAGTGAAGGTGATTAGTTGAACATACGAGGTTGAAGCTGTAAAGACGGTTTACCTCGACCAACTAGATAGATGAGGAGTCTTTTTTATTTTATGGCGAGCTATTTATCTTAAGTCTCGAACGACGAACAATCTTTGATTCTTTTGCCGAAAATGGTCATTTCACCAGCCTTTTTTGGCGATGTGCAGTGTTTAATTGTCATCCCAAACTAAAGGGGTGTTCTTCCGAGTGACAAGAAAGCTTCATACTTCCGTCAGAGTGATGGGAACTTTCCTTTCGAAGACTTGCTCGATATTTGGTGGGTCTATTGCTATTTCATTTTAGGAGACAATGTGGTCGAAAAATTTCACTTTGTTTTAACAAAAATCACACTTCTCAATTGCGGTATACAATTGATTGTCCCTAAGGACTTTTAGTGTTGTCTTTGAATGTTATTGTAGTAGGCACGCAAATTTTGGTGAAAATAAATGATCACCAAACACATTAAATTTTACATGCGAGTCTTACATGGCATATGACTCATCAAGGCCGGAAATTAATATTTGATTTTACTTTAGGGAATTGTTATTAGAACTCCAAAAATCTCATTTGATATTCCAAACTTTCTATTATTAGAAAGAAAAATGCACTTGTGAGGAGTGTAAAATGAGATTTTTGGAGTGCTAATAACAATTCCTTTAATTTAATATTATTTTAAATTTAAGCAAGTAGAAAGGCCAAATTGGGCAAGATTGATTATTTGATTATATTTAAATTAAATAATTGATTTATTGATTGATTGATGAAAATAAATCACGAACCAAGCCACAAATCTCGTCCAAATTCATCCAGGCAAGGCTTGAAAAGTCTATATATACAAGGCCCCAGGGCAAAAGAAAGGGATTGATAAATCATTCAAGCATCTAGATGCTACCAAAGCTCAAGCACCCAAATCCTCAAAACACTTAGAAGAATTCAGAAAGTTCTATGTGTTCTTCGCCAAACCTTCGAAGAATCATCAAACACTACTACCCATGCCGATCCTTCAAATCACCAAGAGCCAAAACCTCACGACAACCGTTTGTCCGAGATCAAGTCATTAGGACCATTGGATCAACAATCTACACATCCACACATCTTTTAGAGATCGAATCAGAGGAAACTTGTAAACAGAGATTGTAACCTTACAAAATTCATTAATACAAAATATTCTTTGTACGCATGTTCTTATTTGATTTGCTACAAGATTTTTGTGTTTACTGTTATGCATGCTCCACTTGTGTTTAAGAATAGATCAAAATATCAACAATGAAGACGATAACAAATTGATCTAGAATTGGACTCAAAACTCAATTTCAAATCCATGAATATTGATGGTGCATTAGTTAATCCAAAGGACATATTGCGTATTAAATGCGGTCTTTGTAACATTGCACTCTCCGGCCAATACTTGATGGTAACCGAAAAGTAGGTCGGTCTTTGAAAAAAATGCAAGTTCCACGTATTGATCAAACAAATCTTCAATTTGTGGAAAAAGATATTTGCTCTTGATAGTCACTTTGCTCAATTGCCGGTAGTAGTCACACCATTGGAGAGAGGTATCCTTCTTTTTGACAAATAACACAGGTGTTCCCCAACTCGAAGAACTAGGGAAAATGAATTCTACTTTCAGCAATTATTTGAGTTGTGATTGTAATTCCTTGATTTCAGTTAGAGCCATTCGATATGGGGTAACTGAAATTTATGTAGCACCTGAAATAAGCTCTAAATAAAATTCAACTTCATGACTTAGAGGTGTAATGACCCAAAATTGTTTGGAAGCTAAACTCGGTGTTAGGTCAAAATAAAGCCATGGTTAATCACAACTCTATTAACCACAATAAATTTCCCTATTTGACACTTACTAAAAAAAAATTATTTTGGCTGGATCTAACATTAGAGTTAGATTGCCTACATTCTCTGTGAATGGATCAAGCCAATCGTAGTTCACAATCATGCTTCAACTATTTACTAAAATATTCAAGTGGCAGACATTAACAATACTAGGTTCAAACCATAGAATTGTATCGAACGGATGTCAAATATGTAATAAGGGTATTGAATTTAGCCTAAAAAGACAAAATTGGCCCACTGACCACTCGCCTCCGCACTCACCACCGCATGCGGTGATTTTTTAACTCACTTCAAATTCTACCAAATTTTACAGGAAGATAGAGCTCAAGATAAGGATCAATTTTTATAATTGTCATGAAGTCCAAATGTGGACGAAAGAGAACCATTCAGGCAGTAAAGACATGTACATAAAGCTTCCATTCATCAAATTGCTGCCCATGGTGGTCTAACAGGGTCATGGTTAGTCAAGATTTACTCTTAGGAGGAAGGGCTATGAATCTCAAGTGGTGGCGTCGGCCATCACTTCGTCGATTTGTTGGAAAAATAAAAAGGGTGGTCGAAACCCTGTTGGTTTTCGTCAGTTTTCATGGCCTCGCACCACCACATACAGTGGCTAATCAAGGTGGTTCTTGGGTGGATTTTGTAAAAGGAAGTGAGAGCTTCAATTTGGTGGTGGTGGCGTTGAAAAATTCCACTAGAGTTGGCCAGATTCGTCATCGGAAGTTCATGGGTCGCAATTTTGGGTTGGTTTCTGGGCTGTCAATCAAGTTTCTCGAAATAGAAACCTTTAATATGGTAGATTTGGTTATGGAAACTTCTAACTAATAGTAAGTCCAAATGTCTGAAATGTCTCATTACTTATGAGGCTTGTAACTTCTGTGTTCTAATTCGGAATTGAGTTTCGTTTGCGGCTACGTGCTCATGGAATCAAGATTTACCTAAACAACTCAAGATTTGACCGAAAAGGTTGAGGAAATTTGAAATGACCACAAATACCCTTCACTTTTCTGAAACGGGAGAATTTGACGAACTAATTTCAATTATATCTTTGAAATACTTCTAAAATAAAATAAAATACTAAAATTCGGGATGAGATATCACAAAAGGTAAGCAAATGATTTCTCGATTAACATCTTTGAATGAATTAACAATAGGGATTTGGGCTATTACAGGTACAAAAATAAGAAAATTGTTAGAAAATGATTCTTTTAACGAGGTACAATTAATTTCTTAAATTAGTTGGTTAGGAATTAAAAAGGATATGATTTTATGATGGCAATAATAAGAGCATGATATTTTGTTAGCCAAATCCATTCTTAGTGTTATGTAGAATTGTTTTATGGGTAAGATAATAAGGTTTGCGGGCAATATTGAATGTCAAAATTATAGGACATGACTTTCATACTCGGGTTAGGATGGCCAAATCTTGGAAAAGATACAAATTGACAACAATTCTCCTAAGGTTGCAGTTATTAGTCCTAAAGCTTTAGTAAAAGCTGAA
The DNA here is from genome assembly GCA_963580275.1 of Crataegus laevigata. Taxonomy (NCBI): domain Eukaryota; kingdom Viridiplantae; phylum Streptophyta; class Magnoliopsida; order Rosales; family Rosaceae; genus Crataegus; species Crataegus laevigata. Next base: position 7,083,805 of record OY756938.1, read on the forward strand.
GATACGAAGAAGTCGAATTTCCCAGTATCAAATAATATATTAGCGTGGCTACTATATACTACCGGTGTACCTTTCATGATAATGTTCTCAGTCACCACACCATTCAAATGGACTGAGTGAGGTAGTGGATTAATAGCCTTCTCGAGTTCCTTGCACTCCCTTGAGAAACCCTATCCACATGCAATTGAGTTTCGAAATAATGAAACCTTTTGCACTATTTTACTTATGGCAAATTAAATGTTCATGCGAATTTTTGCCGTCTCTTCCTTTGAAGAAAATGTACCTGCAAAATAATAACACCTAATATTAAGGCCAAAAGCCTCACGCACCCAAGATGAATGGGGGCTTTAACTGAAGAATCTCTGACACCAAAGTTAGAATTCTGAAAAGAATGTATTTGGAAGTTTGTGGGTTGCAAATGACTTAGAATTTTAATGGGACGAGAGATGTGACTGTAAACACGAAAATTTCCTGAAGGAACAAGAACACGTGTACAAAATATATTTGTATTAATGAATTTGTTTGGGTTACAATCTCTATTTGTTCCTCTGATTCTATCTTCGTAAGATATGGATTTTGTTGATGGGCTGTTGATCCAAAGGGCCGCTGGGCTTGATCCTTGGATGAACAGTGATGCGGATTTGTTGATGATGCGTTGATCCGAATGGGCTGTTTTGGAGCTTGATCCTTGGATGAACAGTGATGTTCTTCAGAGGTTTGATGATGAATGAAGAATGATGAACGATGAACTAAGCTCAAGGGGCTTTCGGGTTTGATTCTTTGAAGAATGGATGTATGGATTCCAGGGGCCGTCGGGGCTTGGTCTTGGAGGGTGGATGGATGTTGCTTCAAGGGCCGTCGGGGCTTGATCTTGAAGAAGGTGGATGAATGATGAACGAAGAACGATGAACGACGAACGATGGATGAACTTCAAGGGGCTTTTGGGCTTGGTTCTTGAAGAATGGATGTGTGGATCCAAGGGCCGTCGGGGCTTGATCTTGGAAGGTGGATGAATGTTGCTTCAAGGGCCGTCGGGGCTTGATCTTGAAGGTGGATGAACGGATGAGTGATGAATGGATCTTCAAGGGGCTTTTGATCTTGAAGAACAGTTGTGTTGATCCAAGGGGCCGTCGGGGCTTGATCTTGGATTAAGAATCGGCACGTGACCAAGGTGCTTGTTGATTCCTCAAAGGTTTTGGCGAAGTTCCTTCAAGGGCCGTTGGGCTTGATCTCAAAGGTGGATGAACGTTTCTTTAAGGGCCGTTGGAGCTTGATCTCGAAGAACGATGAACGATGAACGAAGAACGAAGAACGAAGAACGAACTTCCAGAGAATTCTCTTCAAATTTGGGAGTAGAGAAATGTATTTGTGAATTGGTGAATTGAAATGAATGAATTTGGCTTCTATTTATAGAATTTTCCAAGGCCTAATTTTGAATATAATATCCCAGATGAAATAAGCCGTCTCTGCCAGGTGTTGACACGTGTCCTGTTTGACAGCTTTTCGGACTCTTTTTGAATTTTCGTCGAATCACACACTATGTGTACAATTTATGTAATGCATGAGCGTTAACATTTTGACCATCGGTCAACATTTTATTTATCGAAATTTTGCTGTCTACAAATGCCCCCACTTCAAGGCGCGCTGTATACATGTGCTTGTCACGTGTAGAGGATGCGTTTTGAAGTTTCCTTACTGTAGACGTCGATCCAAGGGCCGTCGAGGCTTGATCTTGGATTGGGCTGGGATCTCTTTCAAGTGCCGTCGAGGCTTGATCTTGAACTGGGTTGAGACTATATTCAACTTTTACTAGGGTGAATCGGCACGTGTATTTGTTGTGCTTGTTGACTTTCCACAGGCTTCATCTTGAACTGGTTTTGATTCAAGGGTGTTGGACACTTGATCTTGAATCAGGATTGCAATTTCTCCAAGGGCCGTTGAGGCTTGATCTTGAAGGTTGATTCAAGGGTGACGGACACTTGATCTTGAATCAGGTTTTGTGATTTTTTTCCACAGCTTTCATCTTGAACTGGTTTTGATTCAAGGGTGATGGACACTTGATCTTTGAATCAGACTTGTGATTTCTTCAAGGGCCGTCGCGGCTTGGTCTTGAAGGTTGATTCAAGGGTGACGGGCACTTGATCTTGAATCGGGTTTTGTGATTTTTCCACAGCTTTCATCTGGATGCAACTCAGACTCCTCTTGCTTCGTCTGTGTGATACTTTTGCTTTTGAAGAAGTACCTCTACACAGGGTTTTTTTTTTTTTTTTTTTTTGTTGCTAGATTTTCTAATCTTGAATCGGACTTGTGTTTTCTTCAAGGGGCCGTCACAGCTTGGTCTTGAAGGTTGATTCAGCACGTTGTCTCCACATGCTTCAAGTAGTCCGGTCTCCACGCAGGTGTGGCATCTTCTTGAACTCTTGGATCATCTCACCCTCCGCCTTCATCAGGATGCACCTCAGACTCCTCCTGCTTTGTCTGTGAGGTACTTTTGCTTTTGAAGAAGCACCTCAACACAGGTTTATTTTTGAAGTGGGCTGGGAGGGGTCTGAGATGAGTACTCGAGGGCAAGACTAGGTAAGCAATCAGGATCTCACTTTCTCCATGTTCCTCAGATGAAGGTGAGGAGAAAGCATGATATGAGATATTTTTGCTTTTAACCTTTTTGATATGAAATATTTTTGCTTTGGATGATTTGTTTTCTGGGGTGTTCCAAGGGATGAAGAACACTGAGTGACTCGAAAGGTTTCTTTGAGAATACATTCTCGGAGATGAAGAGATGAAGAGAGGGTGCGCTTTGGCTGTGGAAGGTGAAGGTTGGACTTATAGAAAATTTTTTTCTTCACAACCGGTACTATTCCCTTACTATTTGTCGGCAGCCGGTGGATGGATGAACAGTACCCGTTACGCGCTTTCTGACAAAGCTGTCCGTAATTTCTGGAAGCTGACTGCGCATGCGACGAGTGACGACACGTCTTGAATGATGATCTTTTGAAAACCGGGGTTCAAATCCGGGTTTGGCTCGTGGTTTTCGCAACGCTCCAAGCTGCATGTGACGCATGTGACGAGTGATGACAAACTGGAAAAGCTGATGCCACGTGATTTCTGAGTCAAGCCCAGCTTTTGATAGAGGAACGGCTCTTTTGAGACGGGACTTCGGCCTTCGAGAAAGGAGCGTCACTCTTTGATTTGCGAGAGGACGCGTCTTCGACCTCTGAGGAGCGCCTCTTCATTTTCTTCTTTTTATAGAGGCATGAATTTTGTTTCTCCTCACACTTGAACTCCTTCCTGTAAACACTTTTCTTGAACTTCTGTAATCTTAATCTTCCTGATCTCTTCTTTCTTAACACATTCTGAAAATGTCTTGCCTTTCCGACCGTCGCCTTAATTTGAACGTCGGAGAAGATGATGACTTGTCTTCTCCGGACAACATTTGGCGTCCGTCCTTCATATCCCCCAACGGTCCTCTTACAGTTGGGGACTCAATGATGAGAAATGAAATAACCGTTACGGTGGTTGCTCGAAATCTCCTCACTCCAAGGGACACTAGGTTGCTATCCAGGCGGTCAGACGAGTTGGCTGTTCAGGAATATCTAGCTCTCAGCGTCCAAAGTGCAGGCTTAGTTTCAAACATGGGCCAGCGCCTTCTTGCAAGATCTCGGCAGGTGGAGTCACTGATGGCGGAGGTGGCTAGTCTTCGGCAAGAGGTTAGAGGACTCAGGCATGAGAATCGGGAGTTGCACATGCTTGCAACTAGTTACTCGACCAGCATGAAGAGGAAGCTGGACCAGCTGCAGGAGTCGGACGGTCGGATTCAGAGTGATCATGAAAGGTTTATGGCGTTACTCCCGAGGTTTATGTTGCCTTCGTCCTCTGGAGTTGCACCAAGCGTTCCGGCTCCGGAGATTCCAACTCTGGCTCTTCGTCTTCCCGGAGTTCCGTCGACTTCTGAGGCACCACCTGATCATCCTTGAATCTTTCCTGCTTGTAATTTTGATTTGACTTTTTTTTTTGTGGCATGTAGAGTGCCAATTTGTGTAATTTTCAAGAGAAATAAATAAAAATGGATTTTTATTTCTCTCAATGCAATTTTTTTTTTTTTTTTCACATGGGGTGCCAGATGCACCTCCTTTCTTTTCACATGTTGCCAACACATTTTGGTGCACCATTCCACAGCATTTTTTTTATATTATTTTTTTTTTAGTGGCTGACCATCATCATCACTTCTTTTATTTTATATTTTTCTTCTTCCTTTCCATTCTGCTTTCGGTGTCGCTGACACCCACCATCAATATTTTTGCTTCCCCTTTTTTTTATCATTCATTTTTTTTATCATTTTTTTTATTTTTTCAAATGGTGCAGCACCACTAAGATTCCACACTCCCATTTTTTTTATTATTATTTTTTTTCTTTTTATATGTTGCTCCCTCTGCCTGGATTTGTGGGTGAAAACCCGGGTTGAGTCCGAGAGAGGGTGAAGGAGGAGCTCGCCAAAGACAGAGCACGGTGGAGAGAAGGGAGTCCATGCGCGGAGCAAGGAGGAGATCAGAGTCGCTGAGTTGGGCCGACAGCTGGTCGATAGGAGATGGGAGATCGGCGCCCATTGTGGCAATGGGTTTGGAAGGAGCGTGAAATCATGAGCCTCCGACGAGCCTGCTTGGTGGAGAAATGGATGGAGAAGAAGGCGGCTGAGAAGTCCGTACATGTGCGATGAAATTCTATGGCGGATTTCGAGACAAAAAAGTCGAGATACAGTCACTAGAACGAGTTCCTGACGAATTCTAGTTCTAGTTCTTCATATTCCAGTGGTGGGTTTTCTTCGTCGGAGTCGGTCTCCATGTATGGATCAAAATCGAGGTCCTCATCGTCATGCTACAGCATGCACAGGCCGAAGCCAATTCGAACCAGCCTTTCGTGGGGAAAAGGTTCCATTTGACGATCGCCAGAGAAATTACAATCCCAATTCACAGAAGAAGCACGATAATGGGTTCGTGAAGGCGAAATCAAAAGCGCTGAAGATTTACGGCGATTTGAAGAAGGTGAAGCAGCCGATTTCGCCAGGTGGTCGGTTGGCCAGTTTTCTCAATTCTCTGTTCAATGCAGGGCACGTGAAGAAGTCCAAAATTGACGATTTGGGTGCGGAGAGAAAATCGTCACCAAATTCGGGTCAAATGGGGTACTCAAACCCGAGTAGTACTTGTTCGTCAGCCTCTTCGTATTCAAGGTCTTGCTTGCGAAAAGCCCCTCTTGCGAGAAGCGAGTTGAGTGGCCTCAGTAGCAATGGTGATGCCGCGAAGAGATCGGTGAGGTTTTGTCTTGTAAGCGTGATTGTGGATGAGGATTGCCGCCCGTGTGGACAAAAGACTCTGCTTGAAGCACAGTCGGGTTTAATGGCCGCGGCAGTTGTAATGGCAGATCTGGGAGTTTGAGAAGATGAGTCTGCAGTGATGAAGGCTAGAGGCTTCTTGTTTCTGCTTCTTGGTGTTGTAGCTCACTGCCACAATTAGTTGGAGTGTCTTTTATTTTCTCCTCCGCATCACTTATCAGTTTCGGTGAGCCTGAGGGTGGTCACTTTCAAGAAACATCATAAAACAGCCTGCGCTTTTTTTTATTTTCTTATTTTTTATAAGTATACAATCAGAGGCCAGCAATCCATCTATTTAATTTTGTTGAAGGGTGTCGCTCGTCTGAGTCGGGGAGCTAGTGCAGTGGACGGAGGTGTCTGAACTGCCTAATATACACTGTATGATTGTCTGGACAAATCCTTGTAAATCTTGCTTGTACAAAATTTCGAAGCCCATAGATTTTAACCTTTAAAGCAGGTTTATAGGTAATGAAGGAAAGGCAGATTTTCCTTGATGATGTTTGAGTGAACAGTTTGGGAATCATTGCAAGCCCCACAAAAAGTAACTTCATCATTCCTTCCACCCAGCTTTGTTGGTTTGAAGACAGTTAGCGTGGATCAGTTCTCCACCATCATCATCCAAACAGATACCAATTCTATGCATCAGGTTTCAATCCCCAAATAATCCCACCGTAGTTAAAATCTTTGGATAAGAAATTTTAAACTATTTGCATAATTTTGGATTTTGACTTGGGGAGAAACGGTAGTGATAGGGGAAGTAGCCTCCGGAGTGGAGCAGCAGAAGAAGCATGGCGTAAACGCCAGTGGCACTGCCATTCGCACACTGACAGTTTGCTACTGGAGTGGTGACGTGGTAAACGGCACCGTGGAGGCCGCCGATTGCAAGCCATCTGAACCGGAGCAGTGAGCGCCGATGAGTGAGGCTGGTGGGTTTTGCAGGGTGGTGGCGCTTGGCGGAGCCGTCGAGGAGCGAGGGTGTGGAGTGGATTGTTGTGATTGTTCTATCTTGCCAGACTGCACATCTCGATTTGGTTCGAGTGTGTCTGAAGAGCACCTCTTCTAGCTGACCATGGCACCTCAGATTTGTTTAAAGCAGGAGTAAGCCTTACCCCTTAGTTTTGCGTCCTCGCAATTTGAGCCTGATTTGCATTTTGCTGTCTGATCTGCTCCCACTCGTGTAAGCTTCCATGGGGCTCAATTTCAGCTCGGAGATCAGCCGGTCGATCTTGTTTAGCACCAAGCATGGCGTCAGCTTCTCAATCCGGGCCTGGCGCAACACGGTGTTCGTCTAGATGTGGACCCCCTTGACGGCGTCGACCAGAACCAGAGCGCTGTCGCTTAATCGGGCGGCGGTGGAGACCTCGCTGCAGAAGTCCATGTGGCCAGGGGAGTCGATGAGGTTGATTGTGAAATCCGGTTGTTATGGGCCAAGCCCACTGGATCGGGGTTAAAACTGGGGTGCTGATGGTGTCGCAGATTGGTGACCGTGGGCTTGCAAATATGCTTGTTGGATTTGCATCTTGCCTATTGTTTTTGGAAAGAGGAAGGAGCTAAGTGGGCTATGGGAGTTGGGCTCCATGTCTGCTGCTGCTGGGCCAAGACATACACATATATATTTCCATTTTTTTTTATTTTTTTTAAATACATAAAACATATGTATTTTTTTTTCTCATTTTTTTTAAAACATTATTTTTTTTTTGATGTGACTGAACTCAAACATTTGAATATTTGAGATGCCTACGTACCCTTCCAACGAAAGGGATCAAGTCAAAACGTAGTTCAAAATGCATACATTTTTTTTTTTTGTATTTTCTTTTGGTGCCTCTTGCAGTTTTAACTCGTACAAGCAAGGAGTGTTGATGTTGCCTTTTATGCTCGTGCAAGCCAGGAGCCTTGATGTTGCCTTTTATGCTCGTGCAAACCAGGAGCGTTGGTGTCTTGCAGTTTTAGCTCATGCAGACAAGGAGCATGGTGTCTTGCAGTTTTAGCTCATGCAGATAAGGAGCAGCATACGGATTTGTCAAGCCATTTTCCTCGCAATCTTTGTAGCAAGGAGCTTTGACCGGGTGTTTGAAGAAATCTTCCGGGAGGAAATCGCGGATTGTGATGGGGATGGGCGATCTTTGTGTTGAATTTTCATCATCTTCAACAATTTCCCGTTGCTTTGGAGATTGGCAAAAGCTGCTTTGCCCCCTTTCCGTTTGGTGGACTTGTGGTGGAGGCGTAGGCTTCATGCGCCATTTCTTTGGAGCAATATGAATCCATCCTTCAGCTTTGCTTGATTCGGAGTATGCCCCCAGCGGTGGCGTTGAAGACTTCAAATCAAATGTGCCGGAAGTGATGGTGGTATAATTTGTCTTTACCACATCGTCGAGATCCAGCTCAATGGTTCCTTGCTGAGCCAGCCTTACGATGAGATCTTTTAGCACGAAGCATTTTCCCGTCGGATGACTGACGAAGCGGTGGTACTTACAGTACCTTGGGTTGTCGGTGCGATTTATTTCTTCTGGCCATCGGCATTCGGGTAAATCGATCACCTTCTTCTCCAATAGGTCATCCAGCATTGCGGCCACGTCGGAGTCCGGAAAAGGATATATCTTCTGCTCTAGTTCCCTCAAGGTTTTTTTGTACCTGTCTTGGGTGCTAGAAGGCTCTCCTTTCTTTATCTCCCTTGTTTTATACTTGGACGGGATTTTGACGGGTGCAGATGAGATTTTGACGGGGGCGGTGTTAATGGTAAAAGCTTCCTTAGCGGGCTTCTTCCCAGTCTCGTCCACCTTCGGAGCAAACATTTTCTCTTTGAAGTTGGTGGTTGGCTCCCTTCTTCCATGGTTGGCGATGCTTAACTCCATGTCATGGGCGCGGGTTGCTAGCTCTTCGAAGGTCCGCGGTTTGATGCCTTGAAGAATGTAGTGCAATCCCCATTGCATGCCTTGGATGCACATCTCGATCGAAGAGCGCTCTAAGAGTCTATCTTTGCAGTCGAGGCTAAGGGTGCGCCATCGGTTGATGTAGTCAACAACTGGCTCATCCTTCCACTGCTTTGTGCTTGTCAGCTCCAACATGCTGACTGTGCGGCGGGTGCTGTAGAAGCGGTTGAGGAATTCTCGCTCCAACTGTTCCCAGCTGTCAATGGATTCGGCCTCAAGATCGGTGTACCAATCGAAGGCGTTACTTTTCAGTGAGCACACGAACTGTTTGGCAAGGTAGTCCCCTTCAGTGCCCGCATTGTTGCAAGTTTCAACGAAGTGGGCGATATGCTGTTTCGGGTTCCCCCTTCCATCGAACTGCATGAATTTGGGTGGTTGATATCCCATTGGCATCTTCAGGGCATCAATCTTTTTAGAGTAAGGCTTGGAGTACAACTCGGAGGTATTTGAGCTCCCTTGGTACTGTGCCTTGACTGTGTTGGCGATCATCTCTTGCAACTGCTTGATTGAGAGAGATCCCATGAGCGGCGCTGCTTGGTCTGGTTCTGGCTTTTCTTCAAACTTCTCCACCGAAGGCTCTTCTTCTTCGTCACCACCTTTCTTAAGGCCAGAGCCGGATCCTTCATCCTGCCTTGCCCCCAATTTGCTCACGAGCATAGCAATCTTCAAATCTTTTTCTTCAAGGGTTTTCGTCATCATTGCAAACATCTCCTTCATCTGAATCAGCTGTTCTTCGATGGAGGTGGCGCCGATGACTTGTTCCTTGCCTGAAGCCATTGTGCTTGAAGTGTGCTTTGGATTTCTTGAACGGAGAAAGAGATGAGAGGTAGAGATTGTCCCACCGGGCGTGCCAAATTTGTAAACACGAAAATTTCCTGAAGGAACAAGAACACGTGTACAAAATATATTTGTATTAATGAATTTGTTTGGGTTACAATCTCTATTTGTTCCTCTGATTCTATCTTCGTAAGATATGGATTTTGTTGATGGGCTGTTGATCCAAAGGGCCGCTGGGCTTGATCCTTGGATGAACAGTGATGCGGATTTGTTGATGATGCGTTGATCCGAAGGGGCTGTTTTGGAGCTTGATCCTTGGATGAACAGTGATGTTCTTCAGAGGTTTGATGATGAATGAAGAATGATGAACGATGAACTAAGCTCAAGGGGCTTTCGGGTTTGATTCTTTGAAGAATGGATGTATGGATTCCAGGGGCCGTCGGGGCTTGATCTTGGAGGGTGGATGGATGTTGCTTCAAGGGCCGTCGGGGCTTGATCTTGAAGAAGGTGGATGAATGATGAACGAAGAACGATGAACGACGAACGATGGATGAACTTCAAGGGGCTTTTGGGCTTGGTTCTTGAAGAATGGATGTGTGGATCCAAGGGCCGTCGGGGCTTGATCTTGGAAGGTGGATGAATGTTGCTTCAAGGGCCGTCGGGGCTTGATCTTGAAGGTGGATGAACGGATGAGTGATGAATGGATCTTCAAGGGGCTTTTGATCTTGAAGAACAGTTGTGTTGATCCAAGGGGCCGTCGGGGCTTGATCTTGGATTAAGAATCGACACGTGACCAAGGTGCTTGTTGATTCCTCAAAGGTTTTGGCGAAGTTCCTTCAAGGGTCGTTGGGCTTGATCTCAAAGGTGGATGAACGTTTCTTCAAGGGCCGTTGGAGCTTGATCTCGAAGAACGATGAACGATGAACGAAGAACGAAGAACGAAGAACGAACTTCCAGAGAATTCTCTTCAAATTTGGGAGTAGAGAAATGTATTTGTGAATTGGTGAATTGAAATGAATGAATTTGGCTTCTATTTATAGAATTTTCCAAGGCCTAATTTTGAATATAATATCCCAGATGAAATAAGCCGTCTCTGCCAGGTGTTGACACGTGTCCTGTTTGACAGCTTTTCGGACTCTTTTTGAATTTTCGTCGAATCACACACTATGTGTACAATTTATGTAATGCATGAGCGTTAACATTTTGACCATCGGTCAACATTTTATTTATTGAAATTTTGCTGTCTACAGTGACATCCCACATCGCCCAGGGGAGAGGATCCTGTAAGCCTTATACATGCCCACCTCCAATTAACACGAGGCATTTTGGGAGCTCATTGGCTTCAGAGTTCATCGAAACTCCGAAGTTAAGCGAGTTCGCGCAAGAGCAATCCTAGGATGGAGGATCCCTTGGGATGTTCTCATGTGAGTTCCCAAAAAAAAAAACTGTGATAGCGTGGTCGGGGCCCAAGACGTACAATATCGTGCTACGGCGGAGTCGAGCCCGGGTCGAGATGTGAAGGGGAAAGGATCCTCCATCTCTACCTAGCACGAGACCTTTTGGGAGCTCACTAGCTTCGAGTTCCATCAGAACTCCGAAGTTAAGCGAGTTCGCCCGAGAGCAATCCTAGGATGGGTGACCCCTAGGAAGTTGCTCGTGAGTTCCCATAAACAAAACCGTGAGGGCGTGGTCGGGGTCCAAAACGGACAATATCGTGCTACAGTGGAGTCGGCCCTTTATGGAGTATTTGGGTGGTAATTGTAAGATATTATGTGAAATAATATCTTACAATTAACACGACAATTATTCCTAATTTAAATAGGAAGTTTTGAGAGTTACCATTTGAATAAAAGCAATAAGGGATTGATGAGGAGTGATGAGAGGAATATGAAATAAATTCTATATTGATCACCTTTGACTCTTCCTTTATTGAGTCGTTATTGTCCATTGTATAAGCGTGGGAATTTCGGTATGCCTCGAGGGTAATCTCTTCTTTTTATCCAAAAGTTCACGTTTCGCCTCCATGATTTTTTGGAATATTTGTTGCTCCACAGGACTCATCAGTACATAAATCATGGAAAGCAACCAAGTCATCATTTGGAAAAAGCCAGTATTTACAGTATAGAGAAAACTTAATTCAATGAGCTTCTGCAAAAATTGGGATTGACTCTTACTGATGTAATCCTCATGTATTATAAATTTATAAATACACTACTCAACCACATTGATGCATGGTATGCAACTTATTCAAATCAAATTGGCTGCTCTAATTCTTAACTAAACTATGACTACATAATTGAACAATGTTTACTGCTGATAATCGAAACATATGACTACACAATTAAACAGTGTTTAATGCAACCACTCAATCCACACACTCCATTGAGTAAACTAACACAATTGAAAGAAAAAATAGGACCCAAAACTAAATAAAGAAAATGAAAAGAAAAAAAAAAACCAGAAATCCAATCAATCAATTAGGGGCAAATACTAAATGTAGTTTAATTGTATTAATCTGGTATGAATCTGATTCATAAATCAGTTCACGATTCACCACAATATAATGTCTATATTATTAGAATTTACTCCCAGTCCCAGATTATAGAATCTTACACAATTTTTTTTTGAAAAACTAGTGAGATTCACTTGGGTTGCTGGGCATCTCGATTCCTTGCAAAGACTCAATATTATATATCAAATCATCAATGCAGATTGCAGAACAGCAAATCATCGCAATTAGCATCAAATATCAATTAGATTTTTGAACAAAATATGGGAAATGCTAACTTGCAAGTCTGCAACTGCGGCAAAGGTAAAGATTGTGGAAATGACTCAAATGAGAGAGATGGACCGTGGAAATCTGGAGAGGCGAGATGATTTGCCCAGTAAAGAAGTCGAGAGATGATGCCAGCAAAGGATTCGATCATTCGAGAACGAGATTGCCGAAGAGTCAAAGACGAGGAGATACCGAGATAGATGCAGAAAACAGAACTGAAGAAACTTACGTTTAGAAAATTAGGTTAACAGGGGAAAGAGGGAACTTAAGTTAGAATATTTAAAAATAAAAAATAAAAAACGCCTAGCCCTCCTAGGTGCCGCCTAGCTTCCAGCCGATTTTTCATGATGCCTTGCCCAAAATCGAGGCGGGGATCCGCCGCCCAACACCTAGGCGTTGTCTAGGCTGATTTTTAGAATAGTGCAAAGGAGTATTGAGGAAGAGGACTTGAAGCTTGAAAGCGATAGTTGTAGAAACAAACCGATGACGAATTGTTTTACTCTATTTTCCTTATCTTAACATCTTTGTTTCATATTTTCTTGAGTAGCTTAGTATTTGTAAGTTTGTATTTTATCCGTGTATACTTTTACAAAAAAAACATCAGAAGGTTTATCATTCAATTGTAGATTTTTTTTTTCTATAGATGACTTAGTAAATAGTGAATACAAAAGTCTTCATAAAATAATGACTATAGGCTTACTAGAGTGGAGGTGAAACGATTGAGATTTTAAATAGGACTTTACCCAGCCATACACTCGTTTGTGAATAGTTGATAACTCAAATAACACTGAAATAAACTTTGATATTTTCCTCAGGTTTGGGTTATGATTATCTGTTAGAAATAAGAGTCATTAACTCGGAAATACAAATGGCTACACTTAAAGAAACTCTACAACAAACAACAAATTGAAAACTTTCATGAATCATTCACATGCATTTGTGTGACCAAATAAATTATTCGATGAAATGCATGACCAAATAATTTATTCGCTTGCATCTTTTCCATTGTTATAAAAAAAAAAAGGGCCTAGGTGCTGAATAGTCGACTACCGACGCGATTAGCTCCTAATGGGTCACAAAATAAGACAGAATATTGGGCAAATACTTGGGCGGAGTTAAGTGGGGGTGGGCGAGGCTGGACGGAGTTGGGTGGGGGCTAAGCGGACGCCTGTGGAGAACGCCGAAATCTGAAAATATTTTTTGCAAAGCCGGCATTGAGAGAAAGAAGATGATCCTATTTGCCTTTGCACAATTTCTTCATAAGATGGCCTCCGCCAGCTACTCATTTACTTGTTTTTATATTTCTTTATTGTTTTCCAATTGCTCTTAGGACCTTGTGTGGGATGGCATGGATAAACTAAATAGGAAGCCATTTGGTTTCTTTGCTAATCCAATTGGATGTAAAATCAATTTTTTATTTCTAGGGGTTTTTTGTCCAATTTATAGTCCTTTTAGGCGGTCAGATCTATGGACTTTTAGGATTTTGTAATCAATTTATGAGTTTTATTTACAGATTTGTAGAATAGCAACTATTACAAACCAATTTGTATCTTTTATTTTATATTATTATTATTTTTTTAAATTTCTAATATTATTATTTCTTAAGTGTAAATAACCCTTAATTATTATGAAATAAATAATATATTTATTAAATCCGCATATGCCCCCACCTAGGCGCTAGGTCCTGCCTCGGTGCTAGATCCTAGCCTGTCGCCCGACTAATGTCTAGCGTCTTTTAGAACCTTGATCTTTTCTTTCAACCATCTTTCTATTTTAATCCTATATAGTTAACGTCATAGGTAAACGTCTATAGATTAGCATCAAGTATTTAAGGCATAGTTCGAAATACGTCTAAGGTTATTTTAGCTATTTATATCTCAAAAGTAAAAAAAAGAAAAAAAGAATTAACTCAATTTCATTTTCTAAAATAAACATGAGTATGAGTTCTTAAGAGATATATCTCTTAGTCCCACGACCATTTTGGGGAATAGTGGCGTCAAATTTTATTATTGTGGGATTCTTTAGTCATTTCCAAGTTTAGGGTTATTACTACCCAATTGGCAATCATATGATCATGAATGTTTATGATATGTGTTTGGAAAAAAAAAGGTCTTATGAATCAAACATCTTTAGATGACTTTTCTATTAAAAAAACATCTTTAGATCACATTCTCTTTATAACTAGGGGTGGGCACTTGAAACCAAAAACCGAAATCGAAACACGAACCAAATCGAACCGCACCGAACGGTTCGGTTTTGAAACAGTTGTGGTTTTGAAACCGAACCGCATTGTAGAAAACGGTTTGGTTTTGGTTTTAGCTTTTGAAAACCGCACCGAAACCGAAACCGCACCTTAAATTAGATATCCTTTTTTAATTAGTTGTTTGTTAGAATCCATACATTTAGTATGTACATATCATAATAATGATTATTTTTTTCCAAATTATATCCCTCATCAAGCTTGGCATCTCAATGTTTCTTTACAGGAAAAGATGAAAATTTTATTTACTAGTAAAAGCACCTCAGAACCCTAATTTACAAGTTCATAATGATAGCCTATATAATAGACTAATAAAAAATGCAAATGAAAAAAAAAAAACAATGAGCATCAAATAAGAGTAGTCATTGTAGGAAAGATACAAAGACCAAATCTCTAATCAAATAATAAGCCGTAGCACTCCATTTGGGTACTTTTTCCTGCTAACAGAGTTTATCATATGTGCAATTAGCTAGCTAGAGTAAAGAAAAGAATTCTCATGTGGGTTGTTTAATTAATGTATTGTGTGGAAAATGAGACCGTGTTATATGTAGATAAGTATAAATTTTAAATTGTATATATTTTTTCAAAAAACCAAACCGAAACCGTTTGAAACCGCACCGAACCGAATCAAACGATTTGGTTTCATTTCGGTTTTGGCTTCAAAACCGCATTGAACCGCACATCAAAAAGTTGCGGTTTCACTCAAAACCGCACCAAACCAAACCGTGCCCACCCTTATTTATAACATATTCCTTGGACTTCTTGTTTAAGTGTATAACATTTAATGAGGTAGCTTTAAATAATAATATTTATATTTAGATTAAACTAGATTAGTTTAACATGTGAAATGTCCGTAAAGAACCTTCTCATGATATGCCGTTTTTCAACAGTACATATCATTGTTACGCACCTACATATCATTGTTGCTTAACTTGATGATCCTAAAGACACCACCTTGGATATATCTTACTTGTAAGAAGTTGGTACACCTAAGTTGGAATGTGAGATGAAATATCTAGGAAAGCTAGATATTGTCTTAGTTTTCAAGCATTGTTCTGATTGTATTCTGGTTCACTAGGAGAACTTACCAAGACAAAGTTATGCTGCTTTAATGAGGAGAAAATGTTTCTTTTCAGTACACTCATGGTCATTTGTACGCTTGATGCACAATGAGGTCCATACCGTCTTAAGGAGGATGATGAAAAGGTTTTCGAGCCTAAAGTTCCATACTTAAGTACAACTGGTATTTTATTGTACTTAGCTCAGTGCACGAGGCCAGACAATGGTGTATTCAGAACTTTGAAGGAGGGTCAACTTTAAAATAAGATTAAAAAATAATAAGAAAAACTCATATAAAAATAACAGTTTTAGTCATAATAGGAAATATTCTACTAAAATTACAATTGCCCTGGACGATTTTTAGAGTCTAAATTCTAAAAGCTTCTCATAATCACACCATTGTCAATATTATTGAAGATATTTTTCTTGATATATAGTATCATGCTGTCATTCATCCATATATCTCCCATTTAGTTTTGAAAATCATTTTTCAATATATTCATAGCAAAAAAAACTCTTTCAACACTAGTAGTGGCAACTGGTAAAATTAGTTCTAGTGTCACGAGCAAGAAAATTGTAAACTAAGAGTTAAGAATTACTTAATTGATTTGTTGATTTAGAAAAGAATTCCAAAGATGAACTAGTGAAGGCTTGTTGTCTTATTTCTCAAAAATGAAGATTTGCCACAAGGGTAAAATTGAAATTTAAAAATATGCAAAAAGTTCTTGGGTCTGGGCTTTGGAGAACTGATAAATTCCATCAATACATAGCTTGGGCCCAGCCCAAAAAAGAAAAGTAGAACGTTCGGGTGTGAGTGAGTCAGCCCTAATATTGACTAATTTTCTCCCCAACAGTGCAAGAGTTAAAACTCTCTTTCAAGCCGCAACCGTACTTCTCTGAGATTTCCCCTCACCTTATCTGCCATTGAAGCTCTGCCCCCAAATCTTCAGCAAAGCTTTGCTCATCCACTGTAAGTCCTTATCTCTCTCTCTCTCTCTCTCTCTCTCTCTCTCTCTCTCGTCATGTGTATATGTTTCAATTCGTTTTCTGTTTAGAGTTTCGTCAAGAATTGAATTGAATCTCATATATATATATGTGTGTGTGTGTGTGTGTGTGTGTTAGCCAATTTTGCGAATTTTCTCGCTTTCGCTTAGGGTTTTTATTGCAAGACTCATATGAGCTGTGAAAGATTTTGTAAATCGGAGAATATGTTTCATGATGATTTTCTGACGAACAGGAAGGCGAGCTCTTGGCCGAATTTTCTTACCGTGTCTCCAAAACCGAACATGGATTTTATTGTTGTTGATGACCCGAATTTTTTATATTGCCGTGAAATTGGGTATTTTAATTTTAGCCTGTTCTGTTAGTTCTCTTACTGTAAGATCTTTTTGTGTACGTTTTCAATGCAGATTCTTGTTATTCTTCTTTGACTTGTTGCGGTTTTCTTGTACGAAAGGATGGCATCTCGATTCTGGACTCAGGTATTTACTTTAATTTTTTGATATAATTAGGGTTTTGTTTATAATTACTGGCTTGTGTGTTTCGGTAAAATCTTGAGCGTAGTGTTTCCTTAACCCTAATTTGTTGTATTTTTGTCTTTTTGTGTGTGTGTGTCAAATTAGCCTGGTAGCGATTCTGAGGATGAGGAAAGTGACTATGAAGAGGAGGTTGAACCTACGGGTGGTGAGACTACCACTGAACCAGGCCTAAACCCTTACCTTCAGGCTAATGCAAGTGATAGCGAAGATTCTGATGACCAGAAGCGCGTTGTTAGATCGGCAAAAGATAAACGCTTTGATGAATTGTCTGCAACTGTACATCAAATGAAGAATGCGATGAATATCAATGACTGGGTTAGCTTGCAAGAGAGCTTTGACAAGATAAATAAGCAGCTTGAGAAGGTCATGCGTGTTACCGAGGCTGTAAGAGTACCTACTCTCTACATAAAAGCTCTTGTATTGTTAGAAGACTTTCTGGCTCAAGCTTTGGCAAACAAGGATGCTAAGAAGAAGATGAGTAGTAGCAATGCCAAGGCCTTGAACTCAATGAAACAGAAACTGAAGAAGAATAATAAGCAATACGAGGACTTAATTAATAAATATAGGGAGAATCCTGAGCAGAGTGAAGATGATAAGCCTCCAGAAGAGGAAACGGATGATGACGATGCATCGGATTCTGAAATTGAGGATCCTACTGATATTGCATCGTCAGTTAGTGAAGAACCGGAGGAAGAAGAGGAAGAAGAGGAAGAACCAACTGAAGCTGGTTGGCAGAAGAAGATGAGTAAGAAAGATAAGCTCATGGATAAGCAATTCAGTAAGGACCCTAGTGAAATCACGTGGGATACTGTTAACAAGAAATTTAAAGAGGTTGTGGCTGCTCGGGGCAGGAAGGGAACTGGAAGGTTTGAGCAGGTTGAGCAGCTTACCTTCTTGACAAAGGTTGCTAAGACCCCTGCACAGAAGCTGGAGATATTTTTCAGTGTTGTTTCTGCTCAGTTTGATGTGAATCCTGGTCTCAACGGGCACATGCCTATAAATGTGTGGAAGAAGTGTGTGCAGAATATGCACGTTATACTTGATATTCTTGTGAAGTATCCTAATATTACGGTGGATGACATGGTAGAGCCTGATGAGAATGAATCCCAGAAGGGACCAGATTATGATGGGACAATTAAGGTTTGGGGAAACTTGGTGGCCTTCTTGGAAAGGATAGATACTGAGTTCTTCAAGAGCTTGCAATGCATTGATCCCCACACTCGTGAGTACATTGAAAGACTCAGGGATGAGCCTATGTTTTTGGTTCTAGCTCAAAATGTTCAAGAGTATTTAGAACGGGTTGGAAATTACAAAGCTGCTGCTAAGGTAGCCCTAAGGCGGGTCGAACTTATCTATTATAAGCCACAAGAAGTTTATGATGCCATGCGAAAATTGGCGGAGCATACAGGAGAGAGTGATAATGGTGAAGAGCCTAGAGCAGCTGAGGAAAGTCGTGGTCCATCTTCATTTATTGTTGTTCCTGAGCTCGTTCCTCGAAAACCCACCTTCTCTGAGAGTAGCAGGACTATGATGGATATATTGGTTTCCCTCATATACAAGTATGGAGATGAGAGGACTAAAGCTCGTGCAATGCTTTGTGATATTTATCACCATGCTCTGCTGGATGAGTTTTCCACTTCCCGTGACTTGCTGCTTATGAGTCACCTGCAAGATAATGTTCAGCAGATGGACATTTCGACCCAGATACTTTATAACAGGGCCATGGCACAACTTGGTCTGTGTGCATTTCGTAATGGATTAATTACAGAAGCGCATAGCTGCCTTTCTGAACTATATTCTGGTGGAAGAGTAAAAGAGTTGCTTGCCCAAGGTGTATCACAAAGTAGATATCACGAGAAAACTCCAGAACAGGTGTGCAGTTGCCTCTATTATTTTTTTTCCATGTGCTTATTCTTTTTATTATCTCTTTATGTGCGTGTTATGCTTTAGGAAAAGGCTTTAGTACCCAACTCTTATCCCAAATTTTATTCTTCCGAAGTCCCTCACTGGGAGCAAAGCCCCCATCATATAGTGGGACCAACCCTATGCAAGAATTAGGGAAAAAATTGGGGAAGAGCAAGTTCATATAGCACCATTCTTCTATGTGATTTGAAGTCACTGTTTTGTTCATGAAAAGAAAATCCAAAAGTTTAAAATTTTAGTGTTTTCAGAACTAGCTGTTGGTTTCAACAACCAAATAAAATTTGCGTGAATTTTTTTTTTTTTGAAGTGATGGAAGTGATGGAAATGATTTATTATTTAAGAACTACGTTATCTGCAAAAACTATTATTTATGAATTAGATAAATGATCTGATTGGCCATCTTATATGAGCTGATAAGCCATCTTAGTCGGGTCAAAGATCCAAAGACACTAGTTTCAAAAAAAAAAAAAAAAGCTATAAATTCTATCTGCGCCTTGCAATAGGATGTTAAAAGTTGGAACTGGGACTTGTTAGAGTTGTATTATCCAATCATGAAAGATGTTTGTGAGTATTTAAGATGTATTTAAACACTTAACGTTCTTTTGCTTATTTAGAATGTTTATTTTTTGGGCCAAATATACTAATTCTGTGGAGTTATGAAATTCATGGTAATTTTGGCCCTGTAATACAATTCAGAAATTGCTGCGTGTGCTGCTGTTTCTCTAATTTAAGTGGCATATCTTTAAGATTCTTGTTGAATTCGACACAACAAATTGGTCACTTTGAGCAAAATAGCTAGGGACAACAGATGATTCACATTTGGAAAAGCTGAAACTAGTAGTAGAGTATGGTTTAGTCATCATGTCTTAGAAAATGGGGCCTAAGAAACAGTTAATTCATTTTTTTTCCAGACCCTACAATATTACTGCTCCAAGTACACTTTGATATCATCCCTCTATTCTATATATATTTTTTTTTTTTTCCGTTTTCAGGAAAGACTGGAGAGGAGACGACAAATGCCTTACCATATGCATATCAACCCTGAGCTCCTGGAGGCAGTGCATTTGATATGTGCTATGCTGCTGGAAGTGCCTAATATGGCTGCAAACACCCATGATGCGAAACGCAGATTGATCAGTAAGACATTCCGTCGGTTGCTTGAGGTGAGTGAGAAGCAAACGTTCACTGGTCCCCCTGAAAATGTTAGGGACCATGTAATGGCAGCTTCCAGGGCCCTTGGCAAAGGTGACTGCCAGAAGGCCTTTGATGTCATCAATTCTCTTGATGTTTGGAAGCTCCTTAGGAACCGTGAGCATGTTCTTGAGATGCTCAAGGCTAAGATCAAGGAAGAAGCTCTAAGGACCTATCTTTTTACCTTCTCCTCATCCTATAAGACTCTGAGCTTGGAACAACTCAGCACGTTGTTTGACCTTACAGAGGACCAGACACACAGCATTGTTAGCAAGATGATGATCAACGAAGAGCTCTTTGCCAGTTGGGACCAGCCAACACGTTGCATTGTTTTCCATGACATTGAGCAGACTAGGCTGCAGGCTTTAGCATTCCAGTTGACTGAGAAGTTGGCAATCCTTGCAGAAAGCAATGAAAGGGCAACAGAAGCAAGGATAGGTGGTGGTGGTGGGTTAGATCTACCTCAAAGGCGGAGAGACAACCAGGACTACGGTGCTGGATCAGTTGCTGGGAGTGGCGGTAGATGGCAAGATAACATGTCCTTCAATCAAAGGCAAAGTGGTGGTGCTGGGCGTACAGGGTACAACGCTGGAGGGAGACCATTCAACCAAAATGCTGGAGGTGGGTATAACAGGGACCGCACAGGTCAATACAGAGGGACAGGGCAAAACACCCGTTATCAAGATGGTGCATATGCAGGATCAGGGAGGTCCGCAAGGGGTTCTCAGGATACTTCAACTCGCATGGTCAGTCTAAATAGAGGGCTTCGCGCCTAAACATCAAGAAAAAAGAAGTATAATTATTCAGCAGCATTTTGATTAGAGCGCTTTCTGTTTCGTTTATGTTCTCGATTAAGTTCTCTCTTTATAAACCAAGTCTTTGATCGTTTGGATTTACGTATTTGGAGGCTTAAATTTGTACCTCTAAACTTTGAGAGGTGGGGTTTTGTATGCTAAAATACAATGGTTATCAAATCGTGCAAGGTTTTTCTTTGTATTTTGTTTCATAAGTTGGCTGGTAAGGCAATGCATGTTTTTATATTTATGCTTGATCTTGCCCGTCTTCAAGTTTTGTACTTGAAACGTAGTTTAGGATGTTTGCGTTTAAGAAGGATAAAATTATACTTAAACCCACTCTCCATACCACTGGGGAACACACCAATGCTGCTTTTTGAGATGATAGTGATTTTCACTTTCGTTTTCTCCTCTGCACTTTTCCTTCTATTTATGTCGATTAAATTCTACTTTGTTCAATTCATAACTTTAAGGACCAATAAAAACCAAAATATCATTTTGAGAAAATTGTCTAGCTCATTATACAACGAAGCACCAAACACATGAATGGAGAAGGATAAAACTAATAAACGCTGCGGCACCAACACTTTCATTACCAATATGATAATACTAGAGAAATCAAATTTTTTAGAGTAATGTTAGGGAGACTAAATTTGTAGACAAAAGTTTCGAAACTAAATAACATGAAAATTTAGTATTGGTTTATTACTGAATGGTTGATAAATGAGTTTCTTATTGATTTATTACTTAAGGGTTGATAAATGAGTTTCTTATTCAAACCCATCCATTTAAAAAGTGCATTCATATGTAAGGATATGCACAATAATTACATTATGCATAAAAAAAAAAATTCTCTTCTCATCATGCCAATAAGATAATGTTCTTTTATTATAATCGGAGTGCGGACTCCGGTTATTACCATGTTAGGCAAAATGTTTTTATCTACTCAAAACACAAGCTTCTTGTTACAAAACGAGATTTGTGTTATTTCTTAAGATGAACTTAGTTACAATATATTCATGTACTTGGCCGAATCACACTGTTAACACATCTATATTGTAATGACACCTATCAATCATATTTAAGTATTAACGCGCAATTGACATTAAAGGTAAAAAAATCCTTTGTGGACTGTGCCTGTCCGTATTGGAAGAGCATTTCCCATCAACGTATGTCCATTATGACCTTGGCAACATTGGGGTAACTTAATCGAACCCAAAAATGAAAAGGTTTGATATACGTACCTAGCCTCAGTCCCGTTATGCAAAAAAATAGTACTTGATAAGACATTTTTTTTAAAATTGTAATATGTACTTATCATTCTTCTCACGGTATCTGGTTGTAGACAAATTCATGAAGTTATCATGTTTGGAGTGTTTTAAGTACTTATTGTGTTATATTATGGTGCGATTTCACAAACCTATTTAATATGCTACTATACCTATATGTATAAGAGCATCTTCACTTGGTGGAGGATAATGACAATTAGTGTAATAAAATTACTTTTACTTTTCACTCTAAACAATAATTTCTTTGTGCAAGGCTAGTAGTTTGAAAGGAGGAAGGCCAAAGGCAAGAGTGATTACTATTCAAAAATATATTTTCTTAATTTTTATTTATTTGTAAGGGTAAATGACAGTTTACTACCCTTATGTTTGGTGGTTTTCAACATTTAGTACATCAAGTTTTTTTCATCCCAGAGTCATACCTAAAGTGTAAATTTTGGGACAGTCTCATACATCCGTTAGTCAAACTGTTAGTTCTCCCGTTAAGTGATGATGTGGCGCCCTGATTGGGAGCCACGTGTCATTAAAAATATTAAAATAATTATTTAAATAAAAATAATATTAAAAAAAAACCGAACCCAGAAAAGAAAAGGAAAAAGAAGGACGAACCCAGAAAAGAAAAGGAAAAAGAAGGAAGAAGGAGGAGGAGAAAGAGGAGGAGGAAGAAAAAAAAAATCTAGGATCTAGGTGGGTGCGCAGAGGGGAGAAGAAGAACGAGAATGGAGGAGGAAGAAAAAAAATATTTGGGATCTGGGCGGGTGCACGGGCGGGCCGGGGGGGGAGGAGAAGAAGGAGAAGGGAGGAGGAGAAGAAGGAAGAAGAAGGAGGAGGAGGAAGAAAAAAAAATCTGGGAATCTGGGTGGATGCGCAGGGGGGAAAAAGAAGAAGGAGAAGGGAGGAGGAAGAAGAAGGAAGAAGAAGGAGGAGGAGGAGGAAGAAAAAAAAATAATCTGGGATATGGGCGGGTGCGCCGGGGGGGGGGGGGGGGAGAAGGAGAAGGGAGGAGAAAGAAGAAGGAAGAAGGAGGATGAGGAAAAAAAAAGAAAAAAAAAGGAGAGAAACCGAATCAACAAGAAGAAGAAGAAGAAGGAGGAGGAGGAGATAGAAGAAGAAAAAAATATTTTAATATTATTTTTATTTAAATAATAATTTTTTAAATATTATTTTTATTTAAATATTTTTTAAATATTTTTTTATTTAAATATTTTTAATGACACGTGGCGCCAGTTTGACTAACAGTTTGACTAACGGATGTATGAGACTGTCCCAAAATTTACATTTTAGGTATGACTCTGGAATGAAAAAAAATTGATGTACTAAATGTTGAAACCCACTAAACATTAGGGTAAAAAAAGAAGAGATATGTCCTATTTTTAATATATGATTGGGTATTTGTGGAAAAAAATTTGGGTAATTTTTTTGGATCTTTTAGTAATTTTATTACTTCTAGAATAATCTTAGACGATAAGAATGCACGTGAAAGAATAGAATATATAAATTCTATAATATATTTATAACCTTTTGTCCATCAAATTAACATTTGAAAGTCCAACTGAAAAACGTAACACTTAGGATCTTCTTCGGATTTTTTGATGAGCATTTTGAGAATTCGTGAATCATGTCTGTTTATCGTACATCGTGTAATTAATTTTTGTCAAATACTGTTTGTATTTAATTTTAAATAAAAATATTGAAAATAATTTATGACTGCACGATATATGATGAACGAAAAAAATTGACGAATCTTTGGAATCCTCACAAAGAGGATTTGACGAGGATCCGAGTTCAAAACATAATGGGAATGGAGCCATTTGGCCTGGTCCTTCACGTGGGGTGGGCCCCCTCCATGTGGAGGCAGATTGTCTGCCCTCTTTTTATCATGCTCTTTCCATTTTCTTCTTTTTGTGTGGTTACGGTTAAACTACGTTAACATTTTATATTTCTATTACTTTTTGACTTATTATTTCTATAAAAAAATTAATATAAAATATTAATATGACTTAATCGTGACTGCACTAATGAAAAAAAATGTGATAGACATGGTAAAAGGAGGGCATACAACCTGCCTCCCTAAACAAAACCCATAGTCGTCATAGTGTCCTTTCGGTTTCGGCCAAAGCCATAAATGTTTAATAAATAATAATACCTTTCCATTTTGAGAAATAATATTTTTTTTCTTTGGGCAATGGAGAAAGATTTCTTTTATTTTTTTAAATTTGGTAATCTGAAAGTCAGATCACAATCGGTTGCAAGTGACCCGAAAAAGTCAGTAGCAAGTGGAGCTTCTCTTTTTGGGCAATCGCCGGTGAAATTCAAGTTGAAAAACCATGACCGGAAGCCTCGGATGCGTGATCGTGGCCGTTGATGTCAGCGAGGAGAGCATGAACGCCTTGACCTGGGCCCTCGACAACCTCAAGCTCCGATCCTCTGCACCCGATTCCACCACCTCCGCCGGCCACTTCGTCGTCCTCCACGTCCAGTCTCCGCCCTCTATCGCAGCTGGCCTCAGTCCCCCGGCCATTCCCTTCGGCGGTCCTAGTTAAGTCTCTTGTCCCCACCGCCACCGCCACTGCCGTCCACCGTTTTCATTCGTTAATTCATTTCAAATTACCAATTAATAATTTTCTGTTACATTTCTGGGATTTTCTGGCCTGATATTAATGAATTGGATCTGGATAAATTGGTTTAGACGATTTGGAGGTGCCGGCGTTCACGGCGGCGATCGAGGCTCACCAGAGGCGGATTACGGAGGCCATAATTGAACACGCTTTGAAAATTTGCTCCGAAAAGAAGGTTAGGGTTTATTTAGGGTTTAAAGCCTCTTGCTTTACTGATAAGTTTATTAAGACCTGGTTTAATTTGAGGATTTAATTTTCATAGTTTTTATTGTGTGAAAGTATATTTTCATGGTTTTGCTGGGAATAGGTGAATGTGAAAACCCAAGTGGTTGTTGGGGATCCTAAGGAGAAAATTGGTGAAGCTGTTGAGAATTTGCATGCCGATTTGCTTGTCATGGGGTCCAGGGCTTTTGGCCCAATTAAAAGGTGACTTTTTTCGTTTCTCTTTGTTGATAGGACTGATAAAACTACTACCCGCCACGAGATTTTTTTTGAGATTTCAATGCGTGCATTAGTACCACCATGTGGCAGTGTGATAGTTCTACAGAAAAATTTTCTCCAGTGACACATCGGGACCAGTTTAATTTCATTGGAGGAATGTACTTGGTTTTGAGCATCCAAATAGGAAATATCTTCTCTGAAGTTCTTACATTTGCGTAATAAAACATATTTGTGAACTTATTTGAGCTAATAATACTGCTGAGGTCTTTGAGAACCATATGCAATTGGGTACAATCTGATTAGCTTAGGAAGGGTCATAGAATGCGCCTGTGAGTACCCTCTTGAAGCAAGTTGATGAACCCTCTTTATGAGATGTATATGCATGGCATTTGAGTTTTTGACTATGTCAGCAACCTTGTGTTTCCATGCTTCTGTCATCTGTCTAATGGACCGTCTCTTTAGTGTTTATAGCCCTATAGTGCTACCAACACATTTTCCTTCTAGAGCTGATAGTTTCGTGGGGGAGGAGTATGACGTGGTCACAGTAGGCATGGACTTGAGGGATACTACATCTGTTTGTTTTTCTATTTCTCAAATGGGTTGTGCAAAATTGTCAAGATTTTAAGGCCCAGGAGAAGTAAGTGTTTCTTGAATGCAAGCCCTCTCACATTCAAGTTTCACTGCCTCACATGCCAGTTATGTGAATAGTTTTATCGGAGGGAGTTTGTACACAACAGTTGTATGCTAGGATTTTTCCATGTGAAGACACCGAACTGATAAGTCTTTGTGATATCATGTGGCAAAATTATTAGTCTTAATGTTTTAAAATTTGTTAGGAGCAAGACGTTGAAGTTTCCTGTTGTATTTTGATAAAAGCAAACTTATGTGGGAGGAGGATTTGACTTCATGTTTTAGCTTTATATATCTGTACTTGGCCTTACATCTTTGTTTCTCGATGGGAGTGAGGGTAGGGCTGTGGGGGCGAGGTGATAGAAATCATAGAACTCAAGAAGGCTACCTTTAACTATTTCCTTTGTTTTAAAGAGTAACAACTAATTAGACCAGAACTATGATTAAACATAACAAGATTTACCTTGTGCACTCTGTATACAGGATGTTTCTGGGAAGTGTAAGCAACTTCTGTGCGAACCATGTGCAATGCCCAGTCATCATTGTTAAGGCCAAGACTGTTACCTGATAAGGAAAGGTATGCATCTCATTAATCTATCACCCATCTACCGCATTATTTCCATTCTCATTTTTCTTCCTTGCAATTTTCTTTCTAACTTTTATTGCTCTTCAATTTTTTATTGTTATTTTTATGATCTATCTTATGATTTACTTCTCATTAAAGCTCTCCATGCTTTTGTATCAATCAAATGAATCTATCTGACTCAGAATAAAATTTGTTTCTCCAAACATACCCTGATGGTACATATTACCTGGTTTAAATGATATATTCTTGCATACCCTGATGGTACATATTACCTGATTTAAATGATATATTCTTGCATTTCAACTTTAGGCACTGTTCTAAAAATCCCTACCCAGGCGCTAGGCGGTTAGCCACCGCCCCGATTAATGCCTAGGCGTTTGAAAATCAAGAAATGACGCCTAGTCCTCCTTAGATGTCTGCCTAGGCGACCTAGGTGTCATGCCTAGGTCGTGACTCTCACTTAGATAGAAAATCAATAACTTTTATTTTCATTTTATTTTTGTTCAATAAATTGTAAGATACTTGTTTGAATACTTAGATGAACACTCATTATATGCTTGTTCTCCATATTTTCAATATGTTATAATTCTTTAATCTATATCTCAGTTTATTTTGCAATTTATGTATCTCAATACAATTATGTATTTTTTAAGTATAAATAGGCACTTATTTATATGATATATAATAAAGTTACTTAAATCCGCCTTGGTGCCCGCCTAGGGCTAGGCCCCTTCCCACCGCCCGACTAGTGCCTAGCGTCTTTTAGAGCCTTGACTTTAGGACATGGTTGAGTTACCTAGCCGAGGTTTGTTATGAGCATTCTAATTGGAAAATCCCACACAAGAAAATCCATTTGAAGTGATGGTTTTAAAAGGGTTGACGATTTTCTAGTTTGGGACCTGTGAGCTAAATTGTCATATAGATCCTACGTGCATATATCATTTTGGACAAAACTGAGTCCTGTTAGAATATTTGGTCTGTTAACCTACTAGCTTATCATAGGTTGAGCGTCTTATTTTCTCTAATGAGATGATGCTCGTGTCCCTTATGGGCCAGTTATTGGTTTATCAATACTATTTCATAACCTGAGATAGAAAAGGAAAACTAAACTAAATGCTTCTCTGATTTTCATTACTTAACAAACGTGTTCATGTAGAAGAATCAAAGAAGTTTGATATGAGGTTGTGTTGCTCGAGTATTGGCTGCATTTGATCGAATTTGATATTTTTGTTTCATATTTTCTTGTATATTATGTCATGATATTTTGAAGAACCCTGGCTCACTTGTAGCTCTGTTTTTTGGTCTCGTGATAATCTTTCTTTCATGCGAATCATTGTCAATATTTTTGTTTTGTTTTGTTTTGGTTACCAAATCACATTGATGCGAATCATTGTCAATATTTCTGTTTTGTTTTGTGCTGTTTGATGTCATACCTCAGTTGTTGACTTTGCATCCCAATTATCGAAATTATAGATGCCCTTGGATGGGACTCATTTATTTTGATCGATCTGTGCTTTGGCTTCAGACTTGGGTGCATCTCCCCTCGTGTTAAAGCTCATCAAGATCAACTGTAAATGCGGTGTGTTTCTGCGATGCTTGACCAATACGTCCTGTGTGACTCTGTTGAATGTGGTGTAACTTAAGGTTGCAACTTAACCAACTGTTTTGAACCCACTTTTCAAGCCCTGTAAATATTTTGGGGGAAATTACTGTAAGATATAGTCTTATTCTGCTGGAGAATGTAAAGTGATTAGTATATAGCAGCAATAAGGTAGAAGTAACGAAACGGCTATGTTACCAACTATCCTTGACCATTGAGCTGCTACTTTCCTCGTGTCTGCCTTGCGTATTGATGAAATCATAACCAACTATAAGTGAATTTTTTTTTACTATCCATGGTGAAAAGGCAAAAGGCAAAAAGGCAAAAAGGCAAAAGGCTGGAATGAAAGGCGTAGTCGACGAACAATAAGTGAATTTTTTTGTACTATCCATGGTGAGGCTTTGGTAATTACAAACTAATCTAAAATGACAAGGTTCTGCATCTCTTTGAAGATTTGTATGCACCTTTTTATTAGGGATTGCATTCGTTCAAACATGGCCATATAGTTGAACCTACACACATTGATCACAAAAGTTAACTGAAGAATTTTCTAATACGCACCGATATATACATATTTATCGATATTTATAACCATTAAACTCTTACTTGTTTGATCTTTAGCTGCACATCTAAGTCTCCATTCTTCTGATAAATATCATATGCTAGAGTACAGTAAAAGTTTTAGTCACATCATTTCATAATTCATGTTTGTTATCGTGTGTGAAGTAGATAAGTAATACACAAGGGTCACGTGAGCGAGTACTTATGAAACTTATAATTGACTAGAGCATCTTCTAAAAAATATCCGCATCAATGCATTTGTTATTATTTAGATATTATTTGTAGCATCTCAGAGGCAATTTTGGTCCACCACCATAATATAAGTGGAAAGCCGTGGTTTTGGAGCAAATTCGCAATTTTATCTTCTGCTTTTGTTTGGTTTCGGCTTCTAAAGCAAGCAATCGTTGCGACATGCAAGCAGTTGAGCTGAACAATGTAATCTCGTGAACATGGTGGGCTAATGTGCAACAGCCACCAAACTTGAGAAAGAGCTTTGTTTCTTTCGACTGTAGCCCTTGTGATTATTGTGAGATTCTTTATCGAACTCGCAATCAATTAAGTATAACTTACATGTAATCGGGGTATGTCTTCAATATTCATTTCTCATGCGACTGATTAATGAGGGGTGAGATAGGAACGTTGTTGGTGTATTTTTGACAATTATGATTTTTTTTTTCCTTTATTCATACTCGATATTGAAATAATGTCAATTGTGAGTACTCGATCGTTAACATATAACTATTGATTTTGTGAGCCACAAATGAGCATTGGTCAACGATTGAGATAGCATGATTAGCATCACGTGCCAACTTGCGACTGATGCTAGCACAATTCATTACCTATATATCTAGGGGTTAGGATTCAGGACTTACACTTTTGATTCATATTTTGACACTTATTTCGTAGAGCTCAATTCGTAATGTATTTTAACGATCCAAATTGTCTATATTTTAATACACCATTCACTGATCATTTTTTTAAAAAAAAATTAAACAAATCCAAAACCATTAAGATATTTAGTTGTGAAGAAAAAAGACCAACATGGTTATGCAAAGAAACACTAAATTTAATACAACGATCATATAATATCAGATTTGGATAATTTTTAGTAGACATGATATTTATGGTAAAACATAAAAGATGGACAATTAAAACGTTGAAATATAGAATAAACCCTATAAAATCTATGTAAAAAATATGTGTCCTCGAATCCTAATTTCCATCTGGTTAATGGTTGTGCTTAGTGGAGCCGGGCCATGGCGAAAAGTCTTCTTAACCCCGTGACCGACCGCGTCCCAAGATCGGCCCAAGTAAGGACAATCAGCAAAGATACTGCTGCCAATGGTGTCTTCTTACATCCACCCCACACTTAAAAAAGTAAAATCATATGACTTGAATCGCTAATCTGGTGGATGTCAAAATGGATTCATAAAATATCATGACTTCATTGGCAAATGAAGTAGATCAAGAATTGATTAGGGAAAAGTTAACAAAAATCTCACTCAATCTAAACTGAGCATGAGACGAGCTGTAAACTCAGACGTTCTAGATTCAAACGCTATCAGACTATAAAACATTCATATTTACCTAATACGTACGGTTTCAGGTGACTGTATCTACTCAAAATTTACCTTAACACCTCAAACCTTGGCTAGGTTTTCTTCATTTCC
Source organism: Crataegus laevigata (assembly GCA_963580275.1). NCBI lineage: Eukaryota > Viridiplantae > Streptophyta > Magnoliopsida > Rosales > Rosaceae > Crataegus > Crataegus laevigata. Next base: position 7,113,810 of record OY756938.1, read on the forward strand.
GAAAAAGACAATTAAGGTAAATAGATGGTTGAATCATCAAGAACCCTAAAGTCTAACTTCCTTGCTTGATTTGATTAATGTAATTGCTATTTTGTGCAGTACTAGAACACATGCTAGATCACACAATACAATGCTTGAAATTCACTTAGTAATTTGACATTCACCCTTATTTCCTTTGACAGATTTAGGGGCTGAATTTAAGGGTTTGAACTGTACTAAATAACGACATTCTTCTTTTGGACCAATCAGAGAGCTTGCCTGTTTTGGGATCCCGAACTGATCAGTTGTCATAAGCAGCACATCCTCCAACTTGATCCGTCCTTTTTCTCACCAATGGTCCCCATAGTTTTCACATGATTTTAGAGGACATAGCTTTTAAATTCCCAATAATTCTAAGGACGCATTGGCTACAATAATTTAACTCCCAACAAATTATATATATACATATTGGCTCTCATAACCCTCGACCCGCACTGCAAGCTTTCTTTCTTTGCTCAGCTTAGAGTCCATATCTTGACTCCAAAGTCATGGACTTGAAGAACATTTCCCCATTTTTCTTCTTTGCCCTGTTAATCTCCATTGCCAAAGCCCTTGATCCTTCTTGTGCACCCCAATCTGACGGCTCAGATGGCCTCTCAATCATTCCCACCTATAGCAAACGCTTTCCCTTCTCCCCACCCAAAACAGACTCTTTGGTCACCACAGTCCTCAACATGGCCTCCAAAGATCCAGCTAGGGTTAACTACTTGTCAAGCCTAGTTGCCCAAAAGACCACCTCCGCTCCGATCGCTTCGGGCCAGCAGGTCCTCAACATTGCCAACTACGTGGTCCGGCTCAAGCTCGGTACCCCGGGTCAGCTCATGAACATGGTCCTAGACACTAGCAATGACATTGCTTGGGCCCCATGCTCAGGCTGCACAGGGTGCTCCTCTACCACTTTCTTACCCAACTCATCGAGCACATACGGATCACTAGATTGCTCAGTGCCTGAATGTGCACAGGCTCGCGGGCTCTCATGCTCGACCACTGGGTCTACTGCGGCCAACGGTTGCTTCTTTAACCAATCGTATGGTGGAGATTCATCATTTTCTGCCACCCTAGTCCAAGATGCTTTGATACTAGGTAAAGATGTTATTCCCAAATACTCTTTTGGTTGCATTAATTCCGTCTCAGGTGGGTCTATCCCATCTCAAGGGCTGTTGGGTCTAGGTCGCGGATCCATGTCATTACTCTCACAAACCGGGTCACTCTACTCCGGCGTGTTTTCGTATTGTTTACCAAGCTTCAAATCTTACTACTTTTCCGGGTCACTCAAGCTTGGACCGGCTGGCCAACCCAAGTCTATCCGGACCACCCCACTTCTAAGAAACCCACGCCGGCCCTCACTGTACTATGTCAACCTGACCGGAATCAGTGTGGGCAGGGTTCTCGTACCCATTGACCCGGAGCTTCTAGCATTCAACCCAAACAGTGGGGCCGGAACCATCATAGACTCGGGCACGGTCATAACCCGATTTGTGCAACCCGTCTACATGGCACTCCGGGACGAATTTAGAAAACAAGTGAACGGAACATTTTCGTCATTAGGGGCCTTTGACACTTGTTTTTCTGCCACCAATGAAGTTGTGGCCCCAGCCATCACGTTGCAATTCACGGGGTTGAAGTTGACACTGCCGTTGGAGAACAGCTTGATTCATAGCAGCTCGGGTTCTCTGGCTTGCTTGGCGATGGGGGCGGCTCCCAATAATGTGAACTCGGTGTTGAACGTGATAGCCAACTTGCAGCAGCAGAACCTTAGAATTTTGTTTGACGTTGCCAACTCTGTCGTTGGCATTGCTCGTGAGAGTTGTAATTAACTACTAGTTGTGTATGGTTTCTGGTGTTCTGTCTCTTTGTGCTGTGTTTAAATTGTCGCAATGCAAAAGAAATATAAATATAAATATATATATATATATATATATATATATATATATATATATATGTATATAAGTCGTGACTTGTGACAAATAAAAAAGCAGGATAAGCTTGCTGGGTGCTGAATTTGGAGATGGTGCGTGTAAGCTGTTAATAATTAACTTTTTATGTATGTGGTAATTTATGGAAAGAGACTTATTGGAGCTTTTGATTCTGATTGTTACTTGGTAAGCTTTGAAATGGACTAATATTGGACTTCACATAACACTAATAGTAGCCATTTAGGTTTAAAAAACACAAGAATTTAACGAGATTTAGTAATTTTTGCTTACGTCTCCTTGGTCGCCTTGAGAAATTTCATTAGTAAAAAGAAGCAACTTTGGCTAAAAGAATTCCCTTATAAATTCTAGGTATTTCTTTGTCATCTTCTCTAATCCTCTTGGAGTCTCCCTTGCAATTCCCGTTATGTTAATAATCTAAGTTACAATCGGAGTTGAAGTACGAAAAAATAATTCCTTAAAGAATAATAAATAAATACTCATTGCTTGCTTAAGTGCTTACGTGAACACGCTTAAACACTTGGAAACCCCTTTGAAACCATTGATGGCCGCCTGATCGCCTAATGCACTCGCTGCACTCTGAACAACCTTAATATTGTTGCCGGTCGGCATGATCGCCCAAGCGATTGTGCACACCCTTGAGCGTCTGATGTTGTCAAACACTTATTCTTCCAGATTTCAACTACAAACTTCTTCCCAATCTTTTGGTGAGCCAAAGCATTTACACATATAACAAAAACACAAGAGCTAGTGCAGCAGCCAGATATCTAAAGAGGTTTTTAATAGCTGATGGCTTGCAACAAGTGATTAAGAGCATTTACTCTTGCAGTTGAGGTTCCATATTTGATTAAGACGTTTCTCATTACTGCTTGTATGTTAGAATATGTATACTGATGAGTAGATTTTATATTATATATTTAACCCTATTCTTAGTATATTTTGGTTAATATTTTGAAAGAATTTTAATATTTTGAATTGTATTTTCAATATAGGACTTTCGACTTCCTCTGGAACAAAACATGGTCAAATGGACGAATTTTAGAGTAATTTTAGTTGGAAGACGTTCGTGAGTCACTTAGCTTCATCGTATCAAAATATCAGATTTTTCCACCTAGCGGTGATTTTCTGGCGATGAAATAAAGGAGCAGCGCAATGCTGTCAAACTAACGTTTTAGGCTTATTTGGGCTTTTTGGTGTCCAAGATGATGTCTTTTGGGTTCGAGGCCTTCTGCAATTATGTTTGGGACATCTCAAGTTTTAATTCTAGCCATTTTGGGCCTGTTTTGGAGTCCTGAAGATCCAGAAACGTGGAATTCTTTGTGGCTGGGCAGATTTCCCAAAGTTAAAATAGGAATGTATTTCCTAGTTATCTTATTCTATTCTATTTCCTAATTTTTAGAAGACCTTTTAGGGTTTTATTTTCTATAGTATAAATAAGGCTTTTTAGCCATTAGGGTTCTCTACGCAACATTGGGAGAGAAGAACGCACAACTTTTGGATTCAAGTTTATTTTCTAGGTGTTTTCTATCCTTATTCTTGATAATATTTTGTTTATGGTTGTTTATAACTCATTTCCGTTTGTTAGGGTAAAGCCTTGAGCCTTAACATGAATATGTAATTTTTATTTAATTACTAATGATATTATGCATGCATACTTTGAATTATTAATCACTATTTTAAACTGTCTAATTGTCTTAATGCTTAGCTACCATTATGATGTTTAGGTAAGTAATTTGATGCAATTTTGGTCGGAAGGTTCCCTGAAATTGACGCTGGCTTCTTGTGATTAATAATTGTAATTTCACTTAAGATGAACACCACGTCTTAAGGGTTATATGATTTTTCAAAAGGTTTTCATAAAACATAATGAGTCTTTCATGTTCAAATTTGATCCGAACGTCCGGATGGGTTGCATGTTAGATATACGTTATATGTTGGAGGTTCCAAGTAGAATATAAATTAGGAAAACCTAATCTTCAAAGTTGCATGTGTAATTCATAAGTAATTAGTAAAACTACATAGGATTGTTAAGGGGATGGCGGAACCCTAGACTTTTAACTTTATTTTCAAGACTATTTTCTTTAGTTTTTCTTTGTCAATTTATTTAATCATTTTAATAAAATTCGTTCTTATTATTTAAAATTCTAAAATCAACCTTTTCCAAATCTTGTTTTAAATAGTTAATTAAGAATTAGTTTAAATATAAGTTATTCATTCAATCCCTGTGGAAAAAAACCTTGCTTGGGCCGTTTATACTACAACTACCTTGTTCTCTTGCAAGTATTTTTGAGTGTTTTTATCCTTACTTTTGCAGGTGGTAAAAATCCGTATCGTATACAAAACAAGCAATTAAACGTAACTAAATTTTTTAGCCTCAAGAATAAGGAGTTGAGTAATTCAACAAAAAATGCAGTCCCTTATGAGTCACTTATGACCAAGGTCTCAAATGCCGATATTATCGGCGATATTTCGCCGATAATATCGGTTTTTTTAGTTAACGATATTTTAATGCTTATCCAATGAGTTTTCGTCAAAATATCGCGATATTGTGGATATGTGCGAATCGGAGAAGAACGCCGGAGCTTCTACAGCTTCGGTCGACTGTAAAAGCGCACCCTAGACTCCGATCTAGGTATCAAAATGAAATAGAAGACGAGATAAGGGTTTTTTTTAACATCCGTTTGCCGTGAAACCGTCGGAGGTGTTCGGAAAGTTCGTCGACACCCACGGCCTCGCCGGAGATGGGTGTGCCTATTCCCGAGCCGATTTCGTCCCAAAAACCTTGCAAAAACACGATTTTGAACTTAAATTTCACATATAAGCTTCAATCTAGAACAGAAAGAGGTAAACCCGAAGCTTACCTAACCGGAGAAATTCAAGAAACTTGTCGGAGTTCCTGCGTTCGCCGAGTTGCAGAGACGAGAAGGAGAAGGAGAAAGACGAGGTTGCTAATGACGATGGGTGTCTTCCTGAAGCAGGTGCGATGGTGTGCGTGTGTGTATGTGGGTCTCGGTACACTGCAGAGAGAAATGAGAGAGATGAGAGTTTCGAGAGAGAGACAACGCGGACGAGGTGGAAGACGCGGACGAGGAGGAAGGCGAGGGAGGAGCAGAAGGTTGTGGGAGAAGGATTGAGAGACTGAGGTCTCTGTGCGTGTGTGTGGGAGAAGGGAGAAGAGAGATCAAGAGATTTGTGTGTGTGTGTGTGTGTGTGTATGGGAGAAGGGAGAAGGGAGAGAAGAGAGAAGGATCGAGAGAGAGAGAGACTCAGGTTGAAGTCTGCGTGTGATGTCTGTGTGCGTGTGTTGTGTGCGTGTGTGATCTCTGTGTGCGTGTGTGGTGGCGTGTGTGTGTGTGTGTGTGTGTGGTTAGGTCACTTGACAACTTTTACAATCACTTTTTGACAATTTCAGACCATGGACAAAAATAATAGTGGTTTCATTCAAAACCGTGTGTCACTGTGATATTCTTTCACATTCAAAATCGTGTGCCACTGTGATATTCTTTCACATTCTCAGAGGTGGAATATCAGAGCCATTCAGAACCTTTTCGTTTCTTCTGCTTCCCTTACCCCTTTCAGAGCCATTCCAGATCCATTCCAGAGCTTCAACACAAATGATTCCATATTTAAGGTAAGTTTACAAACTTATATTTATATTATTCTAATTTATACAACAACAAAAAAATTTGTGTGGACTCGTATGTTAATTTTTTTAAGTAATTAATACTTGCATGTTAATTTTTTTAAGTAATTAAGTAATGTTAACAATTACATGTTAATTTTTTTAAGTAATTAAGTAATGTTGTATAATTATTCCCTAGGATAATTTTAATAGAAAACTTCATTTTAATCCTTAAAAAAAGATGAGTTTTAGACTATAGTCTTGTGTAAGATTAAAATCCAATTTTAGTCCCTAGTGCATTTAATCATATCATTTATTAGTTATATTTTGATGTTTTATTTATCTTTTTATTTTTATTTTAATGTATTAATTACATTTAAATTTAATTTTTATTTCATTCATCATAATATATTTTAATGTCTACATTTAGGCAACTATTTTTTTTATAATATATATTCTGATAACAATTTTGTATGTTCTTCATTTAGGTACATTAATACATTTGAATATTTCAGTATATCCATCGGTACAAACATATAGTTACATTGATTCAATGTAATGCATTTCGTTACATACATTTTGGTACACACATTTAGGTACGTACATTTTGGTACAAACATTTCGGTATTAACATTTAGGTACATACATTTCGGTATTGACATTTAGGTACGTGCATTTTGGTACATACATTTCGGTATTGACATTTAGGTACATTAATTCAATATAATACATTTCAGTACATATATTTAGGTTCATTATAATATATTTCGATACAATCATGTAGGTACAAATATTTTAATACAAAAAGTCAATTTTATATATTTCGGCACAATCATTTCTGTACACTTATGTATTTATATATTTTTGTATCACAAATTTCTTTTAATATTTTCTCATTTACGTTTATTTATAATTAAAAAATAAATATGTGCATGTTAATAAAATTAAAATTTAATGTGGAGAGATTAAATAAAAATACACATTAAATAACAAAAATTGAATGTAAATTTTGATAAAAGTACATTCAAGGGACTAAATTGAATATGTAATCTAGCACCAAGTTTTTTTTAAATTTTAATCTTTTGTAAGGACTAATGTTCAAAAACCCCTAATTTTAATATGTTTAATGTTATTTATTATTTTATTAATATTAGGTTTTATTATCAAATTGGATTATTATTCATTAATATTAGGTTTTTTTTATTATCAAATTGGATTATTATTCATTAATATTAGGTTTTTTAATTATCAAATTGGATTATTATTCATTAAATTGGATTATTCATTAAATTGGATTATTATTAAATTGGAATATTATCAAATTGGATTATTATTCATCACTATGTTTAATATTAGGATTTTTTTTATCAAATTGGATTATTATTAGGTTTTATTATTCCATATTATTTTTATAATTACTTAAATTTTTACAATCATTTTCTTTACTTCGTATTTAATTCTTATGTAGAATAACTTTATTATTTAGGTTCTCTTATATAACCGTCATCACTACTATATTTTTTGGCCAAAAAAAATTGTCTAATTTTCATGAAAAATAAATATAGGTACGTTTACTAAACGTGATCCAGCTTGGGAACATGGAGACCCAATAGATGGAAACAAACATGGCACAATTTGCAAATATTGTGGTCGGGTAATGAAGAGTGGCGGAGTGACACGACGTAAGTACCATCTTAGTGGATTAGATCCAGCAAAAAATGTCCAACGATGCGATAATGTCCCTTTAGAAGTGAAGGCATTCATCAGCACATTATTAAAAAATAAAAAACAGCAGAAGGAAAAGATAACACATGGAATGGAAAATATTCGAGCTGGGCTACGAGGAGAAGTCATTGGCCAAGCGGTTGACAGTGATGATGACGACGATGAGGACGAATGTGATGATGACATGGGACTTGAAGAACGATGCAATTTGAAACAAGCATTACGTGCCTCCAAACAGTCAGTATGGGAAAGAGAACACCTTCATAAAATTCCTAATATAGCACAAGGTTCCGGGACAAGTGGTGGTCCACAAATGAGATGGGGAGCAAGTGTTAGAGAATCACAACCAACACCACCAATAGCCCCAAGTTTATATAAGTCATCCAAAGCACGTCAAAATAGTGTTTGGAGTTATTTCACTGGAGGTAATGTGAAAGAGGGAATGGGGCGTCTAATTAGCAAGTTCTTTATCTATGAAAATGTCCCTGCTGAGAAGGCATCATCACATCATTTCAAAAATATGGTATTAGGATGTCAACAGGCCGGTGTTGGAGTACAACCTCCCACTCCCTATGAGGTAAGAAACAAATATTTGGATATGGAGCACATTTGCACTCATACACACAAAACAAAGAAATAGGTTGGAAAAATTAGTTTATTGCTACTACAACATGAAGCTTCAAATTCGAGATAAGGAAGCAGAAATAGATCATGTCGACCGTGGTGACCCACTAGATGTGTTTGATATTGTTGCTGAAGATGATGATACAGAAGGTAACCAACTTTATTAATGAATTAGACCTCTTCATTTAGATGATGATGAAGGCAACCAGCTCCAAGAGTTGCTGAAGAAGCACGTAATGAAGGGATAAATGTAGAAAGAGTATTAGAGGAGGAGGTGGGATCTAGCAGCGCTGACTCTTTCGAAGAATTTTTGCGCCCAAGACCAAGAAACACTGGAATTCCACCTTATTCCAATCCTACACAACCACAAGATCATGCTGATACTAATGATAGCTCTAGTACAAGATCAGGAGACTCACCTACCACCGGAGGTGGGAATGATGAAGGATACAGTGGAGTTGGAGGTAGTGGTGGATATGGAAACTATGTTGGACTACCTCCCGGATTTATGAGCCCCTTCACAGTGAGGCAAACTTCACGCATGCAACATAGGATGAGTATCATGGCAGTAGGCGGGCATGACCAGGAATTGGTGCCATAGGGAAGGACTATACTCGTAGAGAAAGAGGCAAGGGGACTTTGTCACGTCAAGAAGATGACTCGTTATCTATAACTTCGGACTCTGTTGGAGTGGGAAGTAGTAACTATGGTTATACACATAACCAACCATTTCCCTACCCTTCATATCCCATTCCTGTTAGGATGGAATCCAGCGACTCATGGAAAGAATTTGAGACTCAATCTTCAAATGATTTTGCTTATGGACAACGTCAACCAAGCTTGGATCTATATGGGTGGCATGTTAACAATTACATGCAAAACTATTTTGGGGATTATCATTTGATGACTACTTTTCACAATACACTTACTCTACACATAGAGATGATGAAGATAGTCAAAATTTTGAATCTCATAGGAACTCTATTTGGTACTAAGTCACTCATGTATCTTACCATGCAATGTATAAAGTGTAAAATATTGTACTAATTCATTATATATAAATGATTATGGTGTGTTTAAAATTCTTTCATTAATTACTACATATTTTCTACACTCACAATGTTTGCCAGCTCGCTATATAATCAACTTAAATCAGTTAAATCCATCATGCAATGCATTTCCTTCCAATTTTTTGTGATAAACTAATAGATAATTGACTAAATAAACATCCTGCAAAGTTTCAATAAAAATTTCCAACTTTTTCTTACAATTTCCGTGGTTTCCATATTATTTTTATTGATATCGAAAATATCCCGATATTTCCATTGATATTTCCGTGTTTCTGGACTACCGATATTTCCTATATCATCGATATTTTATACCTTGCTTATGACCCATAGGCTAATTCACGACAACCTTTTGGTTACTAAGGAGTTTTTCAAACTCTGAATCTTTAGCCTACTTCTACTGACCCATCACTCTACCGGCCTTCGTTACTGAGCTAACCCCAAAGTGGCTTAATACCAAAAACCTTTCTTTATCAAATGCAAGATAGAAGATATTTAACTCAAGAGGGTTGGTGAAACTAGAGAACTCAAATCCGCACAAGATGAAACATAATAAACTTAATAAGATGCATATATGATATTATTAAAGAACTTGAATTTAGATGCCTATATGAGCAAATTTTGAAATTTCTCACTAGCCTGTAAAACCATGATCCCAATTCATACACATCTGAGCAGCTTATAGCTCTGAATCATGACTATATGATACAAGTACCAAAAATCAATTAAGAAATTGGCCACAGCACACTCTATATGTATCTCCCTCTCAGTATTTCTTTCTTTGTTTTGATTTTTTGTTTAATAACAGAACACCCCTCCAACTTTCCGTTGAAACCATCCCTCGTTTCACAAACGCTTCATCTTCTTCTTTTCATTGTCGTCACTTGATCTTGCAGACAGTTTCTTCTCTCTCTTCATGACGACGAATTATATGAACTCCAAACCCATACATACAAGTACACACCACACAACAAACGCAATCGAAAATAAGAAGGAAAAAAAAAACAAAACGACAATTTTTGCTTGCTATATTTTTACCTCTCTCTCTCTCTCTCTCTAAAACTCATGGAACTCCCTCTGCTCTCTCTCTATGCTTCGGAACCTTTTTTTCAGTCTAACCCCACCATTGATGCACCGCAACACCTTCGTCCCGAAGCTGTCCGTACAATGCCAAGCACTGCCAATACGCCCTGCGGCTCCTAACATTAATTTTCCCATTATGTCCATGTGGCTTGCACTCCAAGAAAAGCTCATCCACCAAGTGAATCGCTTTACTCTTTACCATGTCCTCCACCACCTCGGCCTCGGCCTTCATCACCACATACTCCTCCTCCTTAACATTCTTGTTCAGCCACTCCGACATTCCGGTTTGAACCACCTCCTTCCCGGAACTCTCCTCTGTCACAGTCTCAATCTTGTACATCTCAAAGTTCTTGTTCCGGGTAGGGTAGTTCTTCGTGAACCAGCTCGTCCCACTTCCGCCTTCCTTCTCCGGCAACCCTACATCAATAAAAACCCTTCTAGGGTAGCTCTCGAGCGAGTCACCCATCAAGTCCGGAAGGTACCTCGTTCGCTTCAAGTACCGCCTTGATTTCCCAGACGAGGCTCTTGGGGGTTCTAGAAGCACATCTTCTAGATTCTTCAGCGCCTCCTTCTTTGCCTCCCTAGCCAAGAGCCTTCTCCTTGTGGGAGAGGTGGTGGTAGAGGACGAAGTTTCGCTTGCACGGGTGCTGGTCTTCCTCATTGCAAAAATGGTTTTGTCAAATCGCCTCAGGTACACCATCTTGTAGTTGTCAGGCTTCTTGAAGATGTTGGCAGCGTCATTGCTGCGCTGAAGCACGATAATCCCACCAATTTTAAGAGTCCTTTCAACGAACTTGGAGGTGGCAGGGAAGGCAGAGACGAATGCAAAGTCGATTGAGTTTTCAGGGACTGAGCTTTGCATGTCGGAGTTAATAAGCTCGATCTCATTAATATCTTCGTTATTGAGGATCTGAGATGCTTTGACAGCTTCTTTGTCTCCGCTGCTTACGAAAATAGCTTTATGTGTGTCTTTCTTATATAGGCCTTCATTGGCCAAGTCACGGAAGATCAAAGGAAGGAGCTCCAGATTAACGACATCGGATGAGCTAATTATTTCAGGCAGAGAAGTGGTTGCTGTGGGAAGGAGGGAGTTCAACCACGGGAGCGAGACGATGCACAACGCCAAGATTAAAGAACGAGCGACGAGGATCAAGGCTCTAGAATCCGGAATTCGAATAACCAAGTACTTGGCATCTGGGTACAATCCGATTGGAGCAGCATACTTCGGGTGGCGTTTGGTACGGAAACCTTGGATCAAATTGATCGCCATAGTCGCGAAAAAAAAAATATTGAGTATTAATGCTGTGAGCAAAATTTGAGAATTTCTAGACAAATATTTCAGCCGGTGAAGACAGGTAAAAGATTTAATTGTGAGAAAAAAAGAGAGCAGGTGAATGATTGTTTTGGGACAGAGAGAGAGGGAGATTTAGCGCGGAGAGCAAAAAGAAATTAACGAGTGCAAAACCGGGCGGCGGTGTGATTCCCACCCACGAGGGCCACACGGGTGCTTTGCATTCTAGACCATAAAAACATCAACTGCCTCATCCTCTGCGCCTCCATTTCTCTTGATTTTTCAACCCAGATCGGTGTGTTTAATGTGATTCTCCGCCAATTAATACACTTTACTTGCTCGCCATCTTCGTCATCATAATTTGTATGATGCATGTGTGAGTTAGCGATACATTGTGCGCGAAAACCACATCATACACCGATCAGAGATTCATGGAGAGAGGCTGCAGAAAGAGAGGCGTTGTATTACCTTTTTAACTTGGTCTAGAGGGAAATGATATTTACAATTGGGAGATGGGGGTCTGTGGGGATGGGAGAGAGGAAGAATATATGGGATACTTTACAGATGGGTTTTGAAGGAGAGAGAGAGAGAGAGAAGAGAGAGGTCTTAAAAGATGGATGGAGCTAAATTTTGCTGTGAGAAAGAAATGGGCGGTGCAACGAGAATTTAGCTAGGCCATTGCTTCGTCCTTCAAGCATATTCAGCTATGCATATATGCGTGGAGTGTAATTTTTCCTGTCAAACGGCTATAACCAAGCGTAATTGGTTGTCACATACAGCACGACTTTAGGGTGACATAGATGCATTGCTTCACTTAGAATCTTCGATATATATATGTTGCATTTTCCCGACAGTTTGTTGTGTCGGTTGTGAATCCCGTCTGGCGAATGTACTATATGGGAGTGTCTACTGTCTACCAGATAATTACCAAAACCAACCATCGTTTGGAAACAAAGAATACCGCTATTTGTATCATTTTAACTGATCATTAATCATTTACTATATAGAAAATTTCATTTTAATCCTTGGCAAAGATGACTTATAAAAATCATGAGTAAGATCAATATCTAATTTTAGTCTCTTGATACATTAATAACCTCATTTATTAGTTATATTTTGATTTTTTATTTATCTTTTTCTTTCTAATTTTTAATGTATTAATTTTATTTCATTATAATTTTTATTTTCATTTCATTCATCGTAATATATTTTATTGTGAACATTTAGATAAACTAATTTTTGTTATACAATATATTTCAATGTACTTTATCTTCTTCATTTAGGTATATTAAATTCATTATAATGCATTTCGGTGCATACATTTAGGTACACACATTTTGGTACATACATTTTCGATACAAACGTTTAGGTACATTAATTCAATATAATACATTTCGGTACACACATTTAGATACATTAATTTAATATTAATACATTTCGGTGCATATATTTAGGTACATACATTTCGGTACACACATTTAGGTACATTAATTGAGTCTTTCAAGTCTGAAGAATGTTAAATAAAATTAATAAATTAAAAAAATCTTTTTTGGTCAAAAAATAAATTAAAATTTGTGTATTAATAAATTTAAATATTTAATGGGAGACATTAAATAAAATGCACATTAATTATTTTGAATTAAGGACACATTAGAGACTAAAATCAATATTCAATCTAACACCAGACTTTTTTTTTATATATAATTTTAATCTTCTTGAAGGATTAAAGTTCAAAAACCCCTTTACTATATTGTTTACGATAGGTGCATATTTTTATACTTGAGCTTTCAATTTAGGTGCCTCACACTCATATATATTAGACTCAACATCGATCTATATCTTATAATTTTTTTATGAGAGCTGATAGACCCATCCCACAATCCTATTTCTTCATCCACCTTATATTTTCACTCCACATAAAAAGATAAAAATAATAAAAACACTATTTTCTCACCCACTAATATTCCTAAAATGTCCTTGCATTAATTTAACTTTTCACTAAAAATTAAAATAAATAAAAAATGAGAATAAGAAAGCCGCCTACCCACTCGAGCCTAACACCACCAAGCCCAACTCGACGACAACCTCTTTCACTACCAACCGACCTTTTCTCTCTATGGAAATTTGGAGGAGAAAACATTAACTAGCAACGACATCCTCGATGGAATTGTAATTGTTCATAGACCGACAATGACAATTTCAGTTGAATTGAGTTTGATTGAGATGGAGAAAGAAAAATGATTAGGGTTGCAGAAAAAAGAGGATAGCTGTAGTTAGAAGTCAATTTGGTTTGGGAGTGGCTTTGGCTCGTGGTTTTTAGGGTGGGGGGAAGGGGTTGTTGGGATATTCCCTTTTCTTCTAATTTTCAGTTTTGTTTGCTTCCAATTTTAACATTGATTGGATGCGTGACTCGAGCTTGTAATATTCTTCTCGGATGGGATTGTTCATGGCTTCTCATATTCTTCTCCGATAGGATTGTTTATGGCTTCTCATATTCTTCTTCACAAATAACACATTGTTCTTTCACTTTTATTTTTATCTTTTTAAGCTAAAAAATAGATTAGGGTTTTAAAAGTCATTTCACAAATAGCCAAATATGACATTAAATTTATTATTAAATAGTGGGTGTGAAAAGAGGGTTGAGGGGTGGGCATAACACCAATCATTTTAATTCAACATTGATTTACAATTCAGATATCACATGTATTACAAGCCGGCGTTTTTTAGGGTAATGTTAGGTAAAACAAATTTTTTAAACCAAGTTTTTTAAGTGTTATTAATAAAAAATAAGTACATTAATTAATACTTAACTAATATGTGTCTTGCCAATTAATTATAAATTCTCTAATAGTTATGATTCAATATTAAATTGTAACATCCCACATCGCCCAGGGGAGAGGATCTTGTAAGCCTTATATGTATATTCTCATCTCTACCTAGCACAAGGCCTTTTGGGAGCTCACTGGTTTTGGGTTCCATTGGAACTCCGAAGTTAAGCGAGTTTTGGCTAGAACAATCCCAAGATGGGTGACCCCCTAAGAAGTTGCTCGTGAGTTCCCAGAAACAAAACCGTGAGGCGTGGTTGGCGCCCAAAGCGGACAATATCGTGCTACGGCGGAGGTCGGGCCCGGATGTGGTAGTGGCTCGAGCCAGGATGTGACAATTTGGTATCAGAGCCACTCCCTGGTTGGAAGTGTGCCGACGAGGACGTCGAACCCCTAAGGGGGGTGGATTGTAACATCCCACATCGCCCAGGGGAGAGGATCCTGTAAGTCTTATATGTATATTCCCATCTCTACCTAGCACGAGGCCTTTTGGGAGCTCACTGGCTTCGGGTTCCATCGAAACTTCGAATTAAGCGAGTTTTGGCTAGAGCAATCCCAAGATGGGTGACCCCCAGAGAAGTTGCTCGTGAGTTCCCAGAAACAAAACCGTGAAGGCGTGGTCGGGGCCCAAAGCAGACAATATCGTGCTATAGTAGAGTCCAACCTGGGATGTGACAATTAAATTTCATCACAAATTCTTTTACAATTTTTTAAAACAACTTGATATTTTCTTCTGCTTCTTACGTACCTTTTTCTTCCCAACTCCACACCGCATTGATAGGAGACGCCGGCTCTTCATCGATATTTATATCGTATCACAATTAAAGTTAATTTAATGTATGTTCTTCACCATATTCGAGAATGGTACAGCACACCTTCACATCTGAATATTGATAAGCCTTTTGTTTTATCACACTTTGTATCCATGTTTTGAAAAAATTTCACGAACCATGGTACATTGGGAAAGTTAGCTTCTATTGGCACATTTCCTTTTATATTTTGTAGTGGGTACGTTCACTTAAATGGGGTACGTTTCAAGTTTCAAATTGCATGGTACATTTTAATTTGACTTTGGTACGTTTCAATTTGAAAAACAAATTGTAATGATGCATGTCAAGATATATAAGATGCAATAAAGATCACGAAGCATTCATAAGCAAATAAAATAGATCATTGTTTAAGAACACGCCTTATCTCTGTGTCTCCCCTAAACAAATTGTAGCTTATTTTCAGTAGTTATTCTCTCTCCTGCAAAATTTCTTACGCCTGTATCTCTCTTCTGATGGAGTGGGTGAGAGAAATGAAAATGAAGGAAACGTGTTCTCTGATTTTTTGGAGAAATAATTAATAATTAAACAAAAGTGATATTTTTACAATTTATTTATACCATCATTTTTATTCAAAAAAAATATTTATATTAAAAAAATATTTATATCATCATTTGTATCATAGCTATTAGAGATATACATATATGTGTTTGTGGGCTCTACCTTTATTAAAAATATGCACAAATAGATGATAAATATAATATTACTCAATAATTAATAACTGATGTCAAAGGATTAATGGGAAATGAGTATATACATTAATGACAAGTAAATGATTTAAGAAAGGGAAGTTCTGTTTGAACCCATATAACCTCTTTCTACACCAAACTTAAATTTTAAATGTGAAGTGTCTTTTTTATCCTATTGCATAATTATCATAAAGTACAAGATCAATATCTCATGATATGATTTTCCTGCAGCTATGTAAGTCTTAAGCAGATGAACTCCCATTCCTCAAACAATTCTTTCAATCCCTCAAATATGGTTTAGCTTACAAAGGGCCTAAAGCATTACAAGATTACTTGAACATTTTCCACACCCTTTGACGTCACCTAGATTAGAAGTGCAGGCATGGATGCTAAAAATGGGGTGTTTTGATTTGGGTCCAATTTTATAAGTCTCTTTTGATATGGGTCCAATTTTATAAGTAGGGCGTAGTAAGTACAACAATGTTAGGTTATTAAAATTGAAGCTAAATCAAAAGTAACTAAAAATTGGACCCATATCAAAAGAGACTTCGCGTTGCTTCAGGGTTTCATCATTTCTTTCGACTTTTTGAGATCTTGCTCTGCCTTGTCAAAAAGCTCCGAGTTTACATAGATGGTAGCTTGGTTACTATATGTTGACCAACTGCATTTTTCTACGTCTCGTGTTTCCATTTCCTCTGGGACTCTTTTTACTCCTTCAAAATCCACGTAGCTCTGCATCCATATATTATAAATAAACACGCCAAATATGAAAGAGAATGAGAGAACTTAAACTAATGAGTACATGCCCCATCCAAATGGTAATGCACTCTCAGTACCTAACAGAGAAGAGATGTTTTGTCTCTTACACAAATTGACGGCACCTAGTACAAATGAACAAGAAGTTTCTCAAAATTTCACCAGTTCTTTTGATTTCGATTTATATTTCTATTAAATCATGAAGAATTTGAAAGGAAATACGACAAACTTGATGGAAGGAGAGAATGTCAAAGAAGGAAATGTATGCTTTGATTTGATTTTTATCTTTTGAAAATGAGTGTAAAGATAAATTTATATATTGAATTGAGTTTGTGAGGGTAGCTTAGGTAGTAAATTTGAGTTTTTAAAAAATAATATGGGTGAAGAGAGTAAATTGAATGCAAAAAAAATTAAATGAGTTTAAATAAAATTTCTCATTAAGAAAATGCTGATATGGACATAAATTAAAGAATTCTGATTAAAATTTCAAAAGGTTAATCGAAACTTAGAAACTTACAAGAGAAACGCTAATATCTGCCCCTGTATATATTTTCTCAATACTGCATCCTACCATAAACCATTACCAAAATTAAAAATTAAAAGACTATAATTGTGAGTTTTGGGCCCACTTTTTTCTCTTTCATGCAGCTTTGATGGCTACCAAATTGCAACATATACCCTCACCCTTGTCAGGCTAATAAAGCGCAATCCAATCTCATCATAGCTCAAGGTGGAACGAACCCGAATCAGAACAGAGGGACTTCAATCCACATTTCACTGTTAAACCTACACCCAATTTGGCTTCGAGTAATTATACTGTCAAGACATATCTAGCGAGATCATAGGAGTTATGTTTACTTTCAATTCGGTTATTGGGAGGGCGGCCAAGCCGGCAATTTTAGCTGCAATTGAGGATGTCAATATGTCAGTTGGAGGATGTTGAAGTTCCGCATGTGTATAGCTGTGCCAATTTGGTTGCAGATGAATTAGCAAAAATAGGTCATTCAAAGCTACAACCAAATCAAATCAAACTGGCCATTGCTGTACAGACTGGCCGATTTGGTCAGTTCAGCCAGATTGATGCCCAGGCCTAGTTTGCAACTCACTTCATGAAGTTTTTCAGTGACTAAAAGAAACAAAGAAAAATCACACATGCCACAATATTGACTCTTCAGTGATTTAGCCACATCTCTACATTTAGATTGAGCGGACGGAGTTCATGACCATTCGGTTTAGTAACTTTTATTTCTATTTAATAAAATAAATATTGGATTAGAATATTGATTATGAAATTACATTATACAAACCGCGTTAATTAAGAAAGGTTTAATGCATAAAATACCAATTCCAGTGGAGTGATTGTTTAAAAGACCAAGTCTATGAGACGAATCAGGCCAACTAACCCAAGTTGCCGAGCTTGCTGGGTCGTCTGCTGCAGTTGATTGGACCGATATTTGCTTATAAATTGATATTATCAGTAGCAAATGGAAATTAACTGCTTGATATTGACTTGAGTGGATTGACATTACTTAGTCATAAATCGATAATCCTGCTTTTACACACCGAATTATAGTGGACCTACATAATACTAATTGTATGCGCACACACTCTCTCTCTCTCTCTCTCTCTCTCTCTCTCTCTCTCTCTCTCTCTCTCTACATAATACTAATTGTATGCGCACACACTCTCTCTCTCTCTCTCTCTCTCTCTCTCTCTCTCTCTACATAATACTAATTGTATGCGCACACACTCTCTCTCTCTCTCTCTCTCTCTCTCTCTCAGACTTTTGTTGTAATGATTTAACTATCTTTTATTTGAATGCATACGAATACTATTTATACTAAGGACTAGGGGAGTAGACTAAGTTTGACAATTAATTAACTATAATAATTTGGTTCGAATTCAGATTTGATGAAAGTTGAACTTAAGATCTCTCACTTAAAGGTGAAGAGAAGTATCACTAAACCGTATTAGTAAGTGGCTATCTTTTTGTCTAATTATTTCTCATGTCTTGTG
This sequence comes from Crataegus laevigata, assembly GCA_963580275.1. NCBI lineage: Eukaryota > Viridiplantae > Streptophyta > Magnoliopsida > Rosales > Rosaceae > Crataegus > Crataegus laevigata. The sequence continues at coordinate 7,132,308 of OY756938.1, forward strand.
ATAGGTTACGTGATGAAAAAGATAAAAGACAAAAATTTGTAAACTTTGGATGGACAAGTTAATTATTATACTTCTCATAGTATTGACAAGGAAAACTTACATGATATAGGCATATAATATAATCTGAGACATCTTCATGAGTGTCAAAATACATTTAAGCAGCAGTAGAGGCTCGATAACAAGTTTAATACTGGATTAAAATAGAATATCATTTTTTTTAATATATGAAGTGTCTCACCATACGTTGATGATGGGCAACTTACCTCTCATGTATGTTCTGTAACACAAAAGGCTACAGAACTTTTGACCGCTAGTCAAACTGTACATCAAAGCATAGTCAATGGCCCTGATGAATGCATTTCTGAGAGTTCAAACTCGAGTTAGGTGTTCAAAACCTTTCTTCGTTTTCCAAACCAACCCCTTAGGGTTAGAACATCATTTATAGTTTAAAGGTTACAACATACGTCTCTTTCTATCAAAATGATCCCTAAATTAAAAATTAAAACTTTATTACGTGGGAATGTATGATAAACTTAAAATAAATTGAGGTAACGAAAGTCAATTTTAGATGGGGTGTTGAGACCTCTTCTAAAGGCCCACATGAATTGTTTTTTGTTTTCATGTCGGCTAAGATTAACCATTTGCTATTTTCTTCTGCTCTATTTCTTCTTTTTGAAGTCAATTCTTTTGCTTTATCGTGTTGTGATTTTTCATCTAAAGTGACGAACAGTTTCGAAATTTAGGTTTCTAAAACCATTTTGCTATCTAGTAAAGCAGCACCTTATGTCAATAAGCGACGCTTTGGCCGAGTGGTTAAGGCGTGTGCCTGCTAAGTACATGGGGTTTCCCCGCGAGAGTTCGAATCTCTCAGGCGTCGTTTCAAATTTTTTATTTCTTGTTTTCCTGCGTTTGGTCCCACACAAAGAAAATCTGCTAATTTAGCGTGCAGTTCGAATGCTTGGCCCCACAGATGTCGCAGAGAATTTATGCGCGACAAGTTATATATAACAACAAAATTGTGAACAACGTTTGAAACTTAAAAATATAAAAGACATTTACTACAAATAAAACTCGATTTCATTCTTATTAACACTTTAAAACTCAAATTATAACACACATTGTCCCATTCTATTAAAAATATTCACATAAAGCCGTTAACAGGCTGATGTGAGGCGAAGTGGGATCCAATTCTTGTTAAAAATGTTTTCCATGTGGAGAAAATTAAATTAAGCGGAGCCTTATGTCTTCTTTTATTTTTTAGTAGGAAAAAAAGACATTAAAAAGTCGAAAGCGAAGAACAAGCAAGAATAATCCAATCAACATAAAGTAGAGCTCCATCAAGCCTAGCCAAGTTAAGCGGATAACAATTACTTATGAAACAGATCAAACATATTCCATTTTTCAACCATAATAGAAAGTGAGTGAATACATAATTTCAAGTGTGATCAAACAACCAAAAATCAAGACAATGACAAAGTGGCCTGTGATAGATTGATTAACGCCTGAAGCAAAGAATGGAAGAAACCTAGTTAAGCCCGGAAACAAACAATTGAAAATTTTTGCTTTAAAAAGAAATATTATTCCTCAACAGGCAGAAATTAACACAACCGTTGACCCTAAAAATTATCAATTCTACATGGCATGCATGCCGAGCAATTAATATGCTAATTATATCTTTTAATGTTTGCAGGCTTGCCAACTCGCTAACCGAGCTCGTTCAACGAGTAGAATGTATATGGTGGTGGTGTCAAATGCGTTGTTGACTTCTGTACTCGAGTGATCGACCGAGGAAGGAACACATCTTGGATTTGGCCTCTACAACCTAAAGACAAGGTTGCTAGTCACTGCGAAGTTCAGGATCTCCGACACCAGGTTCGGCTACCTTAACTATATTTGTGAAAATATATGTGCGCCAAATCAATATCAGACTATAAGGACACAAATACTCAAAAGAGATAAGTGTTTTGATGGTAAACATTATTCAGTCGTCAGAATGCTGAATTCTGAAATGCACTTGAGAATAAGCAATCATAGAACACTTCACATGGCTGGAAGTTAGTAAAGTGACCTCATTCGGCGAACGAATCAAAGACTCATCACCGACTAAGATTTGGATAGATAATCAGTCAAACTGGAAGTAGTGATATTAATCCAAACATCAGATACTCCTTGATCGCCTAATTCTGCACCTCCAGTGTTATTAATCCAAACTAAAGATGTCGTCGGTTGTCAACATAGTGATGTTACCCCAACTGAAGGTGTGATGACGAAATTAAAGGAGTTAGTGATTTCTCAGAGTGTGAGAAGGGTTCGCATAAAACGAGGTTTTGCGCAGAGCGTTTGTGTGTTGAGTTGAAAGTCATTTTCACGTTGCACACTCACTTCTATTTATAAGAGTGAACTTCATATGACCATATATGCCGAAGTAGAGTCCTAACATAATACACTTCTTCGGCGCTTTTGTGGATATTCTCAACATTATCTTATCACCAACCAAAACCGATATGCACATGGTTTCGGTCACTTCGACTAGAACTAGGATTCTAAACCTATTCATCATTCCATTAGATTCATTCTTTTTTTTTATCACCACAAGTCTTGACTCTTGAAATAATTTGAATCCTTATCAAAACCCATTCTGATCTATAATAATTTTACTTCAATTAGAACTCAGCTGAATCATTTCTCAACCTGATCCATTAAGAATCCACTTATGTTAGAACTTAGCCGAATCTCGCTATGTGCTGGATATCTAGATATCATCTGGCATAAAGGATTAATATTGAGCCAAGAATTAAACCATAATGTGAGTCATCTAGCCACTGGTGGAGACAATTAAGGACTACAGCAGTCCTAGGCCTACCCTGACTTAAAAAATAAGATTAGTATTACACATGTTTTTGTTGCTTTGCAACTTTTCTCAACAAGTAATACAAATTCAATCATTATCTATTTTTCATGCAACATATCTCATCCCAAAATTAAGTACATATTTTAAATGGTCATTTATCACAGAGGGTGGTACAATCTATCTACTATTTTTCACCTTTCACACACCTTCTGTTAATTTATATCATTTGATCTTCTTCAATTCATTTAATCCGATGACCAAAAATTGAGAGGGATGTGTGGAAGGTAAAAAAATGTGTGTGGATAGCACCACCCTATCACAAGTCAATAAAATTTAAAGTAAAATTCATCATTTGCACTTAGTACAACGGTCTAATGGTATTTCTTCACTTGTAAGTGATAGGTCTTAAGTTTGACTATCACCAAAGGCGAATTTGAACCACATTATTGCTAGCTCATTATGAGGCTAAGCCCACCCCCTCTCTTTTAGTGTAGATAATATCGTTTGTTCAAAAAAAAAAAACATCATTCACTTTTAATTAAAAAAATTGTCTTTCACTTATGTCCTAGCACATTTATTCCCTATTCTTCTTGAATTTCATATATTTAGCCATTCCAAATCCCAAATTTATTGAATAAAGAAAAAAACAGTTTGTAATACTCAATTCTTCACTATAAAACATTTGTTTCTATTCTATCCCACTTCTTACTTGAGTTTTAGGGTTATTTTAGTAATTCTCTCTATTGAGTTTAATAATTCTTTCAATAGTATAGATGACATCATGCAATGATTTCAAAATATGAAATTCATCGAGAATAAGTATGATTACTATGAATAGATAAAATTATGTATGCCTATGTTAATTTTGACTACTTAATTATTTAGATATATATTATGATATTTTGCATTAGTAATTTTATAACTACTATTCGTTTTTTCTTCTTCTATACTTGTATGAGGCTCCCCTCACAAAAAATCTAGGCTTCGCCAATGCATCCAACTTCGGTCCAAATCCAATATTTTAGACCCAAACAACAACATAAACCGAAAGCAAAAGATGGCAAATGCTTGGCTTTTGGATTTCAATTTATTTTTTGGAACATGGAATTAATCTAAAGAAATACCTCCATTTTTGATAATTTTACAGCTAGTTCCGATCAACATGGCTAAAGTGTTGTGTCGCGTGGGTTTTACAGGGATGGAAGCAGTGGGCTGCAACCATGACGCTGTTTAGGATGGGGAGAAGGGAACACGGCTTACGGGAGGGGATGGAGTAGAGAGGCTTTTGGATTTTTTTTTTCTTAAACAGATTTTTATTATATAAGCTAATTAATTTTACAAATTAACTTTTTATTATATATTTTTTTCCCCACATAGCAAGAGGGGGTCCCATTTTATGTCACACCAGTCTTGTAACGGAATTGTTAAAGTCGTGGAGTGACACAATTTCAGTTTCAACGTACAAAGCGAGAAAATTTAAGGTTTAGAAGGCAAAGTAAGAATGGAATTGAGCACCGAAAAGTATTGCCGTAGATAAGCCAATAAAATTTTTGAAATTAAAATTATGTCTTTCCTGTTTGTCTATCCGAGTGAATATTAAACCCTAAAAAAAAAGAATGACTTAGATGACATCGGGGCACCATAGCACTCCATATAATAATATAAAGAATATATTCATTGCTCCCACATAACCTTGTATTAATGACACAAAATAATAACATAACGGTGTATTCGTATTATAAAATTTGTTTTAACAATAAATAAAATAAAAATCAATTGTGCAGAAGGTTAAAGAGGAGAGCGGAAGCCCATTTTTCAAACAATTAATTGGGAAAATCCCAAATTAGATCGAGAATTAGTGCTACCCTGCCTCAGTTGTCACCTCCCCTGCCAACTTTCTTTGCCAACTTTCTTTCCCATGTGATACGAACGAAGCACCAATTACGTCCACTAAAATCTAATGAGATTTTTATTTCCGTATTAAGCGCTAGACCACAGAAATTGAAATCCTTGATAATTGTTATGTTGGGTGGATCTTTAAAAAGCAAGCCAAATGGATGGGAGGTGGATTATCTCCTCTTTTTTCCCATACACTTACATCTTTTCTATGTTTTTATGTTCACGGTTAAGCCACGTCTTTTTGTTCTATTATCTCTATAAAAAAAATCAATATAAAATGTTAACGTGTTTTAATTGTGACCACACAAACAGGCGAATAAAAATGTATAGGAAAAAATGAGGAGAGAATCCTCCTCCAAATGGATGACCTCAAAGCTTTAGCCTGAGGATCCAGTTGATCAAGTAACTGACAAAAGAAGGGTTATGTGAATACTGATTTTCACATTCTTAGTTTGACCTCCGACACTTTATATAGTGAGTGAAATTAAATTGTAATACTAATACCAGTTTACATAGAAGCGAAGAGATTTTATAGTGAAATTTCAACTCTTTTATAGTGTTAGAACATGTTATTTCACCTGTGAACTCCAATGAATAAGTGTGATCCACGTCACTCGATTTTTATTATAATGTGTTAGGTTTGAAAATTTGTCACGTGAAAAAAAAAGAGCCTAGTGAGAGTTTAAATTCCACATCAAAAAGAAACATTATTTATGTTTATGAGTAGTTTAATTATTATTCACATGATCAATTAATTAATTAAACATAAAATCTCAACTTTCTTTGACGTTATAGTTATCAGTCTGAATATATGTGTAATATTCTCTCTCAAGTGGGAATGAAAACTACTGGAAGACTAGTGGCGCAAGTTGTGAACAGGGAATCAGATATTTAATGTTGGGTGAGTGAACGTGTGGGGCCGTGATGCATGCAGGAAAACAAGCCCTGCCAATTAATCTAAATAATTTGGAGCCGTTGGTGGAACGTCGACTTTTCTGAGAAAGTTAAATACGAATTGAAAATTGAAAATAACCTTTGTGATGTCAATGGTTGAATCTAATGTGAACAAGTGGGATCATTTGTTCAACTTCGCACCAAACATTTCTAGAGGCCGTTTCCCATATAAAAATAAAAAATAAATAAAAAATAATAAAAAAACCACTTCTAGAGGCCATGGACGGACTATTTTGTATAAACCAAACGATTCGCCACATATTTTTCAAACCCAAATGGGTCAAACATTCCCCATATTTGAAAATCACGAATCAAACTAATACAATTTTGGTTGACCAAGAAGAGCAAATGAGTATGAAAGTCACGCTTTTTGTACTAACCATTTGTAAAACGTTTTGTGAATAAATTATTTGGAATACAAAACAAATATATTGTTGCATGTTTATGACAATGTGTTTGGTATTTTAATTCGAGATTTGTTGTAGTGAAATTACAATTATTGTCAGATAATAGAATTTCATATCGGTCATATGGTAAAATAAGGGTACATTATATTTTTTCATTTTAACTTCGGGCTTCCTAACAAACTAACACCTCATCTTTTAAACATTACAATGTCATACATCAACTTATGAATTCATTGTAATATCATATATCAACTTACAAATTTGTTGCAATGTTATACCTCTGTTAACTTTTCTATTAAATGCTGACATAGTAGACACGGGACCCACTCTTTGCCCATGGCCAACGAAATTCCACGTTGGCTTGATTAAACACGTGGATCCTCCTTTTGATTGACACGTAAAAGAACAAATTTTTAGAAAATATCTAAAAAATTTAAATTTATAAGTTAAACTCTAAACATGGCCCCAGACAAAAACACCACCACCCACTCAAGAACCCTAATCCCCAATTTTCAGAAAAAGCTCCCCCCAGCCACTCCAAATCTCGTTCCTCACTTCCCTCAAACATAATTCGTCGCCTCAACCCTTTCCAACCTTATCGAAGTGCCATCGAAACCTTTATCTCCATTCATATCGTCAATGACTCCTTATCAAAATTCACGACAACTTTTCCACCTGGTTCGGCAAAGTCATGGAAGGAGTTCACTGCCCATTCCGACGACGACGATAAAAAAAACGCAGGAATGACCGACATGTAGTCCACTGAAGATTTGAATTCACGGTCCTTCAACGGCCCCTTGCTGGAGTAAATCAACGAAATGTAGTCCACCGATTTTTTGAGTAAAAACCTAGATTTTGAAGCGGCATAACTACTGTCGTCGTTACTGATGTGGTTGCCACTTCTGGTGATATCGAGGACAACATGGATTTTGGAGTAGTGGAAGGCGTCATTCTGGGGAAGGAGGAGGAACTCGATGGATTTGGGGGAAGAGATGCATCATTGGGGACCTGGATCCTCTCCGAAGCTTCTCTATGCGGATTCTACGGACCACATAACTGTGGTTGTTGATCTAAATCATGTGGTTATGGATCAAAGTTAACCTTTTATCTTCTTTCTTCGTCTACTACTTCTTCTTTTTTTTTCATTTCCTTCTTCTTCTTTCTCTCTCTCTCTCTGTTAGCACCTTATCAGGACCATGCTATAGTATAGACTTATTACTTTATTTTGATTGCTCTTTATGATAATTGTAATGGTTGTAGGTTGATGACTTAGCACTGCTCTCTTTTGTCTGTTTTGGCTAATGGGAATATATGCTTCCTCTGTATCACCCTTTGGAATTATGAAATGAATTAGTCTTTTACCTTTCTCTGCTTTTCTCTTTTCTTCTATTCTGTGCGATTGATACCTATCATTTGGTATCAAGAGCCAGGTTGTGCTTCCATGGGCAAGAGCAAGGCGTCGGTGCCGGTGGCCGAAGTCTCTGAGGCCGAGTTTGACAGGGAATTTCAGCAGCAGCAGATTTTCACACAGTTCCAGGAATTCCATGAGACAATGACTATGATGAATCTCCACCACAATGATCTTCAAACCCACATAGCAGACCTGCAACAATCTATCGCCGATCTATTAGTCCACCGCTCTCAACAAGAAAACTTCCAACAGACGGTGCTTGAAGAGCTCCGTGTTCTCAAAATCCATAACCCAACCCCACCCGTTTCCGAGATCCCAATCGGTTCCATACCAATTTCTCTTGGCTCAACCCCTTTTTCAGCAGTCCACACCACCCTTCCTCCACCCACATGGGGTTCTTCCCCGTCCCCACCCATCCCACATACCCACCCATCTATTTCCCATCTGGCTACGGGTCCGTCCTCCTTTCCCTTCATCACACCCCTATTTCACACCCTTTATAATTTTCAGAGCCGTCCCCCACCCACCCATTATATACCACCATTTTCTCATGACACTACGTTGCATCACCGAGAACCCGAACAGCCACCATACCACCCACATTCCCCACCTTTTGCTGGCCCTAAATAATTGAAGATTGAACTTCCTCGATTCTTCGGGGAAGATCCGTATGGATGGCTTGCTATGGCGGATGAATTTCTCAATTACCATGAGATTGAGGACCGCTGCCGCGTGACAGTCACTGGCCTGCACCTCGAAGGTGACGCTGCCCATTGGCTTCGTTGGTTCAAAATGAGGTTTCCTTTCTCTTCGTGGGCTACTTTTACAAACTAATTGCTGCAACGATTTGGGCCGGCAGAGTCTTTGAACTTTAACATGGCTCTGTCTCACATAACTCAAAATGGGTCAGTGGACAACTACGTGGGCCATTTTATTCGGCTCTCTTGTCGAACGCCGAATTGGTCCAATGGCCAGCTTTTAGGGGCTTTTTTAGGGGGCCTCAAAGATGAATTACAAGATGATGTGGTGTCACAAGGGCCTTCTTCCTAGCCCGTGCAATTGAACTTGCTCGTATCTACAAGCACAAACAAAGGCGCCAACCCTCGTCTCATTCGGGATTTCACCGTTCATTCGCCAGCACTGCCAAACCCATTGCTTCCTTTTCATCCACTTCTTCTTTCTAACCACCAATTACCCGCCCTCTTCCACCACCAACTTCTCTACCTTCACCTAAACCGGTCCTGAGACTCACCCAAGCTGAAATGCGTGCACGCCGAGAGAAAGGTCTCTGCTTTAATTGCGATGAACAATATCGATCGGGTCATCGGTGCAGCCAATCTCATGTGCTCCTGCTTCTTATTGACGACGGGTTTTCGGATCCTTGGATCCCGATACCTCTACTACTCCAACCCCAATTTTGGTAGACCAACCAGAGCATCCTATTGCTCTCAACACTATTTCAGTCACGAAGCGTTCTCGAGGTCGCGCAATGCGCTTGGAGGGCTACCTTCAAAATTCTCTTATTCATGTTTTTATAGACTCCGGAGCGGACTAGAGTTTTCTCAATCCTCAGGTTGCGGCTTGCTTGGTTTTGCCAATTGATACAACGTGCACTGAGCCGGTGATGGTCTCAAACGGCCACTCGTTTCGTACCAAGGACATGGTTCATCAAGTTTCTGTATGGCTTCAGGGGTATGGATTTACTAATGACTTCCACCCACTAGCCGTGGCAGGGTGTGATATGGTTCTCGACGTCAACTGGTTAGAGACTTTGGGGTTCATTAGTTGGAGTTTTCTTCTAAAGGTCATGGAATTCTCTATTCATGGAATCAACTACAGGTTGGTGAGGTCTTCTAATCCTGTATCAATTTCCTCACCTTAGTCCCCGGCTCTCGAACCAGCTCTTAGTGATGTGGTCCATATTGTAACTCAACTCTCCAGTCTCACGACATTGGCTTTACCGGTGTCTCCCACACCGGCCTTTCTTCACGACATGCTTAGCCAATATTCGAACCTCTTTGCACCACCAACCACTTTGCCACCTTCCCATGCCATTGATCATCAGATTCCTTTTCTACCCGGAATGGGTCCAATCAATGTCCGGGCCTACCGTTATGCTCACGTTCAGAAAGCAGAATTAGAACGACAAATGGATAAGATGTTATCTGCAGGCATTATTCGGCCCAGCGTCAGTCCTTTTTCTTCGCCAGCTCTGTTGGTTTCCAAGGATATAAACTCTTGGTGTTTTTGTGTGGACTATGGAGTCCTGAATTCCTTCACGGTCAAAGCCTGTTTTCCAGTACCAATTATTGATGAGTTACTAGTGGAGTTACACGGTGCAGTGATTTTTTCAAAATTAGATCTACATTCTGGTTATCACCAGATTAGGATGCACGAAGAGGACATACATAAAACTGCATTCCGCATGCACAAGGGGCACTATGAGTTTCTGGTGATGTCGTTCGGACTTACCAATGCCCCAACAAATTTTTAGGCGTTAATGAATTCCATTTTAAAGCTGTTATTGCGCAAATCAGTCATTGTTTTCTTTGGCAATATCTTGGTTTTCAGCACTTCAAGAGAACAACATGTTGCACATTTAACTGCAGTCTTTGACATTTTACGCACTCATCAGTTGAAATTGAAACCTTCCAAGTGTTTTTTTGGCCAAAATTCTATGGCTTATTTGGGTCACATCATCTCTAAAACTGGCGTGACAGTGGATCCCTTGAAAATCTCGGCGATTACGGATTGGCCAACACCCTCCGATCTGCGGGATCTTCAGGGATTTTTGGGACTTGCAAGTTATTATCACAAGTTTTTCTGGAATTTCGGGGTTATAGCATGGCCTCTCACTGATTTACTTCGTAAGGATAATTTTCGATGGTCCGAGGTAGCCGAGGAAGCTTTCTCTGCCCTCAAACTTGCTCTAGCGTCGACACCGGTTCTGGCCCTGCCGGATTTTTCTAAACCATTTACAATGGAATGTGATGCTTCTAATTCTGGGATTGGGGTGGTTTTATCTCAGGACAATCACCCCATTGAATTTCTGAGCAAGCCATTATCACCGAAAAATCAAGCTTTCTCGGTGTAAGATAAAAAGATGCTTGCAGTGGTTTTTTTATCCAAAAGTGGTGTCCGTAATTGATTAGCCACCACTTCAAGATTTTGACAGACCATCAAAATCTCAAATATTTTTTGGACCAACGGATCACTACTCCCGCACAACAGAAATGGTTACTAAAATTACTTGGATTCAACTATACTTTGGAATACAAGTCCGAGTCTTCGAATATCGTTGTTGACGCTCTATCTCGTCGCCCTGAGATGCTCTCCCTAATGGGCCTATCTCAGCCCTTTTTTTACTGTATTGCTGACATTCAAGTCACTTATATCGCTGATCCTCATGCGGTAACTTTTGTCACAACCTTACAGCAGGACCCACAAGGTTCAGGTCCCTTTCACCTCCACGGTGATCCTCCTATATTACAAGTTCGGTATTTTTGTACCTGCCTCATCTCTTTGGCGTGCTCGCCTTATCGAGGAGTTTCATTCATCTCCATCAACAGGACATTCTGGATTCTTGCGCACTTATAAGAGACTGACCACCAATTTCAATTGGCCGGGTATAAAAAAAGATGTCAAAGCCTTTGTGGCTGCTTGTGATATTTTCCAACTTATCAACTATGAGACCATGAAACCTTCTGGTCTGTTGCAGCCTCTGTCCATTCCCACACAAGTTTAGACTGACATTGTGATGGATTTTATTGAAGGTCTTCCAACGGTCCATGGCAAGAATGTTATTTTGGTGGTTGTTGATCGACTTTCAAAGTATGGGCCTTTTATTCCTATCAAACACCCTTATTCAGCGCCCCAGATTGCAGCGATCTTTATTCAAGAAGTTTTCCATCTTCATGGTATACCGGCTTCCATAGTAAGTGATCGAGATCCTATTTTCATTAGTGAATTTTGGACAACTTTCTTTAAACAGCAACATACAACACTTTGCAAGAGCTCTGCTTATCACCCCCAAACTGACGGGCAAACGGAGGTGCTTAATCGTACTTTGGAACATTACTTGCGTAGCTATGTGATGAACAAACCCCGAGACTGGATTCACTGGTTACCTTGGGCCGAGTGGTGGTACAATACCACCTTCTAATCTTCCATTCAAATGACACCATTTCAGGCCGTCTATGGGTACCCTCCTCCCACGGTGTCAACGTATCTACCAGGCTTTTCACCGATTCATCTCATCGATATCACTCTTCGTGATAGGGATGTCTTGCTCAAGCATTTGCGTGGGAATTTGCAACTAGCACAACACCGAATGCGCCAACAAGCAAATAAACACCGGTCCGAGAGGTCTTTTCAAATTGGAGATTGGGTTTTTCTCAAGTTGCAGCCATACTGTCAAACTTCAGTATCCAAAAACCATTGTCCGAAGCTAGCTCCTCGATACTATGGTCCTTTCCAGGTGCTTGATCAAGTTGGGCCAGTCGCTTATACCTTGGATCTTCCTCCCCATTCTCGCATTCACTCGACGTTCCATGTGTCCCTGCTTAAACAAAAAATTGGGGTTCATACAATAGCCTCTCTAACCCTGCCTCCCGTCGGCTCTGATGGTACCTTCCTCTGGTTACCTGAAAAAATCCTTCAGCAGATGATGTTTAAACATGGCAACCGTTCGGTTACTCGTTGGTTAATCAAATGGGAGGGCCTTCTGGATCATGACGCCACGTGGGAGGATGTCGATTCCATCTTAACTCGTTTTCCTGACTTTGTCGCCTGAGGACAGGCTCCTTGTAAGGGAGGGTGCAAGCACCTTATCAGAACCATGCTATAGTATAAACTTATTACTTTATTTTGATTGCTCTTTATGATAATTATAGTGGTTATAGGTTGGTGACTCAGCACTGCTCTCTTTTGTCTGTTTTGGCTAATGGGAATATATGCTTCCTCTGTATCACCCTTTAGAATTATGAAATGAATTAGTCTTTTACCTTTCTTTGCTTTTCTCTTTTCTTCTCTTCTGTACGATTGGTACCTATCACTCTCTCTCAAATGGAATCCTCATCTGTCTCGAGCTTCATCCCTGTTTCCCAGCCGCCCAAGTGGTCCATAAGCGCCAGACCCTAAAATCGTTATTGAACAAGACTGCCACATTAGCTCCAACGACTAACCACTGGCCCGCGACCCGTGCTTGAACTCAGGTTTTTGACCAAAAAAGAAAAATCTAACATGTAATCTCTACCATTCAAGAAATTAAGACAAAATTATAAAAATTGGGCTATTGAATTTGGATCAAAATTCAAATTGGGTCATCAATTATTTTTCTTAATTTGTTTAGAATTAAAGTCTTTCGTCAAGAGGAATTCGACACTTCCATCATATCCCACTATACTAGTTTTTTTTTATTTGTATACTATCCATGCTTGTTCAGTTTTTCATTTGTGAAATTTGGAAAGAGAGCAAGAAGAACAAAGGGAATTGGGTGAAATTAAGATAGAAGATAGAGAAACAGACATTTTGATGTGAAACCCATTATAATAGGAAAATTTGACCAGTCATAAGATATACATGTAACAGCCGCGACCAAATTGGTTCAGAGGCTCTGCAGTGAATGTTCAGTAGGGTGGGCATGGTCCTATTCGGCCGGTTCCGCTCTCAAAATAGAACCAGAATCAGAAAATTTTAACAGTTCAGTTCGGTGCAGTTCCGCTTAAATTTATTACTAAAACCGTACGGTTCGGTTTATGACGGTTCCAATTCAGTTCTTACCGGTTTACAGTTCTAACCAAAATTATATATATGTTTTTTTTTTTTGCTAATTTTGTACTTCTAATACCAAACACATATTTCAACCATAAATTCAAGTAAATTTGAGTTTCCACTACTAGATTTACAAGACATGTGACCGAAAGATAGAAATCGTGCATATAAATATAAATCAAAAGATAGAAAGGCTCATATCAAGACCAAAGTGTAGATCTTAAAGTAAAACTAAAATATACATAATGCATAATATACTGAAAAAGAATGGAGAATAATAATGTAGGGAGAGAAAAGTGATAAAACAACAAAGGAGCGAGAGAGAAGTGAATGAAAGTATTGGGCTTATGCACATGGTCTTCTTGGAAAAATGTCTTATTTATATAAAAATAATAATAAAACAATAATTTATATTAAAAGTTGTTCGGTCTGGTTCCTCCGGTTCACAATATTTTCAAACCGGAACCAGAACCTTTTGAAACGGTTTGGTTCGGTTTTTGTTCTGGTTTTGACTTTTTGGTCAACGCGGTTTTTTACGGTTTTTTTTGTCACGGTTCGATTCAGTTTTCCAGTTTGGCGGTTTTTATACCCACCCCTAATGTTCAGGAGAAGATATGGGTCCCACAGTTAGGACTGAATTACACAATTTATGGAGAAAAAAATGAACTTTAATTTTTTTAATTTTATTTTAATGTAATATACATGTATCATCCTGTGAGACAATCCACTTGTTTCATAAAACAATGCGAAACTCCAGCTGGAGAGAAAGTAAGACCCAATATAAGCCACGTCAGCATTTAACAGAGAAAATAACAGACAAATTAACAAAGGCTTGACATTGCAATAAATTCGTAAGATAAGGTATGACATTGCAATGTTTTAAAGATGAGGTATGACATTGTGGTTCGACCAATAGTTGAGCTAGTTTTGTGTAATTTACCCACAAAATAAGGGAAGCTTTATTGCAATTTCAAAAATCTTATTTTGCACTATCATAAGTGTATTTTCTTTCTAAATATAAAAAGTTTGAAGTGCAAAATGAGAATTTTGGAGTGCCGATAATAATTTCCTAAAATAAATATACAATTAATGTATGAGAGTTTTCACCCCTAATATCATTGAGGCATTTTGTAATAAAACTCAACACCTAGTAACATGTAGTTAACTGGGACAATATTGAAAATGTTGGTGGTTGACCATGTTAGGTCTAAAAAGTTAATCATGGTATTAGAGCAAACTATTCTCTTGACATGTCTTGGGCCCAAGTTACTAGGCTTGAATCTACTTTCTTAAGTTGGGCTTTCAAAAAGTTATGCTAGCTCTAGCTTAATACTGATTGAACGACTGGATCATATTGGTGTTAGCTCGAGTGACCGAATACTGACCTAGATGATTGGGCCTTATAAAATATTAGCATTGGCTCCAATGACTGAATACTGACCAACTGGGCCCTCGAAAAGATTGGCATTATCTCAATGATAATGACTTGACTAGTTCTTGATGTAGGAATTGGTTTCCCTTTTGACCCTATGTGAGGCCACTAAAAGAGGTGTGTTAGAAAATAGGATCTCACATCGGGCATATGAAAAAATAATATACAAGTTTGACACCAATAGAATATTTATCAAGTCTAGGGCCCCTGTCTTCCATTATGACGCTTCCTCCTGAAGTGTTTGGCCACGTTGTATTCGTTCATCTCCCAAAACATCAACGTACAAATGTTATGCATTGTGTGTTTATGTTTGCTACTCACCAGAAGGGATATCGTTGTTATTATCCACCTACTAGATATACTTATGTGACCACGGATGCAACATTGTGGAATCTGAAATGTATTTTGGTTTCTTCCAAATTATGTGTATAATCAATAATATAGTTCAACAAATGTAATTAACCTAAGAGATAAGTTGTTAACGCTCAAAATGGTGAGGCTAACAAAAGTTCAATGAATCAAGTGTTTGTTCGTGATAGACTTGGGCTTTGCAAACAAATGATAATAGACACAGGATTTAAGTGGTTAACTCCTCAAAACTAGGCTACAACCATTGAGCATCTTGTAAAAATTGGTAACAAGGTTACAAATAGCGGCCAGCTAGGATAAAAGCGCTAGAATAGTACAATTTTTATCTTAATTTGTCTAATCCCCATTTAAGTAGTACTCATCTTCCTTATATAGCCTTCATCTCAACCTTCAACCTCTAAGTTTGAGTCCATCACTTCCTTTCATTTAATGTGCTGAATCCACAGGCTAGACCTGCTAGTATCCCTTTATTCTTTACCTGACATGTGGCAAATAAGGGACACTAGAGCAAGTCCACTTTTGTATTTTTCTGGGATGGAGCAACCGGATGCCTTACTCGGCCATGGAGTTGGTGGGACCTTGTACTGAGCGCCCTACCTATCAGCCTTTTTGCCCCTTTGTAGACTTTTGTTCCTTTGTCTAACCGCCACGTGGCTTGTAGTTGATGTCTGACTAGGCATGCCCCTTCTGTTTTTAGGTCCTCATGCCTTAAAGTTATCAGTGACCAACATGCCCTCTAGTGCTTGGAAGGCACTTTCTTAGGAAGTGCTCGGCTTGATTTTTGACAAGACACTAGAAGGCCACAAACCTTCTAAAGCACTCAGCTTCACCATTTCATGCTCATTGGGTCTTGACTTTCTTTTGGGGTCGGATAAGGACCATGCGTTAACTCAAGTGATCTAAGGTAGTAAGATCAATGAGACTGTTCTCTTATGTTCATTCCTTAAAGGTTCTTAACCATATGATTGTCAATTAGGCATTAACAATCAATTAAAGGTTAGTATGTGTTATGTCAACTCAATTATGAGTATGAATTGTCTCAAGTCATCAATGCTAAACACTAAGACAAAAACATAGGTGCTCAAAAGGTTATTGAGCTATCGCACTACGATCAACAAAGAGTTCTTATATATACTTGTCATGTAAAAACTCATAAGTAGCAATAATGCAAAGTAATCATTTGACCCGAGACACTAATTTGCATTGTGGATATATCTATGATCATTTGACTACACCTCCCTTAGAATATGGATAGTGAATTAAACTTGGGTTGACATACTTATAATTATTTAAAATAAGTGCGCATGCATAATATAATACGCAACGTATTATAGAGGAAGGTACTAACTTAGGACGCAACATAATAAATTGTATTAATATTAATATATTGAAAGAATTCGGGAGCACCTACGTTATATTTTTGGGAGCTTTAATGAAAAGGGCTTAGACCAAGATTATTTTAATAAAAAAAAAACCACCCTATAGTTTTCTTTAACCAAAAGCACCTCAAAATTAACCATAAAGACAAAGGCCTCCAATTCTACATGGACTGAATTACAGAGCCCAACAAAAACCAAAATAAGTTTCCAAAATTACCCAACAAAGAGGCGCAGGTCTGAAACTTGTTTGTTCTCATGAAAGAGAAAACTCATGTTAGCTCCAAGCAGAGCGTCAATCAGCGTTTCGTTTTCTGGGTTTTTCTTCCTTCATTCTTGGTGCATATATTAGTTTTTGAATTTCCTTGTCCAAATTAAATTCAAATTTGGAGAATAACCAAACTTTGAGAAGAAAAAAATCCCAAATTATTGAATCTAATCTCCAAAAGTACAATTAAAAAGAAACGAACATGAAAAGAGCTGTGCAATTGAATCAAGGAGGATGACACTCAAACTGAATCAATTTTCCATGGAAATGGAAAAAACCAAAAATTCCAATTCCTTGTACCCATTTCTCCATAAAACTAGAAGAAAAAAAATATATCTCTACTTGTGATAGAACCACCTTCCCCAATTACAAAATCTGAAAAAAGAAAAAGAAAATAGAAAAAGCAGACGAGAAAGAGAAAGAAAAGTGACTTCAACCATGGCGTGCAACTTTCATAACACTGTTTCTTGAAGAAGAAAAAAATAAGATATAGTGTTTGTTTTGTCTGTGCACAAACAAACACTGTATTTGGAAAGAAAAAAAAATCAAAATCCAAAAATAGTGATTTAAATTCCAGAAATAGTGACTTAAATTCCAAAAACAATAACTTAAATTCCAGAAACAATGACTTAACCTTTGACTTTTTTTTCTTTCATGCATCAGTTGATTATATTTAAGAAATAGGGTGTTTTTTTTTTTGAATCAGAATACAGTGAATTTCACTATTTCTTTTCTAACTGACATTTAAGAAACAATGTGTCTATGTCATTAGATTCTAGAAATAGTGACTTAGATTCCAAAAACAGTGACTTAGATTCCATAAACAATGTTACTTAAAATCTAGAAACAATTTATTTTTACAGTCCAGAAACAGTGACCTGTCGTTATTATTGAATAGCATGCAGATCTCAAATTTATTTTTTGGAGAAACAAATAATGAACTCCACTGACGAAGAAAAATTGAAAGACATTACCTCGAATACATTATGAATAATAACGACGATCACATTTCAACGAAATAATACAAAATATAAATTAAATTGCATGATGATCTATATTTTTGTTTCAAAAAAAAAGAAGAAGGTCCGCAAAATAACAATGAACTCCATTAATGACGAAAATCTGGAACTCAACCTTAAAAATTTAGGGGTAAAATCAACAAAACATAATTTATTATAGTTGGGCCATTTTTAGTTAAATTGCTTTAATATGGCTTATACTAATCATTAAACAAAACTTATAACATGATTTTTATTAAAACTAAAAATTTTCAAGTCTTTTTCTTTAGTTTTTTTTATATATTTTTTATTTCATAAAAGAATCATATTATGATTTTAATCTCAAAGCTTTCCATATGCAAGTATTAATGAACTAATAAAACGAGAATATAAAGAATAAAAAACAAGTCTAACGTGGTAGATGCTTTGAGAACTCGTCCAGAAGACAAGGAACTTTCAGTATTTCAAATTAAAAATGACATGTCAAAATTTCAAAGGTTGGGAGACCCGGTGCCCCCAAAAAGTTGGGAGGTACAGACCGACGGCTGTCCTAGGGCTACCATTTGGCTTTGACCCTTTGTCATGCTTAGAAGTCAAGCTCAATTAATACCCAATAAAATTCTTAAAAGGCCAATACCTTCTATGGGTGGGATGCACTTGTTTCTTTTCAATCTTTTAATTAAGGGTAAAAGACAGTTTTTTACCCTGATGTTTAGTGGTTTTCAATATTTAGTACATCAATTTTTTTTTATTCCAGAGTCATACCTAAAATCTAAATTTTGGGACAGTCTCATACATCCGTTAGTCAAACTGTTAGTTCTCCAGTTAAGTGATGATGTGGCGCCCTGATTGGGCGCCACATGTCATTAAAAAATAATAAAAAATTATTTAAATAAAAATAATATTAAAAATTATTTAAATAAAAATATTATTAAAAAATATTATTTAAATAAAAAATATTAAAAAAAATAATTAAAAAAAATTTATTCTTCTCTCCTCCTCCTCTTCCTTCTTCTTCTTCTTCTTCTTGGTTCGGTTTCTCTGTCTTCTTTTTTTTTTTTTTTTGTTCCTTCTCCTCCTCTGCAACTCCGACCCACCCTCCCTCCCTTCTCTCCTTTGCAACCCACATCACCCACCCACCCACCCTCCCTCACCTCCTCTGTAACCCAGTCCACGTGGAAATTATAAATTCAAAAAAAAAATTATTTAAAGAAAGGTTTTGAAAAAAAAAAAAAAAACAACAACAACCAACCCAGGTCGTCTTCCTCAATCCCCCCCGTGCCCACCCTCCCACCCACACCCAGATCTTCTTGTCAACCCGTGTCCCCCCAACCCAATCCTTCCCCCACCCACCCTCCCTCATCTCCTCTCCAACCCGTACCACCCACCTACCAAATTAAAATCATAGCATCAACGGAACCCTAACCCTAACCGCCAAAATTATCATCACCCTCCTCATTTCTTCTCTCCCTCTTTTCCTCTTTTCTTCTCCCTCTTGGAGTCGGAGCAGCAGAAAACCCACGCACACTCAAATTATCATTTTCCAATTTCAAATCTCACTCCAAAAAAAAAAACGAAAGAGTAAAGTGGGATTCTCTCTCCCTCTTATGCTAATTGCTTTTTAGGTGGTAGGGTTTTGGATTGTGGTCTGCACTTTGATGGATTCGATTTTTTTTTAGTTTTGCTTTGCTAAATTTGGTGCAGGTTCCAGATGAGATGAGGGAGGGTGGGTGATGCGGGTTGCAGAGGAGAGAAGGGAGGGAGGGTGGGTGGGAGTTGCAGAGGAGGAGAAGGAACAAAAAAAAAAAAAAAAGAAGACAAAGAAACCGAAACCAGAAGAAGAAGAAGAAGAAGAAGAAGAAGAAGAGAAGAATAATTTTTTATTATTATTTTTTAAATCTTTTTTTAATATTTTTTATTTAAATAATTTTTTAATATTTTTAATGACACGTGGCGCCCAATTAGGACACCACGTCATCACTTAATGGGAAAACTAACAGTTTGACTAAAGGATGTATGAGACTGTCCCAAAATTTACGCTTTAGGTATGACTCTGGAATGAAAAAAATTAATGTATTAAATGTTGAAAACCGCTAAACATCAAGCTAGAAAAATGTCTTTTATCCTTTAATTAAATAGTTATTTTTAAAAGTTGTAAGAAGAGAAGGGTATTTTTGGCAGTTTGAACGTTTCAAGATCTAGGGCAGCGGCATAAACCACAAGGGTCCCAGACATCAATCAACCGAAACGCGTCATATGACTCCCACCAAATTTTACTGTTTACTGGCCGCTTCCTATCTCGCCCGTCTACTTCCCCCCTCCTTCCCACTTCCTTTCTTCCTTCTTGCCTCTTGGTACTCCTCTCCGTTTCCCACTATATAAATACACCCCCCCACTCCCTCCCTCCAACTCAACCATCCAGACACATAGCTACTTACATACAGCATATGTCTCAGAGGCCCAACGTCCCTCACTCCTCCTCCATTGCCTTTGCCCTCCACTCCCACCTCTTAATCTCCAGTGATATGAACCCTAATTGGTCCTCCTAAACCCATCCATTCAATTTTGATCCTATTTTTTTTATTCTTTCATTCATTTTTTAACAGACGATCCCAGAAAAAGGGAACAAAACCCCAAAAGATTCGACCTTTGATTCGTTTGGAAAATGGGTATCAAAGGATTTGTCGAGGGAGGCGTCGCTTCCATTGTCGCCGGCTGCTCCACCCACCCGCTGGATCTTATCAAGGTCCGTATGCAGCTCCAGGGCGAGAGCAACCCCGCTCGCGCCGCCGCCCCCCAGCCCATCCACAATCTCCGCCCGGCTTTTGCTTATAATTCCCATTCCGCCACCCTTGTTGGCCCGCCGCCCCCACCGGCCACCGTACGTGCCGGTCCAATCTCGGTCGGAGTAAAAATTTTTCAGACCGAAGGCGTTAAGGCGTTGTTCTCCGGAGTCTCAGCGACAGTTCTCCGCCAGACTCTCTACTCAACCACCCGAATGGGCCTCTACGAAATTTTGAAAGTCAAATGGGCTGACCCGAACTCCGGAAACCTGCCACTGGCTCGCAAAATTTTCGCCGGGCTCGTCGCCGGTGGAGTCGGAGCTGCCGTCGGCAACCCCGCCGACGTGGCCATGGTCCGGATGCAGGCCGGCGGCCGCGACTACAAGAACGTGATCGACGCGATTGCCAAGATGGCGAGGAGCGAAGGGGTTCTTAGCCTGTGGCGCGGGTCCAGCCTTACGGTGAACCGCGCTATGATCGTGACGGCGTCGCAGCTGGCGTCGTACGACCAGATCAAGGAGGCGATTCTCGATAGGCACTTGATGAAGGACGGCCTTGGGACGCACGTGACGGCGAGTTTCGCGGCGGGGTTTGTGGCGTCCGTGGCCTCGAATCCCATCGACGTGATTAAGACGAGGGTTATGAACATGAAGGTGGAGGCTGGGCGGGACCCGCCCTACACTGGGGCCCTCGACTGTGCCCTAAAGACTGTGAGGGCGGAGGGGCCCATGGCCCTTTACAAGGGCTTCATTCCTACGATCTCTAGGCAAGGGCCGTTCACTGTGGTGCTGTTTGTGACGCTTGAGCAGATAAGGAAGGTGCTTAAGGACTATTGAAGGTCGGAGTCCGACCAATCACCGTGATTAAAAATAATAATATTATTATTATTATTTTCGACTATGGCTATTATTATTGATTAATGAAATTTTACCTTTGGAATTTGGCTATTGATTTGTTTTTTTTTCGGGTTAATATTGATTTATAATCAAAGTATGTGAAAATAATCCGATACCCGATTAGCAAGAAAGAAGGATTTTGAGGTAATTAAATATTTGATCCTTGAACTAAAAATAAATAAAATAATTAAAAAAATGTGCGTATTGATTTCTGAAGACGGTTGAAATTTTAATTTCATCCAAAATAAAAAGTTTAGTGTGGAAAAAAATTTCTACTACAACCAATGTTCTAACTTTCTCGAACAAATTTATACTACAACTTTATTAACATGGTTGATCGTTTGCATCACCCTTTCCAAATTATGACACCTCAAAATAGAACACATCTTGATTCAACTAAACTTTAAAACAATCAACCATGTGATAAATGGCATTGAAACTAATACTATGTTTAGACGAGGAAAATAAATTTGAAATTTGAATTAAACTATAATTATAAATTGACATGCACTAATCTTTTGTTTGGATTCATAAACATATAAATTTAAAATTTTAGCGTGGAAAAAATCTTGAAATTTGGGGCCTATAATTCCCAAATTTAAATTTCATGTAAATAGGTGTCATTTTTCAATTTTTATGAGTGATAGTTTAAAAATAACAAATTTCGTATTCAAATTATATTGTTCTTTTGGGTTAACCAAACACAATAATTCACAAATTCTAGAAAATAAAATCCATTATTTCAATTTCCGTCATTTTAAAATTTCTTAGTAATCTTAAATTTCCTCATCTAAACAGAGTGTAAAGAAATTTGAGTAGAAAAGAGCTTTTCTTAAGCGAGTTGTTATTCACACTTCATGACGGTATTCCAACAGTGTGATTGCATGATGACGTTTTTGGTATTAAGCTCAACAATGAGATCCAATGATAGGATACTGTAATAGTTTTCACAGTATACAAGGATGTATGATATCCTATTAATTGGTAGTTGCCAGGTGTCTTGCAGTCATTGGAATGGTGTTGTAGATAACAATAATTGTAGTTGGTTAGAGATGAGTTTTGAAAATATCTTGGAATTGCCTTAGCTTGCAGTTCAGTATAAATATTGGGCACTTGTGCAAATGCAGGGTCATATCTTGTTAAAGAAGTTGTTGAATAATACATAAAGGAATATTACTGTACAAGTGTAAGGTTATCAACCAGTAACAAACCTCCACGTTTCCCTTCTTGTATGACGCGAGCAATGACACATGCCTTAGCCTTAGATACACGAGTGACAACTCTTGAAGGTTCAGTTCAAGAAATCCAATCCTCTGTTGCAGCGATCGGGTCGACAATACAGAATTTGTCTAATGTAATTACATCAGTGGGGTCTTGATTCACAGCCTTGGAATTTCATTTTTTTGGCGCTGATCGTCCTCATCGTGCTCATGTTAACCATGGTGATTCTTCAAATCAAATGGGTGTCTGAAGAAACCTTGTCTGATCCAATTGCTTATATGGGTCAGCGTTTTCCCTATCAAGATTCGTCGTTTCAACCCAGACCCCCCATTGATCAAGCTTGAGTTCCCTCGATTCTTAGACAGCGATGATCCTTTGGCATGGGTTTATCGGGTAAAGCATTATTTCGATTACTTCACAGTCGACGATAAACAAAATGTACGAATGGCTTCTTTCCATATGGACAATGAAGCTTTACAATGGTTTCAATAGAGGAACTGCATCAAGAATTACCCAAAATGGGAAGATTTTGTTCATGTCTTCTGAAAAGAATTTGGGCCCTCTAAATTTTAGGACTTTACCGAAGCACTAGTTCAATTGAAACAGTTGGGTTCTTTTAAGGAGTACGTCTCTGAGTTTTGTTGGTTGGTGAATCGGACTACGGAGATTGGTCCAGTAATGCTCCGCAGTTGTTTTATTGGAGGGTTGATACCAAAGTTACGTCACGATGTCAAATTGCTTCACCCATCTGATGTACATGAAGCAATTGCTTTGGCTTTTCAATTGGACGTCAAATTATCAGATCCCAAGGTTCGAACTTTCTCCAAAAATTCTAATTCTTCTTTCAGTAACTTTACAAACCCAAAATTTGTGCCTTTGTTATCTGGTAATAGTTCTTCTAGCACCACATCTAAGGTTGGTAATGTGAGAAAATTGTCCTTTGAAGTAGGCCTGGGCACGGTTCCGTACCACGGTTCGGTACCGGAGTGGTACCGAAACCGACCGGTACGGTTCGGTTCGGTTTTCGGTTTGGTCCAAGTGTAGGTTTGGTTCGGTTTTTGGTTCGATAAGGAATAAGACCTATTTTTCAATTTTTGTAAAAAAAAACCCCAAATTAGTTTTTTGTCCAAAACTGATTTGGTACGATTCGATACTGAACATAGAACCAAAACCGAACCGACTAAGTACCAAACCGAACCGATTTTGTACCGATACCGAATGAACCCAAAAAAAGAACCAAACCGATCGGGTTCGGTACGGGTTCGGTTTGGTTCTCGGTATTTTTTGCCCAGGCCTACTTTGAAGAACTCCAAGATCATAGAAAGAAGGGGTTATGTTATTCTTGCCCAAAGAAATAGGTTTGGGCACATGTTTGTGCTATTCAACAATTACTGCTATTAGATCTTTTTGCTGATAGGATTGAGGATATAGGTGGTGAGGATCAAAATGATCAACAAATTGAAATTACAGCTTGTGCAGTTTTTGGCACATCAGCTCTTCAACATATTCAAACTATGAAGGTCTCTAGTGTCATTAAGAATTGTTCAGTTGTTGTGTTGTTGGATTCAGGTAGCTCTCACAACTTCATTAGCTTGTCTACTGCCAAACATTTGGGTTGGAAGGTTGATTCTAATAATTCTTTTGAGGTGATGATTGCAAATGGGGGAACTATTTCCATTAAGGGTTGTTGTTCTCAGATTAAGTTGCAAATTCAACAATATGAGTATATTTCTGATTTTATGTACTACAATTGGGTGGTTGTGATGTGGTTTTAGGAGCTTAGTGGTTAAGAACTTTGGGTCCTATTCTTTGGAACTTTGACAAACATAAAATAGAATTTACATTGGGTATGAAGCACTATTGTCTTTCTAGTTCTCCACCTCTTTCACCAATGTCCATTTCAACCTGTCAAGTGGAGAAATTGCTTTCTCAAGGTCCTTTTGGTGTAGTTCTTTTCTTCATTGAACCCGAGACTCAGGTTGCTATAGTTGGGGATCTCACTATTCTTCAAAGAACCGAGTTAGATGGCGTATTATCTCAATTTGCTTCTGTATTCCAAGCACCAACCACACTGCCTCCTTCCCGTTCTCATGACCATATAATCCCTCTTTTGGAGGGAAGCAAGCCTCCAAGTTCAAGGCCTTATAGGTATGGTCCTTTACAAAAATCTGAAATTGAAAAATGTGTCCAAGAATTATTAGACTCTGATTTTATTAGAGCTAGCAACAGCCCATTTTCTTCACCTGTTTTGCTAGTTAAAAAGAAGGATAATAGTTGAAGGATATGCATGGATTATAGAGCTCTCAATTTGTTAACAATAAAGGACAAGTATCTAATACCATTAACTGATTAATTGTTGGATGAGTTGTTTGGTGCTCTATTTTTTTTTTTTTTTTTTTTTTGAAGTTGGATTTGCGAGCTAGTTATCATCAGATCAGGGTCCATACTAGTTAGGGGTGGGTTCGGTACGGTTACCGTACCAGAACCCTTGTACCAATTACCGTACCAAACTTTCGGTTTGGTAAAATCTATTACCATTACCATACCAAACTTTCGGTATACCAAAGTTCAGTATTGCCAAATGTTTGGTTGGCATGGTATGACAATGGTAATTGCCACTTTGTTTTGAGACAAAATTTGTTTTTGCATTTTTAACCCAATTCAAGGGCAAAACTTTTTTATTGTACATTTATCTCATACATTATAGCCTAAATTCATCTATTATTCATCATTCACAATTCACACACACAATAATTCAAATGATGCATCAAGATTCATGATGAAAATTAAGCTTACAATCCAAATAGAAGTTACGAACCAAAACAAATAGAAGTTTCCCCATGCTAAAGATCTTCTCTATCCCCCATTGGTTCAAACACACCTCTAGAACTTTCCCAATGTCTTATCCCTTATGACCCGTGATCTTTATGAAGTTTATGATCCGTGTGTGCAACTTTCATTCAATATCCATGAAGTGAGCAGTAACTACCATGTAATTAATGTTTTGTACCGATGTCCAAGTATCGGTTGTGATACTTACCCTTTGATTATACATGGCTTCAAATAACTTTGACTTCTCCAACACATATAAATCCCACACACTTGCAGCAATCTTCTTCCTATTTGGAATCTTGAACCGAGATTGAGCCTCTTTCATCATATCAAATTATTATAATATTATAAATATGTGTTATATAATTATATATTATATAATTTATAAAGGCTTATTATATTAACACCCCCACAAATTATTGAATAAACCCCACATACTTAATACACCCCACATTTGCTTTTTTACTTAAAAATTATCTTAATACACCCCCACATACTTTTCCATAATACCCCCACACCTCACATTCTCAATATACATCTTATATTTTGTACATACACCCCACATTTTCTACACACCCCACATTTCTCAAATCTTCTGACACTCATTTTTAATTTTCAGGGACTGAATCTAATCATTTGAACGTTTAGTTTGCTGAAAGATTTCAAATAATCTGAACGTTAAAGTTTGCCAAAAGATTTCAAATCAACTGATCAAATTGGTTCCATTACCTTAGTTGGACAAGTGCTCCACCATCGTCTTCTAGTGAATCTCAACAACGTTACCCACATTCAGATCATCCACATAGAAGAAGATGATCTCAAAGGTTGCCATACTTGCTAACAAGATGATGGTCACTTGTAGTAGAATAAGGAGCCCTAGATGATATTCTTGCGGTAGGGTTTTTGAGATATGAAAAATTAGGAACAATAATTTTTTAGAGGTTTTTTTTTGTTTGCTGCAAATTTCCCCATAACTAAAGAGAGGATTTTCCCAATTTTTCATAGCAACTTTCATCATCTTTCACTTGACATACAACACTATTAAATAGAACTAGACCTAGAGGCTTGAGGTTGGAAAAAGACAAAGGGGGCTTGGGCATCCGATGCACAATCAACTAATCAAGGAGGGGTTAAGGTTTTGTTCAACAATAAAGGGTGTGAGGGTTTTAATAGTTGAGAAGATAAATACTATGTTAAAAGTGATTTGGGGTGTATTTAAAAAATTTTAATTTGTTTTAAAAACCTAATAAGGTCAAAATTATCATTGCATTGTGGGGTAAATAAGTTATTAATATTAAATTTTAATGTGGGGTGCATTCAACATTTTGTGGGGTGCTAATATAAATAACCTTTATAAATTATATATTATATGTTCGGTGCGGTAAGGTAATACTGTGGTAATAGTATCCATTACCAATACCGTACCATGAAATTTCGGTACTGTACAATACCGTACCATTACCGATTGGCACAAAATCGGTATGGCACGGTTGATAATTCGGTTGGCACGGCAATTTGGCAAAAAAATCCATCCCTAATCCTAGTGACATTGAGAAGATAGCATTTTGCACCCATGATGGTCACTACAAATTTTTAGTAATGCCATTTGGGCTTACAAATGCTCCAGCTACTTTCCAAAGTTTGATGAATGAGATTTTCCGACCCTACTTGAGGAAGTTTGTTTTGGTTTTCTTCGATGATATTTTAGTGTACAATACCTCTTGGGAATCCCATCTTCACCATTTGTCTCTATTTTTCAAAGTCCTCCAAGACCATCAGTTATTTGTAAAGAAAACCAAGTGTGATTTTGGTAAATTAAATACTTAGGCCATGTGGTGTCCAGGCAAGGGGTGGCTGCAGACCCCTCTAAACTGAAATCTATACAAGATTGGCCTATTCCTCACTCTGTTAAGGTTTTAAGGGGGCGTTTGTTTGCCCTCACTAAGTGGGACTGGACTGGACTACAATACTGTGTTTGTTACGCAGCAGGACAACCTTTAGTGAGACTAGCCGGGACTCGCCTCGACAAAGGACGTCGCTAGACGGTCTTAGCGAGTCCCATCGAAAGGCATCGGATTGCTAAGACCTTCGCTGCTTCACTCCATCTGCTTCTCTTCGTCCGCTTCTCTCCCTTGCTCTGCTTCATCTGCTTCATCCGCTTCTCTCTCCCTTCCCATCTATCTGCTTCTCTCTTTCCCAGATCTGAAACCCAGCCCACCCATTGCCTAAATCTCAACACCAAAATTTGAAAAAAAAAATTCAAAACAAAAACAACAACAATCCCCATATAAAAATTCTTCCTTATTCCCAATAATTCCCAGAAAATTCCCAAAAAAAAAAAAAAAAAAAATTCCCAGAAAATTCCCGAGAAATGGATAGAGAAAGGGAGAGAGTAGCTTTGGTACAAAGAAAAATGGAGAGACGGAGAAGAGAGTAGCTTTAGGGACGATTTTGCAGGAAAAATCACTTTGAAGGATATTGTTTTGCCGGAAAAAAAAGAGTGCTGGGGACGGCACTAATGAGGAAGAAAAAAATGGAGTGTTCCAGACACAAACACAAAGAAAAAGGCTTGAATAAAAAATAAAATACTATTGAGTTAATAATAAAATATTATTAAATGTGTATTTAATGATATAAAATTATAGTTGTTAACTATTTTTTTTTAGTCCGGCACTCTACCAAACGCTTCACTAAATCAGTCCAGCTTAGTCTAGTCTAAGCCAATCCAGCTTAGTCCCTAAAGTTAGTCCAGTCCGAGTTAGTCCGGTGCAACAAACGCACCCAGGGGATTTCTTGGCCTCACGGGATATTATAGAAAATTTATTATGAACTATAGGAAAATTTGTGGACCCTTGACAGTTTTAACTAAAAAGGATGCATTCAAGTGGACTGATGACGCTACTATGGCTTTCAAAGCTCTCAAAGATATTATGGTGTCTCCCCAAGTTATTGCTTTACGAGATTTCTCCAAAGAATTTACAATCGAAACCGATGCTTCCAATACTAGAATTGGTGCTGTTTTACATCAAAATGGTAAACCAATTACAAGCAAAGCATTAGGCCCCAGAGCTCAAGCAATGTCCACTTATGAAAGAGAAATGTTGGCAATTGTGCATGCAATCAAGAAGTGGCAGTCATACATTCAAGGAAGGCATTTTATTATTAAACTTGATCACCACAGTTTGAAGTTCTTTTTACAAAATAGAGCTCACACCCTTTTCAACAAAAGTGGATTTCTAAACCTCTTGGGTTCGATTACGAGATTCAATATAAACAAGGATGTGATAATGTTGCTTCTGATGCCCTTTCTCGAATGAATTATGATGCTGAGTTGTCTGCCATTTCGTATCCGTACATGGGTTGGTTGGATGATATAAGGAGGCATGGAGAACATGGCCCTTGGATTATTGCCAAGATTAAAGATTTATCCTTGTCTTTTGATGGTGCTTCCACTTCCACAACTAAGTACCATTTTGATAATGGATTTCTTAAGTATAAAGACAGGATTGTATTGAGTCCATCAAATTGTTGGAGGGATAAAATTTTCTATGAGCATCATTGCACTCCAGTGCCAGGACATTCTGGTGTTCTTAAAACTTATAAGATGATCTCCAGGTCCTTCTATTGGCAAGGTATGAAATCGGATGTGATGCAGTGGGTGGCAGCTTGTCAGGTCTGTCAACAAAACAAGAATGAAACTCTTACTTCCCTTGGCTTACTTAATCCATTTCCCATTCCATCTACTGTGTGGACATATATAGCAATGGACTTCATCATTGGTCTTCCCCCTTGCAAGGGAAAAACCATTATTTTTGCTATCCTTAATCGCCTTTCCAAATATGCTCATTTCGTGCCGTTTTTCATCCATATATTGCACATTCAGTACCACAGATATTTGTTGATAATATCTTCAAATTTCATGGTATGCAGTCAACAATAGTAAGTGACTGAGACCCTGTTTTCTTGAGCTCTTTTTGGAAGGAATTTTTTGCACTACAAGGTTCCAAATTGTGTCTCAATTCAAGTTACCATCCCCAAATAGATGGTCAAACAGAGGTTACCAATGAAGGTTTGGAAACATACTTGAGATGTTTTTGCAGTCATCAACCGAAAAAGTGGGTTCAATGGCTTCCTTGGGTAGAATGGCACTACAATACTACTTTTCATACTTCATCAAAACTGACACCTTATGAGGTTGTATATGGTCAACCGCCTCTTGCTATGCCTACTTATGAATCAGGAGCAACTAAAGTTGATTTGGTTGATATAAGCTTACAAGAAAGAGGAAGGATTTTGTCTCAGCTTAAGACCAATCTTGTTTCAGCTCAAGTCAGGATGAAGCAACAGCCGATAAACATCGCACTGAAAGATCTTTTGAGGTTGGTGATATGGTTTTTCTGAGGTTGGTGCCTTATCATCATCAATCTCTTGCTAAACATCATTTTCATAAACTTCAGCCATGATTTTATGGTCCATTCAAGGTGTTACAGAAGATTGGCCAAGTAGCTTATAAGATTGATTTGCCTGCCACATCCAAACTTCATCCAATTTTTCATGTTTCTTGCTTGAAGAAACAATTGGGATATGGTATCACTCCTGCAGCTCAATTGCCTATAGTGACCGAGGAAGGTATTATGGAGGTTTATCCATTGGCAATCTTGTCGGAAGGGGTAACAACTCATGGCAATTCTGCAACAACAGAGGTTCTGGTGCAGTGGAAACATCATTCTAAGAAGGATGTTACCTGGGAGAACTATGAAGAGCTTTTACACAGGTTTAAGGGTGGGGTAATGATAGGATACTGTAATAGTTTTCATAGTATACAAGGATGTATGATATCCTGTTAATTGTTAGTTGCCAGATGTCTTGTAGTCATTGGATTGGTGTTGTAGATAACAATAATAGTAGTTGGTTAGAGATAAGATTTGGAAATATAGAGAGGAATATTACTGTACAAGTGTAAGGTTAGAACAAGGGGTTCTATTACCCAAAAACTAAAATTGTTTTGCAGAAAATTACGTATTCATTCATCCATAAAAGTACAACGCACGCAAATAACTGAGCAATTTGTGCCGTGTGAGTGCCTGACAGCATAAATGAACAGTTTGGGGTTGCAGATAAATCAGTTTTACATCAAGGAAATGCTTCATCTGTACACACATCCCTCTCAGCCTTAACGCAACATGTACAACATTTGTTATCATCTGGTGTCCCTCGGAGAAGTTTTCTGTTTACTACTCTCTACAACTCGACCTTTCTCCACGGTAACAGACAAATGGCTCTCCGATTTTCCTCTGTCCAGGCTATGCTGCTGCTGTTGGCTTTCCAATCTCTTTCCTCCTCTCTCTGAATGACTCTCTGCTTTCCTAAGTTTCTCCGGTTTCTCTGACGTGTATTGGAGCGACTGACTTTTATCCAAATTTTGAGCAGGACCACGGCCTTGAAGCTCATTTGCTATTTGGCTCCGCCGCTCCTTCAAAAAATTCAGTCGCGATGTCAACTTCGTTATTGCTGAAGTTGTGGAACTTCCTCCCTGTGATGCCACAGGCAAAGAGGTACGTAACTATTTCTACCCTTCTATCTAATCACAGAAATAAATCAGCTCAGAAAGAAATCAGCTCAGAATAAAGCAACAAGTATAAGCATAAACGTTTTCTAGTTTATTCAATCGGTGTTGTAATCCTTCCCCCATTAATCAAAGTATCCAATCCATAATAGTAATCAACATCATCAAAATGAAAGACGGAATGCATACGTGCAATGTGGAAATTGAATCTTCAATTTGATGGTAATCTATTGGTTAAAGTTCCTATTGAATCAGAACTAATGTGACCAATCTTACCTCACCCCCACCACCTTTCTTGGAGTTCGTTGAAGCAGTAGGCTTGGCTATCACTGGCTCTACTGCACATGAATCAGCTGGCGGCCCAACAGACCGGGAGTTGCTTTTGTTTGCTGCATCTATCTTCTTTTCATTCACATTTTCCGTTCCATCTTGATGAGTATCCTGTTGAACATGCCCAGATATTAGTTCAAACAAATTTGTTACTTTTAACGAATCCACTTTAGCACAAACTGCTTGTTAAGTTCATCCTACAAGCTTTCTAAAGGCTTAATTTCCTCTTCTTTTTTTTATGCAAAAGATTTTCTACTTTGAACTAATCCAAAGTGCCCAGAGAGAATAACTTGGGTGCATAGGCAGGAACACATCTCCTCTAGCCAATGTAACTATGCCCACATCTGCTTCTAAAGGCTCAGTTTAGCTTAAAACATAATTGGACAAGTTTCAAGACCAAAATGGTACAAAAATTAAGTTAACCAAGACATTTGTTCATGCTGATATCTCAAATGTCAAAATAAATGTACCTTGCTTCTTGATGATTCCGAATGTGAAGGGACTATGGTTTCACTGTCCTTCTGTCTATCTGTCGTGTGCCTAAATATGACACAGAAAAGGGGAAAAAGAAAGTGCAAATGAGTCATCAACGGATGACTATGTCTGCATCTTCATGTAACTTTCATTCGAAAACTATTAAGCATTAATTATCATAACCACAGATCATGAACTATCCTAGACAAAAATAGAAGAATGATCTAAAAAGAAAGCATCATGAGATAACTAAAGATCTCACGGTTTTGCTTGGTAATCGCGACTATTTCTGGAAGAAATGGAAGTATCAGCCATAGAGCCATGGTTTCGATCACGCTGTTGATTAAGCTGCACGCCAAGATCATCAACCTTCTTATTCAAGTTGGCAACATTCTCCTCTGCCTGAGCTATTTCTGTAAGATCTGCCCTTGTCTATATAGCACATATGCAAGTTAATCATTTGGTGCATGATAAAAAGCTCTTAGGCCATTTAAAAGCACAATCAATACTAACTTTTTCATCAACTGTGGCTAAATTGGGCACACGTCCCCCTGACATTTTTAGTCCTGCTTCAAGAGCTGCTGTTAAATCCTTCTCCTTCAGTAACTGTTCCTGTAGTCTTGCCACCTAAAAGTCCGTTTAATGCCCAATGTCAGTATTAGCTTCACCCTTCTTGGCTAATCACTTAATAACCATTAAATAACAATCGAACTAGCATTATATTCTACGGATGCAGAAGCATTTTTTTGCTAAATAAGAAAATTTGTTCTCTCAGTATGGAATTTACATCTTGCTCGAGAGCTAGGCGACGCTCATGCAAGGCCATCTTCTGTCTCTCCAGACTAGCTTGTAGAGCAGCATTCCCTTCAGCCTGTAAAGGAAACTAACAACTAAGTGTCACAAATTCCAAACAACTTGATACATGGTATTTTTTTATTTTGACGAAGATACAAGGTAATTGGAAAGTGAGATACCTCTTCTGCAATTCTGTTTTCTAACTCAGACTTAGTCATCTCGAGCTTCTGGATTTCAGCCCTTCATACAGGAGGAAAAACTAGACGTTAGAACAAACCACATGACGTGAAGAGAAGCTTCATAAAAAATATACTAATGGCTCATCTCGAGTAAGTAAAACACTGATACACTTGGCAAAAATATACTACTGATGCATGCTCATGAGCGTGCATGTGCCTGTATGTATGAAGCGTCCAATACAGGGCATCCACTGACATTAATTAAACAAGACACAAGATTCACACGAAAAAGATTATAGGCAAATATCTATGAGGGAAAGAAACTCTACAGAGATAAAATATGCATCACTTACTCTTCCTCAAGGCCGCAGTCAATGGACTCCATGGAAAGGTTCTTGTTTGCCTGGACCCAAAATCCCCCCACCCAACAAAAGAAAAAAGAAATACAATTAACAAAAACTCTCTGAATGGAAACAGTTTATGGGAAAATTCAATGTCCGTTCCTGGATAACATAATCTAGGAAGGTATAAATAATGATGAAAGGCCTAACAAGCAAAAGACTGTATCACCAATCCAGTAAACATAGACTTACAGCAGTATGTCCCCAACCAGTACGATTCCTGCCATGCTCAGGTCCATTGGATATAGTTGAAGATTTTTGGATGGATGGGGATGGAACGGGTGGCTGGTGCTGTGAACTTATTTCTCTAGAAACCTCTTCTACAACAGATGACTCATTAGCCTGCTCTAGCGCATTGGTTTCACTTAAACTCAGTTCATTCTTACTGCTCTCTCCAGCATGTTGAGGCTGCAAAATTTTAATTGAGCTTGATGACAATTTCTCGTGAGCTTTGCCATCAATGCCTCCATGAGGAGACTTGACACCTAGTCTTAAACCGTCATCATCCTGCAAACAGTGAATATGTTGTACATGAATCTCCAAGTTTTTCTGGCAACAGAAACAAACAGTAAGACATGAACAAAAACCAGAATGCTAACGTCTGGCACTAATCATTTAACCAACTTGAAAGCACCAAATCTCGACGACAAGGTTTTGCACTAATATATTGAAGGACTAAGTACGTAGGACTTTTAATCATCACACTGATATAGTTTGATGTAGAAAAGTCATAAAGTAACGAGCCTTATCATCATGCCGACCCTTGTCTTCAGATTGACTACTCTCACTGCACGTTCCATCTCCATCAGAAGCAATTTCAACATCTTCATCCTCTGTTTCTGCATCAGTTTCATCATCTTCATAGTAATCATCATCATCGGTTGCCCCCTCGGTCTCACTTTCACTCTCTTCTGTGTCACTGTATAGTTCCTGGGACAGGGGACCACCTTCCTGCAAATACATGGAGAAAGAACCGACTTGGTTCAACTTCCAAATTATGAAATATTCTCAACATCATAACTATACAGAAACCGGAGTCCAAACTATTCATGTGAAATACTTTTTTGAGGAACAACATTATGAATAGGAAATCTTCATAGCTCAAAACCAGCACAAAGTAGAAAGTGTTATCATTAAAGTAATGGTAAAAGGTAAAAGGCTTCTTGGAGCGTACCCCAAATATGTGATTATACTCCTCCAACAAAGTAATAACAATCGCTTGAGCATGATTAGCGGCAGCAGCTGCTTGCAATAGTTGAACAGAACCATCATCCCCCACATCAATATCACTGTCAACTTCACAATCCCCAGCTAAGAGCGGACGAAGAAGTAAGGGAGCCATACATGCTGCAACAGCTGAGCAGCTCATTCGGTTCACAGCTTTCTGAGCAGCCACACTTTGCATCATCAAAAGAATTCTGAACCGCAAAATAGAATTAAATTTTGAAAAATTATAACCTGGCATTATATGAATGCACGATAGTAAAGCAAGCGAGATATACAGGGAACAAAAAGGAAATCTCCCAAAACTGGTTTCCAAGTAGGAGATAACTGAAGTTTATGCAAGCAAATGGCATAACTACCGCTAAGGAATCTTACTAAAAAATTATTACTAATTTGGCAGTGCATGAGCATGTTAAACCATCTTTTAAGAAGACGCCTGATAGTGATACTTAAAGAAACGAGGAAAACAAATCTAAATGTCAAATTATTAACAAACGAAAGCAATAATCTATTCAATCAAATATGGAAAAAAGATATCCAAGCTTTAGATAATCAACTGCACGTGCAAAACACACTCATAGACAAAACGGAACTAAACCAGAACTCAGAAACAATGAAACCAGAACTCAGAAACAATCAAGTAACATAAAAATAACCTTTGCAATAAATGGCGATTTGGCTCCGGGAATGTATCACATATTGTTGTGCGCATAGCATTGACTCTACCACCACGATCATTACCTAATCAATGGGAAATTTGTATTAAGAAAATAGAACAACAGTAATACTAATACAACACTGTAATCTTATACAACAAATATTGCGTAGAAGATGGCACACACAGACAAAAACAAAACATTAACACAACAAGCGCTCGCCGAACCCTCACTAGGTTTCAAATAATTTTCACCACTACTTGCCACTCCAAATTCACGAAACAAAAACAAAAAAAAATCCAGGAAAAACTCTCCAGTAACATCATGCTTTTGAAGCTCGATTTCTCTTTTCTTTGTTTTCCCTGTTAGAAAATAGAAACTCTACTGATTGACTTCAAACATAAAGCCAGGCTAAGAAAGAATGTAGATCAACGTAACTGAAGCTTCAATGAGTTGGCCCTAATAGATAGCGTGACAGCATACGTACGTAAAACTTTATCTATATCTTATGTTCCAACATCTATGTGATAGTTTTTTAGCCCAACCTTATGACACAATAAATATCATAAAACTAATAGAAAAGGTACTAAGAAACAGATGATATAGTTTAAATCAGATGTACCATACCAGATTTACGAAAGGCATCTAGTAGTGCATTACAACAAGACGCAGGGACCGGGGAAGATGGCAACGCCCGGAGGACGTACTGGAAATTTGCATCAAGAAAGAAAATACAAAACCAACTTTCAGAACATTCTATAATCTTACACGAAGAAATCAACATTTATTGTCAAAATAGATACCTTGACACAATCAGCAATAACATGTGCATCCTCCTCGGAAGAAAACTCAGTTTTCCCTGATACATAAAAATACAACCCGAAAATATTATAGATATCAAAAAAGATCAGTTTTTAGATTGATTTTTTTTTTTTTTTTTTTTTTTGCCATTTATACAGCTCCACAAGCCACCAGTGATAAACTGAATTTAGATTCTAGAAATTTATTTAAAACAGCCAATCCTGAATAAAAACATAAAATTTGGACCATTGAAAAAATTCGAAACTTTGAAAAAAT
This sequence comes from Crataegus laevigata, assembly GCA_963580275.1. Lineage (NCBI taxonomy): Eukaryota > Viridiplantae > Streptophyta > Magnoliopsida > Rosales > Rosaceae > Crataegus > Crataegus laevigata. Next base: position 7,168,479 of record OY756938.1, read on the forward strand.
GGTGACGAACACCAAATATTATTAAAAACGAAAGTAACACTAACCCTGTTCATACTCTCTTATTCGACTTTCCACATCTTCAACATCTGCAGCTTGTCGTAAGATCCCTTCTACTTTGACTCCTATTTGTATCAAATGATCAGATACATATTTCGAACAGGAAAATAAATTAATCTATTTCAAAACCAATAATGGAAGAGGTCATACAGACTTATGAGTGTGTTAAATTAATCTAGCTGCCAACTAAGGTTTCTCAGACGGTGCATGCGTTAAAACCGTTTCCAAAAGCACGAGAAAAGCCAATCCACTACAAGAACTGGGGGTGGGTGCAACAGATTGTATACATGTATATTATTAGACCACCAAGTTAAGTTGAGATGATATCTGATAGCGAGATACGGAGAACCCACCATATTCTTCTACAAACCTAAGGGCTTTTTCCAAGAAAGACGGAGCTCCATCAACATCTTCCAAGGCCAGCAGAACAGGCACTCCAATGACTGTAGATTTCAGTGGCTTCTTATCCTTCGCTGTAAAGAAAAACAGACAACAACAATATTTCAATGAGGTGGTACAAGGATAGCAAGAAAAAGTTGAAGAAAGAAAAAAAAAACATCCAATGCAAGACCCGATCATAAGAAAACTTGTCTTACAGATACTAGCTAAATAATCTGACAGGATTTCATGCTCAGTTGGTAGCCATGATGCAGACCGAGTACCAGAGCACTAAATATCATGTGGCGAAACATTCTACATATAAAATCACAACTCGTCTCTTTGTATTTTTAACTGTCTAATTGAATTTGTAAAATGGCTTGAAGTTACATCACTACTTGACTACTTTTGCTATCTTACCATATTGTTTTGCGCTTGAACTCTAAGTTAAAAACTTAAAATATACTGAAGTTTTCTCCATTTTTCTTACAAAGTACAAAGTTTCGTTTCTGGTATACCACATAAAGGAGATATAATAGAAGATTAGGTAATGTATGATTTAACACCAAATACTGGTTTAATGAGACTATGGGAACAGCTGAAAGAAAAATGCACACTGGATGGCATAAATATGTGCAGTATTAAACACTATGTCTTGAGGGGCACTGTAAGAAGAGCATACACTGATCCGCAGAACCATCAACTGCCTCAGTCTTATCATTCCCTAAGATTCCATTTTGCCCCATAGCATGAGCGCCACCACTTGGGGATTGTGACAACGCATTTTCAAGTGCAGTCTTCCACTCATGTAGATCCTCCAAAGTTTCAGCCTGCAGAAGAAGTAATAAAAAACAAATCAGCAGAAGATAGAAAGATCAACATTGTCCATATATAATTTTTGGTCGAAAGGATTTCTAACAAAACTTTGTTTTTAACCAACTTCTCAATGTTTTCCATAAAATTAAAAGCATTTTACTTTTATGGAAAAGAGTATATCAATGAACTTCTATGAAATGGTCTCATGGAATTCAGCCACACAACCAATGCAGTGTCCCTAACAAGTAGTGCCTCATAAAGTCCTGACTTGGCTCCACAACTAATGCAGTGTCCCAACAAGCTCGAAATGTGGTTATGATGGAATAAGATGACACCAAATAAGACCTAAAGTCAATTAATCAACAAACATTTACCTTTTTTAAAGGGAATGTATGGAAAAATTGTACTCTCAGAATACCATCAAAACAATAAATCATCACTGCAAACAGCAGATTTATGTGAGGAATTTGTTTTCTGAGTCAGTTGAATATATTCTTTTATGAGGATGTTATCAATAGAAACTGTTGTGACTTGCTAAAATTAACTTTCTTATTTTGGAAAAAGCAGTTGTAAATCTAAAAATTCCACCAAGGAAAAAGGAGCATTTCAAGTTTTCAACCAAGCAAAATAATCGGGATAAAAAGGAAAGCACACCTTAAGTGTGAAGGCTCGTCCATCACGGCCATCTGGAAAGAGCACGGTCAAGAGTTTCTTGTCTGCTTTGACAACCACACTAGAAATTGTACAATTAAATGACGTGAGGTTAGCGGTAATACAAGAGCAGAACAGCAGATCATTATAATTCGAATTACAAGCCAACCTGCCTGAATTGTTGAGGTCAATACCACCCAGGGTCAAATTCACTTCACTCCCCTTTAGAGCAGCACTCTGGCAACATAGAATAATAGTAAATGAAACATTAGGGGAGAGAGAGAGAGAGAGAGAGAGAGAGAGAGAGAGAGAGAGAGAGAGTAATATTGTCTACAAGATGAACAGATGCAAGCCAATGCACACTATTTAGCAGAAAAGAATTACTTACTGGATCACTTCTGAAGAAAACAAGTGAAGTGCGGGTTAAGATAAACCATCTTTTCTTCCAGGACGTCCATCCAATTCCTTTGGATGATATAAACAACGGCCCACTCTTGAAAATCTGCAAAACAGCTTATACTTCAGAGTGCATAGTTTTACTTTGGTTAACCAAGAGATAATAAACAAGACATTGCATGGCAATGAATAGCATAGGACATTATTTCCCCCCTCTTGCATATAAATTACTCACGAGCACTTAAGAGTCTCGAGTGCGTTTGTCTTTTTGCAAGTGGTATAGTTCTATTCTAATTGTCAGTTGAAAAGCTTAGGTTGCAACAACATTAAAAAAAAAAAACTACAATTCTCTGGCATTGCAATTTGCAATCATATGTTGTTATTCCTTTTTACAGAACTTTGTCCTTGACATTTTAGCTGCAAGAAATATATGTTTCCTACGAGGTAAATTAACAGGATCTGCCAAGCATAGGGGCCAAACATGGCATTGTTGAATGATGAAAATGAATATTAGATTTATGTAAACATATTCAGCCACGATGAAGTTAATATAAAATGATGACATTACCGTGTTGCCACCACGAGAAGGCTGAGATTCAGGTGGACCAGGGCCACCAGATGGGGGAGGGGGAGGAGGAGGAGGAGCATCGCCTTCTCCCTGAAACACACAACAATCCGATAAATTTCGTTTTCACCACGCCACAATTTATGTACATTCAGATTCAGCCTGTCCTTGTCAATTTGCCTAACAATTAATATGCAAGTGCATTATCTATGTGGATTCCTATAGACTGAAGCTATTAGTAAAAGGAAAGCGGCATTTGTAATTAAACCAAAATATATATACCTGAGGCGCGTCGGTGATTCGGTTAGTCATCCTCTGAAGGATTCCAGAGTTACAGAATCATATCCCACACGGATCAGCACCACCGGTGCCTACATTGATCAAAAACTCAACAATGTAATCCAAACGATCAAACCCAGAAACCAAAACCAACACAACCCCACAAAAGCAACACCATTTCTCATCAAACGATCAAACCCACAAACCAAAACCAACACAAACCCACAAAAGCAACACCATTTCTCATCAAACAATCAAACCCAGAATCCATTTTACAAATAAGAAAAAACCCAATTCACCAAAATCACAACAAAAAAAAAGTACCTTGTATGGAAAATCGAAATGCGGGTTGTTGTTGTTGGATTGGAAAGAGAACGGAGACGGTGGAATCTCTTTCTTTTTCTTCTGAATTTGTTTTTTGTTTTTACTGAGAGATTAGATTAGAGAGAGAGGGAGGGGGGAGAAATTGTTGTGTTGTTGTTCCCAACAGAAACAGAAACAGAAACAGACAGAGACACAGAAACAGAAAGAGAAAGAAACCTGGGGTGTGGTGGTGGGTGGTCAATCAATACCCCAAAGAGAACGGGGCAGTTGTACACCTATTCCTGGTCATTCTTCCTTCCAACGTGTTGGAGGGAAAAACGTGCAGGCCCTCTTTTGGTATTTCACCAATCCTCCTCACTCTCTCTCTCTCTCTCTCTAACTTGGTATCGTTCCCTTGTTTTTAAGGTTTCGACGGTGCCGACACGTGGCATCCTATTTCCCTTAATCATGTCCTAATTGTCTGTCTTAACATTTCGGGAATGTGAATATAACGGTTAATGGCTTGATTTGGTTAAACTTTTGCGGAGTTAATCTTTAAGGAATAATATAGAATGCCAACGATTATGATCATCAAAAAACATTAAATAATAAAAAGAAGAATCAATAAAGTAAAATGAAACGGTTCAAGTTAGAATGTTGCTAACATTTTCTTGCTAATTAACGAAGAAAATAAATATTGTTTCATCTTTCTTGACAAAACTGCTTCGAAAGATATTTCTTGTTTTTTTCAATTTCTTTTGTTCAAAAGTTTGTTGTTCTTACTATTTTTCTATGCCGGGAAATTCATAGTCTAATTCAAATATGTCTGTTTCTTTTTATACTAACACTACTGGGTGACAGAGAATTTGAACTCATGAGTGCAAATGCAAAAAAATAATTATTTTAACCAATTGAACTATAACTTCCCTGTTGAAAATATGAAATTAACTCGACTTGGACAAACTAATAATATATTGAAAGATGACTAACATACACGGACAACATTGGAATGTGAGTAAGCAACATTTGAAAAATAGGGACAGTTCAGGTACGAGTCGATAAGTCTCAACAGTCAAATTTGATTTAATGACTCGAATTTTATTTAAGCTAACCACTTAATTTTGTTGACATAAATGTTAATTCATAAATACGGTTACTTTCTGAATTTAAAAGCATGCTGAGGTGTGGGGTATTAAATTTGTGAGGTGTGGGTTATATGTGGAAAGCATGTTGAGGTGTGGAGTATTAAATTTGTGAGGTGTATAAGATAAATTTTAATTAAAAAAAGCAATGTATGGTGTATTAAATTTGTGAGGTGCATTCAACAACACGTGGAGTATTACTAATAGAAGTCATTATTAAAGCTCTTTTATCTATAAATATGTTGGTGCGTTTGTGTCATTGTTACTTGTGAGTTAGAAAGTGACTCCAAATTAGAGGCGCCCGTCCGCGCAACTTTGAAAGACAAATAATTGTTTGAGCTGATTCTGGCAATTGCCCACACCAAGTCCAATGGCCCTGATGACCGGTAAAACCATATGCTATGATGCAAAATCCACTGTGTGCCTTTTTTTTACCAACAAAAACCTACATCCGAATTTAGCATCTCTTCTAATACTGTAAAGAAAAATATCATTTACAATAATATTAATAACTTACTAATTTAATATCAACGACACAACAAATAAACATCGATAATATATATTGATTTGATGTTAACTATCACATTCCGAATCTGGTCCACATAGTGAGATATTGTCCGTTTTAGATCACGTCCTCATGGATTTGTTTTTGGGCTTTCACCCAAAACGCGTCTCACTATGCGAACTGGGTTCGGGATGTGACATGAACTACATTTTACATCTTGAGGGGAGGGTTGTTGATGTGGCATAATCTTTACCATTGAATGAGTTTGGAAATATTATGAATGGCTGTGGATGAAAGGAGGGCGCTGGCGGGGAGGGAGATACGAAGGGAAAAAAAATCTGGAACCCAAATCAAAAGGGTGTAACGTGAAATTAGTCTTAATAATTATAAATGAATCCTTTCATCTAGCAGAAGCCATTGCCATGAGTGCCCCCTTTCTGCTCGTGGTGGTAAATTTGTAATCAATTGGCACGTAGAGAAGTCCGAGCATCATCATTCAAAAAGAGACTCCAAATTGGGGAGTGCACACAAGTACATTATGATCAATTATCAGTATCTCCTCTTTACACACTTGTCCAAATTGGGGAATGATAAACATATATAAGACTTACCATTAATTAAAATTTGGATGTTTTTTTTATGTGAGAGACCTTGTCCCACTGCATGTCTCCTCCTCCTCCAGCTCCATAAGATTGTGAATCGGACTGTTAAGAATGATCAAGTTCTGCAGCTGTGTCTTCCATAGGAAAGTTGGGTGGTGTTTTCAGCACACGACGTGATCGTTACAAAGAAATAACCATAAGATTTACAAATGAACACTAGCACATTCCTTGGCCACACATAGAAAAATTGGCCCGCGACGTGCCTAAATCACCAACCGTTTTCCTCCCATGTGCACATAAATGATTATGATTATTGTAATTCACAATTTCAGTCTTTTAATTAACAATAATAACTTCGGAATTCACCCAATTTTCTCTCCTCTAGAGCAAGGCAATAAGCTGATTTTGTAGTAAACTTTTGCAAGTTGTGGGGGAAGTAGTTTTGGTTTTACACAATATTGTCCAAACCACACCTACAAAAGTTCCAAACCAGCATGAATAGAAACATGCCTAGGCTTTTTTTTTTTTTTTTTATACAAAGAATATAATTGGATTTTTTTTTCTTTCTCCAAATGAACCTTTAAGTGTTTGTTTACAATTATACATCATGGGGTTGGTGTTACTAATTGTCCATTAATTTCCAAATTATGAAATCTGGAACTCTTAACAATATTGTTAGAAGGTCTTGATATTTCAAAGGTCCTCTAGACTTCCTCATATAACAGTCCCTTGCTTATTGAAAATCTTAATTTTCCCACGATTGATTTATTTCAACTCTACTACTGTTTCCTTTGGTGTCTTTATAAGAGGAATTTTGCGTTCCTAATGAATAAGTGTGTGTGTGTGTGTGTGTTACGGCAGTAAGTAGTCTCAGACATGAACAACTAACTGACCATCTTATTGAATTACTTTTATTACTGGAGGACATACAAAAACCCAGTAGCTTTTACGAGCTGAGTGATGGAACCCAAATGACATCCTCGACTTTAAGAAAATGGCAGATGGGAATGGTTCCTGGGTCAACTTTGAGCTCTTTGAAGGCATAATTATCAGGGTTCCATTCAGATATGTCTTTATGGCAGGCTGCTACTGCTTTAGCTCTCGTCCCATCAGCTCCTTGCAGAGGCACCATATAAGTCCTTGTTTTTTCAATTGCATGGCAATAGAAGACGGCATACGGATAGCTCATCTTATTGGCACACCATAAATTTGTTGCCTGCCAGCTCTTTCACTCCAGGAGTTGTGTACTTCTGTATCAGGCCAGCTCCTTTTTTGTCCACCTCCGCTGCGATTGCTAGAGCATTTTTTCCTAACGTGGAGGCGGCAAAGTCAATCATCGACTCTAACGAGGTGGCACACTGTTTTGCTTCATTTCTCGCGCCTTGAAGTTCACAATCTTGAATAGTATTGTTAATCATATCCGCTGCCTCAGACTCCCGTTTCACTGAGAACTTGTTGAGAATTTCTGGCAGTTTGCTTGAGCTGAAGGGGATTAACTCTACAGTGTTGCGGGACAGGAAAGGTATGGTACTTGAAGAATTTCCTGCTAAGAGGTAATTCATTGTCGTGCCAAGATAAAGGTCTTTCTCCAAGAAGAAAATTGTTCGGGTTACATTTTCAGAGGCATCCTTTGAGTATTTAAATGGAGGGTTCTCGTCTGCACCATTTGAGTATCTAAACGGAGCGTTCTCATCTGTCACCTTTTGAGTATTTAAGAGCGTTCTCATCTGCATCTTATGAATAAACCCAATTCTCTTCCTTTTGCTGAAGTTGGACAAAATTGAACTAACATGACGAAAATTGCAACAAAATTGAAAAGGTTGCAAGAGCGAAAATGAAAATTCGTGTAAATGGCAAATATATGTACTAACCGGGCCGGCTTGACGAGTTGGCTGAGAGATTTCGGCATTGGTGTGTTTGGTTGAGGTGGTGGTACAGGTTAGGCAGCAACATGGCTTCCCACCATTGCGAGCTGCATGCAACATTTGAGCTCTCATTAGTCAGAGATATATGGAGAAAGTGAGAAAAAAGCAAGGAGATTGACTCAACAAGTTTTGCGACAGAATTGAAAACTATTGGATGATGAAACAGTAGCGGATGGATTCTATATTTATAGAGGAGAGAAATGCTAACAAGACTTTTCAAAGTAGTACTATTGTCATCTCATAGTTTGCTTTCATTTTTGTGCCAAAGTTTTATAACATTGTATCAAAGACACGAGGTGACAAAAAATTTAAAGAGAGTCACTTTTGAAAGAGTTTACATAACATTTCTCTTATAGGGAAAGTTAGAAATGAACTACCAAAATTGTTATTACCTAAAAAATTACTAAAATTTAAAAGAAAACTAACAAAAATAACTTAAAGACTTTGAGTTTTAACGATAAAGACAAAATAAAGGGTAAAGTGAATAGTATCAGGATTGACATTTTAGTGTAAAAATGTGATTTTTCGTTAAAGTAAATAGTATTAAGAGTTTTTTTGTTAAAATTTTCAAAATTTAATGGGATTAGGTGTAAACCATGCAAGTCCATTTCATTGCCTCGAGTAAAGTTCCTCCATTAAGATAACCCAAAAACGTTGAGCATGCAGTGCCCCGAGGAAACGTTTCTTCTTTTTAAATTGTACTTATATGGGAAAATGGAGACTTTAATTCAGTGCACTAATTTAAGTTGTATTTTTGCCTGTTAGGTTTTTTACAACGGTTGAAGTGAGTGTAATATTTATATATGAGAATTGAGTATTGTAAGTTTAGTATGTGTTACATTATTATTAAACTGATGTGAGTTTGTGAGTTTGATACGGAGTTTTATATATTAAATGAGGATCAATCTACTTTATTATTATTTATTTTTTTATGATTGGCTACCTATTTTCTTTATCTTTCTTATTATTTATTGTATAGATATCACACTCATACGTCAATATATTGAATTCCAAAATAAGAATAACTCTCATAATACTCATAGTTTTTGACCAATTGTAGGAGGTTGATTCTTATTTTATGAGTATCACACTTAGTTTTTTGGTCTAGTGTGTAGGGCCTTAAGTTGTATTTTTGTGAGAAAAATGAGAAATTTAAATTCCGTCTTGTTGTAGTAAATAATAGACTAAATTTTTTTCTTCTTTTTTTTCGTTTTATTTTTATTGATTATAAAAAAGTGGAATTACCAAAAAGAAAAAAAAATAGAACAATCTTTTTACCCCTGCATGTGGATGAGATATTTGACAAAAATTTAATTTGGACTACGATTGATAATGAACTTAATTATAGGGGTCGATTTAAAAGTAGTGTCGCACCACAGGGATCAAGAAAAAAATTTAGCCTAAATAATATATATTTGGGAGAAAGAAAAGAAAGGGACAACATAGAGAGATGAGAGAATGGGTTCAGTTGTTTAACTTGATTGATTTTCCTTTAGTCTTGCTTTTATTTATGCTAATCGTGATGAACATTTCTTGCCCTCCAGATAATACAAATCGTACAAGAAAAAAATCTTTGAGATCCTATAGGATTTCTACATCTAGTTCACACAATCACATTCCTATAATAATACTGACTGCAATACTCTCCCTTGAGCATGTAGAACTAGAGAAGTGGTCGCATAAGGTCTTCAGGCAAATGTGGAAGTATTTGATGAAGCCTTCTCATCAGGCACATGCAATGCATATGTGGAAATTTTATCTAAATCCATATAACCTCACTCTATACCCCAGCTTAAACTTTAAACATGAATTATATTTTTGGGTAAATGACAAAAAACTACCTCAACTATTGGTGTCGTGACACTTTCATACCTCATCTTTAAAACGTGACAATGTCATACCGCATCTTACGAATTTGTGACAATGTCATACCTCCGTCAATTTTTCTATTAGTTTTTCTGTTAAGTGCTGACGTGGCAAGAGATGGGGACCACTCACTAATACATCTGGATTAAAAATAATTAAATATATTTTTAATAATTAAAAATTAAAAAAAAATATTTTTATATTAAAATCTCTCTCTCCCTCCCTCTCTCTCTCCCTCTCTCCCTCTCTCGCCTCTCTCTCCTCTCTCTCCTCTGCATCCCGAACCCATTCCCATCTCCCCCCCCCGACCCCTTTCCCGTTCCCCTTCCGTGCAACCCCCCACCCCAACCCAGTTCTTCCCCGCCCCTCAACCCAGTTCCTCCCCCCCCCACCTCTACCTGCAACCCGAAACAAAAAAAAAATTCATACCCAGGCCCAGAAGAAGAAGAAGAGAGAAAAAGAAGAAGAAAGGAAAAAAAATAAAAAAATTCAAACCCAGAACTGGGTTTGCTGCGAGCGGGGTGCCGGGGGGGGGGGGGGGGGAGAAGAGGGATGAAGAAGAAGAAGAAGAAGAAGAAGAAGAAGAAGAAGAAGAAGAGAGAAGTGGAAGAAGAAGAAAGAAAAAAAAAATGCAAACCCAGAACTGGGTTTGCTGGGCACGGGGAGGGTGGGGGTGGGGGGGGGGGGAAGAAGAAGAAGAAGAAGAAGAAGAAGAGAGAAGTGGAAGAAGAAGAAAGAAAAAAAAAATCTGGGTTTGCTGGGCGCGGGCGCGGGAGAGGGGGGGAAAATCTTTTTTTTTTTTTTTTTTTACTTTTTTTTTTTTTTAATATTAAAAAAAGATATTAAATGTTTTTTTTTGTTTTTAATAATTTTTTAATAGAAAATGGGTCCCATCTCTTGCCACATCAGCACTTAACAGAAAAACTAACAGAAAAATTGACGGAGGTATGACATTGTCACAAATTTGTAAGATGCGGTATGACATTGTCACGTTTTAAAAATGAGGTATGAAAGTGTCACGACACCAATAGTTGAGGTAGTTTTTTGTAATTTACCCTATATTTTTTTACCATATTGCATAATTACATGAAGTATAAGATGAAATTAACAATAAAACTAAAGTTTATCAATAAACCCACATACAATAATCAAACCTACCACCACTCAGTCTTTATTATAAGTTCGTTTTGGCTAAACCCCTAAGACGCTCTTATACGAGAGATTTTTCAGTGTGACCGTCACACGAGGTGGTACACCACGTGTCCCTATATAAATAGTGGATTATGTGTGTTAAAAGGTTAATAACTAAAAAATTAAAATTTTCCACCATATGCATAAAAACACGTGGTGTACCATCTGTGTTCTCGTTACAACTAAAAATTTCTCCTCTAATAGGTAAAAACAATCTATTTTAACCGATGAATGGTGATTTTAAAGTTTTAAATCCTTCAAATAAGGTATGAATCAACTTTATTTATTTGATTTCAATTTTCTTTAGGATTTAGGATTGTATTGCATATAAAAAAAATAAAAAAAAAATAAAAGGACTTTGGCCCAAGTATATGGGTGAAAGCAAAAGAAAGAAAAAAGGAATTTATGCCAATCAAGTGGTTGGACCAAATCAAAACAACCAAAATGATGTGGTTTTGGATTTAGAGCTTTTAATTTTATTTTTTTATTCGCTTCTTCCACTCTCCGAGTAGTCACAGCAATCTTTATCTTCTAATCTGCATCAATGATTCCAACCGTCTCCAAGTCGCACCGACCTAGTTTCTGGCAAATCTCGTTGCTCTAGCTCCCATAGTGTGATTTGACATTGATCGGAAGAATCGATGCTTCAGAGTCAAGAATCCATTTTTGTGAACAAATAGTTCAAATACTATTGTAATTTTTTAGTTAGATTTGTACAATTGACCCTAATTTAAGGTAGGAGTAGGCAACAGGCATAAGAATCGTGAGTTGGGGCAGATAATCAAGGTTCGGGACAGATATGGGCTGATTCTTAATTAAAAAAATGAAATGGGACATGGCAGGGCGGGCCTTTGTAATTTTTGGTTCGGGCCAATTCTCGAAGTATAGGAACTGCGGGTACCAGAACCAGCCCATTTGTAATTGAAATGGACGGACGAGATTAAAGAGATCATCTTCCATCCAATCTTAACCATTAGTTTTAGGTTTCCTCGTCCTCGTCCTCGACCTCGACTCTGTCACTCGAGTCCTCGAACTCGATTTTGTCTCCCACAGTCTCTCTACAAAGCTAGTCTAGTGCCTTATTGGCAACCCAATTGATCGACGATTGCTGGCGCTGGAAGGACTAGCGCAACAACCCAATCTCATTAGTCACCCCTCTCAAGTCTCACTAGTCATTACAAACCAGAAACCAAATCTCTCTCTCTCTCCCTTTAACCCTTTCGAGGTTTTAAACTGGCGTCGTCGTCGAGACCATCGTTATCACCGTCACTAACCATGTCTCGTCGTCGTTGAAGAAGATCACCCTCAAGAGCTCAGACGGCGAGTTGTTCGAGATCGAGGAGGCGGTGGCGCCGGAGTCACATACCATCAAGCACATGATCGAGGATGATAGCACGCGACCACAACATGTCAACTTCGCCAAGCCTGACGAGAAGATCTCCGAGGACAATCTCAAGGCCTGGGATCAGAATTTGGTTTGATTCTAAGGTTTTAGAATTTGGGGATTCGGTTGGGTTAGGATTTTTTTGATTTGGGGATTGGGGTCAATTGTGTTGTTTTAGGGACTAGGGTTACTGATTTAGGGGTTTTCTATAATGGTGGATTGAAGTTGTATGGCGAGTAGGTATTGGGCATTGTCTTTACTGGTTCAAAACTCGACGTCGTCTCTATGGACCTCCAAAGGTACTTCTGCCATTTCATTTTTCTTCTGCAATTTTATTTCTTTAGCAATTCAATTTTTTTTTTCGATTTGGGTATTCATTGGATTTGATTGATGTGAAGCTAATGTAAGGTGAATGATTACTGATTTGGAGAGTTTACGGTGGAGATCAATTGCAAACCTTTTTGTGTTCGATTTGGAGAGTTGGTGGTAGGAGCTGCTTTTCTAGTTTTGGGACACGGTTTGGACTCGGCCTCATGGACCAGTGCTGCAACATCCGTCGCCACTGCATGAAGCGGATGCTCAAAACCACGACGAGGAAGCTCGGCAAGAAGATGACTGCAACGAGAATGTCTGACAAGAAGGTGGTGGTCCGGTTCCCGGAACGATTGAGAGAGTTAGAGAATAAGACAAAAAGAAAAAAAAAACCAAAGACCCGTGGACCAGGCCCGGATCGGCCCTTTTGTAACCAGTCGATTTCGGTCTGATTCCTGTAATGAAATATAATGTACATAGCCGGGCTCGAACCATTTCTTTTAAACTCCGATCCGGTCCGGTTCCTTTAAAATTGGGCCTAGTTTGGCCTGTGCCCAGCCTTAATTTAAGGAGTACCTTATGAAATTTCTTATATACGTATGGTGTACTCCGCATTAAATTTAATAAATATATATTTTTTTATTCGTATACAATTATATATTTAGATTAAGATCAAGAATGTAAGAGTAAATGTCATAAAAGAAACGTAGATATTGAAACCTTATCTCCTAATTATGCCAAACATTTGATTAGGTGTCCAAATACAACTTTACAATATTTTAATCACCAACGATAGCCCAGCTCACCTCATCAAAGACGGATTACTTGACAAACATAAACCTCCAGAAAATAAATATTATTTGATAAAACAATGAACCATTGAACCATTCCGTCATTTCGTGTGAGTGGGATGTCTTCCCTTCCACGGAACCAAACGCAGCCTTTAGCATTAGTCCTCCTCCTCATGAATGATTCTACATTTCGTGGACTTACGAATACAGTGACGAAAATGTATTATAATAGTAAAATAAAAATAAAAATTTACATACACACCACTATAGGAACAGATCTTCTCTGGATTTGAACCATTTGGATATCGCGGACCTTCCTTACCATTGGAATTAGATCCTCTCCGAATATTCTCACTTGGGATCCCAAAGATCAATTAATACCAAACGGTTATAAAAAAATTGTGGTTCAAAGTCACTAAAAATTAGATCTATTTCAAAAGTTAAAAGTCACTAAAAATTAGACTTATTTCAAAATGTGGGCTATAAAATTGGACATATTTCAAATTATTTTATTTTTTTATATTTTTCACATAAAACGACATTGCCTTACTGTTAAAGATATAAAAAAGAAAAAATTTGTGGCCACGCGATTTTTTGTGAACAATTTGTATTAATTGATTTCCGGGACCTTAATGAGGAGATCCGGAGAGGATCCAATTCTCCTACCATCACTCACCTTCCCTTGCCACCCAATTCCCACTACATATTTCCCCGACCTTTCAACTCCACCCATTTTTGTCTTCTTTCTATTCGGTACTGCTTTGTCGATCGCAGAAGATAAGGATGTTGAGGAGAAAGAGAAAGAGTGAGAAAGTTGAAGAGGAAGACTGATCTTAGCCGCACTATTTTAGGCGAGCAACTGATATTATTTGGTTTGCAAAATTCGAATGGTTCGCATTAGGAGAGGATCTGTATGTACCAAAGCACTCTTCTAATTTTCTGATATTAGAGATAATAAAAATTTATGTAAATTATTTTATTATTGTTAAAGTACGCATGTATTGGTATACATAAGTAATACAAATTGTTTTCCCCTTCCGCTTCGAAAACCAAATCCCACAAAAATAAAAATAATAAACTATTTTGGAAGACAGAAAAACACCAGAAGAAAACAAAATAAAAAACCCCTTAATCTTTTAATCAATCGCATGTTGTTGCATTGCAATTTGCAACAGCAGCAACTGCCGACCCCGACGCCGACAATATCTTGGGATCCAAATCCCCGTATCTTCTTCCTTCCGACCTCGTCAGCGATCGAAGAACTGCCGCAGGATCTTAATTATTACGAAGCTCGCAGCCATGGAGGTCGAGGTCGTCTCCGGCTCGAAACCCTCGGCCGACGCGAAATTGAGGAGAGTGGATTCGCAGAAGGATCAGCTCCGCGTGAAGAGGAAGACTCTGAAGGCGGTGCTCGAGCAGTGCCAGAGAGCGCTCGAGTCGCTCGGTACAACTGGGGGTGCTGATGAGGAGGATGATGGAGATGATGGCGAAGAAGACGATGACGATAACAGTTCTCGTGGTTCCGCCGTTGACGACGAGCGCCGACAGGGCCAGGGATCGACTAGTTCGCGGGCTGATTGCGAGGCCAACGAGGTATGGATTGTTGATGATTTTGATGAATTTAGGATTTTGTGTGGGAATTGGGAGGTTTTGGGGATTGATTTGGGATTTGGGGTTTTGGGGATAAATTGAATATATATAGCTTGAAATTTAACAATTTGGTTTGGAGTTTGAAATTGGGATTCAGTTGGTTCTGAAATTGGCATAATTATTGAATTAAATTGGCAATCGGGCTGCTTCTGGTACAATCTGTAGTTAATTTTGAGTTAATTGCAAGCTTCGGACTTGATTACTATGGTTACTGGCGATTGTCGAGTTTGCTATTGCTATTGATTTTGCTAATTGTCTAGTCCATTCTGAAACCTTGTATCACTAATATTGCTTTTACTAGTGATTTTTTTTTCCCAATAAGGGAACGGTTACTCTTTATTATGCAAGCTTTACGTATTCTGAAGTAGACACAATTTGCATCTTGATGCAGTTATGTGACCTTCTCAAATCCAGAGTTGAATGTCCCGACTTCCTTCAAAAGCTAGAAAGTGCACAAGCATCAGTTCCACAAAATATACCTGGTATGCATCCAAAGATAGTTGCATTTTAGACATCGAGTTCTCTACATGGTGTACACGCTAAACTGTTATTGTATGGCAGCAGAAGAAGGTAATTCTTGGGATCTGGTTAGTGAGAATGATCTATGGGAAGATGAGGATAGCAACTTTGGCGAAGAAGATTATGTTCTTGTTAGGCAAGAAGATATAGTAGAGGGTATTGCGTGCTTTATGGCTGCATACCTGCTGTCCCTTAAACAGACTAAGGCATCTTCAAACTTTGCTCAGCTACTTCATTTGATTTTATACTACCGCAACTATGATTCACGCACTGCCCAAAAATAAACACTATGATTGACATACTGAGAAAATTCAACCTATATGACTCGTAGGCATAGCTTCTTGTTATTTGCACTTAATTGCTTCAACTCACAATCTGTCTATACCAACTAGTCTTTTAAATTGATCCTTTCTGATTACTCCTATCATTTTCATCATAAAATTCTCATCTCTGTGAGGTGGATATAGATCTCTTGCTTTTGCTTTAAAGCCCATCCTTTAAAAGAATGGTTTTTTTTCTCTTAGGAGTACCATACAGAATAGCTTGCTTATTGACAGTTTGTGGAACTTTTCTTTATAGTCCATCTAGTAGTCTTTTATAAAGTAGGTTGGTGTGTGATGTATGACCTAATGACATGACATACCTAACAGATTTGGCTGTCACTGCATTTGTAGTTTCCATCTTTTATTGCTGCTAGCATTTCCACATATCATTAACCATGTGGATCAATGCAAGTAGGTTAGGAGGTCAAACCATTGAATTCATTAGTAATGAACCATTACGCTTAGCACTAGTGTCAGAATTTTTAACTTGTCGAATTGACATGTCAATACCTTCTATGATTGTCAAAACAGTATTCAGGCAGATTTTTAAATTGTGCATATGTAGCCTCTCTTTTGTCAATTGAGCATGTTTCATACACCAAATTGGATTGATTAGAGGCATCCACTCTTTTTAATTGGTTGCTGTTTGATTTGCAGGAATTGACCCCTAATCAACTTCAGGAAGGTGAGTCTAATACCTGTTTTTAAATTACTTCTCAAGTTTAAGCGGAATAAAAAACTCTAGCTTCAAATCGGGTGGTGCCATATGCATTTTGTGCTTTATTTGATTAGATTTGGCGTCCGCATTTTACAAATGGAATCTTACATGTCCTGTTTCTTGTGTAGCCCTTAGCAAAACATTCTCAGTGAAGACTAAGAAGGGAAAGCTTCGGAAGGCATGGGATGGAAGCAAAGTTATCTATAATGTAGCCTCGTGGGGGGCAACTGCCATTGGGTAGTTTACTCTTACTTCAACCCAGTCTCACCTAATCTGATGGTTTTGGAATTTCTCACCATCATCATGCAGCATGTTGTGGATTACTCTCATAATCAAACATTTGTTTACTTACGGAACTTTTTACTGGTGTAACTTTATACAGAAATCGTTGTCTCGGTCTTAATTTGAATTCTCTTATTTGACCCTCCCTCTTTTCGTTATTTACAGGATATACCAAAACCCTGTGATCATAAGGGTTGCCACGAAAGCCTTCTGGACATCTTGTGAAGTTATATCAAAGTTTCTCTAATTTGTCTCTGCTGCCGGGAAAAGGGTTTTAGTGTTCAGGATTTGCTTCTTGTATTTAGTATGTGTACTTCCAACGCAGCTTCGTGTTTCAAAAAGTCCGTAATATTACTGGCATTCTTTTCATGATACCGAATGGCGTGATCCCTCGATGATTTTAATCCTGTAAGTATTTGCTTCCGATTGAAGAGTGCAGTTCAAATTTATGTAACGCAGCATTGAACGTGTGTCGGACATTTTAGGTATTTACTTACTTCTGCGCAATGTCACCAACGATGTTTTCGATCGCATTAGGCGAACTTTTCACATGGGAAAATTCAAGATCTATTGCGTTGTAGTCTCGGATGTTGAAATTAAGCAAAAAGGTGTCTTTTAGGTGAAGCCTCATAAAGCATCTAACCTCCTGAATGTACGTTTCTCCAAGAGAGATTATATTTACACACCCCAAATTACTTCTCCCACACCCTTTTAATTTTTTAATATTTTTTACACAACACTAACATTTGATAGAAAAATATTAAAAAATTAAAAGGGCGTGGGAGAAGTAATTTGGGGTGTGTGAATATAATCTCTCTTCTCCAAACGTGTTGGCATTTGGTAAGGAGTGCCCTTACTCAAGCAATTTGGACAAATCTTTGTCCAACAATCTTGCACACAAGAATCATAGAAACAAAAAGGAAATGGCGTTCTTATTTTCGATCTCATTGTTATGTAGCTACGTGCTGAAGATAAGCATTGCTTTCTCGGGGGAGAACTGTTTGCGTCAAGCCACCGGGCCTAATAGATTTTGACGGCCACCGTTTAGTCATATAAATGTATCAATTCAATCGCTTTTACGATTTAGTGGTATTCTTCTCAACTTATAAGTAAGAGGTCTTAGGTTTGATTTAATTTTTCTATAAATATATTATCATTATCTTCCAACTTACACCACAATTTTATATTTTCTTAAATACCATTTTTGTAGGCAAACTATTTTCTTAAATACTTTGGATTGTAATTTCTTATTTAATGACACGTGGTACAACGAGACCGATTAAAAATCATATCCAAAATTATAAATAAAATTATTTTTTATTATTTTTATAAAATAAAAATACTAATATTTTATTACCTATTACCATAATTATTAGTTTAGAAGCCAAAGTTTAAAAAGTAATTATTATTTATTAAAAGCAGTTGTTTATTAGGTGGATTTAATAATGAGTTGCCTTAAAGGGATATTTGGAATGCTGGAATTGCCAGCTGCACCTCACCCAAGTAAACTACCTGCCGAAACAGGGAGTTCGTTCAACTTCAACCAACAGAAAAAGAAAAAAAAACAAAAGCCCGATGGGCTATGTCAAGGAACACGTGGCACATCACACACCGTTCATTCTTGTTGGCCAGTTCTATAAAATAAAAAATCACAAACCGAAACCCTAAGGCTTAAAACCAAGGATTTAAATATCGGTAATATCGGAAATATCGGTAGTCCGAAAACACGGAAATATCGACGGAAATATCGATAAAATATCGATATCGATAAAAATTACATGGAAACCACGGAAATTGTAAGAAAAACTTGGAAATTTTTATTGAAACTTTGTAGGATGTTTATTTAGTCAATTATCTATTAGTTTATCACAAAAAATTGGAAGGAAATGCATTGCATGATGGATTTAACTGATTTAAGTTGATTATATAGCGAGCTGGCAAACATTGTGAGTGTAGAAAATATGTAGTAATTAATGAAAGAAGTTTAAACACACCATAATCATTTATATATAATGAATTAGTACAATATTTTACACTCATTTAAGCAAGGGATTAAGCAATGTGAGCTGTTGCTCCGAACCAATAACAATTGCGCCGAACCAATTACAATCATTTATATATAATGAATTAGTAAATAATTATTGAATAATATGTTATTTCTTATAAAAGAACATACATATGTGAATGTTTTATGTACATATCTAATATGCTTGCATAAAAAAAAATCTAATAATTTATAATTATATAACATTTATAATTATAACTTAAAACAAAGAGAGAAATTGATGTTTATCCAAAACTCTAATCAATGTTTAACGCGCTTGAGTGAAACTTAGTAAGTCATGTTCATCATAATTAAAAAGCAAATTAAGTGATCCAAACATGAAAGGGAGAAAGAACCCAGAAAAGCAAACATGAAAGGGGCGGTGCTCGTCGGAAAACTGGGTTTGGGGCCGAAGGTTTGGGCAATTTTCAAAGCTTTGTAACTTCTTCGTTTCTTAACCAAATTAAGTGATTCAAAAGCTAAAATGTAGTTAGGAATGTGGAGAAGAGGTTCATACCAAGTGAGGACCGAGTGGTGGCCGGTGTTGACCAGAAAATGACCTGAAAGATGGCCAAACGACCACGGTTTATGAGTTCGGCCGGAATTCTACCCTAACTTTGAACGTCCATAACTTCTTCATTTCTTAACCAAATTGAGTGATTCAAAAGCTAAAATGTAGTTAGGAATGTGGAGGAGAGGTTCATACCAAGTGAGGACAGAGTGGTGGCCGGTGTTGACCGGAAAATGACCTGAAAGATGGCCAAACGACCATGGTTTATGAGTTCGGCCGGAATTCTACCTTAACTTTGAACGTCCATAACTTCTTCGTTACTCAACCAAATTAAGTTTTCCAAACATGAAAGTTGTAGTACTCGACGAGATGAAGAGATTGATACCTTGCACGCCGCCTAACTCGCCGTGGTTTGGCCGGAAAACGCCTCGAAAGGGCGGTGCTGCCCAAATGGCCGGAATTCTACCCTAACTTTGAACGTCCATAACTTCTTCGTTACTCAACCAAATTAAGTTTTCTAAACATGAAAGTTGTAGTACTCGACGAGATGAAGAGATTGATACCCTGCACGCCGGCTAAGTCGCCGTGGTTTGGCCGGAAAATGATTCGAAAGTGGCGGTGGACGTTAGAAAACTGGGTTTGCTTCTAGGCTTCTACAAAGTGTCCCACATCGGCTGTGGGATAGAAAGTGATGCTAACTGGCCTATATAAATACACCATTACAGCCTCGAGTAAGGTGTGCCTTGGCCTTTTGGCTGAGATCCGATCTTGGCCATTTGGCTGAGATTTGGTGGAGTGTATTTAATTAGTTTAGTATCTAAGATGATATTAAATTAATATTAAGTATTTTTTAAGTTTTATTTGGCAAAATACTGAGTCACGAGGAAGGCAATGAGTGGCCGGAGTTGTACGAGTTCCGGCCTTCTTCTCTGATTCGGTTTTTTTTTGTCGATATCGCGAAATTTTCGTTAAATATCGCGATATTATCGATAATATCGCGATATTTTAACGAAAATTATTTGGATAGTAAGAAAAATGTTGTTGGGGGAAAAAAACGATATTATCGGTGATATTTCGCCGATAATATCGATATTTAAATCCATGTCGATAATATCGATATTTAAATCCATGTAACCCTGCTTTTAGACTTTTATTTGTGTGTTCATTGTTGGATCCATTGCCGAGTGGTGTTTGAATGTTCACTCACAACCTTGTACATTCATGTATGCATGTTTGTCATTTCAAAGGAGGATCCATTTGTACTCATGGGTTTGCTAATTTTATATCCTTATGTTGCTTTTTCCCTGTGAGCTCATTGCCTCATGTGATGCTTTTTTTTCCCTGCAGCAAATTCATTCACTCATAGTGTCACTAGGTGTTACCTCAATTGAGATCCAGACAATCAATCCTAGCGATACTCGGGATGGAATTTGTCCACTCTTTATGGCTCCCCTGGAGCAACAGGCGCAACACGATTTTGAGACTGCAGTTTTGGAGGAAACTCCTGTAGAGGAGACATATTCTTTGTTTCAAAGAGTGTGAACGATGTGCAAGACGCACCTGCTGCTGCTGTTGTGGAGTGACCGGTGGGAGAGCCTGAAAAGGAGATTTATGCTTCTATAGTATGTGCCTAAATCCATTGTCTCCTACTACTTTTGCGTGAGCATATGTCCTTGTGCGTGTGAATTTTTCTTGGATTTAATCTAATTTTAGACACAAGGATGTTAAACTCGCCCAGATTTTGTTAACCTCATTGAGTGTATGCATCCAGTCGTTCGAGACCAAGAAGCCGGTAACATAATTACTATTGTTATTGCAATTTACAAACTAATCTCTAAACCATAAATATCCTTTAACATAATATTAAGTTATTGTTTTAATATCTCGGATGATTGCTGGGTAGTAGCCTCGTTGAATGTTTGCAAGCAGTGGTACACATGAACACAAGAATCAGGCTATTGCTCTCCCTACAACATATTGTGGACTATGCCCTAGGTTCATGTGCGCCTAACTAAAGAGAACTTAGCCTATTACTCCGAGAAAGGCCGGGCCATCCGATGGACGCCGTACTCTACATGATTGCCCTACTTTACATGAAAATCATGGTGTTGCATTGGAGACCGATTGACCTTATATGGGCCACCCAATCAACATAAGCCAACCACCTTCAAACACCTAGTGACTATGAAAAAGGTTAAATAATTTAACTAACATGTATGTAAAATACATGTTTGAATTTGAAGGTAGTTGACTTATATTGATTGGGTAACCCATATAAGGCCAGTCGGTCTCCAATGCAACACCATGATTCTTCGTGTAGAGTAAGACAATCATGTAATGTAAGGCGTCCAACGGATGTCCCGACCTTTCTCGGAGTGGTAGGTTAAGTTCCTCTTTAGTTAGGTGCACATGAACCTTGGGGGCACAGTCCACAATATGTTGTGGGGAGAGCAAAAGCCGGATTCCTGTGTTCATGTGTACCACGGCTTGCAAACATTAGGCTACTGCCCATCAATCATCTGAGATATTAAAACAATAAATTAATTTTATGTTAAAGGATATTTAGGGATTAGTTTCTAAATAGTAATTATGTTACCGGCTTCTTTGTTTCGAACGACTGGATGCGTATGCTCAATGAGGTTAACGAAATTTGGGTGAGTTTGGCATCCTTGTGTCTAAAATTAGATTAAATCCAAGAAGATTACATGTTAGCTAGCAATTCTGAAATTAAAGAAGTAGGGAGATTAGCTATACCAATTATGAGATTATAAAAATTACATTTCCCATAAGAATTAGGGATTTGTGCTGCTTAGGTGGAAATCCACTTGTTGTAGACCTGGATAATTTTCCAGATTACTTTAACCAAAATGTCATTTTTAGATTACTTTATATATATTGATTTAGTTTAATGAGTATTACTTAGTGTTTTTTTGCTTCTTGAGATGATTTGTTTAAATGCTTTACCTTGATATGTATGAGTTGTGTTAAAATATCTTGGAAATGCTTACCCTTGTATGCTAAGGCTTGGATTTTATTGTGCAAATAATATTTTAGTAGATACCTCCTTCCATATCTTCCGTGGGTGCTGGTATGAGGATTACAAGTTTGAAGTTCTTTATGTGATTATCCTATTGCGTTTCCTTTTGAGAATGAAATTTGAAGCTCGTGTAACAGTTTTATAAATGACAATGGGTTGCTAGACTTGGAAGTTTCTCAATAGCTAACATGTTGGAGAAGAAGCAAATGATTTGATTCAATTCTTATTAGGGAAGCTTTTATTTTGTGGATATAATCGATAGCTGTTGCAAGCAAGCTTTCTCATGTATTCATTTGTGCACGTTATTAGCTGGGCTGGGTTTGCATGTTATTGTGACTTGAATGTGCATATGCTCAATGAGGTTAACAAAATCTAGGCGAGTTTAACATCCTCATGTCTAAAATTAGATTAAATCCAGAAAAATTACCGGAGGAAAGTCCCGTTGCCATTAAGGGTGGGCAAACGGGTTCAGGACCCGCGGGTCGGGGCGGGTCCAAAATTTCAAAACACAAAACGAGGTGGGGCGGGGCGGGGCGGGTATATGAATTTAGTCCCAATTTTGGTTTTAAAAAATATATATATTTGGACATAGAAGAGGTGGTGTTGCCCCATCGTTTTAAGTATAGGCTTATTAATTGAAATGCCTCTTGAAACTGTCATTTAGTCTCAATTTTCATGAGTTTTGTCTCACTTTGCCTTCTGAAATTGACATTTTCAACTCTTTCTTCACCCATTTCCGTTAAATTAAGAATTTCAAACATTTTACTTTTTTACACATCTATTTACCTCTAGCCTACAACACAACAAACCAATCTCAATTGCATTTTTGACAACCCTAATTTGAACCCATGAGTTTATGGGCCTTTTTAAAATAAAATAAAATAAATTATTCAATCAATAAAAAAAATTCGAGCAATAAAATCATTATATCAACCAAAACAAGGGTCACATTTTTCTTCTTACAGCCATTTCATTTGCAAGACATTCATATACTGGCTTGAAATTTTGTCCGTAGAAAATACTCATTACAACAGAAGGAAAACATCATCAGCCTATTTCAATGTAATCCTACGATATTGCATATTCGTCAGTGTATGACCCTTCAACTTTCTCAATGGCCATTGTCCTTGCCCTACAACAAGTTGCCTTATAACCGGTTTTTGAATTCACACGCTGTTGAAATTTTCCGACATCAAACTTGTTAATTGCTAAAGCCCTTTTTTATTTCTTACAAATCCGCCTTTCATTCTCATGTATGTTGTAATTACCAATTTTTTGGTATTGATATTGCTTCTAACATATGGTTAAGCATTTGGTAAATTGTATTTCTAACAATGTAGTGAGTAGTCACTCAGTATTATGTTTTGGTTGTATTCCTCTTCATTTGTAAGTGAGGTCTTGAGAGAAACGGTTCGGTTTGGGGACAGAAATGCTATATCCATCCTCATAATCACAAAAATTAATCATATCCATAACTGCAAATTAACCATCGGGTACCATATCCACCGGGTAATAGATTCTCCATTGGTTAACAATTATATCCATTTTCGTCAATACTAAAAATATATTCGGTCAATTGACGCATGATAAATGTAACTAATCGTACATAATGAAATGTTCACATTCACTAAAGTTTAACCCTTGCGTAAACAATCATCAATCCAGGATTAAACTTGATACTCAATTCAAGTGTTGTATAGGCGATTTCTTTAAATAGGAGAGAGATTTACAGCCATCGGTCGCACAATGAAAATCACTATGGGCAAGGAAAAAAGTAATACAGCACAAAAATTACATACAGAATCATTCCTTGTCAACACAAGAGCAACAAAAGACAGCAGTAATCGCAACAAGTTAGCTTACAGAAAGAGCAAGTCCACACTTTTGATGCCCCACAAATCCAAGATTTCAATTTCAGAGGGTGGTTCGGGCATGACAACAGAAAGAATGTTTCTTCTCAACCAAGAAACCTAGAGAATGTTAGTGAGTCTACTCAAGATGAAAGTCACGAAAAGGCTCCCACTTTGCCTCCTACAAAGCGTAATCCAGCAGTCCCGAAAAGGTCACAGTATAGAGCAAAAGCTGAAGTAAGATGAGCTGCAAGCCAGTAAGGGCATACTCTTGGTTGAGCATACTAAGATGCTGGCTCTTGCGGGTGCGGGGATGAAATTATTAGACTAGCTATAATGCTTATTTCATTTCAAATCAGTCATTTAGAGACCACACAGCGTTAGACGTACATGTTTGCATTTCTCTCCCAATTTCATTAAAACAACTACAAGCCATGCAGACAATAACGGCAGTCTACACCATCTCCTTCTACAGACCTGCACAACACTAATAAAACAACCCCTAATTTGTAACCCTTAAAACTCAAGGGTGTCATGTTCAAAAGGTACAAGTATTTCTATGGCACTCTCAAAGCAATGTTGGGGTAAACCAGATTCGTCTTCGTAGCCGAACTCTGTTTCCTCCGTATCAACTGTTGTCCCAAGGGGTTGGCCTGATGGATGTGCGCTAAATAGGCCACATCCGCTAACTTTCACAAACATTTTTGTACTTGTGTTAGTTTCACATGCATCATACTAGTAGAATATGCAAAATGCAAGAGCCAAACCAAAACGCAAGTATAACATTGGCCTAAAACGCAGGTGTCGGTTAACTTCGCACAACCTTAAATAGTATCGTAAACAAGTTTATTGCATCCAAACAATTTTTGACTTGTATTGTTTTCAAGAATATAATACGAAAGTAACAAAATGTCAAATTCCAAAACTTAATATTTTTGGAGGGGCAATTCGTGCAAGGTGTTTAACATCTCATCCTCAAGGGAACATCTGCTTATCTTCACTGGAACTTTTACCTTGTGGTAGTAAAGCTCTGAAACATTAGAGAATACACCGATGAGTGTATTTGAAGGTAGCTCAACATTAGCACTGCTGAATGCAAAACACAAAATCCGAACAAGATAAAGAGATGTTCTATAAAAAGCGATGGTAAAAATTTGAAAAAGAAGCGAAAAGAAAAGATGGTAAATATGATTCAGTAAAGATGTGCATATCATGCAAATGAATATTTCAATATTCTTACAACCAATTAACATTGGTTTCTCAAATCGTCAGTGGAAATTAACAAACAGTAATGCAAATAATCAAACTATCATGCCCTGTAAATAACTAGCTACCTCTGGTATCAATTGGATCTCTTGTGCGATCGATCTTTGGGCTTGTACGCCTGTTATCAATCAGCTTTAAAAGTCTTCCACTATCAAGAACAAGACCAAACAATCTGAGCTCCTTTGAGATTGTCTGCGCAACGATTGCTTGATAAAGCTTCACCGTACCAGCATCAGCGGCCTCTAATGTTATAAAATAGTTCATACAGCCGCAAAAAGCTGCTGGCTTTCCCTTACCCACCTCACAAACTGCAGTTGGGCATCCTAAAAGAGAGAAACACAGAAAATTGGATTGGAGTAGAGTGTATACTAGCAAACACATGCCTCTGTCGCGCGCGGGGGCGTGCACACACATACACAAAACACATTAGTGAGTAGTTATAATTAGTTATTACCTTTTGCTTGTTGAACTCTTTGACAGCGAAAAGAGCATGTTTCTCGTAATGACGGGCACATCTACCAACGCCAGAGATGAGACTTGTAAATCTTCCAGGAAGTATGTTTTCATGGTCTAGATAAGAGGCCGGACGTTGCTGGAGCTGGTTAATGTTGTTGGATAATATTGTTGGAGCTGTGCATGGTAGTGCCTCTCTCTGTCTTGTAATCCTATGAAGGTGAAACGTAATACTATTACTCCAACTCCCAAGCTCTCGAGCCACAGAGGGAAAGCGGAAAGCCATTGCCGCCATGCTCTCCACCCCTACACACTGCACATCTGCAACTGCATTTGCGTCTTGGGTTAAATTGGTTGGTCTGCGACCGAGAATCAAATTACATAAAATTTGACACAGGCCCGTAAAAGTTGATTGCTTTTGTTAAACCAAAGCAAACCAAAACCAGAACCAAAACCAAAACCAAAAGAATCTATCCATCCATCTATTTGCAGTCCAAGAACAATTAGAGTGCAAATATTATATAATATTATTTATCACAACAGTTGGAGCACAGATATAACTATCAGAAATCAATCGCTTCCTCATCAATTTTATATAATTATAAAAAATTAATCAATTTGTTTGTGCTTGTGGTGCAAATATAATTACAAACAAGTCAAGTGATCAGTTGAGGGAGAATTACCTGGGGTTAAGGTTTCGGAATTGGAGGAGGAGTTGAAATTTTCTTTTATTTTTTACGGGAAGGGAAGGGAATGAGTAACCAAAACCCTAGGGCTTCGGTTATCCAGTCCTAGAAAATAAAAAATCACAAACCGAAACCCTAGGGCTTAAAAAACTAAAAGAAGAAAAAGCCTCTCTCTCTCTCTCTCTCTCTTCTCGTCACTTTCTCTCGACCCAAACAGCAAAGGAGAAACCTCGGAAACTTGGAATCGGACCTCCCCCTCGCTCAATTTCTGTCATCGAATGGGTAATTATCTAAATATCGACTTCTATTTTGCTAAAGTTCAAAACTTTTCATTGAAATTGATACAAAGATCCCAACTTCCCAAAGTTGAGTTCTTTGGGGGAATTTCAAATCTTTCCATCTCCTTTTTTACTTTCTTATATATACAGTCTGATAATAGGCATATTTGTGCCTGAATTGTGTTGATTTCTTTCGGGGAATTTCACATCTTTCGATCTACTCTTTTACTTTCTTATCTATACAATCTGATTATATGCAGATTTATGCCTGAATTGTGTTGATTCTGTGTGTTAAAAGCTCTCCAAAAGAGTTTACAATTCTTTTTCTTTTCATTGAAATGGAGGCCTGATACTTCAAAATCTAAGCTTTCCCATATGTTACAATCTCCCGCGGCTACAAACCCAAGACTCCAGACCCAAATTTAATATCGAGTCGTAAAAGGGTTGGACCTGGAGCTCTGAGAACCACTAATATTTATTTGTTTCTGTTTTTTTTTTTTTTTGGATGGTTTTTGAAAAAGTAGACCCGAAATGGATTGGAATATCTGCATTTTACAGCAAGGTCCTAACTTTTTAGTTTGGTGGTTGGGGATGAATAGAAGGGCTAAAACTTTTGATGATACAGATAGAATTTGGTGTGATTTGGGCATCTGGGGAAGTTGAAAATCTGATTTACAAGTTGGATTGGTTCATGATTCATCTTTTACTTCTTGCGTTCCTTACTTGTAAATAAAAGATCAAATGTTGGGGGAAGGGCATTTAGTTATCGTCAAGATACTATGAAGAAACATATTAGTGAAGTTATATGTTTGGTTATTGCGCGAATTCATCAGACCCTTTTAGCCTAACTTTTCTCTAGGTGTTAAATGATTCGAACTGTTTATTTTTAGGTCATTCTTTGAAAATTATTTATGCGAAAAAATATTTAAATTCGTAATTGTTTAGTCATCTAGCAGGTATCAAAAAAAAAAAAAAAAGAGAAACTATGTATAATCAACGATTCTTGTTTTGGTTGATTTTTTAACATAATTGATCTTTTACAAATTCTCTCTACTTTGTTTATAGGGTAGAAATGGAGTTTCAATTTCAGTTGTATAAAAAAGTCTTAACCTTACATAGAACGAGGACATGTTAAAAACTTTGATATAACGACACACAATAATTTATTTTAGAAGATCAACTAGTGAGGCTAAAATGCTCATGAGTTTTGAATACTCCACCATTTGAAGTCCTTACCCTTAGAGTTAGAACTCATTTAACGATTGTTCAATCAAGAACTATAAGTGGTGGATTATTCGGGACTAAAATATTGTGATATTTTTCAGACCAACAATGTGTTAAGTTTTGTATCCGAATTAACATTTTTGTTCAAACCCAAAAGTGGTACAAGGCCCAACTTTTGTGCAAAAAGACACGTCCAAAGCTGTTACTTGGCTTCACACTTCCCCTCTCCTTTTTTCTCATCGTTCTCCCATCAACAATTTCTATGTGTAGTAGTATATATCCATGGCTCTGAGACGTGTGCTGGGGAGCAGTAGTAAATACATTCAGAATTATGGAAGACTTATTGGAAGCCATGGAAGAAGCGTTTCCACACCCACAAATACTAAGAAACAGGTAAAACCAATGCTCATATTAATTTGCCCCGAGAATTTGCACAACTCTCTCTCTCTCTCTCTCTCATAATGAATTTGAATACCAGGAATTTGATTATCATATGGATTTAGGAGGATTAGGGCCTGCCCGCTTCGCAACACAAGAGTTCAACAGGCTTAAGGTATCCATAAACTCATATCATCAATATCTGAATCTCATGTATGTGTATTAAAATTTACCGCCTTCATGCGTAGGGCGTTAAGTGTAGCCTTAATTAGAATATCGCTCGTAATAATATAATGGCCGTTATTTTTTGTAGCTTGAGATTTAGAGACTTTATTAATGGTTTTGCAAACTAATGCATTAATGTTTACATATTATGGTTTGGCACACTCTTCTAGAATGCCCAACTGCAGATTTCGAGAGTGTTGAAGGCAACCTGTAGGCAGATGAGTAAAGAGTTGTGGCGTTCCCCGGGATATTATTATGAACGTTATTATGAACTGGTGTTGGAGGCAGTTGATGCCGATGAGGTTAAATTTTATCAAGCACGAGTTGCAGTAGATTCCGTTGATGACAGAATGTGGTTGAAAGTGTTTTGTGTCATGGATGAACATTATCCTTTAAGACTATATCATCACTTAGGTAACTATACACTTATTCGATTTACACCATGTGGTTGCCTTGATCATTGTCATATTATGCGTTTAGGGCGAGGGCTAGTATGTTATGCTTGATTCTGTATTATTAGTATTGATCTTCAATTATTTGTTTGAAACAGACAACTTTTTTGATGAATGATGCTTCAAACTCCAGATGTCCGGATCTCTTCGTGCATCTTTGTTCAGGTTTGCATCTTCTTCTTATATTTGGTGACAATTCTCGTTTGCATTTTTATTGCGTAATGTTCTGGTCTAATGTGCACAAGTGATTTTATCGGTCACAAGATTTTCATTATTGAACCCTCGTGGCAGTGTTTGCTGTCAGTAGACTACTGTACATGTCAACTGTCACAGAGGCGAACGAGGTGAAGATGCGTGTGTGTGTGTGTCTACTGCAAGGAGCAAAGCAGCATGGAGATCGTCCTCATGGCTTTAGTTCAATGATCTATTTGAATTATCATCTCTAAGACTTGTTTTGTTTCTTTTTTCTTAGACACTATGATGTTATTAGCATCTAGGAGATAACCAATATTTAGTTATAATATGAACAGACGTTGATTGTTTCATAGTACGTGTTTTTGCTAAGGCTTATGTGAGTGAGGATGCTTGATCTGCAATGTCAAGTCAAAGTAGAGCTAGATACTAAGAGATCGTTCGAAGTCTAGTAATGTGTAACTGAAAAACAAGTTTGATGTCCTAGAGATCGTTCGGGGGGCCATTGCAGAGTCACTGGATGTGTGTTACTGATATTGTTTGTAGTTCTAGTTATTTCAAATCGTCATTCTTTCTTCATTAAGCTTTTTTAAGTTCTTACTTGATGGATTATTCCCCCACTCTAAATTCTAAAAGATTAAAAGGGAGCTTCAAGCTTGGGTGTAGAAGGAGGATTGCCCTGCTCAAGCCAACTTGATTACATAGACGAGGTCCACCTTTTTTCGTTTTTCACCAAGTTAGGTTCAAGGTTGAATTTCAACTTATTCCTCATCTTAAATGATAAATGTAACTAATCGTAAATAATGAAATGTTTACATTCACTAAATAATGAAATGTTCACATTCACTAAAGTTTAACCCTTGCGTAAACAATCATCAATCCATGATTAAACTTGATACTCAATTCAAGTGTTGTATAGGCGATGTCTTTAATAGGAGAGAGATTTACGGCCATCGGTCGCACAATGAAAATCACTATGGGCAAGGAAAAAAGTAATGCAGCACAAAAATTACATATAGAATCATTCCTTGTCAACACAAGAGCAACAAAAGACAGCAGTAATCGCAACAAGTTAGCTTACAGAAAGAGCAAGTCCACACTTTTGATGCCCCACAAACCCAAGATTTCAATTTCAGAGGGTGGTTCAGGCATGACAACAGAAAGACCAGTCCCGAAAAGGTCACAGTATAGAGCAAAAGCTGAAGTAAGATGAGCTGCAAGCCATCGTAATTAAAATAGACTCGACGTCACAAGTGCGTTAGTGCTAGTTAGACCTGAATTGGAGTCGTAACGAAAAAGTTACAAATATTTTAAAGTGAGAAACAGGAAGACTTAAGAACCAATTATTTTGGTTCCTATTCTTTCTAACCTTATTAAATTACCTCTCTCTCTCCTCTGCTCAATCAGACCTGAGCTCTCTTTCTCTCTTTCTCGGACCTTCTTCTTTCTTCTTCTCATACTCGAGACACCCTCACCTTTGAACACACACTAAATCATCACAGATCGAACCTGCAAAGGCCATCATCGTGTTCATCTTGACCTCACGAACCCAGCCGTACCATTTGATCGAGAAACGGACGAGTTTTGACTCGCCAACTCGGAAATTCCGATTCGGTCGAGTTGGTATCGTCATGATCCCAGCTAAGTTACAAGGTTTTAGGATGTGGAGAAGTATATACTCAACTCCCCGAGTTCTTTAGTAAGGGTTGGAGGAAGCTTTGACGTGAAACAAACTGATTTCGATAAGACGGAGTTTTGACCGAATATTTCGAGGGATTTTCAGACCATTTTTTGTTTGATTTTGGACTCTCAAGAGGTACAAACTTGTTCTGCTCCTCAAGAGCTTCAAATTCATATAAATTTTGTGGATTTTGGTTGAGAAATGACAAAGATATAAAGGTTTGAAAATTTTCCCAAAATCCGGCGAGATCTTCCAGAAACCGGCGAACTAGACGACGGACAGCGAAGCTCACCAGAGAAAAAGGCGAACATTCCGTAAAAGTTAACAGAATATTTTGACGGCGTCAGGTAACGCCGTTACTATTTAACAGAATATTCCGTCTATTCTAACAGAATATTCCGTCTATTCTAACAGAATATTCCGTATATTCTTACAGAATATTCATAACGGCTGTTAGGGTTTCGTCAGTGTGTGCTGTTCACATGCCTACGCATGGCCGCGCGTGTGGCCATGAGTTGGACGACAAGTGAGGGTGCGTCCGGCTTCCGACCGGCGAGTGGTTTTCATGTGTGGGTTCGTAACTTCGAGTAGATCATTTTGCATATATTCAAACCTTCCGTTTGAGCAAACTATGAGAAGTTATCCCTAGATTCTTGTATATGTGCTATTTAATTAATTAAAAATAGTTGTATCGCATATAGAAGAGACATACCCCGAGGACGAACGAGGGCAAGCGAGGCTAGGACACTAGGATCCTTCAACATATCAATGAGTGGGCATTTGTCTTTATACACACACACACACACACACACTTTACGGTTTCCAGAAATGTTTTAAATGAAGTTATGCATTTCATGCCATGTCTAAAATGTGTCATATTTTAAATGTTGAATTGTTATGATTGCGTTTATGTTAAATGATTCTACGGAGGCACATGTAAGGTCAGTTGAGTTATTATGTGATTGAAATGGTTGCATCATATTGGTATGCATATATTCATTTAGAGCTCATCATTGCTGCACCCCGATGTTAGTGCTACCGCCCCGGGTTAGGGCCAGTCCTTCACGTGATGTTCACCTGTCGCACCGCACACTCACCTTGGATCCAAGTTTGGTGCCACCCCTGTCGTACAGATTACATTAGGTGACTCTGACTTGTAGGTGACCCACGATTTATCGCTAGCCTTCATGTGATCGTAGCACTAGAGCGTACGTATTTACACCCAGCCCTGTCATACAGGTCACACTAGGTGACTCCGACTCGTGTGCAATCATAGACGGATGAGCAATAGGTATAGTCATACAGGTCACATTAGGTGACTCTGACTGACATTGTAGTTTAGACTAATTTCACACCTGACTTGCATATAATTGTTGCTAAGATGTTGTGACATGGCATGCTCCTGTTTTCACTGCTCTTGTGCATTGATTTTTCATACTTACGTAGTATTACTTTCTGAAAATTATACGGGTTTTACAGTGAGGGGTTGGTACTTTCAGAAAAGATAAATGTGTTTTCTAAAGCTTTGTTTTTGCCCACTCACCCTTCTGTTTTTTGTCCCTCCAGGTCCTAGTTAGCTGTTCATCCCTGTGGCACTCAAGGAATCACTCGGCAATTCTGACATTCTATTAAATAATGTAGGAATTTTCCCTCTGGTTGTGTGCATATTACTTAACTTAGTTTGACCGCACTTTTAGCTTATCTATGCTCTGCATGTTTGTAAATTAGGTTGACCACTTCCGCACACACTCTTATCTAGTATATATGAATTTTAATGCCAGTTTTAATTAGTTCACATTTCTTATTACACCATTTGCTCATTTGGCTACGTCACCCTCACATGACGGCCAACACGCCTCATCTCCGGTCGGGGTGCGTCAGTTTGGTATCAGAGCATAGGTTTGGCAGTCCTGCACTTCTTGAATGTGTTATAAGCCCTAATCATTTTTATCTCTTTTGTCAAAACCATGCCGCCTTGTAGAGAGCCACGTGTTCCATCAGAGACTAACTTTCCTAATTTTGACCAACTTGGCAAAGCTATCCCTAGTGCTATTCGGTCCTCCCTTCATCTTCCTCAAATGACTACTTTGGAAGCAGTGTCCCATCTTCACATCAATACTTTCATGGGGCAATGAGGGACCTGAGAAATCTGAGCTTTGGCTTGATCATGTTGAGAAAACTTTTCGAGTCACATGCTGTTGAAATTTTCCGACATCAAACTTCTTAATTGTTAAAGCCCTAATTTATTTCTTATAAATCCACCTTTCATTCTCATTCTCATGTATGTTGTAATTACCAATTTTTTGGTATTGATGTTGCTTCTAACATGTTTTTAGAATAATAAACTGGTTAAGCATTTGGTAAATTGTATTTCTAACAATGTTGTGAGTAGCCACTCAGTACTATGGTCTAATGGTATTCCTCTTTACTGGTAAGTGAGAGGTCTAAGGTCTTAGGTTCGAATCTCGTGGATTACCAAATTAGGTTGCCCATTAATGTAAAATATATCATTGTACAAACAAAAAAAAACAATGTTGTGAGTAAAAAAAAAACAATGTTAAAGTGTTTGATAAATTTGATATGTGTAAAATGTATACAATGAAAGTCATGTTTAAAGATTTATGTTCTAAAATTCACTTGCATTTATGATGATGGGGCTGGGTCAGCGGGGAGATGCAAGGGAGTGGTGGCGGTGACAGTGGCAATGTTGGTAGATGGTCGGCGGAATGATGGTGACGACATTTTTTTTTTGGGGTTGGGGGGGAGATGGGAGGGGAGGGGTAGGCAATATCATTTTCCAAAACCTAATGAGAATATTAAAGGAATTTAAAAGACTCACTAAAGGATTCACTTTGCTTTTAGTAAAATCATATTTCAAAAGCAACCTAAGACCATCTCCAAAGGAGATGTCAAATTTTGACAGCTTATGTGACACTTTAACATCTTTTAAAGTTTTGTCCTCCAACCGATATGTCAAATTAAATTATTATTTTATTATTTATAAAATAAATTATTAAACTAATTAAAATTTAATAAAGGATATTTAAAGCTTAATCAATAATCTGTTTATGTAACAACCCGTCCCGAATTTTTTTTATCGTTAGTGTGAAAAGAAGAAATTGCCCTTAAGCGTTGGGTATGCGATTGTGAATTGAGCTAAGGTTTTGGTCCAATTATGTTAATTCCTAAATTTTTGGGGCCAATGAGAACTTAACTTTGGTTACTTACTATTGGTGAGCATTTTTGGACCACACACACAAAACAATACCATTCTCTATATTCTCTCCCGTACTCTCTCTCAGACATACTCTATCTCCTTCCATTTTTTGTACGGACAAGCACCAAAAGCATCTCAAACCTTGCAGATCGAGGGGTCTAAGGACACCATTGTGTTCCTCGTGGTGCACGAGTTGAGTGGTACCAGTTTTAGGTAAGGATAGCTTCGAAATCACGTGAAAACCTTAACCCGTTCACATGCACTGTTCATGCACTAATTCATGCGTGCTTTTTTGGGGATTTTTAGCTCACAGGGAGTTTTAGAAGGTCTTCACGAAGCTCGAGGTCTCTCGTTAGGTGGTTTTGGATGTCGAAAACGTAGAACAGAGAAGTTGCAGAGGTGGCCGGATTTTCAAGGGATCTCTGGCAACATCCCATAGTTTTTGAAGCTTCTAAGTGGTAAGGTTTTGTTCTACTCGATGTAAGCTTTCATTTGGTCCAAGTTTCATGCATTTTGGTTGAGTAATGGCTGAGATATAAGGTTTTTAAAATTTCCCAATTTTCCGGTGACTAGAGACTCGCTGGAGTCCAGACAGAATATTTCGTCAAGTCTGACAGAATATTCTGACGCCGTTAGTTAGATTTAACGGTTACCGTTAAGATTTGACATAATATTCCCGGAATATTCCTGACGGCGTTAACTGACGTCGTTAGTGTGCCTAGAACGTGGCCGCGCGTGGGGGCGCATCTGGCCGTGCCTTCGCCGGCGCGTGGGTGGTCGAAAAAATTTTCTTAAAATATGGGGTTGTTCCTGAGGTTGTATAGATCACATTGATATATTCAAATACCAAAATTGAGCTATGTATGAGAAGTTATTTCCAAGTATCGTTTATGTGCTTTAAAATAACGTTTTTATAGTTACTTCTCATATAGGCGAAACCTATCTGGAGGACGAGCGTAGTCAGGTTAGGCGCCGGTGAGTGGGCTTTTGGTTTTCTGTATATACCTATATACTTACTGATTTTCCCATAAAATGAATTTGAATGATTATATGATTTGAAAGGCCATGCAAAGTATCTACCTATTTTATTATGCGTTAATTGTTGCATATATTTATGATTGGTGCTGCAGACGCACAGGTAAGTGTCAGGTAAGTCTATTTATTGGTTATGTTGAGAATGATGTGATGTGATGAGAGCTCATAAACTTGCACCTTGACATTAATGCTCCCGCCCAGAGTTAGGTGCACAGTCTTGTCGTATAGACCACTATAAATGGGTTCGACTCGTAGGTGACCCACGATTATTCGCACAGTCTTCACGTGATTGTAGCACTAGAGCATATTATTCTATATTCAGTTATGTTGTGCAGACCACTAGAGGTGATGTTGACTTGTGTGCAGGATATATGATTTGATTGAGTTTGAGTATGAACTATAGATTCAGCCGAGGACTGATTTGATACATGACATTTGTAATTAGTCATTGAATTACGTTTGGCATTCAGTGAAGATACTTTGACATGGCATATTTTCCGGGCATGATTTTGAGATATATATGTATATGAGTATAAAACTTTATTTCTGGGAAATTATACAAGTTTTTTGGAGAGGGATTATAACTTTTGAGAAATGAATGGTTTTGAAAAGCTTTGTTTTTTGCCCACTCACGCTTTTGTTTTTTGCCCCTCCAGGTTCTAGGTAGTGTTCCTTGGTGGCTTACGAGGATTCCAGCGGAAGTTTTGACAGACCATCTTCATGTAGGACACCATTGGGTGTTATTTGAACTTATTACTTTCCTGCTTGACTACACTTAGATTATTTATGCTCTAGTTATGTAAACACTCTTAATTCTCGCACTAGCACGTTATCTTGGCTTGGACTGCTAGTTGGTTGGTTTTAATTCGTTCAGAATTCCTCTTATTAATCTTGCTTCTGCACTGTGCACATGGTTACGTCATGCTCACGTGACAGCCAGCATGCCTCGATTTAGGTCGGGGTGTGTTAGTTTACCTTTCTTGATTGAAAAGAAGAAAAAAGTAGGATAATTGTATCGGTCAATTCAACATTAATTATAATAAATGATTAAACTAATTAAAATTAATAAAATACATTTAATAATTAATAATAATAAAATATTTGAAGCTGCTGTCAAATTTGACAGCAACCTCTTTTGTTGCCAATCCATGTCATCGCCACATAGGATTTGGCATTTCGGTTGGAGAATTGTGGTCTTTTTTTACTATTATAACTCATGTGTACATTTTGGTATCTCCTTTGGAGATGCTCTAATGAGGCTATTATTAAAAGATGTTGTCTGAATATAATTGCTTTTAAAAAGTAAGCATTGTTGTAGTCCTATTAGATTAGTAATGTGATTGTGTAAATCATAGTGTATCTAAAGATATCTTTGAATATTTCATAAGTTAGATGTTATCCTATTAGAGTTGTAATCATATTAGGATAATGATTTAACATACTCTACTACTATAAATAAAGGCACAATAGGGTGATATAACACACACCTCACAATTACATCTCTCTTGCTCCTCTCTCTTGCCGCCGGCCCCCTCCCTCTCTACTCCTAAGTACAGTTTAGTAAATTGATCTACATTGCTAATTTAATTTATTTATTATTTTATTAAATTGATCTACATTGCTAATATAATTTTTTTATGTTGAACGTGATATAACGCATTGGAGATGCAATTTTGGCTTTCCGAGAATGATCTTCTGCAAAGTCAAGTGCTCAATTGTTTTCTGTCAATCAGGTTTTTTTAAAAGAAATTAAGATATTTGAAATGATCGTGAAGCATTAAAACATTTCACATGATGCATGAATCCCCTACATTTATATTTTTCTTCAGATAGAGATATTGTATATGTTCATATATTTGTCAATATATATGTTAATGCATTACGCAATTATAAATCGCTATGTGAAATTTGTGAGTCAAATAATTGAAATAAAATTGAAGCATGATTTTTTTATGGGTTCTGAAACCCTAGAGTCCGTTAAAAACACCAAAAAAGAAAGAATAAAACGGGAAAATTTGAGCCGAGCTGAGTTGCCCGCAAGCCAAGCCGCGCTTTTAGCGTTGAGCCAAGCCGCAAAGCCAAGCACTGGGGCTCCAGAACGACGACCGTGTCCTTCCCGAATCGATTTGGGCCACCACCTGGACAGCCTAAAGTCTAAATTAATCACCGCCGACGACCTGCAGTGGTCATTTCTTGGTGAAATCAGTCGCCTCTGACGACAAATCCACGAAATTCAAGCTGCATTTTCGTTGGGCTACTCCGAGATTCAACTCGTATCTCTTTTTTTTTTTGGACCTCTTCGACGCCGAGATCATTCTTCGTCGTTGTGCAATGGTTTTTTTTTTTTGGACACACCCACGATTTCCCCGATCTTCATCTGGTTTGAATCATCGCCAAATATGGCGGTGCCACCATCTTGTCCGTCGAAGACCACATCCAGTTGCTGCTAGGGTGTACCTAGGGGTGGTTCGGGTCAGGATCCCGAACCGAAACCTTGAACCCGAATCCCAAACCAAAACATTTTGGGATGGGATTTTGTATCCCGAAACCGAACCGAAATTCTTCATTTCTCAAAATTCGGGATTCCCGAAAGTGTTTCGAGATTTTCGGGTCACTTCGGGATTGCACATATACAAAACCTGCTAGCTGCTAGTTATCTCACACTCTGATAGCTGCTTTAAAATCTGACTTGACCTGAATACAAAATCCAAATCCAAAATGAAAAATGAAAATATTTGCTGGAATGAAAAATGAAAAATGGCAGGGCATAATCCTAATCTAAAATGAAACCCAATCTAAAATGAAAAATGAAACCCACCCTACAAAAACGTATAATCCTAATCTAAAATGAAACCCAATCTAAAATGAAAAATGAAACCCACCCTACAGAAACGCATAATCCTAAACTAAAATGAAACCCAATCTAAAATGAAATTGTTGTGCTAATCCTACAAAAACGTTGCATGCAACCTCTGAAACCCACCCTACAGAACTCGCCATCGACAAAATACTCACTCAGAATTTCAGAAATAAAAAATCAGAAACCCTAACTTGGATTTTGGGACTCGATCGGTGTCGGATTCGAGTGTGTGAGTGTGTGAGTCGAGTCGATAGAGAAACGGCGCGCGCGAGTCAATGGACGAGGAGGAGGTAGGAGCGGCGTGGATTCGACGGCGGAGTGGAGCGCCGTGAGTCAATGGACTGATCGAGGATGAGGAGCGAGAGAGAAAGTGTCTGTGTGTGTGTGAGTGCGAGAGCGAGACAGTGTGAGAGTGAGAGTGAGAGTGTCTGTGTGTGTGTGAGTGCGAGAGCGAGAGAGCGGCTGAGAGTCTGAGAGAGTCTAAAAGACTCTAAACCTAATAAACAAATGAACGGTTGGATTAGATTTTAACAAATCCAACGGTTCAAGTGATTTCTAATTATAAATATATATATATATATAAAATACTCGGTTCGGTTCGGGATTCCCAAAACCCTCCAAAGCTGTGGCCGAATCCCAAACCGAAACTTTCAGGTCGGGATCGGTTTCGGGTACCGAATATTTCGGGAAGTTCGGTTCAGGAAGTTTTCGATCCAAATTCGGGACGGGATCGGGACGGTTCGGGAATTTCGGGAAAAATTTCCACCCCTAGGTATACCCAACCAGACCAGACCCGACCTTTTCTTTTTGTATGGGCCTTGTCCAGGCTCAGCCTATTGGGGCTTCATTTTTGTTGTTGTTTGTTTTGCTTTAGGCATGTTGCCCCTCAGCCCATCCCGTTGCAACTTGCAGCTAGGACAGTACACATGGGCTGCCCGTGTGGCCTGCAGCCCACATTAAATCATATATCGGACTATACAATTTTTTTATTTAGCTTCTACGATCAACTTCGAATGGTCCCGACCTATTGAATTAGTTAAAGTGAATACCAGTCCACTAATCTGACAAGACATCCAAAATTATTGGCTTGGAGCCCACTTTTGGACATTAACGATTCAATATTTTATTTCTTTTCTTTGAACACTTGACTCCCTTCCATAGTCCCGAATCACTCACACTTGAGTTCCTAAAGCAACCCAAATCCACTACACCTAGTTGTATATTGTATTTTGTGTTCTTATAGGTACCTCCTTTTTATGAACTTCTCGAACTTGTAGTTTCGAATTTAGTGCCTTTTGAAACCCGAAGTTTTCATAAAATAATACACCCATAAAAACCCAAAATTTTTCATGTAAACCATGTCTTAGAACCCCGAATGTTCTAAACTTGATGCTTATGGATATTTTATTTTTCATTGCACCAATCACAATCTTGTTCCCTCCATTCAGTGGATTTCGAACTGTAACAAGGTTGATTTCACTGATTTGGACGTTTCTTCACAGAAACCAC
Organism: Crataegus laevigata; assembly: GCA_963580275.1. Taxonomy (NCBI): domain Eukaryota; kingdom Viridiplantae; phylum Streptophyta; class Magnoliopsida; order Rosales; family Rosaceae; genus Crataegus; species Crataegus laevigata. The sequence continues at coordinate 7,208,032 of OY756938.1, forward strand.
TTTATGTGGGTACAAGACGTGAATCTTCACTTGACTATTAAGAAGCTTCAAACCATTGAAGCCAACAATGGCATGGAAGAGCTGAATAAGCCTTTGGTATGATCTTCACTCGAAGACTTACGCCTGGAGCTTTACAAACAAAAATACCTCCCAAACGAGGATTTCATGGCTCTTTGTCTTGCTCCTACGGATCGTCTAATCTTTAAAGACATTGCCTGAAGCATACCATGATTATGTAAATGAATGAGTATGATTCTGAAGTTTATAAATCAGATTAAATTTTGACTGGAGAATACTTTTCTCTTCCTTCCTTGTTTCTAACTCGCTCCTGAAACAGCAGTGAGTACATAAGTTTACCAAATTCTCGGTTCTGATTACTACCACAACCATGAAAACGGTATAGACTCAGCTTTGGCTGGAGTCTAGTGAACGATGATACCTAGTTTCGGATGGGTCCCAACAAAATATATGCTCTGCTTCGGCAGAGGCGTACCAAACATACCTCTCTAGCTTTGGCTGGAACCATTCTAACCCAAGTCTAGGTTTGTCTCTCTCTCAGAAACTCTATACCTAAATCACATTTCTAGCAACGACTTCAGGTCTATCCAACCTGATTAAAAGCATTGGCACGCTCATCGTTGTATGAATGGTACTATATTACCATTTAAAAGACCTTATATTTTCCCCGTTCTGGAAGAACGTCATTGAGTTTTAAAGATATTTGAGAGATCAATGATCATGAATGAAACCACTGAAGAGAATATAGTGGAATATCTTTACACTACCTCCAAAAATGAGCCCGAAGCTTAGCTTTGGGGCCAATGGGTTGCCCCACACCTGGGACGCGCCACGTGTGGCCGGCCTAAAGCCTGGTGATTCGAACAATTTACTAGTCTTGGCACGACTGTTTGGGACATTTAGGTCAAATAATGATACTACGATGCATCTCCTTACTCGAAGTAAGAATCCTGTGCTTACAAGCACACTTTGTCAAGCCCGCTCATTTTTGGAAATTTGATTTATATATCATCCCTAGCAAAGATACAAAACGGCCCTCTTTTCATAGTGGATTTAAGGGAATATATGTGGATTATCCCAACAAAAATGCAGGTTATATAAATGCTTATAGTTTTGGTTGATGAATCAACAAACTGGTCACATGTTTGTCCACACACATTGATGCTAAACCTCCTGGCCGACTTTAAGGGTTCACCACCCCAATTATCCCATACAGTCTAGAAGATTGGATAATGCGAGAGAGTTTATATCGAAGGTTTTCAATAAGTATTGCATTTCTTTTGGGTTTATAAGTGAACATCGTATTCCCATGTTCATCCCAAAACAGCCTCGCAGAGTGATCATAAAACGCAATTTAAATGATCGTTCGAACCTTGATGAATGTACGAAGCTTTTAGTTTCTGCCTAGGACTATGCAATCTTGTACGTAGCTATGTTGGTCCGCCTTGAGGCCCATTGCCACCCAACCATTTTCGACGTTACACTTTGTGAACATCTAGATATGCTCCTCTCTCTTAAAATCTTTTGTTGAAATGGGACCTCGGGGAGTACTTGGTAGCTTCTCCAACCATTCTTGGAAATCGTTGAATCATTGGAACTGAAAGATCCATTTATGCATAATTGGGTGGACCTACTGGCTTTCTTGCTTGCTTAGATAACATCTAATGGTATACTTTCAGAGGAGATGATACCTAATATGCATTAAGTCCTATATAAATTCTTCGGGTTTGTTATAAGTGCATATGATGTGCTATAAGCTTATTTAGTGTGTCCAACTTGTTACATGTAGTAAGCTATATCTGCAAGTTTAGTGATGTTTTTTTACTAAACTACGTTTGCATAATTGTCTTTCATTTGATCATCTTCAAGTTGACAAATTGTACATCTTTAGCAATTTCAACTTTAAGTGTACTATTCTGTATATGGTTGAGGATATTTTGAAGTGCATTCATGGTTTCTTATTTCTATTATTTCTAATTTTGCACATAACATGTAAGATGTTGTTTGTCACCAGAGCATAACATAATACTTTTGTTTTCGGATTTTTTAGGTTTACATGATCACATAATACTTATCTGCATATTGCATTTCCTGCAGTGGTGAAAATTCTAACACCCTATGCACCACTTTTTGTTGTTCTTGGTTCGTCACTGCTTGCATGCAGGTTTATTTGTTTGTATATAAATTCGTTTATTTATATATAAAATATGATTGTCTTAGTTATAGTTCATTCTAAATGTGCTATTTCTCACACATATTAGATTTTATTTTGTGCACCAGTGTAGTCTCAGAGAATGTTGTCCGTCTCAAAGCTTCAATGGATGGTGCATTACTGACAACTGATTTGTCTTTAATAGCTCGAATTCAAACAATGTTATATGGAGAAGTCTGGGTGGTTATACTTTATGTGCTGTTAGTACATAATGCTGGTTATATCTTCGTCAGGTCAGTATTGTTATATGTTACTATCTTTGGTGACTTAAATTCTTAGTGTGTTCTTGCGGATAAAGTTGAAGATTCACTCTAATTTTAGCTCAAGAATTCTACGAAGTTAAGTTGTAGCCTAGTATTGATCTGCGATAGCACTTTGATCAGCTTCATATCGAGTTTGATATATAAAGTGAAGTATACTTTGAAAAAAAACTATTCATAGTGGGTAGACAAACTATATAAAGTTAGTTATTGTTGTCTTGAGTGAATTATGTGCGATAAAATAAACTTTTGAAGTCTTTGAAGTGAATTATATGTAATTTATGTGTTAGCAATCATACGAACATTTATGCTGCAATTTATACGTGTAAAAAAAGTTGTTAGAATTGCATCTATGTGGCACACTCTAAATCTATTACCTAAGGAAGTTGTTTGCAAGTCATATCAGAACAAGACTAAGACGACCCTCTAATGTCAATCGTTACTGCATCTTCATTTGGGATTTGATGCAAAAGTGAGTAGTCAAAGACATAAGCAGTTACATGATCCTTACTCTCTCTCTCTCTCTCCTATAACGAGTTGAAATAACTTATGAAACTGTGTTCCCTGCAAAGTTTTCCTAGGTGTGGAATGATTTGAACCGTTTATTTTTAGGTCATTCTTTGAAAATAATTTATGCGAAAAAATATTTAAATTCGTAATCGTTTAGTTATCTAGCGGTTATCCAATAAAATAGAGAAACTATGTATAATCAACGATTTCCTATTTGGTTGATTTTTTAACATAATTGATCTTTTACAAATTCTCCTCTACTTTGTTTATAGGGTAGAAATGGAGTTTTGATTCCAGTTGTATAAAAAAGTCTTAATCTTACATAGAATGAGGACATGTTAAAAACTTTGAAGGTTATACATAACGACACAATAATTTATTTTAAAAGATCAACAAGTGAGGCTACATGCTTATGAGTATTGAATACTCCACCACTTAAAGTCCTTACCCTTAGAACTCATTTAACGACTGTTCAATCAAAAACTATAGTTGGTGGATTATTCAAGATTAAAATATCGTGATAATTTTCAGATCGACAATGTGTTAAGTTTTGTATCCAAATAACGTTATTGTTCAAACCCAAAAGTGGTACAAATCCCAACTTTTGCGCAAAAACACGTCTAAAGCTATTAATTAAGTTCACACTTCCCCTCTCATTTTCTTATCCTTCTCCCGTCTCCAGTTTCTCTCTGTAGTAGAGATTTATATCCATGGCTCTAAAACGTGTGCTGGGGAACAGTAGTAAATACATTCAGAATTATGGAAGACTTATTGAAAGCCATGGAAGAAGTGTTTCCTCACCCACGAATACCAAGAAACGGGTAAAAACCAATGCTCATCTTAACTTGCCCCAATAATTTGCACGACTTTCTTTCTATATATCTCTCTCTCACCATGAATTTGAATACTAGGAATTTGATTTATCATGCGGATTTAGGAGAATTAGGACTTCCCGCTTCTCTGATGAGTCAATATTATATTACATATTTTTCTCTAATCTGAGTTTATTTTGGTTATTATTTGGGAAGAATTTTGATACTTTGAAGTGTATTTTCAATATAGGACTTTCCAATTCCTCTAGAGTGAAATGTGATCAAATTGATGAATTTTGGAGTAATTCTAATTGGAGGACATTCATGAGTTGTTGAGCTTGATCGTGTCAAAATATCAAATTTTTCCACTAAGCAGTTATTTTCTGGCAATAAAATAAAAGAGCAGTGTGCAGTATTAGAAAAGTGACGTTCGGGGGTTGATTGTGAGTTTTGGAGCCCTAGATGACCTATTTTGGATTTGGCCCCTTCTAGAGATGTGTTCAGATTGTTACAATCTTAAAACAAGTTATCCCGGATCAGATTTGGAGTAGTTTTAGGGTTAAACATGGCTGAAAAGATGCAGTGCAGATTCTCTTAGCCTAATTGGGATTTTGTTTCTTGTTTATTTTATTATTATTTGGTTTCCTAGTCAAACCCTAAGACTTTAGTAGGGATAATTGGAATATCTATGCAGTATAAGTAAGGTTTTTAGCCGGCCGTAATGGTCTGTCTTCCTTTATGCGCTTATGGGAGAAGACCTTGGCTAGGGTTCTTGAAGAATTTCAAATTTTACTTTAAGGTGTTTTCAATCTTTTTCTTAATAATAATATTTTATCTAGTTTTTATTATAAGTATAGCTAATTTTTATTGCTAGGATGAGGCCATAAGCCTTAACATGAATATGTGAATTTATTAATTTGCTTATGAGTGGATGCATGCTTGCTATCATTGGTATAAACTATCTATTTGACTTAGTGATTGGCCACCATTAGGGTAATTAGACAAGTAATTTGATGCAATTTTTGTTGGAACAAACACCCTGAAATTGAGGAGGGTTTCTTGTGATTAGTAATTGTAAGTTCACTTATAAGGCAAACATCATGCTCTTAAGAGTTGCATGGTTTTTCAAAGGGTTTTCACAAAGTTTAACAAGTCTTGCATGTTTATATTTGATCTGAATATCACAGACGGATTGCATGCTAGATATACGTTTTCGCTTGAACATCACGATGAAAATATGTATTAAGAAACCTTACCTTCAAAGCATGTATGTGGAAATTCATAAGTAATTGATAAAATTACATAGGATTATTAATGGTGTGGCTAAACTCTTTCCCATAATTGTTTAATTTAAAAAATGTTTTTCTTTTTTGCTGCCATTATTTCCAAACTTTCATATTTATTTTATTGTTAATTTAATATTTTACAACTCAAAAATTCTCAAATCTTTGTTATAAAAATTTTTAAAAAAAACTATTTCAATAATTAAGTAAGAGTTAGTTTAATTACAAATTAGTCAAATAGTCCTTTGGGACAACGACCTTGCATGAGCGATTATACTAAAATTACCTTGTATTCTTGCAAGTATTTTCAGTGATTTTAACCCTATTTGTGCAGGTACTAAAAATCATATCACAGCACAAGAGTTCAACAGGCTTAAGACATGCATAAACTCATATCATCAATATCTGAATCTCATATATGTGTATTAAAACTTACCGCCTTTATGCGTAGGGCATTAGTGTAGCTTCGATTAGAATGTCGCTCGTAATAATATAATGGCCATTATTTTTATAGCTTAAGATTTAGAGACTTTATTAATGGTTTTGCAAACTAATGGCTTAAATGTTTACATCTTATGGTTTGGCATTCTCTTCTAGAATGCCCAACTGCAGATTTCAAGAATGTTGAAGGCAACCTGCCGGCGCATGAGGAAAGAGTTGTGGTGTTCCCCGGGATATTACTATCAACGTTATTGTGAACTAATGTTGGAGGCTGTTGATGCCGATGGGGTTAAACTTTACCAAGCACAAGTTGCAGTAGATTCCGTTGATGACATAATGTGATTGGAAGTGTTTTGTGTCATGGATGAGGAACATTATCTCTGTAACTATACACTTATTTGATTTACACCATGCGAGTGAGGATGCTTGATCTTCAATGTCAAGTCAAAGTACAGCTAGATACTAAGAGATTGTTCGAAGTCAAGCAATGTGTAACTGAAAAACAAGTTTGCTGTCCTAGAGATCGTTCGGAGGGCCATTGCAAAGTCAATAGATGTGTGCTACTCATATTATTTGTCGTTCTTGTTATTTCAACTCGTCATTCTTTCTTCATTAAGCCTTTTTTGGTTCTTACTTGATGGATTATTCCCCCATTCTAATTCCAAACGATTAAGAGGGAGCTTCAAACTTGGGTGTAGAAGGAGGATCGCCCTGATCAAGCCAACTTGGTTACATAGACGATGTCCACCTTTTTTCGTTTTCACCAAGTTAGGTTCAAGGTCGAATTTCAACTCATTCCTCATCTTAAATGATAAATGTAACTAATCGTAAATAATGAAATGTTCACTAACCCTTGCGTAAACAATCATCAATCCATGTTTAAACTCCGATACTCAACAATGTGTAGGAGGTTAGAGCATTTTTGTATTTTTGTATTTTTTTTAACTTTTCAATATTTATGTTTCTTTAGTAATAAAAAGGGTTTTGATTTTTGACTAATTTTAAATTTTCTATGGGCCGAAAGGCTTGCCATGTCATTGTTTAATGGAAGACTTTACAACTAAACTAACGAAAGTATGATTTTAGGAGCAAATCGTAACATTACGTATGAAAATGAGACGAAAAAAACTAAGAGTATCAAAGTGCAAATTTACAATACTTAAAAGCAGTAAAATGAGAACTATCCCAAAAAAAATAAATTTAATATGCTTTATTGTTTAATAAATATTCATTTATTGAAAAATTAATAAATTATTTATGTATTGATATAATTATAACCCATCTAAAATAATATTTTTTAGTCTTTTTTTTTTTGTAAATCAAACGGTTGAATACTAGTTGATTCAATTATATTTTTAAGATCAAATCGAAGCAAACCGATAGGTACCCACCTCTAACCTAATGAGAGAAGTATTAGTCATAAAAATATAAGATAAGGGAAAGAAAAAAATGATTATTTATTTAATAGTATTATTGTTTTTTACAACCATTCCAAAATAGCAACAATTGCATATTCCTTATTTTTACTGGATTTGCCCCATTTTTATTGGGACGATCCCACCCAAAAAGCGAAAAGTTAGTTTGTGTCGTGTTGGCGCCCCTACGGATGGGACTAGCGAGTCGAACTCAATGTAGTCACTTTAGGAGTGTATTAGGGTTTGTCATTCGTGTGATATTAGGTAAGTGCGACCTCTGCTCCCTCCGTCGCAGACAACCGTCGTCCTCCCTCTTTCAAATTTACAATGGCTGCCAACGGCATGATCAGCGCCTCACAAGCATCTTGGCTAAGATCCTCTTACTCCGGAGCCCATCTACGTACACTGCCTCCATCTTCAGGTGGGTTTATCTCTCTGTCTTCACCATCATTATCAGCTGGTAAAATTTCGCGGAGCAGGCGCGTGTTGTGTTGAAGTTTGAATGTATATTTCATATGTTTTCAAGTACAAGGATAGCTCATATATATGAGCAAGGGAAACAAGAAAACTAAAGTAAAACAACCTTCCTTCCTTTCTTGATTTACGCCTAATTACCTAACAACTAAAGCAAGAATAGCAACTAGGCTAACAACTAAAGTAAAGATAGCAATCCCTTGAATTTGGGAGAATTAGACAGCATCCCATGCCCATGCACACCCCATGCTACCAACCGGCTAGGGCACAGACAGAAAACTTCAAGGACAAGACTTCTCCAAGACTTCTCCTTCCAATACTCCCCATCAAGCTGGATCAAACGGGTCGATTGATCCAAGCTTGGACAAAAGATGATGAAAGATGGCAAAAGGCAATCCTTTGGTGAAGATATCAGCAAGTTGATCATGACTGCGAATGAAATGTGTATCGATCACCTTGGACTGCACTTGATTTCGAACATAGTGACAGTCAACTTCAATGTGTTTAGTGCGCTCATGGAAGACAGGATTTGAGGCTATGTGGATCGCAGCTTGATTATCACAGTATAGAGACATAAGTTGCTGGGGAGGGAACCCTAAGTCTGATAACAGATTTTTTAACCAAATAAGTTCACAAGCTGTCGAAGCCATAGCACGGTATTCTGCTTCTGCGCTAGATCGAGCAACCACACTTTGTTTCTTGCTCTTCCAGGTAACAAGATTACCTCCTACGAAGGTGCAGAAGCCAGTGATAGACTTGCGATCGAGGGCGTTTCCTGCCCAATCTGCGTCTGTATAACCTGAGATATGAGTGTGGTTGTTGTTGCGCATGAGGATCCCTCTACCAATAGAGCCTTTCAGATATCGAAGCACACGATGGACAATCTTCATGTGATCCATATGAGGAGCATGCATAAATTGACTAACGAGACTTACGGCGTAGGTGATATCAGGTCGAGTGATAGTGAGATAGATAAGTTTGCCGACCAATCTCTGATAGTACTCAATATTGGGAAGGAGATCATCATGAGATTCCAGCTTCAAGTTACTATTCAAGGGTGTTCGAGCAGGTTTACACTCTGTCATGTTGGCCTCACGAAGGAGATCAATAACATACTTGCGCTGGTTTAGAAAACACCCTTTGTGAGAGTGTGCCATTTCAATCCCTATAAAGTATTTAAGGATGCCGAGATCTTTGATAGCAAACTTGTGATTGAGATAGTGTTTAAGGGCACTGATTTCTGACATGTTATCACCTGTCACAATGAGATCATCAACATAAATAAGCACCACAAGTTTTCCCAATGTGCTTGAACGCACAAATAGAGAAGAATCAGCATTGCTCCGACAGAAGCCAACTCTTTCTAGAACATGGCTGAGTTTGGCATACCATGCACGTGGACTTTGCTTGAGACCATAAATGGATTTATGAAGTTTGCACACCATTTCTGGATTGTTTGATTGAGGATGACTTGGAGGCAGTTTCATAAAAACTTCTTCTTCAAGTTCACCATGCAAAAAAGCATTTTTTACATCCATTTGAAAAAGGGGCCAAGCATTGTTAATGGCAATAGATAGTAGCACCCTCACAGTGTTCATCTTGGCCACGGGAGCGAATGTCTCCTTGTAATCCACTTCATAGGGTTGAGTGAATCCTCGAGCAACCAAATGAGCCTTGTTCCTTTCAATTGTGCCATCTGAATGGAACTTGGTCTTGTATACCCAATGACTTCCTACCGCCTTCTTTTCTTTAGGAAGTTTCACTATAGTCCAGGTATGGTTTTCATGAAGAGCTTGAAGCTCTTCAACCATAGCAGCTCTCCACTCACTGTGTAGATTGGCTTCTTCAAAGCTTTGAGGTTCATAGGTTTTAGTAATTGCACTGAGGAAGGCAGCAAAGGAGGATGAGACTTTGTTGTAATTAATAGCAGAAGTCAAGGGATACCTGGCATTATAAGTTACATAATCATGTAACTTGGATGGAAGTTTCCTCTCTCGAGAAGGATTTCGACGAATTGTGGGAGATTGGATTGTCGGCAATTGATCAGTTTCTTGGTGGAGAGGACTACTTGAGGGTTCTGATGAGATTGGTTCTTCTTCAGGAACCACAAAATTCTGCAGATTTCGAGACTCGGCCTCATTCAATATCTGGTCCCTTGAAATATTTATTGTATCCTCTTCATTTGGATATGGTGTTGGAAACAAATCAAGTAAGGTCTCCCCCTCTCTAGAGTAGTCCAGAGGTTGAGTGAAGTAAGGCACGGTTTCTTCAAATTTCACATCTCTTGAAACAACTAATTTCTTAGTCATCGGATTGTAGCATTTGTAACCCTTTTGAGTGGATAAATAGCCTAGGAAGACACATTTGGCTGCTCTTGGATCAAGTTTGTCACGGCTTGAAGCTTGAATATGAACAAAGCAGGTACATCCAAAAATTCTCAAATGGGATAGATTGATCTGTCTACCTTTTAAGATTTCATAAGGTGATTTAAAATTCAATATCTTACTTGGCAATCTGTTAATGAGATATGCAGCAGTAACGACACTTTGGGACCAGAATGTTTTAGGCAAATTCGAGTGAAACATAAGAGCTCTAGTCTTTTCAAGTAGATCTCTATTCTTCCTTTCTGCAACCCCGTTTTGTTGGGGTGTCCCAACACAACTAGTTTGATGTAATATACCATGTGTGCTTAGATAATGAGACATGTTATGGGACATATATTCAGAGCCATTATCTGATCGTAAGACATGAATGATTGAATCAAATTGTGTGGTTACAAGTCTATGAAAATCTTGAAAAAATTCCAGCACTTCGCTTTTAAATTTTAAGAGGTACAACCAAGTGATCCTTGTAAAATCATCCACAAAAGTTACAAAGTATTTGTATCCGTCAAAGGACTCTAGAACTGGTCCCCAAACATCGGAATGTACGATTTCAAAAGGATTACTAGCCCTAGACAGGGAAGAGGTAAAAGGTAGTCTAGTGGACTTGGAGAAATGATAATCGTCACAGGAACTTATGACTTTGCACAGGTTTGGAAACAAAACAGACAAGACTTTATCAGAAGGATGTGCAAGTCGCCGATGCCAAAGTTGTTGTTCTTGAACAAGGCTTGAAGAGACTTGGAAGACCTTGGGATTTTGGACATGCTTGGAAAGGTAGTAGAGACCATTTAACAAAAAACCTTCACCAATCATCTTCTTGGTGGTGATGTCCTGAAAAACCACAGTTTTCGGAGAAAAAATTACACGACAGTTCAATGAGTTTGTGATTTGTCCAACAGATAAGAGCTTAAAAGGGAATGAGGGAACATAAAGAACTTCAGACTCGACATCACTAGAAATCAAATGTGTTTTTCCTCTTCCTACAACCATAGCAGCCTTGCCATTAGCAACTGACACTTGAGATGTGTAAGAGAGTTTTTCAAAACTATGCAGATTTGTAGACTTATTAGTCATATGATCAGTAGCTCCTGAATCTATAATCCAATAATCATGCACATTACCTACTTGAAGGGCGGTTGAAAAAGATTGTAAGATACCTGGAACATCTTGTTGTGTCACACCTTCATTTTCAGCCAAAAAACTAGCAAAATGCCCGAGTAGAGCAACCTGTTTGTTGTCATCTTGTCTGGTTGATCCTTCATTGTTTCCATGACTTTGCCTTTTGTGAAGAAAGGCGGCAAATTCATTTATCAGAGCAGTGGGATTGGAAGTGAACATCTGTGTTCCCTCGGAATGTGTGGTGGTGAGAGCATTGAAGGGTGAGTTGTCAGAGCCTTTAGAGAAGCCCTTGTTGTTGTCCCTAGGAAACTTGGGCCTCAGTTCGGGATGGAGAATCCAGCAATGATCTCGTGTATGTCCACCAGTATCGCAGTGACTACACTTCACAATAGGTTTCTTCCCTTTGTAGCTTCTCTCGTTGTTAGTTTTGTGGCTAGAGAAATATACCCTAGCTTCTGGTATATTTGACTTTAACTCCACAGTCATGGCTTTTCTACGAGTTTCTTCCATTTGAATCGTGGCACATACACTCGAGAAAGAGGGGAGATCAGGATTCATGAGAACATGACTCCTGAGATCTTCGTATTCAGGATTTAAACTTGCAAGAAGTTGAAATATTTTGTCTTCCTCAGCTCTTTTGGTTAGCACAGCAGCGTCGATAGTATGTGGCCTATAGACATTCAACTCGTTCCACAAGGTGGTTAACTTCCCAAGATGTTGCACAAATGTGTTACCTTCCTGTTGTAGACCAGCAACATCCTTCTTTAACTGGAATACTCGAGCTGCATTATTTTGATTCCCATACATTTCCTTGAGATTTTTCCAAAGAACGTAGGAGGATTCGGCATAGCTGAAAATTTCTGCAATCTTTCGATCCATAGAGTTGAGTAGCCATGACATGACCAATTGGTCCTTGCACAACCAATCATTGTAATCTAATGAAGACACATTAGGTGCTGGGATAACGCCATTAACATAGCCCAGTTTCGATCGTCCTCCCAAGGCAAGAGTGACTGCTCTCTCCCAAGGAAGATAATTGAATTCATTTAGTAGGACAGAACTGAGACGTTGATTAGGGTTGGCATCAACATCTAAATGAAGTGGAGCTGTCGTAGCATGTGAGCTAACATCTTCGCCAAACATAGAACTCCCTTCGGCCATGATAGATACTCACAGGTTTCTTAAGAGCTAATCAGAAGCAGGTCGATTAAGATCGCTGCTCTGATACCATGTTGAAGTTTGAATGTATATTTCATATGTTTTCAAGTACACGGATAGCTCATATATATGAGCAAGGGAAACAAGAAAACTAAAGTAAAACAACCTTCATTCCTTCCTTGATTTACGCCTAATTACCTAACAACTAAAGCAAGAATAGCAACTAGGCTAACAACTAAAGTAAAGATAGCAATCCCTTGAATTTGGAAGAATTAGACAGCATCCCATGCCCATGCACACCCCATGCTACCAACCGGCTAGGGCACAGACAGAAAACTTCAAGGACAAGACTTCTCCAAGACTTCTCCTTCCAATATGTTGTCTCCGGAGCAGGAGGCCACCGGCGGAGAAGGTCTGACGTACAAAAATGCTGGTGTCTATATAGATGCTGGAACGGGGCTTGTTGATAAAATTAAAGCCATGGCTCCTGAATTTGGATCCTTCGGGGGTGTCCATATGTTGGATGCTAAACACTTCCAGGAAGATCGAAGAAGTGAGGCTGCTACAAGCTAACGGCTAGTATAGGTTGTAACGGCTAGTTTTTATAATTTTAAGTTAAGTCATTTGACAGATGTAAGGCTTAGATTAAAGCTCCAAGGAAGGGCTCAGATTAGCTTGTACTATCTGGCAGTTGAGGTCTTTTGGCACCTAGCTCCAATGGAGATAAGGGCTGACTGTGTAATTCAAAACCCTACTGTCAACATATATATGAGTGCTAAGAGCTGCAAAGTGAGCAGCCTGCTATAGCCGAAATCCATTCCTCATTCTCTGTGCATTTTCCATAACCAAAACCGTGTCAAGAACAATCATACAAAATACAAACATAACAAAATATCATCATGGTATCAGAGCTAAATTTTTTATCACTGAAATCTGGGCGTTGTGGAACCTGCCTCGAGGGTTGTTCAGGTAAAAGCTAAAACCCTAAGTGTCAACACAGGTTGAAGATGAAAGGAACTGGAGATGGCAAACTCAAAGCTCCAATCTTTGATGGAGAAAACTATGACTATTGGAGGATCCGGATGACAACCATCTTCAAGTCATATGATCTTTGGGAAATGGTTCAACGGATATGAGGTACCATAAATGGAAATAGATGCTCTAGAAGAGGATCTTACAGAAAGACGGAGAGCTACATTGAAGGAAAACAGGATGAATGATGCTAGAGCCTTGGGAATCATTCAAGGGGCTGTCTCAGATGGCATATTCCCAAGGATAGCAAATGAAGACACTGCCAAGGCTGCCTGGGATACCCTGCAACAAGAATACAGAGGAGATGTTAAGGTAAGGAAAGTGAAACTTCAATCTCTTAGACGTGATTTCGAATACACATGCATGAGAGAAGATGAACCACTTAAGGACTATTTTTCTAGGCTGTTTGATGTTGTGACTCAAATGAAAACCTATGGAGAAGACCTGCCTAATGAAAGAATTGTGCAAAATCTTCTAATTAGTTTGACTAAGCCTTATGACTCTATTGTAAGTGTGATAGAGGAGACCAAAGATACTGATACACTCAGTGTACAAGATGTAATGGCTTCCCTGAGAGCTTTTGATCAAAGGCTCGAAAGGCACTCAAATGGAGCAACTGAGAAAGCTTTCCAGTCACTAAACATAGGGTCATCAAACTACTCTAATCAGCATCAAAACAAGCCAAGGAAAGATTGGAAAGGAAAAACCAAAAAGTGGGAAAGTAGACCAAGTGGAGAAAACAAACATAACAGTAGAAGTGGTAAAACCAAACCATTGTGCAGAAACTGTGATAAAGCACACTTTGGGGAATGTTGGTTTAAGGGAAAGCCAAAGTGTCACAAATGCAATAGATTCGGTCATCTCCAGAAGGATTGCAGATCAAACACTACTCAATAAGTGAATATTGCAAGACAAGAACAAGAAGAAACCAATGTCTTCTGTGCTTTTAGTGCCAGTGTTGTAAAAGACAATGAAGTATGGTACATATACAGTAGGTGCAGTAATCATATGACTGCCCATGAGTCTCTATTGACTGACCTTGACACTACATTTACTGGTAAAGTGAAGATGAGAGATGGTAACATTGTGAAAGCAACTGGCAGAGGTACTCTCATCATTGATACTGAGAAGGGAAGGAGACACATTGAATAAGTCATGTTGGTACCTGGTCTGGAGGAGAACCTCTTAAGTGTTGGACAGATGATGGAACATGGCTACTTCTTGCTGTTTGGAGATACTATTGTTGAAATATATGATGACAGAACCTTGAAGAATCTGGTTGTGAAAGTCCAAATGAAAAACAGAAGCTTTCCAGTGCTATTGAAGTGCTTGGAAGAAGTGGCAAAGAAGGTAAACATAATTGAGTCAGAGAGGCTGTGGCACAGAAGGTTTGGGCACTTAAATGTGCAAAGCCTTAAAAACTTGCAGAAGTATGAGATGGTGCAAGGGTTGCCCCAAATTGATGAAATAAGGGAGGTTTGTGAAGGCTGTGCATTTGGGAAACAACACAGGGACAAATTCGAAGTTGGAAAGGCTTGGAGGGCTGAGAAACCACTAGAGCTAATTCACACTGATGTGTGTGGCCCAATGAAGAATGCATCCATCAATGGGAATAAGTATTTCTTAACTTTCATAGATGACTACACAAGGATGTGTTGGGTATACTTCATGAGATTCAAATCAGAAGTGTTCAACATATTCAGAAAGTTTAAAGCAATGGTGGAGCTACAAAGTGGACACCAGATCAAGAAGATAAGGAGTGATAGGGGAGGTGAGTATACCTCACTGGAATTCAATGCCTTCTGTGAAGAATTGGGTCTAGAAAGGCAACTCACAGTAGCATACACTCCTCAAAAAAATGGCACTGCAGAGAGAAAGAACAGGACCATAGTAGAGATGGCAAAGTCCATGCTACATGAGAAGAAAGTGCCTTATTCGTTTTGGGGAGAAGCAGTGAATATTGTTGTGTATCTCTTGAACAGATGTCCTACCAAAGTATTAGAAAAGCAAACACCATTTGAGATGTTCAGTGGGAGAAAGCCTGGAGTAAAACACCTGAAAGTTTTTGGCTCTGTGTGATATGCACTAGTACCATCACAACTCAGACACAAGTTGCAAGAATCCAGCAATAAGTGCATTTTTGTTGGATATGGTACAAATGAAAAAGGTTATAGATTGTATAATCTGAGAACCAAGAAAATCAATCTCTCAAGAGATGTAATTTTTTATGAGGAAGTTTTGTGGAATTGGGAAACAAATGCAGTAGAACAAGACAAGGTATCACTGCAATTTGATGTCACTGAGCAAAGAACTGCACCAAATGAAATTGGTGAGGACTATGGATCTGAAGAAGAAAGCCTGCAGATTCCCTATAATTCGAAAATACACACCCCTCAGAGTATTCAAAACTCAAGTGCAAGTTCAACACCTCAACAGGGAGGACAACAAAGCACAAGCTCAAACTCAAGCTCAGATTCAACACCAATTAGGATGAGGAATCTAGAGGAAATCTATGCATCATGCAATTTATGTGTTATTGATCCAGAGACTTTTGAAGAGGCTGAAAATGATAAGTCATGGCAAATGGCAATGAGGGATGAAATCTCAATTATAGAGAAAAATGAGACATGGACTCTAGTGGACAGACCAAGTGATAAACCTGTGATAGGTGTGAAGTGGGTTTATAAAACCAAGCTGAACTTGGATGGATCAGTACAGAAGAACACGGCTAGGTTGGTGGCTAAAGGCTACTCTCAAAAGCCAGGAATTGACTTCAATGAAACATTTGCACCTGTGGCTAGACTAGATACAATCAGGACACTAATTGCATTAGCTGCACAGAAGGGTTGGCAGCTACACCAGTTAGATGTCAAGTCTGCCTTCTTAAATGGTGTTCTGGAGGAAGAGGTCTATGTGGACCAGCCACAAGGTTTTGAAATTAAAGGGTCCGAAAGCAAAGTGTATAGATTAAGGAAGGCACTTTATGGCCTGAAACAGGCACCAAGAGCCTGGTACAGTGAGATTGATGCTCACCTTACTAAGTGTGGATTCAAGAGGAGCCTCAGTGAAGCAACACTCTACACTAAGGTTGAAAACAAGACAGAAACTCTCATTGTGTCCATCTATGTAAACGATGTGGTTTTTACTGGAAACAGTAAGAAAATGGTGAATGAATTCAGAGATGAAATGATGAGAAAGTATGAGATGACCGACTTGGGGTTACTTCATCACTTTCTTGGAATGGGGGTGATTCAAAATTCAGACTGCATCTTCATTCATCAAATGAAATATGCACAAACATTGTTAGACAAATTTGGACTTAAGGGAAGCAAACCAGTGAGCACTCCCTTAATCGCAAATGAAAAGCTCAAAAGTGAAGATGGAAGTGAACTAGTGGATGTAAGTCTCTACAGGAAGATAGTTGGCAGTCTTCTATATCTCACAGCAACAAGACCAGATATCATGTATGTTGCAAGTCTGCTCTCAAGATTCATGCATAATCCTACTAAAATACATTTGGGAACTGCAAAAAGGGTTCTTAGGTATGTGCAAGGAACAATTGATTTTGGAATCAAATATGAGAAAGGACAGTCAGCTATATTGGTTGGTTTTTGCGATAGTGATTGGGGTGGCAGTGAAGATGACATGAAAAGCACATCGGGGTATGCTTTTACTTTCGGCTCAGGTGTGTTCTCGTGGGCCTCAGTCAAGCAACAATGTGTTGCACTATCAACAGCCGAAGCTGAATATATGAGTGCTGCAGAAGCAACATCTCAAGCAATCTGGCTGAGATTCGTTCTAAAGGATTTTGGAGAATTGCAAGTCAAGCCAACTAAGCTAATGTGTGATAATACCTCAGCAATTGCAATGACAAGAAATCCAGTCTTTCATCAGAAAACAAGACACATAAAGAGGAAATATCATTTTGTCAGAGATGCACTACAAGAAAATGTCATTGAGCTATTGTATTGCAGGACAGAAAACCAGGTGGCAGACATCTTTACAAAAGCACTACCAAAGGAGAGGTTCACATACCTTCGTAGCTTGCTCGGAGTTGACACCAGGAAGAGTTTAGAGGGGAGTGTTGGATGCTAAACACTTCCAGGAAGATCGAAGAAGTGAGGCTGCTACAAGCTAACGGCTAGTATAGGTTGTAACGGCTAGTTTTTATAATTTTAAGTTAAGTCATTTGACAGATGTAAGGCTTAGATTAAAGCTCCAAGGAAGGGCTCAGATTAGCTTGTACTATCTGGTAGTTGAGGTCTTTTGGCACCTAGCTCCAATGGAGATAAGGGCTGACTGTGTAATTCAAAACCCTACTGTCAACATATATATATGAGTGCTAAGAGCTGCAAAGTGAGCAGCCTGCTATAGCCGAAATCCATTCCTCATTCTCTGTGCATTTTTCATAACCAAAACCGTGTCAAGAACAATCATACAAAATACAAACATAACAAAATATCATCACCATGATGAGATACTCGGCTGTAAGTATGATTAATTTATGTCTATAATTAATTAATGTTTGATTTTTATTTGAATGTGTTTGTACTTTTAATTGTATGGTGATGATGTTGAACAGATGATATATGCCTTGTTCACGGGACAGATGGCGTTGGAACTAAACTTAAGCTTGCATTTGAGACTGGAATTCATGATACCATTGGCATTGATTTGGTAATCTACCACCTGTTTCTAATATACATATTGTTTTCCATTGATAATTACTTTTGCAATACCTCGACCGTATTCATTATATTTTCGTTTGTTTGTTCGTCCGTTCAACTCTCAGGTTGCCATGAATGTCAATGATATCGTTACTTGTGGAGCCAAGCCATTATCTTTCCAGGATTACTTTGCTACAGGCCGCCTTGATGTTGATATCGCTGTCAAGGTAGAGTTCACAGACAATGTGCCTAGTAAATACAATATCATGCCCACTGACTGCACCGTCGTTTGTTCCATTCTTCTTCTTTCTTAGGTTATACAAGGCATTCGCGATGGTTGCCAACAATCCGGCTGCAGCTGTAAACTTTCAGGCGGAGAGGTATTCGTAACTAACTAGTCTTTTTGAATTGCACCATTAATTGCCATGTGACTCTGTGAGCTGGAGATTAAATCTTTCCGAACATTATGAATAAATCTTAATGTTTGCAACCCTTAATTTATACAAACTTTTTTATAAGGTATACACGTCTTGCCGATAACTGCATACGTTTTCAGACTGCAGAGATGCCGGGCTTTTACAAAGACGGGGAGTATGACCTGGGCGGCTCTGCTGTTGGAGCTGTGAAAAAGGATTCGATCATTGATGGGAAAGATATTGTTCCCGGAGATGTTATCATTGGCCTGCCGTCCAGCGGGGTTCATTCCAATGGTTTCACTCTTGTGAGAAGGTTGGTGCTTCAGCCTATTACAAATTTTTTATAAAATAAAAAAAATGTTTTTGTTGGCTACGATACTATTGTAGTCTATAGCAAGTAGCTTGCAGTATGCGATTAAATTTTGTCTCGCTGGCTGGTCGGTTGACTTGCTGATTCATGACAAAATAGTCCTACCTTACTACTGTTGCATTCATATTGTTACAGGGTTCTGGCTGATGCTGGGGTTTCTCTCAAGGACCAACTGCCTGGTGGAGAAGGTATTACATTTGGCGAAGCTTTGCTGGTCCCGACTGTGATATATGTAAAGCAGGTAGGGTCAACATCGGTCAAACCCTGCTTCCGCTTCCCATTATTATGATATGCAGAAACATGTTTGTGTTTAACTAAATAACTAGCTGCTGAAAATCAAAATGCAAATGCGCCCGTCGTTGAGCTCTTAGTTAACTTATTATTGGCTTGCACTAAAACATGCAGGTCCTTGACTTAATAAGCAAGGGAGGTGTGTAAGGAGTAGCTCATATCACAGGGGGTGGTTTCACAGAAAATATACCTCGAGTGTTCCCACAAGGCCTAGGAGCGGACATTTATAAGGACTCATGGGAAGTCCCACCTATTTTCAAATGGATCCAGAAGGCCGGGGGAGTCGAAGAGGCTGAGATGAGACGGACTTTTAACATGGGAATTGGAATGGTTCTTGTTTGTAAGTCCGGAGGCATCCCACGGGATACTTGAGGAGGATAGGAATGTTTACCTCATCGGTGAGGTTGTAAGCAGTCATGAAGGAGTGACTTATGTATAGTTGAATTTAGGTCAACTTAACTCGTAACTGTCATGATCGGGCGGATGTTTTATCAAATTAGTGTTTTGATTGACGGACCCCTATACAACTTCAAGCAGAGAATTTACGGATTCTATTAGTGCATATTGTTTCTTTCGAGCCGCTGGTTTAGAGGAAGGAATCAGACGCAATGCAATTATCGTTAGTTTCATTTGTTTGTTTGTTCGTTCGTTCAAGATTACTTTGCTACATGCGGCCTTGATGTTGGCATCGCTGTCAAGGTAGAGTTCACGGACAGTGTGCCTAAGCTTCTTATCTGGTCGCAGCAGCTGTAAACTTTCAGGCGGACGGTATGCCGTCCATGATGACCGGATGAAACTGAAGCAGCATTACCATGTTGCGTTGAGGGTTCTCGATTCTTGTTAGTCTGTTAATATTACGTACTGGAAAAAGGATGAGAGTAATTTTCTTTCTCATCCATGGACTAATCATATCATATATAAGTTGGATACTTGCGCACTTAAAGATGATTGTACTGCTCATCGAAATTGTCTTGAACAAAGTCATATTATCACGTGATCAGTGTCATGCGACTGTTTCATGCAAACTGCAGATGGAAGATCACAAAACATCCCGTGCTCCCAGAAGGAGGGATAATCGTGGTTTGCCACTAGTTGTTCTATTTTTCGCAAAAAAAATAAAAAATAAAAAAATAATGTAGTTACACACTTACAAGGGCAAAAGGGTAAATAAGGCAAAAGTCAAACGCTGTTTTGTTGACAGGCGAATTTACAAAGCAACGGCAATAACCCTAGCAAGCGATTCAGCTCGCGTTTTATTCCCGCCACTCTCTCTTTTTGAGCTCCGTCGCTCTCGGCAGAAACTCAGCTATCCAGTGACTCCTCTGTTCAGTTGCCATGGTCTCGTCCTTGAAACCAAACACTCAGCTCTCTCGCTGCTTTCCCACTTCGCCCAGACCCTCTTTTTCCAACGCCAACCCCGCCCAAACCCAACTCTGCGGACTCCCACCTGGGTCTCACTCAGCTGCCTTCTCCGCCCTGTCCATGTCTTCCTCCGCCGAAACTTCCCGGAAAAGCCACGTGCTTGCAGCTTCAAAAAACGAGTCCGGAGAAAGTGGTAGCGGGAATGTCGGTTTGACGTATAAGGGTGCTGGTTGTTGGTACTTAGGGTTAGGATTTGCTAACTCAATACCAAGTGAATCGGTGATAAGTTTACAAACTTATCACACATATGTATTTCACACACTCAATCTTACGGACAAACAAGTGAAGGGAGAATAGAAAATAACAAGTTTGCACACAACACTTCTTTGATTGATAAATGAAAGAAAGTAACATAAAATCACAAGACCAACTGAAGCTTACTAGCTTCTGTGAAATCAAGACAGAAGAAGAATACAACCTGAAACAAAGAACTGGGATACTTCCCTTTCGAATACACTCCCTTACTTAAAACCCTAGCATCATAATCTACTTATACAATGCAGGAAAAAACAATTAATCATGGCAGCTAGCACATGCTAGCTGCTGTCCATCTTCTCACATGGTTTCGATGGCCTTTATCCCTTTTTCACACATGCATCTGTTATGGATACAAACACATTGCAGCTTTCCATCCATGACTGCATCATTATCACATGGCATCACTTTGTGATATTCGGCTGACACAAGGGAACTTCTTTTGTATATCTTAGTGCAAGAGACATGAGTGAAGAACAGGCTGGCAGCATGGGGTGTTTTTATTTGAATATCCAACACTCCCCTTCAAATCAAAACACCTTCATTCCTAGCATTTCACGCATCACTCGGAATGAATCAATTGGCAGTGCCTTAGTGAAGATGTCAGCTGCTTGTTCCTTTGTGTGACAATAGACAAGCTCAATTGTCTTTTGTTTCACATGATCCCTTAGAAAATGGAACCTAGTATCAATGTGCTTGCTCCTTCCATGTTGAACTGGATTCTTTGCAAGTTTAATTGCAGATACATTATCCACATGAATCAAGGTCGATTCCTCTTGTGAATGACACACTGATTTCAACAGATTCCTTAACCATATTGCCTCACACACGGTTGAGGCTACAGCTACATATTCGGCTTCACATGAGGACAAGGCAACGATTGATTGCTTCTTTGAAGACCATGAGAAGGCTGTTGAACCTAGGAAGAACACATAGCCAGTTGTGCTTTTCCTTTCATCTTGATCACCTCCCCAATCACTATCCGAATAACCATATAATTTTGCATCTTCACCAAAATTATAAAATAGACCAAAGTTTAGAGTACCTTTTATGTATCTTAGAATCCTCTTGACAGCAAGCCAATGAGACTCCCTTGGTGTTTCCATGTATCGACTAACAAGTCCAACACCATACACTATATCCGGTCTTGTGATTGTGAGGTACCTTAGGCTTCCAACTAGGCTCTTGTACACGGTTGAGTTTACAAACTCACCTTCTCCTTCTCTGGACAGCTTCAATCCAGTTGCAACTGGTGTATTGACAGTGTTACAATTGTCCATATTGAACTTCTTCAATATGTCTCTCATGTACCTTTGTTGAGAGATGAAAATGCCCTCACTTTCTTGCTTCACTTCTATGCCAAGGAAGTATGACATTAAACCAATGTCAGTCATCTCGAACTCACTGAACATGGACTGCTTGAACTCTTTGAACATTCCCTCATTGTTTCCTGTAAACAATAGATCATCTACATAGATACATATGATTAAAAATTCCCCTTTCTCACCATTCTTCATATAAAGAGAGTGCTCATATGGACATTTCTGAAATCCATTTTGATGAAGATAGTTGTCAATCCTTGAATTCCAAGCTCGTGGTGCTTGCTTGAGGCCATACAAGGCTTTCTTCAAGTGATACACCTTATCTTCTTCCCCTTGTATCTGAAAACCCTCCGGTTGTTCTACATATACTTCTTCTTCAAGCAATCCATTTAGGAAGGCTGACTTGACATCTAATTGATAAATTTTCCACTTATGATGTGCTACAAGGGAAATTAACAATCTCACCGTGTCAAGTCTTGCAACTGGAGCGAAGACCTCATCATAATCCACTCCATGCTTCTGTTTATAGCCTTTTGCCACAAGCCTCGATTTGTACCGATCCACACTTCCATCTGCAGTGCGCTTGATCTTGTACACCCACTTGACACCAATAGCTTTCTGATTTGGTGGGAGCTTTGTCAATTCCCAAGTGTCATTCTTCTCGATGGCATGGATCTCTTCTTCCATGGCTTTCTTCCAATGGACCTCTTTCACAGCTTCATTGAATGAAAGAGGTTCATGGTCTGCATAGAGACAAAATAGGTTTGTTTCTTCTCCCTCTTCTTGTCCATAAATTTCTGTGAGACTCCTTAGCCTCACTGGAGTTGATGAATTGCCTTCCTCACTGGATGTAGGACCACTCCTTGCATTTCTGTGCACTGGAGTTGTTGTGCCTATTTGAGTTGGTTGTGGTTCAACTTGTGGAGCAGCTTCTTGTTCTTCAAAATCAGTGGAAACCATTCTCTCCTTACTGACCTCTTTGTTGTTCCATTTCCATGTCTCTTCTTCATTGAAGATGACATCTCTACTAACCACCAGTTTGCTAGTTAGTGGATTGTAGAGCTTGTATGCCTTGGACTCTTCACTATAGCCCACAAACACACACTTCTCACCTCGATCATCAAGCTTCCTTCTCTTGGCCTCTGGAACTTGAGCATATGCTACACATCCAAAGATTTTTAGGTGTGCAACATTCGGCTTGTGTCCACTCCAAGCCTCTTGTGGTGTCATCCTCTTGACACTCTTTGTTGGACATCGATTCAACAAGTAGATCGAACAAGCAACAGCTTCTGCCCACAATTCTTTTGGCAGGTTCTTCTCCTTAAGCATGGACCTTGTCATGTCAAGGATGGTTCGATTTTTCCTCTCGGCTATACCATTTTGCTGTGGTGTATAGGCAGCTGTCATTTGGTGCTTAATTCCTTGCTCCTTGCAGTATGCTTGGAAAGCATTGGAGGTGTACTCTCCACCTCTATCAGATCTCACAGCCACAAGTTTGTGGTTACTCTCAGCTTCTGTGAATGCCTTGAACTCCTTGAAGATTCTTAAGGCAGCTGACTTCTCCTTGAGGAAATAAACCCAAGTTTTTCTACTAAAATCATCAATGAAAGTAATAAAATATCTATTACCTCCATAAGACATGGGATCCAATGGACCACATATATCCGTGTGCACCAACTGCAATGGTGCCTTAGCTCTCCATGCATTGCCAACAGGAAATGGCAACCTTGCTTGCTTGCCAAGTACGCAGCCTTCACACACTTGGTGATTGGTTTCAATCTGAGGTAGTCCACGCACCATGCTTCCACTTGACAGCAATTTTAAACCATTGAAATGAAGATGGCCATAACGAAGATGCCATCTCCAAGACTCATTTTCAATCTCACCAATGTTGCAACTGCCAATCTTTGTGTTCAATCTCAGTGGGAACATACGATTCTTTGACATTTGAACCCGTGCAATGAGCCTTCTTCTTGCATTCCTTAGAGTGAGAAACATATCTTCCATATGTATGATGTACCCTTTCTGGAGCAATTGACCAATGCTCAGAATATTACTCTTCATACCTGGTATGTAATAGGTATCTGAGATGTATTCTTCTTTTCCATTTTTTTGGATGATTTTGATTCTTCCTTTTCCTTCAACTGGCAGCCTTGAGGAGTCACCAAGGCTTACAGATCCATAAGCCTCCATTTTGAGTTCGGCAAAGAACTCCTTCCTTCCACACATGTGGTTACTTGCACCAGAATCCAAGTACCAAACATCCTGTTGGCTACTGGAATCATGGTGTGCTAGTAGGACAGTGAATTCCTCACCATCATTCCTACTTGATTCTGCCAAGTTGACATGCTCACCAATTTTGTATGAACATTCATTTGCATAATGTCCATATTGCTTGCAACTGTGACATTGGATGTGAGCATTTCCTCGAGTGGATCTCCATTCTTGAGATTGTCCTCGATTCTGTGCATAGCCACGACCTCTTCCTCGAGCTCGTCCTCGGCTGCGATTGGATGAGCTTCCACGTCGTGTGTTCCATGTCCCACGGCCTCCACTTGGCTTGTCAATACTGAGTTTTGTCTCCAAGGCTTGTTCCAGCGTTGAGGGGCTTGCATTTTTCTGAATGCGTTGCTCATGAACTAGGAGTGATCCTAGTAGCTCTTCTGTGCTCATTGTCTCCAAGTCCTTGGATTCTTCAATGGCAGTCACCACATGTTCGAACTTGGATGTGAGTGACCGGAGTATCTTCTCCACAACTCGTACTTCATCGAGTCTCTCGCCATTTCTTCTCATTTGATTTACTATCACAGCAAGCCTTGTGTGATAGTCTGAAATGCTCTCTCTTTCATTCATGCGAGCAGTTTCAAAATCTGCTCGAAGTGATTGTAATCTCACTTTCTTGACTCGATCTACACCTTTGTAGATGATGCTCAGTGTGTCCCATACTTGTTTGCTCGTTGTTGCTTCTGCAACCTTTTCAAACGTTGAGTCTTCTAATCCCTGATATAGAAGATACAACGCCTTTTGATCCTTCTTTCGTAAGTCCCTGAGTGTGTTACTTTGATCTGCAGTGTATGCAGCTTCTTGTGCCGTAGTAGGTGCAACATATCCGCTACTAACAACATCCCACAGCTCCTGTGATCCAAACAAAGCCTTGAATTGGATACACCATCTTTCATAATTCTCTTTCTTCAATACGGGAACTTGGAGTTGCACAAGATTTGATGCCATTGCTGCTGCGCTTGCCAGAAGGTAATCTGGCTCTGATACCAAATGTTGGTACTTAGGGTTAGGATTTGCTAACTCAATACCAAGTGAATCGGTGATAAGTTTACAAACTTATCACACATATGTATTTCACACACTCAATCTTACGGACAAACAAATGAAGGGAGAATAGAAAATAACAAGTTTGCACACAACACTTCTTTGATTGATAAATGAAAGAAAGTAACATAAAATCACAAGACCAACTGAAGCTTACTAGCTTCTGTGAAATCAAGACAGAAGAAGAATACAACCTGAAACAAAGAACTGGGATACTTCCCTTTCGAATACACTCCCTTACTTAAAACCCTAGCATCATAATCTACTTATACAATGCAGGAAAAAACAATTAATCATGGCAGCTAGCACATGCTAGCTGCTGTCCATCTTCTCACATGGTTTCGATGGCCTTTATCCCTTTTTCACACATGCATCTGTTATGGATACAAACACATTGCAGCTTTCCATCCATGACTGCATCATTATCACATGGCATCACTTTGTGATATTCGGCTGACACAAGGGAACTTCTTTTGTATATCTTAGTGCAAGAGACATGAGTGAAGAACAGGCTGGCAGCATGGGGTGTTTTTATTTGAATATCCAACACTGGTGTGGATATTGACGCCGGCGCGGAACTTGTTCGGCGAATTAAAAAAATGGCTCCTGGGATTGGAGGTTTTGGGGGTCTTTTCCCTTTCGGTACGAATATTATGCTAGCTGTTTGAATTTTTACTTGGGGTGATGAAATTTTTTTGTGCACTGTTTGTTTGAACTTTTGATTACTCGCGCTGATCAGGTTTTTTGGTGATTGCAGATGATAAATACCTTGTTGCCGGCACAGATGGCGTCGGGACTAAGCTTAAGCTTGCTTTCGATACTGGAATTCACTATTGATTTGGTAATGCTAATTTTGTTCCAATGAATTGTCATGTGGTACACAATGTGTCGTTGAAAACTGCTGCTCTAAATCAGTTTCGATTCCCAGGTTGCTATGAGTGTCAATGATATTGTTACTTCTGGTGCTAAGCCGTTATTTTTCCTTGATTACTATGCTACAAGCCGGCTCGATGTTGATCTTGCTGAAAAGGTAGAGCTCACAGTGCCTGAGTTTCTTGGGTTGTGGAAATACATATCACTAATTGAAGATTACTCACGTTTTTTTGTTTGTTTTACCCTTTTCTAGGTTGTAAAAGGTATTGTCGATGGTTGCAAACAATCTGACTGTGTTCTTTTAGGTGGAGAGGTATGCTAAATAATCAGTTCTCGTGTTAATATGTATATCAAGCTTTTTTTTTCTTTTTTTTTTTTTTTTTTGCAGTTAATTTGAATGTATAGCATTTTACTTTCACGCTCGTGTTATTAATACTTTGGCAAGGTATGGATCCCTGAATTGCATATGCCGAGCATGTCTTCTTGCGGCTAATTAGTTTATATATGGTGGTTGTGCTTATATTTGGTACATACGTATTTTGGCTAATGGAGGGCTCACTGAATTGCATATATTTTCAGACTGCAGAGATGCCAGATTTTTACGCAGATGGTGAGTATGACCTCAGTGGTTTTGCTGTTGGAAGTGTGAAAAAAGATGCAGTGGTTGATGGGAAAAACATTGTGGCTGGAGATGTGCTCATTGGCTTACCCTCCAGTGGGGTTCATTCTAATGGTTTCTCTCTCGTGAGAAGGTTGGTGCTGCACAAACAACGTTAGTGTGCAGTGGTTTTCATGTACTAAATGTAACGGAAGCAATCAACCTCAAGAATTTTTCTGGTATATCTTTACAGGGTTCTGGCTCACAGTGGTCTTTCTCTGAAGGATCAGCTGCCTGGGGAAGATATTACGTTAGGTGAAGCTTTAATGGCCCCAACTGTGATATACGTTAAGCAGGTGAATGCTAACCCGCTTCCAATTCTTTTGCATTTGTGCTTGTCTGTTGTTTTGCTAGTTGCTGAAAACGCTCTCCTCTTTTTTTCCATGCACCAATAACAGGTTCTCGACATAATCAGCAAGGGAGGCGTAAAGGGGATAGCCCACATCACAGGGGGTGGTTTCACGGACAATATACCTCGAGTATTTCCGAGAGGCCTAGGCGCTGTCATCTATAATGGTTCTTGGGAAGTCCCAGCTGTTTTCAAATGGATCCAAGAGGTATAAATATATTACATCCAGCACCCAATTTTGGAATTCTAATTTTTGTTAGATATATCGCTTTGAGGTGGCGTCTTGAAACTACGTGATCTGGTCTTCTGACTGTCCTTGTTTCTGACCCTAGGCCGGGAGAATAGAAGAGGCTGAAATGTTGCGAACGTTTAACATGGGTGTTGGGATGGTTCTTGTTGCGAGTCGAGAGGCAGCCCATAGAATACTTGAGGATGCAAATGGAGCTGACAAAGCTTACCGCATTGGTGAGGTTGTACGTGGTGAAGGAGTTAGTTACAGTTGAAATGAGATATACGAGGTAATGTATGCTCTTTTGAGCCTATTTGACGAAGCGAGATGCGAGGTAATGCAAGTGCGGCTTGGATTTTGCAGTTTATGTATCTTGAGTCTTGACGTTCACAAGTTAAATGGAATTTGTCAGAGTTGTCATGAAAGTTTGAATTCATTGAGGATGGTAGGGCTCTGTTTTAAGTTATCAAGTCCGTTTTCTAATCCGTTTCTAATACGTGCTTAAACTATAATCGCTTTCACTGCTAATGATCCAATTTTGATTCTGAATCTTCTGTTCAATGTACAAAAAGCACCTCATCTGCGCTGATATGCCTCTGCGTTTTTCGTGTTGGTGTGCATTGAAACGGTAGTTGTACCCAAAAAAAGGCCCTGAACCTGTTTTGTCGATGCTCGCAAGCCAACCGATGAACGAACACCATTTACATGATTTGCTTGCTTGTAAGATTTCTAAGATTCAACTAGATTTTAGCACACTAAAATTCCGTCGGGAGCGCAGACGGCCAAAAGAGGAATGTCAAAATCGCTATCCTAACTTCTAAGAACAAATTCAGAAATAGTCGGATAAAATCGTGAAAAGGAAATCTATTAAGCCAATATTTGGCCAATATAAAAAATTGTTTATCAATCCTATATTTTCGAGCAAAAACATGTACAACATTGAGTTCTCTTGTGACTCGAGAGCAGCCGAGTTGCTTGCTCCCTCTACAAAAATAAGCAGCACCCCGGCTTATACACGTCGATACAGAAAGGCAATCTGTCTCCCCACCTCATACGCTTGGACCTAAAAATAGTAGGTATTGTCCTTCAGATTGGCAGCATCCTTGCAAAGAATAGACCGGACTTCCATAATGGATCTAGGAGGCTGCAAGTCCTTCTCCTGCAGTGTGTTTCCCAACAGCTGCTGCATCTGTGATGCAAATGTATCATCCAGAATCTGCAAATATGAAAAAGGCTGCACATTAGAATGGAAACAACCATACCAAGAAGAAACGAGGCGAAGAGGTTGGAAGGTTTCAACCGCTACTTACAGAGACAGCGATGCGAGAACCCTTATACCACGACTTGTTTTCTTTTCGGTTCTCTAAGAAACTCACAACATCCTGCGACAGAAAAAGAGCCAACATTAGATGAGCAAAAGCATCAGCACAGAGCCCCGGATTCTTGAAATGCTAGATTGAAGAATTTACCTGTCCCATTCGGTCCCAATAACCTCGACAAATTGCAATGAAGACGTGAGTCCCAAACACAGTATGCAGGTGAGTAACTGTGGTTGCCAGCTGGTCTTTCAGAAGCTGCATTCTACTTCTCACATCAGATTCTACCACGGTTTCTTTTGAATCTTGCAGAATCTTCTTCAGTTTTGTAGCACTCTGCAACTTTGACTGCAATAAACATGAAAATCAGTGACACTTGACAGAAATCACTACTTAATAATATTAAGCATCCACACAGAACATGCGCAGAAGCCGAGTAGTTCTTTTTATTGGTCAAGTAATTCAGATCATTACACGAATGTACCAGTAATTCAGATCTTTATACACCAGAACATGCATTAATACACGCTTTAATTATTCTTCAATGGACAAATTAGGCATTTTGTCCATTATGACAGATTGGCAATTAACATGTTTAACCTTTATATCCATCTTATCTATAATTAGATCATCTCCCGAGCCCTTTTCTTTTTCTTTTAACATATACTCGTTAATTTTGTAACACTATCACACAACAACTAATTCAAACAGAAAGGTGCAAACCACAATGATACTCACATTCTCTGCAAGTTTTTCAACAACTGCTTGTATGTAATTTTTGAACTTGGCTCTCAACATTACAGTGACTTCACTGAGACGCTCTCCAGGAACTGCGTTCCCACCATCCGGAATGCAGGAACCCCATGATTTGAACTGAACTTCGATTTGGGGACGAAGGACATCAAGCATTCTCTTCAACGAATTCAACAGAATTCCCAACTGAAATGCAATCATCAATTTTTTGTTTTATTTTTTGAAACGTTGAATACACAATTGAAGATAACCCCAAAGTTTGAATGGTCAACTAACCTCTTCAGGGACTGTATAGGCGCCCACAGACCTTTTGGCAAGCTTCTGAACATACTTGAGGCCAAATTTCTTTGGGGCCAAATTTTCCTTTAATGGTGACAGGATGTCTGCATACTGCTTGTCTAGAGATTCTATGATCGCCTTCTCGACATCAGCAATAGCCTTTGTATTGAAACATAGTTGAAATTACCAAACAAGCTTAATATATGTATATTTATTTCTATTTCTAATATGATAACGTCATAACGCACAAGTACAATTTTCTGGATTCATATTCTAATGTGGACTATAAAGACAAAAATGATGCATAAAGAGAGATTCACTCTGAACTAAGCAAGCCAAGAAAGTAAGAAGCCATAACCGGATGACAAGAAACTCAATTTGTAAACCTCCAAAAAAACCAAAAACAAAATAAAAATTATAAAATAAGGAAACAATTATTTTTTATAAACTGGATACAAAAATATGTGGATGAACAAGACTGTTATAAGACTAAATGTCATATTCCTTAAGCAAAACAAATAGCTCTGTATTCTATTCTTTAACCATCATGTTTTAAGTAGGAAAAAAATTAATTAATTAAGCAAATGAACGAAGAAGGTGGATCCCACATTCATGGATGTGCTACATAAGTCCAACAATAAATTGTTGGATAAGTTCAAAATGAACAATGGTGATGAGAAAAACCAAAGTAGACAAAAGACTTTGAGACACGAGGAATCCGACTTACATTCTCCAGAATGCAGGCATATTCAGGCCATCTGGAAATGATTATCTCATAGTCACTCAAAGTTGCTTTCAGACGATCATACATTTCATCCACAAAAGGAGTCGTCGAATGCTGTGTCCTAACTCCTGACCATTTTACCTGCAAGTGTATAATCTTTAGATACCTTACTGAACGTACACCAGTTTATATGAGTGAGGATATCTTTAGAAGCATCGTTTAGCATAGCCCTCCCAAGATGCAGGTATAAAATTGTCGATAAACCACCATAAAAAGAGTACCGACTCATTTGAGATAAATGTCATATACAATAACACTTAATAACATAAGTACCTTGTCTAATTTGCATGCTTCGAGCAAAGACCCACGCTTATTTTGAATCCACAGCATAATATAGAGGTGGAACAATTCTTTTGCATCAACTCCAGCTTTAATATGACTGAGATAACAAAGAAAATGAATTAGGACAATGCAAAACCAAATAATATAATTAAGTGTTAACAATAGTAGTAGTAACAAAATTAACATTACCCAATGTTCCAACTGGAAAGGTCTCTTTGGAAATCTGCTGTGGCTATAACAAGGTCTCCTACAGGGGATGAAGGACCCGTGGGGGGGCAAGCAATGAGGAAAGCACGCAATCTACTGCATAGGTCTGTGCTGTATATTGATGCTGCCAGATGTGGGAGGTCTACAAAACTGTGCCATGAAAAATAAAGCATCAGAATTATATCTGTCCAACATCAAACAGCCAAACAAACCACTGCACTGGTTTGAGTAAACAATACAGCTTTGCTGTATTTTCACAATCACAAAGAAAGTCAAATTAATATCTTAACTATGATCAGCCATGTCGTAAGAAATATTAAACAAACTAAAGCATATATTAAAATGTTAACAAAGACTTAAATCAGTGGTTTTTGCATCTCAAAATGTGAGGAAAATGACTAATAAAACTCTTCTTAATAATATGGAGATTTAGCTGACACTATTCATACTAAATATAAAATATCAAAAGGGTAATTTCTAGTTCTCCTTTCACCTAGGGCCTAAATTTTCAAGGGGCATCCTCTCACATTTCATAGCAAGATCCATTGACCAGAGATAGGGGAAGTGTTTATCTATTTTGAGCTATTCAGTTAAACCGATCGTTGGTCTATAGCAGATAGCATAAGAATTTCACCTCAGAGCACCTATGCACATGAAATAATTATTTTTGCTAAAGATAGTTTGACAGGAACAGGATCATATATACATAAGACGTCAGACCTCAACACAAGATTCAGCACCATATGCCAAAATATCAATTGGCGTAGGTTTTCAATAAATGTGACCACAAATGATAGCTTTTTATCATCATTTCATTTCCTAACAATAAAACAAGCCAACTGTTTAAAAATACTAGATAGTGCCTCTAATGGAAAAACATTTTGCAAAAAAAAAAAATGAAATCAGATATGAGAGAGTATCACTTCACGGTTTCACGTGTTTACCTGGGGAGTATATGCTGATTATGGATCTCAATATCAGTGTGGATTTCATTCCTAATGTTAAGGCACAAAGATTTCATTTTCTGGTAAGCAGTCGCCATACTCAAACTATCAAGCAATATACCATCGCTATTGCTGGTAATATATTCATCTGTCTCAGCTAAGTGCCTCCGTGATCTCTTTCTCGCAGCAACCTGGCCAGTCACTTAAAACAATTAGAGAAAAGAATAGATATATCACCCACGCAAATCATTGTTAAATAAACTGGAAGTTTCTCAAACCTGGAAATGGTGGCATAAAGCAGTCTGCGCCTCGGGAGACAAGATATCATGAAGAAGCGTGTAAAGTTTGACAGCAGGCTCCAATGCAGGTGCAGCATGCCCAGTCGCAGGTCGAAAGACCTCCATAATTCCTGAAAGCGATGACTCATCCAAGGACTTGTAATTCTCAAAAGCTAGAGCAAGAGTTTGTTGAATCTGATCCTTAGTTTCTCCTAAGATTCGGTTCTGTGAAAACAAAAGTATTAGACATTTTGTTAGAAAAGAAATGACAAGAAAGTAAAATGCAATAAGCAAAAAGCGTGCCACAGCATAAAAGTTAATATCAAACGCAACAAAGATTCAAGAATACCTCTTGGTGACTCAGCGTGCTCTTGTTGTGGCCTTTCATCAAAACAGGCCTTAGCAAATCGTACACCAAGTTGAGGCAATCAGCTGTTGGTGTAGCTACATCCATAACATAAGAGAGATACCTAATCAAGATATTCATATTAGGAGCATGACTCGGATATGGAATCAGTGAACAAAAAGAAGCGGCTTATAACAATCATTCACATGGGCATATCATTTTAACAGAAACAAGCTATCAATCCAACAACATTCCATTACCTCAGCTTGGTGTATACATCAGAAACACCGTAATATGTTGCAAACTCAGTTAAAAGCCATTTCCATGGACCCTGAAACACTAGATTCCTTTGTTGAAAATGCTGAACCTTCATAGCAGCTTCTAAAACAAGGTCATATGCAACTGTTTCTGCAACAGAGCCACACTGAACCACAAAAGCAAAACCAATATCACAAAAGGCATTTTGCAATACAACGTATATAATGGAAGTATCCATTTCCCACATTCAGCTAATGGATTAATAATCATTCTTTGTACGATATTAAAGTCAAAATTATAAATAATAAACAAATAAATAACTATATACTTTCTTCCCCTTTCTTGTTTTTTTTTCCTTATCCTTTTTTGGCCCAGGACTGGAACATGGTGGCTAATATACATTGCTGAGGAATAATACGAGAAATCACTCAAGAAAAGATTCAAATCTTATCATTCCTTCATCTTTAGAAGATTACAGCACAATATTTAATGAGGGTATACATTATTTTTCTATTGGAAGAAACCCTTGAGCTAAACACTGTAACACACCAGTTAAAACTAAAATTGAAGAGATTCTCTTCTAAGGTACATCCACTTCTTGAACCCGTCAAGATACAAGTGTGTAGTTAACCTTGTACGACAATTAATTAAACTAAGATTTTTTTTTCTTAAGGATTACCATTGTATTAGATTACAAAAAACTAATTCATAAATGAAACAACAGACGGAGAAACTCTTAATAAACAAGACTAATATATCTTTAAGGATACTAAAGTAACAAATAAACACCTTGGGATTGTCATCTGAACTTGTTGAATAAAATGTAGATAGCTGCATCTTTCCCACAGGTTCATGTTCTGGTTCACGATAGACAGAGAACCAGCGTTGCTTGTCAGCCTGCAATCAACAATAAAATTAGCCTTTCTGCCAGAACCATTATAGTTTTTATTTATCCTAAAGCTACCACCATAAGGATTAAGAAGGCATTACTGGGTCATCAACAACTGTTGCCACTTGAACAATGACTCTACCAAAATGCTTTCCCTTTGAATCAAAGACTTCGACTATTAGATCATCTACCAAACTATCTGGAAAGCTGTAAGAGGTGTCAGTACCTTTCTCAACTTTCTCAAGCAGATATAGTTCAGAAAAATAAGAACAAGAGAGCATACAAGACATGAGTTTCACCGGATCCAGGTTGCATCTTGACGGCATCTTCTTCAGTTGAACTTTTCAGTCTTAACAAACATGAGTACGTTTCTGATGCCAGTTAAAAGTGAAGGTTAACATTCCAGTAATTCATGAAAGACATTTGGAAAGAATTATGTTACATACACTACAAAGTACAAAATGAGGCACCCTCATAAGCGGCCATAAGTTATGGATACAAGAATATGCTAGTCACAGTTTAAAAGTAAACACTTGTAAACTAAATCTATGATTTAATGACAGAATAAGCACACTTTAAGATAGTCTCGATATACAGATTAGAGTACACCAATTGTTAGGAAGCACTAGGGCGTGGAGTTTCATTGCATATTTCTATATCTATATTTATGGGTTTCCTTCATCTAAGTTGTACGAAAGGTTGCACACTATCAATTATACTCCTGAAGACAATAGATATTTCCCTGTGAAGTGGGATATCGAGAATATTGTAAGAGATGGTGCAGGTTGAATGAATGAAATTTTATCATCAATCCCTGTGGTACAAGGTGCATTTCAAAATAAAATGTAGAGAGAGAGAGAGAGAGAGAGAGAGTTGAATTTTCCATGCTCATACCATGCACAACTTCATATGAGGACGAACTGTCGCGTAGACTTGTTACACCAGTTTTCAAAAGTCCAGACACCTGTTTTATATACTGAGTACCAGCATGCACATACGCCAAGCTTTGACGTGAAAAAGAACCATTTGCAGGTACCCGAGGTGCAACTCGAATATTTCGAAGGGCTTGCCATCCAGAAGCAACTGTAGACTGGAAGCTGGAGAGATGATAACGAATGGATTCCAGTTTGATTACTGGTGGCCTTATAGATGAAATACTGCAGCCGGTAGGTGGGTCCAGGCCCATTTTAATTCTCCGCACTGCACAATGAAAAAGAATTCAGAATGATCTCGTAACCACACACTTGAATAGTAAGAATTTTAAAACAGGCATTAGATGTTACCTTGCACTTTCATCTTGCCAACAATTTTCTTTGGTTTTGGAGCAGCTTTCTCACTTGCAAGCTCTGAAGTCTGCTTTGCCAACAGTTCTTCCTCTGATTGTAAAAGCACTTGTCGTAAACTACAGTTTGACAGCAAGGTTTTAATGAGATGGAGTGTCAATGGTGGAAAGGATAAAAAGTAAAGAAGTTTTTCACATCATTCACTGTACTAGTTTAAGCTTTCAACACTAAATATTTTACTAATCGTCTGATCAAAAACAATGTCAACGTCAATGAACTCCCATAAGGTTCAAACTTTTTATCTCAAAACCCATCGTAACCTAATTCACTTCTGGCTTAGTCAAACCATAAACTCAATTACATTAATTTGCTACGTTGCATAACTTTAAAAACTATGAATTCATGCGAGGATTTGAACACGAAACTGGCAACAGACACGTAATTATACAGGGTCTAATAAGA
This sequence comes from Crataegus laevigata, assembly GCA_963580275.1. Taxonomy (NCBI): domain Eukaryota; kingdom Viridiplantae; phylum Streptophyta; class Magnoliopsida; order Rosales; family Rosaceae; genus Crataegus; species Crataegus laevigata. Next base: position 7,243,410 of record OY756938.1, read on the forward strand.
AAAAGCCGTCTAAATTAAGTTTAAGATAGGAGATTAAGGTGATAAAGAGCATGGACTCACCTAAATGCATCTCGTAGAAGAGCACATTCATTTTCCAAGAACATGGGAGCTTCCATGCATTCCATTGCCCAAGCATGAAGGCACAAACGCACACATGCATCATATGCAATGACACCATGCCATGGCCCTAGAGCACTGATATTGGTTTATGGCACATAAAGTCAATAAATTTTAGATGGCAGAAACAAAGGTTAAACTTAAAAACCAAGTACAATTCTGGAATTGGTTAGAGATACCTTGCATAATATGTTGGGAGCCGAGCTGGGCATGATGGCGCAGCAGCTTCGGAACTAGTTGTCGTTCTGTGAACAGAGATTGACATAAGTTGGTCCAGTTACCGAAACTAAAACATACTTACGCAACAAACTGTATGACTGAGAAATGTAAAGTACCAGCATGCTTCAAGTACTTAAGTTTGTGAAACAAAAAGTTTCATGTTTCTTTCCAACATAAGCACATATGCATGCCATTGTTTCTAAATAGGACTGCAGTAATATGCATACCTTGCAAACTGTTCAACATTCCCATTTCCAGTAACACTGTCCTGCTTTTTCCTATGCACTCTAGTAGGACTTTTCTCATCATCCTGTTTAATTTCCTGAGTTGCACCACAAAAGGGTGGCGCACTGGGAACATCGTCATCAGGAAAATTTTTACTCTGCAGGTTTGTGGAATGCAAATTCTGCAAAACGGACAGGTTCAGAAAGAGTATCAGTGCAGTAGCACACCATTCAAGTACCTTAAAAGTTATTATGCTGCAATGCTGGTCTGTTAGAAAGTCCCTCGATACATAAATAAAACTTTTGCCTAGTAAATTTTAGCTTTACCAACTCTTTTTAGTAGGGGTGAATAAAAGGAAATGTTATCCACAGTCATTAACTAACAATGATTTAGTCAGCACAACTATAGAATCTCAAGTAGGAGTGTGAGTGATGGCATGCTGTCTTGGATGTCAAACAACAATCCAGATACAATTAAAGATATAAATTCACAAACCTTTTCTGAACTTGCAGCCGAATCAGATGACTCGTCCTCCGTATAACCATTCTGTGCGACTGGATACTTCCTCGCTTCCCTCACCAATCTCTCTGCCACAGGTTTCTGTCTCCCCACAACAGTGTCCATTGAGGAACTGACGTCTGAGTAAGTATAATCACTGCCATATTGCGACGGCTTCCCATACCTATGAGCAGCAGCACTGGGAACCCTATCATCCTGCGGTGACGAATCCAGCGAGTACCTGCCTCCATAAACTCCATCTTCTGAATCAGTGGTTCTGTCATTATCAGAAGCAGACCCACTCTCATCCCCATCGGCTGGAATTGTCCGAACCGGTATGGCATTGGAGGGCAAGTGTCCACTTCTAAATTTAGACGGAGGGGGGAGTCCAAACCCCCTGCCGCCACTACCACTGCGAATATGCATAATCGGATCAATCCTAGGCCGCAAATTAGAACCCGAAAATGCAACTTCCTCCTTCTGATTAAGCAACAAACCCAATAAAACCAAATTTCAGAATTCAGAACAAAATTTTCTGACTTCGAAGCGCACATGCAAAATTAACAAAAACCCAGATCCTAAAGTCCTAAACACACTCCAACAAGAAGCAGCATTCACTCAAACAACAGTATAAATCAAACTCTACTTTATTATTTATTTATTTTTAATTAAAAAAAAAACGGAAATAGGGTATGATTTAGCTTCACAAACCTCTCTAACCCAACGAAGGGCGCTCCTATCAAGTCCTTCAGTGAACATATCTCTTCTGGATTCTTCCTTTACCTGATTCAAAACCCACAAACCAAAAATTTTAAAAAAAAATCAACTTTTTTTTCTCCAGAATCTTCCCACCACCGACAGACAACTTACATATGGCAATGCAGAAAACCGAAACGAGAGAGAGGGATTTCAGAGAAGAAGAAGTAAAATCAGCGAGACTTCGGAAGAGAAAAGTGCTTCTGCAAAAAGCTATTTCAGAAGACGGTGCTTGTTTAATGATCTCTCTGTTTCTTCTGGGTGTGGGAAATCTGTCACTCGCGCTGTGAACTATATTCTGACTTGTTTCTTTCTGTTTTCTTTTCCTAATTAATTTAGGACTTTGTCTACTGCTTTCCTTTTCTTTGTTATAGATTTTCAAAAATCCAGACAAATCTCGTATGTGGTCGACTCGGCAAGAATATTTTGGATTTGGAAGCCAAAACGGCGAAATAAATTGAATTGTGTAATTAATTATTTAATTAAAAGTAATTAATTAATTAATCTTCACCAAAAAAGGTAATTTATTAAATTAATTAAAAGTTCTAACGTTAGATTATTAATGGAAAATAAAATGCTTTTCCGACGTATCCGTCAACAAAGTAACGGGTTTTGTTTTTTAGCTTTTTTTGAATTATTCATATCAGCTGAGAAAAATAATAATAATGTTCCTAAATTCCGAACGTTGTAAGTGGGGACACGCTTTTTTGGCCTAATTTCGCGCTAAACCGGACTTTCCACTCGCATGGATTGGTGCTGCACTGAGTGGGGTCCCATATGCCATGCTTTTCTTCTTCTGTAATTTTATTTTTTAAATTTTATTATTATCCAGAAGGGAAAGATTGGGAACTATTACAAATTAAGAGGATTAGAAGTTTTGAACGTGGGACACATTGATGGAAATCCAATACATTGTTATGTAGAATATTAGACTGCATGTAAATTTTTTGTGACTTATTGGCAATGAAAAATACATAATTTTTAGGTGAAATCAATTTTTCTAAGTGTTAAAAAATAATTTGACTAGCTTTCATGCACGCGCGAGAAGGCGTTTTTTGAATCACGACGTGCTACGAGTAACTTACAAGTTTTAAATGAATAATATTAGACCGTGCTAGAAGAAACTCCTCATAAATCAATCATAGCCGCTTAATCCACATCATAAAATCGGTCTTTCAATTTTGATCTACATTCAATTGAATTTACATTAAGAATAGAAAAAATAATATTTAATAAACAACTGATTGAATCACTTTATTACTAGCTCATTGTGATGTACTAATTTTTTTATAAAAATAAAAAATAAACACTCTATACAAGGAAAAAGTTAGATATTAAAAACACTGTTTATCATTATACAATAAATAGTTAAATATTAAAAAAATTGTTTATCATTGTTTATATGACAAAAATACTCTTGTCACATTTGATGCATCATTTTGAACTGCTTTTAAATTTTTTTGTTTGAATGACATTTCCTGTTAGTTTTATATATAGAGGATATGCATGATAAGATATTTTTGTGATTTTAATATTTTTTTTATACATACATTGTGATTGTGATTTTGATTTTGCAGCATGCAGCTAAACAGAAATTATGTTAATTGTAGCGGATATAGGCTTGGTCAAGTTAACTCTAACAATGTTAGTGGCATAGTGAAATCAAACAGTCTTATAGCCCTCCTCACGTCGACAATCTCCCAACTTTTTTCCTCCCTTCCTCTCGAATCCAATTAATTATATTTTTCTTCTGTCAAATTATTGATTTGTTAGATTAGATGTTAAATTAGAGAGTTAAAAAAATTCGAACCACGCCGTGAGGGCAACACTTCTCTTCACCACTGTGATAGAGGATCACTTGCCATCATTTATGTAATTATGTATTAATCTCTCTCTTTGTCATTTAGATAAATTTCATATAGAATACCTCTTACATTAAAAAACTTATAACACTGAATTTGTAATTTTATTAAACTACTTTTGTGTATGTCATTGGTGGGGTCTGGGCACTTTAATTTGAAACAAAAAAAAATAATGCACACTTTATAATACCACTTGAGATTGAAATTGACCAACCCAGTGCTTAATGACTAAATCCACTAGATTAGTAGTGGTTTAGTGCCTTAACCCTTAAGCTATTTCTGCATGGGGTGGGGGCCACCGGCCACATGGGACTCACACCGCCAACCCAACATCCTCAAAAGACTTTTATTTCCTCTGTCTTTTTTGTCTGACATTGGAAGCACATGAGCTGTGCACATCTAGAAGCGTAACCCTAAAACTCACTCTCCAACCAAATATTTTGCAGTTTTCCTTGTACTGAAACATAAAAACGGATACCGCGATATGAAACAACATCAGCAAATTTTGAAGAAATATCATCATGCGTATGAGCCATGACGCAATAGTAAATCGTATCTAATATCTCTCAATATATTTTTCATATTACACGAGACGGTAACATAATTTTAGCTCTCAAGTCAAACAGTATGCCAAATTAGAGTCAGTGTCTCTCAAAAATGGATATGTTTGAATGTGTGGAAATTAGCAGGCGACAGTTGGAGATGGACAATGACTGACTGATAATGACAAATTGGATTTGAATCTCTCCCCATTTGATTATTGACTACGACTGTCCGTCATTTTCTAAGTGCTGGACAATAACCATTTGAATATTCAATCCTTCATTCCATCAACAAAACTTTCATGTGCTCTTTTCGGTTGAAAAATGATAAACACACATTATTTTTATTTTTTTATACTCTTATTTAATTATATCCGTTATTTTTATTTAATTTGTTCATTCGGCAATCAAAAATAAAGAAAATTGTAAGAGACGTAAAAAAAGAATGTATGAAAATATAGAAATTCTAAAGTCCGGCGCTCGAACCACGTGTCCGTGCGGATCCTAAACACCCCTTTGATTTTTCCATATTCACTCAGCCTCATTTTGTGTTCCACCTCCTCCCATCACACCCACGATCGGATGAGGATTCCTCACAAAGAGAATCCAGATAGAATCATGTTCTTCCGTGACACCACGTCCGACAATCTCACACAAGAACCTCTCGTGAAAATAATGTACCAAGACAATTGAGTTATTGGAATGTCTGCAATTATTATTACTGTAATAAAATCAACATTAGAATAAAGCACTAACACAATTAGTGCGCCAATACCGATAGTGTGCAGAAAATGTTGACAAAGGAGGATGATTTAAATTATAATATTCTGAAATAAACCAGCTTATTATTCCTAATTACATCGTCATCGTTTGTGACAAAGGCTCAAAACGACAAGTCGTAAATGGAATTTTATTTCCGGGTTAACTCGACCAGATTGGCGATTCCAAATACAACAAGACAAAACACAAAGGGAAGAAGATGAAATTTTCCGGATGTGTAATTTCCAATACATGCACAACACAGGAAAAACACGACTTAACCGTACAACGCATCGACATTACACTCCCCGAGGAAAACTTTGATGCTTCGCGGTGAACCGCAGTTGCCTTCAGCGATAATTGCTCTGTCATTGGCGGCCATGTGAGCGATGATCTTGTAGATCATTTCGATCTGAAGGAATGAGGTAACAACGTTAGTGAAAGAAATGAACTACCCCGTGAAACAGATTTTCCTGTTAAAAAGGAAGATATGAAAAAGGCAAACTGGTAATACATCTTCAGTAGCGTGGCACCGGTAGGCTACTTCTTCAAGCGTCAATGGTTCGACAGGATCCTTGCAGCTGAAACACAGATAGTGGCGGTGAGAATTAGAAGCAAACAATGACAACCCCGGTCACATTGCTTATGTGACATACGGTAGAAGTGGTCCTTCATTCGGATTCTGTTTCTGTTTCTTTTCCAATCAATGACAAGGTTGTGAGATTCTCTGTAAGAACCTTTCAAATAATGATCCTGTTGTTACAGTTGCACAAGTTTTCTTTCATTTGGGAAATGTTTGTAAAGAAATTGGTTTTCTACTTTAGTGAAAATATAAAATCATATGCGAGGACGATGAACAGAGAATTGCGAAAGTGTCCATTTCAGAACCTATGCATAAAATGAGCTAGATTGCTAATAATTTGACGGCATACCTGGCCTCATTGAGCACTGCTAAAACCCGCTTCTGAAGGGCTAATACTTCTCCAGCTGCCTTTTTCCCAGCTTCAACACCTGAGACAACAATTAAATGCAGAGGATTAACAGAGACAAAAGAAGGTAACTCACGTCACATATCAATAACAAATGAACGTTCTCAGTTACTACCTATATCGGGGACAAATGCATAATGCACAAAAACTAAATCAAACAAATAACCTTTCATTTCTACTCATTCACTTCCAGACCCAAGGATGGTCAAAACATGTTATTTACCAGGTTGATGGTAAGCGTTAATGTTGACAAGTGAAGCATATATCCCGACTGCTCTCTCATAAAGTGCTATGAGAGCGCCAACAGATCTTGGTGTCACTTCTTCCACTGTAACCGTAATCGACTCCCGGTCGTTTGAATAAAGAGCTGACCTTGTTCCCTGCAAAACCTCAGTTTAGAATCTTAACATTGATGCATGTATGCTAGGAAATAAAAACGTATCAAACCAGTTATAGCTAATAAAACAAAAAAACAAAAAAAAGGAAGTGACACACAACAGGTAGTCACTTATAACTGGCTCTTATAATGAATCTAACCTGCAGCATTCCGAACAGGTAGTCACCACATGTGACGCCGGGTTCAAGCTCCCAATCATGACCTGGCGGCCTATCACGTAGTACTTCAATGAATGTCACAAAGAAATTGTGCACGCCGTCTCTCAGTTGTTGAATGTAGCTGTTGAAACAGGTTCATGAAGCTCACAAATAGTATACATCAATTTATGGATCAACTTAGCAATGAAAATTGAAAACTTACGCATGCTGATCTGTGCTCCCTTTATTTCCATAGACAGTAAGTCCTTGATTCACCTGTGAAAGAAAGGTGCGCACTAAAACTATCAATTACAAAATATTGACCCAAAAAATAACCCACTGTTGGAGCACCTCTAACAGATACTACTAATTAGGGCACGAACAGTCTTAAATAATCTAGTATGTTGATCATCAAGAGGGTTCAGAAAGCAAGCTATGCTAAATTCCTATGTAATCAACTAATGGAGCTACACATATTATGAGAGGGATCAAAATTCAAAGAGAAGGACTTACAGAACTCAATAAAAGCTTGACACTATCTGCGAGGCTACATACACAAATTCAAAGCTTGTTCACATTTAAACATCATATTATTCCACGCTAGCACCAAACACATCACATATGTGAACCGGTCTAAGTGATGAAGCATTGAAGCCTGATAACCTTGGGAACTTATACAAGGGCAAAAACATGGTACGGAAGTCAAAACTAAACTCAAAACTAAACTAGACTCCCATTTTTTAGTGCAAATACCTACCTGCAGAAGGAAAAATCTAAAAATATCGCAAAATCCAAGTCTATCTTGGAAACTGAACTAAATGTTTTCAGGTGATCAACTTTTTCCAACTCAAAATAGAAGTAAATGAACAAAAGAATGGTATACAGATTGTTGCAGATACCCGATTTCCATCAAGGTCAAATTCCTTCCCAATAGATTCCATGACCAGCTGTTGTAAATACCGACTAAATAATAATAGGCTATCCTTGTAAGGAAGAACAACCATATCCTGACAAAGTGCGAAGAGCGAACATTTAGAAACTTTGAAATGAAAAACATCATAAAGAGACCACACTAAAATTTGACAGTATTTAGGGAGTAGAATAGAGCGAATAAAAAGTACCTTTGATCCCACCCCATCAGAAGCCCAATACCAGCATAAAGCAAGCAACGCAGCCGGATTATTCCTAAGCTGAACAAAAAAGTACGAAATACATTGGTTATTTGTTTTCCACTCCTATTTCGGTTAGGGGAGTACTAGCCAAACAACATAACTAGTCATTACTCATTACTTCCCACTTAGTTATGCAATTTTACTCTCAAGGAGTTCAACTTGAGGTCAGACTGGAAAATCATTCACCATTGGGGAAAACGACTAACTGTATTACCAAAAACTAAAAAGAAGAAATAACTTTACTGCTGAGAGTAACAGAATATAGCAGCAACAGAGCAGGTAAGTCAATGACTTTTCCAAAGAGAACTATCAAATTTGAGGAGCCGGTGGTGTAAGGCACATAAGTACACTGGAATTGACTTCACTGAAGGTTCTCTGAAAGGTGCAGCTCAGCCAGTACTTCTATTTTTTTTTTTTTTTTACTGCCAGCTGGGTAATTCTTTTTCATTACAAGGTAAAGGAATAATTTCCAACCAAAACGGTTTCACACATATTACACAACTCCTATTACATCAAGTTAAATTATAGAAAAATTTGCAAAACAGCAGAACTATCCATCAAAATAGATAAATGATTTTTTCAATATGTAAACTATCGTATACAACCCCATTGACATTGTGATTCAGAAAATTCGCTCTGACCAACCAGGCAGCACTATATCCAATCAACCATAAAAAACAGAACTAGCGAACTGATGCTCACCACAGTGGTTCGGTTTGCCCCATCCATCAAGTGTCCACCAGCGAGCATTTCTTTAATATCAATCCCCTGAAGAGGATCAATTATATAAGAGTTACCCATGATAAAAATGAATGGTGATCATATCAAACCTGAATTTAAGGTCTCCAACCTGCAGTGCTGCCGGAAGAAGACCAACTGCAGACATTTCGGATGTTCTGCCACCAACCCAGTCAAACATGGGGAATCTAGCTAACCATCCCTCAATTCTGGCAGTGTTGTCCAATAATGAATTTTCTTGAGTTATAGCGACACCCTACACATACACATAGCAATACATGACAAGTTGACGATTACAATAAGAGAAGAAAGACCTAAATAAGAGTACTGGCAAAATGAAACTATAAGTTACATCACCATATAGCAGCAAGCATTGCCCAACACTAAATATGAGGTGAAAGGTCGATCAATGAGGTTCTATCACACCTTTAAAATAGGGAATCTGATGCAGACAAACAGAGAAATCCAAATAGCTCTAAAACTCCTTATAAATTATGAAAAGAAGCCAGGCATAAAAATTGATTGAAATTAAACATCAAATGGTCGTGTTGTGTAGACAACTAAGCCCTTTTGATTAATAGTCCAAAGCACTCATTAAAATAAGAGGTTAGAGGCTTAACCATCACTTTAGACAAAAGGAATTGCAAGGGATTTGTGAGAATTGTTGGCTAAAACCGGCAAATCAGAACAAAACAATAGCGTTTTCAAGGAAAGGTTTTTGAAGATACAGCCAACAGGAACAATATACCATGACAGGTACCTATGCTCCCCATCATCTTAAATCATAGAAAAGGAAGATGATCAATGCAATTTCCTAATGCATGTGGCATGTTGGTCAGTCAGAGTGTTGGACACCATAAATGAGAATAAAGAAATAAAATAGAGCTTAACATCCCCTTTCTACAACCTAATAAACCTAATATCCTACTCCACAACTCTAGCTCCAATAGCGCCATCACAGATTTCTAGTTTTCTATAATGACGAGATTTAACATTTGATAAGTTGACTGTCAGAACATTAATAAAGCAGAAAGAAAAACCTGAGATCAAAACCTGTTTTGCAAAGTTCAGGCCAGCCTTACGGAAGGCCTTCTGTACTTCCAGTAACCCATTTCTAGTTTCAGGAGTACCTCCACTCTGAAATTAATAATTTGAAATTGACATCATATCAGCAATTTGGATTACAACATAATCAAGACAAAGAATTTAGAATACAAAATTAGATGGAAATGTACACTGAATGCACGCATCGTGTCTCCTCTCATATTAGTTTCTCACATTTATGGTACCAAAAAAGGCTTATTTTTCTTAAACCTGGGGATACTAGAAGCTAAATGGAAAAAAACTGCAGTCCATGTGGCTTTGTCAGGAAAGTGTGGATGAAGTAAAATTGTTCGTCATAGCGTAAAGTAAAAAATATTCTCTAAGGTTTATCAAGCACTAATTAGATGTGTTTTAAACCATACCATCACACCTATTTCACCGGACGTGTAGTACAATTAATGCATAATAACAGAAAAAGGGCAAAGAGATTTTGTATTCAAACCTTTGAAATCACAATGACAAGTGTTGAAGCCAGCTCGGGACCAAGCTGTGCAATCTGATGATCAATTCCTGCTGGATCGGTATTGTCAATAAATCTTATCTGCAAACAAGACAAAAACAAAAATAATCATTTGCACATATATATAAAGGATCAAAACAGGAGGGGGTAGAGCGATTGGCATTGAACTACACCCAGTAGCATAGCATATTTCATACCAGAATCGAATCGTAGCATTCTTCAAGCATGTAAATATGGTACACCGATTTTAGTTCGATGGGGGAAGTCTATAACGTCACAGAAAAGCTTGCATGTGGGCAGAAAGTAGAATGCACTTATAAATGTACCTTAAGAGGAGGGTTATCCGGAGCTAATGCCTCAGCAACGAACTGTGGTCCAAGTGCTGAGCCTCCAATTCCAACTGATAGTACCTGAGTAAACCGACCTTCCGGCAAAGATGGCGGCTTAATCTGCAATTTCCAACAAATCCCATTTCATCAAATTATCAAATTACATATACGAACATCTCTATTTATCAAATTAGCAGTAACTAATCAGATTAACCAATTAACAAACGGATATTAAAACACAAAAATCTGACCTTACCGCTGACGACGTCGTTCGAGAACTTCAGAAGTGCCTCGAGGGTGTTCTCAATCTGCAACCTGAGGAACGAGGTGGGGGCGAGCTTTGGGTTTCGGAGCCAGTAATGGCCGACCATGCGGCCCTCATCGGGATTAGCAATCGCGCCTTTCTCCAGCTCCTCCATGGCCTTGAACGCCGCCTGGAACCGGGGCTCCATTTCGGAAACGAACTCGTCCGTGAACCCGACCCGACTCACATCCAGAAACAACCCCAGCTCCTTGTGCTGGTACAGCCAGTCAACGTACCTCCGCCACAGCGCATGTGGGTCCTTCACCAGCCCCTTCTTCTTACTCGTAGCCCCATCGCTGGTCTTCGCTAACTCCGCCGAGACCTCCCGAGCCACCGACAGAGCAAAGCCGCGATCGGCCGATTTGACCCGGCCGGGAAACGCAACAGAAACCGAAACGGAATCCTTCCGCAGCGAACTCGCCGGTTTCAGCTGGCGCTTGATCGTCGAAGAAGCAGAGTAAATGCCGGAGATTGAAGCCATTGGAATCGCCGATTGAGGAACTTTTGAGGATTTTGGTGCACCCACACTCAGTTACACCATGGATGTGTGCTCGGGAGTGGCAGTTGAGAAATGCGTTCGGCTTTTTGGCCTTTTCTCTCTCTCAGTTTGTATTTTAGGCGTGAGCGGGGGCGGCGTCTGACGTGGTTCACACATTGATTGGTTGGTAGTTTATTATTTCGTTGACGGAAATGGCCTCCGTTGGTGGTGTTATTACGGGAATGCCCGCGTATAATCTTGCGTTTCCCGTATCCAGGGCGCTCTTTTGTGCTCTTGGTCATTTGCCGGCGCGCGGATTTGGCTACCCGATGTCTCGAAAGGTCAATTTGGTCAAAAGGCATCCATCCGCTTCAGTTTTTTTTTATCATTTTTCAAAATATTTTGTAAGAACATTTTTTGAAAACAATTTTTTTTAAGATTAAAAAACTTGATTGGTTTGTGATTTAATTTTTTTAAATCTTACGACTTAAACTAAACAAAGAGATCTAAAAAGAAAGGGTCGCGGGAGCGGGAGAAGGAGAAAAAGGAAAGAGGACGAAAAAAAGTAAGAGATGATTGAAGGAAAGACAAAGAAGAGATAGGATCGGACGAGATAGAAAGAAAGATGAGTGAAAGAAATAATCGAGAGAATGAAGAGAACGGATTAGGAGAGACGAAAAAGGTAAAAAAAAAAAGATGATAGAAGTAGAAAAGAGGGATAGATTTGGATTGAGAGGGGAGAAGGGAGAGAAAAGAAAAGAGTGAGTATAAATTTAAAAACTTTAAAAACTCACTTTTTACGTTTTTAAAAAACAGACTATATTTTTGAGTTAGTCTTGGTTCAGTTTTTGAAAATAGTCCTACCAAACAAATTTTTAAGACCTAAAACTTGATAGTTTAAAAAGTTGGATTTAAGTAGAGTACCAAACATGCTCTTAAATCATGTGTGGAATCAACCAGAGTTCTTTTGTTTGGCCAAATTGCACTGAAGGGCCTTGTAGATTATGAAGGTTTCCACTCGAGTTCTTGTAATTTTGTCTTTTTTAATTTCTGTCTATTGGTTTCCAATTGAGTTTTCAGTTTCCATTGTTTAATGGAATTGGATTATCTCTGAGGCAACCCCTCAGGATCCTCCTAACCAGTGTTAGTGGGCTATTGGATTTTTATCCAACAGCTACAATTATTATAACTTTTAAATGGCCCATCTGTTTGTAGTCGTTGGATAAAAATTTAACAGCCTACTAACACCGGTCAGAAGGATCTCGAGGGGTTGACTCGGAGAAAATCCAATTCCTTGTTTGATAACTACTTTTGATTTTTAATTCTTAAATAAAAAAACATTATGTTGAGAGTTAAGGACTTAAACAATTTTTTTTAGCTAATTTCCCTCAAATTCTATTTTCTATACATTTCATCTAGATTGTTGTTAAATATAAACATTGCACACCTTGGAAGGGTAATTTTATCACTTCACTACTTCAAAAATATAATACCCTATGTATTTTTAGATATATCATTTAGTTATTCATTTTTATGATTATGTGGAGGAAGTTGAAGACAAATCAACATATGGTTATGAAATTCAAATGAAGAGAAATGTGAAATCTCGTTCCCATATATTATTATTAAATTAAGTATTTTGTATTCGTATTCAGAGTTAGATGCAGTTATATTTACGGCGTATAATTTTTTCGATAAGTTAAAAAGATGAAAATGCCCATAATTAGCTAAATAGAATTATGCGGGAACGTACTTTATCATTCCATGTTTCACTGTATTTCTTGCATATTTGGATACAACTTGATCTCATAAGAGCGTACGTGAAAACTGTTCATAAATCGAAATTATGACGAAGCAGTTATAAAAGAGCAAAGACAAAGGCAAAATGGTCATTGGACCATTAATTTCTAGAATGCTTCAACTTGCCAGCTTGCTGGAGCAGTATTCTAGTAGAGAAAAGCTGCGGTGTGGCTGTGATTGGAGAATAGGAGGAAATTAGAGAAATGAGAGGGGGAGTTGCCCAATGAGGAGAAGAAGAAAGAAAGGAAATGAGAGAAAATAGGGAGAAGGGGGAACCAGCACCAAATCCCCTTGACCCGCGTGAGACCTGACTCTCAACCCAGTCCCTGGTGAAAATTTTGAAGTCATTTTGTCACATCTTGACCTGGGGTCCACCACATCCCGGGCTTGACCTCCGCCGTAGTACGATATTATCCGCTTTGGGCCCCGACCACGCCCTCACGGTTTTGTTTCTAAGAACTCACACGAGAACTTCCCAGTGGGTCACCCATCATGGGAGTGCTCTCGTGTGCTACTCGCTTAACTTCAAAGTTCCAATGAACTCCGAAGCCAGTGAGCTCCCAAAAGGCCTCGCGCTAATTGGAGGTGGGAATGTACATATAAGGCTTACAGGATCCTCACCCCTGGGCGATGTGGGATCTTACACATTTCCGTCAGTTTTCCAGCAAGATGAAACCACCCATCACCACCACACTACTCACCGACCTCATCTCTTCAATTTCCACCCAAACTCAACTTAGTTTTACCCCAATTTCATGATGAACTCCTCCGATGAGTTCATGGATTCCGGTGGTGGCAATCCACCGTTTTTTAAAGACATTCCTTTGACCACCAACACTAGTAGATTTCCCTTGGACCCAAGAACAAGTCCTAAGCATTGATTGAGGTGTCGAAGTCCAAGTGGATGACAATTTGAGGGCACCAATCCTAGGTTTTCCGACGGCCTTTAACAAATTTCAGGAAATTTCTTACATAATTGAACTCTGTCGCAGGTATGAAAATTCTTCCCTTTGTTATGTTCTACAATCCTGTGAAATTTGGTGATTTTTGGAGTTGGTCGGAAATTTTGGTTTTTGTTCGCCATAAATTGCCGCATGCGACTAGGGGGTAGGCACTTGAGCCCGAAAACTGAAACCGAAACACGAACCAAATCGAACCGCACCGAACGATTTGGTTTTGCAGTTTCAAAATGGTTTCGATTTGAAATCGAACCAAATTAAAGAAAAACGGTTTGGTTTCGGTTCCGGCTCTCTGAAACCAAACCAAAACCGAAACCGCATAACTTTATTTAATGTTAAATTCTAATTGGTTATTTCATTGAGTCCATACATTTAGTATGGACTCAACCACATCATAACCCTTTATTTTCTTTCTTCTAGTCTGTAGACATTGTACTCTTTCTCAACTTTATTCATCTTTCTCTCGGTCTCTACTCTCCACTCTCCAAACGCTCTCTCTCGGTCTCCCTTCTAGTCTCATATCATCTTCATTCCAGGCTTTCCAGCTCCTAGCTTCTAAATTTCAGAGTGCTAATATGGTAAGAACTATGATTTATAACTTATTTAAGTTAAATTTACTTATAGATTTGAGATTAATTTTAGGGTTAGGTTTAGGGTTGGGTTTTGAATCAAAAGGGGATTTGGTTTTTCGTTGGTTAGTCTTCAATTTGTCTTCGCTCATGAACATCAGAATGTCAATTGAAAACATATATGATATTTGCATATTGGTGACATGGGAATAATGGGTAGATAGGTTTCTGCCCAGTATAATTTTAGTAAAATTTTGCACAAAAAATTTAATGTGCAATTGTGCATACATTAATTTAGTATACATATATTTTGTATGTACATTTGTGTAACAGATGCCTTACATTGCTTTTGTAGTTTATGGAAGGCATTGTATGCAATCGATTGCTCAATTTATCAACTTTCCAGTGGGTGTTTCTAGATGAAAATTTCTTAATAAGTTGTGTTGTCTTTGTCCTACTTAATTGGATACTTCTTTTGTCAAACATATTTCCTCTTTTAAAATCGATAGCCTCTAATCAATTCCCACAATGCAACCTGACAATAATATTTTCTACCACAGTACCTAATGCAATAATTAGCATGTCATCTGGCCTTTGTGGTGGCGAAAAGTCATACTTGTTGGGTTTAAAGGACATGAAAGAAGATACGGTTAGAATTTAATCTCTCATGATTATTATACATATAGGAGTTTGAAGTCATTTGATCAAGTATTCAAATATATGATGAGTTGTTCTCGGTTCTCCAAATCCTTTTAACAAAGGAAAATACTTATATGTCCATATGGGGTTACTTCGTAATCATAACTATCACTAACAAAGGAAAATACTTATATGTCCGTGTGGGGTTATTTTATTGACTTACAGATTAATTTGCAGTACTTGGCCGTCTCCAACTTATTGAATATGCTACATCCAAGAATATGTAAACGTTGTTAATTGTTATTAAATATTTCTTTTAACTGTTGTTAATTGTTGTTGTTGCTTACTTTTATTTTATGTTTTAGTCAAGATTTGCAGAATCCAGCAAACATAGTTGGGTTGCTTTCTCTTCGACAGGTGACTCCCCTGAGAAGTCAGAGCATGAGGCAATAGAAATTGACCCAGAAAGTGAAGAAAATGTTGAAGGTGACCTAAAAATGACAAAAATGAATCTGAAGGTGAAGATGATGCACACGTAAGTAACTCTGATTCAAGAAAGCGTAGTTTGGTTTGGGAGCATTTTACAACATACTATGTGACAAAAAAAGTGAAAATAATCAATGATAAGGGGGAGGAAGTTTGGGTGGATAAAAAACTTAGGAGAGCTAAGTGTAATTATTATCCAAAAAGAGCAATGAGGGTGACTATGCAGCTGAACCAAGAGTAAATGGCACCTTAACTATGCAACACCACATTGAAAAATATTGTAGATTTTATCAGAGGAACAAATGTAAAAAGCAAAAAGTGTTGGTTGGGGATAAGAGTAAAGATAACAATCTAGTCGTTGTTGGCTTTTCACAAGCTAATGTATTAGAAGCATGTGTCAAGATGGTAGTTATAGATGAGATGCCATTTAGTACAGTTGATAAGATGGGGTTTCGACTTTTTTGTGTTGTTGGTATTCCATTGTTTAATGTGCCTTCTCGAAGAACACTTGTTAGAACTTTTCTCAACATGTATGAAGAATGGAAGACTTCTTTGAAGAAAAACTTAAGTGGGCACAGAATTTGTCTCACCACCGACACTTGGACAAGCACACAAAATATCTTACTGCACACTTCGTTGATGATGAATAGAATATGCACAAGAGGATCATAAATTTTGTGTTATTCATAACCACTATAGAACCACAACTGCAAAGTTAATTGAAAATTGCTTGTTGGAATGAGGGATAGACAGAGTTATGACAATCACAATGGACAATGTTTTCACAAATAAAGTTGCTTTGGATCAACTTATGGCAAAAATAAATAGGTGGAAAAATTTACAAGCTATTTTAGGTGGCAAGTATTTACATGTACAATTCATCTATCACATAACCAACATAATTGTGAGTCATGGGATGAAGAGGCTTAAGAACGGTCTTTTAGCTATACGAAATTGTGTGAGGTTTGTGAGGAGCTCTCCACAAAGATTGGAGTTTTTCATGCAAGCCATGACTTTGGTGAAGTTGACGTGCAAAGCAACAGTTTGCCTGGATTGTCTTACTCGGTGGAATTCTACATTCGTTATGTTCGATGGAGCTTTGAAGTTTAAGAAGGCATTTGCTACTATAGCGGAGGATGTAGAAAGTCCCTTTGTGGCTTACTTTAAGGAAGTTGAAGATGAAAAAGATAAAGATGAGGTGATTATTGCTTGCCAAACTAAGGGGAGGAAAAGGGTTGGACCATCTACGGAAGAAGATTGGTTCAAGGTGGAAGCTTTTGTCAAGTTTTTAAGGGTGTTTTATGATGTGACTTTGAGGGTAAGTGCTTCTACACATCCTATGGTTCATACCGGCCTCCATGATGTCATAAAAATAGAGACCGCTATAAATAATTTGGAGTCCCGAGCCAACATGCAAGTCGGTTTACCTTCGGAGCAATTATTGAAGGCCATGGCTTTCGACATGAGATCCAAAATATGAAAAATATTTTGACTGATTCCATGAATTGAACCCTCTAGTTGTGATTGGACTTGTTTTAGATTCAAGATTCAAGTTGAGGCATATCACACAACTCTTTATAAAGAAACTTTTCGATTTTGAGGCACAATTGAAAGCTAATGAAGTAAAAGATCTATTGCATGCCCTTTATGATGCATATGCCCCAAATGTTGAAGGTGGAAAACATATGAAGAAAGGCCATTCACAAGCACAATATTCTTCTACTTCATCCGATGTGGCGTCAATGGAAGATGATCTTGTGGATGAATGGATGCATTTTGTTGAAGAGAGTGATGAGGAAGTGGCGAGAGATGAGGTGGACTCTTATTTGTTGGATCCTTTGGTGCAAATTATAAAAAAAGAGTCCACAAAGTATTTTAACATTATCTTATGGTGGAAGATGAATGGTGTACTAAGTATCCTATCTTGGCTGCAATTGCAAAATATATTTTTGCTATTCAAGTTTACCGTGGCATCGAAGAGTGCTTTTAGCACCAAGGGTCAAGTAATTTCAGATTTTAGGAGTTCTTTAACTCCTAAATCGGTAGAGGCCTTGATATGCATGCAACATTGGTTGAGAGGTGATGGCATTATTACTTTGGAGGATGATGCACCTTCGGTTGAGCACATTGAATTCTACGAAAGTATTGAATCGGGTAAGTATATCATTTCAAGTTAAAGAACTTTCTTAGTTTTATTTTTCAATATATTTTGTTACTTTTGTAGGCTTTTTGAAGTTTCTGACAACTAATGTGATTTATATTGTTTATGTTTTGTATTATGTAGAGTTGGCCAAATCAACTTCAACCCTCGCCTCTCTTACTCTTAATCCACAACCACAACAATCTTCAAGCCAATCAAAAGGTTCTAGTCATGGTATAAAAAATCGATAATATCGGCGAAATATCGCCGATATTATCGTTTTTTTGGGAGTCCGATATTTCTACCCATATCCGATTGGTTTTCGTCAAAATATCGCGATATTATCGATAACGATATCGACGGATGGAGCTGATACGTTTTGGTCAAAAACGGCGTCGGAAGCGATCTTTGCGAATCTCCTCCGCCTCCACTGCTTCCAGTAGGCGCCGAGTCGCCGTTCTGCTTGGCCGGCAACGAAGACATGGTTTTTTGGCCTTTGGCTTCTCGGATCTGAGCTCTAATAGCAACTGATATACCAAAAATCCGTTCAACAAACAAATAAATAAAAAACGTTATTTTATTTAATTAAAATGATTTAACGCTCCGTTTGGTTGCCGAGAAACCGCGGAGGATTAGAAAACAAAAATTTCTGGAGATATGAAATTTTACTTCCTAATATTTTTTGTGTAATTAGATTTCTAGGTATTGGAAATGGAAAATTCAATAAAAATGGAATTAAATCAAGGAGCCGGCGTGTATTACCTTGAAAGCGTGGATTTAAAGGTTTGGGGATGAACAGAGAGTAGGGATTTTCCCACCAACCAAACAGAAAAGTTGGATTGGACACGAAAGCAGACGAGATCTCCCACCAACCAAACAGAAAAGTTGGATTGGAGACGAAAGCCAACTCGATCGATCTCGTCTGCTGCTGGTCTTGCTGCAGCAGGCAGTACCGGAAGCAGCAGCTCAGAGAGAGGGAGAGACGAGAGAGGAGAGGGTGAGGATTTCGATTTTGTTGTTTCTAAAAGGTTCTGGAGGAGGAGTTAATGGTAGGACTGTAGGAGGGAGATGGAAAAAGGGTGTATTTGTGGGTTCGAGAAGGTAAGGGACAGAAAATAATAAAAAATAGATTTTTTTAAATTTTAGGATAAATTTCTATATTTAAAAAGGGATTCAAACCCCTCCCATTTTACTCCTTCAACACATTGATCACCATATCACTTATGTTTTTGTGAAAATATGCTAAAATACACTTACTCTACACATAGAGATGATAAAGATAGTTAAAATTTTGAACCTCATAGGAACTCTATGTGGTACTAAGTCACTTATGTATATTACCATGCAATGTATAAAGTGTAAAATATTGTACTAATTCATTATATATAAATGATTATGGTGTGTTTAAACTTCTTTCATTAATTATTACATATTTTCTACACTCACAATGTTTGCCAGCTCGCTATATAATCAACTTAAATAAGTTAAATCCATCATGCAATGCATTTCCTTCCAATTTTTTGTGATAAACTAATAGATAATTGACTAAATAAACATCCTGCAAAGTTTCAATAAAAATTTCCAAGTTTTTCTTACAATTTCCGTGGTTTCCATGTAATTTTTATCGATATCGATATTATCCCGATATTTCCATCGATATTTCCGTGTTTTTGGACTACCGATATTTCCGATATTACCGATATTTAAATCCTTGGTTCTAGTTCACAAGGATCAATGGCTTCCCATCCATTGGTTTCAAATTTACAATGTGCAAGGTTTTCCCAAGTATCGGCTTCTCAAGCCCGTTCATAAGTTCAAAGACCTCCTAAACCTTCGGCTAGTAAGTGTGCAAAAGGAAGGGAAAAGGCAAAGGTTTGAAACTTGAATGATGCAAAGTAAGTTGAAACACCAAAACCTTTTTATTGAATTGGATGAACAATTTATTTTTCGCATGTGGACGTTGAATTTTGTTTGAAGTTTGAACTATAATTTTAAATGGTAAACTTAACAATTCAATTGTGACTGTACTAAAGTAGCGCCATATGGCATTTTGATTTTTGATGTTGAACTTTATTTCAAATTAAATTTTAATATTGTCATCAAGTTGAATTATTTTGTTGTGATCGTTGTGGATGTGAATTCTGTTGTCATCAACTAGGTAATGTGAATTTGTGATGGTATCAGACCCTAAACTTACGCCAATCGTTAATTTGTGATGCAGCAAGGCAATGAAGTCATTACACAGACCGCATGTTGGCCAAGTCCTTGACATATCATCTACAATTACAGTTCGACTTTTTGTGGGAAGGTTGTGTAAGCCAAAAAAGTGCTCTTCAAATTGCACTTGTATTTTGGATTTATGAACATGAATTTATTAACTTGGTTGCCTCAAGTTGAATTATTTTGTTGTGGTCCTTGTAAATGTGAATTCTGTTGTCATCAACTAGGTAACCATAATAGCTTTTGCAAACAATGAAACCAAACCAAAACCGTTTGAAATCAAATCGAATTTGGTTTCATTTCGGTTTTAGCCTCAAAACCACATCGAACCAAACCGCAAAAACTTGCGGTTTTGACTTTGGTTTCACTCAAAACCGCATTAAATCGAACCGCGCCCAACCCTACATGTGATGGTGCGTGGCCAGTGGGTTGACTTTGTCTTTATAGGTTAATTTGGATACTCTGATTCTATATTTGATATCCGTTTGATGAAATCCCATAATTTGAACCTAGTTATGTTAATGTCTACCACTTGAATTTTATAGTAAACAGTTTAAATATGATTGTGAAATATGATTGGCTTGATCCCTTCACAGGCTACGTAGGTAACCTAACTCTAAAGTTAGATCCAGCCAAAGTAAATTTTATGAGTAAGTTTCAAATAAGGAAACTCATTGTGGTTAATAGACTAATGATTAATCATGGCCTTGTTTTGGCCTACCATTATGTTTAGCTTCCGAATATTTTGGGGCATTACAAAAAATGTATTCACATTTCATCCTATCAGCTCATTCACTATCTCTTCTAATATTGAGCGAAACAAAGATCAAATCAACCCACTTCCCCCAAAGTGAAAAATAAATTCCCAAATAAGAGAGAAGGGAAGGGTTACTCATGATGTTGGGGTGAAGACAAAATTAACTACATCCAATCAAAGTATGGCATGTGAATTATAAGCTCAATGTTACAAAATTATATTGACTGTGTGAGCAGACCATTACCTCAATCTTAATGGGTTAAGCAAACGAGTCCACTGAAGAATGGAAGGTTGCTGCTCTTCCGTTAAATGCATATATATGTGAATGTTTTAAATTACCTAAAGGAGTATATCATGGAACAATTTCATTTCCTTGTGCTGAAGTTGTGAGAAATGGGCTCAACCGGCAAGAAGAGATCCCTTTGCACTATTCAGATATGGGGAAGAAGCGAAGCTTCTTGTTTGAAGCCTTGTGTGACATCCCGTTCCAAAATTTCTAATAGTTCGACGTGAAATGACAATATTGCCCTCGAATACGCGGGAACGGTTATGGTTTTGGGCTTGGGTGCCCTAATCATTTAAGCCCAAAGATTGGGCTGATATTTGTTTGACATACACACACACGTACCCACACATGCACACACGCACACAACTCCACCTTCTCCCTCTCTCTCGAACTCTCCTTCACTGTGCTTCGTACGGACACACACTCACCTCGCCATTTCGACGCAGATCGAACGTAAGGTAAGCATATCCTTAACCTTTGAGACTCCCTGAGTAATTATATACTGGTTTTAGGTTAGAAAACCCTAGATTCAAGTCGAAACCGTAAGTTTTAGTTTTGGTACTGTTCACGAACTCCTCCATGGTTGCGTTTTAGGTGAAAATAAAATCACAGCGAGACTTAGGAAGGTCCCACGAAGCTCGGAGTACCTCGTTTGCTCGTGTTGGACGTCGGGATTGTGGGTTTCGAGATTGGCCGGTTTTGGAGAAATTCTCCGACGAAATTCTCGTCGTTGTTCAAGGTATTTAAGGTTATAGGAATGTTCTACATTGAATTTAGAGCATGTAGGAAGAAAAATCGTGGAAAAAGGACGAAAAATGAAGGAGATTTGGAGGTTTGAAAGTTCGCCGGAAAAGGGTCGCTGGATAAACCAGTCCGGCGCCGGCGCCGGCGACGGTCGCCGGCGAAGGTCGCCGGAGCTGGAGGTTGGGGGTGACGGAATATTCCGTCAAAGTTGACGGAATATTCCTCACACCGTCAGTTATTTCTAACGGAACCCGTTAGAAGATAACGGAATATTCCTGACGCCGTTAGGGTTGGGCGCGCGTGCGCAGCACGTGACGCGCGTGGGGGCGCGTCTGTCCGTGCATTCCTTGGCGCGTGGGGGCGCGTGCCACAGTAAAAATTTATTTTAAAAATATCACGACGCTCGTGACGTCGTGTAGGTCGCGTTGGTATATTCAAATACCAAAATTGACCTTCGTATGAAAAGTTAATTAAGTAGTTCGGTTATGTGCTGTTAATGACGGTTTTGCAGTTGTTTCACATATAGGTGAGACGTACCCTGAGGACGAGCGCATTCATTCTAGGCTCGGGGGATACGACCCGTCGACATACCAGTGAGTGGGCTTTTGTTTTCAGTATATATATATATTATTATTGGCGTTTTTCCCAGAAACGCAAATTTCATAATTTATGAACGGAATTGGTTTTATAATCATATTGCCATGTCGTATGCCAATTATGTTTTATAAATATGATTATGTTTGCATTTGCTACGCTCCGACGCCGAGGACGACCAGGTAAGTCAGGTAAGTACAATAATAGTGTTGAGATGATGATAGATAGTGGTTTAGCTCATCACCTGCACCTCGGGTGTTAGTGCTCCGCCAGAGTAGGGCCTAGCCTTCACGTGATCGTTCACCTCACGCACCGTACGCTCACCTTGGATCCAAGGCAGGTGCCTAGCCTGTCGTACAGACCACGATAGGTGGTTCCAACTCGTAGGTGACCCGCCATTCGTCGCACAGCCTTCACGTGATCGTAGCACTAAGCGTAATATTATACACCTAGCCTGTCGTACAGACCACGATAGGTGGTTCCGACTCGTGTGCAGGATAATAATTGATAGTGATTGAGGATGATGGATGAGCTATAGGTCCAGCCGTACAGGTCACTAGAGATGACTCCGGCTGACATTACATTAGGGATACTTTTGATTTACATTACCTGACTAATGATGATGATTTTCTGAATTGGTATATCGACATGGCCTATCATTGAGATTTGATAATTGATTTTGATTCTGAGATGAGTTTTCGTATACAAGTATATATACGCACTATTTTTCTGGGAAAATTATATTGTGTTACAGCGAGGGGTTATTTATGAATTTTGTGAAATGATTTTTGAAAGTATTTGTTTTTGCCCACTCACATTTTCTGTTTTGCGCCCCTCTAGGTTCTAGGTAGTGACGACGCGTGGACGGCTATCGAGGCATCGAGGCAGTTCTGACAGACCACCACTGATGTAGGGTTTCTTTAGTAATTATGTTGTTTTGTTTAAATGACTGCACCTAGGATCGGCTCTGTAACCTTTCACTATCACACTTTCGTTCGATATCACTTTCTATCATATGTATCTTATCAATTTGACTTTCACTACTGCATTTCATGCATAATTACCTTCCGCTGACGTTTTTGGCTACGTCACTCGCACGTGACGGCCAGCACGCTTCGACCCTGGGTCGGGGTGTGTCACCTTGGGTTCAAGCGGACTAGCGATTTAAGGAAATTTGTTGTATATAAAATAAATAAGTGCACACTTATACTTCAAAAATAATATATTTTGTATAAAAATTAGGTTATATCATTATACTAAAAATCACATATAACTCATCTAAGAAATATAGAACTAAAAAGCATATATGTTACATATATTTAATTACAAATTATAGTACGTACTAAATATGAGTATTTGAATAACTTTTATTAACAGTTCTCTTTTATGTGTGATTACGTGGTATTAGGATTCTAGGAATAATTTTCTTTTTCAAATTTTTTTGTAATTATAAAGCATTAGGATTCTAGGAATTAAGGATTTAATGCCACATAAACACCAAACAGGCTTGCTTCACTTTTCCCCAAACATGTTTCATTTTAATAACTACCCAGACGATGTTGTCTCTTAGAAAAAAAAAATAGAGGAGTTCAAAGGCTTCTTCTTCGTTGCTAAGATGTGCAACTCAGCCCACCGACGGTGATTTGGCTTTGATTTTTCTGCTTTTGGTTGATTTTGGCTTTCATGAAGTTTGAAATCCGACCCTATTAGTCGATATCTGAACCACTGGTGTACATCGTTTCGAGATTCACAGTAAGCAAAGCAAACCGATGCGGGTTGTTCGATGGCAGGTTGATATTTTCGTTGAATGTCCATGCTGCTCACATTGCCTAGACCGCCTAGAGCCGCCTAAAGCGCCTAATGGCTGCCTAAATCCTCCTCAATTTTTTTTTAATGTTTTGGCTTAAATCGGATCTGAACACCACCGTCGAGCGCCTATGCCGATTTTTAAAACACTGTTTGGGTTAATAGAATGAATGAAAATAAATGTATGTCGTTTTGACCAAATGGAGCGTTCTTTCAAAACTACTTTCCTAAGATAATACCATAATTTTCTTCGATGGGCCATAGTCTGCCATTGGTTGGGAGTAAAAGGAAGTTAACTAGTCGGTTTATAGTGAATCTGTGTAACAAGTATTGATGAAGTCAGCTTCGGATACTGATTTGAGACATATTTGGGTATCGGTTTTTATAGGTCTTGCTTTGTGCCATGCCTTAGATAGTCATGCTTGCCCCTTTTCTAAACCCATCATTTACTATGATCCCACAAATGAAGGTGTAAAGATCATAACTCTAATCTCCGAGGCAATCAAGCTATTTTGTTGACTTATTTCTTGTTGGATCGTCAAGCAGTTTCGCAATACCTTTAATTCATATTAAGAAGGTAAGGGTGGTATTTGCTCGTGCACGATGTAGGCTGATCTAACGCAAACGGGGCTAGTTAAGATTCAAGTGTCTTGACTGACCCCTTGTGTATGAAGTAGGTTGATCCAACTCAAATGACCCACAAGTAGACATGTTTCTTTTTAGGAGAGGTAACTGTACTTGTAGGCTGCCTGAGTATAGGAAGGCTCTACTAAGTCTCTAATTAAAGGAAAATTTTGTAAGAAAGAGGAGTATTTGAGTAACACATACATTTAAAATGCAATTGAAGGAAACACATATTAACATGAACAAAAAAAATTAAATCGTTTCCCATGAAATTGAAGGCTTCACAAATGGTGAAGTAAAACTCAATTCAAAACTCAAAGAGCAAGCAATGAAAACCCTTACTTTGGGTGATTACCTTTATAAAACAAAAAGTGTTATTCAAGGTAGAAAGACTTATAGAATGGAAATTTCCTTTTCTTAGTAGAATTAAACTTCCATTTTAAAAGTTTTTGACTTGAGACTGCAAAGCATCTTTGTCACACCCCGATCTCAAGAATGCATAGCTGGGTCATAATTTGCCTATGATGGGTTTGGAGAGTGTATTCAATTGAGATTTTGAGGAATTTCCGAGTTTGATGAATTTTAATTGATATATTGAGATTCCATGCACAAATTTAAGTAAATCTTTCAAAATATCAGAGGAACAGGTGAGTTGTGATGCTTAAATACACTACCAATTCTATTGAAATCCTTCAGTTTTTAAATCATAAAAATAAAAGAATAAAAAAATAAAATTATCATTGGTATTTCAAAATTTTCATTTTTGCACTCTAAACTCTTTATATTTAGAAAGAAAAATAACACTTGTGAGTGTATAATGAAATTTTTAGAATACCAATAATGGTTCCTGAAATCAATTCCTAACTTATAAACTCTCTTAAAATGCTAATTCCTAATTTATAAGCTCTTTTAATACACTTGAATTTTTCGACTTATTTTAAAATTTTAATTGAATAAACTTGGATTTTGTAAATTTTTATAAACTCTCTTAACAATCAATTGAATACGTCACTTTTAAAGAATCTTTTAAAATTCTAATTTAATAGTCCTGAATGTGTATAAAGCATTAAAATCCTAGAAAAAAAAATCTCAATATAATACACGTCCTATTCTAGAGGACCATAAGAAATAGGGTAAATTACACTTTACCACCTTAGGTTTGAGGTCTATTATAACCTCATACATCTTTAAAACATTTCACTTTCATACCTCAAGTACTATTTTATTTTAGGGGTATCCACACACCCTTTTTTACTTCTCTCACACATTTTTGGATTTCAGCCGTCGGATCGGAGGAATTGAATAAGATCTAACAGAGAGAAATTAACAGGGGTGTGTGAGAAGTAAAAAGGGGTGTGTGGATAGCACACCCCTTATTTTAATATAATACATCTGTTACATTTTTCATCTATTGATTCGTTAAGGGTTGATGTGACTGCCACATTTGTGCCACATGACTACCAAATATGTACCACGTGGCAATTTTTTTTTAATTTAAAAAAAAAACCTGAATTTTCTCAACAAAAAAAAAAAAAAAAAAAACTATAACCCATCCCATCTCCCCCAAACCCACCCTCCCCGCCAAAAAAACACAGATCCTTTTTCCCCACCCCCACCCACCTACGTCGCAGAAACCTCATTCCTCACCCCCCCCCCCCAACCACCACCCCCTTTATCCTTTCTCTCATCTGCAACCCCACCCACCCTTTTCTCCTATCTGCAACTTGCACTCACCTTTCTCTCCCATCCGAACCCTGCTTATCGACGAGTCGGTCAGCTCCGACAATGAGATATATATTTAATTTGTCCTTCAAATTTTGAATTTTTTCGGTGCTTGGTTAGTGGTGGGCTAGAAGGAGTTAGGTTTGCTAAGGGTGGGTGCAGTTGCAAATGAGAGAATGGATAAAATGGGTGGGGGTGAGGAGGAGAAAAGGATTGGGGAAGGTTGGGTGGGGTGGGGGTTTGTTGGGTTTTTATTTTTTTTTTTTTTTTTTTATGGGAGGAGAGGTGAAGAGAGTGGAGGAGATGGAGGTGGGTCGCATGGAGGGGGGCAAGGGTTTTTGGGTTTGTTTGCGGGGGTGAGAGTTGTGGGAGGTGGTAAAGTGTAATTTACCCTAAGAAATTTTTTGTTACTCTCTAGTTGGTGGTATTCCTCAAAGCTTAAATAAAAACTTGCCTAATTTAAAATAAAAATAGATATTTTCTTTATCATCTTTGTGGAATGAGTTTTATTTTCCTCCAAATATTTCTGGTTCAAGTTTTGACAAGAATCATGGACAAACTAGTTCAAAGATATTTCTGCATCAGTTACCGAAAAATCCACACTTAGCTTTTCCTGGTTCAGAAAATATAGGTCTACTTATCAATCTACAAACCAACAACAAAATCAATCAAATTATCTTTCAATTGGATATTTTGAACACCCACAACGGTGTTCAACTTTTATTTTTATTTTTATGGTTCAAATAAAGTCAAAGGATCCCATTTGAACTGTATATTCTCTTTTTTGTGTTTGGTCAATAGTAATGCCGTATTAAATTAGAATATACACTTAAATTAAAATCAGACGGTGGGTGACGGCCTCAGAAAAGGAAGTGAAGCAAAGAGGTTGCGCAAACGGATAAAAGATAACATATTTACCAATTCACGCAGCCTCTCCGTAAACAGATAGAGAGGAAAAGCAATAGCTCGCCCCCATTTCTCCCTTCTCCCAAAAACTCAGCTCTCTCTCTCTCTCTCTCACCGATACACCGACAACACCAGCATGATGTGGGACGAGTGGGACGACACCATTTTCTCCGACGCCAACCAACAACAACAACAATCCGACCAGGATTCCCACCTCAATTTCGATTTCTTCTCCGACCTCTCCAAACCCAAGGTCTTCTTCTTTCCCCCGCACAATTAGGGTTTGCTTAATAATCTGTTTTCGATTTTTTGAGCTTGTAATTTACTTGATTACATGGGTGTTGCTGTATTTAGGATTACTACAAGATATTGGAAGTGGATTATGATGCCAATGACGACGCCATTCGCTCCAACTACATCCGCCTCGCGTTGGTTTGTATTTTCGATTATTTTACACTTTTTTCTTTTGTTTTTTTTTTTATTACTTGGGTTCCTTTTTTTGCTGATTGAAATGCTTTAAAGTTTGCGTCTTTGTGATTTGTGGGTGCAGAAGTGGCATCCGGATAAGCACAAGGACCAGGACAGTGCCACCTCCAGGTTCCAAGAGATAAACGAAGCTTACCAAGGTCAATTTTACTTTCTTGCCCTTTTGCATTTTGCCATACTTTTGAGCTAGCCACGGTTGCTTAGAGTTTTCGGATTCTCGGAAATATTGGGTTTGCTGCAAAATTTGAGCTAGAACATACTACTTGAGTGGAATAATTTGTGTGCTAAACTGCTAATTTAGGACCATATGTGCACATTGACACATTAGTTTTGATTACGGAGTAATCAGAGACTTCGTTATCAGATACGGTGATGTGGGGTTTAAATTTTGGGCTAGGAAGTCTGGGGCGGTGTTAAGGTTTTTTTTTACGCAACTGTATGTTAGTGAAGAGGTTTGTTGAGCATAAACATCTCTTGTTTGGTGGATTGCTGCAACTACCTAACAGTCGACCGTTTAGGTAGTTGTTAGTGGTCCATTCTTAGGGAACTCTGTTGTAAAAATTAGGTGTCACCAGTTTCCCCGAGTCACACCACCATTTTTAGCAGGTGTTTCAATCATTATCTCATCATTCTCGTAGCTACTTTGATTAGTCTCTGGTGTGTCCAGATGACTTTCAACTTTTCGGGTAGGGTTTAATGAATCAGCTGTTATTTGGGAACCTGGCAACTGGGGTTGCCCTTTATGGCCAGATGAGATTTCGAGGAAGGTTGGCCGTGGCACTTGCAGTAAGCATTTCATATGACAATTTAATTTAGAGGTGTAGACTTGTGGCTTATCTAGTTCATGCTGTAGTTGATTCAAACCAACAACTGTCCGTAATTTAATCGAATCCATCTGTGTTTCATCAATTTTCCATGGCTCACCAAACATATTATGACAGCGGCTGTATGAAAGTAGTTTTTTGAGCCCTACAGTGATAATAGTCCAATAGATGTCCGCTTGATGCATGATTGTTTTATTACCAAATATACGAGTATAATCTGGAGTTTTTAGAAAGCTGAAGGAGTGTGAAGTTGGTATTACTGGCTCCTTAGATTACTGTATAATTAGATATGACCTTTGGATGACAAAACATCAAACGAAATATGGACAATATGGGGAATAACTGGAAAGGCTTGCCAAAAAAATACAGCTGGGAAGCAAATTTTTGCAAAAACGGATTTGCCAGCTTGTTCTTCTGTGTTATTGTTCATCCATTAAGTTTTCCAACTTGACGAAAAGGTATCTGGGAAATACTATCTAGATATGAGTTTCCCGTTAGCCATATGTGTGTTAACTGTTAACCTTTGGAAGGCATGCTTCCCAAAGGTAACACATAGACTATGTTGCTTGATGATAGGATATGCTACACTGAAAAATATATAAAGTCAGAAGAAGAATATTGTAACTCAACTGATTTACATACATTAAACTTATTTTAGCCGAGTGAGGCCTTCATGCCTTTTAATTTTCCTTGTACATGTATATATCTGTTTCTCCTTGGTACATTCCCCAAGAGAACTCAGATGTCACTTGGCTTCGATGTACAATTTATTTTTCGTTTTTGGTAGTTCCACAAATGGGTGGAGAACCCATAATACAACTCTGATGAAATGTCTAGCAAATGATTTGAATCTGACCAAGAATTTTGATTTTATTAAAACAGTTTTGAGTGATCCAGTGAAGAGAATAGAATATGACAAAAAAGGGATGCTTTACGTCTACGACTATAATATAACTGTAAGAATTCCCTCGTTCTGTACCATCGGATACGTTTCTTTTTCAGCATCTACATTTTCCTTGCGTGGTTTTCTTCCTTGTAACTTATACCTTGTTCACCACAGGAGTACCTGAACCGCTACAAAGGTCTTATATTGACGTGCAACGGCCTCGGGATAAGGACTTCAATTTGGTAAGACAAAACAACCTGCACAGAAACCCTTTTCGTAGAAGCCGGGAAAAGCTTTACAACGTGCATGGCACGTATTTGCTGGCACTGCAAGTGGCATATATATTTGGGGAAAACAAAGGAGCTGTGTCTTTGGTTGTGTTTTGAGGTTACCACTATGACTATCATGTGCTCTTGTATAAAATAGAGATATCACTATCATTTTTCTGTGATGTCTTGTGCCTCCCATGTTACCTCCTCCTTGTAGAGTTGTATTTGTATAATCTTCTTGCCCTCCATGCTTATCCACTAATTATGGAATTTTTCGATGGTCGCACCCGGGACAAACCTTTTTTTGTTTGTTTTGGGTACTGAAATAATATGTACGCGGGTGACATTTGAGAACACGTGGAACTTATGGTCTTGCTTTTTCATCTGTTATTCTCATTTCGTTGGAAATCTGAGGGATCTAGTTTTGGTACGCGCCGTGCTTGGACGGTCGTTCCAACTCATGCTCGTGCGGCCTTTAAAACGTGGATAACTCCGATGATCAATAACGTGGTCTTGTATAACGACTAAATTGCCCCTATACTAAAACTTTATCTTCTCCTTCTGTGTTTCTCCTCTCTAAACTTCTCATCTCCATTTCAATTATTGAATTTTACTACTCGAGGTCTCGAATTCCTCTCCCAGACTCACACATCGCTCAATGACTATTACAGCTCGGGTAGCAATCGTGAAACTCGTCGTGCGGTGGAGGGCCTTAATTACAGGTTTTGTGGTAAAGTGGAACTCGGTGATATGCTAATCTCTTGGTTTAATTGCTTTTGAGTAGAGATAACAAAGTATTGTGGTGGTTCAACAATAGAGATGAGGTACAGAGTAAAAAAAATCACAATATTGGGAGGAAGAGAGAGAGAGTTTTAGTCTAAGGGTAATTAAGCAATTTTGGTTAGTTTTATAAGAATTCAAAAAACTAGGTTATATTTCAAGAAGTGCCTTTAGAATAGTTATATTTTCAAAATTTTCGATTTTTTAGTGACAAGTTTTTAATTATTCCTTTTAAGCTGGTTTTTAGTGACAAGTTCTTAATTATAAGATGGTGGCACTCTTTCCTTATAAGCTGATTTTTAGCGACAAGTTCTTAATAATTTCTTAATAGTTGACATTAAAGTCTAATTATACCACTTAATTAGGTCTAGTCTTCAAAAGATACTCTCATGTAACCACTAATGTCACACGACAAACATCTATTGGATAGTATGTGTAATTTTTAAACACGTGGCAAAAATTTAATGGACGAGTGACGCCACTGAGACTATGCATTGGTTACAAGAGAGAATCTCATCTAATCTTCGTGAAAGGGGCAAACCTATAGGTTGGAAGTGGATTAATATTACGTGTGCGCACATCATCAAGTCAGTTGAATTTGAATGATTGTAGTGTGATGGAATGTTACAATCCAACAGTCCCACAACGAAAATAAGATGTCTTGGGCAGTTTGCAGTTTTTGTTACAAGCCAGTTTTTATGGGCAAGTTCTACCTTCTCTGCACAACCCTCCCAAGTGTCGCGTTGAAAGTCGCGGTATCAGCTTTGCACCCTCTCTCTTTCATCTCCTTGAGCAACTCTACAGACTCAGCAGCAATTAACCAAAGCAGTGTAACCAACTGTATCGGACTTTATGCTCAAGCTCGTCGTTTTCATGGAAAATTTCCTTGGCCTCCTCCTCTCTCTTCTCTTTACAGAAACCATTCATCAGATGCTTTGTTAGATCTGAATTTGGATTATGGATGAGATAATCAAGGATGAAATGTTAGTAAAAATTTATTTTCATTGGATTAATCGGATACTTTGATACCGCGTTACATGGATTAAGAAATATGGGCCAAAACTTTGCTATAATTGAAGTAGTTATAATTGTAACCACGAGCTAGTGGCCTAATTAATCATTTTTTTTTCTTTTCAAAACAGTTACCAAACTTGAACGACGAGAGACTCTTAAGGGGATGATTTGACAACCATTTCGTTTTAAATTTTCACAAAGAATATGTTTGGCAAGTTGGTAACTGACTTCAATTTTTAGTTTTCACAAAGATGAAAACTGTTTTCGGGCAAAAATAGAGTTAAAAAAAAAACTTCTCTAAAAGCAATTTCAGTTTTCGTTTTTATTTTCACTCCCTTTTATCATTCACCAATTCCATGTCACAAAACATGCATGGTACCCCCATCTCAAAAATCGATCTCTAAAACCTTTTGACTTCGATCAGGCCGCTGGACTCTTGTTTCCAAAGCAAAACATGACAGTGCAATATTTTACTTGCATCGCAACACCTTGAGAAATGCATGCTGGAAGAAATCGACACCAAGAAAAACCAAGAGGAAACACACAATGCCATGTAGAGGTAAACTGAAGTTATTTAACTATAAAGTCCACATATTAAATTAAAAACTGACACCAACAGGAAACCCAGCAGCGATAGTGATTCTCGATTACAACTGTAACACTAGGAAGCTGATGTACAGCTTGTTTTATTTGGGATGCTTGCACACATACCTGCACATAATCAAACACAATAGAAACATCTGCTTGCCTACTTCAAACACTCAAACGTGCTTTGAGTCAGTCCCTTGTGCTGTTTTTGATCCATTCTAAGTACGGGAGACTGCCTGCGTTGATGGGTAAGGCGATAACTTCCGGAACACTGATAAAAGAGAAAACAAGCAAAGAGAAGTCAGTCCTAGTAGAAGGGATTATGGAATGCAGAAACATTCTGAATACGTGGAATTTGCGGCAATAATCCTTGGAGAGGGGTTAGGCATACAATCTTCTATTTATTTGGAACTTTCAGCTTGCAACGAAGTTATATGAAATTTATTCAGTAAAATCTTTGGGCTTACTCGTATGGATGGTTTGCCTTGACATGCGCTGTCAGAGCTTCAAAAAGGGATTGCCTTGTCTTGATTATAAGAAGTTCTTCAGAATCTGTCTGGACCTATCCACCAATAAGAAAGGGTGAAATAAAAACACACATACTTTGCATATCTCGTGCTTACTTATGAAAATATACAATTTTCAATGAAACAAAACAGCATGTGAACAATCCAAAGTGGAAGGGTTATTAAGGGTATCTCTGCACCCTTCTCTATGATCATGCGATAATCCAGGCTATCTTGGGAAATGTGATCGGTACCTCTCCTTTCCACTGATAGACGGACTCAATGCCTGCATTCACAATATTCAACATGAATCAGACAAGAAATACAACCTTGATGCAAGTAGTATACAAGAATGTTAATGAGGAAATTCATAAGTTTGGTTGTCAATTCTAGATTAAAATGCAATGTCAATTCTAGATTACGATCATTCAGGCTTATAAAAAACACTCAAGCATCAACTTGTAAAATTTGTGTTCAGTCTTTCCATTATTATTTTGCTTTCCCAGAAAAGAGTTCAGTCAGAACAAGCAAATGTAAACTTGACAGCCCATGCTCTTTGGAATATATACGGATGACTTCAATTGGCCGACAACAAAAGCAGTGGACAAAACAATATCCAAGCATAATGTAAGGATTAATATGAAGTAATATACCTGGCACCAGGTTAACACAGGCTGCAAGTTGTTCTCTGACTAAGCTTTCAGCCAACTTCTTTCCTGCAGAAAGATAGTATGTCATAAAAGATCAAATACATAATGTAGTTTCAGCTACAGTCTTCCAACCCTTAAACAAAAGCTTGGTATTTATTAAATTTCGAAGCTATGAGAAAAGTGTGCAAAACATAAGATTGAGTAAAGGGCTAACAGAACCTACTGTATATCTCAAAGAAAAAATGGGAAGACTTAGGGTGTGACCCATGTGCATTGTTTATTATTCGCATGTCGACCAAATATATCACACATGCTTTCTTCATATATCCAATTACCGAACTCTACCGGAAAGCAAAAACAAATTTCAAACGCAAGAACATCCAATTGGCACAAATTTAAGTACTTGTTACTTGTAAGCATTATAACATGTTCTAGTTGAATTCTAATGACCTAAAATTCGCACATTGCAGAGTTAGCAGGGTGGTTTTTAAATACTGAATCACATGGGTGTATCCAATTTTATGCGCCTTCCCATGGAAGATGCTGCCACATTTTCCCCAAACTTGCAGATATCCATTCACTAGAAATGCCATGAAAATCGCCTAATCGCCAAAGAATGCTCATAGACGAAGTTACCATGCACATTACATTTAAGCCATCATCATTTCACACAAAAATTCAACCATACATTCATCTTGTTTCTCAATTATCACGCACCTAATGATGAAAAATCATATAACTTTTCGAAAAAGAAAACAAACCCAAATCAAAAAATGCTAAACAAAGAAAACCCGTCAATCATTCTATCAATAAATACCAACCTACTTCTCTGCTGGGCACAGTCACATAAACAACAATACTTGGAACAGTGGCACTGCTACTCCCTTCCATCCTCACAGAATAAACGGCTGCTGATTGGCTGCCAAACCTTGATCAACAAACCCACAGCAGTAAACAATAAAATTACATAAAACCCCTTTTGGAATCGGATAACGAAGGTGAAGAAGGTGGCGGTGTTTACCTCAAGAGAGGGGCAAAAGGGAGAGAGAGAGCAGTGCCGGTTCTGAAGGCGGAGAAGGAGAGAGTGGGAAGGAGGTTGGAGATGCCCAAGGTGACAACGCAGAATGCTCCCACGAGGGGAAGACGGCGTCGTAACGTGGCGGAGGAGGAGATGGTTCGAAGGGCTTTGGGTCTGCAGAAGAGTGTAGAAGCCATT
The DNA here is from genome assembly GCA_963580275.1 of Crataegus laevigata. NCBI lineage: Eukaryota > Viridiplantae > Streptophyta > Magnoliopsida > Rosales > Rosaceae > Crataegus > Crataegus laevigata. The sequence continues at coordinate 7,277,967 of OY756938.1, forward strand.
TGTGAGAAGCAGGCGGTGGGTATCTATAGTTTTGTTGCGCGTCATCATTCAGCCTGTTTGGGATTCGTTTCTTGATGCTCTAACCCGGGATAACATCATCCCAACAGCTTTTTTTTTTTTTTTTTTGTGGGGTGGGGGGGGGGGGGGGGTCAGAGTGATCCCAACAGCTAAGCAATTCTAAATATGAGTTGAGGTGTGATATCCACGTACTCATTTATATTTTTCATATATTTTTTGAACTTTTGATGATACAAGCGAATGAATTAATGCAGATTAAAAATTAAAAATTAATAAGAAATGTATGAGAAGTAAATAAGTGTGTGTAAATAGCACATGCCTATAAGTTTCGTTCTTAGTTTTGGTAAGTCGTCCTAAACTCCAATTTGTGTCAATTGATCTTGTTAATTATTATTGAGGAGAGGGAAGGATTCAAAATTATTATAAAATTTAAGAAAATGAATAGTTTTGAACTCGAACGCATAAATAGAAGAAACTCATATATAAAGCAATGACCAAATCGGATAAATGATTCACGTGGCAATAAAGTATTCGAAAGATAGCCCCTGTGTTAAAAGAACTCGGATTTAAACTTCTGTGGTGTACTTCATTAGCAAATTTAGTTCAAAAGTGATTTTTCTGGTAACTATCTGTTAATACATAGGTAAAATTGTACTTTTACGTGTAAGCCCTATTATTTATCATAATTATACCCATGAAAATAAGACATTGGGATGGGAATAACTTCACTTGTAAATAATAGGGTTTACACGTAAAAGTACAATTTTAACCTTGTATTAGCAGCTAGTTAACGGAAAAATCACTTTTGGACTAAATTTGCTAATGGAGTACACCATAGGGTTTAAATCTGAGTTTTTTTTTTTTAAGCACAAAAGCTATCTTCCGAATACCTTATTACCACACAGAGCATTTATCCGATTTGGCCATAAAGCAATTCTCATATGAAAACTCCTTGGATTTGGACAGTTGGACATAGGGGGATTTCTATTGGGCCAAGAGGAAGCCGATTTCTATTTGGGCCAAGCGTGCTTGGTAATTGAAATTAGCTCAACATATTGGGAGGATTTATATTGGAGGAAACAAATTTCTTTTGGGCCAAGCATAAAAATTATCATGTTTTGCATAAGTAAATTTTTAATTTGTACTTGGGTTTCTCTTTGATTAATGCTCTTGTTTTTAATGAAGGTTGGTCAGCTGCATGCGTTCGCTGATTTGAGCCAACTGAAGCTGCGCCTTTATGTTCGCTGTTCTTGGTGGCCAGGGTTGCTCAAGAGATGGCCTAATTTGGAATATCTTGTCACAGACTTTGATGTAAGACGTATACTCATTTATGCTATATAACACCAACTTGCAGCCCTTAACGATTCTCATCTCCTTCATTCTTTTAAATCAATGTCAGAACGACAATACTTGTGATTATGATTCCGATCTGGTAGACACAGAGCTTGGATGGAATCCGCCAGATTTTGTGACTTGTTGTTTGTTGTCACGCCTCAAGACTATCTGTATAAGAATGGATTCATTCCAACATATTCTCACTTCTCGACACATATCTTTCACATCACGTTGTGATCAACGGTCTCACAAGTCACGATATTAGTTTTCGATCCTTTTACAATTTTTACCATATATTTGTGTGTAGCCATTGTGTTCAATTATATGAATTAAGCATATTTTGGGTCATGCCTGACACTTGCATGTTTTCTTCTCAACGACTCCATCTTCTGTAAGAAACAGGCAAGAAAGGTCAAAGTAGTGGTGAGGACGGCTCCACCAGCCCCCTGCATTGGTTTTATTGCCCATGCACCTCTCTCAACTTCATGATAATTTCATTACATTTATATGCAGGTGAGAATCGGATGAACATTTAGCACATGTTCAGGATGAAAGATTAATTAAATTATTTAACAAGCACACATCCATTGATGGAAATAAGAATAAATTATGTATCTCCAAGTCTCTTGCCAAAAAATACGTAATCGGCATTGAAGGCATAATGATTCTATTAGCAATCGTAAATCGTTTTCAACAATTACATGAGATATTGGGAGAAACTACGATATTAAAAAGAAAAGAAAAAAAAAACACTAATGGGAGGTGATGTTGCTTTTGATGCAAAGAAACTGACTACCAATTCCTGCAAGTTGCAACAAAGTATATTGTAAACACGAAAATTCTATGACAAATGACAAGAGAACAAGTGTACAAAAAATATTTGTATTAATGTAATTTAGAGTTTCAATCTCTTTACAACTTGATCCTTTAATTCAATCTCCGAAATGTGATGTGTACATGTGTGATGTTGGGATTAATCCAAGAGTCGTGACTTGATCTTGTACTTTTTGAGAGTAATAAAGTTGATTATTATACTTCACATAATTATTCTAGTTTTTTTATTTTTTTTTTATTTTTTATCACAGCATTTGAATGCTTCGACAAAGTGTTATATCTAGTTGTGTTTTTCATGCATTATTCAGTTCTTATCGTCTGTTTTATTACTCATTGAACTAGTAGTACTGTGATAATTTAAAATGAAAGAGTTGAACATCAAGTACTCTTAACAAACACACGAACAAACTACAAAGACTATTTTATCATGATAGGGCTATTCACACTTCTATTTTAACTTTCCACACAAAATAAGTGTCTTGATAGCACTACCTTTTTATTAATGGAAAACAAAGAAACAACAATATTGAGACGGCTACAAACAAAAGACTACATTTTAACTAACTTAATCACAAGTGAATAACAAACATCCTATTTATAATAAATTAAACCCTAACCTTTACACAAAAACTTAATTCTAACGGGGTTGAGCCTAACATCCAAACAATAAAAAAAAAAATCCTAAATATTAACATTTTTCAACAAAAAATATCCAAATTACAACTAATAACTAGTAAAGTCCTATAAAATTTTATATAATATGTATAAAGGATTAAAAATGAAAGGGGTGTGCTATCCATACACCCATTTTTACTTCTCACACACTCCTATTACTTTCTGTCCGTTAGATCTTCTTCAATTCATCCGATCCGACGGCCGAAATCCAAAAAGGTGTTAAAGAAGTAAAAAGGGGTGTGTGGATATCACACCCCAAAATGAAAAGCTGTGATAACAAGCCAAAACAAAGACATGACTAAATAAAAAAGTGTGAATACTACAAAAAGTGGTTAACTGGTCCTCTCAAGGAGCAGTAATAAGAGGCACTACTTCATGTAGAAGTGTGAGGTTTTGTTGCATGCTGTGACATTTTGTTAAATGGTTTTTGGCATCTCCACATTTAGACAGTGAGAGTGCATTTGATTTACCTACCACAAATCATGCACTGGGATTCCCAATTCAACCATTTTCCCTTCTCCCAAACATATGGCCCCAACCAAGAAAACAAGAGTCCCCAAGGCATACAAAGCGAAGCAATGCACATTATGAAAATGATGAAGCAACCGGAACTTTGTGATGACATTAGTTGATCACATAACATAGCGGTTGATTTATTAATAGAATTCGTACAATGTCCAGAAATACTAATTCAATCAAAACAAGATTTCAATATTCTTAGGCCGCACTTCAGGGAAACTCAACAGGGATCCAAAAATTTGAGTTCTAAGCGAAATTCGAGTTTATAGACTTACTTAAGTAAACCATGAACATATCTCAAATGGGAATTCAACGTGATGTTTGTGTGGGTATCAACCATCTCACTGTGTGATCAGCTAATCCGGTGAATTTTTTTTTATATAATTGTTTTAAATATCTACCTAAGTGCATATAGCCCATACGAGTTTAAAGATGAGAGTGGGGCTTGCTTGCCAGCTCAATCTAGTTCAGAAAATAATTTATTTAGAATGTTATTGCTAATGGAATGGGGGACCAAATGAAAATTTTAAAAGATAAGATAAAATTGCACGAGAGGCACGAAAAGGGAGGACGCGTGGACCCCGATCCTTTGCCACGTAGAATTCTTGTTTTCAATCGATGGCTCTGGCCACGGAAGACACGGCGGATGTTCTGGATTCGATGGATGGCGGACCACGGCGTTGCTGCTGCTTCTGCACATGGCTTGGATTCGTATGACCAAAATCAAAAGGTTATCAACTCAATGTTAGCCTTCTTGGTTTTTCAGCTTTTTTTTTTTCTTCTCATTTTTTTGGGTTCTTACATTTTAGTTCATAAATTTCGGCTTACTTTCTCACTTGGGTTTTGTTAGAAAACTCTTTCCAGTTGGTTTTGTCAGTCACAGGATGTAACTTGCAAGTTAAATTAATCAATAATTAATCAATGAAGTGGTGAATCTCAATGGCTTAGGTTAAGTTCAACGTTTAGCACCTAGCTCTACTAAATGCAATTTTATGCCGAGTTTGATACAAGATTACTATTACTTTCGGTTGTATATCTATGTGTGTCAATTTCCATATTTACGCAAGACATAAAGAGATGCACGACTAGTTTACAAGGTTAATTGTCACAAAATTTAGATAATTAATTAGTAGTCAGAGTATTATAGGAGATTTTTAGTTATCTTCCGATGATCTCTCTCGTTGTATAAAATGCATAATGATATACAATCAGTTACAAGACAGATTCTCACTTATACTCAGAACTACTCAATTAGTCAATTACAATGCAAGTGTGATTCACATTAAAGACAGAACATGAATACTATTGTTTATATGCAATGATTCTATCTCCATCCCTTCCCATGAATTTGCCATGCATGCATGCTTCAAGAGTTAAAGAGTTATAAAGGTGAATAAATATATCCATTGGTTCAATGAGTCGTTGGTCTCCGTCTCTGAACTTCTAGCAGTGAAAAAGAATAACTATACATGTGTATATATAAAACCGAATGCGCGAGTTTAAAAAACGTAGTGGTCTGAGTGACACTCTGTATAGCTCGGATCTCAACCAAGAAGAAGACTCTCTCTCTCTCTCTCTCTCTCTCTCTCTCAGATTCATAGATATATACGAAAAGAAAGTCTTAGGAGGAGGAAGAGGGGGCCTGCTGACTCCTCCCTCACTTGGTTCTGAGTCCCCATCTCTTATTGAAATAAAGATGAATATTGTCTTTGAAATTAGCAAAAGATCTGACATGGAACAAGTGTTTAAAATTAGGGTTCAATAAAAAAAGGAAAAGATAAACTGAGTGTGAAACTGTGAAAGAAGAAAAGGTAAATTCCAAATAGTAGAAAAAAGGAGCATTTCAAAGAAGCCAGACGCAGGAGGAGAAAAAAGGGTTAGAAATTTGTGTCCCTAAAGATTAAAGTCTCTTTTGGATCTATATTATATGCAAGCATGTCTTAATATTGAATCCAAGGAACAAGTATCCAAGGTTAAAACACTTAGTTACCCTAATAAGTGGTCAAGAACCCTAATTAGAATTTTTACCAATGTGTTTTGAATTTGATAGTCTTCATCATGGTCAAAATAATCAAACAAATGGGAACCCATTTAAGTACTAATTTTTTCAAGTCATGAAATGATAGTTTATGGACTTGCCTGCATATATCACATAACATTTGTCATCATTAAGTGTCTTGGCCTTGTCCCTTGGAATCAAATGGTTGAGGAAAATTCAACCAAGTGCAAAATTTTATGTCATGCAGTGACAAACTACATAATATATAGTTTGACTGAAATATAATTTTCTTAAGCATAATTTGTACCACTAAGTCCCATCAATTTGATGAATTTTTATCAAGTGTAATTGTTATATTGTCAGGTGAATAATACTTGGTTACTCAAAGAGGAAGTAGGAGTTCTTAATTAAAATTGATCGTCGGTGATTTATTGAAATTCATGTTTATAATCAAAACCGTTCATATATAAAGGAGAAATTAGGTTCTTATTTTTCCTTTTACTACTCCATTGATTAAAACTTTATTCATTTTCAATTTTTGATCAAGGTCCTTGGTATTACTAACATCATTACTTATTTCAATAATAAAATATTTTTATTTCTAAATATATTCATTTAATGTTAAAAATGTTACAATTAGTATATTTATACTTATGGCTAATTTTTTTTATCATATATATATATTTTAGTTTGTACCAATTTTCTTTTCAGTTTTAATTTGTACCCATATATTAATTTCTTTTTGTACTCATATTTTATAAAGTTTTATTTGTATTTGTACCCATATTTTTTTATTAATATGTACCCATTTTTAATTTTGCTAAATGTACCCATGCTAATTATATGTACCATTCATGTAATTTTTTTCAAATTTTTAATATTAAAATGTACTCATTCTTAAATATACCAATTTGTTATATGTAAAATGCACCATTTTTTTTATATAAAATCTATTCAATTTTTTTTCTAATCCATTTTTAAACTTATAAGGGTACATTCTTTTTTCTTTGATTTGAGAATGTATCCATGTGAAGTTTAATAGAAGAAATTTACTAATTTTATTAAGCCTACTAATTTTTTTGTTGTTGTGATTTTGAAGAATGTACCCATATTTTGATACAATAATTTTTTGGTTAATTTTGATGAATGTACCCATGTTTATATATATAAATACACACACAATAGTATAATATAAACAACTATAAATTTCAATTTTCAATTAAAAAAATATAGTAACGTACATATAAATAAATTATCACGTTAATTTCAGGGACTTAGATCAAAAATTAAAAACTAACAAGATTTCAGTCAAAGAATATTCATAACTAGAGATCGCATCCAAAGTCTCCCTATTATAAATCACTCTATAAATATCCCTCTACAAAAATAATCAATTAAAACTAAAGTCGTTTAGTCGTCGAACTGCATAAACACAAATGAACGGAATTGGTCAAAGCATTTTGAACTGTCTATATATTTACTAGAATAGATTGACTAAACGACCTTAGTTTTAATTCATTTTATACAAAGATGATCTTTACAGTCATTCATAATATGAACGGTTATGATCATAAGTACAAAGCTCTGTGATTCGAACACGATGAGTTTTGAGTAAGAATTCCTACTCATCTTTAAGTAGCCAAACAATGTTCTTGTCATGTCATCAGATGATTCTATAAATTTACCGATGTTATTAGTACATCACACAACAATATGTATTTCATTCAAAGTCCATATAATATGCATGTTATAAATATAAAAAATTATAGGAAGAGAAAGAAAATATAAGGAAATGACTACCCTCAATAACACTTTGAATTGTACCTGAAGAAACTGAAAGCTTGAATTTCGAAGTTTCAACCATGCTGCAGTAACCAAGGTCCAAAACCATCCATTCTGCACAAATTCAATATCAAGACCTAGTCGAGAAGCATCTGAATGAAGGACCATAGAAAATGGACCAACTTTTCAACCCTAAAGTTTTAAATTTTCATGATTTATGTCCCCCAAGTTTTAATCAAGGAAAAAGATATAATGTTATATTGACTGAGGGATTAATAGCATATTTGGTAACTTCATGCCGCTAGGCCCATTGACTCAGTTGAATCTAAATTTTTTTTTTCTTTTCTAAGTTTGTCATTCTATATGCACTCATTGGACTACCTGGTAATTTTCATAATTAAGTGTCTTAATCTAATAGGATTAGCAGTCATTATTGCTGAATGTTATGGAAAATTTGTACTTATAGATAATCCAGAATTTGACACATTCCAAAAAGTAAATAACGCTCCTAAAAGTGGGAAAAAAAAAGCAAAAGCACATCTCTTTTTGGGATTTTTTGGTCACTATAAAGACAACCCTTTTATATATATTTTTTTTTCCAACATAGCTTTTGGTGCGTACAGTAACGATGGGCGTGATTTGCATGCAGGTAAAAGCGTAATAATTGGGAATATGTGTGTATTCTTTGCCGGTTTACATTACGTTTTTAGGCTGAATAAAATGGCTACTACTGGTGAGGATATCTACATTCCTTTGGAGGTTAGAAATGATTTGTGACTCTGTTAATCTATATAATTCGTGTTTTGTTTGTTAATGATATACCTTAAAGCATACACTTGTTATGTACTTTTATATATAACATGAAGATAGGTTCTATGGTAAGAAATGATAATTATTCACCGATCGATTTTAATTCAATTGTTGAAAGAAATATACAATAACAAAAATCAAATAGTCATCTGCCGTTAAATTAAAATCAAACAATTAGTGGTACCACCATTTCTTTGAACTATGTGGTCAAAGAAAGCTGATGTAACATGTAACCTAATCACACGCATGACGGAATTACGATCAAACCGCAAAAGGAAAATTCTTTGCTTTGTAAGATTTAATCATAATACTTACCAAATTGTTGGATATGTATGGTGGCAACGGGCAAATCGGTAAACGCAACACCATTTCTTGGTATGTAGGGCATGAATTATATCAGACTCGAGTGTTTTCCTTCTTCTCTTTTATTTTTCTGGCCAAAAGCATGCTTTGTTGTTCTTAATTTGGTCACTTCCACGATGACATTCGCTGCTTGAATGTATTCCCCAATGGGATAAGCATGGGCAACCAATTAGTTTAAGATTTTTTACCAAATGAAAAATATTAATCTCTGTCTCTGTGTAGTTCTTTTAGGTTTGGTATCAATGAAATTTAAAACATGGTAAATATTTATAGAAAACTAATGAAAAATGCTCTATAAATTATTTTTACTCAAAAACACGTAATGAACTTTCTTTAATCATAAGGACAAAAAAGCCGTTGCAAGTGTCTTCCAAAAAAATAAAAAAGCAGTTGCAAGATTGTAAATAAGTTGAATTTTGAGCTCAGTATCGTAAATAAGTTAAAGATTGGTGGCTTTGACAAATGTTTCTTCATAACCGAGAATTTATAAAGAAACAGTTGCCTAAACATGCCATAATTTCAATTAATTTAGATTTTATAAAGAAACAGTTAAAGATTGGTGGCTTTGAGCTCCATTTTCATCTATATTAATTTAGATTTTTATTGTTGACTTTTATTTGATTAGGCAAAACTAAACATGCCATAATTTCAATTATTTTCTGTCTTATCAATTTTATTTTTTTAATATATTTTTGTTCAGGAATTTATTAGATTTTCACTCTATTGTTTGTTTAAAATGGATGGCTTCCCTAAAAGGGTAAAAGAATTTATCTTATCAGCCACAATCATGTGCATTACTTGACAGCACACATCGTTGTCGAAAGACATATTTGAGTACTGAGATTCATTAGCATATTATTATATGAGTTAAAAACTCTATTTTCTTTAGTGTTTTTTTTTTCCTAGTTGTGATAGCTCTTTTGTTTGGGCAATAAGAGTTTTCGTGACTGTGGTTGTTCTCTTGCTCTGTTGAGAAGAGTCTTTGTGATGGCTATCAAACTTAGATCTTTAAGTGACGACTATTGTTCAGGTTAAAGTTGATTTTTTGTTTTTCTTTTGGTTTGTGTGCATGTTAAAGCACCGTGAGAAGAAAGCTCGATATTTGTTAGAAGTGACTCGTAGCAGTACTTCTTTAACAATTGTAAAATCATTAGAGGTGGTGCAGTCTTTTCCGCGTGATGTTGTTACGTTGGTTTTACGATTCGCAGGACTTATCATTCTAGTTTGGTGAAAAACTCAACGGTAAAAATGATAAGCTATTAAAAAATTATGGTTGGAAGCGTATATCATCAGGGATATACTTTTGCTTTTCATAAGAGTACGTATCAGTCATACGGTCCTACTTCAGAAATGCTTTTTCATGCACAGGTCATCAGTCAGCTACTAGTACCAGAGGACACGCGTCACTATGGGAGCGAGAAGACATCCTCATGCCCCATTGCTCCCTCTTCATCATCCGCATTTACATTTCTACCCTTCTTGGTTGAGCTTTTTTACTAGCCCAAAGTTGTCTTTTTATTTGTGTCCTTTTGGTGAATTTCCTAAAAGCAATTAATCTTTTTTCTTCACAAGGAAAAAAACAATTTTTATAAAACAAAAAATAACTAAACTGATGTAACTCATGCACGTTGTCAACAGCTTAATACAATAATTAGTATGTTGTTCGATTATTAATTTTGATTATCAATTAAATTGCTTTTTATCTAAATATTTGGTACACGCGTATCTTGTACTGCAACACTGTCTCATATTAGAACGTTACCTACCGAACAAATGTTAGAAACAACATAACTAAAGATAATTGATACAATGTAATGTAAGTAAAAATTATATAAAGAAATTTAGAAAAGCACATATGGTTGAGATTTTTTTTTCAATATTAACAAACCTAAAATAAGAAAAACAATATTGTTTGATGTCGAGAATAAAAATTTGAATTACGTGAATATTTTGTTTTTTTTGGGTTGGGGGGTTGGACAAGGAAATAAAAGAGATTAGGTAGCCATGGCATATGGTGGTTAAGCGAATTTATTAATCGATTTATCATTGACATGAAAAATATCCAAAATTAAAATTCTAGTAAATGTTCTTGCCATGCACACCCTCGACACAATTTTCACTCTCCTCTCTCCTCTCTCCTCTCTCCTCTCTCTATCTCTATCTCACACAAAAATCTGGCAATTACCCTTCTGGTATCCAGCTGTGTATTTTCTCAATCTCGTTTTCTTCTGATTCCCTATCGGTGCCCTCTCTCTCTCTCCCTCTCTCTCTACCCTAGAAAGACCCACTCATTCCTTCATAAGCTGCTCTCAAGCTGCAGTCTTTTCAGCCAACCTTGAGAGAGAGGGGGAGTGAGAGAGAGACTTCACTCCAAATACACTATTCATTTTATTGGGTTTTATTTTCTTTCCTTCATCATATTTATTCTTCTTCGTTTTCTATTCTTTGATTTCTAAGCTCAACCTTCATCGTCCCCAGAAATCTGAAAAAAAAAAACTCAGAAAACAAATGTACACATGCTAAATATATAAAACCAAAAACAAAGTTTGAGTCTTTAGTCTTTATTCATTTTTGTTTCATAGTTGATGAAACTCTGGTATTCCTAGTGAGAGAAGAGAGGAGAGAGAGTTTGTTGCTGTTGTTGTTATTGTTGTTTTTGCAATGGCACCCAGTTTTGACTGCGCGGTTTCAAGCCTGCTCTGCGCGGAGGAAAACATTTTTGATAATGACGATTTTGGGTCTGAGGAGGTTCATAGAAATCATCGAAACAACAGTCAAAAGGGAGGGTTTTGGGATGATGGGGAGGAAGGTCTGCCATTGCAGAGTCAGAGTGATGAGTATTTGAGTTCAATGGTAGAAAAGGAATTTCAGCACTTGCCCGCATCTGATTACTTGGTGAGGTTGCAAAGTGGGGACTTGGACCTTGCTGCTAGACAACAGGCTGTTGATTGGATTGGAAAGGTCATTTCTTTACTCTCTCTATCTTTCTTTTTTTTCAATTTTTCTTTGTTTTCGGGGTTCTTTTTAATTTGATGGTTGTTGCATTTCTCCAATCAGAAAGAGCTTTTCTTTTCGTTTGGTTAATGGATTCAGAGACAAATTTTATGTTTTTTTAACCTTAAATTGATATTATATTATATTTTTATTTATGTTCGGGGAGTTTGATGAAAAATGGGTTTGGGGTTGTTTTTGGTTTGGTATGGTGGAGAATCTATTCTGGTTTGCTTTATGGGAAACACAAAAATTGGATTTATGTTTTTACACTGACCCCTGTTCCAAGCTGAACATGCCAAAGAGTCAAAGACCAACCCAGAAAAAGAGTGGAAGTCTGATTATATTTTCTCTGATTAATGAACTTCTTAATAAATCGTGCTAACATTGTGTTTTTGGGCTAATCAGGCAAATGCACATTTCAGTTTTGGACCTCTGTGTCAATACCTATCCATAACCTACTTGGATCGGTTCCTTTCTGCCTATGAATTTCCTGTAAGTCTTTGATCAATAAATCGAAAACAGGACTTACAGATTGTGTGTTTAATTGCTGATTTTGCATCTGTTATTTCTGCATAAACCATCCGCAGAACGGCAAAGCTTGGACTATGCAATTGTTGGCTGTGGCATGCTTGTCCCTTGCTGCAAAAATGGAGGAGATTGATGTCCCACTCTCTCTTGATTTACAGGTTAGGATCCAACCACTCACATCCTCTGTGTACTCGAGTCTTTTTAATTTGATCATTCATGAGTTTTCTGTGACGGAATTTGAACCGGGTGCAAGGAGGCGGACGCTCATCCGGTCTTGAATTATGTGTTTGAGAATGTCCTAAAGATGTGAGTTTTTTTGAAGCAGGTGGCAGAGTCAAAATTTGTGTTTGAGGCAAGAACAATTCAAAGGATGGAGCTTTTGGTGTTGAGCACATTAAGATGGAGAATGCAAGCAGTTACCCCTTTCACATTCATAGATTCTTTCCTTCTCATGATCAATGATGATCAAACCAATCTCAAAACTTCAATCTTGAGATCATCCCACCTGATTGTTTTCACTGCCAAGGGTACTATTCTTGTGCTACAAGTCATAATCTGTGTCTGAAATTGCACCAATCATGGTGAAAAAGCAGCTTAATGTTCGGTGGGAATTGAATGCAGGAATTGACTTGTTGGAATACAGGCCTTCAGAGGTGGCAGCAGCAGTAGCAATTTCTGTGGCAGGAGAGGCCACAACATTAGACAATGACAGAGCAATCTCTATGCTCATTCAACATGTACACTTAGTAAAGGTATATCATAATTTGGTTTGTTTGGTGGTCCAAGTCCCATAAAAAAAGACACAGAGAGAGAGAGAGACATAAATGATGATGATGATTTTTGCTTTTGCTCTTATCATTTTGAGTTGATTGCAAATTACTATTGCAATATACGGAATTAGCATTTCAAAAAAGTTATCTTGCATCCCGAACATACAAGGGATAAAATAAAGTGCGAACGACTTTTTTAGAGTGTCAATAGCAACTTGAGATTAAATTCTACAAACAATACAAATGCAATATGATTAAACTAGACATGTGACAACTGTATTGACTCTTGATATTTTGGCTTGGTTTTGCAGGAGAGAGTGGCAAAGTGTGTAAATATGATTAATGATATGGCATTGATGAGTGGGACCCCCATGAAGGAAGCTAGCGGGTCAGCCCAGAGTGTGCCCCAGAGTCCAATAGGGGTGTTGGATGCTGGGTGCTTCAGCTATAAAAGTGATGAAACCACAGTTGGGTCATGTGCAAATTCCTTCCATGATAGCTCAGATTCTAAAAGAAGGAAGCTAAACAGACCCTCTGAGGGGGAGTTGTAGAGACCTAAATGTGTCACTTTGTTACATAAGTAGGATTTTGGTGTGTTTTATGAAGGTTTTTTTAAAGAAAAAAAAATGTGCAAAATGATGGGAGAGGAGGAATGGCATGAGGAAAAGGAAAAACCTCTCCAGCTGTTAAATATTAGACTTCTTAGCAGCCAGAGACTCCCGAGCGGAGAAACTGAGAAAAAGGGTAGCGATTTTCGCACTCTTAAGCCGTGTTCGGTTTTGTGAGATACAGATTGTGTTTAGGGTTTGGAGTTTTGCTTATTTATTTGGTTACAAGAGAACAAAAACAGGAAATCTGGAAAGTAATATATGATTGCAGGAATATTTATATATGTTCTTAAGTGTCTTTGGCAGTCTTAATTAATTATGATTACATGCAAGTAGGATTAGTTTAATAATTTGTGAGGGGTGGTGGGGAAACTTTGTGCAGTGACCTGTTTGTGTTTGACTGTTTGTCGAATTGGACCGTGGGGGTGATGGGGGCGTCTGCAATTTTGCTTTGTTGATATGGGGAGGGGAACTTTGGGAAGACAATATTGAATATCTTAATCCTGCCCCCAACAGCCTACCATGAAAAATTTAACACAAGAGGCGGTGATATCTCTGTCAGAACAAGCTGAAGCACTTATTTTATTTCTCCACCTACACCTTGTTTGTCCATCTACCCGCAGAGTCAACATGCTCTCCAAAAGCTGAACGTTTATCACCTTTCAGTGACATTTATTCGTGCCCTAATTTGTAAAGCCCAAGAGACTACGTCTTGGAAGATACATTAAGGAATGGTCCTGTGACTCAAAAGCAATAGTGCTCAAAAGGAGGAATCAAAAGAGTAGCAATAACAGTGCCTACAAAAAAACATTATGTAAAGCAACTAGTGCAGACTAAAAATTACCAAAAATACGTATTGATAATAAGTCCACAAATGAGAATAAATTCTTTTGTATCTACAACACTCATCGCGTGACTTGCTGACACAATAGATTTTCTAATGAGGCCTAGATTGGAAAGTGCCTAATTTTTTACATAGGCGACAAGTGACAACTCCCAAAGGAATAGTTGATCACATCACAACAACAGAAAGCTTAATCAACAAAAACTGCAGGAATAATGTCATGTGCATACAGATTGTACAAAGTTAATTTTACTGACAATCCTGAAAGGCACATCAAGTTTTACTAAGGAAATTGTAATGTGGAATATTTATTCTCCATAGAGAATCAATTGTATTATGGACAGTCGGCTAGGGTTTCAAGTAAACAAGATGGTTGTAAATCAAATCAATTAATGTTGCATTATGAGGGTGATAATCTGCAGGCTTAAGCACAATCAGTATGAACATAAGAAATAAAAGTCACACAAATGAAGATATACTTGATTGACCAAAAAACAAAAAAACAAAAAAAGACACTACTTGTTATCAATTAAGTGAGAAGAAACATTTGTTATCCACTAAGCAATGTCCATTTTTATTTGTTTAGAGAATCTTTTACAACACTAATACCAGAGAATCCTGTAAAGGAACCGTCTCTCCAAATCAAACCCTAAAAAGCTATAGTCAACAAGCCACGCTCTAAAATAATGACCAATGCCAAACCATTTGACTGATCAATGAAATTGGGAACGACTTACATGATATAGAGAAGTCAAAGTGGTGACGCCACTTACTAATCATGCAACATCACGTGAAGAAGTTAATATAAATCACTACACGTGACAGATTTGGAATGCCGCGGTGGTGTACCGGAGGTGTAAGTAGGTCATTTACACTGGGATGGGCCAATGACTGGGACAATCATTTAAGATGAAAAGACAGTTCGAATGATGCAGAACAACACATATCAAATGTCAATTTTGTGACTTTTCTGGGAGAAACTTCTCAGGCGAGATGCAGGCATTGATTAAAGAAAAAAAAATAGAGTTATCCTAAACATTTGGTAAAGAGAAAATACATGACCATTCACATTATTGCTTACCCTACCAACCTAGTGGCAAATGAGAGATTTAACCTAAGGTCCCAACCCAAAGTGATTTTTCCAGTTTCAGGAAGCTGCAACAGGCTGGTGAGAAACAATGATTTGTCAAGAAACTGAAGGAAAAAGAAGGAGCGGGCTGAATTGTCACTTCTAATAAACTATCACATAAAAGATCAGGCTGAGAGGGGTCATCGGGCTCATAGCCTTATTGTAGTGGGTCAAAAGTCATCCTATCAGTAAAGGAGCTTGTCTGTGATGAGTCACAGGAACAGAGATAACAGACCCGTGAGGAAAGATATAGAT
Source organism: Crataegus laevigata (assembly GCA_963580275.1). Classification (NCBI taxonomy): domain Eukaryota; kingdom Viridiplantae; phylum Streptophyta; class Magnoliopsida; order Rosales; family Rosaceae; genus Crataegus; species Crataegus laevigata. Next base: position 7,293,430 of record OY756938.1, read on the forward strand.
AGATAAAAAGAAAGAGGTATACTACTCGTGACACGTCACACGCGTGAAAACATAAGAGCAGAGAGAGGGGTATAAGGCTTCGAGACATGAAAGTTCAACTTGTGAATTCTTCTTGGAAGAAAATGTTGTTAATAAGAAGTACGAATGAATAAAAAAAATGTTAGTACATGAAATCGTTAACAAGAACGGTGAATTGGCACAGAGAATGAATCATGGCAGATGAACTTTTGTTGATAAATTTCGAAATAATTCAATTTATCCATGTAAAAGCAAGTTAAAGACATACTAAATGAAAACAAAAGCAATAAAGTTAAATAGGATAATACTTAAGTTTTCACTAAGTACTTTATATACTCTTTTTTTTATTTGACCCAATCAAAAAATGTCACGTGCTTATTGAATTAGTAGGGCATGACCACACAAATCCGCGCAAATGCCAACTGATACTAGCCTTTCCCTATTGTCAAAAATCTTTTGGCCTACACTACACATATTTGGGTTTTGGAACCTAAGAATAATCATGTAGGGCATCCCTATACATATAATCAAAAGATAGATCACAGAAGAGAGTATTTACAAGAACATATTAAAATTTGATTTTCCCATCACATGCCAATTCCTCCAGTATCGATACATTTGAATTCCGCACCGAATCGGATGAATCTGAACACGCATATCAATTTCGTTTCCCTAATTTATTTTTTTCTGGAATGAAATCTTTCGATTGAATTGAAAATTTATTTCCCATTAGTTCGATTCATATTGCAAATCCGATGAACTTAATCTGCATACTGACCTCCATCGATCGAAGAATAGGAAGCTCCCGGTGGCGATCTCTCTCTCTCTCTCTCGCGCGGCGGCTCTCAGAGGTGGATGTGAGCTGGAAATGGCGGTGGAACTTAAATTACCATTATGCCCCTGGAAATGGCTGTGGAACTTAAATAGCGGGAGAAAAGGCGGGACTGGTTGTGGTTTGATTTCAAGAGGATGGCGGTGGGTGGTGAGTGGTGACCATCTGATCTGGCTGCTTAAATTACCATTATGCCCCTGTTATTTGGTCCCATGAATTTATTAGCTTGGTGAATTGGCCCAAGTTTTAGTGTGGTGCCATGGCCTAGTTTTGGGCTGAAGCCCATCATTCATATATGCCCTGTCAAATCCAGAGTCTTGGGCCCATCAGTCCAAATTTTTGTCGTACAAAATTTGTCACTTATTTTCCCATCTTCTCTCACCACTTGAGCTAAATCAGTGTTGTCGATATTTTATTTTAGAGAAGAAACTGGCGTCTCCTTTTTATTCTCTTGGTAGAATCGGAACTAATGTCTCATGAATTCGTTTGAGTATTAGGTTGATAATATAACTATTTTGTGTAATGTACGTTTTCAACCTCATTAGTTTAATTGTTGAAGGTCAGAATGAACACATCATAGAATCTCGGGGTGCCTGAAAAGTAGTGTGTGACTGCTATTGTTGCTTCACCCAAACGATTGAGCAGTTCAAAAAATTATGTTCACTGATTAGACAAGTAATTCACTATAAAAGGTTCATAGCCAAGAACTATCTATCCCAATGCGGTACTTTTCCTCCCGAAGCTCTCAAGTGTTTGCATTTTTGCATACTAATGAGTGTTAAGTCTGGGATTTGGTTAGGTTTGGCTTTAAATCCTTTATCTCTTTTATTATCATACCAAGCTCCAACTAGGATTAGGAGAGTGAAAGGATGTTGATCAATACTCAAGTTCTCTCACTAAACAAGGTTTGGTTCATGCATTTGCATATCAAAATTGCATCTTCGTGATACTTGAATAGTGGTGTCTACCTAGTCAAGTATGGGCACGTGCACATTTAAACTGTAATGTGACTCTGCTTTAATCTTGAATGAATCATCAAACATTCTTTTATTCATGTCCTATAAATATTGAACATGTGCAATTCTGATTGAACTGACTGCTGTTAACTGTTTACACCGAAATATGATCTATATAATCATGTAGAATTTTATGTGGGGGATGATTGCATGATGATTTAAGTGTTGGGGAGAGTGTAAATTTGGGCTTAGCCCTTAGCTCATGGTAGTATTTTCCCCGCAACCCTTCAAAACCCTAGCTGCAGATACTTTATCCTTTGAGCTGGATTTTCGTTTCATAGAAAAGGTCAGGGGAATAGTTGACTTTAGACTATTTGGTTTGAGCTTATAGCTCTTGCATATTGATCTTTAGGTAAAGTTTGTATCAATTCTCTCAATCTGTTGATGTATGATTGAGGAGATTTGTTAATCATTTCTGAATCCACATCTCGCATCCCATTACATTCTCATTCATCTCACCCGCGTCGCAAGAGAAGAGCTCATGTTGCAGTTGCCACTGGTGTGAAGACCAAACTCATATCTGCTTGAAGAAATTCAAGTCGCACAGAGGTACAAGCTGCTCATTTGAACCTTAAATGTTGCTATAAGTGTTTAGAGAAATGGTCGTTTGAATCTTGGACCGATACCATAATCTAGAGTTTAGCTACCTCTGACAACTGTTATCTGCACTGACTGTTCTTACTTGACTGGATCTTGTGACTAGCTAAGTTTATGATTGTTGTCCGAATATTGAAGTTTTGTTGATGTCCATTTGTGTTATTCTAGGAAGATCAGAAGTTGAAATAGTATTGTATTTCCCATTATTACTTATTGCTGCAAACAATTTTGCTTACTACCAATTTCAATGAGTCAATTTCATTTATACGGTGGATTGTTAAAGATTTATCAAAGTTTTAGTATTTACTGGAGTAATTTTTCAAGTTTTACATCTGTTTAACACCCGTGGTGGTGGGTTTGGAAACCCGACTTCTCATCGTTAACGAAATAAGCTCAAGTTTACGTGGTACGCAAAGCTCGACGAGGGAAACACATTTCATAGTTGGTATAACGTCCATAATTGTCGGCAATGTCATGGAAATCAAGGGTCTAGAAACCCGAAAGTAAAAACTAAAAACATTGAACCGCCCCTCAACTTTCTTTTTGCCTCATAACTAAGTATTAAATTAAAGGGTAAAAGACAGTTTACTACCTTTATGTTTGGTGGTTTTCAACATTTAATACATCATTTTTATCATTCCAGAGTCATACCTTAAGTGTAAATTTTGGGACAGTCTCATACATCCGTTAATCAAACTATTAGTTCTACCATTAAGTGATGACGTGTGCGCCACGTGTCGTTAAAAATATTTAAATAATTATTTAAATAAAAATAATATTAAAAAAAACCACCCTGCAAAGAAGAAGAAGAAGAAAAAAGAGGAGGAGGATGAGGAGAAAAAAAAAAAAAAAAAACCAAACCCAGAAGAAGAAGAAGAAGAAAGAAAGAAAGAACGAAAAAAAAAAAGAAAACCGAACCCAGAAGAAGAAGAAGAAGGAAGAAGAAGAAGAAAAAACTGAACCCAGAAGAAGAAGAAAAAAAAAACCCAAACCCAGAAGAAGAAGGAGAAGAAGAAGAAGGAGAAGAAGAAGAAGAAGAAGAAAAAAAAGAAAAGAAAAAACAACCGAACCCAGAAGAAGAGAAGAAAAAGAACCGAACTCAGAAGAAGAAGAGGAAGAAGGAGGAGAAGGAGGAGGAGGATAATAAGAAGAAAGAAAAGAAAAAAAAAAGCAACCGAACCCAGAAAAGAAGAGGAAGAAGAAGGAGGAGGAGGAGAAGAAGGAAGAAGAAAAAAAAAAAGGAATCTGGGTTGGGGGCTCCGGGGGGAAGCATGATTTTTTTTTATAATTTAAATAATTATTTTAATATTTTTAATGACACATATCGCCCAGTCATTGTCCACATAGGCGCCACGTCATCACGTAACGGGAGAACTAACAATTTGACTAACAAATGTATGAGACTGTCCCAAAATTTACACTTTAGGTATGACTCTGGGATGAAAAAAAATTGATGTATTAAATGTTGAAAACCACTAAACATTAGGATAGTAAATAGAGATATATCATAAATTAAATATAACTTAAATACACTTTAAAATTCAATTTAAAAAAAATGAATAATGAAAGTTAAGAATGAATTTCACATTGCATGTACATATTAGTTGCCAGATCAAACTGTTTAGATTGATGGTTCAAATGAGGTGATCTCCTCGACTATATTCTATTTTCATAATACCAAAAAAGCCATAAAGTTCTTAACTTGGAAGTGGGACTTAGGTTCAATTTTCGTCAAAGACAAATTTGAATCACATTATTGCTAACTCATTGTGAGGCTGTTTGGGCCCAAAATATTGGTTTGGGCCGAGTTGGGGGTATTTCTCGGCCCAAAAGCTTAGAAAGCGATGATGCAAAGTTCGATCGTAAGACGGATGATTGGGAGGTAGAATCCCAGTGCAGTAGGGAGTCTCGGCGAGACTGGGATACAGAGACGTCAAGGAACATGGCCGAATAGAGGGCTAGGTTCAGAATTTTGGTGGAATTAAGAATGGCTGAGATAAGGCCGGAACAGAGTAAGGAGTTCGGATCCAGGTGGAGTTCCAATTCGATCAAAGGGGATTTGCTGCTATAAATAGAGAAGTGAGGGCACCATTCAAACTCCAATTGAACACACAAATATGCCTTGCGCAAACTCTCGCTCAACGTGAAACCTCTCAACAACCTTGAGATTTTTATTTGCTTTTTCTGCCTTCACATCTTCAGTTTGGATAAACAGCACTGTTGCCATAGAATCAACCGACCTCGGAGCACCTTCAGTTTGGATAAACAGCATTGCGTCGAGGCCGACTAGTTATCTATCCAAGTCTCGGTCGACAAGGATTTTTGGATCTCTGTCGATAGAGGTCATCTCATTAGCCTTATCGGCAAAGTGAGGTGTTATTGATTGTTAGGCTTGGCGCGTCAAATGCCGAGTTGTTTTATGATCGCATACTCGCAAGTGGGGTTTAGAGTTCGGCATTCGGACGGCCGAACCACATTTACCATCAAGACTTATATCCGCTTTGAGTATCTGTGCCTTTATACTTTGATGTCGATTCGGCGTGAGTTTACTCTGACGAATACCATCACCGTGACTGAAGCCAACGACGACAATTTGTGAACTTCGTTATTAGTAGCCTTGTCTTCAGGCTTGAGAATCCAGAGGCCGAGACGTGTTCCTTCCTCGGCTGCAATCGCATGACATAAAAGTCAGTCGCGCGCATCAACGCAGCATATCAGCATATTTTACTCTCCGGCCAAGCTCGGCCGACGAGTTGGCACTCCCCGCACACATCTGAAGGACGTAGTTAGCTTATTAATTACTCGACATGCGTGCCGTGTAGGCTAAGTAGTTTTTAGAGTCAACAAATGCTAAACCCACATCCTCTCCCCAATGTAGATAATATGGTTTGTTAAAAAAAACATAAATTTACCGAAAATAGTGATAATCATTATGTTTTGGCAAGTCTTTATTTATGAATCAAACAAATCGAATGGCATGTCTCGAACCGGCCCACAACTTTAATTTGATGGGTCGACTAGACCCATAATTTAGAGAGTAGAAATCACCTTCCATCATAGATAATTTGAATTCTACAATGGACAATCACACAATGTGACAGCAATGGACCACGAAGCTATATAATTTGGGAAACTTTAACGAAAAGTTTTTGGTATTGCTTATTTTAACGAAAAACAACATTTTTACACTAAAAAGTCAATCCTGATACTATTCACTTTACCCTTTATTTTGTCATTTTCATTAAAACTCAAAAAATTTAAGCCATTTTCATTAGTTTTCCTTATAATTTTATGTCCATTGGCCTTCTTGGCCTCTTTCTTCTTCAAAATATTATTCCATTTACACATTAGAGTTTGACGCCTCGATACAAAAGCAAACAGAATACCTTTATTAGTCTTTTACACGCTTTTTTTTAATTTTATTTTTAGCCATCAAATTAAGTCAAACGGAAAAAATAGTTATGATTAAAAAAGAGTGTGAGAAGCTAAAATTGACATGTTTATCATTTCTCGTTCATAAAACCTATTATCCTATGAGAATAAATTTTTTTCTTTCTATTACATGTTATGTTTACTATTCTAAGAAGATAAAGTGAGCTTGAAAACAATATACAATGCATTGAAGACAAAAATTTATCCACCAAAAAAATCAATCACTAGTCAATGAAAATCAATTGACCATGTTATAATTCCAAGACCTGGATGTAGTGGCATAGCCAGAATTTCTAATAAGGAGAGTTAACCTAACTTTAATATGTAGGATTTTATACATTAATAATAATTACTATGAGTATTACGATTTTCATATTTACAAGCTAATTGTCTTATCATTTCAAAATTATATGATAAAATCCTTTCTCCTTAGTTCTTTCTTCTGCCACTTCTGTTTTGGTGCAAGATAAGATAGGTAGGCGCTGCCACCTCGTGAAACCTATGTCATGCTTAGGGCAATTCCACTGTGTCCAAGGCCCCATAAGGCTATACATTATGCTATTCACCTAGTAAACAGTAACTGCCTTTTGCATCTCCACCCCTACACTGAATAGCCCTGGCAATAGACAATAAAATATTAGTATTTTTTTTAAATAATACAAAATAATTTTATTTGTAATTTCGGATAGGATTTTTAATCGGTCTTGTTGTACCACTTTCTATTAAAAAAAATTAATTAATTAAATATTAATAAAAAAACCAAAATAAACACCCACACCTGTGTCCCCCCTCCCCCCAAACGCACCCAAACCCTCATCGCCTCTCTTCCTCCATCTTCGCCAGCCCACTGCCGCCTCTTTTCCTCCATCTTCACCATCCCACCCACTTCAACCTCCATCAAAGGTCCCAATCTTCCTCGCTCCCTAACTAAACTTTCTCTCTCTCTATCTCTCTCTCTCTCTCTAAAAAATAAATCCCAAATCGTGCAATCTGGGTGCACTAGTGGAAGGAGGGGGATCGCGAGTGTGTGGGGGCGAAGGCGGTGTGGGGTGCGACGACAGCTGTGGAAAAAAAGGGACTGGGTCTCTGCCATTTGTCTGTGGGTGTTTAGCCTCAGCAACGAACTCCCGCGAGAGTCGTTAAGTTTAAAGCCTCTGGGTTTTACATTTTTAATTTTTTTTCTAAATTTACTTTTTTTATTAATATTTTATATTGTGACTGGCGTTAGCCCACGTCACCTAGCCTTCAGGCGCTCAGGCCGGTGACTTGTGCCGGGCTTCTCCCTTATGCTTGCTCAAGCTCCCTCATTAGTACACGTTGGGCTTGATTGCTCGGGCTCTTTTGCCCTGTTCCTATGCCTATCCCTCGGGTTGAAGCACATAATGAAACTGCTCTTAGGGCTGGGTAACTATGTCCAAGACCCGCGGATCGGGGCGGGTCTGAGCGATTTGGGGAGGGTACAAGGGCAGTTCTAAATTTTATGTACACAAAATGGGGCGAGGCAGATCCCAGAAACTGTGGCAGTGGGGCCCCGATTCGAACCATTGCTAGTGTTGGATTGGATTTAACCCCACCATTAGATTTCAGACTTACTCTTCTCCTCTGTTATCTCTCTTCCCCATTCATTCACGCCTCTGCATATCACTACCAATTCATCGACTCGAGCCCTCGACTCAGCTCCGTTTCCCTCTTTCTAGCGACTTGCGAGTTGAGACCGCCATCACCACCATCATCTTCTTCTTTTTTTGCTTTGGCTTTGCTGGATTTTGGGTCTCCTTATAGGTAGAGACCAAGCCAGCATAGATCTGCCGATAATCCCCAAAACCAAGCCTCGATACCATCTCATCCCACAGAACATCAGCTGGATCGAGTAAACTCATCCCGAAGCGGAGAGTGCGTGGAAGGAAAACATGTGCATGTCGGCAATCTCCTTGGCACATGATGCGTCCACGTGGACAAGCTGGATCCCAAGGTCGACATAGGTTTGTACCGGAAGGGCAATCTTGACCCTCATGGACTTGATCTAGCATCAAGCTATATGCAATAATGGATTTGGTTTTTAGATTTTGCTTATGGTATTTTTTTTCCTCCCATTAAAAAGCTCTAATATTGGTTTGTATCATATTATAAATCTATTAGCAGTGGCCTTCTTTCTTTGATTTTCCTTTTTTTGTTTGTAGATTCTAGGTTTTTTCAGTTTATGAGATGGATTGAGATTTGGGTTTTCTAGGTTTTTTTTGTCTGTGTTCATCGACTTGTGATGGCTACTTTTGAACCAGTTTCCAATTTTTGTTTAAAATACTTTCATGTTATGTGATTTCCTCTTAATCCTTTTCATTTGAATGAGTTGCCGATTTTGTTTAGATTCTTTCTTTAAATTGGTTTTGGGGTGTTACTTCTTTGATTTCGTTGGCATATTGTTCATAATAATTAGTAAATTTCCATAAATGTTTTCCTTGATTGACTTGATTTGGTGGTGGTAATCAACTTAAAATCTAGAAAACTGAAAATTTCTAGCAAAAATAAATAAATGAACCCGTAAACCCGCCTCGAACTAGCCCGTTTGAAACAAGCTGGGTTAGGTCCAGTTCCAAGTTTCAAACTTTTTATACTTGGCCCGGCTCGCCATGTTGCATTTTAAAATGGGCCCAGTCAGGTTCCTCCAAATTTGGGCCTGGCTCAGTCCGTACCCAACCCTATGCCTTCTTCCCAAGGCGTTATTTTCATAAGTTAGCCTTCAACATACGTTACTTTGGGTAGTGCGCCTCATGACTTTTGTTCGTTGATCTTTTGGGTGAGTTTGGAAGGGAAAGTCAACCATTAATGCATGCTTTGTTGGCTCTTCACATGATGCTAAGGCTAAAGGACTTGGTTCACTCTTAATTAAGTTGGTTAACTTGCTAGGAAAATGAGGAAACTAAGCTGATTCTCTCTTAAAACTTTCCCACATGGACTGCAAAGATTATGGGCTTGGATTTTTGGGCTCCTAAGCAACCCAAAGCCTTCCATAATCTTGACTCCACATAGGTCCGATAAACTTTGAAAACCGTTCACACCACAATTCACTTGGCAAGTCCGCAGTATGTGACTTGGGCTTATTTTAGCGTGAATAATAGTTAGCGTGATAGAGCTTGGCAAGAATCAGACCTAAGACCTGTTTGGGTTAATATTTAACAATGGGCTTTATGAAACGAGGCACAAGGGTATCACAGCGAGTGGGGACTTGCCCGAAGCCCAACAAGGAAGCCTAAAGCAAAATGAGGCATTTTCAGCCAAGGCATAGGCTATGTGTCTATAATTGAAGTGACAAGTGATAGAGACCAGCTCACTACCAACCAAAAAGTACTTTCTCGTGGCATTACAAGTAAATAGATGATGACCCACTACCCTTCGAGAGCCCTCGGCTAATAATAAAGCTAAAGCAGTTGGGATAAATTATCTATAAAGAGAGAAAGAGACACCAGAGACAAGGACACTCAAACAACCAATTAATCAACATACAAAGTTTGCTCTCAAGCCAGTTCGTACCCAGAAAGTTGAAACTTATCCAAATTCAGTCATTTTAGATGTAGTTTCCTTAGAAAAGCTATCTTTTGTGTAGTGTAAAAGCCTTGCTACCATCCCTTAGTGTTGTAGTATCGATTCCCTCGTGTAAAACCTATTTACCATCCATCCCTTTTAGCTTACAACCTCTGTAAACTCAAAGAGAAATGGCTGTAAGAAGTTCAACCTTGCCCGAGTCTCTTTGTTTGTACTTTCATTTAGTAGATCTGTCACTTAATGTACTCTTCAACATGTATTCAAGTTATTTCCAACTGTTTCCTACCTAAAAGTCTCATTTGCATTCGAATATGGTTAACTTAATAAACCTGTTTTTACTAAGACCAAGATGTGTTAGAGGAAATGGTTAAAAGAGCCTTGAACCCCCTTTGTTTTGGACATACAGGATTATAGACTAAAAGTCCTTATTTATAAGGCAAGAAAAAGAACTTAATGCAGACTTAACCAATTTGTGACAATCCTTTGATAACAAGAAGTTTAAGTAACTTGGGGCACAAGCAATCAACTTAAACCACATATGTTCAAACATCTGTTATACTGAGATAATAGTGGCACGCCTAGCACTTTGTTAGTTTTGATTGTGAGTCTTAAGCAAGGTATAAAATATCGATGATATCGGAAATATCGATATTCCAGAAACACGAAAATATCGATGGAAATATCGAGATAATATCGATATCGATAAAAATAATATGGAAACCACAGAAATTGTAAGAAAAAGTTGGAAATTTTTATTGAAACTTTGCAGGATGTTTATTTAGTCAATTATCTATTAGTTTATCACAAAAAATTAGAAGGAAATGCATTGCATGATGGATTTAACTGATTTAAGTTGATTATATAGCGAGCTGGCAATAGTTTGAATGGTTTGAATGGTCCAAAAAAGCTACAAATCACACGCATGCCACACATGTACACCACAACCCTAGCTGATTGTTTACCAAACCTTGGATTCCCTGTTGCACTTCCTCGAGCCTAGAGCCAACGGCTCTTTACTACATCCGGATTTGAAAAAAAAAAAATTGTTTTTGTTCCCCATGTCACCATCCCATGTAATAAACGCCTAGGGCCCTAGCTTTTCTCTCTTCACTATCAGAATTCAGAACTCATTGCTCTCTTAAGAGGAAAAGAGCTCTCATTCTCTCTCATTAGAAAATCCGAAAGACTCTCTCGGAGCTCTTCCAATTTTCAAAACTCGCAAGCCCATCCATCATTTCGAACCTCCATTGTCACAGCATCACCTGCATCTTTTCAGCAACCAATAACCCAGCAACATATTCCCATCTGTGTCTCGACAACCCATCCATGGTGGAAGTAGCGGAAAATCTGAGAGACTAAAGGTAGAACCTTCCTCAAATATTTTAACTTTCATTTCAGAATTAATGGTTTGAGCAAGATCTAACCCGTGCATGTATGTGTATCTATGTGAGGAGAGGAGAGGACAACCCCCAAGCTTGCATATTTGAGCAGATCTACACCACTCACTTGTCTCTGCAAAAATCTGAAGCCAGCCATCCCACAGAGCCTTGGCTGCCGTTGCGACGACGGAGAGAGAGAGCGCGATATTATCACGATAATCAAGTGGAACACTGTGAAAATATCGTTGTTGCAAAAAAACGATATTATTGGCAATATTTCGCCGATAATATTGATATTTTAGACGTTGGTCTCAAGGCCTATACCTAAGACCCCACAAAGACACCTTTCAAACTAACTACACAACTCTCATTATAGCACACCAAGCAGCGAGAGCAACAACCAACCAAGTGCCAAACCCCTGGAGAGCTGTGCGAGGGAAATCTTGCCTCGAACAAGATCTCTCGCTTATAAGTAAAAAAAATATCACTAGACTGTAGTATTAAGTGACAATTAACTCGGATTTGAATATAAATTCAGGTTAACAATCTAATATATGATATATTACATATTATTATTTTTACACAAATTTTTCACTATAAAGAAAGGAGATAGCTTAAATCCATAACACGATTGATTGAAAATAAAGATTTTGAACTGTCAAAACATCCACCACATATACACGGTATGGTATTCCTATTTGTTTTTCGTTTTTTGTTATGCGTGCGATGTTGGGTAACCTATGTTGTTTGTAGAAGGGACATTAATTTGGAAACTTCACTGAGTGAAAAAAAGGGGGAAAAACCTAGGAGCTGTGCTTGGGGAGGAGAAGAAAGTGAAAAATCCCCAAAAAAAAGGGGGTCAAAACGCGAAATTCCCAAAATGCAAAAGCACTAAGCCCATAAAATCACCGCAAAGCATGCAAAGAGCGTAGAAAGCACGCTTAAGTTTTAACTGGTGACTACCGCGTCCGCAATAATTCCCGCTGAAGCGGCGGGCCCCATCCCCAGAAATCCCAATCTCCAGTCCACGTGTCGAACATCCGCCCGACGAACCGTACGGCCCCCTGCTGACTAAATAAAAAGACAGGCGGCAGAGCAGAGGGACGCGTGCATGGGCTGAAAAGCCCATTTAAAAATGGTTTGACCCAAAAGCCCTCGTCCTCCTCCTCAAGTCGTGGAACCACGAGCCCAACGCATGCGCCTGTTTAAGTTTCTTCGCTCCATGCATCTACAGCTACTAGATCCCGGCGGCCATATGATGCGTATCACACCGCTCCCCTCCTGCTTTTCATGCTCATTAGATCCTTGCCCGCTTGTCACGTCTTTAAATAGGAGTGTCTGCTCTCTTGTTATCGTGCTTTTTTTATTTTTTTTATTTGTGCGGTTATGGTTAAGTTATGTTGACACACGTGATAAAAAATTTAATTCAATAAATGCTTCTCACATGTTCAAAAATTACTTTAACTATGCAATAAACACATGACATGTAGTGTTACTGATTACATAAAAGTATCTATGGAGGTGACCCTCCTAAGTTTCGTCACATAAGCAGTTAAGTTGAGAACTATAATAAATAATGTTAGGCACACCAAACTTACGTATTTTGTATCGAATGACAAAATACTGCATCATTTAATGTATAAATTTAGTGCGTGAATTTGGAGCACCGCCCAATTATAAAAGAGAATTTTAACAAAAAACTTCCGGTACTATTTATCTTAACGAAAAATTACATTTTTACACTAAAAAATCAATTCTAATACTATTTACTTTACCCTTTGTTTTATTTTTATCGTTAAAATTCAAAAAATTTAAATAATTTTCATTAATTTTCCTATTATAAAATGGTGACAGGGATGAACGATTCTGGTGGGGAAGATAAGACGGCTTGTTAATAAAAGTTCGGGAGTCGCGTGACTAACTTTTTCGCAAAAAGTCTGCTGTTTTGTCACTGTACTGGAGATTTGGTGGTCTGGGATTCTTAGATCTTCTTCCCTTTTCTTATTCGTCCCTCCCTATTTTAATCTCCTAAAAACCCCCCCAATGTTTTAGTATATTTGCTTGAAACTATTTGCTTGAAAGGTCAGTGATTAATTTTATTAACTACTCAGATAAGTACTAAATTACAATTTTATCCCTCATCTTTATCTCAAGCTGGGCTACCTATTTTTCTCCTGTATTAGTAACTTTATAGTGCATTTTTTTTAAAGGTGAAATCACTATAAATTCTACACTAAAACATTTAGATATTTTAAAATCCGAAACATAATGAGCTGAAAAAAAGTGTTTTACCTATTGCGGTTTTATAGATAGTAAAGTGAAAAATAAATTCTAGTGCTGGAAATTATTAGAATTGACTGACAGATAATATGCATGCGTTGTAGATGTTAATCGTGGATATAAGTGAGAGAAATGGAGTTAAATTACTATAGTCTTTAGTCTCATGTTAATTATTCAGGTTAAAATTCTTTATATAACTTATTTTGGAAGTTTCTAAACTTTATAGGCTTATCAATGTTCATTACATCACCAATATTGTTTCAACTTAACTGTCTATTACTAGGTATTGAGTTTTATCATAAAATGCTTTAGTAAAAGGTGGAAAAACATAGTAAGATTAAACGGCAATCGTGTAACTATTTTGAATTATCATAGTATTTATATAGTCGTGTTTGGTTGATTTATTCATTGGTATCTAAGCTAAAAATATGATATTTTAACTAAAAGTTTTATTAGAATTGGTCTCCAAACCAAAAGATTTCAAATAAATATGATAATTATTTCACCCATGGGACTTTCGTTTTTGTCCTTTCACCCTTTCTAGTCTCACCACCCCACATTGTCTACATTTATCTTCCTACTTATTTCATCACATTTCGCATGCATTATGCGCTCCTGTGTATATTCGTTGTGGGAATAGGGATCGGCCTAATAGTTAGGTGTTTACTTTGATTGGTCAATATTTGATAATTACAGCACTGCTATGGGTGGATTATCTTGACTTAATGGTCTTAATCTAATTAACACAAAGTAACCCGGATGTGAAATTTTACTGTTACTTGGGTGAAAAGTGAAAACATGTGAACCATGAACAGCCTAATCATGTCTCCTCCACCATTTTCAACCTTAGAATACAAGTTATCTGGAAGCATGAGCCATATATGTCACAATGGTATTGCCCTTATTATTACTTGGAAAAATGCACGCACGCTGTGATTCATTACAACTTAATTAGCGGAAATTAGTGCGCGAGGGTTAACTTCTTAATATATGCGTCACCAGTTTTGGGCTTCAAGGATTATGATTTCTAAAAAAAAAAATTAAGTGATCGTTTGATAATCATTTCGTTCCTAGTTTTTGTTTTTACTTCTATTAAAAAAAAAGGGCTGCAAACTTGTTTGTTAACTACTTTTAGTTAAAAATTAAAAATTATTTTCTTGAGTTTTCAAACTTTGGTGGTCGCTGTTTTGTTTTTAGAAAACTGGAAGAAGTTACCAATGAGTTTTCAGTTTTCAAAAAACACATTAGGTGCTGCTACTTAATATTTAAGTGCTATTCATCCATTGCCATATATGTAGAGTTACTATTTTATTTTTGACTTGAGATACCTAATTTTCAAATACCACATAAGTAGAAAGTAGTGCTGCCTCAAAGGGCGCCAACAATTCTCCCCAATCTGAACACTTAGCTCTAGCTAGTGGGTGGATGAGAAGTTTGCCTCGTCAACATCACATCTACAAGACTTTGATGCGAAAGTTTCTGTTTTCTTGCCATCGAAGGGACATAGACGTTCAACAAGATATTTCAAACCGTGTTTTGTTTTGTTTTTTGCTAACTCTTCAAACCGTGTTTGATATATAGTTCAAGCGATATCTTATGGAGAATACATATTTTTTTTGTTGGTATACTCGGAACAAAAAAAATTCAATGTGATTGTCGCACTGCATACAATATTGTTAAATTATATTATAATACGTGAGTTAGTAACAACATAATTCGTATAATCACATCCAAATTATGATTTTTTGTTTTGTTTTGAAGTGTTTTTGTTAGTGCCATATATATTGATTAAAAATGCTTGAGTAGTAATTAAATTTTCAATGAATTATATATATATATATATATATATATATATATATATATATATATATATGCTTCTAATAAAAACGTCGCTTAACAACAAATGCTGGATAATTAGGTCTGAAAACATGACTTAAAAGCATCAAAACCTCACATCAGGAGGACCTCAATAATTAGGGTTTTGAAGGAAGACAATTGAAACTTGCCCATCATACTCCTTATTTTTTCATGGAAGCGTGCTTGGCTTCACGTGTTTGATGATGTAAATGTCAAGCCTAACCACACCTACTCAAATTGAATCGTGCAATCTTGAACTACTACTAATTATATTAACTTCTAATAAAAAAAATTTAGGTGGAGGGGAGGTTACCCATCTTAGAGCCGGGGCATATCACAAACTTCTTTAAGGACTTATAGAGGGGATCTTAGCTTATTTTTTGGTTTTTACAGATGTGTACCAAGAAGGATTGTTGGCAGCAGGACTTGAACCTAAGCCTTAGTCTAGCGAAGAGAAAGATCTTTATCAACTCAATCAACCGTCGTTGTCTACTTATATTAACTTGCAAAACCATCAACTTAGATAAAGAGAGATGGAGAGGGTTGACACTTTCTAAATATAATGGGGCAATTTCCATTGGTAAAGCAATTAGGGCATTAATATAAAGTAAGAATGGGAAAAGTCTAGGAAAGTGGGTGTTACGTTGCCGTAAAATATGGGAGGAGGAGAGGAGGGCAATAGCAATAGCCAATCGGCATGGATTCCCTCCTTTTCTTCTTCCTTTATTATTTTTTGTGGGTTTTGGTTCTTATTTTTAAGAAAAAGAAGGCCATATGATTCTTTTAGTGCGGGCTGGTGGAGAGAGTATTGTTTTTGCTTTCCAAGCGTGGGATGTGTTTGTTGGAGAATCCACAACCAAATGGCTCCATGGTCTCATGTCCCACGCTCCCCCACCAGACTCAAATATACCTTATTATGTTAATCTGCCGATTAATGGTGTCTCCAAAAGAAACTATCCATCTACTATTAAAGAAAATAAACAAAAGACGATCAATTACAGAATGACACGTGTCATGTCTTCAAGCATTCGATAAGTTGGATTGCTCTTCTTTAATAATTTCTTCCAATATGCTCAATAATACATGTATTAGAATCGCATATATTAGAAGAACATCAAAGTTATAAAAAAAATACAAGTGCTTCCTGAAAAATTATTTGCTTCACAATTCAAGATCAAATTAAATCTCTCAACCAATGCTTACTGATCTGATATACAAATGTGCAACTATCATGTATACACACTTGCCATTGCTTTCACCATAACTATGAGCTTTTGATATATGATTTGAAGGCAAGTTAGTCCTAAAAGTATATGCATATGATTAACTGTTGAAACAAATCATTCATGTCAATCATAAAACCATGTACACCAACACAAACTTTACATATGAAATTAGTTATAAACAAATATATTTTTGTTAGACTGCTAGTCGAGACTTTGCATTCGATTGTTAAGACATTTTAGTCTTTGTGTTTTGCTTGTAATACGTTTTGGTTAATGTGTTTTAAGTTTTAACTTTAAATCCATCAGTAAATTTGGTCAATTTCTTCTAATTTGGCTTTAAATTTTGCACGTGACAACACTTAAAGGAACATAAACTTAAAGTCTTTTATAGTAGTTTATGTAAGTTTGAGATTTGTATATATATAATAATCGAACTGCCTGAGTTTTTATTTTAAAAACACAGTTTTTGTACCGGTGCGAGTTTAATAATTTTAAGAGTCATATGTTTTTAAAAACAGAACTCATATTTTAAGCTCAACAATTGAACTCACCCTTATCAAACTCATATTTTCAGCCTAGTACGTGCGACTGTGAGTGTGAGATTGATACCGGCGGAGTCCGACTAAAACACCAAAAGGAAAAAGGTATTTAACCAATTAACCCTACATTCAAACATCCATGATTCCGTTGGGTGTTCACCCGTGAGCTCCTTGCTGAACAACTTTTGGATCAAAAGGGAAGTGATAGGTGTTAAGTTCACAGAATATATACTCGATTAAAATAACATATCGAGTTGTTTTTAGAAAAAGGAAGAAAACATGATGAACATCCATAGAATATGGAGGGTCCGCTATCAGTGATGAGATAGCTCAAATAGCGAAAAATATTTTGTATTTGTGCGTTACACAGAAACATCCATATAAGCTTCAACTTTAAAAGCGAAATAAAAAAGAAAAGAAAAGAAAAGGGAGAACACTTGTGTTCAAAGAGACTTTAGTCAAGTGGTCAATACACAACAACCGTTCTTGCGTCATTGGTACATTTTAATTGGACCATTCAACATTTTACTTTTAAATTATAAAGTTTTAAATTCTTTGATACTAAAGTGGCTATGATGATTAAATAACACATAAGACGTGCGGAGGAAAGCAAATATTTCTTTTTCCTTTTTAAAAAATACTGTATATTCTCAACTGTGTTGTTAGCTATCCGCTCATAGCCGAGTGAGGTGCCCTACTAACATGAGAGCTTAAGATGTGCTTAATTTGATCTAAACACTATATAATGGTGAATAGACTTTAAATACCAATACCACTTAGCTTGGGTTTCATCTTCAATCAGTCATTAAATGCCCAGTTTAATTACAAACTCGCGCTATCAGACTCGACGTTCATGTTCCTTTAGATGTACACTGAACAAAAGAAACCTTGCTTTTATATTTAATTATTAATTAGGGTTTGCTTTACATCTCATATTGTAGTTTGTACATGGGAGAGTGTTTAAGTGCCACCAAAAGGGTCGACCCAATGAGATTGGAGGGGGAGGGAAGGACTTGATTGGGCGTGGCCATTTGTTCCCTCCACTCCAAACAAGAGAGCACGAAAGCATGTATATAATTGACAATTAAATAAGCTTAATACATATATAATTAGGTAATATGGATCTTCTTACCTGTGCATTAGATCTCTTTCAGGTTATCAAATCATGGGTCTACCTTTTATATTATATTTTGGGTACAACCATATGCCATGCCCTAGCTCCCCCACAGTCGGCCGGCACTAAAGTCTAGGGCAGAAGTTCTCTTTGCTCGACCCACTTATTTTTTCTTCCATGTTTTTTTAATCCAGGCCCTGTTTGTTCTGGTTGTTTAAAGTGAGTCACATATCAAATTAGAATCCTATGATAAATTTGCAGTTTATTAAATAAGGCAGTACTTTGATTTATTATTTGTACGGCTGTCTCGACCATTTATTTGATATTTAATATTTTTTTTATGATCACAAATTTTTTAAAGTTGACGTGCTTTTTTTATATACTAATACTAGAGGATATTACACATCCGATCCGATGCATGCGATATAAGTTACAAAACGAGAAAACGAACAGTGCGAGACATAGAAAAGACAGAAGTGTACTAGGGTTCTTAGTTTGCAAAATATTATGATATCAATTATGAGAATATACATTTTATAAAACGATCACTTTGATTTTATTGTCATTTAATATTACGGTTAAATAATATTTTTATCTCTGTTATATTAAAATTACTATAATATTATCTTATTATTATTGTTTAATGCGGGCGCCAATAAAGAAATTAGAGTGTACAATCACTTCGTATATTTAAATTTTAGTTTCAAGAGCAAATACGCTTTAAATAAAATACTATAATGGACACACATGCGATTTTTCTTAATATTGAAACAAACAAACAATCAAATAAACGAACAAAGTAAGTAAGAAATATTTGGATCCCTTCTCTTTAAATAACTTGAAGATGGGATAATACTTGGAAGCAGCCATCTTCTTCTAAATCATTTGATAATTAAGCTTAATCAAATGCACCCGACTCTTCACTCTTAGTTCGGGCCAACCTTTGATGGCTACTTTGGACTTTGGAGGTCGAGACACATCCATATACCACATCAACCAAAAGTATTCTTGTACCCTAGATATGGCGGGGTACCCGTAGACCTATTGCCCTTTTAACCTCTCCTACCCCTAAAGTAGCAGGCCATCGATGGATAGAGATACAATTGTCAGGTGGAGTGTGAGTTTGTGAAATCACATTACCCAATCAAAGATCAGTGGGACCCCAAAAATGCATGTATACAGTTCAATGGTTTGAATGGTCAAGCTCCAAATAATTGGTGTTCTTGTAAAACATTGGATACCATCTCCTTTTACCTTGTAATCTTGATTCTTGTATATACATTTGCCTTTCGTTCCTTTTGTTTTAGGGAGTTTTAATAAAACACCCCCGATACTGTTTACTTTTAACGAAAAATCGCTTTTTTACCTTTAACTGTCACTATTCACTATACCTTTAAAAGTGGTTTTTCGTTAAAAAAAAGTTTTCAATCATTTTTCATTAGTTTTCCATTTGTTTTACCATTGCCCTTTCTGTATCATTTCCACGGTTTGTAGCATAAAAGTGAGAAGCAACTAAGTTTCAATCATGTTACATAGGAAGTGCTTCTCACTCTCATGATGTGCGTTAAATTAAACTTAGTTTTATCGGTTTTTAATGGTGCAATTGAACCAACTTTCACGCATGTGTAAGGTATAGTAGTTCGTCATTGTTGATATGAAATCTTATTTATCACGTCTTGTTACAATTAATAATAAAGTTATTGGTGCTTAAAATAAGAGCAAATGCGAATGTTTTCTTTTCTGTGTTTGGATTTAGAAATTTTAAAGACTAGTACATAATTCTAATAGAATTTAGTATGCTAGAGCTAATACATAGTAACATGTGGGCATCAAATAATCTCATCATTAAGAATGAAAGTATTATTGGACCATATGCTAGTGTGTCGTTCTATTATAAGGTGATTTTCATTTAAACTACTTTAACATCAATTAGAAAGTGTTTTTAGGATAACCACAACGTTTTTAACAGCGAATGTCAAAAAAAATTACCATGCATTTTTTCATACGCATTTTTTTGCTTATATTTCTACAAGATAGCAGTTTTTTTTAAGCACTAAAAAATTTAAAATTATAACGAAACATGACAAGAAAACAAAGCAATCGGTTTATGATAAAAATGAAAAAGAGACGGGCAAAGCTCTAATATAAATAAAATTAGGAGGGCATGTTGGCAATTTTGAATATAGAGTGACTCGTGTGCAGTACAGAAGAAGAGTCCCGACTCTCAGACTGCAAGCAAACCAGAGTTACTCGCGCGGTTTGGTTCGAACCCAATGACGTCGTCAACATAGAGGCAGATTGTACAGTAACGATAACGGTTAAGATATGTTAATATTTTATATTAATTTTTTAATAAAAATAATAAGACAAAAACAATAAGAATATAAAATGTTGACGTAGCTTAACTGTGACTGCACAAATAAAAAGAAATAAGAAGGGCATGAGAAAAGGAGGGTAGACGACTATTTGACTAAAACTCCCACGGTGTATTGAATTGACGTGATTAAATCATAACTGTTAAATTTGAAAAAAGTAAAAAAAAGAAAAGGAGGAAATAGTATTTCAATATGAGAAGAGATTATCTTTGGATATTTTTCATCAAAACTACCGGATTAAATGAACTGATTCTTTCAAATTTTATCTAATGATCTATCTATTTTAACTCAATTAAATTTATAATAATTTTTAATCGTTTGATGAAATTTAAAAAGACCGAATCATTTAATCCGTTGGTTTGGTGAAAGATATTTGGAGAGGATATCTTCTCTGCCAATATAACCACCCACGGGGGACGGGTCCACCCCGGGTAAAAATTAAAAATATAAAAAGGAATAAGAAAAAAAGAAAGAATTCGACCCCCAACCAGGGACATTTCTGTAAAATCCGTTTCTATATAATCTCACCCTCCGTTCTCTCATCACGTTTAGTCTTCGACTGTACCTGCATTCTCCACTCTCTCTCTCTCTCTCTCTCTCTCTCTCTCTCTCTCTCCCCTCTGCTTGTGCTGAAAGCTTCAGGAGCTGCAATTCGATCTCGTTCCCTCAAGCAATCTCGCTCTCAAATTGGGTTTTCTCCACTGTAAGTTTTCTCTTCGATTTCACAGCTTTTAATGGCGGATTTGTCGATTTATTCATGTTTTTGGATTTGGACTTTCTGTTTGTTACCCGAGAAAATGAATTGGAAAATTTCCGAGAAAAAACAACATTTTGATCTGTTGCATCGTTTTCCATTGCAGGGGATTGAGGAAAAGGCGTTGGAGATCTGTAGATTCGTACTGTGGGTAAGACCAGAACAGCATGCGGTGGTGGCTGAGTCTTTCTGTTGATGTTGTTCGCAAAGCCATCTCTTTGAACCTTTATTGCAGAGTAATTCTGTAATTCTTCTTTTTACTGAGCAGTGAACAATATTGAAATTCTGATATAGCCCTTTAATTTTCTTACCCTTTTTTACCCTAAATTTTTTCCATGGGATCCACTTTTTTCATCGTCGTTCCTTGTTATGTTCGTCAGATTAGTTGATTTGAATCCAAAAAGCCTAAATCTTTAGCTGAAATTCTGTTTCAATTCGCTCTCATTTGCTTGTATTTGGGTAATTTATCTTAAATTCATCTACCCTCTTCATATTTTCTCCATTTGGTTCTTGTTGATCTGCCTTCACTCTTTCGATTTTCGGGTTCGATCTCACTTTCTTGTCAATCAATCTGCTCAGAATTTCTCATACTCTATTTGAGTTTTAGTGTGTTGCTCTGTGTTGAAATTGGTTGTTGTTTGGAAGTTGTCATTCCAAAAAAATTCAAGTGCCGGGAAGTTGTTTAGTTATGGTGTGCCAAGCAGCGGGCCAAACAAGATTTCGGGCATTGAAACACGAAAATGGGATTGATGGGGGTGCCACCATAATTGTTAGAGTAATAGCATGCTTTCAACCTCTCCAGGATTGCCAGGTTAGTAATTGAATTTACTACTTGTTGGTACTACTTTTAAAAAAGAAAAATCAGATGCCCCTATTCGATATTTCAGGTTTATTCGTTCATTTTCGGTAGATTCCATGTTCTTTTTATTGTGCTGGATAATGGTTGATGATGCCTAATATATGATTCTTGGGTATTTTCCAGGCTGAATATTTTCGACATTTGTTGAAACCTGTAACGTAGGAAGATTTCAGTGCTTTGGTGTTCAAGTTAAGCTGGAGTTTTTAGTTTATTTCATTCTTGCTGAAAGAGAGACATAAATCAACTATTTCTAGTTGTACATACGTCCTTCTGGTACGTTTTACATTTCCGGTTTGATGAATTGTAGTTTATTGTTTTTGGTTTTTTATTTGGGATTTTCTAAGTTATTAGAAGTTTAATTATTTGTGATTGAACTTGTAGGTAGTTGTTTTGGTTGGATGGGTGAAGATTTTGGAACCTGGATTCCTCAGCAGCATCTGGGCTGGCAACCACCCGATCCGAATGCAATTGGTGCTCCACAGGGCTTGGGGCAACAAAACTTCATTACTGCTTATGGGAAACCAGGCACTAATATGCTTTTGACAAATGGTACTACGATGCCATATGCATCCTCCGAGTTGCCGCAACCACAAGTCGGCAGACCAAATGAACCTAAAGGTTGGTTCTATTGCTTACCCCGTATCAGACGGGCCTTCATGCCTGCCACTGACAATGGTCTCAAAGAGAGAGTTTCTTCTGCCTGTCATGAAAGTCCTGGGGGGACATTCATACCGTACGCAGACAGTGCCTTTCAACAGAAGAGACTCCTTGTTAACAATCCGTCAGGGTATCAGACAACTTTGGTCTTTGGTTCTGAGATAGTGAATCCATTGCAGTGCCTTACTTCTTGGAATCCATACCAACAAGGTGCTTATTATTTGGATGGGGATGATCCTCGAAATGAAAGAGATTTTAAAAATCTATCGGGAGCAGTTTTGACTGATGAATTCAAAGGAAATGATGAATGTGGTGCTGAAAGTGAGATGCATGAAGACACAGAAGAACTGAATGCCTTGCTCTATTCAGATGGTGATAGCGATTATACTGAGGACGATGAAGTTACTAGCACAGGCCATTCTCCGAGTACAATGACAGTTCATGATGAGCAAAATTGGTTTGAAGAAGTTGCCAGTTCTGATGGAATGAATAAAAAGCGAAAGCTATTTGATGGAGGTAATGATGGCGTGCCATCCGTAATGGACACTGCTAGTCCCATGAAACACAACCGATCGCTGGAGTTAGAGGATGATGCAGAATCCAGTTGTGCCTGCAACCGAAGTTCTGGATTAAGAGAAGTAGATTCCTTGTCCAGCAACAAGAAGATGAGAAAGGAGAAAATCCGCGAAACCATTAACATTCTGCAGAACATAATTCCCGATGGAAAGGGAAAGGATGCGATTGTGGTGCTCGATGAAGCAATCCACTACTTGAAATCGTTGAAGCTCAAAGCCAAGGCTTTCGGACTTGGCTCCCTCTGAGTCTCAATATGTCAGTTCCAGTAGTGCCTCTAGTAGGCACTTTGTATTACACATTATCAGTTATCGTCGATTTAGTAATATTGGAGAATAAGTCGGTGTACATACGTGTTGCTTGCGGATATAGTACGGCATGAAGTAGGTTCCAGCTGTGGTGGCGAGAGCGGGATCGGCTCCGGAGAGGAAGAATCGAGCTTTAAACCCTCTTGACGCATTTGTGTTGAATGATTGAAATGGTGAGTGATTTGTTTTAGGGTAAAGAGAAAGTGACAAGCACACCTGGAGAAAGAGAGAGAGAGATCATGTCATATATTGGCATGGGGTGAATTCAAAGAGAAGAAGGAGAGGGGTCCCACCAAAAGAGATGAAGAGTGCACGCCCCTTGTGTTTTTTTGGGTCCCAACACTTCACTTTCCTCTCACTTTTGTGTTTACTTGTTCTCTCTCTCTCTCTCTCTCTCTCTCTCTCTCTCTCTGTCTCTGCAAGTTTGCACGAGTAAGGTCTTCTCCAACCCCATCATACCAACTTGCCAAAAGAGGGTCCCAAAACCAACCAATTTCTGCAGATCAAAAGGGTTCAATCCATGACAGCCATGTGAGCGGAGCGATTGTTACTCGAGGTGAAACGACAGACTTACCCCGTGAGATGATGGGGTTAAAGATGTTACTATGATTATTTTTTAGTGTGGTTTTTGGGGGTGCGGGGTGTCAATTGCATGCGGGTGTGGAGTTACTATTGTCCTGATGTCGATGTACTTACGTGGCATGCAAGCTTTATGATGCGAGACAGCGATGTGTATTTCAATATTTGTGTGTTGTGATGTGATTCCTTTTGTTTTTGCTGAATGAAGTATTGTTGCAGAAATATTTTCTTTGATTTAATCATGTAATCGTGAAATGAGGGGGGAGGGACCACTGAGTTTGCATTAGAAATATGTGCATGAGGGCCACGTGTACGGCTAGCCGAAATGGTCTCTAAAGATTAACATAATTTTGGTCTATGAAATTGAAAATTGATAAAAGTAGTCTTGAGTTTGCTCACCATAAATCATTTTGGCTTATCTGTGAAAAATCTTTCAATATAATCATTAAATTGACACATAAGCAACCACGTGATCGCATTTTTTAAAGGCATTTTTGTCAAACTAACTCTTTTTTTTTTCTAGTTGAAATGGTTCTTGAGATTCGCATAGCTTTTTATTTTGGTCCCTAACAATAAAATCGATAGAAGTAGTTCATAAGTTTCTATCGTGAATTATTTTGGTCATTTTGTGAATATGGAGAAGATATAGAAACTCCACTAAAGTATGACCCAGTAAGTGCCTATATCACCGTAAATGAAAAATGTGTACATAATGAGATGCAAAGATCATTTGAGCTTTTGAATAGTTATTCTTAGAGGGCTAGTAACATATTTATTGGATGTGTTTACTTGTCAAAATGTAAAGGTGGTGAAACTCCACCAAACTTCACCAAAATATCATCGTTAAGTAGATGAGTTGGTTTGACAAAAATATCATTAAAAAGTGGTCATGTGATTTCTCATGTGATAATTTAACGATGATATTGACAAATTTTTTACATAAGGACCAAAGGATTTACGATGAACAAACTCAGACACTACTTCTATTGATTTTTATTGTCATGGACCAAAATGAAGAGTTATATCAATCTCATGAACCATTTGGGCTAACATGGGTTGGTTTGACAAATAAAGCCTTAAAAAGGTAGTTGCCCACCTAGTCGCTCACGTGACAATTTAACAATGATGTAGACAAGTTTTTATAAAATGATCAAAATGATTTGCGGTGGACAAACACAGAGATCACTTTTATCAATTTTCAATCTTAGAGACCAAAGAAACTAAAGTAGACAAACTTATGGATCACTTCTATGAGATTTTTGTCTATTTGAGATTTCATAACAAAAGTCCTAAATATACAAGATCAGTACATAATTGTCCCATAAAATAGGGGAGGATACACACGAAACGCCACATTGCACTCTTTGCACGAGTGTTCTTGCGTGTTCCCTTTTGTACCCAAAACATTAAATGACATAAATTGGGCTTCAACCAAATAGGCAGACACGAAAAAGTCTAAAAGTGGCTAGATTTAGTGCTGCTTGTTGCAGTCATATTTAGAATAGGAATGTGATTGTGTAAATCCTAGTAGATTAGGAATGTATCTTATATTCCTATTAGGAGTAGATTACTTATTAAGTATTGTAATCCTTATAGGAAAGGGTTTACCCTTTCTACTACTATAAATAGAGGCACAATGGGGTGAATAAAACACACCTCACAATTAAATCATTCTCTTCTCTCTCTAAAGTGGCCGGCCCCCTCTCTCTCTAAACCCTAGATCGCTCAATCAAATAGGCCTACAACACGTTATCAGCACGCTCTTGCCAGAAGCTAAGGAATTGACGCATCGTAGGATGAGGCTTTCATCCACCAAATTCAAAGGCTTATTTGTTTTCTGCTAAGCATGAAAACATTCCACGAAGATATTTGAAGCGTCCACGAAGCATGAAAACATTCCCCATGATGCATGAACCCCTCTATGTTTATATTTTCCTTTCGATATATATATATATATATATATATATATATATATATATATATATATATAAATATATATATATATATAAATATATATATTGTATATGTTCATATATTTGTCAATATATATATTTGTTTCATGCATCGCACAATTAAATTGTTATGTGGAATTTGTGAGTCAAATTATAAAATTAAATTAGAAGCAAATTAGGGTTTCCTAAACCCTAAGGGTGTGTTTGTTTGAGCTCACTAGCTTTCACTGGCTTGGACTGGACTACCTGTAACTGTAATCCCGTGTTTGTTGCACACACGGATTAGCGTTAATGGGACTCGCCTACACTAACCCCGACTAAACGATTCGCTAGAGGGGCTTCGCGAGGCCCCCCAAAATCGGGCGGACTTCTAAGACCACCTCTGTCCGCTTCGCCTCTCCTCAGTTCACCCCTCCCATCTGCTTCTTCCTCGCTTCCACAACCATTTTCAAACCCATATCCCGCAAAATTCAAAAAAAAAAAAAAATTGCAGTTGTTCCATTTTTCAAATCTAGATCCAACATGCAAAATAGAACCCAGAAACCTATAAAACACACACACACACAAAAATCTGCAGTGGGTATAAGCTTAAATCACGCTGGGAGGAAAACCAAACCCAGAAAACATGAAACTCCCTGATTGCGAACCTTCTCCATCTCCCACCTTCAAGCCAATCACACATGCACCCGAACCCCAACTCCTAAATTTTCACTTTATTTCTTGCTCTGTGGTTTGATTTTGAAGGTTTGCAGTAGATTATGAAGTTGTGAGAGGAAGTGAAGAGAGAGAGAGAGAGAGAGAGAGAGAGAGAGAGAGAGAGAGAGAGTCGGACATGATAAGGAAAAGGGAAGAGACAGGAAAGAAAAAGAGGGAAATAGTTTGACCAAAATAGGGAGATTCTAGAAAACGAAAAAAATAAAAAATAAAAAGTGAATTAATTTTTATTATTTTGTTTTTTAGTCCGACACTGCACCAAACACTTCACTAAACTAGTCCAGCTTAGTCTAGTCTAAGCCAGTCCAGCTTAGTCCCTGCAGCTAGTCCAGTCCGAGACAGTCCGGTACAACAAACGCACCCTAAGGGTTTTGAAAAAAAAACACAAAGGGGACCGGATTTGGTGCGGCACCACACCATCCTTTGCAATCCGGACACCAGGCTTCGCCCTGGACTGTCCTTGCTAGGCCTGCAGCCCTATTCTTCTCGGTCCACTGCCCGCAAGCTTAAGCTTGCTGGGCCTCCTGTGTCACGGCCTGCATCCTTCACGCTAGCCAACAAGGCTGGGCCTTGTTCTTGCGACATGCATGCAACCAGTCCACGTGGCTGGGTTTTTTTGATCCCACACGCACCAGCCAGCCTTGCGGCTAGGCTGTCCCAAGCAAACCTCAAGGCCAGCTTTTGCTGGGCCGTCTCCGTGACCCCTCCTTGCGGCCCAAAACTCAACCTAGCTGCGGCTGGGGGTTTTTTCGTCACCCGTGGCCTGCAGCCACCACTTGAGGTCTCTTGGGGCATTGCCTTATGTTTAAGGCACCTAACCCGTGCCCACTTACCCACGGCACCAAGCCCAAATTATTTTGGGGCTATATTTTCGACCCTATAATATTATTTTAATATTATTTAGCTTCTACAATCGACCCTGTATGGCCCGATTTATTGAATTAATTAAAATTGACCTGCAATTCATTAATCTGATAATGAATCCAAAATTATTGACATGAAGATCACTTTTGGACATTAACGATTCAATAATTTATTTTTATACTTTGAACCGTCACATACTTTCGTAGTAACGAAGCTCTCACACTTGAGTTCCCGAAGAACCTCAAATCCACTATATGTATATTTGTATTGCATTATGTGTTTATTGCAGGAACCTCTCATTATGAACTAATTGTTCATAAAACTAAATTGAACCTATAGTTTCAAATTTAGTGCCTTTGAAACCTGAAGTTTTCTTTCAAAACATACCACATGAAACTTGTAGTTTTCATGCATAATTTAAACCAATACATGTCTAAAGAACCTGTATGTTCTACGATGTATGTCTATGGCTTACCATATGACTACTCGCGTTTTTCTCCCTCCATTTTAGGGACATGTCGAACTTGAACAAGCTCGATTTCCCCGCTCTAGAAGTCTCTGGAAGAAACTATCTGAAGTGGGTTCAAGACGTGAAGCTCCATCTAACTGCAAAGGGTATTAGAGCCACCATCGAGACACCCGTCGCCGGTAAAATTGTTGACGAAGCTCAGAAGGCTACTGCAATGATCTTCATTCGAAGACACATCCATGATGCACTGCAGACCGAGTACCTCGCTGAGGAGGACCCACGCACCCTCTGGCTTGCTTTGGTTGACCATTTCGATCACCAGAAAGACATCTACTTGCCTGAAGCAAGACACGACTAGCAGCATCTTCGCTTCCAAGACTTTAAGTTTGTGAATGAATACAACTCTGAAGTTTGTAGAATCCGTTCATTGTTGAAATTCTGTAAAGTGGAACTCACCGAATCAGATCTCCTGGAGAATACCTATTCAACCTTCCATGCCACCAATATTGTCCTGCAGCAACAATATAGGGCACAAAAATTCACCAAGTTTTCGGATTTGATCTCTGTTTTACTTCTCACTGAAAAACATAACCAGCTTTTGATGAAGAATCATCAAGCTCGACCGACTGGCTCAAACGCTGTGCCTGAAACACATGCCATATATTCTAGTAGCCATAAACGACGTAAGAATCGTCGTGGTCGTGGTAATAGGCAACAAGCTCCACCACGAGCCCAAGGTCAACAGAGTGCCGCACCTAAGGGAAGAATTGCGACCCAGCAGCGTCCACCACTCGCCTCTAAGGTCCCAAACTTCAAGAACAAGGGCAAAGCTCCCGTTCAGCCTGGTTCTACTGACTTGGACATGTGCTATCGTTGTGGATCAAAGGATCATTGGTCACGCTTATGCCGAGCTTCCCTTGAGGCTATTGCCAAGTATCATTCACATCGCGAGTCTAACTTTGCAGCTGTGGATCATCCGGAAGATGCAACCACATCTATAGAGATATCGAATTTGCAGGAGGCGTCAGCCCCTATGGATGAATAAATTAGACATGTTTTTAGGGTGTTTACCCCTAGTGGCCGAACTCACTAGGAGTGGCCGGCCCTACCCCATATTTTTCTAGGTTTATGGTTTAAATTTTTGAACAATTTTCCTAAGTATTTGGAATAATTTGTTTGGTTTTGATTTGTTTTGAATTATGGATTATTATTTGAATGGATATTATTTTCTCGAATTGCTTAATTGAATGAATGGACTTATATTTATGCATGTGACCAATTTAATCAATTTATTTCTAGGTATGTCTAGTGGGGAAGTTAGTTGTCTGGCAGATAGTGCAACCACGCACACCATCTTGCGTGAACGACACTATTTTACTAACTTAATACCCAAGAAATCTCATTTGACAACTCTCTCAAGCCCATCCAACCTGATTGAAGGATACGGAAAGGCACGTATTATGTTGTCTAATGGTATTATTTTGACCATTAAAGAGGCACTCTATTCTCCACGTTCCGGAAGAACGTTGCTGAGTTTTAGAGATATTCGAGACAATAAATATCATATTGAAACCACTGAAGACCATGGTTCTGAATTTCTTTGTATCACTTCATACGAATATGGCCAGGAGCGTATTCATGAGAAGTTGGAACATTTGGCGAATAGGTTGTACATCACAACCATTCGCGGCATAGAAACCCACAGTGTGGCCGACCCGATGCCTGAGTTGCAGGACACTTTGTTACTTTGGCATGACCGTTTGGGACATCCTGGACGTGACATGATGCGCCGTATCCTCAAATCATCACACAGGCACAAGTTACATCCCTATGTTGGACTCCCATCATGCAAAGCGTGTTCTTTGGGGAAGTTGAATACTTAACCCTCATATACAAAGATTATTCACGACCCCCCTAAATTTCTTCAAAGGATTCAAGGGGACATTTGTGGACCAATCCAACCAACCTGCGGACCATTTAAATATTTTATGGTGTTGGTTGATGTATCGACACGATGGTCACATGTTTGCTTGTTGTCCACACACAACGCCACGTTTGCTAAACTCCTAGCTCAAATCATTAAGCTAAGGGTTCACCACCCTGATTATCCGATTAAGTCGATTCGATTGGATAACGCTGGAGAGTTTACGTCATAGACCTTTGACGATTATTGCATGTCAGTAGGGATTGATGTGGAACATTCTGTACCCCATGTTCACACCCAAAACGGCCTGGCAGAAGCTTTCATAAAACGCTTTCAATTGATAGCTCGGACTTTGGTTATGAGAACCAAACTGCCGGTATCTGCTAGGGGCTATGCAATGTTGCACGCAGCTATGTTGGTTCGTCTGAGGCCCACCGCTACTCAACCACATTTACCGTTACAGTTGGTCACTGGATAGAAGCCTGACGTCTCGCATTTATGAGTGTTTGGGTGCCCCATTTATGTGCCAATAGCGCCGCCGCTACGTACCAAAATGGGTCCTTAGAGAAAAATGGGAATCTATGTCGGTTATGATTTGCCATCCATTGTTCGATACTTAGAACCCTTGACAGGAGATCTCTTTACCGCATGTTTTGCAGATTGTCACTTTGATGAGACAGTCTTCCAGGCGTTAGGGGGAGATAAGCATGCTAACGTTCCCGTAGAACGCCGCGAATTGTCGTGGTATGCTCCCACTATGTCTCATTTAGATCCCCGCACTGCTCAGTCTGAAATTGAAGTGCGTTGAATTATAGATCTTCAGAGCATTGCTCAAAGCATGCCGGATGCTTTTAATGATCTAGGTAAAGTGACAAGATCACATATACCCGCTGCAAACACACATGTAAGGATAGATGTACCCCGTGTACGTCAACAACCCGCCTGGGAAGGCCGGACCGTCCCCGAAGGAGGGGAGGCCGCAACTTCCAAGCGGCAAGGTACATTGGCGGCTAGCCAATCATCTGCTCTGACCTTGAAGCGTGGCAGACCCCCTGGTTCAAAGGATTCACAACCCCGGAAGAGGAAAATGGCACCAACTAGTGACCCTAGTTTGAATCCGACCATCGCTCACTCATCCGTTCCAACGCATGAGGTTATTCTAGATTACGGTGATGTTTCAGATGAAACATGCTGGCCTCCCGAGAATTGCGAGATTTCGGTCCACTACACAGTATTAGATGAGGTTTGGAATAGGAATGAGATGATCGTTGACGACGCATTCTCGTATTTAGTAGCTACTAACATCATGCTTAGCGATGACATTGAACCACGTTCCATCGATGAATGCCGACGTAGAACCGATTGGTCAAACTGGAAACAAGCAATCCAGGTCCAACTCGATTTGCTCGCGAAACGTAAAGTGTTTGGACCTATCGTTCCTACACCACCACGTGTGAAGCCCGTTGGCTACAAGTGGGTCTTCGTGAGGAAGCATAATGAGAAGAATGAAATAGTGCGATACAAAGCACGCCTCATAGCGCAAGGCTTCTCTCAACGCCTTGGGATTGATTACGAGGAGACGTATTCTCCCGTAATGGACATCATAATGTTCCGCTACCTAATCAGTTTGGTAGTTTTCGAAAAACTGAATATGCAGCTTATGGACATGGTAACCACGTATCTCTATAGGGATCTAGATACAGAAATATACATGAAAGTTCCAGAAGGACTTCCATTGACTGGCTCAAATAGTTTTAGACCACGGAACACTCTCTCAATTAGGTTGAGGAGGTCACTCTACGGATTGAAACAATCCGGGCGGATGTGGTATAATCGTTTGAGTGAATATTTGACAAGTCAGGGTTATGTGAACAACGAACTATGCCCGTGCGTGTTCATAAACAAGTCACATTCCGGATTTGCAATCGTTGCAGTTTATGTCGATGACATGAACCTCATTGGGACTCCTGCAGAGCTTGAGGGAATTGCTGCATACTTGAAATCGGAATTTGAGACGAAGGATCTTGGAAAAACTCGATACTGTCTCGGCCTGGAGATCGAGCATTGTTCGGATGGAATCCTAGTACATCAATCGAACTACACCCAAAAGGTGTTGCGTCATTTTAATGAGGATAAAGCGAAGCCTTCGAGTACACCAATGGTCGTTCGGACTCTAGATGCTAAACGAGATCCCTTCCGTCCAAAGGAGGATGATGAGGAGATTTTGGAACTCGAAGTTCCTTACCTGAGTGCAATTGGGGCTTTATTGTACTTGGCTCAGTGCACTAGACCCGACATCTCATTCGCTGTTAATCTTTTGGCAAGATACAGCAATGCGCCCACACGCAGGCGCTTGAATGGTGTTAAAGACGTTTTCCACTACCTCAAGGGTACAACGGATTTGGGCTTCTTCTATACCCGCAAATCACCGAGTGTTGCTGCCCCTTACGGTCCTCGGGTTGATTCTTGCCTTGTTGGTTACGCAGATGCTGGATATCTGTCTGATCCACATAAAGCACGTTCTCAAACAGGTTATGTCTTTACCGTTGGAGACACCGCTACATCTTGGAGGTCTACCAAACAAACACTAGTGGCTACTTCGTCGAACCATGCTGAGATTCTCGCCCTACATGAAGCAATGCGTGAATGCTTTTGGCTGAGAGAAGTTATGGAATATATCCGAAGTACTAGTGGTCTTACATCAGTCGTTGACCTTCCTATGACGATCTTTGAAGACAATGCCGCATGTATCGAGCAGTTAAAGAAGGGATACATCAAGGGAGACAACACCAAGCACATAGCGCCAAAGTTCTTTTACTCACTAGCAGCAGCAACATTAGAACATTGAAGTCAAGCAAATTCGTTCCCAAGACAACTTGGTCGATCTCTTCACTAAGTCATTGCCTAAGTCTAGTTTTCAAAAGCTTGTCCAAGGAATCGGTATGCGTAAATTATCTGAGTTAAATCGCTTGTAGTTCTCTTATTTAGAAGTTATATCTAACTCAGGGGGAGTATCTAGAAGTATACTCACATGATCTTAATGTACTCTTTTTCCCTATGATTAGGAGCATTTTTCCCACTGGGTTTTTACTACCTAACTAGGTTTTAACGAGGCACCCATCCTGGGATGATCATACTCCGTTGAGTTCACTAACTTCGTCCAGTTTGACGAGTGTTTTAGACATTATGCATATTTTCTTACTTTTCTCCTTAGCCTATGGGTTTTGCCTATCATGGGTTTTACCATAGCGAGGTTTTTGTGAGTTTTTACAAATGCCTACTTCAACGTAAATTTGAGACTCACGAATACCCGTTGTGGCGATGGCTTCATCAACTATTCAACCTTATCTGCTGAAGATCTGATGCGATGGTGCTTTGAGTATTTACACACTCAAGGGGGAGTGTTGCAGTCATATTTAGAATAGGAATGTGATTGTGTAAATCCTAGTAGATTATGAATGTATCTTATATTCCTATTAGGAGTAGATTACTTATTAAGTATTGTAATCCTTATGGAAAAGGGTTTGCCCTTTCTACTACTATAAATAGAGGCACAATGAGTGAATAAAACACACCTCACAATTAAATCATTCTCTTCTCTCTCTAAAGTGGCCGGCCCCCTCTCTCTAAACCCTAGATCGCTCAATCAAATAGGCCTACAACACTGCTGATTTTTTTTTAAAACAAGCTGGGGTCTTTTTAGTCTTTGGCAAACATGCTAAAACCAGTTTTTTTTTTTACACTAGAACCAGTTTTGTTTTTCATAAGGCTGGTTGGTAATAAGCCAAAAAGTCGAAACATCAAACATAGGGCTGGTTTGGTATTGCTGTGCTTTGAAAAAAAAAACTGCTTCTGTGCTGTGAGAATAAGCATTTGTGAAATAAAGCAATAGATTGTTTGGTAATTTTTTTTTGTAAAAGTGCTTTTGGAAAAAAGGTAGTATTGTAGTGTTTGGTAAACTTTTATGTAAAATAGCTATGACTGTGAAAAATAACCAAAAATGGTATAATACTAGATGTGCAATTAATTTAATTTTCTTAACAAATAAAAGTGAATTACTAAATATACTTTATTTTTAAAAGAAAAATATTTATAAACTTTATCTTAAATATTAATTAGTATGATAAACTACTTCAATTGAAATATTTTAAACTAAATAGTTAGGATTCATTAGTACAATATTGTTACAGTGACTGACTTAACATAAATAACAAAATGAATGCCAGGAAGAATATATTTCCACTGCAAATGAGTTCCACAAAAAGTGAAAATAAAACCGATTCCATTCATATGGTAACATAAATTAGATGCCACAACAAGCATACAAACATACAACGCATTTGAAAACTTAGGTTGCGGTTTCAGTCTGAATCCGAATCAAGATTTGCAAACGATCTCACCGTCCTGCAACCGCCTTCAAGATATCCATCATCTTCATCATCGTCTTCTTTCTTCTCACTAATTATACCTGTTAAATTGGCAGTTTAGAGACTCCACAACAGGATACGAATTGTGAAACACACTTGACAAATCCATTAACTTTCTTGACTAGTGCAACGTCAAGTGCCCTTGTGCAGAAATCATCTTTTGCTCCCACTTTTTGAAATCTAACCAACTTATCCACAACAACTCCTTTTCTGAAAAAAGGAGAACCTCTGAATCCATAAATATGAATTTCAATGGAAGATCTCAGTGCAAGATGAAATTAGCATGAAAGTTATCACCTGCTCTCGCAGCACACGCCAAATGATTACGCAATTACATTATTACTATATTTTCAGCTTTTGTTGCTCTCCTGCCGTTTCATACAATAGCGAAATAGTGGATGCCCATATGCTTCTTTAATGCTCAAAATGGACATGCACACAGATTTACAATAATTATATGGAGATTGCCTGACCTGAAGAGTATGACACAAGACAAAGTTTTGATTCCAAGCTTGGTAACGAAGAAGGGCGGATTTGCAGTTCATATTTAAATAATCAATTCCCAATTCTAAATCCTTACTAACTAAATGACCAAAAATAGAAGCATCAACGGTACATTTGCTTGAATTCCACCACTTCTTAGAGGCATCAACGGTACCCTTGCTCAAATTCCACCCTAGGCCAGTTTCTTTACCAATTCAGAAGCAGAGTTCACAACATTTACTAATTATATATAACCTTCTTCTCACAGAGGAGTATTAGGATTAGCAGGAGAGGTTTCTGTATTGCTGAAAGATGGTGTTGTTTCAAGCAATATACCTATTAGGCAGAATATATATTGGCTTAAACCGATATGTAGAGAAACCTTCTAAAGGTTTTTTGATGTTTCTTTGGGAAGCCTTACAAGATTTAACTTTAATTATCCTCATGGTTGTTGTTGCGGTCTCTATAGGTGTTAGAATTGTTGGAAGTATGCCCACAAAGCCACTCATTTGATGTAATAGCTTTTGGAATACTTATTGTGTTAAACTGTTATATGTTTAATGAAAGGCAAAGCTTATTGTTAATCACTATTTATTGTATCATGTGTTTAAGCAATAAGCGAATCCAAGAAATGTATTTAATCTACAAGAAATGTATTTAATCTAAGAGAGAAGTAATCTAAGTAAGTTAGATTAACGAGACATTTCTCTTATATTCATTCCTAAAACGTTCCTAGCCATAGGATTGCCAATTGGTCATTGACAGTCTGGTAAGGTTAGTATGTGTTATGTTAACTCAAGCATGAGTATGACTAGTCTCAAGTCATTTAGTGTTGGACACTGAGACAAAAACATAGGTGCTCAAAAAGGTAATCAAGTACACAGAACTACGATCAAAAGAGAGTTTGAACATACATGTCTGGTAAGAACTCGTAAGTTGCAATATGTAAATTAGTCATTTGACTTAAGGCATCATAGATGTCCAATGGTTAAGTCCTTGATCTTTGATCATGTCAAAAGCATTCCATTGAGAGTGTCCACGACATTGTTGAGGTCAAGCTATCTAGTCATGTAGGCATATGAATGCACAACAAGGGATCTCTAACTTCCATGGTGGGGGGAGAATACTTTGAGATATGATTCGGGAGTCTTTGGCCAAAGCATACGAATATGACTTAGGAAGTTTGTTCCAAATCATATGAATATGACTTAGGAAGTTTGTTCCAAATCATATTCAATTGAATCATTTAGAGAAGTATCACATTGGATAGTAGACATGAAACAAACTATCACTCAAATAATGTGATTGAGAGTATTGTATTAGAGAAGGATGGTATTGCATTGTAATTGTAACTCGATAGGTTCTCCAACCACTTCTACTTAGCTTGGGTAGCCATGACATATTTCTATGTGTCACTCATGGTTTGTGGAAGCCCTGAAGATTAGCAAACACTAATCTTCATCAAAGGGAGAATTGAAATTTAGTTTCAATTCACAATCGATCCTTAAGAGCAACAATTGCCCACTGCTTCGCTAATTGGAACCTAATGGATCGTACACCGAGTAAGGATGAATGTGAAGAAATATAAATGAGATGGATAATCAATTAAATGGTTTAATTGAGAATAGTCAAGATTAATTAATTAGTTAATTAATTATACGAAAGATTTGTATTGGGCTTTCAAGTTAGTTTCAAGTCTTGGGGCCCAAAAGAGTTTTGGTCCACAAGACCCATTATGTTTAAGTTGTATGACAACTAAAACAAAATAGGCAATTAGCCCAATAACTAAAGGATGGCCGGCCATAGGGTTAGTGGTAGTAAACTTGGCATAATTGCAAGTTTGCCACTCAAATGTGAGGTGCTATAAAGGAACTTTATAGCTTTACCACATTAGGGTTTTTCTTTTTGAGGCAAAAGAGCAAAACTCTTTCTCTCTTTGTCTTCAAAAGAGGCCGGCCACACTTAGAGGAAAAATAGCTAGCAATCTTCCTTCCTCTAAGTCATCCATTTCATCTTCACACCTCATCCTTGGTGTGGAGCCTTAGAGACACCAAACTTTTGGTGTTCTTGGAGTTCCTCTCCTCAAATCCTCAAGGAGCAAAGGAGAAGCAAAGAAGCAACTATCCAAATGAGTAAAGAAGGTGACTTGAAGACCCTCCACTTGAGTGAATTCCTTGTGTAAACAAGGATGAACTTTAAGGGTAATGAAACTCAAACTCTTTCTTCTCTTTAATTTGTGAAAGAGTCTTTTGGTTCACCAATCACTAAGCTTTGAAAGTCATAGGTTTTAGAATTATTTTTGAATGCATGCCTACCTTAAAGTGTTAATTGTTTGCTTATGTGTTCAAATGTTCTCACATGTTCTTAGCCAGGACAAAATTTTTCCTTTAGGAATTGCAATTGAAGGAATGCCGAAAGGTATGTATGATGGCTTGGGAATAATAGTTAGCATATTGTTAGTAATGTTAGTGACTGCAATTAGTGACTACAAGTAGTCTCTGCAATTTAAAGAACTGGACAAGGAGAAGAAAAACATAATGGTTTAGGTGACTAGAGACGCCTTTTCACTTAAATGGAGGTTCAAATAAATCAGAAGCACAGTTCACATACCAATTCACAGAGCAGTTCACAGAGCAATTGAGACCAATTCACAGAGCAGTTCACAGAGCAATTGAGATAATGACAAACAAGAAATTAATCTAAAAAAAGTAATCAACAACTATAAATATGTTTCCTCTAGACCTTGTAAAAAAAGAAAGAATAGAGAAGTAATCAATTTCTCTTACTTCTCTCTCAATTTTTCTTGTTTCCTCCACAAACCCTAATTTTTACCCCAATTTCTAGACCTTCCATCCCCAATTTTTTTCCCAACACCCATACACTCATCCATTTGCTCTTCCCACCCCTCGTTCACTCACTCTACCATCCCTAAATTCTAAATCCAAACAAATAAATAACAAAATTTTAGACAAGAAAAGCTTACCAGAGGAAGGACACCGAACCTGAGAACGCGACCTAGAGAACAAGAGAGATCATTGGGATGAAGGATGACTTCTTTCAGATCTGGGTTAAGAGGGAAGTCAAGGTTTGAAAATGGCATGTGAGAGTGGAAGTGTGAGGAAGGCAGGAGAAAGGATGGCAATGTTGGCAAATTGAAAAATTCATTAATGAATTTATTGTTCACCAGTGTTTTTCAAATAAGCTGGTTTTTGCAGCTTCAAGTTTTTGGCTTTTTTTTCATCCTAAACTTTGAAACAAAGATGGTTTGGGATGTTTACCAAAAACCAAAAACTCTCCCAAATTTTTTTGATACCCACTTTTTTTAAAATCACCTCAGTACCAAACCAGTGATAGCCTTGGAAAACCGACTTTTTATCCCAAAACAGCGGTGAACAGTCCTAATTAATGATGTTTTCAAAGTGGCCATCCTACCCCTCCCTTTCTCTTTTTTATTGTACTTATTTGTCGCCTGAACCACACATATAGCGTGTTGAATCACATAGGTACTACATTAGTGCCTGCTTGACCACTGCGACCCGCCACTATTACCTGACCAGACCTGCCACCACACTGCTATTTGACAGGCTAACCAACCATCTAGCACACCTGAATGTACCTTTGTTAGTATGACACACCGTATCACGACCCATGCTTGCACGGTCCCACCACACATGTTCTGTTCGACCAGATCCGTATCGTGCTATCCAGTAGCCTGCACCTTATGTATACCTTCCATTTGCAACCCTAACCTAGACCCGTGAATCCATCACGGTCACTTTTTTTGATATGTTCGTTAGCCCAGAAACTTTCTGGCAGAAAGAAATAGAAATGACAAAAAAGGAAGAAAAGCTTAGAAATAAAGAAACAAATAAAGAAAAAGAAAGAAAATGACGAAAGGGGAACAAAAGCCTAGAAACTTTATGTACTATTTGGTCATTTTACACATTTATACTGTTTTTTTTTTTGCTATAAAGATATTTACAAATATAGTTTACCAACACTTTACTATATTATTTCGGGAAATTTCATTTCAAGCCACATAACCTCTTTCTACACCCAACTTAAATTTTAAACGTTAATTGTATTTTTATCATATTGTATAATTACCATCAAATACAATATAAAATTAATAATAAAACTTAAATTTATTAATAAACCCATACCCTATAATTAAACTCACAATCACTCCTTGTTTATTCTATGTTAATTCTGGCTAAAACCCTAATAGCTCTTATAGAGAAAAACAAGCTTTAATATATATATATATATATATATAGTGCATGAGCGGGAAGGAATATAGCTAATAAGCATTAGAGGTTTGATTTATAAGTTTTCAGTATTTTGTGTGTTTGAATTTATACTTCATGAGTATATTCTTTAGAACAAACTCTATGGCTAGCAGTAGTTCTCATATGCATCTAGACAGCATACCTGACATTGTCAATGAAGAACAGAAATTTGATTTTCAAACAGACAGTAGTCTAGGTTTTGGAGATTGGAATATCCCCAAGGTCTTACCCAAGAACATTTACAAAAAGAAATGGTCAATGGCCTCATTTAGATCAGAACATCACGTTAAGACTGTAGAACAAACCTACGCTCTTAGCAAAGATCGCGAAGAGTGTCAACTCTTCACCCCACATCAGATTAGGAAACATAGAAAAGATGGTCATAACTTCATGCATATAGGGTTAGTCCAGGTAGCGGTTAAACCCTTAACCCGAAGAGGTCTTAATACCTCAATTCTCTTGTGTCTGCGTGATGCAAGATTTTTAGATTTTGGTGATAGCATCCTTGGAATGATTGAATCCAGCCTTTCCAATGGACCTATCCACTTTGACTGTTATACAGACCTTACGCTAAGTCTTTCAGATCCTAATATCTTGAAAGCACTCACACTCAACACCCAGACTTCAGGATACAGAGTCCTTGAAGGAACACAGCCTTTGGCACTCATTTACTGTATCAATTACAAAGTAACTAGTACAAATATGAACTTTCAAGCTCTATCTAAGAGTTCGAAAGATCATACCATTCTCATCCAATCCTCATTAGAAAACGCTAATGTTAGTGTACCCAGAACCATTAGGTGGTCAGATATCAATCTCCCAGCAGAGTGGTATTTGATTAACGATAGCAAACCGGTCAACATCCAGAATGACTTGGTTAACCTTGACAACATTAAACAATACTTCGATGGTATTGTCAAAATCAACGTCAGTAGACCAAATAGGAAACCTGTAGTTTCAGGAAGACATTCTTTATGTCATCCGATAGACAGGGTCAGGATAAAGAATTTATTGCTTCCTTAGCCAATAGGAAACTAAAGTCCGTAGACACTAGTTCCTCAGTCTCCCAGCAAGAGTTAGTAGACGACCTTATCCAAATCAAACTCCAGTCGCTTGAGACCAAATCTCAAGTCACTAATCCAGTCTACCAACCCAAGTCCTCTAGGACAGAAGAGCCAACTTCACCCACGGAATCTAACTTTGACGCAAGTCAGGTTAATCCTCAGTTGTTAGTCTTGAACAAACCATTCAAGCCTAATAACAAAGAACTCAATAGAGACATAGAAGCCACTGAAAACATTCCACGAAGGAATATTTTCAGAAATAAATACACCCAAGATGAAAAGCTTGAAATTTACAAAAAATGGAAAGCTTTCATGAATACGCACAGACTTGAAGTATTTTTCTTCGACTATGTTGAAAAGTACTATGAGCCTGAACAACAACAGTTAGAGGTAATAACCAAACAAAACTGGCTTAGAGAAGACAAAACTATTGTCTCCTCTAGCCATCCTCCCCAAGAAAAGATCCTAATCACCACAGCCAATACGCAAGTTCCAGCCACTCCTTTCAAAATCCCAAAATATGATGTAGGAGTGAAACCTGTAATTGAACAAAACAATTACACAAACCAAAGCCTCCATACCATAGGCAAACAGCTAGACAAAATCGAAACCAAAATCGATAAATTGTCTTCACCCAAGCCTATCCCAAGAGAAAAACCTTTGGTTACCTTCCAAGAGTCTACCTCACTCAAAGTGGCCTCCACATCCCAGAAAATAGACCAAATGCTCAATGAGCTAAAGCCAGAAAAAGGAGTTCATGTGATTAATCACAATGATGAACTCGACTCGTCCCAATCCTCTTCAGAACAAGATTCAGAAGATGAAAGTGCTGATTCTATCCACAAGATGGAAGAAGCCTTTCAGAGTCTTAAACTTAAAAGGATTAACCATAAAGGGATCAATCCCACATCTCTCACAAAAAATTGGTATCCCAGACCAACACCTCATGACCTCTAATTTGAGGAAAGGAATTTCCAAAACCAATTCTCGGTATCCTCTGATAAACTCTATGAATGGAATATAGATGGCTTATCAGAACAAGAGTTATTAAACAAACTTCAACACATCTCTATGGTTGCTAATAGCTACATTACCAACCATAACGCAGACCCAAGTCGTTGATCTTTTGGTCACTGGCTTCACGGGAATGCTTCATTCCTGGTGGGAAAAACACCTCACCGAACATTCTAGAAATGAAATCCGTAATGCGGTCAAGAAAGATGAGGAAGGAATTCCTCTCTTTGACGAACGTCTAGGACAAGGTGTCCCAGATGCAGTCAACACACTTCTCTTCACCATCATAGAACACTTCATTGGTACTCCCTCTAACGTTACCACTAGGATACACGACCAACTAAGTAATTTAAGGTGTCCAACCTTAAGCGACTTCAGATGGTACAAAGATGTTTTCCTCTCAAGAGTCATGCTCAGAGAAGATAGTAACCAGCCATTTTGGAAAGAGAAATTCATTAATGGCTTACCCAATATTTTCGCCCATAAGATTAGAACAACGTTAGTAAACGACGATGGTATTATACCATATCATACTCTTACTTATGGTAATATAATTAATATTATTCAGAAGGAAGGGTTGAAGATGTGCATTGATATGAAAATATCAAGGCAGGTCAATAAAGACAAGGCCATAGCCAAGTACGAACTAGAAACGTTCTGTGAACAATACGGTCTTCCACCCATAACACCTTCCAATAGGAAAAAACCTCACAGGTTAGATACTTTCGGTAAGTATCCAACCAAATACTCTAGTAAGAGACATCACAAACATAGGAAACCTCAGTTCCAACCCAATTCATTTTACCAAAAACCAAAATCAAACAAATGGAAAAAGGGGAAAAGGAAATCCTCTGGAAAATTCCATTCCAAAGACAATAGTCAGAAAGGAAAATGCTATAAGTGTGGCAAATTCGGGCACT
This sequence comes from Crataegus laevigata, assembly GCA_963580275.1. Classification (NCBI taxonomy): domain Eukaryota; kingdom Viridiplantae; phylum Streptophyta; class Magnoliopsida; order Rosales; family Rosaceae; genus Crataegus; species Crataegus laevigata. The sequence goes on from OY756938.1 coordinate 7,335,485, forward strand.
ACGCTAATAAGTGTAGAGTTAAGAACACTATCAACCAATTGAAGATCTCTGAGGAAGAGAAACTTCATCTCATCCAAGTTCTGGAATTGAGAGACACTGACCATAGTCAATCAGAAGATGATTTGGAATTATCCTCTTCTGACCACAACTCCTCTTCCAGCCTTTCTTCACCTGACATCAAGCTAGGATGTACCGATGCTTGTTGTAAGAAGGTTTCAGTGCTTAGTAAGCAAGAAGAACAAGAGGATCTTCTCCTCGAGTTAATTTCCAAGGTCGATGACCCTGAACGCAAAACCTTCTATCTCAAGAAACTTAAGAAATTAGTTTATTCAGATGGTAGCGGCACTAGCCAATCTCAACCAACTCAAAAAATCTCTCTTAGCACAACCCTGGAAAGGTTTAATAAGTCTAAGAAAGAAATTACCATTCATGACTTACACAGAGAAGTCAACAAAGTCAAAGACGAAATTAGGTTTCTAAAATCCGAAAACCTAGAAATTCGTACGCAGCTCAGTAGAGTTCAGACACAAGCTTTAGCCAACAACGATGAAGGACAGGACAGTTCTTCTTCATCAGACCATCACTCGGACTCTTTGTCCAAAACCCCATCCCAAGAGGATTTAATCCTAGGTCTTTTAGACAAAATTAGGATTAGAAAATGGTATTCCAAGATTTCGATAGTAATCGAAGATTTTCATTTTGAATCAATTGCTTTGATAGATTCAGGAGCAGACTTGAATTGTATTCAAGAAGGGTTAATACCTACTAAGTATTTTCATAAGTCCAATGAAATACTCAGTGCTGCAAATCAATCGCCAATGCAATTAAAATTTGAAATCCCTAAAGCACATGTCTACCAGGATGATGTGTGTTTTAAAACGTCATTTGTTCTAATTAAGAACATCTCAGACCCCGTCATATTAGGATTACCTTTCATAGCACTCATCTACCCTTTTAACGTTCATCACAATATGATTACCTCCAAAGTCTTAGGACAAAAAGTCACGTTTGAGTTCTGCCTGGAAACAGACCTCAAGAAACTTAGGCACCTTCAGAAGGATATCATTTCGCGATCCATCAGCCTCATCACTAATAAGTCCAACCATATTAATTTCTTGAAGGAAGAAATTAATCACAAAAGAGTTAAGGAACAACTCAAGCAAGAGCATTTAGCTCAACGCATTTCCCAATTTCAGGATAAGCTTATTAGAGAAGTTTCTTCTGACATTCCAAACGCCTTTTGGCACCGCAAACAACACATTGTTAAACTTCCTTATATCAAGGAGTTTAATGAGTCCAAGATACCTACTAAGGCCAGACCCATCCAAACGAGTCAAGAAGTAATGGATGTGTGTAAAACTGAAATCCAGGATCTTCTTTCCAAAGGAATTATCCGCAATTCCAAGTCTCCTTGGTCTTGTCCTGCATTTTATGTTCAGAAAAGTGCAGAATTAGAAAGAGGGTCTCCCAGATTAGTTATTAACTACAAACCTTTGAATGCTGTTTTGGAATGGATTCGGTATCCAATCCCCAAAAAAAGAGATTTGATAAAAAGGCTTAGTAAAGCAACTATTTTTTCAAAGTTTGATATGAAATCAGGTTTTTGGCAAATTCAAGTGCATGAATCTGATAAGTATAAAACTGCTTTTGTAACGCCTTTCGGCTTAAAGAATGCTCCTAGTGAATTTCAAAATATCATGAATGAGATTTTCAATCAATATAGCCATTTTACAATTGTTTATTTTGATGATGTTCTTGTTTATTCGCAGTCAATAGACGAACACTGGAAACATTTGCATTTGTTTGCTAGGATCATTAGATCAAATGGATTGGTTGTGTCAGCCACTAAGATTAAGTTGTTCCAAACCAAAGTTAGGTTTTTAGGATACAACATACATTAGTCTACCATTCAACCCATAGACCGTGTCATTCAGTTTGCAGACAAATTCCCAGACCAAATTACTGATAAAACCCAACTTCAGTGATTTCTTAGTTCTTTGAATTATGTCTCTGAATTTTATCCTCATTTACGTCAACAATGTAAACCCTTGTTTGATAGACTTAAGGATAACCCCCCAGCGTGGTCTCTAACTCATACTTCCATTGTTAAACAGATTAAGAATCATGTCAAGACATTGCCTTGCCTTGGCATTCCAACTCCCCACTCTTTCAAAATAGTGGAAACCGATGCTTCGGATATCGGTTATGGAGGTATCCTCAAACATAAAGTTTCTCCAGATTCTCTTAAACAGATTGTTCGTTTCCATTCAGGAGTATGGAATCCTGCACAAGTTAATTATAGCACTATTAAAAAAGAGATTTTATCTATTGTATTATACATTAGCAAATTTCAAGATGATTTATTAAAAAAAAAATTTCTCATTAGAGTTGATTGCAAATATGCAAAACATGTTTTACAAAATAATGTTCAAAACATTGCATCAAAACAGATTTTTGCACGATGGCAAGCCATATTATCAATCTTTGATTTTCAAATTGAATACATTAAAGGCAGCCATAACTGCATTCCAGATTTCTTGACTAGAGAATTTTTGCAGGGGAAGAATGTCCAATAAGCAGAAAAATCCTCAGGATTCTCAGAAGGGCAATGCCCAGCAAAGAAGGCTTCCTGCCACCTTACCACCACCAAAACAGGAATCTATTCCCGGTTCCTCGGCCTTAGCCATTTCCAGCAGAGTCACTCCCTTAGGATCAACCATTGGAAATTTCCGACCAAACTACCAACAACCTCGCCCAAATTTCCAGTCAGCATTAGTCAATGACTATGATCCACACTCATCCAGTTACCGGCAATCGCCAACACCTTCACCAACACCCAGCTACACAAAAACATCTCCTTACATCCTTAAGGAACCAAAAGAGTATCTTTTCAGCATCCCCAGAGACAATCGTCAGAACCAAACCCCAGAACAATTAGCCAAAAGGATATTTCCTCCCAATTTCCATTACCAACCCACAGAGATTCATAAATCACTTCAATTCTATACAGCCATTCTCTCTGAGACTTCATCCGTTTCCATCAAACCCATTTTTAGTAAAACTAACAAAAACAAACTTCTTTACCATTCATTAGCCATTGGCAAATTCCTTACTGAATCCGAATGGGGAATCCCCCTTTACCAAACAAAACCCCTTCATGGCAATCAGCTTCCCATCCATTTTAGCAATTATAATTATTTTGATTATATCCAAGCTTGGACTAATATTTTCTTGCATCAGACAGAAGATTTTGGTCACTCGTGGTTCATTACCATTGATAAAAGTTTCAGACTCAACTTTCTAGCATGGTTCAACCGATGGTGGACAGTTCATGGGCCATTCGCCAGCATAATTCCTGACGAACTTATGGAAGTTCTCGAATAGACTTTCAAGAAGAAGTTCGACAGAAGCCGTTTCGACGACGACATTTCCCTTTTAGCTTTGTTCATGACTAAGTATCGGGTCCCATGGATCCTAAGATGGAATTATCAAGTTGAAGCCAAAGAAGTCTATCGACAACGAATGGTTAAGTGGTGGGATAAGTTCGACCACCAGAAAATCATCGAAGTGGTCCTCAGAGACTTTCCCATTTCTTCCAGTCCAAATCCTGCTATCGCAGCTCAGCCATCTCAAGCTCTACCTGGAACTCAACCTTCAAAGGCCTTGCCTCGAGCTCTAGAGGACGTTCAATCATTATCGGACATTAGTCCATCCCCTTCACTCAAAGGCATTGCCAGTTCATCAAAGTCCAAATCCAGTTCTAGTAAGAAGAAAAGCAGATTGGATCTTGCCCAACAACTTCTTGTAGAAGCAGCACTGCTGCAGCAAGACAGCTCCGACTCCGAAAACTCATCAGACGCTTCGTCTCAACAGCCAGCTTATTGGGCCGATTCACAAGACCCATTTAGCTTGTAAATTCTGTATTTATTTTGTATTCAAAGACATTACAAGTATGCAATCATTTCAGTATGTAAGTACGTAGAATCCAATAGGATCAAGACGGTATCCCAGCACCGAAAGCAGCTTCATCAGCAATCATTTCGGGAATCATCTGCAGTAGCAGACAAGTTACTATTCATCCATCATCATTCATCCGCGTGAATCCACAGTCAGTCGACAGCATCTTCAGCCTTTCGGCTCCTTTCCAGCAGAGGCACATGCCAGTTTGTTTTCCCGCTCCAACTTCAATCATTCTTCTTGGCCTATATCAGGAAGAGAGAAAACTGGAGAAGGGAGTCTTCCTTTCGGAAACAAGAAAAATTTTCAAAATCCAGTGCAAATTGTAAACACTCTAGAATAGGAAAAGAGATGCATGCGAGCTCAATTATCTCTGTTTTCGATTCTAATCGGCAATAGCCGTCATCTGTTGTTAGTCTGTGACTTCAAAGTTTTATAAAACTTATTTTCAGAATTATCTGGATCATTATCTTAAATTCATTATTTTCATTATGAAGATTATTTTCCACACCTGTTTTTTCTTCACAATGGTCTTTGACCTCAGATTTTCATTCTTCAATATCTGTTCATCTTCCGCACCTGTAATAGCTAAGCCTTTCGGTAAGGAAAGCTGCCATGTGGTGTATATATATATATATATATATACATATATTTTATCGAGAGATGGTGATTTTGAAGTTTTGAATACTCCAACTAAGGTATAAATCAATTTGTGAAAAAAAAAAACAATCGTTTGATTTCAATTTTTTTGAGTTTGGAAGATGAGTATTTGGGTTTCATTTTCTTTCGTCAATCCAGGTTGCGCATAGTTTGTTAAACTTTCTATAGGAAATAGTGTAGATGTTACAAAAGATGCTGTAGACACCAAATTTACTTGATACGTAATCCTGTCTGCAACAACCGTAGTGAAAGTATTAATAATTTGTTGCAGGCACCAAATTTCTTGGATACTAAACTCTTTCTATGGAAAGTAGAAGTATTAATAATTTGTTTTGTGTATTAGAAAGAAAAAACTGTTTCTTTGGCATTACAATTTGTTGCCGTACTTGCGGATGCAAATTTCCGCATTTTCTTCTTGAACAAAATTGCACCTGCCAAACCGTTAACACCTTTGGTCAAGGCCAAGAGCCTTACACACCCACGACTTTGGCTAAAGAACCTCCGATGCCAAAGTTAGAATTTGAGGGAAAAAATGTTTAGAGAATTTGGAGAATTTTGCAAGAGTGTTGAACTTGGATTTTAGAGAGAATGCCGGCCCTATTAAGAGAATGGGGACCGGTCATGTGTGGTAATTTTTTGGTGTTAATTGTTATCAATTAGCTAATTAATGAATTAATTGAGTAATCAATCAATTAATTAGCCAATTAATTTAATTTGAAAGAAATAATTTGGGAGTTACCTTGTGAGGAAGATTTGATGAGGATGGATGAAATATGTTTTGAATAATTACCTATTTTGACCACTTTGGACCTTGAATAATTACCTATTTTGACCACTTTTGACCTTGATTGAGGGATGATTGTCCGCTGCTTGCGCATATAAATTCCGGTGTGCCCAAAGGGTAATCTTGTTATTTTTGCCCAAAAATCCACGTGTCTACTCCATATTTTTCTTGATTATTTTTGGCTCCACAAATGCCCCCACACCTGTCGGGTGATCGGATTATATTTTTATATATTTTTATATCAAATTCACTCGTCTTTTCTTAGTTAGTTCGTTATATTTTGAGCTATTTACGTTATTTTTGTGTTTTAATAGAATTTATCTAGCTAAGAAAATAAAAATAGAATAAGTGAAGTGTTAAGTATTAATTTCATCTAAACTATCTTGTCTGTTGAATTATACTTATCATTTAGAAAATAATATATATATATTTATATTTATTTATATATATATATTTATATATTAATATATTATATTAATATAATATAATGTGTGTGTGAGTGTAGCACATGCATGTGGACATGCAGCAAGATGATTGCACCGAGAGCAAGTGGGGAAGAGATAAGCAGAAAATAAAAAGAATGAGGAAAGGCAGCGTGCTTGCCAGCTGGAGTCCACAAACATGCAGTCGATGGGGGGGCTTTCCTGGAAGAAGCCAAAGGCAGAGAAAAAAAAAAGAAGAGTGCAGGCTGCCTGGGAGAAGCCTCGGAAAATAAATAAGGGGTAGGAGGGCACCACGGGAGAGGCATTAACGAAAAGAAAAAGAAGAGGGCGCTGCCCTTAAGGCGAGGGAAATATATTAGGATATAACAGAAGCAAAAGAGGAGTTTTAGAAGAGCAGGAGGAAGGCAGCTTTGGCTGCCATTGGAGGAGAAAACGACGAAGCTGCCATTTGGCAGCGAATTGAAAAGAAGGCAGCAAAGCTGCCAGTAAGAATCCGAGGAGAGCTGCGAAGGCAGCCTTGCCTGGCAGCTTGGAGTCCATCACCGAGAGAGCAGGGAGCATTTGGCAGCCAATTGAGGCGTCGGTAGAGGTGCTGCCATTTGGCAGAAAACAAGGAAGGTAGCGAAATCAAGAAAAACAGGCGCTGCCAGCAGAGCAGCTTGCGCCAGTGGGAGTGAGCTCGGGACAGAGGGGCGTGAAACGGGAGATTGGAGCCACACGGTGCGCGCTGAAAAAACAAAGGAGACATGCGCGGATTGAAGGCAGAGCCACCACGGGTCAGGCACCTCGGGACCAATCTGCCCTCTTGGCAGCTCAAGTAGTCAGTGCACAGAAAATCCTAATTCCCCCGTTTCGGTTTAATCCTCCAACTCATTTTAATTTCTGTTTTAATTTATAAATATGTGTAATTAATTTATTTTGGCTAGAGGATAATTCAAAACCATGATTATATTTGTAATATGAATTGATAATTTCAGTTGTGAATTCTGAGTTGTGATTTAATTTTGCTTAACTGCTTGATTGATAACTTATTTGTGTATGTCGATTAAGAATGCATACTTAATTTACATGCATGAATTTGATGCTAGAATATAAGTGAATTTCACCTAATCGTTATGAACTTATATTCATGAGTAGTGAAGGTTGCTATCCACAATCGTGTTAAGTAAATTCTTGGCAGGAGTATCATGCTTTTCATAGTTACGAATGCCTCGTCAATACTTATAGTTTTCACAAAGTTTAATGATCTTTGATTGTATTTCTATTGTGCTTTTCACGTAGGGGACTTTTAGAGAATGTGTTGAATTGTTGTATGCTGTTCATCCAATTCAATAACTTAAGGAAAACTTGAAGATTAAAAAAGTGCTGTTCACGGTTAATCTGGAGTATTGAAATTTACAATTTATTGAAAGAACAACTGAAAATCAATTTAGGTTGCTTATGTGTCATGTGTGGAGAAAAACCCTCTAGCCAATCCGTCACCCATCCGTTCACCTTTATTTTATGTTTTTGTCAATTTGTAATTTATTTAAGTTTAATTTACTTCGTCAAAACCAAATCAATCCCCCCCATTATTAAAATATTATTATTTAGTTAATTTTTATTGTTTTTAATCTTTTAATTTAAATTTCCGTTAGTTTGTATTTTCTAGAGTCTTGAGTTGTTTTGAGTCTTTTGAGTTGTTTTAGTTTATTTGTTAGTTTTATTTTGAGTTATTTTAGTTAAGTGTTTTTATTTAGTTTAGTGTTTTAAACTTTGTTTTTACGTTTTTAAATTATTTTAGAGGTTTTAGCTAGCCCTCCTAATCCCCGGCCTAGAACGATGCCCTACTTACATCTTTACTACAACTGTCAAAAAGAGGGTTAAATTTGTGCGGTTTAAAATCCCGTCAAATTTTTGGCGCCGTTGCCGGGGATTAGTAACTTTGCTAATCCCTTTATTTTTGTTTGCCTTTATTTTTGTTTGTGTTTATTTTTATATTTGTCTTTTTATATTTGTGTTTTTGTTTGTATTTGTGTTTGTGTGTTTTACTTTTGGTATTTGATTTATTTTTCTTTCTTTGATTTTAGGTATAATTGGAGCAAGTCATGGATTTTGCTAATATTCAAGCTTAATTGGCGCAGCTCACTGCTCAATTGACTAATAATGCCGAAAGGACCTCAATGCCAAATGTCTCTACATTTGATGTGCCCTATGGGCAAGGATATCAGACTCATCAGTATCCTCAATTTTCTGCATATGAAGATGATTGGGGATATCAAGGCTGTGATCAATCAAGGGGCAATATGTATTCCAACGCTTGCAATTCGAATTGGAGGGATTATTCAAATCAAATGTGGGATGAACCTCAGCAATTTCAACAAAGTGGATATTGGCAGCAAGACGAGTTCTATTCCAGACCTATGCAGCCACCACAGCATCCCCCACAACAATTCCAATCGAATTCAAGTATGCCCGTGGATTATAATCAAATTCTTAATGAATTAAACTCTTTGGTGCAGGGGTCACAAAATCAAGCTAAGGAGACTCACCAAGGAGAATATTGGCAGCCTTATGATGAGTTCTATACAACACCTTTGCAGCCACCACAGCCACCACAGCCACCACAACAATTTGCCCAATTCGATTCAGGTACATCTCTGGATAATGATGCATTTAATAAGTTACTCTCCTCTTTGAACCAGGAAGTAGAAAATCAAACCAAGGAGATGGGAGAATTGAATAATCAAATGGGGCAGATTGTGGAAATCAAGGCACAGATTCAAGAACAACGTGAACTCTCCAATTCAAACATTGCAAATTCAAGGGGAGAAGTTGAACTTGATGAACCCATCACTTTGGAAAGTGATATGGAGGATGAAGATATCCTAGAACTGGCCAAACATAACCCGAACGTGGATGACTTGCTGTTGCAAGAAGAAGATGAGGAGGACGATTTGGGCAGTTTAGAAGAATTATTGTCGCAAGCCCCTCAAGTCCTTATGTCATCCAACTCAGATGTGCAAAGTGAAATCCAAATTCTTGGTGTACCAAATCAAGTTCCCGATAGTGTGGAAACATTCAAAGAACCGTGCACACCAAGAAGAGGGATTTCAGAAAAGGAAGTGATCGGAGAATATGTTGAATGCATCAAGGAGGATGTAGTTGAGACAACCAAGGCCCTAGAAGTTGAGACTGAAGACACGGGACAAGCCACAACAATCATAATAAATTTGGCCAAGTTCAAAGTCCCTGAAACGTTCAAAGACGTGATTTTTGTTATTGAGTTTGCGTCGGAGAATGAAAGTAAGCCATCTTCTCCATTTTTAATTTTGTTTTTTACTAACAATCTGATTTTTATGATTCAGGCACCCACTCGTGAATTCAAACCATTGCCGGATCATTTCAAGTACCACTGTCCGTTCAAGGATAAAGCCATGCACTTGAATAAAGAAGGGAAGCCTAGGAATCACCCACAATCAGATTTGCATTCCTAAACCCTTCTATTTATTACTTTCATTTTGTTTTGTTTTGTTAGTTGTTTTATTTGGTTGATTTTTGTTTAGTTTGTGTTTAAATAAATTTTGGGCCTTGTTTATTTTAAGTGCGAGTAAATAAAGTCTTTTTACATTAATTTACATATTTTATATTGCTTAAAATAAACCTAAAAAAAAATAATATTAATAATAATAATAACAATATTAGTAATATTTATATATATATATTTATTTAAATAAACTTAAAAAAAAAATTTACAATAATACGAAAAACTAATAGCAATCATTGGTTATTGGTTAGGTGGCGCCTCAGAAGTCGACGGAGCTCCGGGAAGACGAAGTGCTAGAGTTGGAATCTCCGGAGCCGGAACACTTGGTGCTGCTCCAGAGGACGAAGGCAACATAAACCTCGGGAGTAACGCCATGAACCTTTCATGATCACTCTGGATCCGACCGTCCGACTCCTGCAGCTGGTCCAGCTTCCTCTTCATGCTGGTCGAGTAACTAGTTGCAAGCATGTGCAACTCCTTGTTCTCGTGCCTGAGTCCTCTGACTTCTTGCCGAAGACTGGCCACCTCCGCCATCAGCGACTCCACCTGACGAGATCTTGCAAGCAGGCGCTGGCCCATGTTCGAAACTGAGCCTGCACTTTGGACGCTGAGAGCAAGAGATTCCTGAATGGCCAGCTCGTCCGACCGCCTAGATAGCATCCTATTGTCCCTTGGAGTGAGCAGATTTCTGGCAATCACCGTAGCGGTGATTTCATTCCTCATCATTGTGTCCCCGACTGTAAGAGGACCATTGGGGGATATGAAGGATGGATTCCAAATGTTGTTCGGAGAAGACGAGTCATTGTCTTCCCCGAGATTTAAGTTTAGGCGACGGTCGGAAGGGCAAGACATTTTTAGAGGGGGTTGAGGAAGAAAAGAGTTCGGGAAGATTAAGATTGCAGAAGTGCAAGAAATGAGCGGAATGAGTAAGAGTGCAAGAAGAGTTCGGAAGGATTATGAGTGTTTACAGAAGGGAGTATTTTCAGAAGGAAGTGTTTAAAGGAGTTCAAGTGTGAGGTGGAGCAGAATTAGCGCCTCTATAAAAAGAAGAAAATGAAGAAGCGCCCGCTCCTCAGAGGTTGAAGACGCGTCCTCACGCAATTCGGAAAAGCTGGACGCTCCTTTCTCAAAAGAGCCGTTTCCTTTCTCAAAAGCTGGGCTTGACTCAGCAATCACGTGGCTTCAGCTTTTCCAGTTTTGTCGTCGCTCTCACATGCGGCTTGGAGCTTTTTGAAAACCACGGGCCGCACCCGGTTTTGAACCCCGGTTTTCAAAAGATCATCATGCCAATTTGTCGTCACTCGTCGCATGCGCAGTCAGCTTCGCGGACATTACGGACGCGTTGTCAGAAAGCGCGTAACGAGCACTGTTCATCCATCCACCGGCTGCCGACAAATAGTGAAGGAATAGTTCCGGTTGTGAAGCCAAATTTCTATAAGTTCGACCTTCGCCTTCCACATCAAAGGCACACCTTCACACCCTCTCAACCTCTCAACCTCTCTTCATCTCCGATAATGTCTTCCCAAAGAAAGCTTTCGAGTCACTCAGTGTTCTTCATCCCTTGGATCACCCCAGAAAACAATTCATCCAGAGCAAAAGTATTTCATATCAAAAAGGTTAAAAGCAAAAGTATCTCATATCATGCTTTCTCCTCTCCTTCATCTGAGGAACGTGGAGAAAGTGAGATCCTGATTGCTTACCTAGTCTTGCTCTCGAGTACTCATCTCAGACCCCTCCCAACACACTTCAAAAATAAACCTGTGTTGAGGTACTTCTTCAAAAATAAAAGCACCTCACAGACGAAGCAGGAGGAGTCTGAGGTGCATCCTGATGAAGGCGGAAGGTGAGATGATCCAAGAGTTCAAGAAGATGCCACACCTGCGTGGAGACCGGACTACTTGAAGCATGTGGAGACAACGTGCTGATTCATCCTCAACTAAGCTGAGGAGCACTTGCGAGAAGAAGGCCCATCCAGTTCAAGAAGAAAGCTGTGGAAAATCAACAGTCATGACCAATGACCACCTATTAGTTCTTTTCGTTATCTTTTATTATCATTTTCAATTTTCGTTTACTTTATTTTCTATTTTTTTCTTGCGTGCTTAACTGTTTATTTCTGTTCTTTGCAGGAACGTTTGGTTATTTTCTCCCTTGAAGTTGATTGCAAAATTTACGCTTGGGGGTCATCGCTTGGTTTTCTGCAAATTAGAGAAGTTTTCAGTCCCTTTTCTTTATTTTGTTTCGTATTATTTATTCATTTTATTTTTATTTGCATATTTTTGTTTTATGACATTGGGGACAATGTCTAGTTTAAGTGTGGGGGTATCAAGTATAAAAAAAAATGACCAAATTGAAATTTTTTGTACCTTCGACTTTGAACTGGTTTCATTTGTTTTCATGTTATTGCTTTTTGTTTTCTTAATTAGCTTTGTGTTTTACTTAATTTTTTTTTCGGAGTTTTGTGTTTTATTTAATTTTTCTCGAAAAATTTAAAAAATCCAAAAATATTGTCTTATTTTCCTTATGGTTTTAAATTAGATTTTTATTAGTTTCCCGACCCAATGATATAGCTGGATGAAATTTGAACCATGATTATCAAGAACTTAGTTAACATGTGTTGTATGAAATTCCTTATTCTCTTGTTAGTTTTGTACATGTTTGATCATCTTTGAAAAACCAAATGCACATAGCCTTGTTAATGTGAAATTAAAGCATGACTTAAAGCTTCATATGTGAATTTAGTGACCGTATACATCCTATGTGAGTTTTTGAGCCTATTGAAAGTGTGTGCATTTTTTTCATACACTCCTATTCTTTCATGTGTGATGAACTTATGTGAGATACATCTCTAGAACTTGCGTAACGATATTTTGAAATATTTGTCATTGATTGCATGAACTTGAAAATGATAGAGGCATTAGGTTCACCACCATGGCCCAAATAACCTTATTTCCCAAAGAAAAATGATATCATTAGATTACCAATTTGAGCCGTTTTTGTGAGCCTTTTATTTCTTATCACCAGATATGTCTACCCTTATACCTCAAGCATGTTTCCTTACCCTTTCCAAGCGAGCAATTTGAAACTGTCTTATGAGAAATGTTTGTGAAGTACTTGGAAGGAGTTTGGCAAAAGAATAAGTGTGGGGGTATTTCATGTTTGTATTTATTCTTAAAAAAAAAAAAAGAAGAAAAGAAAAAGAAAAGAAAGATTGTATTCAAAGAAAATAAAATAAAAAGTTTAAAGTTTCAGTTTGGGGGTGTGGTTGGAAGTGTTAGAAGAATCGCTGGAAAGTTTGAGTTCTTATAAATCTCAACTAAAAGAATCGCTTGCAATATAGCTTAGAACTTGTGTTTTCCTATTCTTTCGTTTCAATAGCCTTATCCCTAATCCTCATTACATCCAATAAAAGTCCTCTTGATTTAAGTTTTGCAATTATGATTGTGGAGAAGTGATTTTTATGCAAGCTTATGGTAGAACTTTCACATTTGTTTCTTTGAGCAAACACATTAAAACTAAACACATGTGTGATTGAGTGCATATCCCGTGAGAAGGTTGCTGGTTTGCATATGGTGTTTTTAAAAATAAAAACTTGAAATTGCATTAGCATGGCTATCTCACACACTACACTTCAAGGATGATTTAAATATTACTGCTAATATTTGAATAAGGAAGATGATCTTGGATTAACTTGTTTTGTGCTAGCTATGGTTCTTGCTGATTTATGTTTTCGAATGAAATTCTTTGAGGGTCAAATAAGGGGAAGCTAATGTTTTTCATGTTATTACTTGTTCTTGTTTTCTTTGTTTTGCTCGAGGACTAGCAAAAGCTAAGTGTGGGGGTATTTGATCGAATTATATTTTTATATATTTTTATATCAAATTCACTCGTCTTTTCTTAGTTAGTTCGTTATATTTTGAGCTATTTACGTTATTTTTGTGTTTTAATAGAATTTATCTAGCTAAGAAAATAAAAATAGAATAAGTGAAGTGTTAAGTATTAATTTCATCTAAACTATCTTGTCTGTTGAATTATACTTATCATTTAGAAAATAATATATATATATTTATATTTATTTATATATATATATATATTTATATATTAATATATTATATTAATATAATATAATGTGTGTGTGAGTGTAGCACATGCATGTGGACATGCAGCAAGATGATTGCACCGAGAGCAAGTGGGGAAGAGATAAGCAGAAAATAAAAAGAAGGGGACTTTAACGAAAAGCTCCCGGTACTGTTCACTTTAACGAAAAACCACATTTTTACACTAAAAAGTCAATCCTGGTACTATTCACTTTACCCTTTATTTTGTCCTTATCGTTAAAAATCAAAGTTTTCAAGCCCTTTTCATTAGTTTTCCTTAAAAAGAATGAGGAAAGGCAGCGTGCTTGCCAGCTGGAGTCCACAAACATGCAGTCGGTGGGGGGGCTTTCCTGGAAGAAGCCAAAGGCAGAGAAAAAAAAAAGAAGAGTGCAGGCTGCCTGGGAGAAGCCTCGGAAAATAAATAAGGGGTAGGAGGGCACCACGGGAGAGGCATTAACGAAAAGAAAAAGAAGAGGGCGCTGCCCTTAAGGCGAGGGAAATATATTAGGATATAACAGAAGCAAAAGAGGAGTTTTAGAAGAGCAGGAGGAAGGCAGCTTTGGCTGCCATTGGAGGAGAAAACGACGAAGCTGCCATTTGGCAGCGAATTGAAAAGAAGGCAGCAAAGCTGCCAGTAAGAATCCGAGGAGAGCTGCGAAGGCAGCCTTGCCTGGCAGCTTGGAGTCCATCACCGAGAGAGCAGGGAGCATTTGGCAGCCAATTGAGGCGTCGGTAGAGGTGCTGCCATTTGGCAGAAAACAAGGAAGGTAGCGAAATCAAGAAAAACAGGCGCTGCCAGCAGAGCAGCTTGCGCCAGTGGGAGTGAGCTCGGGACAGAGGGGCGTGAAACGGGAGATTGGAGCCACACGGTGCGCGCTGAAAAAACAAAGGAGACATGCGCGGATTGAAGGCAGAGCCACCACGGGTCAGGCACCTCGGGACCAATCTGCCCTCTTGGCAGCTCAAGTAGTCAGTGCACAGAAAATCCTAATTCCCCCGTTTCGGTTTAATCCTCCAACTCATTTTAATTTCTGTTTTAATTTATAAATATGTGTAATTAATTTATTTTGGCTAGAGGATAATTCAAAACCATGATTATATTTGTAATATGAATTGATAATTTCAGTTGTGAATTCTGAGTTGTGATTTAATTTTGCTTAACTGCTTGATTGATAACTTATTTGTGTATGTCGATTAAGAATGCATACTTAATTTACATGCATGAATTTGATGCTAGAATATAAGTGAATTTCACCTAATCGTTATGAACTTATATTCATGAGTAGTGAAGGTTGCTATCCACAATCGTGTTAAGTAAATTCTTGGCAGGAGTATCATGCTTTTCATAGTTACGAATGCCTCGTCAATACTTATAGTTTTCACAAAGTTTAATGATCTTTGATTGTATTTCTATTGTGCTTTTCACGTAGGGGACTTTTAGAGAATGTGTTGAATTGTTGTATGCTGTTCATCCAATTCAATAACATAAGGAAAACTTGAAGATTAAAAAAGTGCTGTTCACGGTTAATCTGGAGTATTGAAATTTACAATTTATTGAAAGAACAACTGAAAATCAATTTAGGTTGCTTATGTGTCATGTGTGGAGAAAAAACCCTCTAGCCAATCCGTCGTCCATCCCTTCACTTTAATTTTATGTTTTTGTCAATTCTGTAATTTATTTAAGTTTAATTACTTCTCGTCCAAACCAAACCCCCCCCCCCCCCATTATTAAATTATATTATTTAGTTAGTTTTTATTATTTTTAATCTTTTAATTCGATTTCCGTCCATTTTAGTTCCTAGTGTTTATTTAATTTATTTTCTTTGTTTTGAGTCATTTTAGTGTGTTTTAAATGTTTCGAGTTTTTAGCCTAGTTTTGTGTTTTTGAGTCTTATTTAATATTTTAAAATTAATTTAGAGTAGATTAGCAATCCCTCCTAATCCCCGGCCTAGAACGATACCCTACTTACACCTATACTACAACTGTCAAAAAGAGGGTTAAATTTGTGCGGTTTAAAACCCCGTCAAATTTTTGGCGCCGTTGTCGACAGCATCTTCAGCCTTTCGGCTCCTTTCCAGCAGAGGCACATGCCAGTCTGTTTTCCCGCTCCAACTTCAATCATTCTTCTTGGCCTATATCAGGAAGAGAGAAAACTGGAGAAGGGAGTCTTCCTTTCGGAAACAAGAAAAATTTTCAAAATCCAGTGCAAATTGTAAACACTCTAGAATAGGAAAAGAGATGCATGCGAGCTCAACTATCTCTGTTTTCGATTCTAATCGGCAATAGCCGTCATCTGTTGTTAGTCTGTGACTTCAAAGTTTTATAAAACTTATTTTCAGAATTATCTGGATCATTATCTTAAATTCATTATTTTCATTATGAAGATTATTTTCCACACCTGTTTTTTCTTCACAATGGTCTTTGACCTCAGATTTTCATTCTTCAATATCTGTTCATCTTCCGCACCTGTAATAGCTAAGCCTTTCGGTAAGGAAAGCTGCCATGTGGTGTATATATATATATATATATATATATATATACATATATTTTATCGAGAGATGGTGATTTTGAAGTTTTGAATACTCCAACTAAGGTATAAATCAATTTGTGAAAAAAAAAACAATCGTTTGATTTCAATTTTTTTGAGTTTGGAAGATGAGTATTTGGGTTTCATTTTCTTTCGTCAATCCAGGTTGCGCATAGTTTGTTAAACTTTCTATAGGAAATAGTGTAGATGTTACAAAAGATGCTGTAGACACCAAATTTACTTGATACGTAATCCTGTCTGCAACAACCGTAGTGAAAGTATTAATAATTTGTTGCAGGCACCAAATTTCTTGGATACTAAACTCTTTCTATGGAAAGTAGAAGTATTAATAATTTGTTTTGTGTATTAGAAAGAAAAAACTGTTTCTTTGGCATTACAATTTGTTGCCGTACTTGCGGATGCAAATTTCCGCATTTTCTTCTTGAACAAAATTGCACCTGCCAAACCGTTAACACCTTTGGTCAAGGCCAAGAGCCTTACACACCCACGACTTTGGCTAAAGAACCTCTGATGCCAAAGTTAGAATTTGAGGGAAAAAATGTTTAGAGAATTTGGAGAATTTTGCAAGAGTGTTGAACTTGGATTTTAGAGAGAATGCCGGCCCTATTAAGAGAATGGGGACCGGTCATGTGTGGTAATTTTTTGGTGTTAATTGTTATCAATTAGCTAATTAATGAATTAATTGAGTAATCAATCAATTAATTAGCCAATTAATTTAATTTGAAAGAAATAATTTGGGAGTTACCTTGTGAGGAAGATTTGATGAGGATGGATGAAATATGTTTTGAATAATTACCTATTTTGACCACTTTTGACCTTGAATAATTACCTATTTTGACCACTTTTGACCTTGATTGAGGGATGATTGTCCGCTGCTTGCGCATATAAATTCCGGTGTGCCCAAAGGGTAATCTTGTTATTTTTGCCCAAAAATCCACGTGTCTACTCCATATTTTTCTTGATTATTTTTGGCTCCACAAATGCCCCTACACCTGTCGGGCTGTTTGCAGAAAACAGCAGTAGGTGTAGAGATCATCTTTCTTTCGGAAACATATGATTGTTTCCTATTTTGATTTAGATTCCCTCTTTAATTGGAAATTAGATCCTTCTAGGAAAAAGAAATAAATTTCTCTCAAAGCCTATTTAAGTCCATCTTAAGTGGATTATCAAATCAACTTTGGAGAGCGATTTATTTTTCCTACAAGAGAGAGAAAGCTTATGTGATATTTGTTCCCCCTCATCTCACAATCTTTTACATCTTGCCTATGAAAAGGATCATCTTTCGTTGCTTGCTTTGTCTCCACGCCGCTTCAAGGTAAGAAAAGTGAAGATCATGACTTTTCGATCATTCGAGTAAGGAGATCATGACTGGGCCAAGGAGACTTTGGAGATAAGTGGAGAATGAGAATCTGATTCTTCCCCCGAGCTACGTGTTCCAACGGTCTTCATATTCGGTAAGTAGGTTGCTTAATCTCTTAGTTGCTCTGTATTTGTGCTCTAATTTTCTAATTGTCTCTTGCTGCTTTTGTAGATTAGGAGTTTGGCTCAACTTCTAAGACTTCTCTAGACATGAAGAAAGTGCAAGTTGCTCTGGGTATCCCTTTCGAGTATCGTGAGTGGCATTGGTTTCTTAGTCCTCTTCGTAGGGAGAAAATAGGTTGCCCCCAATAGAGGAAATAAAGCGGATCAAGGCGGAGGCATTAACTCATTCGATTTCCATTGTGGAGCCCATTGTAAGTGAATGTGGGAAGAAAAGATCTTCTCCACCTGCTCAAGAGATGCCTGCTGAGAAAAAAGCCAAAGATTTCTTTTGCTGCTTGCAAAATCCGTGCTGTTTACGTGAAAAAAATGACGCTGCTAGATCCGTGTTGGTGATGCTTACCATTCCAAAGATGGCCAGTTCAATTGTTGATAGGATTGCTTAGCGTAGAAGTTAGTTCATACCTTTAATGCTAAAATTTGTGCCAAAACGTCCATCTGGGGCTAAATCTGGTTCATCTTTGGAGATGCTTGCTACTATAAAGAGTGACAAGGTACCTTCGCCTGCTAAAATGGCGCCAAAATCCATTTCCATTGCTGCTGAGACCGACTAGTCTGCTGAGAAGAATGAGGCTGCTAGTGTGGACAATTGTGATAAATCCATCAAGTCTGTTTCTGGGGAAGTTGCTGAGATTTGCTCCCTTTTGAGACCAAATATACTCTAGGACATGGATTTGTGTGCCAAATTTGTCGACGGCGTCAAAGAGGTTGTTGGCCCAAGTTCATTCGCGAAGCATACGACCGAGTAAAGAAGGACTGCTCTGCTGGCCATGATGCAAAAACGGCGATTCTGGTAGCTGAGTCTATGTTCCTTAATCAAGAGGATACCAAGGCTGCCAATGAGATGGCAAGAACTGTGGCAGCCGAAGCTTACTCCTTCGTCGAGAAAGTCAAGAAGTTGGAATCTGAGCTTGCTACTTTGAAGAGGTCTAATATTTTTACCCCCCATTTCTCTGCAGCTTAAGACTGCTCACCAAGAGATTATAGATTTGAAGACTAGGCTTGATGATCGGACCATATTTATATATATTTTTATATCAAATTCACTCGTCTTTTCTTAGTTAGTTCGTTATATTTTGAGCTATTTACGTTATTTTTATGTTTTATAAGATTTATCAAGCAAAGAAAATAAAAATAGAATAAGTGAAGTGTTAAGTATTAATTTCATCTAAACTATCTTGTCTGTTGAATTATACTTATCATTTGGAAAATAATATATATATATATATATATATATATATATATTTATATATATATATATATATATATATATATATATATATATTTATATATTTAAATATAATTTTATGTGTGTGTGTGATTACAGGTGAAATGCACCGAAAGATGCTCGGGCAGCTGGCAAGCAATGGTAGCTCACGAGGATAATAAAAATAAACAGAAGCTAAGGCAATGGGGGAGGATTCCATTGGAGAGCTCATCTGGAGAGGAGAAGAAAAAAATAAAAGAACAGAAAAAAAAGAGAGCCGTGGGCTTTTGAGGGGGATTAAAGGAGAGAGAGCCAGCGAGGAGGTGCTGCCATTAAAAATAGGCAGCGAGAGAGGCATAGAGGAAAGAAGAGCACCTCGGGCGATTTAGAGGAGGAAGGCTGCCTTCCAGGCAGATTACACCAAGGCCTGCGAGAAGGCAGCTGGGTAGAAAAAGCTCACGGCAAGAAATAAAACAAGAGAAAACAGGAAAAAAATAAAATAATAGAAGGCAGCTAAGGCTGCCTTGTTTTTGGAGGAAACCGAAGCTGCCTTGGCAGCTTGTCAAGCCAAGGGTAGCCACGAGAAGGCAGCAGCAAGGCTGCTTGGCAGCGTGAAGGCGAGCACAGAGGGGAGCTGCCTTTGAAGGCAGCATCGCAAGCAGATAAAGAAACAGAAAATAAATAAATAAAAAAAAGAAGAAGAAAGCTAAGGAGCGCTGCCTTGGTGAGGGAGCTGTCACGGAGCCAATTGAGGGCTGCCAGAGGAAGCACAGAAAACGTGAGAAGAAGGAAGCTGGCAGCGAGGTTGCTGTTCAAAGGCAGCTGAGGTGGCCTCGGGGCCAATCAAAGGCGGGATGGCACGGATTAGAAACAGAAAAGAGGGCGTTGCCCAATTGTGAGAGTGAGGGGGAGCCTCGGGTTGGAGGCGCAAGCAGCAAGCACAGAGAGCTCACAGAAACCCTTTATCCCCATTTCGGTTTAATCTCTCCAAACTTAAGTTTTTATTTATGTTTAAGTTATAAATAATGTGTAATTAATTTATTTTGGCTAGAGGTTAATTCAAAACCATGATTATATTTGTAATTTTAATTTGATTTACTCCAGTTATGAATTTATGAATGTTGGATGTGGTTTACTTTTCTGTTTTGATTAAGAACTTGTTTATGTATGTGGGTTAAGGGTCGATACTTAATTTGCATGCTTAGACTTGATGCTAGGATATAAGGGAATTTCACCTAATCGTTATGAACTTATATTCACAAGTAGTAAAGGTTGTTGATCACAATCGTGTTAAGTAAATTCTTGGCATAAGTTTCATGCAATTCATAGTAACAAGTGCCTCGTCAATGCTTATGGTTTTCATAGAACTTAATGATTCTTGCTTGTATCTCTATTATGCAATTCATGTAGGGAACTTGTGGGGAATGTTTTGGGTTGTCGTATGCAATCATCCAATCTAATGACTTTAGGAAAATCTGAAAGTTAATTTAAGCGGACCTAATTAACTTGGAGCATTGTCATTCATTCGTTTGTTGAATTCATAACTGGGAATCAATTTAGGTTGCATTTGTGTCATGTGTGGAGAAAAACCCTCTAGCCAATCCGTCACCTATCCTTTCACTTTTAATTTTATGTTTTGTCAATTTGTAATTTATTTAAGTTTAGTTTACTTCGTCAAAACCAAACCAATCCCCCCCCCCATTATTAAATTATATTATTTAGTTAATTTTTATTATTTTTAATCTTTTAATTTAAATTCCGTCTAATTAATTTCCTAGTGTCTAGATTGAGTTAATTTGATTGTTTTCTTTGTTTCGAGTCATTTTAGTGTGTTTTTGAATTATTAGAGTTTTTAGCCTAGTTTTGTGTTTTTGAGTCTTGTTTAATATTTTTAAATTAATTTAGAGTAGATTAGCAATCCCTCCTAATCCCCGGCCTAGAACGATACCCTACTTACACCTATACTACAACTGTCAAAAAGAGGGTTAAATTTGTGCGGTTTAAAATCCCGTCAAATTTTTGGCGCCGTTGCTGGGGATTAGTAACTTTGCTAATCCCTTTATTTTTGTTTGTGTTTATTTTTATATTTGTGTTTGTGTATTTTACTTTTGGTATTTGATTTATTTTTCTTTCTTTGATTTTAGGTATAATTGGAGCAAGACATGGATTTTGCTAGTATTCAAGCTCAATTGGCGCAGCTCACTGCTCAATTGACTAATAATGCCGAAAGGACCTCAATGCCAAATGTCCCGACATTTGATGTGCACTATGGGCAAGGATATCAGACTCATCAGTCTCCTCAATTTTCTGCATATGAAGATGAATGGGGATATCAAGGCCACAGTCAATCAAGGGGCAATATGTATTCCAACGCTTGCAATTCGGATTGGAGGGATTATTCAAATCAAATGTGGGATGAACCTCAACATTTTCAACAAGGTGGATATTGGCAGCAAGACGAGTTCTATTCAAGACCTATGCAGCCACCACAGAACCCCCCACAACAATTCCAATCGAATCAAAGTATGGCCGTAAATTATAATGAAATTCTTGAAGGACTAATCTCTTTGACGCAGGGTTCACAACAAGAGGAACAATTGCCGCCATCGGAAGAGTTCTATCAGTGGGCATATGAACCGTCACAGCCACCACAACAATCAGCCCAATTCAATTCAGGTACATCTATGGATAATGATAATATTATTCAATTACTCATCTCTTTGAACCAGGAAGTAGAAAATCAAACCAAGGAGATGGGAGAATTGAATAATCAAATGGGGCAGATTGTGGAAGTCAAGGCACAGATTCAAGAGCAACGTGAACTTTCCAACTCTACATTTGCAAATTCAAAGGGAGAAGTGGAAATCGATGAAGCCACCACTGTGGAAGGTGAGATGGAGGATGAGGCTGTGCAGGAAACAAAGGCCCAAGAAATTGAGTTTGATGACACGGGACATGCCACAACCATCATAGTAAACCTGGCCAGTTCAAAGTCCCGGAGATATCCAAAGGCGTAGTGTTTGTAATTGAGTTTGTGTCGGAGAAATACAGTAAGCCATTTTCTCCAATTTTAATTTTAATTTTATTTATTACTAACATGTTTCTGATTTTAATGATTCAGGCACCCACCTTAGAATTCAGACCATTGCCGAATCATTTCAAGTATCACCTCCCATTGAAAGATAAATTCCATGCTTTGGAGCCAAGGGGAGGTTAATGGAAAGAATCGTCCGGCTAAAGACGTTAAATCAAGCGCTTCTTGGGAGGCAACCCAAGCAATCAGATTTGCTTTCTTTCACCCTTCTTTTCACTACTTTCATTTTGTGTTGTTTAGTTAGTTTTGTTATTTGGTTGATTTTTGTTTAGTTTTTGTTTAAATAAATTAAGGGCAATGTTTATTTTAAGTGCGAGTAAACAAAGTCTTTTTGCATCAATTTACATATTTTGATTTACATATTTTATTTTGCTTAAAATAAACCTAAAAAAAAAAATTATAATAATAATAATAATATTAGTAATATATATATATATATATATATATATTTAGTTAAATAAACATTAAAAGCATAAAAAAAAATATTTTACAATAATGCGAAAAACTAATAGCAATCATTGGTCATTGGTTAGGTGGCGCCTCAGAGGTCGACGGAGCTCCAGGAAGACGAAGAGCCAGAGTTGGAATCTCCGGAGCTGGAACACTTGGTGCTACTCCAGAGGACGAAGGCAACATAAACCTCGGGAGTAACGCCATGAACCTTTCATGATCACTCTGGATTCGACCGTCCGACTCCTGCAGCTGGTCCAGCTTCCTCTTCATGCTGGTCGAGTAACTAGTTGCAAGCATGTGCAACTCCTTGTTCTCGTGCCTGAGTCCTCTGACCTCTTGCCGAAGACTTGCCACCTCCGTCATCAGTGACTCCACCTGACGAGATCTTGCAAGCAGGCGCTGACCCATGTTTGAAACTGAGCCTGCACACTGGACGCTGAGAGCAAGGGAGTCCTGAACGGCCAACTCGTCCGACCGCATGGATATCATCCTATTGTCTCTAGGAGTAAGCAAATTCCTAGCAACCACCGTAGCGGTTATATCGTTTCTCATCATTGTGTCCCCGACTGTAAGAGGACCATTGGGGGATATAAAGGACGGATTCCAAATGTTGTTCGGAGCAGACGAGTCATCGTCTTCTCCGACATTCAAGTTTAGGCGACGGTCGGAAGGGCAAGACATTTTTAGAGGGTGTTGAGGAAGAAAAGAGAGCGGAAGGATTAAGATTGCAGAAGTGCAAGAAGAGAGCGGAAAGAGTAAGAGGGCAGAAGTGCAAGGAGAGAGTGCTGAAGGAAGTGTTTGAGGAAGGGAGTTCAAGTGTGAGGTGGAGCAGAATTAGCGCCTCTATAAAAAGAAGCAAATCAAAGAGGCGCCCGCTCCTCAGAGATCAAAGCTGGACGCTCCTTTCTCGAGAGCCGTTTCCTTTCTCAAAAGTCGGAATTGCTCAGACATCACGAGGCGTTCAGTTTTTCCAGTTTGTCGTCACCTGCGTCACATGCAGCTTGGAGCGTTGCGAAAACCACGAGCCGAACCCGGATTTGAACCCCGGTTTTGAAAAGATCATCATTCCAGTTTGTCGTCACTCGTCGCTTGCACCGTCAGCCTTGCGGAAATTACGGACGCTTTGTCAGAAAGCGCGTAACTGGCACTGTTCATTCATCCACCGGCTGCCGACAAATAGTGCGGGAATAGTTCCGGTTGAGGAAGAAAAATTTCTATAAGTCTCGACCTTCGCCTTCCACATCAAAGGCACACCTTCACACCCTCTCAACCTCTCAACCTCTCTTCATCTCCGATAATGTCTTCCCAAAGAAAGCTTTCGAGTTATTCAGTGTTCTTCATCCCTTGGATCACCCCAGAAAACAAACCTTCCAGAGCAAAAGTATTTCATATCAAAAAGGTTAAAAGCAAAAGTATCTCATATCATGCTTTCTCCTCACCTTCATCTGAGGAACGTGGAGAAAGTGAGATCCTGATTGCTTACCTAGTCTTGCTCTCGAGTACTCATCTCAGACCCCTCCCAACACACTTCAAAAATAAACCTGTGTTGAGGTACTTCTTCAAAAACAAAAGTACCTCATAGACGAAACAGGAGGAGTCTGAGGTGCATCCTGATGAAGGCGGAGGGTGAGATGATCCAAGAGTTCAAGAAGATGCCACACCTGCGTGGAGACCTGAGTACTTGAAGCATGTAGAGACAACGTGCTGATTCATCCTCAACTAAGCTGAAGAGCACTTGCAAGAAAGGAGGCCCATCCTGTTCAAGAAGAAAGCTGTGGAAAATCAACAAGGACGACCAATGATCGCCTATTAGTTCTTTTCATTATCTTTTATTTTCAATTTTTATTTTTCGTTTGCATTTTTCTATATTTTGCTTGCGTGCTTAACTGATTTATTTCTTTTCTTTGCAGGAACGTTTGGTTATTTCCTCCCTTGAAGTTGATTGCAAAATTTAAGCTTGGGGGTCATCGCTTGGTTTTCTGCAAATTAGAGAAGTTTTCAGTCCCTTTTCTTTATTTTGTTTCGTATTATTTATTCCTTTTATTTTTTATTTGCATTTTAATGTTTTCTGACATTGGGGACAATGTCTAGTTTAAGTGTGGGGGTATCAAGTATAAAAAATGACCAAATTGAAAATTTTTGTACCTTCGACTTTGAACTGGTTTCATTTGTTTCCATGTTATTGCTTTTTGTTTTCTTAATTAGTTTTGTTTTATTTAATTTTTCGAAAAAAATTTAAAAATCCAAAAATATTGTCTTGTTTTCCTTATTGTTTTGAATTAGATTTTTATTAGTTTCCCGACCCAATGATATAACTGGATGAAATTTGAACCATGATGATCAAGAACTTAGTTAACATGTATTGTGTGAATTTCCTAATTCTTTTGTTAGTATTGTACATGTTTGATCATCTTTGAAAAACCAAATGCACATAGCCTTGTTGATGTGAAACTAAAGCATGACTTAAAGCTTCATATGTGAATTTAGTGACCATATACATCCTATGTGAGTTTTTGAGCCTATTGAAAGTGTGTGCATTTTTCATACACTCCTATTCTTTCATGTGTGATGAACTTATGTGAGATACTTCTCTAGAACTTGCGTAACGATCTTTCGAAATATTTGTTATTGATTGCATGAACTTGAAAATGATAGAGGCATTAGGTTTACCACCATGGCCCAAATAACCATATTTCCCAGAAAAAAAAAATTATTATCATTAGATTGCCTATTTGAGCCGTATTTGTTGAGCCTTTTATTTCTTATCACCAGATATGTCTACCCTTATACCTCAAGCATGTTTCCTTACCCTTTCCAAGCGAGCAATTTGAGATTGTCTTATGAGAAATGTTTGTGAAGTACTTGGAAGGTTTGGCAAAAGAATAAGTGTGGGGGTATTTCATGTTTGTATTTATTTAAAAAAAAAAAAGAGAGAGAATAGAAGAAAAGAAAATGAAAAGAAAGATTGTATACGAAGAAAAAAATAAAATAAAACAAAAAGTTTAAAGTTTCAGTTTATGGGTGTGGTTGGAGGTGTTAAAAGAATCGTTGGAGAGCTTAAGTTGTTATAAATCTCAACAAAAGAATTACTTGCAATGTAGCTTGGAACTTGTGTTTTCCTATTCTTTCGTTTCAATAGCCCTATCCCTAAGCCTCATTACATCCAATAAAAGTCCTCTTGATTTAAGTTTTGCAGTTATGATTGTGGAGAAGTGATTTTTATGCAAGCTTATGGTAGATCTTTCACATTTGTTTCTTTGAGCGAAACACATTAAAACTAAACACATGTGTGATTGAGTGCATATCCCGTGAGAAGGTTGCTAGTTTGCATATGATGATTTTTAAAATAAAAACTTGAAATTGCATTAGCATGGCTATCTCACACACTACACTTCAAGGATGATTTAAAGATTACTGCTAATATTTGAATAAGGAAGATGAGCTTGAATTAGCTTGTTTGGTGCTAGCTATGGTTCTTGATGATTTGTGTTTTCGAATGAAGTTTTATGAGGGTCACATAGGGGGAAGCTAATGTTTTTCATGTTATTACTTGTTCTTGTTTTCTTTGTTTTGCTCGAGGACTAGCAAAAGCTAAGTGTGGGGGTATTTGATCGGACCATAGTTATATATATTTTTATATCAAATTCACTCGTCTTTTCTTAGTTAGTTCGTTATATTTTGAGCTATTTACGTTATTTTTATGTTTTATAAGATTTATCAAGCAAAGAAAATAAAAATAGAATAAGTGAAGTGTTAAGTATTAATTTCATCTAAAATATCTTGTCTGTTGAATTATACTTATCATTTGGAAAATAATATATATATATATATATATATATTTATATATTTAAATATAATTTTATGTGTGTGTGTGATTACAGGTGAAATGCACCGAAAGATGCTCGGCCAGCTGGCAAGCAATGGTAGCTCACGAGGATAATAAAAATAAACAGAAGCTAAGGCAATGGGGGAGGATTCCATTGGAGAGCTCCTCGGGAGAGGAGAAGAAAAAATAAAAGAACAGAAAAAAAAAGAGAGTCGTGGGCTTTTGAGGGGGATTAAAGGAGAGAGAGCCAGCGAGGAGGTGCTGCCATTAAAAATAGGCAGCGAGAGAGGCATAGAGGAGAGAAGAGCACCTCGGGGGATTTAGAGGAGGAAGGCTGCCTTCCAGGCAGCTTACACCAAGGCCTGCGAGGGGAAAGCTGCGAGAAGGCAGCTGGGTAGAAAAGCTCACGGCAAGAAATAAAACAAGAGAAAACAGGAAAAAAATAAAATAATAGAAGGCAGCTAAGGCTGCCTTGTTTTTGGAGGAAACCGAAGCTGCCTTGGCAACTTGTCAAGCCAAGGGTAGCCACGAGAAGGCAGCAGCAAGGCTGCTTGGCAGCGTGAAGGCGAGCACAGAGGCGAGCTGCCTTTGAAGGCAGCATCGCAAGCAGATAAAGAAACAGAAAATAAATAAATAAAAAAAGAAGAAGAAAGCTAAGGAGCGCTGCCTTGGTGAGGGAGCTGTCACGGAGCCAATTGAGGGCTGCCAGAGGAAGCACAGAAAACGTGAGAAGAAGGAAGCTGGCAGCGAGGCTGCTGTTCAAAGGCAGCTGAGGTGGCCTCGGGGCCAATCAAAGGCGGGAGGGCACGGATTAGAAACAGAAAAGAGGGCGCTGCCCAATTGTGAGAGTGAGGGGGAGCCTCGGGTTGGAGGCGCAAGCAGCAAGCACAGAGAGCTCACAGAAACCCTTTATCCCCATTTCGGTTTAATCTCTCCAAACTTAAGTTTTTATTTATGTTTAAGTTATAAATAATGTGTAATTAATTTATTTTGGCTAGAGGTTAATTCAAAACCATGATTATATTTGTAATTTTAATTTGATTTACTCCAGTTATGAATTTATGAATGTTGGATGTGGTTTACTTTTCTGTTTTGATTAAGAACTTGTTTATGTATGTGGGTTAAGGGTCGATACTTAATTTGCATGCTTAGACTTGATGCTAGGATATAAGGGAATTTCACCTAATCGTTATGAACTTATATTAAGTAGTAAAGGTTGTTGATCACAATCGTGTTAAGTAAATTCTTGGCATAAGTTTCATGCAATTCATAGTAACAAGTGCCTCGTCAATGCTTATGGTTTTCATAGAACTTAATGATTCTTGCTTGTATCTCTATTATGCAATTCATGTAGGGAACTTGTGGGGAATGTTTTGGGTTGTCGTATGCAATCATCCAATCTAATGACTTTAGGAAAATCTGAAAGTTAATTTAAGCGGACCTAATTAACTTGGAGCATTGTCATTCATTCGTTTGTTGAATTCATAACTGGGAATCAATTTAGGTTGCATTTGTGTCATGTGTGGAGAAAAACCCTCTAGCCAATCCGTCACCTATCCTTTCACTTTTAATTTTATGTTTTGTCAATTTGTAATTTATTTAAGTTTAGTTTACTTCGTCAAAACCAAACCAATCCCCCCCCCCCCCATTATTAAATTATATTATTTAGTTAATTTTTATTATTTTTAATCTTTTAATTTAAATTCCGTCTAATTAATTTCCTAGTGTCTAGATTGAGTTAATTTGATTGTTTTCTTTGTTTCGAGTCATTTTAGTGTGTTTTTGAATTATTAGAGTTTTTAGCCTAGTTTTGTGTTTTTGAGTCTTGTTTAATATTTTTAAATTAATTTAGAGTAGATTAGCAATCCCTCCTAATCCCCGGCCTAGAACGATACCCTACTTACACCTATACTACAACTGTCAAAAAGAGGGTTAAATTTGTGCGGTTTAAAATCCCGTCAAATTTTTGGCGCCGTTGCTGGGGATTAGTAACTTTGCTAATCCCTTTATTTTTGTTTGTGTTTATTTTTATATTTGTGTTTGTGTATTTTACTTTTGGTATTTGATTTATTTTTCTTTCTTTGATTTTAGGTATAATTGGAGCAAGACATGGATTTTGCTAGTATTCAAGCTCAATTGGCGCAGCTCACTGCTCAATTGACTAATAATGCCGAAAGGACCTCAATGCCAAATGTCCCGACATTTGATGTGCACTATGGGCAAGGATATCAGACTCATCAGTCTCCTCAATTTTCTGCATATGAAGATGAATGGGGATATCAAGGCCACAGTCAATCAAGGGGCAATATGTATTCCAACGCTTGTAATTCGGATTGGAGGGATTATTCAAATCAAATGTGGGATGAACCTCAACATTTTCAACAAGGTGGATATTGGCAGCAAGACGAGTTCTATTCAAGACCTATGCAGCCACCACAGAACCCCCCACAACAATTCCAATCGAATCAAAGTATGGCCGTAAATTATAATGAAATTCTTGAAGGACTAATCTCTTTGACGCAGGGTTCACAACAAGAGGAACAATTGCCGCCATCGGAAGAGTTTTATCAGTGGCCATATGAACCGTCACAGCCACCACAACAATCAGCCCAATTCAATTCAGGTACATCTATGGATAATGATAATATTATTCAATTACTCATCTCTTTGAACCAGGAAGTAGAAAATCAAACCAAGGAGATGGGAGAATTGAATAATCAAATGGGGCAGATTGTGGAAGTCAAGGCACATATTCAAGAGCAACGTGAACTTTCCAACTCTACATTTGCAAATTCAAAGGGAGAAGTGGAAATCGATGAAGCCACCACTGTGGAAGGTGAGATGGAGGATGAGGCTGTGCAGGAAACAAAGGCCCAAGAAATTGAGTTTGATGACACGGGACATGCCACAACCATCATAGTAAACCTGGCCAGTTCAAAGTCCCGGAGATATCCAAAGGCGTAGTGTTTGTAATTGAGTTTGTGTCGGAGAAATACAGTAAGCCATTTTCTCCAATTTTAATTTTAATTTTATTTATTACTAACATGTTTCTGATTTTAATGATTCAGGCACCCACCTTAGAATTCAGACCATTGCCGAATCATTTCAAGTATCACCTCCCATTGAAAGATAAATTCCATGCTTTGGAGCCAAGGGGAGGTTAATGGAAAGAATCGTCCGGCTAAAGACGTTAAATCAAGCGCTTCTTGGGAGGCAACCCAAGCAATCAGATTTGCTTTCTTTCACCCTTCTTTTCACTACTTTCATTTTGTGTTGTTTAGTTAGTTTTGTTATTTGGTTGATTTTTGTTTAGTTTTTGTTTAAATAAATTAAGGGCAATGTTTATTTTAAGTGCGAGTAAACAAAGTCTTTTTGCATCAATTTACATATTTTGATTTACATATTTTATTTTGCTTAAAATAAACCTAAAAAAAAAAATTATAATAATAATAATAATATTAGTAATATATATATATATATATATATATATATATATATATATATATTTAGTTAAATAAACATTAAAAGCATAAAAAAAAAATATTTTACAATAATGCGAAAAACTAATAGCAATCATTGGTCATTGGTTAGGTGGCGCCTCAGAGGTCGACGGAGCTCCAGGAAGACGAAGAGCCAGAGTTGGAATCTCCGGAGCTGGAACACTTGGTGCTACTCCAGAGGACGAAGGCAACATAAACCTCGGGAGTAACGCCATGAACCTTTCATGATCACTCTGGATTCGACCGTCCGACTCCTGCAGCTGGTCCAGCTTCCTCTTCATGCTGGTCGAGTAACTAGTTGCAAGCATGTGCAACTCCTTGTTCTCGTGCCTGAGTCCTCTGACCTTTTGCCGAAGACTTGCCACCTCCGTCATCAGTGACTCCACCTGACGAGATCTTGCAAGCAGGCGCTGACCCATGTTTGAAACTGAGCCTGCACACTGGACGCTGAGAGCAAGGGAGTCCTGAACGGCCAACTCGTCCGACCGCATGGATATCATCCTATTGTCTCTAGGAGTAAGCAAATTCCTAGCAACCACCGTAGCGGTTATATCGTTTCTCATCATTGTGTCCCCGACTGTAAGAGGACCATTGGGGGATATAAAGGACGGATTCCAAATGTTGTTCGGAGCAGACGAGTCATCGTCTTCTCCGACATTCAAGTTTAGGCGACGGTCGGAAGGGCAAGACATTTTTAGAGGGTGTTGAGGAAGAAAAGAGAGCGGAAGGATTAAGATTGCAGAAGTGCAAGAAGAGAGCGGAAAGAGTAAGAGGGCAGAAGTGCAAGGAGAGAGTGCTGAAGGAAGTGTTTGAGGAAGGGAGTTCAAGTGTGAGGTGGAGCAGAATTAGCGCCTCTATAAAAAGAAGCAAATCAAAGAGGCGCCCGCTCCTCAGAGATCAAAGCTGGACGCTCCTTTCTCGAGAGCCGTTTCCTTTCTCAAAAGTCGGAATTGCTCAGACATCACGAGGCGTTCAGTTTTTCCAGTTTGTCGTCACCTGCGTCACATGCAGCTTGGAGCGTTGCGAAAACCACGAGCCGAACCCGGATTTGAACCCCGGTTTTGAAAAGATCATCATTCCAGTTTGTCGTCACTCGTCGCTTGCACCGTCAGCCTTGCGGAAATTACGGACGCTTTGTCAGAAAGCGCGTAACTGGCACTGTTCATTCATCCACCGGCTGCCGACAAATAGTGCGGGAATAGTTCCGGTTGAGGAAGAAAAATTTCTATAAGTCTCGACCTTCGCCTTCCACATCAAAGGCACACCTTCACACCCTCTCAACCTCTCAACCTCTCTTCATCTCCGATAATGTCTTCCCAAAGAAAGCTTTCGAGTTATTCAGTGTTCTTCATCCCTTGGATCACCCCAGAAAACAAACCTTCCAGAGCAAAAGTATTTCATATCAAAAAGGTTAAAAGCAAAAGTATCTCATATCATGCTTTCTCCTCACCTTCATCTGAGGAACGTGGAGAAAGTGAGATCCTGATTGCTTACCTAGTCTTGCTCTCGAGTACTCATCTCAGACCCCTCCCAACACACTTCAAAAATAAACCTGTGTTGAGGTACTTCTTCAAAAACAAAAGTACCTCATAGACGAAACAGGAGGAGTCTGAGGTGCATCCTGATGAAGGCGGAGGGTGAGATGATCCAAGAGTTCAAGAAGATGCCACACCTGCGTGGAGACCTGAGTACTTGAAGCATGTAGAGACAACGTGCTGATTCATCCTCAACTAAGCTGAAGAGCACTTGCAAGAAAGGAGGCCCATCCTGTTCAAGAAGAAAGCTGTGGAAAATCAACAAGGACGACCAATGATCGCCTATTAGTTCTTTTCATTATCTTTTATTTTCAATTTTTATTTTTCGTTTGCATTTTTCTATATTTTGCTTGCGTGCTTAACTGATTTATTTCTTTTCTTTGCAGGAACGTTTGGTTATTTCCTCCCTTGAAGTTGATTGCAAAATTTAAGCTTGGGGGTCATCGCTTGGTTTTCTGCAAATTAGAGAAGTTTTCAGTCCCTTTTCTTTATTTTGTTTCGTATTATTTATTCCTTTTATTTTTTATTTGCATTTTAATGTTTTCTGACATTGGGGACAATGTCTAGTTTAAGTGTGGGGGTATCAAGTATAAAAAATGACCAAATTGAAAATTTTTGTACCTTCGACTTTGAACTGGTTTCATTTGTTTCCATGTTATTGCTTTTTGTTTTCTTAATTAGTTTTGTTTTATTTAATTTTTCGAAAAAAATTTAAAAATCCAAAAATATTGTCTTGTTTTCCTTATTGTTTTGAATTAGATTTTTATTAGTTTCCCGACCCAATGATATAACTGGATGAAATTTGAACCATGATGATCAAGAACTTAGTTAACATGTATTGTGTGAATTTCCTAATTCTTTTGTTAGTATTGTACATGTTTGATCATCTTTGAAAAACCAAATGCACATAGCCTTGTTGATGTGAAACTAAAGCATGACTTAAAGCTTCATATGTGAATTTAGTGACCATATACATCCTATGTGAGTTTTTGAGCCTATTGAAAGTGTGTGCATTTTTCATACACTCCTATTCTTTCATGTGTGATGAACTTATGTGAGATACTTCTCTAGAACTTGCGTAACGATCTTTCGAAATATTTGTTATTGATTGCATGAACTTGAAAATGATAGAGGCATTAGGTTTACCACCATGGCCCAAATAACCATATTTCCCAGAAAAAAAAAATTATTATCATTAGATTGCCTATTTGAGCCGTATTTGTTGAGCCTTTTATTTCTTATCACCAGATATGTCTACCCTTATACCTCAAGCATGTTTCCTTACCCTTTCCAAGCGAGCAATTTGAGATTGTCTTATGAGAAATGTTTGTGAAGTACTTGGAAGGTTTGGCAAAAGAATAAGTGTGGGGGTATTTCATGTTTGTATTTATTTAAAAAAAAAAAAGAGAGAGAATAGAAGAAAAGAAAATGAAAAGAAAGATTGTATACGAAGAAAAAAATAAAATAAAACAAAAAGTTTAAAGTTTCAGTTTATGGGTGTGGTTGGAGGTGTTAAAAGAATCGTTGGAGAGCTTAAGTTGTTATAAATCTCAACAAAAGAATTACTTGCAATGTAGCTTGGAACTTGTGTTTTCCTATTCTTTCGTTTCAATAGCCCTATCCCTAAGCCTCATTACATCCAATAAAAGTCCTCTTGATTTAAGTTTTGCAGTTATGATTGTGGAGAAGTGATTTTTATGCAAGCTTATGGTAGATCTTTCACATTTGTTTCTTTGAGCGAAACACATTAAAACTAAACACATGTGTGATTGAGTGCATATCCCGTGAGAAGGTTGCTAGTTTGCATATGATGATTTTTAAAATAAAAACTTGAAATTGCATTAGCATGGCTATCTCACACACTACACTTCAAGGATGATTTAAAGATTACTGCTAATATTTGAATAAGGAAGATGAGCTTGAATTAGCTTGTTTGGTGCTAGCTATGGTTCTTGATGATTTGTGTTTTCGAATGAAGTTTTATGAGGGTCACATAGGGGGAAGCTAATGTTTTTCATGTTATTACTTGTTCTTGTTTTCTTTGTTTTGCTCGAGGACTAGCAAAAGCTAAGTGTGGGGGTATTTGATCGGACCATATTTATATATATTTTTATATCAAATTCACTCGTCTTTTCTTAGTTAGTTCGTTATATTTTGAGCTATTTACGTTATTTTTATGTTTTATAAGATTTATCAAGCAAAGAAAATAAAAATAGAATAAGTGAAGTGTTAAGTATTAATTTCATCTAAAATATCTTGTCTGTTGAATTATACTTATCATTTGGAAAATAATATATATATATATATATATTTATATATTTAAATATAATTTTATGTGTGTGTGTGATTACAGGTGAAATGCACCGAAAGATGCTCGGGCAGCTGGCAAGCAATGGTAGCTCACGAGGATAATAAAAATAAACAGAAGCTAAGGCAATGGGGGAGGATTCCATTGGAGAGCTCCTCGGGAGAGGAGAAGAAAAAAATAAAAGAACAGAAAAAAAAAGAGAGTCGTGGGCTTTTGAGGGGGATTAAAGGAGAGAGAGCCAGCGAGGAGGTGCTGCCATTAAAAATAGGCAGCGAGAGAGGCATAGAGGAGAGAAGAGCACCTCGGGGGATTTAGAGGAGGAAGGCTGCCTTCCAGGCAGCTTACACCAAGGCCTGCGAGGGGAAAGCTGCGAGAAGGCAGCTGGGTAGAAAAACTCACGGCAAGAAATAAAACAAGAGAAAACAGGAAAAAAATAAAATAATAGAAGGCAGCTAAGGCTGCCTTGTTTTTGGAGGAAACCGAAGCTGCCTTGGCAACTTGTCAAGCCAAGGGTAGCCACGAGAAGGCAGCAGCAAGGCTGCTTGGCAGCGTGAAGGCGAGCACAGAGGGGAGTTGCCTTTGAAGGCAGCATCGCAAGCAGATAAAGAAACAGAAAATAAATAAATAAAAAAAGAAGAAGAAAGCTAAGGAGCGCTGCCTTGGTGAGGGAGCTGTCACGGAGCCAATTGAGGGCTGCCAGAGGAAGCACAGAAAACGTGAGAAGAAGGAAGCTGGCAGCGAGGCTGCTGTTCAAAGGCAGCTGAGGTGGCCTCGGGGCCAATCAAAGGCGGGAGGGCACGGATTAGAAACAGAAAAGAGGGCGCTGCCCAATTGTGAGAGTGAGGGGGAGCCTCGGGTTGGAGGCGCAAACAGCAAGCACAGAGAGCTCACAGAAACCCTTTATCCCCATTTCGGTTTAATCTCTCCAAACTTAAGTTTTTATTTATGTTTAAGTTATAAATAATGTGTAATTAATTTATTTTGGCTAGAGGTTAATTCAAAACCATGATTATATTTGTAATTTTAATTTGATTTACTCCAGTTATGAATTTATGAATGTTGGATGTGGTTTACTTTTCTGTTTTGATTAAGAACTTGTTTATGTATGTGGGTTAAGGGTCGATACTTAATTTGCATGCTTAGACTTGATGCTAGGATATAAGGGAATTTCACCTAATCATTATGAACTTATATTCACAAGTAGTAAAGGTTGTTGATCACAATCGTGTTAAGTAAATTCTTGGCATAAGTTTCATGCAATTCATAGTAACAAGTACCTCGTCAATGCTTATGGTTTTCATAGAACTTAATGATTCTTGCTTGTATCTCTATTATGCAATTCATGTAGGGAACTTGTGGGGAATGTTTTGGGTTGTCGTATGCAATCATCCAATCTAATGACTTTAGGAAAATCTGAAAGTTAATTTAAGCGGACCTAATTAACTTGGAGCATTGTCATTCATTCGTTTGTTGAATTCATAACTGGGAATCAATTTAGGTTGCATTTGTGTCATGTGTGGAGAAAAACCCTCTAGCCAATCTGTCACCTATCCTTTCACTTTTGATTTTATGTTTTGTCAATTTGTAATTTATTTAAGTTTAGTTTACTTCGTTAAAACCAAACCAATCCCCCCCCCCATTATTAAATTATATTATTTAGTTAATTTTTATTATTTTTAATCTTTTAATTTAAATTCCGTCTAATTAATTTCCTAGTGTCTAGATTGAGTTAATTTGATTGTTTTCTTTGTTTCGAGTCATTTTAGTGTGTTTTTGAATTATTAGAGTTTTTAGCCTAGTTTTGTGTTTTTGAGTCTTGTTTAATATTTTTAAATTAATTTAGAGTAGATTAGCAATCCCTCATAATCCCCGGCCTAGAACGATACCCTACTTACACCTATACTACAACTGTCAAAAAGAGGGTTAAATTTGTGCGGTTTAAAATCCCGTCACTTGACGCAATCTAAGTAATGTATGAAAGTACAGAGAATGAGATTAGGTGTTACATACATCAGATTCAAAACCTTAATCGTGCTGTCTTTGAGCTCCGTTCTGCTGCTTACGCAAATGATGAAGAACTGATCACTGCTTACAACCAAATGATCCACTTCAAGAAGGTTATTGATAAGCTTGAGCCTCAAGTGTTGGAACTCTAAGGTGCTTTGAAGATTAACGACAGTTTGAAGAAAGAATTGGAGGAGCTACAGTGGGTTCGTGCTTGTCTGCTTGAGGAGAATGAGCAGTTGAAAGGTGAGAGAGTTGGGTTCAAGGCTTCGTTTACTCAGAGTCAAGCCGATTTCTAAAAGTTGGGTTATGTAGACCATCTCTTTGGGCGGCCGTCTGACTTTGAGTTATCTGGTAAAGACTTTGAGACCTTCTTTATTTCTTCGAAAGACTTGTGAGCCTTTACTTTTGAGTATTCTATTAGTTAAGTAGTTGGAGAAGTTGGTGTCCAGGTTGGGGTAGCTGGGGGTGAAACGCTGGATGGTGTCGCTGTTGAAAGCATCGCAGCTGCTGAAGGTGTGGCGACCGAGTAGTCGTGGGATGTCCAAACTGCTGAAGAGTAGTCTTCTAGGTAGCCTTTAGGATTTTCTTTGTTTTCCTTGTTGCTTTTTTTTTTTGCTTAAACTCATTTGGTCTTTTGCTAGTTGTTTATCAATTTTGCTAGAAAATTTAATAAACTTATTTCCTTCGCTTTTCTCCATCTTCGCTTCTTTTGTTCATGCCCTAACCTTTAGACTTTATTGACCAGTGACAGGCGTGCTACTTTTCTATAAGTAGAAGGGCTCGTGTAACCTATGCAGCCACATGTGTTGGTGTAGAACTTTGTAAAGTTGTTAGCCTGACTTACAGAAGCAGACAAGTCCTCGTAACCACTAGGCTGTTAACATTGGCTTTCTCCAATTCTATAGGTTGCGTAGCAAGTATCACAACACTTTAGGTCTTGGTGTAGGTCATTCCACGCCTGGCAGTGGTGAAGTTTATTGACTATGTAGCATGTCGGCAGCGGATAAAGCTTCATATATGCACGCTAGCTTGTTTAACCTTTCACAAGAATGTACGATTGTGTAAGTTTAGCGCGCCTTTACTGCTCGAAGGGCAAGCTATAGGCAGTCTTTCAGAAACCGTAGACTACCTTAGTGCACTCAGTAGTAGCTTTAGGGTTCCAGGGCAACCATCCATAGGGAGTACTGCGTTATGTGCCCCCTCCGTCTCTAGGGCCCGGTTCCTTGTGTATTTGGCCAAGAGACCCAAAATCCTTCAGTTAGCTAATCTTTGAAAAAGACCATTGTGGATACTTCTATGAATCCCGGCGCAAGCCATCGTGCATCCAGCTATACTAGGGCAATCCGGCTCATCCATGTCTGGATATTCGGAGTGTGGAGTTTATCCTCTCGCTTTGCTGATCAGACTTATGTGGGTGTCGAGGAATTGGTTTACCCTCTTGCACTGGAGATCATGGTTGGTCATTTGGGGGGTGCAATTCATGCGATGAGCCCCTAAGTTTTTTTGAAGTGCATGAGTGAGCAGTTGTTGTAGACATGTAGTCGAGCCATGTTGTAAATTACTTCTGAATTCTTTATTGAAAAACGAGTGAAACGAACGAAAACTTAGCTGTAAAGTAAAGACTGCATAACAACTGGATAATCGTCAGTTTGCGAGATGGTGCTCGTTGAGCTGTTTGATTTCTTCGAGCTTTGATGTAGCAGGTGGTCACACATGGTACTTCTTCAGATTATAGGCATTCCATAGCTTTTTCGATCTCTTTGTCGTTTATGGTGGCGATGGTGTAATTATCTTTGCCGTCTACTCTGTTGATCTTGTACAAACTTTCTCGGATGAGATCCATCTTTTTAAAGCTTTCTCTGTGGGCAGTGATGAAGGCTTTTCTCAGGATTAGATCTTCGGGTTAGAACTGCCGGATCTTAGCCCTTCTGTTGTAGCTGGAGCGGAGTTGCTACTGGTAGGTTGCGATGCTGATGATGGTTTGCTTGCGCTTCTCATCTGCCAGATCTAAGCTTGGAGCCATCTTCTTACTATTCTACTCAATGCTTGGAAGTAGTGTGTTGATACTTGACACGATAATGTTGGGAATAATGATTACTTTCGAACCAAATGACAAAAAGAAAGGAGTCTCACCGGTTGCTCATCTTTTGGTGGTGCGATATGCCTATAGACATCTGGGGAGTTCGTCTGGCCATTTTTCCTTCTTGTAGGAGAAGGATTTCTTAAGGCAGTGATCATCTTGTTGGATGCTTTGGCTTGCCCATTGCCTTGAGGATACCTTGGCGTGGACATGT
Organism: Crataegus laevigata; assembly: GCA_963580275.1. Taxonomy (NCBI): domain Eukaryota; kingdom Viridiplantae; phylum Streptophyta; class Magnoliopsida; order Rosales; family Rosaceae; genus Crataegus; species Crataegus laevigata. The sequence continues at coordinate 7,373,261 of OY756938.1, forward strand.
GTTGCTTGATGCCATACTTTTAGTAGAATTTCGCCAAATCTTCGCCCACAAATTGCGGACTGTTGTCAGTGACGATGAATTAAGAGATGCCAAATTGGCAAATGATGTTCCTCCATATGAAGCGCTATATGGCCATCTGAGTCATGGTTGTCATGGGCTCTGTTTCTATCCATTTGGTAAAGTAATCGGTTGCCACGAGTGTCATGCCTCTGCCTCTAGTAGCGGGCGACATTGGCCTTACCAGGTCGATTGCCCACTGCATAAACGAACAAGGACTCGTCTACGAATGTAGTTTGCTAGCAGGTTAGCGTTGGCAGTGGTCACACTTTTGCATTAACTCTTTAGCGTCTTGATGCATTATAGGGCAGTAATAGTCTGCATTAACAGCCTTATAAGCTAAAGATCGGCTTCTGGAGTAATTTCCACAAATGCCTTCGTGGATTGAGCTTAGAACTTTTAAGTCTTCGGGAGACGTTAGACAACAGATATGTGGTTCAGTATAGGATATTTGGAGAAGAATGTTGTTCCACATGTAATAGCGTGCTGCTTTTATTTGGAGCTTTCTAGACTCTAACCTTTTCGTGGAGAGTGTGTCATTGACCAGGTAATCTATAATAGAACTTTGCCAATTGGAAGTTATACTAACCTGTGTCACTTTGGCTGTCGGCTTCACCTCTATTCTTGGCTTGTCTAGATACTCCATCGGAATAGTGCGTTTGAGTTGGTGGACGAGGGCGGAGCATAGGCTGGCTAGCGCGTCCACGTGGGTGTTATCTGCTGGCGAACCTTGAGTGAAAATGTAAGTATGAAATGCCTTAAGTTGCTTGCGTACCTTCTCTAGGTATCGCGTCATCCTTGGATGTTTTACTGCGTACTCCCCAGTAGCTTGGCTTGTGATTAGCTGGGAATCACAGTGAATTACGAGCTCTTTCACCACCAAGTCTTTTGCCATTCAGAGGCCTGCTAGTAGGGCCTCGTACTCCGCTTCGTTGTTGGATGCCTTGAAACCTAGAGTGATTGCTTGTTTAAGCATCGAACCATCTGGGGCGACAAGGACCACGCCTGGTCCCGAGCCTTTGTAGTTGGATGTGCCGTCGACATGTAAATGCTAGAAGTCTCCATTAGGGGGAACATGCACGACTAAGGTGTGCTCGGCTACTTCCGCGAAGTCGTTGGGCCATTCTGTTGCGTCACCTAGGCTAGGCGTGAATTCTGCTATGAAGTATGCCAAAGGCTTGGGCCTTTATTACCGTGTAGGGTCGGAAAACTAAACCGTATTGGCCAAGTTCCAACACCCATTTCATCACTCATTGAAAAACGTATGGACCATGTAGAATTGATCGTAGAGGATATTGAGTCATGATGATAACTGTATGAGCTTGAAAGTATGGTCTGAGCTTTCGAGCCACAACAATTAGCACCAAAATTCATTTTTTGATCTTCAAGTATTTAGTTTTTGCATCGAGAAGAGCTTTAGAAGTGTAAAATATCGGCAATTGGGCCCCTAACTCTTTTCGTATGAGGGCAGTGCTAACTGGTACTTCTAAGACTGCCAAGTAGATGTATAAGTTATTCGTTGCTTTCGGCTTGGATAGTAAATGAGGTGATGTGAGATACTTCTTCAGGTCTTGGAAAGCTTTTTCGCACTCTTCATCCCATTTGTCTCATTGTGCCCTTTTAATGGCCTTAAAAAAGGCTTGCATCGATCGGTGGACAACGAAAGAAAGCGATTGAGGGCAGCTGCTGGCCCGGTCAAGCTTTGGATCTCCTTCTAAGTAGTGGGAGATTTCATCTCTATGATCCCTTGGATTTGCTTGGGATGTGCTTCGATTCCTCGTTGGGTTACTACGTACCTAAGAATCTACTTGAAGATACTCCGAATGTGCATTTAGTGGGTTTGAACTTTATCCGTTACTTTATGAGGATGTTGAAAGTTTCTGCTAGGTTGCTGATATGGTCTGATTGCTGCTTGCGCTTTACCATGATGTCGTCGACATAGACCTCAATGGTTACCCTAATTTGTTTCTTGAACATCATGTTTACTAACCTTTGGTAAGTGGCTCCCGTGTTCTTGAGGGCAAAGGGCATAACTTTGTAGCAATAGGTGCCTCGATCAATCACAAATGCGTTTTTCTCTTTGTCAGGCTCGTACATGGCTATTTGGTTGTAGCCGGAGTATGTGTCCAAGAAATTGAGCAGCTAGTTCCCAAAAGTTGAAATTATTAGTAAATCAATTTGGTTAAGTGAATGAGGATCATTTGGGCATGCTTTGTTGAGGTTAGTGTAGTTTACGCAAACCCTCCATTTGCCATTCTCTTTCTTTATGACTAACACGACGTTGGCAAGCCATGTTGAGTGCGCTACCTTTTTTATGAATCCAACCTCCAGTAGCTTGTTAATCTCCGCTTCAATGATCGCCACTCGCTTGGGAGCAAAATGTCTTTTCTTTTGGATCACCGGTTTGGTAGCGGGGTTGACGTGCAGCTTGTGGCAAGCTATCTCGGGGTTGATGCCAGGCATGTCGGAAGGTGGCCACGCAAAGATGTCACGATTTTCCCTAAGGAAAGCCATGAGTTCTTCCTTATTGGCTAGGTTGAGACGTGAGCCAATTCTAGTCGTTTTTTCGGCTGCTGGGGATCAAGAATGATGTACTCGGTGTCCTCTTCGGGTTTTCATCCTATCTCGTGTGCTTGGGCACCACCTTCTTGATCCGCCTACTGTAATTGCTATTAGGTAGCTTCTTCGTCCTTTTGGACCTTGGTAGCCTCTACGGGGGTAAAGGCATTCTTCTTTGATTCTTTCAATACTTGCATAGTGCATCGTCGAGATGCGGTTGGTCAAACTTGATTTCTCTAACTCTTGCTCCTGGGACACGAAATCGAATCTTTTAGTACTTGACGGAAGTGACGGCATCCAACTTGATCAACCAAGGTCTGCTAAGAATCCCATTGTAGGGAGATAGATCGCTTACGATCGTGAACGTCTACTTTGAGACAATTGGCGGTGTTTTCATGTCAAGTGTGATGTGGCTGACGGCAGTTGAGGTGTGCCTGTTGAATCTGGTGAGTACCTTTGCTTGATGTATGCTTGTGCTTTTGAGGCTTATCTTTTGAATAACTGAGAGCTGAAATACATTGACTGCACTTCCATTGTCAACCATCATTCTGTCGACTATATCATGGGCTAGTTGGACATATACTACTAGTGTGTGAAAAGTCAACGCCTTTTGCATCCTGCTCGGTGAACCCAATGATGGGTTCAGGTTAGGTGTCGAATGCTTAGACCTGTGAGACTAGTAAAGCCTATTGGATATTCCTCTTTTTGGAGTTATTAATGGCCCCCAAGTGCTCGGATTCGACGAAGATGCCATTGATCCAAATTGTCTTGGTTAATGGCTCTTTGTCGTCTTCAACATTCTTTCTAGGCTGCGCAGCTAGCTTGTCCAAGTATCTATCGACCTTGCCTTTTTTCACGAGCTTTTCTATGGAATTCTTCTAAGTGTAGTAGCTGTCGGTTATGTGACCAGGTCATCGATAGAATGCGTAGTATTTGGTGTGATCTAACTTGGAAGTATCTCCATTGTTTCTGTAACTTGAACCATGGCTCATTCTTAATGTTGTGAAGGATTTGATGGATCGGGATTGAGAACTTAAAGTAATTTTTGGCCGTCGAGCCTTCTTTGGTTGTGGGTTGGTCCCTACATTTAGCCTCATGCTTGCTTTTGCTGGACCGCTTCTTATCCTGATTCTTTTGAGCCACTGCCGACTTTTTCCAAGGTTGCTCGGGCACTTTGTCTGCCCGTCGAGCCTTGTCCCAAAGTGTATGCTTCTCTGCTAGAGCGAAAGAGTCTGCCAGTGTTAGATCTTCTTTCATGATTAACTCTTCGAACATTGGATGGTCTGCTAGGAGTCATTTTTGGAAGGCTATACTTGTTATTGAGTCATTGCATCCGACTATCTTCGCCTTATCTGCTTTGAACCTCTTCACGTAGTCACGAAGCGACTCTTTTGGGTTCTTCTTCAAATTGAATAAGTGGTCAGACTTTTTCTTGATTGAGCGGTAGGATGAGTATTCTTTAGTGAAAACCAAAGAAAGATCATCAAAACTTCGGATGGATTGTGGTGGCAAGGTGTGAAACCAATCTTGTGCCTCGCCTTGTAAAGTGGTGGCGAATATCTTGCACATAAAGGCATCGTTGTTCCGATAAATGACCATTGTGCTTCGTTATTGCTTCAAGTGCTTCTCCGGATCTCCATCTTATTTGGAAGATGTGAAATGTGGCATGCTAAACTTGCGTGGAAGCTCTGCCTGCTCGATCTTGTCCGTGAAGGGTGACCTATTACATGTTGGTTATGTCCTATCGTAGTGCTTCATCGGCCACTTCGTTGCATTAGAAATCATGCAATCGCTAGTTCAAGAGCCTCTCTACCTCTTCCTGAATTTACCTTTGTTAGAGGTAACAGAGCTTTCGGTTGCCCCCGATCTTGACTTGCTAGTCTAGGCTGCTTTTCTATGTGCCCGGCTCGTCTATGCCACGATGGCGGTGCATGTGGTCCGTTCTTGGCAGGCGACGAAATTCTTCGCAGGCTGCTAGTTGAACTTGAGCCAAATTGAGGGACTGTTTCTCTCCGTCCGTCGTGCTGCCTACTCTGATGTAATGTAGATGATGCTCATTGCGGGCCTAGTTGCGAATGAATGCTTTGCCTGGAAATCTGCTCATGTTGATTATCGAAGTGTGGCCCAAATCGTGAGTGTACACTCGTCCGTGGCCCTAGTCAAGAGTGCACGCTGATCTGCACACTTAGATGGCAGTATATGCTATCTAGAGGGCTTAGTCAGGATTGTACACTGTCTGAATGCTCGGTTCATGGCTAGTTGAGTGGCTGCTTGACGGGGTGCTGCTGGAGAGGTTCTTTGTCTTCACTTATCCTACTTCGGGACACCTCGTCTGGGACACATTGGATCTCAGTGCGTTGTAAGAGTTGATTCACCAAGGTCGTCTGTTGTGCAAGGGCGCTCGTCAACTTTATGACTTGTCGAGACAAGTGTTGTTCATAATTTAGATTGTAAGAGCTTAGAAGAAATACGTTTCCTTGAGAAGTGAAAGTGTGGTAGACTTCGAGCGCGAGATTTGAGTTGGAAAATATCAAATATGTGAAGAGATGTGGTGAAAATGCCCCAAATTCGATTGTAGGTCCTGAAATTTGAAGCCGCGACGGCTAAACTAATCTTGGGCCGACTTAGGCTGCTTGGAAAGCCACGGGAGTGGGCTACTCGGTGTGTGGCGCATGTGGGTGCGAGGCTAGGGCTAGGCTTGAGCGGCTAGGGCCGGCTTGGCTAAGGTCGACTTGGGCCCTTGAAGGTTGAAGTGGCACGGCTTGGGCTGTGGTTGTGGCGTCGTGAACCTTGCTGAGGGTGGCTGCCATGGGGTTGCCACGGTGGTGCCGCTTTAATCATCGTTGTGTTGAGCCTTGTAGATCGTCGCGGTCCTAATCCTTGAACGTTGGAATTTTAGTTCTTCGAAGTTTCTGAATCTCTTGCCATTGTTCTTTTCTTTTACGTTTTATCGAAGAATTTTTAGAAAAAAAATTCCAAGAATTAAAACGTACGAAAAATCTACAAATGAACAAGAAAACGAAAAACCTTGAATGCGAGATTCTTCTACGAGAGTTTGATCAAGACTCTCAATGAAAGCACCAATTTATGGATGCAAATTTCTGCCTTATTCTTCTTGGACAAAATTGCACCTACAAAATAATTAACACATTTGGTCAAGGCCTAAAGCCCCCCATTCATCGTGGGCGTGTGAGGCTCTTAGCGAGGCTTTCTTTCTTTGTGAGAGTTTCTCTGTTTGTGAGAGATTTTCTCTCTTTGTTAGAGTTTTTACTCACAGTGGTGTGAGTGGTTTCCCTTATGTCAAAATTTGAACCCACCAACCCTAGTTGTGGCAAAAGTCAGAGAACAGTCCTTTCCTATTTCTATTTGCTTTCTCCTTTCTTTCCTTGTGTTTCTTTTCTCCTGTTATCCATCCTGATCTACCTTGTTCTTCAACCCTAATAGCCGTACATCTTACCAGACTATGCCTTCAGGTTCGACCTTCTCTTTCTTCTAACCCTTGTTATCCCATCTCCATGTTCATTATCCATCCTCCGCAATTCTGACATTGTCTATTCATACACTTATTTCTCTACCCCTCACACTTGGCTCCGTCCTTCATTTATCACATCTCAAATTGATCTGCAATTACTCTTCACAGAAATTTGTGAAGCAATCAACCCCTTCTTCCACTCAACACCTCTTTTCTCTTTAATCAAGCCCATCCTCCCCTCCTCCACAACACACGCCTTGATTGAAAGGCTGGTTAGGGTTGGGGAAGTACGGCAAGGCTGAGAAAGAGCTTAGGGGCATGTTGCTGGAATTGTGAATGCCTAATATACAATCATACAATCAGAAACATTTAGGATATACGTACGAGAAAGTAAGGTCTCATGAATCTAACTTCTTTAGATTACATTATCTCTATCACATATTTTTTGGACATATTGTTTAAACGTGTAATATTTAATGGGACGACTTTAAACTATAATATTTGTCTTAAATTAAATTGAATTAGCTTAATATGTAAAATGTCCGTAAAGTATCATTTTATGATTGACCTTTAGCACATACCTAACCATTCGTATCATTTCTAACAATTGTAGCAGTAAAAAAAAAAGGGAGGTGCTAGTGGATGCATATTTGGGGGCTTTCGTTGGTGGGTTAATAATCATGGTATGGTGGACTTGGGATATGTGGGTAATCTCTATACATGGAATTCAAAAGATCAATTTGGAAGAATTATTAAGAAATGGTTTGGATAAGGGAATATGTTTGTTGTTGTAAAAATTAGATAACAAAAAATTAATCTCATTAAGTCTCAAATTTTAGTGTTCGCGACAAGTATGCAAAAAAGATGACAATATAGCATATAAGCAGGGGTATCTAATTTCTAGAATCTCAAATTCATAACCCCTTTTACTAAGAATCCAAATCTCATTAGCCCGGAAGAGAGAAGGCTCCATCATCCGAGTTTCCAACACAGCCCAAGCCTTTGTCTCGTTGGGTCCAGTTTCAACCATATCAATCACCGCCAATAGAAAGAAGATCAACGGCCAGACGTCTCACGGCCGTCGATCTCACTCCCAAACGACAGCATCATGCTATAATCTACACAATAATAATATAAAAAACATTAGAAAATATATAAAGACATGAATTAATAAAATAAATTAAATTGTGCAGGAAAAGGCGAGTGTTTCGTGTTCCTGAAAATTGGACGGGGAGGAGAATCAAGAAGCGCTTCTTCTTCTGCAAGTAGCTTACTGAAGATTATCGGACTGGTACACGATCGCGTTTCAGGTTTTCGGCTCTTCTCTCTTCAATGGAAGGCGTCCCTTTTCACGACGGCAACATCCACGACTTGATTGCGAGACGATACGTCGACGTTCGGCACGTAAGTTCTTCCTCTTTCCCTCTTTCGCGTTTTGGAAATTTCGGCTCGCAATTCGCATGGATTTTCTTGTTTTTGTGAAGATTGGGTGAATGATTTTGCGTGCTGTTTGCAGGATGCCAATCACAGGTTGCAGATGCACTCGTCGTTGGTGCGAAGGCTTTCTCAGGAAAGAGAATTGGAGGTTTGTTCGCTTCGATTTTATTTTCGGCATTTCATTTCCTTTGCGGTTAATGTTTTCTTCTGCCCTAGTTTGTAGTAAATGTGAATTCTTGTGATGTGAGGTGAAATATGTGATGATCCAAGAACATCTCCAAGGGAGTTAGCAATTGGGTAGCAAAGTCTAATTTGCAATGTCACGTAGGAAAAACGCATCTCCAACGGGGGTAGCAACCCAATTAGCAAATTGAAAGAATTAGCAACTCACTTTGTAAATGATCAATTGCTACTTCAAATTGGGTTCCGCAATATATTTATTTAAAATTATTGTTTAGTAAAGAGTTTAGAACTAAAGTTTGTGCTCACATGATAAAATAAAGTTAATATATTAATATTTTAAAGTGAAAGATAAAATTTGAAGAGTTCGTCTAAAAGGGGGCTGGAGTGACACATTTTTAAAGTAGCATAAAAGTGCCAAATGAGTTAGCAAACTCCTTTGGAGATGCTCGAAGGCAATTGAAATTTGTTAGTTGTAATTATCCATTCTGGTTCTTCAGGTGTTACTTGTGTATTTACAGTTAGAGGGAACGCGATTTGACCAGAAACTAGTTAAACAACTGTAACTCCACTTCATTTGAAATATGATCAATTTGTCTTTCAGGATTTTGGTTTATGGACTAGGTTGAATTGAACTGCTAATTGGGCGAGACACTACCTCAACTTTACTCTACTTAAGAGATTCACTTTAATTGTCTCAGGACGAGTTTGGGACTGTAACGACACCAGGCAGCTCACTGAACTTACGAGTGTTGTGTGTGTGTGTGTGTGGTGTTTTTTTTTGTTTTTGTTTTTTTAAAGGGAGAAGAGGAAAAAGGGGGGGGGGGGGGGGGGATGGATAACTGACAGTCAAATGGGCTGAAGTCATTATTTTGTCAGTTTGTACAATTCAGAGCACCTAGTCGTCTTACTGAGAGGTTCATCATATCACATTGTTCTCCGATGCACTTTTTCAACAGCATGAGAGATATCATGCCATAAATATTTTAAAGTTTAAACAGATGGAAATAGTGTAGACTGTGGAGTGTCATTTTGTTGAAACTTCATTCTTTGCATTTACATGCATGAACAACTGTGTAACTTTTATTGGTACTTAAATATCTATGGTACATTGTATGATCTCTGTTGTTGAGCTTTCAGTGCGGAGATATGGTTTGGAAGTACAAAAATTTGACTGTTGCATATTCAATTTGAAGAGACTTGTCATAGCTTATCTTTTAGCTTATTTCCTATGTTTGCTTTTCTTCTTTGGATGTAATTCATGAAAAAAATCCACTGAGTTAGAAATTGATGACGTTTTATTTATAAATATGTTTACATTTCTATAATTATCATTTTATGATTCGCTCTCTCTACAGGGGCATCAAGGTTGTGTTAATTCCATTGTTTGGAATTCAAATGGCTCGCTTTTAATGTCTGGATCAGATGACACACGGGTATGTTAATTACTTAATTCCATGATATTACTTATAACATTTCCCAAATGATTTATAGTTAGCACAGGGATAGAAACACCTTACATGATGGGGATTGTAAAATTTTACGGAATATGATATTAGCATGGTGTCCAATATTATTCTACATAGTTATGATGCAGAGATGATATATCTGGTGGATCGCATATATTTCTTCATTGAGAATTGTTTTAACATTGCATACTTTGCTCCCTATGTCACTACCACTGCAAAGATGAAATATGGATGGGATATATGGTGCTTGAAGAGAAGTTAAGCATTCTTTTTTATTGGAATAGGCTTTTGTTGTTGAAGTCAAAATCTTGGTAACTCTTCTTAAAGGGAAAGTGAAGATGTATATTTGTGAAATGCAGCTGTATATGTATTGCATCATGACCAAGTTGTTAATGCCTCCATATTCTGCAGATAAATATCTGGAGCTACTCTAGTCGGAAGCTTTTGCATTCTATAGAGACTGGGCACAGTGCGAACATATTTTGTACAAAATTTGTCCCTGAAACTTCTGATGAGCTTGTGGTCTCTGGAGCTGGAGATGCAGAAGTAATGTTTAAACATTTATAAATTGTGAATGTGAACACTCTATGCCTAGACTTTAAATACTGAACATAATTTAAACTTATCTTTCGCAGGTTCGATTATTTAATTTGTCTCGTTTAAGTGGGAGAGGAACTGATGATAATACTATTTCTCCATCAGCAGCGTATCAATGCCATAGTAGAAGAGTAAAAAAGTTAGCTGTAAGATTCCAGATTGTAGAGAAATTTCATGTCAAATTTTTGTGTAGTATCTATATTGACACAAGAAAAGAAAATTATGTCTTGGTTTTATGAATATCAAACTTGTCTCATAGTTTCTGCCTGCTTCTTATGGCAGGTTGAAGTTGGTAATCCCAATGTGGTATGGAGTGCAAGTGAAGATGGAACTTTGAGACAGCATGACTTCCGAGAGGGCACTTCTTGCCCACCTGCTGGATCCACTAATCAAGAATGTCGCAATGTTTTGGTAAAGTATTTATGTTAATTAGATCTTAGTTCATCTAATTTAACATGAAAACATCAACTTGTCATGTTGTGAACTCAGATGGTAAAATTAGATTGAAGTCTGAATTGGATTAGGGAATGTAAACTGGGGTTTATTTGCATGAATAAAAAAGGTAATGGCAAGTCAAAAGTGCGAGTATCAGGACCGTGGGTGGAAAATATAAAGGATATGATAGAAAACCGGACTATTAAATTTGGAGATGAAAACACCTAATGGTTTTCTATGATAGTTTAGAAGGGCATGCATTATATTTTTTGTGCCCTCAATAGGTTTCTGTAGGCCTTTTTTTTCTATTGAATTTCAACAGTTAGATTAACGCTTTAGTCATGCTCACTACATATGCCAAATTTTCGGTCATTCTAATAACTAACATTCCATATATATTATATTAGAATTAGGAATTTTTGACATTTTTATATTAGAAATCGAACCTTCTTACTGGAATAAGTCTACATCGAAGTGGCTTAAATTTGATAATTGGTCATCATCAGAAGAATTAAATCCAAGATTGGATCAACAAATTAAATTTGTTAAAAATTCATTCCATGATATACAATTCATTAACTTTTTTCTTTTTATTTTGTAAGAAATAAAAATCATTAGTTTTATGTCTGTGTCAGTTGATCATGCACCATATAACATTTTACTATGGTGATGATTTCTTGAAAATGAATATTCAACTAATGTTGTCAAGGAAATATGACACTTAATTATTTTGTGACAATTTCGTCAAACTTTTAGATGTAAATTATTCCGTACATCTTGTCAAACATCCACAGAAAAGGAAGTTATTTTTTTTTTTTTGAAACTAGTGTCTCCGGATCTTTGACCCGACTAATCACTAGGCCCCCCGCCTGACCCCACAACATTTGGGAGGCAAGAAACTCTAGCAATTGCTAGGTGGGTACCTTGATAGGTGTCGAACCCCAGACCTCTTGGTTTGCTGCCAAGGGCCTGACCACAGAAAAGGAAGTTATAATAATGAAGATTAATGTTCTTAAGGAATTTCATCTTGAATTGATACTCGACCAGTAAATAAAGCCATTGGCAAGCTGTAGAATCCAACTTTATCTATACTACTTTGTATTACAAATTTGCGAGGAATGGATATGTATAAACGCCTTATGTGTCCTTGTAACTATGAAAAATGATGCAAGTTTCATCACTTACTGCAAAATAGGACTTAGTATTATGTATATATTTGTGTAAAAACTAAACCTTATTTCCATATTTCAATACATGATAGTAGCTATCTTTACTTGTCACCAGAGTAGGAATGTGAAATCATTCTTTTGATTGTGAGGTTGTTTCTCAAATGTGCCATGTCCAAGATTGATTGGTAATATGTCTAGGTTGATGAACTTACTATTTAAAATCTTCATGTCAGTGAGTATTTGTTTTTTTTTTCTCTCTCTAGTACTCTCAAAATATATTTACGATACAGATTGATGAATTTTCTCCATTGAGATTCACATGAGAAGCCTAAATTAAGGAATCTTATTTGGGGCAAGTCTGAGTCAAAGAGCCCAATTAGTGGGTGTTGCTTGATCCTTGAAAAAGTGGGCTCTGTTGTGTGGTCATTACTAAATATTGTACAATTTTCAAATTAATTGGTGTAGTTCTTCCCTTTGTGAGATATGCTCAAATCTTAATTGTAGTTCACCTCTTTGATGTAACCAGAGAGCTTTATCTGTCCACATTAAAATTGCCTTTAGCAAAAAAAACTTGTGTAGATTTTTTAGTATACCATTCTTTTGCAGCCTCGAACATTAGGTGCTTTCAATTTCCCTGTGTGTGCTATTACTTTGGAAATCATTGTTTTCAAATATATTCTTAATGGCAGCTTGACTTGCGGTGTGGAGCAAAGAAGTCACTTGCTGATCCCCCCAAGCAAAATTTTTCATTAAAATCTTGTGATATCAGTTCCACTAGACCTCACTTACTCCTAGTTGGTGGGAGGTATTTTTTTGTTGTTGGTTCTTAATGCAATGACTTTGTTAACATCCCTGCCACTCTTCAATTTGAACTGATTCTTGTCATGAATGTTTGCAGTGATGCATTTGCCCGTTTATATGATAGAAGGATGCTGCCACCACTGACATCCTGTAGGAATCGGACAGCGCCACCTCCTTGTGTTAACTATTTTTGTCCAATGCATCTCTCCGAACGTGTTAGTGCATAGTTCTTAATTACTGAACTGCTTCCTGTCTTCATAAAAACTCAGATTCCAGTTTTTGTTTGGTAAAATACATGCTGGTTGTGCTTGCATCAAACTATTTGCTACAACTTTTGGATGTTTTATACTTTTATGGATTATATTTTCAGTCAGCGATGTTAACAGTTTTTAGCAAAAAAATTTATGTGGAACTTTTGCTCAGGCTTTTGTGGATATGATTTGGAAAATTGTTAGTGTTCAGTTGTAACTTCTTTTCTCTGACCCCCGAACATTTTGACTCTTTTAGTTGTTATTTACTCCTTTTTACTTTTAATGGAAACTTTTTCATGCTATCTTAATTATCTCCCCCCACCACATACAACCTGAGGGCAAGAAGAAACTGTTGACGGAAGTTTTGAATGTTTGATTTGTATGCCCAATTTTAATGTATATACCAATTGGTTTATCAAATATATATTGAGGAAAGTAGTTTTTTTTTTTTTTTTTTTTTTTTTCAGGGACGTGCTAGCTTGCATTTGACTCATGTTGTGTTTAGTCCAGATGGAGAAGAGGTTCTACTTAGTTATAGTGGGGAGCACGTATATTTGATGAATGTAAATCATGGTATGTTAATTATCCTTCAAAATAATTTGCTGATGCAGTTAAATGATGTGATTTACGTAGCAAAGGTGTAGTTATAGGATAAAAATATTGTTGGTTAATTTATCATTGATTCAGATGAAGGTCCAGTTATGCTTGGACTATTTATGACAAGCTGACAACAAAAATTTCTGATATCACTTTGTTATTTTGTTGTTCTTCTCTTCATCTGGTTGTATCATATTAGCACATTCCGGCTAAACAATATATATTGGTTTTGCAATTCCAGCTGGTGAGAGTGCTATGCAGTATACTTCTGGAGATGTTTTGAAACTAACCAGCTTCAGTCCTATACTCAATGGTGTCGAACTGCATCAACCAGCATCCAATGTGTTCAGAAATGGTCTTCCCAAAAGAGGCAACGTTGCTGCTAGGGTGTGCGTCTTTTCTTATTTAGTTGTACTTGCATCCTAGTCATTTTTATTTTGTCTGAAAGGAATTGGTAGTAGCTGGTATTCTCTAGCAAATCCATTTGTGGCTTATCTAATATAATATAGTTGTTTCAGTTTGAGAAGTGCAGGAATCTAATTCAAATTGCTGAGCGATCCTTGGAGGAGGGGACAGATTATTTTTATGGCATTGAAGTGTGCAATGAGGTGTTGGATGGAAATGGATGTGATATTGGGCCTACACTAAAGCATGATTGCCTTTGTATTCGTGCGGCATTGTTGCTTAAGGTGATTTTTTATCATGTGAAGTTACTTGGAAACATACCCATTAGTTGAAGGGCACTTAACTCTTTTTTTTTTTTGTTTTGTTTTGTTTTTTTTTTCCAGCGCAAGTGGAAAAATGATGTTCATATGGCTATAAGAGATTGTTATAATGCTTGGAGGCTCATTAGCTCCTCTTACAGAGTTCATTACTATATGTCTGAAGCTTTATCGCAGGTAAATTCTGTGGTGCTTCCTGCAGTTGACTGTGATTTTGGTTTAGTCATACATTGCTGTCACTAAGTGTAGGACTAATCCAGCCTCCTTCTAGCATCTTCTCTGCAGTCATCTTGACTTTCCCAATTGGCCAATTTACTTTTTTTTTTTCTTTTCCTTTTGTTAGGTCTAGAGTCTTGTTATAGTCTACTTTTGGATAGGACGGGTTGAGATTAAGAGGACCAAATTTTTACCAAGTTAATGTGTTCTAGAAGATGCAATATTGCAACATAACCTTTTATTTTTGAACAATGTGTTTAAACTTGTTGCCTTTTCCTATATAATCGGGATATCCTTGCTAGGATCGTAAATCCGATTTTCAAAATTTAACCTAATAAATTGTTGGTCCCTAATATGCTTTGACAGCAAATGCAATTTCCCTAATCATTTTTTTTTTCATTTGGAGAGAGGGGGAGGGAGCAAACTGGAGTGACAGTATCAATATTATAAACATTAGTGTGATGGGAGTTACTGCACTATATTGAAAGTTGCACAGGAGACAAAATAGGGTGTGGAACAGAGAAATGGGTAGATAGAAGTTGAGTTTAATTATTATAAAATACTAGATTAACCTTGGTTTTTAAATCTGTGGTTATACTTTCTTTGAAAAGTTTCTTATACATGTTTAACATAGAAGGGGTATAATTGCAATGGTACTTGGACTCTAAACCTTTGTTGGCCTGGGTTTATAATGAAATTTTTTACTAAGACTAATATTAGTATTAGAAAGTGACTCTTTTATAATCGAATAAATTTAATTAAACTTCCATTTGTTTTATTACTTCTTTCTTGATTTGCTCCATTACCGTTAGTTTTTTTTTATTAAACTTTTTTTATTGATAATTTACTTAAGAAATCTGTCGTAGACTATTCACTTATGTTGTTCTCTTGAGGGCCTAAAATTTTCTCCTAACTGAGGAACTGTTTGTTTTTATGACTGAAATAAGGAAATGAGATGAAATTATAAACTTGTACCTGTCTTTGTGTTTGTTAAGCACTTTTTGGTTGGTAATTGCTATTTCCTTGCAGTTGGCTAAACATAAAGAAGCTCTGGAATTTGCTATCGCAGCCCAATCTTTGGCTCCATCAAATTCTCAAGTAGCAGAACGATTGGAGCGTGTAAAAAGGGATCTTGCTGCAGGTTTGTGATTTTCAGTGTTTTGTGTCTTGTGCATTCCCTGGTCCCTCCCTGGTCCCCAAATAGTATTTCAATTGATCAGCTTCTAATTTTATTCAGTACAGGAGTGTTGATTTGACCATTTTAAGTAGACTGGGACTAAAACATTTTGTGTTTCCCTCTTAGCCTTGTTCTAGTTTTTTTAATAACTACAGCATACTGGAATGACAATAGTATTTTTTATATGTATAATTTGTGGATGCATACATGAGTGTCTCTAGTTAGCACTCACATGGGGTCTTTGACATGCCAACTTCCAAAGCCTCGATGTGAGAGTACCAGTATATTTTTTTCTTTTTTTTTTCCTTTCCTTTTTCATCTGCGTAAAGATAAATTTTAGTCGTTACTTGGGGAAACCATATTTGGCAAAATCAAAATAGACAAAATAAAAACTGTTGTAGTTTTCTTCACAGAAATCCTTAACGGTTAACACCTTGATTTCTTCATTTATTCTAAAATAATGTGAATGGGGGAGTTGATTTCTGCACACCCTATTTCACTTCCTGCACACTCTAGCCATGTAATTGAACAAATCAATGGCGACTTAAGGGCCGGTGTTCAGCTTAGAGCAGCACTTAGGAGCAATTCTTTGCGTTGCTTGGTTCAACTCAGTTAACTTTGAGAGGACTAATAATAGGATTAGTGACTTAAAGAGAGTCAATGTACTTCGCTGATGGTAATTGGATTACTGAGACAAAAATATCCTATAAAATGAATACATTGTGAATTAACATGATTTACAAGGATCAATTTGTGGCATATTTTGTATTGATTCATTGTTATAAGGGAGTTTTAACAAAACACTTCTGGTACTGTTCACTTTTAACTAAAAACCACATTTTTACCTTTCCATGATACTATTTACTATACCTTTAAAAAGGAATTTTCATTAAAAGAGAAGTTTTTTTGGACTTCTCGTTAGTTTTGCTTTGTTATAATTGTTTGTTTTAATGTCTAGCTGAATCTGAAAGAAATAGTAAGCCAAATGATGGAGCACCCAGGTCTGAACCTCGAGGTGAAAGAGTTCTATCACTGAGTGACATACTCTACCGATCAGAGGGTAATAGTGATGTTTCACAAGATGGTCCAAGATCTGAAAGAGAAGATTCTGATTATGATGAGGAACTGGAGCTGGACTTTGAAACTTCGATCTCAGGTGATGAAGAGCATGACATCGAGCCCAACATTGTACAAGGAAGCTTAAACCTGAGAATTCATCGAAGAAGCGATTCTGCTAGAGAAGTTGGTGGTGCAAACGGCTCATCTGGATCCCCTTCGTCATCTCAAAATGAAAGAATACCATATCAGGTTGCTTTCATACTTATGATGTGAAATCTGGTGTTTTCAGATTGATAACATGCAATGGTGTTGTTGGCATTATCTTTTGCTATTGTGCTGATTTGTATCTTATTGTGTTCCTACTTTGTTTACTTGTAGAGGATTGATTATGATTTTTTCTTTGATCTTTAGTGTAATTGGTCCAAGTATAGGTTCACTGTGTTGGATTCTATAAAAAAGTTATTGAATTCTATGTGATTTGTTCTATACATTATACCTCATTCTAGGTATTCATTGCCCAGCCACTGATTCTCTCTCTGCCCTTTTCTGTGATAAGTCATCATACACCCTTTAATGAAGGATGCAAGAAGAAAATTTCTCTTTTTGGGTTTAAGCACAAGCTTAGAAAATTAATGTAGAGGTTAATTATATGTTTAATTGTAATTATGATAACTTGGCGTCTTACTATTTAGGATTCCAATTATATGAGGAAATGTTGGAGAATGGGATTGCCTGCATAAAATTCGAGTGGAAGTTGTTCTTAGTTTAGTTTTATTTCTATAATAATATTCTATGTTCTTTCTCTATTTTATTTTTACAATAAGTCCGAAGTGCATTTTTGACCGTCATCAATCTAGGGTTTCTGTCACCCTTTGCTCAGAAAAGTCCATTTTTTTCATGCACTGATTCTTTTATTTTATTGGTTGAATTGCATAAACTTTGTGCTGGACCAAATTAGATCCTCTTGTTTTTTCCCTTAGTGTCCATAAAATAATCTCTTTAATCTAACACATTCTTCTTTGTTTTTTTTTTAAAAAAAATTTAAATTTCAGCCTGAGGCAGGTATTGATATGAAACAGAGATATGTTGGCCATTGTAATGTTGGAACGGACATAAAACAGGCCAGCTTTCTTGGCCAGAGAGGTACTTTTGTTTGGTGTAGATCTTACTTAAGAATACAATGCTATTGAGTCTTGATATTATTAGGACTTGGTCATTCTTGGTATTGAATGATAGTATTAAAGGTCAAAAGCCTGCATCTTTTCTATATTTATGAGCCTTGGCAGTGTGTGGTTACTTCCTTTAGATGAATCTACATAGCTGAGTTACCTCAATGCCTGCTCATAAAAATGTACATGGCATCCTCAAATATATTTGTGTGTTTGGGATCTTGGGCACATCTATAATTTTGTCAGTTTCATGTCTTTTTTTTGTAATTCATCTTGCTTTAAAGAATATTCTTTCAAAATAATTAAAATTGCATTAATGCTCTGCATACGGACATTTTCATGTGTGAATGGTGATTATGTTTATTTATTTTAGTGGAACTTATGTGTGCACTTATCAGTTATACCATTTATCTCAAGTAAAAGAACAAGTGTGATTTTCGAACAGACTGGTTGTTGTCATAAATATTTCATGATTGTACTGTTATCTATATTGATTTGCAGGTGAATATGTTGCTAGTGGAAGTGATGATGGCAGATGGTTTGTCTGGGAGAAGCGAACTGGTAGACTGATAAAAATGCTTCAAGGAGATGAAACTGGTATTGTTTTCCCCTGCCACGGAAAATAATGAGATTACCAACTGCCTTTAGTAGTTTTATTTACTAACATATTTACATTTCTATCTGCAGTTGTGAACTGTGTACAGTGCCATCCGGTTGATTGTGTTGTGGCAACTAGTGGAATTGACAACACAATAAAAGTGGGTATTGTGAAGTCAACCCTTTTCTTTCTTTTGGGTGGGCTGTAGTGCGGAATTACAAAATTATGTTTAATTTTGTTTTGGTTCATTATTCTAGATTTGGACCCCCAGTGCCTCAGTCCCATCTATTGTGGCTGGTGGAGCTGCCGGACCAGAAAACGCTGACATTTCGGTAGTCATGGAATCCAATCAGGGCAGATTAAGCCATAATCGTGAGACTATCCTGTAAGACTTGTGAAAATGTCTGACTATATGATTATCCCGTTTGTTACAAAGACTGAAAGTGCTTCTGCGATAACAATATAATTATAACAAACTTGTCTAACCTGAAATCCCCAAACTTGGTCTCAACATGATGCGTTAAATTCTGAATTTAATACAAGCGTGTACAGGGAAAAATGAATCCTTGATTGTGCACATGGAACTTTAGATCTTCTAACTGGTCTATTTCTTGATTTCATTTCAGTTATATATGCACTGTTGATTTCCTGGCTTTGAATCCTCTCTTTTTCCACTGACTAATGCCATTTATGTTAGGTACAGTCGTTCTGAAATTTTGGAGCATTTTCGAATGCACGAGTTTGCTGAAGGAAGGTTGCACCCATTTGAGTGTGCCCAGAGCTGACAAAGTCTTATGGAAGTATGGAGGTACTGATCATGTCTTACTTTCTTATCCTTTTTTTCAAACTCCGTTGCTTCTTGTTCTTCCTGCACTCCATTTACATGATGGGTGATGAATCTTCTGTATTTGGTATCCTGGGACTCGCAGGCGTCTACATGTGCACAAGACTATATATGCACCCACACATTTAAACTTAAATTGATTAAACAATTGCCAAATTTTAGAATTAAACTTGAATTGATTCAAGGAATATGGCTATGGTTTGGTCATATTTGAATAACAAATTTTATATGTAAACTCAAGTTTCACTAAAACTTATGCTTATTGTTAAATTATGAATTTACTTACATTCAAGTAGAATTTTTATGGAAGTATGGACAATCGTTTGTATGGCTTGCCTCAACTTTTGCCAATTGCCAATTGCCAAAAGGCATGACGATTTTGATTATACTCATTGAGATTGAAGTGGTGTAATGGGTGATATAATGTCTTAGTTTATCCCAATAGCAAAACTGGTGTGACCATATTTTACCGCTGACTGTCAGTTCTTTAATTAGCAAACTGTTATAGTTATACAGACTATGCTCTTGTCGTGCTTCTTGGTCACTTCAGTAGTTTACAGGTGCTATCTGTCCTTATAAACCTACTTTAATACTAGTAGGTGACTGAATCTTGCGATGTTTTTGTTTTGGACAGTGGAGGTGGAAGTTACTGATTTCATAACATGATACTTGTCTAGTTCTGATTTGTATCTGTTATTACAGATGCATAATGGTAGATTGTAAACAAGGGGCAGTCGGGTTTTTGTTTTCTGTAATGCCAGAAGTTGATCCAAGGCAACCGATATTGCTGTTGGCAGAAATCTTGTAAGTCATGCAAAACCATTATCAAATCTCTAAATTTGTTGAAAACATAGAGATGTTATTATCCGGTTCTCAACTGTAAAGTTGTTTCTCCCCCTCTTCGTTTTGTTTTTGTTACTGTAGATAAGGAATGAGGATGTTATTTTTGTGTATTCGTTTGCTTTCCTTTCCGTGTACAGAATAGAAAGTGAAAGTTCCTCTATTGTCTTGTGAGTTGATAAATATATAATTCCCTGCTGCCTTGCCTGCAACCGTTTTCATATGACATTAGATGTATTTGTCAGTTCATTTTCTGTGGCCTTTTTGGATGCAACGATTGTGGAAGGTTTGGGTTAAAGACACACAATAGGTCAGACGTTTACAAAGTAGCTCTTTTTTCTTTATTGAGCAAACTATCAAAATCTTATCTTTTGGCGAGGAATCAGGAGTTTTAGTCAGGGCAATGTGGCCGTCTCTTTATTCGAGTTTGATATTAGAAGAAAATGAAAGTGGATATGCGATTACCTTTCTCTGTGTTGCTTCTTGTAGTTTATGCCTGGTGTTTACCTACTTGGTCATTTTAAATTAAAAAAATGGTTTGTTTACATGGTAATTATAGATGCCTTTTATTAGAAAAAGGTTTGGAGGCATTAGTCCTTGGATTATTGCGCAATTGGTGTTTTTGCCATTTAACTAAAAACTCAAGTGAGTAGTGCTTCCTACAATGCTACTTTTGTGTAACTCTTGTTAAACCTCGCATCTCTTGTTTACCCCATAAAATGCTTTACTTTTGGTGGAAATTGTAGGGAGTTGCCTAAAACACCTTTGCTATACATTGTGACGAGTTCGTACACTGATATTTGCAAATTTCCATCCGACTTGAAATTTTGGTATGAAACCGCTTCCAAACTCATTATAATTTAACAATTTGGTTCAGTTTGATTTTAACAGAGAGCCAAACCAAACCGATTTTAGACATTTGATTTGGGCCACGTGGTCAATAGCTAATGTAGTTACAACCCAATTATGAATAACCTCAACAGCAACATCCTCATCTAGGCATTAGTCACACGTCTTTCCAATTACCAACTGATACGAGATCTACATGTGTAAAAGTAAAACAACATAAATGAAAGGGTAAATTACAAAAAACTACCTGAACTATTGGGTCGAAAACAGTTTCATACCTCATCTTTAAAAAGTTTTAATGTCATACCTTTGCTTACGAATTTGTTGCAATGTCATACCTTTGCTTACGAATTTGTTGCAATGTCATACCTCCCGTCAGTTTACTATCAATTTCTCAGTTAAATGTTGACGTGGCATACTTTTTATTAAAAAGTTAATAAACTATTATTAAAAACTTTAAAAAATATTAATTATATATATATATATATATATATATATATATAAATAAACAGGCGCTACCCGAGGAAGAAGAAGAAGAAGAAGACAAAAGAAAAAAAAAGGGGTAGCTCCTGCAACCCGAGAATAAGAAGAAGAAGAAGAAGAGGAAGAAAGAAGAAAGAAGAAGAAGAAAAAAAAAAAAAACTGTAGCGCCTGCAACCCGAAGGAGGAGGAGGAGGAGGAGGAAGAAAAAGAAGAAGAAGAAGAAGAAGAAGAAAAAAAAGAAAAAAAAAGAGGTAGCTCCTGGAACCCGAAGAAGAAGAAGAAGAAGAAAAAAAAAAGGGGTTAACTTTTGCAACCCGAGAAGAAGAAGAAGAAGAAGAAGAAAAAAAAAAAAGGCGGGGTAGCGCCGAAGAAGAAGAAAAAAAAATGAAATTAAAAAAGGGAACTTTAACGAAAAGCTCCCGGTACTGTTCACTTTAACGAAAAACCACATTTTTACACTAAAAAGTCAATTCTGGCACTATTCACTTTACCCTTTATTTTGTCCTTATCATTAAAACTCAAAGTTTTCAAGCCCTTTTCATTAGTTTTCCTATTAAAAAAAAAAATTTAATTAATATTTTTAAAATATTTTAATAATTTTTTAATAAACAGTATGCCACGTCACACGCCACGTCAGCATTTAACGGAGGAATTGATAGTCAACTGACGGGAGGTATGATATTGCAACAAATTCGTAAGCAAATGTATGACATTGAAACTTTTTAAAGATGAGGTATGAAATTATTTTTGACCCAATAGTTGAGTTAGTTTTTTGTAATTTACCCTAAATGAAAACAGACGAATCGTCGGTTTGACTTTGATTAGTTCGATTTACAAATTCTCAAAACCAAAAAATGATGACAGTCTGGTTCATTCTAGACAAGTAACTCTTTTTTAGTAGGGCGATATTAAATAGTTAATTATTAAGGGAAAAGCAACAAGTTGCATAGTTATGATTGTTTTTTACCATTGGTCCCCTGCGATAAAGCACCATCTGCCAGTATTACTGATTAAAGTATTTCATGGTCAAAATCAGGGTAAATCAACTTAACCGTCACACCATCTGCCAGTATGACTGATTAAACTCTTTCATGGTCAAAATTAGGGTAAATCAACTTAACCGGCCAATACGAATGAACTGGTTTAGTACAACGATATATATTTTATACTAAGGGGAGAGAGTTTGGTTAAACCACACAATGGACAACCTAATTTGGTATCGAATTCATCATCCATGAGATTCGAATTTAAGACCTCTCACTTACAAGTAAAGAAGAATACTACTAGACTGTAGTACGAATGAACTGGTTTAACCGGTCAATATGGAAGCAACCGGTTTAGTGAGTAGGCTTTGTCTCAACACAATCACCTACCAAAAGCAATGCCCTAAAACCCCGAAAGCGTGCATTTTTCTGGCTCCGCAACGCAGCAGCAGAACCATACTCGCTCTTTCACCACCATTTTTGTTTCATCATATATTTTGAGTTTCTGAAGCCCTTTTGTGGTGTTTTTAAGAGCTTATTTCTTATAACAATGGTGGATTTGAATTTACTGTTTATTTTTATAATTTCAATGAATGTCACTCTGCTGTTAAAACACTTGCCTTGATTTTTTCTTGTTCTCGGTTCTCGGTTATAGATTATTGGGTTGTAATTAAATTCCCTCTTAATCTATATCTTTGGAAATTGCAGCAGCGAAATTGGATTTTGAAGCAATGATTCACAAATTTCCTGACGAAATCATACATGATATCCTGCTTAGATTACCTCCTAAATCTCTGATCAGATGCACCTCGGTGTGCAAGCCATGGAATTCTATGATTAAAAAACCTAGCTTTATTCGCACTCACCTCTGCCGTGCCATCGCTTTTAACAACCAGTTTGGCACTCACCTCCTGTTTCTCCACTGTGTTCCTAGAGCTGGTTATCGCATAGGCAGAGACGAGCCAAGAGAGCAGCATTACACTTTGCATTATGACAGCCATACTTTTGATGAGTATTGTAAGCTAGAATTTCCTATTGTTCCCAAGTGGAATAAATTTCTTCGCGTTGTTGGCATTTGTAACGGGCTGGCCTTCCTTGCAGATGATAGAATGCGACTAGGTTATACCTTCATAATGTGCAACCCGTCTATAAGAAAGTCAGTGACCCTTCCTAAGCCTCATCTTATCTTCGACACAATTGGCCCGTACTCCGCTTGTGTTGGGTTTGCTTTTGATGTTGCGACCAATGACTACAAGGTTGTGAGACTTGTCACTGCTCAATCTGAGAATCCAACGTATTTTGAGGTTTATTCACTAGCTAGAGGCTCATGGAGTGATCCTCCTTTCGATCCCGCGTGTGAAGTTGTGGAACCTCCGGTACCTCAAGCCTTTGTTAATGGGGCTATTCATTGGAAGGCTGCGCAGTGTTTGACAACTGGTGGTTGTCAAATAGTAGTCATATTGGCATTCGACGTGGGTAATGAGTTATTTCGAGAGATAATGGTGCCGGAGTGTATTAGACAGGTTGGATTGGACTGGCGAGTGTCTGTTTCAGGTGACGGGAAGTCCATAGCTGTATTCAATTATACAAAGGAGTCTTCTCTTGAAATATGGGTCATGAAAGAGTATTGCATGGAGTCATGGACCAAGTTGATAACTCTATGTTCCTCAGGTCCACGAAGAAGTCTACCCTACGAGCCATTATGTTTTAGGAAGAGCGGGGAAGTACTGTCTGTATGGAGAAATGATCAGAATTACAGGGATGAGATAGTTTCTCTGGACCTTGTGAGCAAACAATTGAAAAATCATGGAATTCGTGGATATGATTATTACTTTGCTGATTCTTATGACGAGAGCCTAGTCTTACTTGACAATATCGATGCAGTTTCTTACTGAGGGACAGAACAGGTACGGTGATAGGGCATTGTTTGTCTGTGCTTTTCATTTTCTTCTTGTTCAAATGCAGTTACCTCCAACCGCGTGACATGTGATATGACCATTAATTTTAGCACTAGAACAAATTTGTATGTGTATTTAGGTAGAATTCTAGGGTTTTGGTAAAAATTGTTCTAATCTTATTCTTCTCTCATAGAGGAATTATATAAACTTATACAATTTTCTATAATTTAGGAAACAAGTATCCCAAATACATAAGGATACCAATTACATAATTATATACCCAAAATATCTCTACATTCCTTATTCTCCAAGGTTAACTCATGCAACACTCCCCCTCAAGTTGGTGCATAAATATCACCTAGGCCCAACTTGTCAAGTGAGTCCTGAAACACTCTTGTTGACACTGCATGAGTTAACACGTCGGCCAACTGGTCTTCAGATCTTACATACGGAATTTCCACCAAATTAACATCCAACTTTTCTTTGATAAAATGTCTATCCACCTCAACATGTTTTGCACGATCATGCTGAACCGGATTATTAGCTATTTCTCACGCAACCTGATTATCACAATACAATAACATAGCTCTACATGGCTTGAACCCAATCTCTGTAAGAAGAATCCTTAGCCATAATAACTCACAAATCCCATGTGTCATACCACGGTATTCGGCCTCTGCTGTTGACCTAGCAACCATATTCTGTTTCTTCTTCCTCCAAGTCACAAGATTACCTCCAACAAATGTAAAGTACCGTGATGTAGAGCGTCTATTAGTAATATTCCTAGCCCAATCAGAATCAGTGTACCCTTTGACCTCTAAATGCCCATGTTTCTTGAAAATCAATCATTTTCCAGGTGCACCTTTCAAATAACTCAATATTCGCATTACTGCAGCCATGTAATCCTCATTAGGAGAATGCATAAATTGACTTACTACACTAACAACATATGCAATATCAGGTCTCGTGAGAGATAAGTAAATCAACCTTCCTACCAACCTTCGGTATCTTTCTCTGTTTGTTGGGACTTTGTTCGGGTAAATCGCTAGATGATGATTCTGAACTATAGGTGTTTTTTACATGGTAACATCCCAGTTTCAGACAAAAGATCTAGAACATACTTCCGCTGAGACAAGTAAATACCATCACGGGAACGAGCAACTTCAATTCCCAAGAAGTACTTTAAACCTCCTAAATCTTTCATCTCAAACTCCGAAGAGAGATACATCTGTAGTCTCTTCATTTCCTCTGTATCATCACATGTGACTACCATATCATCTACATATATTATTAACAAGGTGACCTTACCTTCCCTACATTTGATAAACAAAGTGTGATCCGTATTTCCTTGTTGGTAACCATATTTCTTCATCGCATTAGTGAATCTTCCAAACCAGGCCCTCGACGATTGTTTGAGTCCATAAAGAGCTTTCCGCAGTCTACATACTTTGCCTGCTTTATTTTGCGCTTCATACCCTAGTGGAAGCTCCATGTATACTTCTTCCAAATCTCTATGTAGAAAAGTATTTTTTACATCAAATTGTTTCAACGGCCAATCAAAATTAGCAGCCAAAGACAAAAGAACCCATATAATGTTCATCTTTGCTACCGGAGAAAATGTTTCTTGATAATCTACCCCGAAAGTCCGTGTGTACCCTTTAGCAACCAACCTTGCCTTGTATCTGTCAATAGTTCCATTTCATTTGTGTTTGATGGTGAACAACCATTTGCATCCCACTGGTCTTTTCCCTTGTGGTAATGACTCCATGCTCCAAGTTCCATTTTTCTATAAGCCTCCATTTCGACCTCAATTGCTTTTGTCCATCGAGGATCCCGCAACACTTCTTCCACTTTTGTTGGAATTTTGATTCCATCCATTTTATTCACCAAGGCTTGGTACTTAGGAGATAGTCGATGAGTAGAGACATACTTTGCAATAGCATATCTAACTTTTCCATCTGGAGAATACCTATTAGGTGGTTTCCCACGATTTTGTTTAGGAGGCAACACATAAGTACTAATTATGAGCTTCATCAGATTGGGATAAAGGTACCTCATGGATATCCTCGGGCACAAGGACGGGTATAACTAGATGAGGGTTATTTTTTGAAGTGCTTGGGCTGGCAAAAACTTGGATTAATGGTTGCAGCTCGCTACTGTGTTTATATTATGCATTGGGCTATTAAACGCCCTCATTGTTTTGTGCGTTAGGCTGTGAGAAGCCTTTGGGCCCATTAGCCGACTGGAGCCCACCTGCTACTTCCCTGATTTTTTAGCTAGGCTAGTCCAATTCACCCATGCTACTGCTGGGCCCAAGTTCATTTAAACACATGGGCAGTTGTTGGCCTTGCTGGCAGATGCTGTCACGGTAGCAACCATCATGCTAGCAGGTGTCACGGTGGCTGTCCACTTACCCAGTTGGAAGATTAATCCAACTGTAATCTTCGTGTGTATTCATCTCCCCCTGAAGATTATAGTGGGTGTGATCAATGATAAAAAATATCTTGTGTTCGGAAAAGGTAACATCCATGGTGACATACATATGCTTGGTTTATGGGTGGTAACACTGGTACGCTTTTTGCTAACCATTAAATCCTAGAAAAATACATCGAACTGCACATGGATTCAACTTACTGCACTGATTTTTGTGGAGGTGCACATAGGCCACAAACCAAAGATACGTGGTTGCAAATGAAGTGAAGATGGTAACGTCACATGGTCTACAAAAACTTCTATAAGAGTGCGAAAATTATGCACTCGGGAGGGCATTCGGTTCATGAAATAAACAGAGTATTTGACAGCATCTGCCCAATAGGAATAAGGAGCGTGAGCACCAATAAGGAGTGCTCGAGTGGTTTCCAAAATGTGTCTATTTTTGTGTTCTGCAACCCTATTTTGTTGTGGGGTTTGTGGGCAAGTAATCTCATGAAGAATGCCATGCTCCTGAAAATATTGAGAAAGTTTGGTATTGAGATATTCCCCACCATTATTGGAACTTAACCATGCAGTAAAATTGGTGAAAAATTTGACCAACATCACTTTTATGTTTCATAGTATAAAGCCATGTCATTTTGGTGTAGTCATCCACAAATATAACAAACCAACGAATCCCATGATTAGTAGCTACTGGAGAAGGCCCCCACACATCAGAATGAACCAGCTCAAAAGGAACTGTTCTTTTATTGAAACTCAAATTATAAGAAGTATGATGACTTTTTGCGAGAATGCAATCCTTACACTAGAAATTAGAGTCTGAAACGCCATGAAATAAAGATGGAAGTAATATTTTTAAATAACCAAAAGACGCATGCCTTAATCGACGATGCCATAACCGGATTGTCTTATTCTTGTTTGGGTGGCTACTGCACACTTGATTTACTCATCTTGCCGACACATCATCCACATGATATAACCTTCTCTTCTTAGTACCACGCCCAATTATCGCCCGAGTCTGGATATCCTGAAGTAGGCAAAAAGTGGGAAACATTAACACAACACAATCTAATTGCTCAGTAACTTAACCAATAGAAAGTAGATGATTAGGTAACGATGAAATTGGGGTTTCACCATAAAACCAATTGGCAATATGGGGAGTAGCCTAAGACCATATAAGCACATATGCAAACTTGTCCCTCACCGGTGTGGGACAATTTGTCTCTCACATTTCAACTTTTCAACACGCCCCTGCATATGTGGCCGATTTTTTGAGCCTATAGGCGGACAACAACTGGGTGACGCGTGAGTACATGTGGCCATTGGGCTTTCACACGAGGGACAACCTGCTCTGATACCAACATAGAATTCTAGGGTTTTGGTAAAAATTGTTCTAATCTTATTCTTCTCTCATAGAGGAATTGTTGACCCTAAAACTACTTAGCTTGCGTGGCGCGCATGCCGAGTAATTAATAAGCTAACTATGTCTTTCAGTTGTGTGCGGGGCATGCCAACTCGTCGGCTGAGCTCGGTCGGGGAGTAAAATATGTTGATGTTGTGTTGAATTGCGCTGCTGACTTCTTTGTCTTGCGATTGCAGCTGAGGAAGGAACACGTCTCGACCTTTGGATTCTAAAGCCTGAAGACAAGGCTGCTACTTTTACGAAGTTCAATATCAAATTCGACTTTCAGTGTGCCGAATGTAGTAACCTGGTAACATATCACTTCGCCGAAAAGGCTAATGAGATAACCTCTGCCAATAAAGATTCAAAAATCCTTCTTGACCGAGACTTGGATAGATAACCAGTCGGCCTCGATGCAGTCTTGTTTATCCAAACTGAAGGTGCTCCGAGGTCAGCTGGTTCTACGGCGATAGTGTTGTTTATCCAAACTGAAGATATCATCAGTTGCCTTCACAGTGCTGTTTATCCAAACTGAAGATGTGAAGGCAGAAAAAGAAAATAAAAATCTCAAAGGTGTTGAGAGGTTTCGCGTAGAGCGGGAGTTTGCGTAGGGCAGATTTATGTGTTGAGTTGGAGGTCCTCTTCCCGTTGCACAACCTCATGTATTTATAGGGTTGGATACTTGCTTAGCACGACCAGAGTGTTTGTTAGAGTCCAATCAAAACTCTATCCCAAGTTCTGCGCGCCATATCCCTCTGCCGTTCACTTTCTCCAAGATAACTCATTTGCATATATCTCCCACTTTTAAAAGATAATGTTTGAAAGCTATCCTTCCCTATGACCCAAACTTCAGAACTTTCCTAAAGCCTTATGAAATTACAACATCACAGTCCCAAAACCAAGCACGTGCATGATAATATTTAACTATTATCACCTAACCTAAATTGGATAATATCAATTTCAAGGAATCCAATCCTATCTTGCATGCATCACGTTAGCTTTCTCCAAGAAATCCAATCCTATCTTGCATGCAACACGTTAAGCCAAACGGTTAAGGAAATTAATTGTTTTGTAGCGAGTAAACCTTGTCATATTGCCGAAAAAGAAATTTTGTTTCCTCGGCAATAATTCTCTTGTTCTAGTCTTCCTCGATTTCCACAATTCTATACAAGGCTTGACAATATTGCCAGACAAATCTTGGAATTACTTCGATCGTCCATCTCATTCGGCAGTAATTTAAAAGCAATTGGGGCTGAGAAAAACCTGATGATAGCTCGGCTTGCCATATGAACATTGCAATCACCTTTCCTTTGGGCCAATATTTATTTGGTTCTTAACCTTGTATCTTTGCAGCACATGTTGCCAATGAAAAGACTAAGCCACCATCGGTTCTCCATCACCGAGTAGTCATTCGGCGACCCCATCAACGAGGAGTCATTCGACGACTCCGTCACCAAGGAGCCATATGGCGAACGTTAAGATCGACACCTATGCCTTTGAATGTGTTGATACTGTCGAACTCGAATGTCAAGATAGGCACCGGCACCGCCGAATGAGTTGATACAACCGAACTCGGCTCATAGCCCAGCCAAACTTAGAAAAGAACTGATGTTGCCGAGCTCCAATTGTAGACCGAGGTGTGCTTTCATTTTTGACATCTTCTCCAAGTCATTATCAAGAGTCACCGTCGAGCTCGACCATATCATTCATAATCCAATTGTGCTCTCGGTAAGCAAGCTGCTCTAGCCTCAGCAATAAAGCGAGAAACAACCCATATTCTCCCTAAAGGACAAAATAATATGGATACAATGTCTCGCTAATTCATTCCCATAAATTGTGATTCGGCGCCCTCACTTGTTGAATATCGACCTTCTCGGCTTTATCTTCAATTACCACCAGTTTCTTGGCAACGAAAATACCGAGCCGTGCGTATATATTATTTATAATTTGACTACCAAGGAATGATGCTACATTCATGCACCGAATGGCTACCAAAAGAATGGCCCAATTTAACTTCCACTGCCCAAAGTCAACGAAACCTTCTCGACTCAGTCAGTATTCGCGAACCAAGAAGAAAAATCCCAAACCGCATCTGCCTATTATTTTATTCGGTAGGTATGCACAAACATGAATGCCAGCCATAATAGGACAAAATGAAATTTGACTCTGGCATCTTTGATTAGCAACAAGATGCACAAATTATTGACCGAGTGGAAATCAAGTCGGCACATCAAGAACCCAGCATTTATTTGAAAATTTCCATTCGGTCGAAACTTAAACAAAAGTGGGGCCGAGAAAAAGAAAATTTGATTCTCAATAAACGGTCTACCATCAGTC
The DNA here is from genome assembly GCA_963580275.1 of Crataegus laevigata. Lineage (NCBI taxonomy): Eukaryota > Viridiplantae > Streptophyta > Magnoliopsida > Rosales > Rosaceae > Crataegus > Crataegus laevigata. Next base: position 7,403,295 of record OY756938.1, read on the forward strand.
CTCGGCTTTGACACATCCTTATGTTGGCTGGTATCCCAAATTTCTCAATTGAGAATAGAAAATTGGAGCCCAGACAGACGTCGAGGAAAAGAAGACTCTGGCCGAAAGCATGCAACGGTGCCCAAATTTTTTCTAACTACCATTTGGAACCGAGCCTTGCCATGATCATCCTCAATCTGTCTTGCATTCCCCAAAGAGTAATGAGTTTGCCGAGCTGTGGAAGCCGAGACCTCACGGCCATGTCGCTTGCCGGGGAAGAAAAACAACTATATATTAGATGATTGGCTTATATATATGTTGAGCACCAGTACTTCAGGCCGAATGGCCATGGGAATTTATATTTTATATATTATACATATACATGGCAGGTTGAATGCCACTACTCGGCAATAATACCTTGCCGTGTTCAGCATATGCGTTATATATAGAAAGAATGCCGAAGCAGAGGCCAAATTTTCTTTCATTCGGCCACAAAGAATCTTATATATATATTCAGCCTACTAATGCTTTTCCTTTTTTTTAAAGAACCGCCGACCGTTGCGACGAGACTTTCTTCATAGCTGAGCTCGGGTTGCTATGTGATTACACTCGGTAACAACTTAACGCCGCCAAGTGCATTCTTTTACTCTAACATATGTCCACCGAATACAGAACTTCAGCGAGCACACGATCGAGTTCTATGAAAAGCTGATTCAACTTCACCAACTCCGAAAATTAGTCTATCATCATCGTACTGGATGTGGAATCGACCATGTATTGTTGAATTGGATGAAACACCGAATTAACTGTAATTAAGGTCTTGAATTTAAGTTGTGCAAAAATCTCAATTTTGAATCTTCCTCGGACTCGACGGCAACTCGCTAAACCCTCTCGACCATGAACCAGGTCATATGCAACAAGATTGGGGTGAGTTGCATCTCTAACTCGTCAAGAATCTATCTGCTTTCTCTCGCTAGATTATGAGTAACAAGGCATATTGCATGTAGGAGTCGAGACAAAAACCTCACCATTGCCATCCCAATAGAAATAGAAACGGTGTCGAGGAAAAATGACACCTAGCTGACTTCAAACTCAACGATTTCCAACGGAGTTCATCGCCCAAACTGGGTGAGCATGCATAAGAACTTACAAAGGTTTAAACCCTCAGATTCATCACCACAATCACCACACAACCATGAGAATAACCCAGGACTTCAAAGATGAGTATGCAGCATGCGTGTAGTCTGATCTATAATAATTTCTTCCTCTTTATTGGTTGAGACCAAGAGAAGCCGAACCCTACGACCAAAACGACACATGAGCATCCATTAACTAATTGGCCTCAAGGCTAAATAATGAGAAATATAAGGCCATGAAGCGGCCTTATTATGGTTATGCCTATAGAAAGACAAATCCTTGGATGAAGTTAAGCTTCCAGCTTCATAAAGGACAAATGCCACGAAAGTCACCATGTAATCTAAAGCTTTTGATCATCCCACATAAATATTTCAACTCTGCAAGAACCTTTCCACCTCATTCGGTCGTCTCAAATGGAATCACAGCAAGCACCACCGTTCTATCATTTGCAAGCATGGTCTTCGTGGTGAAAATCAAATACCTCCACTCCACCGAATGTGAACTTGGCCTTGTATTCGACTCAAGGAGAGCTCCCACGATGGGTGGCCGTCTGTAAACACCCTTTCATGGCTCGGCTAATGTATTAAAGAACAATTTTTAAAGCCGAGCACACCATCTTTTGTATGTTGCCCCCCTTATTTTCTTATGCATCGGCCTGAAAGACCGAATGGTTAAGAAAATAATTTATTTAATCTTTCTTTTTTTCTTTTTAAAAAAATAAAATAAAAGAAAACGAAAATGGCCAAACTAATAAAGAGGAAGAGGCCAACGATGTTTTATTCCAAGCTGAGATAAGTTTATATCAAGATTTTCAAATTGATTTTGCTCTAGGCCAAATAAAGGATTTTCTCCAAATATTTTTAAATTGACGATTTTTTTTTTTCATTTTTGGCTGCCGAAAGTGTTGAACAATTACTATACCCCCCATTCATAATAATTTCACCAATTTCGGCTTTTAACTCGAACAACTTAGCCGAACGAAATTTTTTCATATCGGCTTTATCGCCAATAATCATATCGATTGGCGTAGTTTTGGCGCTTAAAACCATGTCTTGGCTTGCTTTGTCATTGGAGCACTACTCTGACAAATCATTTTCCAAGTCGATTTTTGGCTTAGAAACTTGAACTTTTCCTTCTAGGCCTACCACTCTCTCAGTCTCGACTGAAACAAAAGGTGGCCTAGGTTTTTCTTCAGCCGTGCTAACAATTTTCTTAGGCCAAATTTTGGTCGTGGCCGGAGCGAAAAATTGCCCCCCGGCCTCTAGCCTTTTTTCAATTCCATACCACTTCTCAAAGAGTTTTTCCTGCTCCTCTAATAGGCGACAAATCTCGTCTAATGAAGCCTGATCGAGATATATCATGTGAACTTCGTAGTTTCAGCACTGTGGTTCCACTGGGCGTGCCAAAATGTTGACCCTAAAAACTACTTAGCTTACGTCGCGCGCAGGCTGAGTAATTAATAAGCTAACTACGTCCTTCGGTTGTGTGCGGGGCGTGCCAACTTGTCGGCCGAGCTCGGCCGGGGAGTAAAATATGTTGATGTTGCGTTGAATTGCGCTGCTGACTTCTTCGTCTTGCGTTGCGGTCAAGGAAGGAACACGTCTTGGCCTTTGGATTCTAAAGCCCGAAGACAAGGCTGTTACTTTTACGAAGTTTAATATCAAATTTGGCTTTCAATGTGCTAAATGTAGTAACCTGGTAACACCTCACTTCACCGAAAAGGCTAATGAGATGACCTCTGCCAATAAAGATTCAAAAATCCTTCTTGACCAAGACTTGGATAGATAACCAGTCGGCCTCAATGCAGTGCTGTTTATCCAAACTGAAGGTGCTTCGAGGTCGGCTGGTTCTATGGCGATAGTGCTGTTTATCCAAACTGAAGATATCACCAGTTGCTTTCACAATGTTGTTTATCTAAACTAAAGATGTGAAGGTGGAAAAAAAAATAAAAATCTCAAAGGTGTTGAGAGGTTTCGCGTAGAGCGAGAGTTTGCGGAGGACAAATTTGTGTGTTGAGTTGGAGGTCCTCTTCCTGTTGCACAACCTCATGTATTTATAGGGTTGGATACTTGCTTAGCACGGCCAGAGTGTTTGTTAGAGTCCAATCAAAACTCTATCCCAAGTTCTGCGCGCCATATCCCTCTGCCGTTCACTTTCTCCAAGATAACTCATTTGCATATATCTCCCACTTTTAAAAGACAATGTTTGAAAGCTCCTTCCTTGTGATCCAAACTTCAGAGCTTTCCTAAAGCCTTACGAAATTACAACATCACAGTCCCAAAACCAAGCACGTGCATGATAATATTTAACTATTATCACCTAACCTAAATTGGTTAATAACAATTTCAAGGAATCCAATCCTATCTTGCATGCATCATGTTAACTTTCTCCAAGAAATCCAATTCCATCTTGCATGCAACATGTTAGCTTCCTCCACGTAAAGTTAATCCTTTCAAATTGGACTCCACCTTGGTTACCAATTGATGCCACCACATGCTAGGACTATTCTCACCCGCGTTGAATGCTAAGAATCCCAGATTAAATCTAACTATTTTGCTTGCCTCAATATAGTTCGTGTCACATTTATCTCATATAAGAAAAGTATTAAGATAATTTATTTAAAAGATAATTATTATGATTGAAAATCATAATATTATCCCTTAACAACAACAAAATTATCTTAACTTCCTTATCCGACGGTGTGGAGCTATGTTCACTCAACGGCCTCGATCGCTTGGGCCAATGGTGAAAAATTGGGTCCAAACAGGAATATATAAACTTATACAATTTCCTATAATTTAGGAAACAAGTATCCCAAATACATAAGGATACCAATTACATAATTATGTACCCAAAATATCTCTACATTCCTTATTCTCCAAGGTTGACTCACGCAACACATTTGTGACTTGAATTATTAGGGTGATGTAGATTGGTTACTGATTTTACCTTTAAGTTCACGACATAACCTCATGAAATGGACGTAGAATAATAAAGCGATACTTCAAAAACCGCCAATTTTGGAAAATGAAAGGAGGACATACTAATTATGATAACTCCGAATTGTGTTATTTGCCATCTTGAGGAACTCTGCATTCTACAATGCTGTCTTTAAGAGTAGACCATGTAATATTTGCTTGACGGTAGCGTGGTGTCTTTTCAAATTATGAAAATTTTGGATATACCTGCATTGAACCTTGGTTATTGGACTCCGTTGCTGAAGCATAATCGTTAATATCATTCCTCCGTCCTTGGTGCAGGTTTGAAATGCGGCTGGCAACTTTCAAGAATTTTACGATTCCTGCAGCACTTTGCCGCTTGAAATGTTAAATTCTTCAGTAGTGTAGGATATGGATACTTTGAATCGTTAATGAATTTGTACCTCTCTATTTGCTAGGAGATGAACCTGGGATTTGGTACCTTTCTAGCAATTGCTTTTCTTTCTTCTTTAGAAGTCTATGTAGTCACTCAACATCTAATATCTGCCACTTAGTGGTCTTGCTTCTACCTTGGAGTTTCGACCAGAAAAAGGATATCGCTTGTAGTACAACCCTGTATCTTGATGTTCTTTCTCGTGAAGCTCACACTTTCCTAGGCCGAGAAAAAACTTGCATATCCCGGTTTCATTGCTCGAATGCCTTTATCCGTCTTATCGTGCTACTTGTTCCTCGTTTCGTATAATTTTACCCCCCCCTAAAAAAAATTAAAAAATGATTAGTCAGGTAAGCAAGCTGGGGTGCTCTCTCTTTTAACGACTCTTATGAATCCACCTAACCTCCCTAACGCATACTGCACACATTTGTTTCTTTGGTCAAACATATACACCTTTCTTTATCATTTTATAGGACATTTCCCCAAAAGTTATAAATTTTTCCTTTTATAAGATATATGTAATAAATTGTTTCTTTTGATTATTAATTTTTTTTATATTCATGGTGATGAGGAGGTAATGTTTTTTGATAGTTTAGTGTAACGATATATTTTACACTAAAGGGAATGGAGAGTTCGCCTAAGCCACACAATGGGTAACCTAATTTGATATCAAATTTGTCATCAACGAGATTCAAACCTAAGACCTCTCACTTATAAGTGAAGAAGAATACCATCAGACCGTAGTACTGAGTGACATGTTTTGTGATAGTTTAAAGATAGTAATAAAATAATTTTTTTTAGGTGAGGGATACAAGGAGTTAGGTTATTAAGGCCATCTCGAGCCAAGAGGCATAGACCACATTTAGCCCTAAATGAGGCGTTTATTTGCCCTCACTAACTCTCACTTGACTAGACTAAAGTAACTATTAGTCTAGTCTCGCGTTTCCTACCATGCGGGACAAACATTAATGAGATTAACTGGGACTCACCCAGACTAAGGGTGTGGCTAGAGATTCTTAGTGAAAGCCTTCGAAAGCCATGTGACTAGCTAAGACCTTGGCTTTGTCTCTGCTCTTCTGCTAGCTTCCCCTCTTTTTTCTTTGTCCTCTCTCCTACTCTGGCTCCTCTTTGCTATTTGTCCTCTCTTTGGTGAGATAATACCATTAGATCATCACACTCTCTCCCTCTCTCCTCATCTTGCTCGACTGTAACCACCAGACCACCAACACAAAAAGCTCGACACCAATCTTCGTGTTCGTGCGCGACTTAGACTTAAGTTGGGACCATAATCAGAGCATACCAAATGCCCAAGTACCAGTTGGGGTTTTCGTCCCTGGTGGAGAAGAAGCTAAGTGTCGCCAGCATTGTAAATCCGGGAGCATTGTCGTCACGATTACAACAGACTTAGCGGCAATTTCGATTTCAATTGTGAAATTAGGGAGAAAGTTGTGAAATTTGGTATTTGTATTTTGATATATGAGAAACTTGTAAAACTTGGGCTTTATGTTTTGTAAATTGTGAGAAGATGGAGATGGGGTTTGACGGGAAAAGAGGGAGAGGCATAGGGAAGATGGAGGTTTCATGAGAGAGGGAGTGAGTTCTAGAACAGGAAGAGAAAAAAAAAATTACTTTTCATTATCCTGCTTGTAGTCCGATACTCCACCAAACGTCTCATTAAGTTAGTCTAGTTTAGTCTATTCTAAGCTAGGCCAACTTAGTTCTTGAAGTTAGTCCAGTTCGAGATAGCCGGCCCAGTGCAACAAACACATTGAAAGTTGACAAAATCAGTCTACAGCCTAAGGGCTAAAGGGAACCAGGCCAAATTTAGCCCCAGAGCAGGCAACATCAAGTCCCAAACATCAAGTTCCTTAAAATATTATTTTGGAGGATCAAAACATAATCAAGGGCTACTTTAGCTCTCCATGACTGGAGATGGCCTAATTGGTTTGTTGTTAGAGAGGAGAATTTCTTTGGTCCAACTCGCCGAAGAGGGTGAGGAAAGATGGAAGAGTTAAAGTTATCACCAAACTAATAAACCGCAGGTTTCTTCATATAATTTCATTTAAGTTGAGGGACATATGTCGGAGCTAAAATTCATAAAAGAATAAAACATTTACATGGCTTGGCGAGTCAAGACTCGCTTTAGGGGTGAGTATTGCCAGCAATTCTATTATATATATATATTAGAATAGTACTAAACGATCAAGTGGCCAGTCGGGATAAGATCCTCTCCGGATCCAATCCATTTGGATCATTCGGATCTTTCTTCTTCTTCTTTCATCTCTTCAGTTTTGCTTCTGCTTCCTCTTGTTCTTCAATCTTCTTCTTCAATAATTCTTCTTCTTCTTCAATCCTGCTTCTCTTTCTTCTTCATTTTTATGCTTGTTTCTGGAGAACTTCTACGCATTCTATTTTTCAGAATGATGAGCGAAATTTGTCGTTCTTGACGACTATGACATTGCTGGTTACCAGCGCCGGGGAAGCCACCATGCCAACTCTAAGGAAGCCACCACGCCAATTCTGGGGAAGCTAGGATGCCGACTCGGACTGTAAAGAAGAAGGATCCGAATGGGTATGCTCCGGAGACGATCCTATCCCTGGGCAGCCATATAGTTTTGAGTTTGAGACTTTTAGGGAGTTAAATTATTTTTCATATTGTTAATTGATTTTATAGTGAAAACTCAATTTTTCTTAATTTTTCGAAAGTACCGTCGGCCAAATAAGTTTTAATAAAAAAGACCCATTGTGAAACAAAACCTAGCACATGTATTTGGGCTCGTATTGGAGGTTAGTCTACAAGCACCAGCTAATGTACTAAGCCCGATTGTTACGTATGTGCATTACTCTGGTCTTTTCCGGAGTATTTCTAATTTTCTTTTGGCTTAATTGCCACATGTGTTATGTCAGATTCAATGGCAACATAACGTTCAGTTCGCAAAGATTCCTGAATTGTTTTCGGTACGCGCCCCACGCGCGGCGAAAAAGTGTTCCTCGCAAGGAGGAGATCCCGCTTCGAGACTGGGCAAGGCGGTGATTCGAGGTTGCTCCTGATTCACCCATCTGGGTAGACGACTGAGGGTCTTACGGTGGGGAGGCGTGCGAGTCCCTGATGAGGAAGAATCGAGCTTGCGGGTAAGGAGGATGCTCAGATCTGGTACCCTTTAGGGTTCAAGCGGATCCTGGTGCGGCTCTCTGGCAGACTGAGCTGGGGTAAGGCAAGTTACTTTAATTGTGCTAAGCTTGTTGCCTGTATGTGGAATAATGGCTGGGGAAGGGGGTGAGAGTCTATGGGTCCTCTTTAAGAAGTGGATCTGTTCGGTTTAGTCAGGTGTTTGGGGGTTTTGTATTCTCAGATCTGGGGGGTTCTTGGGAAAAGCCTGCTTCTTGGTGGGCTCCCTGGCTTCTGGCGAGTGGGGGTGATTAAACAAGGGTGGCTCGGATCTCTGCGATTAGATTTAGTTTGGGCAGAGCTTCTTTCTGAGGGGAAATTTTTTGAAGAAAGGTGCGTGGTGTCTCGAGAAAGTGCGATCCGGGCGAGATGGACGAAGGGGGTCCTAGGAAAGATGTGGATGACCTAGGATCTCGGTTCGGCTCAAAGTTGAAATTGTCTGAAAAGGAGCTAGGGGGGATTAGCATTCAAAGGAAAGACATTGAAGGTGCTTTACTGGGGTTACAATATACTTTGATTGCTGAAGTTCTTACCTCCAAGGAAGTCAATGGAGAAGCTTTTGGTGACTGTTTTATGTCTCTCTGGCGGGGCAGAGAGGGGGTATCTATCAGAGAGATTGGTGAACGTCGGTTCTTGGTACGCTTTGCGGGCCAAAGGGACCTTCAAAGGGTCTTGGATGCTGATCAGCCCTGGCAATTTAAAAATGATCTGGTAATGGTGGCGGATAGGACGAACTGTGGCCTAAACAGATGGGTAGCACTCTCGCTGGGGGTGTTCTGGGTCCAGATTCACAATGTTCCGGTTCTAAGTATGACTCAGGCGGTGGCGGAAACCATTGGGGGTTTGCTAGGTACAGTTATAATGGTGGATAAATCTGGAAGTAGGGACTGTATTGGTCGCTTTCTCCGTGTTAAAGTTAGATTCAATGTCCGGGAAGCCCTCATGCGGGGTACCTATGTCGTTTTTCCTGACGAGGGGAAAGTGTGGATTGACTTTAAATATGAAGCTCTACCAAAGTACTGTCTAATTTGTGGGCTACTGGGGCACACTACAAGAGTATGCAGAGAAGCCTTGCAGACTGGGGGGATGTCCCCTGGAAACTCGGGGGATACGGGAGAGGATTGTGCCTTCAAAGGCTTAGATGCTATCATTGATCTACGTGGCAAATTATTGGGGGCAGGAAATAACTATAGATCTTCCCGAGGGTCTGGAGGGGGTCGAAAGGAAAGGGAAAGATGGAAGGATGACCGCAGTGAGGAACAAGATGGAGGGAGACGCTCTGGTAAATCATCTATAGCTTCAGGGATGGGAAGCCACTCTATGTTAGAGGGATCTAAGTCTCTAAGTGGAAGTGAGTGGCCGGGCACGACCCTGGGGGAAGAAGCTGATACTGCTATATCCCCGAGTAAACCTAGATGGTCATCGAATAATCATACCAAGGGTGGCCTTAATCTAGAGGAAAGAATTAAAAAAAAAAGAACGGAAGAGGAGAAAGCCAGGAAGGCTAGAGAAATCGCCTTTGATGCGGGTCTCATTGGACCTGGAGGTGTAACTGCGCAAGGAGCTGAGCACATTACCCTTATTGACTTTCCCGAAGTGGGGGAACGGCCTGAGATACTTGGGGTAGCTTCAGAATCGGGGCAGGGTTTTGATCTTAATTCTGAACCCAATACGGCTGATGATGCGGATATTGAACTGGTGGCTAGGAGGGAGGACGGCGTAAACAGGATGACTACTGCCGATGATGGAGTGAGTGTGTCTTTAGCGGAGGAGGACCCGTTCAATCTAATTCCAATCATTGACGCTATTTCTAAGAAGCAGAATAGGAAAAAAAGGGGATTTTGTGAGGTTGAGCGATCACCATGCTACCTTGAGGAGGCACCAATTGCTACTCGCCTAAAGAGATGGGCACCTACTGAGGCGGAGGAGACCAGCCGGAAGGGGTCTCCCAAGAATCCATGAAGATAATCATCTGGAACTGTCAGGGTATCGGGGGTGACCTGACAGTTGACAATTTATTGGAGCAGAACCGGCTCCACACTCCCGACATGGTTTTCCTGCTTGAAACTAAAAACAAGAGTAGGAACTATGTTCATCTAAAAAGACGGTTAGGAATGGAACATCTATATGCGGTGGAACCTAAAGGTATTGGTGGAGGTCTTTGTGTTTTTTGGAGAGATCTCTCTTTGGTTGTGCTTATGAAATCTGAGGAATATTTAATCGAGCTGAAACTGTGGGATGAAAATCTAAACTGCTATTGGAGGCTTTTTGCTATATATGCTAGCACAGATGATAGGAAGAGGAAGGCTCAATGGCTGAGTTTATCGAAACGTCTCGACCAAGACAGGGACCGTTGTCTCCTAATTGGCGATTTCAATGATATTTTGTCTAATGAAGAGAAAGAGGGAGGCAACTTCCGGTCTGCTGCAAGCTTACGTGATTTTCGTGAATTTGTGGCTCGGAATGAGCTTATGGATTTGGGTTATGAAGGTTACCCCTTTACTTGGAGAAACAAAAGAGATAAAATGCCCATTCAACAACGCATTGATCGAGGTCTGGCTTCTTCTGGGTGGTACAATCTGTACCCGAATTCTAAAATTAAGCATGTGACTCTGGAAGGGTCCGATCATGCCCTTTTGATCCTCTCTACCGAGTCTAATCCGGATCGTAGAAGAAGATCATTTTTTTTTTATGGTCGTTGGAGTAAAACTGATGAATGTCGTGCCTTAGTGTCTGGGGAGTGGAGAACGAAAGCATCAGGTTCTTACGCATTCTGTTTCAACGAGAAGATGAGGTATCTCAGGAGACGCCTAAAGTGCTGGTACAAAGAAAAGGGTAGGAATTCAAAAAAAATGATCATGCAGTTGAAGGAGGAGATCAGGAAGGCTTTGGAATCTAATGATTTTGCAAGTGACGAGACAAAAAAGAAAGAAAGAGAGCTTATCTACGCTCATAAACAGGAGGAGGCATACTGGAAGATTAAGTCTAGGGTGCAATGGCTTAAAGAGGGTGACAAGAATACTAAATTCTTTCATGCTCAAACCATTAAAAGACGGCGGGCCAATTTGATCCGTGGAATTGAAAATGCCTCGGGGGTGTGGCAGGAGGGTGCTGATGAGATCTGTGCCACGGCCACTGAGTACTTTAGGGACCTCTTTCAGTCTTGCAGGCCGAACCTAGTGGACTCCGTTGTGAGGCATGTGGAGAGGCGTGTGTCCCCGGATGACAATCTTTGCTTAACTGGCCCTCTAACGGAGGCTGAAATAACTGAGGCTGTCTTCCAGATTCCTTCTAATCGGGCGCCTGGGCCTGACGGGTTCTCTGGATGTTTCTATCATGATCATTGGGACACTGTTGGGACGGATGTGATTAAAGTTGTGAAAGCTTTTGGGCACTCAGGCACTATGCTTCGGAAACTGAATCATACTAACTTAGTGCTAATCCCGAAGGTGAAGTGCCCCAAGAACATGTCGCAATTCCGACCTATTGCTCTCTGCAATGTTATTTACAAGATCATCGCAAAAGTCCTGGGCAACCGACTTAAGAGGGTTATCCCGAAAGTGATTGGTGATCATCAATCGGCTTTCGTTGCCGGGAAGCACATCCAGGACAACATTCTTGTGGTACATGAAGTTCTCCACTCTCTTCTTCATGCAAAGAATGTTAACCATTCGGGTATGGCGATCAAATTGGATATGGCTAAGGCGTACGATCGGGTTGAATGGGACTTCCTTATTGCTATGATGGCCAACCTGGGTTTTGATCCTTTATTCTGTAGTTGGATTAGAGAATGTATCTCTACTGTCTCTTTCAGTATTCTAGTAAATGGTACACCAACTGGGTATATTCGACCGGAAAGGGGTCTAAGACAAGGCGACCCTCTCTCGCCCTACCTGTTCCTTATTTGTACTGAAGGATTCTCTGCCCTTATTAGGAGAGGATTGGAATGTGCTGCGATACATGGGTTCAAGGTCTCGGATTCTGGGTCTCCCCTCACCCACCTATTCTTCGCGGATGACTCGGTTCTGTTCGGGTTAGCTAATGTGGAGGAGGCAAAAGCTTTAGCGGAAATCTTGAACACATATTCTAGTGGCTCTGGTCAGGAGGTTAACCTTGGCAAGAGCTCTATTTTCTTCGGAGCTAAAATCCCCAATCGGTGCAAAAGGGAGATATCTAATACTTTGGGGATCCAAGGCAAGCAGGGATTTGGGAAATATTTGGGTCTGCAAGCCGATTTTGGGCACTCTAAAAAGGCGACTTTCGCTGTGATTCGTGATAAGATTGAAGGCCGTCTCTCGGGATGGACCGAACAATTCCTGTCCCCGGCGGGGAAGGAAGTTCTCGTTAAAGCTGTGGCCATGGCTCTACCTAATTTTGCCATGAGTTGTTTTAAGCTTCCCATTGGAGTATGCAAGGACATTGAAAAAGCCATTCGTAACTTCTGGTGGAGAAGCAGTGATTCGAGGAAGGGTATTCACTGGATTTCATGGGATCGATTAAGAAAGCAGAAAAAATTTGGAGGATTGGGTTTTAAGGATATCCAATGTTTCAATCTTGCCTTTCTTGCCAAGGTTGGCTGGAGACTTATCCTTAATCCAGCATCCATCCTTGCATCTATTCTGAGGCAAAAGTACTACCCTGGGAGAACCTTTGAAGCTGCTGCCAAAGGAAGGAATACCTCTTGGGGGAGGAAGGGTATTTTTGAAGCCGGGAAGGTGCTGATCAAAGGTTTAAGATGGCGGGTGGGAAACGGAAGCTCCATCAACATTCGGGACGACCCTTGGCTCCCTAAGCTTTCAACCTTTAAAGTTCGGCCTAAGAACCATTGTGCAGCGGTATTGGTTAGCGATTTGATCAATCTGGATGACAATTCGTGGCGGGTGGATCTGATTACGGAAGTGTTTAACCGGGAGGATGTGGCTACAATTCTAAGTATTCCTTTAAGCCACTGTGGCCTTTCTGATCGCTTGATTTGGCACTATACCACTAACGGGATCTACTCTGTAAAGACCGGTTATGGTCTAGCTGTTAAACTTATGGATGAGGGTGCTTTTGGAAGGAAAGCCCGGGGGTCATCGAGTACGTCAAATCTGGCAACTAGGGATTGGAACAAAATATGGAGTCTACGGGTCCCAAATAAGATCAAACTGTTTATATGGCGATGCTGCAATCATGCTTTGGCGGTTAGACGGAATCTCAAAAGGCGCCATGTACGGATTGACAATGTTTGTGGAGTGTGCAATTCGTTCAATGAAACTGAAAATCATCTGTTTTTCAGATGTGAGTTTAGTCATCGGGTTTGGTTTTGCTCCCATTTACACCTTAACTCCCACGCTTTGGAGGGCAGGGACTTCCTCGAAAGTTGGCGTAGATTCTGTGAGTTGGCTGCCCTGGATTCATCAAACGAGAATGAGATCCTCCAAGATTTTGCCTTCGGACTTTGGAGGTTGTGGAAACATAGAAACAAGGTTGTTTTTCATGGGGTTAGCCAGCAACCCCAGGAAGTTCTTGATGCTTGGGCTCAATGCGCCAATGACTACCGGGCTGCTTTACTCCAGGACGCCAGCATGGGACCATCATCGGTTCCGGTGGTTAATGGTGGTGCAAGAAATAATAGGGACTCATGGCAGAAACCCAGTTTTGGAACTATAAAAGTTAATACTGACGCCTCATGGTGTAAAAGGACTGCGAGAATGGGGGTGGGCTGGGTCTGTCGGGATTTTGCGGGCTTGCTGCAGGCGGCTGGGGGTGCAGGGACTGGTTATGGCTTATCTGCAGCTGCTGCGGAAGCCTCTGCTATCCTTGCGGCATTGATGGCTTGTCAGGAATTCGGGTATGATGATATCATTGTTGAATCTGATTCTAAGTCGGTCACTATGATGCTGAGGAAGGAAGCAGTGATGGACTCTGGTTTGGAATGTTTACTTGGCGATATCGAGAATCTAGCTCTAAGGATGAAGTCTGTGACTTTCGCCTTTGTGCCTAGGGAGTGTAACCGTGCTGCTCACTCGGTGGCCAAGTATTGTTTTAACGAGAACCGAGATTTCATGTGGGATTGTATTGGGCCTGATTTTTTGTTTAATATCCTTGCCCAGGATGCCAACATTTCGATTCGTATTTAATCTACTTTCTACTTTGGGGAAAAAAAAAAAAAATTGCCACATGTGTTGGTCTCCTCATATTATCATACGTGTTATGTATCACATACTCTAAGATATAAACTTATTGTTTAGTTATTTTATAACATAAGGACTGGCAGTACTTTCTCTGGTCAATGTCGTCAACCTAAGCAAGCACCTACCCGCCGATTTAAAATGGTGTTCGGGCTCATAGTTCTAGCCACTAGTAGTAAAAATCGTGTCATTTGTGGCTTACCGAGATCATATCGTATTTACCCAGTTAAAATATTGATTTGAGAGTTTATAGTTCAGGTTGTAACAAATATTTTATGATATTGTGACATATAATTTATGTGACAAAATAAAGTTTTGTATATATCTCATCTACATTGATCATCTGACTTGTTTTTCTATTTAAATCTTTGGAGAACATGTTAACCTGACATGGTTGGCACTTGGTCGGTGTATAATCCGAGTAGTTCAACCTAATTTTTAGGAGAAGAACACATGCAGAAACCCGCGTGCATCATGACAGCCAGACGGCAAGGACTGCTCACTTGCCAAGTCGGTGTGTTATTTATATTTTAATTTCTGAGGACCAAAACAATATGGTTGTTCAATGCACGTACAACCAAAACATTACGACAGGGGACCAGGAGAATGACTATTTTATGTGGCTTTGAGATTCCAAGAAGCTAAAATATCCCATTTGCATTGTCCATCAAGGGTTTATGTTCTGCCATTAGCCGAAGCACGTGGTCATAGAATTCAACTTATGTATAATATATACACCCAATGTGCTCGTTTTATAGTCCAAATAAAATACTTCTTTCAATTATTTTCGGCAGTGAAGAGGAAGAAATTATATTGTCTGAGGGCTCGAGGGCTCGTACACTAAACTTCTTTACGATTATGTATTTTAATCCTAACGAACATTTCTTTTTAGGTTTCATCCCCTCGTGTATATTACCTTAGTCGCGAAAGATTGTTAACAAAAAAAAAAGAAAAAAAGAAAAAAGAAGAAGAGATTTTAACATGTAATCGGCTTGCCATTGGACAGAATTTTGTGAATTAGGGTAGGGTTAGGCGGGGAAGATACTTAGTGTAGTTGATCTTAAAAACTTGAAAATTAGGGTTTCTGCAATTTGGTTTTAACAGTTAAGTAATAAGTTTGACCATATATTTTAAGAAAAACTAATGAAAAAGAATTTGAAAAATTTGAGTTTTAACAATAATAACAAAATAAAAGGTAAAGTGAATAGTATCAAAATTGATTTTTTTAGTCTAAAAATAGGATTTTTCGTTAAAATAAATAGTACTAGAAACTTTTCATTAAAATTTCCTATATTTTAATGTTCAGCCGAGTCATCCTATGAGTAGGAGCACTCTTAATATGAGCTGTACTATGTTTTATTGCAGCTGGACTTTGTTGAGTTTTCAGCCTTCCAGATCGAATTCATTATATTGTAATTATAATACCACCAAATTCATTATATTATATTGTAATTATAATACCACCAACAATCCATTAAAATTAGATATTTATATCATTCAAACTACATTTTCCAACCCCATTTCATCGAGAAGCTAATCAGTCTCTACCTTTAATAATATAAGAGCAACTCCAACGTAGGAAGGCCCTCCTAGGGCAATTGCCTATTGAATCCCCTTTGGTAAACAGTAACTATCTTTAATCAACAGTAATTGCCTTTTGCATCTTCATTTCTAACTGAATAGCTATGACAGTAGACAATAAAATATTAGTATTTTTATTTTATAAAACAATACAAAATAATTTTTTTTGTAATTTTGGATAAATTTTTTAATCGTTCTCGTTGCACCACTTGTCATTATCCTAATAGACAATTTTTGGTGATAGATTTCGATAAAAATTTTATCCAATGCTGTCGCACCACATGTCATTACCTTTTCAGAATTGTTGAGGATAGGTTTTCTGATAAGATTTTTAATCAATCACGTCGCGCCACGTGTCACAATCTGTTTACAATCTTTGAGGATAGATTTCAATCAGATTTTTAACGAATGACGACATGCCACGTGGCACTATCTACAATCTAATCCTTTCTTTTTCCTCCATATAACCTACCATCCATCCTAAGAAATCACACACCAAAATCAAAATCTCTATCCTTATTCATAGTTTTTGCTTCCTTCTTACAATGTCTTCTTCAAGGATGTTGTGGAAAACCGACGAGCAAGAGAAAGAATTGTTTAAGTAAGGGGAAGAAAAGTTCATTCTTCAGGGGGCAAAAATGAGATTGAAGAGGAAAAGGATGAATAGCGTAGAAGGAGAGATGGCGAAGCAAGAAGCCAAAAAGCCTCACATTCTTGTCGAGTTATCCAAGCTGTGGTTGAGATCACCAGGCCCAGCCGTTCCGTAAACATTGATAGAAGTAGGCAACGACGAGGTACGAATCTCTTGGACGATTATTTTGTTTGTAATAGTGCATTCCTTGATACGTACTTTAGACGTCATTTTAGAATGGAACGACATTTGTTTAACAAAATCATGATTGTTGTTTGCAACCATGATTCTTACTTTGTGCAAAAGAATGATGCTTTTGGTGTTATGGGTGTCTCCTTCTTGAGCAAAAAATTACTGCTTCCTTGCGGATGCTTGCATATGGAGCATTTGCAGACCAAGTGGATGAGATAGCAAGGATGGAGAAATCAACCGTTCTTGAGTCCTTGATGAGGTTTTGCTTCGCAATCGAATTTATCTACACCACAGAGTACCTCCGGAGACCTACTGAGATGGACTTACAAAGGCTTATGAAGAAGGGTGAGATATGAGGTTTTCTTGGGATGATTGGAAGCATCGGCTGTGTAAACTGGACCTGGAAAAACTGTCCAAGTGTATGGCAAGGAGCTTATGGGGACAAAAAAAGAGCAAAATGATCTCAATGTCCTTGCCCAATCCCCAGTGTTCAACGATGTCCTGCAAGGAAAATCACCAAGAGTCACGTACTGGGTCAACGGATATAATCACCATGGCCCATACTACCTAGCATACGACATTTACCTAAGGTGGACATCATTTGTCAAAATAGTGCCATGTCTGCGAAGTGAAAAGGAAAAACACTTTGCAAGCTATCAAGAGGGGTGTAAGAAGGATGCGGAGGGTTGTTTTGATATCTTCCAAGCTTGTTAGGCGATTGTCAAGAGTGCTGCTAGAATATTTGATTTAGAGTCGCTTTGATCCATCATGATGACATGTATCATTCTTCACAACATGATTGTGGAAGAGGAGTATGATTATGATGCCGTTGATGAATATGAGCCAAACACGATGAACAATTCCAGAACACAAATATATTGTGTTTATGACGCCATCGAAGAACCTGTGCAACACGAGCCATTACAAAGGGATGAAAGTTACAATGAAAGGCTCATTCAACGATATACTTTAGTTCAGGAGTCATACATTCACAAAGCCTAGCAAATTGACTTGATAGAGCACCAATGGGAATTAAAACAAGCTCAAGAAACTTAAGTTCATTTAGTGTGTTTGTTTTTGATTGGTGTGTTTATTTAATTTTATTTGGTGTGTTTTTTAAGTTCAATTAGTGAGTTTTTTTTAAATTTTTTTTAAATTTGGTGTGTTTGTAATTTTATTTGGTATGTTTATGTAATTTTATTTGGTGTGTTTATGTCCTTTGAATAAAGATTCTCTTAGTTTAAACAAAGTACTAAATTCAATAAATTAGAAACAATATAAAGTATTCTATTCAATAAATAAGAAATTACAACCAAAAGTGATTGGAAATTTATGGCTCCGATTAAAAATAAATTCCCTAGTCCCTCGTGAATAGAAAATCATCACCTAACCAATTTGTGGTGCTAGGACAATCTCCTCTTGCTATCGTTTCTCTTGCACGCCTCTTTCGCACAACGTCTGCTTTCTCCAAATTCCAAAAATATTTAGAATTCAGAGACATCACCTTTACAGTCTCATTCATAATGTCATGATCTTGTTGAGCCATTCTTTCTTCTTTAAACTCTTTCATTTCTTGCCTAAGTAGCTCTTTTTCTCTCTCATTAGCTTGAAATAGTCTCTTAGCAGCTGCAACTTTTGCCTCATCTCTAGCCTTATCAACCTCAAATTTTACCATTTCCCGCGCCAAAGTCAATTCACCTTGGCGAGCAAGTTCTTCCATATATTTTGCATAATCATTCTTGGAAGCACTCCCTTTTCTCTTTGAAGCCTTCTTACCTTGAGGCCTAATTGGATAACGGGTCGACCCTGACCCTTGATCGTGGGTTGCTTCCGGCACTTATTCTATGTCGCTTTCATGAACATGCGAGTCATGATCAGGCATAAAGTGTAGATGCGTGCTGTTCATGATAACTTTTGGACTGACATGCACAACTCTGAATTAAAGACAATATTTGATAATATTCCGACATTCCCACCGGGTGAATGATTTGTTTTTGTTTTTGGCATTATACCAAGCTTGTGCTTGACGTGTTTACACAATGCGGGAAAGGAAATAATTATAATCAAAGTAGCTAATGTAAATATGGGTATAGTACAAACAAATAAATAATGTATTGTTACCTGATCCGCAAATTTTTCCCTACTTCGAATATTACTACTAGCTTGTGCCAAGGCGTTTCTCCAATGAGTAAACAATTTGCTGAGTATTCTCCAACGACTGGACAATAATTCTTTCGTTCTTTTCCCACCAATTTTCTTAAGAAAAAGGGTTTGAATAAGACTCCACATTTCTCGCAACTACATCTCATTATACGTAATCGAATCATGAGTAACTTTAACCCAGCTAGAACACAACTTGACATCTTCAATAAGTGTCCAATTTGTATCTGTATCATTAGTGATTTTGTTGGAAACCAATTGGATTGAAACTTTGAGAGAAAGATTGGAATGTGGTTGAAAGTATTTAAGAAAATATGAAATTATAGTGTAAGGTAGCAGATAATAAGAAGGTATTTATAGAAACGTAAAATCATTTTTTATAATTTTTAATTTTTTTTGGGATTTTTAATTAATTTTTTAATTTTTATTAACTTAATTAATTTCTTCCATTGGATTAAAAAAATTGAAATTCAACCCTCCAGATTGTGCCACGTGGCATAACTGTAACATATCTGATTTTTTTTCCTTTTTTCTTTTTTTTTTTAATTTTTAAAGGCGAATAACGTGGATCATTGATCTGAAATCCAACGGCTAATATTGGGGGAGGTTTGAATTTTTTTTTTTTTTTTTATCATTGGAAATCCAATGATCTAGAAAAAGTATCTGTTGAAATCCAACGGACGAGAAGGTGCCATGAGCCCCAAGAAACGGTAACATTTCAGACTCTGGACCACAGGCCCCACCAACTGAAAAGCTATTAGTGACGCACCCTCACGTGCACGCGTGCGACACGCGCCTGGTGTAAATTTTTTAATAATGTGGCTAACGTCAGCTATGCATTATATGTCCCTAGATGCTCGGGCCTGCGATTGGAGCCTGCCCTTAGCCTAATTGCCCGCAAGGCCTGGAGCAAGAAGGGGAGGCAATTGGTTGAAATGGTTTCCGGTCCACTAGGCTATCACATACGGTGGACTTGCTCTAAGAAAATCCCTGACTCCGCTCCTTGGTTACATAAAGTCAATTAGTCTATTGTCACTTGTGAGTATCTTATAATTAATCATTTTGATGAGAAATATTAAGAGGACTCTCTCAAAGTGAGACTCTCCATGAATTTTTTGTCAAAATTTTTGGATCACTACACGTTCCTACAAACACTGCAAGCTTCTATGGTGAAAAACAAACACGAACCAAGCAATGAGCCTTCAAGCACGTCCAGAATCTTGCAGATTCTCGGGTTGGCTACGTAAAATGAGGTCTCTTTGAACTTTCGCCTCCCAAGTCCTAGGATTAAGATGATAACCCTAGAGATTAAACTGAAAAAATATATATGAACTATAAGAGTAGAGAGCTTTATCTCTCCTATCTAATAATGAGAGAGATTTGCTACTTAGTACTAGGGTCTAGTGGTATTTTACTTCACTTGTAAGTGAGAGGTTATAAGTTGGATTCTCGCGAAAGACGAATTTGAACTACATTATTGCTAGCCCATTGAGAAGCTAAGGTCACCCCTTCCTTGTAGATAATATCATTTGTTAAAAAAATACCGAGAGAGATTTTCTCTTTGTGTCTTCTTTCTTCCTGAAAGCCTGTAGTTGGGAATAGAGTAGAAAGACAGATATGTCCATGAAAAGTCTAAGAAAAGTTTTTTAAGGATTTTCTTTAAATATCACAAAGATAATTAAGAGATACTTGATAATCAAAACCCTAATTTGAGTGTCACTTAGTACTACGGTCTAAATGTATTCCTCTTCACTTCTAAGTGAGAGGTCTTAGTTTTGATTCTTATCAAAGACGATTTTGAACTATATTATTGCTAGATTATTGTGAGGCTTAGCCTACCTCCGAGCCTTAGTGTAGATAATATTATTTGTTAAAAAAATATTTAAAAAACTGTAATTTGAGTGGATTAAATATTGGTATTTAATTAATTAATATATAGGTAAATCGCACAAAAGGCATGTATGACGAACCACAAAAAATCTAGAATTTCTTCATTGTGACGAAACAAAAAGGAAAGAAAAAGAATTACGAAAACCTAGGTTCCTGGCATGGAATCGATGCATGCAGAAGCTTTTTCTTTTACCATTTCAGTGCATAATCAACAGAAGGAGATTAGAAAGCAATCCCAAATAAAAAATGACAGTAGGGCAAGTAACAGATAATTTCACACACAAGAAAAAAGGAATTATTTGTTTTCCCCTCCTTTTGTGACAGCCTTGTAGGTAAAACCTTTTCTCATTTAAAAATAATATTTTTTTTGAGGACAACAATGTTATTAGTGAGTTAAATAATTAGTTATCAAAAATAAAAAGATTGATGAGAATCGAACTCATGTCACTGTGTATATACATAACATTATTGTTTTTCAACATTCTAATAAAGTATCATATGCCACCATGAATTTTATATTTATTTTTTAAACTTTTGTCAATCATGGAAAATCACCATTATTTTTTTATATACCAATACCAATTGTAAGACCATCTCTAATGGTTGGGCTAAAAGCTAAATATTTCAGTCCGAAAAATTTAGCTTTTAGCCCAAAAACAGTTTTTCTACTTCAACCGTTTCAAGCCTAAAATTTTAGCTCGAAATTATTAAAGAATAAACTTAGGTTATTTTTTTTCTTAAATTAATTTTAAAAAAATAAATATGTAGATTATTGTAAATTAATTTTATGAACATTTTAATAAAAAAAATTTAAATTCTGATAAATATTTTCACTCGGTTTGGTGGAGCCCACACCGATTTCTGGGCTAAATTCTGGGGGGAATCTGACCTTGGTTTAGCATTTAGCATTACCATCTCCAACCCTTGGGCTGAAAGCCAAATTTTTTAGCCCGAAAATTTAGCTTTTAGCCCAGAACCAGTTTTTCTGCTCCAACCCTTTCTAGCCTGAAATTTTAGCCTGGAATTATTAAAGTATAAACTTAGGCTATTTTATTTCTTAAATTAAATTAAAAAAAAATAAATATTTAGACTATCGTAAATTAATTTTATGAACATTTTAATAAAAAAAAATTTAAATTTCGATAAATATTTTCATTCAGTTTGGTGGAGCCCACACCGATTTCTGGGCTAAATTCTGGGGGGAATCTGGCCTTGGTTTAGCATTTAGCATTTAGCCCGAATTTTCCCCTTGGGTTGGAGTGAGTTTGGGGGGAAATTTTGGGGAGTAATTTGGCTTTTAGCCCAGGGTTGGAGATGGTCTTAGAGTGAGTTTGGGGAAAAATTTTGGGGAATAATTTGGCTTTTAGCCCACCATTGGAGATGGTCTAAAGGCTCATACTTAGTTCTCTCCAATTTTTGTTTTATTGTAATGAAATCTTGATGTCATTAGTTTTTTTTTTAACAAACGAAATTATGATAGTATATGTTAGAAAATGATTTCGCCACATTCTTTTTACCGTGCTTACATACTCATATTTAATTTTTACCGTTGTTTTTGTTTGCTTTATTACCAAAAATAAATAAAGGTGTCGCGTTCTACACACGGCCGTACCAAAAATGAAAATGATGTGTATATTTTATATATTACTTTATTTAATTAAGAATCCCAATAAAACACTAACGAATTGTGGCTTTTGTTGTGTGGCCGTCGGCCTACCCAAAAAAATCCTCTCTCTCTCTCTCTCTCTCTCTCTCTCTCTCTCTCTCTCTCTCCCCTCTGCAACAACAACAATATGACAACAAGTAGCAAAGGAAACAACAACGCAGCATCAGTAGTCCAAGTCCAAGAGCAAGCAGCAGGCAGCCATGAGTGCTGCATGTGTGGGGATTTTGGCTTCTCCTATGAGCTCTTTCTTTGCAAGGTTTGCCAGTTCAGATCTCAGCACAGGTCCCCAATTTAACAAAACCACTCTCTTTTTTGTTTAATTATATGAACATATTAATTTGATCTTTTAATTTATGGGTTATGATCTAACTAAACTGAAGTTTAATTGTAATCAGATTTCCTATGTGCAGGTACTGCAGCAATCTTTACCCGAGTGCCGAGTCCTACAGAATATGCAATTGGTGCCTCACCCAGAAGGAGGACACAAAGGAAAAGTCCCAAAACTCCTCAAATTCTTCATCCTCATGCAAAAAGGAATCCCAAGATCAAGACCACCCAATTACCAAGATCAGCATCAAGAAAAAGATCTCATCAAAAAACAGTAATAATCCATATGGTGGGTGTCTGAGGGGCACTATGCAGCTGCAACCAAGCGGGCCCATCAAGAAACAGAGATCACTTGATCTTCATCATCTTCATCGTCAATCATCAGCAATATCTCCATCACCATCACCATCTCCAAAATCTGCACCAGTTGTTACCAGAAAGAGGATCATCACAAATGCGGCAAAGGAGGCTGAGAGGATCAGGAGGACAAGGTCGGAGGATATATCAAACATAAAAAACACGAGTACTATTGGGATCACAAGGCAAGTCTTCAGGAACAAGGTCAGAAGGTACAAGCTTTTGGATGAAGTTTCAAGTCAATGACTTGTTGAGTACAGCTAGCTATATTCCAATTTCTTCTCTCTCTTTTATTTTCTTTTTGTTGTACATACAAATATAAGTACAGATAAAATTTGGTCTATGTACATAATCTATATGTGATGGTAATTTTCAGTTAATGTAGAAACGTAATAAGAGTAACTCTGTTGTGGATTATGTATTATCGAGTTCTTTTTAAGTTAAAGAACGTACTTCATTGTGTATAATCATATGTTTATTTCTTTCATTACGAAATACTGTAAATTATAAGTTTGTTTCTCTCTTCGCGGAATAGGTCATGTGATAAAAAAAGAGCTTTACGTAACTAAAGAATACTGCAAGTTCTCTATCACTGTACTTTTACAACTTACAAGCCTTCCCACGTATGTGTGTGCGTGTGTTTTTTTTTTTCAATGCCAAATATGTGTAAATAGTATTTAGTGACTACTTTCAACATAAGAGCTGATATAATTTAGCCACTAGTACGCAGATAACGCAAAACTAACCCAAGACAAGACTACATAAACACAGACAGCTCAATCTAATTTTTGGAATTATTATGACAAAACAACTAACACAGTCCAGACCAAGAACACCACTGGATAAAGATTCAGTGGGTGCGTTGTTTGCGGAGTTTGATGGATTATGGATGACTCTCAACTTTAAGTGTGTTTAATATAGATTTTTAGGAGGTCAACAAAAGTCATCATGTATTAAATAAAGATTTTTTTTATGACTCTTAAAAAGTCTATGAAAATCTTATGGTATTCATTTATGATTTTCTGTAAGTCTACAAAGATCCATGTGTATTCAAAATTTCACTTATTTTAAAAGATTTTAAAGAGTCGTGGATTTTGATAGACTTTGAATGTTTTTATAGAAATTTTTTTGTCATTGCAAATTCAACCCCCCCTAAGATTTTGATGAATTTTATTTTTCTTAATTCTCTTACGAATACTCCACCATCTAGTATAATGCAATAATTACCACTATCACAACTTCCAACATCAATGCACCACCATTACCGTACCATAACCATCTCACCATTGGTTCCACCGCTGTCATTGCCATGAGAATCATCGCTAGCACTACTAAGACCACCACCTACACCACCATCACCATGACCGCCACCTCTACCACCGTCTCCTTTACCACCCCGACACCACAATCACCACGTGACACTTCCACTACCACCACCTCATAAGCCTACTTTGTCATAAATCATGATCACCATCTCAATGATGAAAACTTAAAAATAATAATGCTTATTAATAAATTGATAGTTAAAACATCTATGACAATCTCCAAAATTCTTTAAAAAAAAAAAGAGTTTTGAACTCTCTAGAATTCTACAAAAGTCTATCATGTAAGTTAACAAAAGTATAGTATTAAAAGCCTATAAAATTTTAGAGAATTTATAATAATCAATAAAAGTCTGCTAAATTTGTGAATGTCTATCACTTTAAAAGCTCAACAAAAGTCCATATAAATCTTAATACAATACACCCCTTAGTTCTTCTTTTTCAAAAGAAATACAAAGTTCCTCATGTCCGTAGCATTATTAATAAATGAACATTGCTAAGAAATATCATATTTTCGTACCACATTAGCATCATCTGATGCATCATTTACCGTATAATATCGTACCCTAATGCAGTAAAAGGAATAGCTACATTTAGAACTCTCAACTACGTAAAAATAAATGAAATGATTTGGTAATGCCACAACCAACAAACAAATTAATAGGTAGACCTAAAACCTAGCTACATTTCTCAATGTCTCTTTCAATAAAAAAATGGAACCTAACACTTATCCACTCAAGGTGGGATGTTCAAATTGCTTGGGTACAAGGAGCATATCGAACTCTCTGGATTTAATTGGAAAGTTAGACAGATTCCCTTGGAGAAAGATCGGATCAGAAGGCTAGCAGCAAGTTGTAAAATATTATGTAATTAGTCTTTTTCTGTCTAATTATTTGTAAGTATATAATCCTAAAAAAGTAAGGTGCAAAATCTAGGAATAAGTTGACTTGGGAAAAGGCATGGAACATAATCTGCGATGACAAAACGTCCCATGCTTTCAATTTGCTGAGTTTTAATACAAAACTTGAGCTACAAGGAACTTGGAACCAAGTCATTAATAATATTAATATTGTATTTAGTCTTCAGAAACTTTTAGTCGAATTTTAAACATATAGCTAAGATTTTTAGCAAATGTTGACGCATGTTGGTTGATAAGCATTTAGATTTTTAGAAAGAAAAAAATGTATGATCGAAATTTATAACGAATGCTTGAATGAGAAAGTATAAAGAAAAAAATGTGATAACATACTATTGACCCTAAAAACTACTATGCCTAGATGGCGCGCAGGCTGAGTAACTAATAAGCTAACTACGTCCTTCAGTTGTGTGCGGGGCGTGCCAACTCGTCAGTCGAGCTCGGCCGGGGAGTAAAATGTGTTGATGTTGCGTTGAGTTGCGCTGCTGACTTCTTCGTCTTGCGACTGCGGTTGAGGAAGGAACACGTCTTAGCCTTTGGATTCTAAAGCCTGATGACAAGGCTACTATTCCTGTGAAATTCACAAATCATCGTCACCGGATTCGGTCACAGTGATTATATTCGTGAAGGTATAAGCACACCGAATCGACACCAAGGTATAGGGGCACAGGTACTTGAAGAAAATATAAGTTTTAATGGTAAATGTGGTTCGATCGTCTGAATGCCAAACTCTAAATCCCACTTGTGAGTATCCAATCATAAATCAACTCGACATTCAATGTGCCGAGCCTAATCACTAGTAACGCCTCACTTCGCCGAGAAGGCTAATGATATGACCTTTACCAACAAGGATTCGAAAACCCTTGTTGACCGAGACTTGGATAATTAATTAGTCGGCCCCAATGCGGTGCTGTTTATCCAAGCTGAAGGTGCTTCGAGGTTGGCTGATTCTACGGCGATAGTGTTGTTTATCCAAACTGAAGATATCACCGGTTGTATTCACAGTGTTGTTTATGATGAGTCAATTTCATATTATATATTCTCCCCTATTCTTAGTATGTTTTGGTAATTATTTTGGTAGAATTTTGATACTTTGATTTATATTCTCAATATAGGACATTCGACTTCGTCTGGAGCGAAACATGATCAAATGGACGAATTTTGGAGTGATTCAAATTGGAGGACGTTCGTGTGTTCCTTGGCGTGTTCGTATCAAAATTTCGGATTTTTCTACCAAGCGGTTATTTTCTGGCGAGAGAATAAAGAAGCAGTGCGCAGTGCTGGAAAATGACGTTTCTGGGCTTAAATTGCGTTTTTGGAGCCCAAGATGACATCTGATGGGTTCGTGGCCTTCTGGAAAAATGTTCAGAATATTTCAAACCTTAAATCCAGTCATTATGGGCCAGTTTTGGAGCAGTTTAAGGGTCCAAAACGGGACTGTTCAGATTGTAGGCGAATTTCACATTTAATTTGGGGTTTTTTGTTTCCTATTTTATTTTTTTAGTTTCCTATTGGGATTGGAAGACTGGGGGGATTATGAGGTTTTAGTTAGGTTAAAGGGGCCAGCCGTAGGTTTTTTTTGTCAGGGTTTTTTTTGGACATCTTCTTCTTCCCAGTGAGCATAGAGATTTTGAGACTTTGCCATTCAAGGTGTTTTCGATCTTTTATTAATTTAATGAAGAATTTTATGATTTTTATTATGAATATGCGTAACTAATTCTTTCTTGCTAGGGTGAGGCCACGAGCCTTAGCATGAATATGTAGTTTTTCTCCGATTTGCTTATGAGTATATGCATGCAGGTTTTCGAGTTATTAATCACTGATTTAAACTATCTAATTATCTTAATGCTTGATCACCATTAGGATGTTTAGAAAAGTAAATTGATGCAATTTTGGTCGGAGGTCGGTCCCTGAAATTGACGAATGCTTCTTGTGATTAATATGTGCAAGTTCACTTAGGATGAATACCACGTCTTAAGGGTTGCATGGTTTTTCAAAAGGTTTCACAGAACTTAATGAGTCATGCATGTTTAGATTTGATCTGAATACCACAGACGGATTGCATGTTTGATATACGCTCTATGTTGGGGGTCCAAGTAGACATATATTAGGAATACCTAACCTTTGGAATATGCATGTATGGATCATAAGTAATTGAGAGAACTACATAGGATTGTTAAGGCGACGGCGGATCCCTAGTGTTTTCTTAATTTGATTGTTACAAAACTATTTTCTGTCTTCATCTTAATATTGCAGTTTAGTCTAATTTTATTAGTTAAATTCGTTTTAATTTAAGTAGGTCATAAAATCAACCATCACAACTTTTTGTTTTACAATAATTAATTGAAGTTTGATTTGTTTCGATTTGTTTAGTAATCCCTGTGGAGAACGACCTTGTGAGATTCATTTATACTACAATATCCTTGTCATTCTTGCAAGTAAACTAAGAGTTTTTAACACATTTGTGTGTGGTAAAATCATCTATCAGTTTATCCAAACTAAAGATGTGTCAGTGAAAAGGAAAATCAAAATCTCAAGGTTGTTGAGAGGTATCGCGAAGAGCGGGAGTTTACACAGGGCAGTTTATGTGTGAATTGGAGGTCCCCTTAATGGTGCCCTCACCCTTCTATTTATAGCAGCAAACCCTCATTTAATCGAATTACAACTTCACTCAGACTAGGACTCCCTACTCCAATCCAATCTTATCTCGGCCATTCCTACCTCCGTTAGGATTTTGAACCTAACTCTTTATCAAGCCACATTCATCTCCATATCTTAGCATCCCCATCTCGCCGAGACTCCTTATTATAATAGGATTTCACTTCCCCAACCATCAGTCTCACAATAAGACTTCACCCACTTCATCATCATTTGGACGACTCCCTTTCCTGATAGGACTCGGCCGTCCTTATCTAAAAAGCCAACTAACCCAAGCACCTTACCACATCCTTCAAGCTGGGCCTTCAGGCCGAGAACAAGTCTACACTCGGCCCAAGCCTTAAAGAAGTGAAACTACCCACTTCATCACTTTTGAGGTCATTGTTCTACGCTCTTTGGTCCAGCCTTAGCCTTGAAGACACGAAACCATCCTCTGGCACGTCTTCCGAACACATTTAATTACCTTGAAACCCTTAATCACGCGCATTTATTAAGCATGTTACCCATCTTCATTCTTCTTAACTTTCTGCCACGTGGCAACGCGTTAGCTCGCTCAGTAGCCCTAATGATGTTCTTCCAAACGTGCGGCCATTGGAACGTCCCTCATCATTACTCGCCGCCACACGCAATCGTGCATCTTCAAATGGTGAAACGCTTGGTCTTTTCACCTAGATTCCCTCGAATATCCATAATGATTAGCGACTTTCTCGGTTGGTTTTATCTCAATTTTAAAAATCAAACGTCTGATCTTCCTACCAAAACATCTATAAATACTCAGATCTCTTTCATTCGCAGTCTTACGCTTCCAGAACTTCTAAATTTTCTCTCGCGTTTACTCTCCAAAACCCAAAAATCCTTCAAACTCCCAAACCAGAGATCAT
This sequence comes from Crataegus laevigata, assembly GCA_963580275.1. Taxonomy (NCBI): domain Eukaryota; kingdom Viridiplantae; phylum Streptophyta; class Magnoliopsida; order Rosales; family Rosaceae; genus Crataegus; species Crataegus laevigata. The sequence goes on from OY756938.1 coordinate 7,431,706, forward strand.
TCAAGCTTCTACCCATAAATCCTTCAAATTCTTACTTAGAAAACCTTTAGAACCTTTCCAATGGCCTCCTTCATCTCCAAACTCTCTGGTGAGTGCTACAAGTGTAAGAACATCATCGATCGGTGCTCGATCAAGACTCTGCGCTTTGAGAGCGACATGAGCGTCACCCACCAGATCCTTGGGCCAGTTTTCAAGAATGCAGTGCCACCATCCATCACCACCCTTTTCAAGGCTCATTGCCTAATACCCTTGCAGCAAGGGTTTGGATGGTCGAAGTGGGATTCGGCAAAGGCTCAAGGATCCTGGCCTTCAACCACTGCAACCTGGGTTTCATGAATGGAGAAGATCTTCGGCTAGCAGTGGAAGGCCAAGGCCGCCGTAAGAAGCTCCTTGGGTTTTTGGTGCTTGGCCACCAACACCATGGTTTTCCCTTTAGGCCCCATTGGCCCCACCATCCTTAATGTCACTGCTATCTTGGGAACTTCCCTTTCTGGCATCCTAATCGACATCGCCTTCTCTAGATGCTCGTCGAATGTTGATTTGAAAGCGCTATTCGACGAATGGGCAGTTGAAACGATGAGCAAATAAGGTAAAAAACTTTCAAAGGAAGAAGTTTAGAAATTACACAAGAACTTCTTCAACTACAACACCATTTACCTCCACTTTGCCGGCTGATGGGAAGCGAGCTTGCTGAAGAGAGAGCGTGAAGCCTTCATCTTCTACTGGTACAACAAATGTACTAAGTCCAATAAATGCTTGGTTGAGAAAATACCAGTGGCCAAAGCCCCGGCTAGTGGCCACACCCTAGCGCTCAACCCAGCCATTCTTGCCAACCTCTGCGCTGCTTAGCCGAAGCGACCATCAGCAAGATCGACCCGCACCAAAACGGACACATATGGGTCTTCCAATTTTGGTTGCAGGTCTACTTGACCACTTTTCGACCAGAGACTACCAACTTCTTGCCTTCTGAAGCGCTCGACCTTTAGCTGGCTTCTCGACCAGTGCCTCTTTACTGGGCCGAAGAAGTTTTCAAATACTTTTTCGGCCTCGACGTTCTTTTAGAGAACGAGTTCTTAATATGCCGTCGTCGAGAATACCTCACGTCTACCATGTTCTCTACATCAGCATGGAGTGAAGATGATGATGCTGATATTCGTCAAGCCTGGGGATCGCTCGTGATCTCCCGTGACCTTCCCCTCGGCTGTGACGCACACCGAGGGAGCTAGGAGGTCAACCACCTCAACTTCACTGCCCAACAGCTCGGCTACCTCCAAGGTTGCCCGGTGCCTATTCTCACCTCCCGCTCTCTCCTAAGCCGAGGACGCCTCTCTGGCTCTTCGGAGAGAGAATGCAAGGACACAGAGAAGGAGTTTCAAAGACGGTGCAGAAATTTCACTTTTGACCAACCGTCCCTGAATCCCTTGGCACTGAACACTTTCGGCAACTGCTGGAAGGAGTACACCTAGGGCTTATTTGGCATACTGGTCGAGGACGTCATTAACAAACGTTTTGGCAGCCGACCCATAAAAGCCCTTGCCCTCCAATCGAAAGAGACGACCCAAGGTATATGGCTTTCTTGAACCTTTACTCTTCAAATACTTTACTTAATCCCTACTGACTTGATTTTGTTTCCTCAGGTGGTCGTGTGCCAAAGCCAATAGATCCGACTGCCACGACTACAGCCAAGAAGAAATCGGTCCCTCATTTCATAAAGGCTACAACCATAAAGCCAGCCTCGCCGAGCAAACGGCCTAATCTGGAGGTCGAGGCGGCCGACGAATCTCCCCACCCCCCCAAAGCGCATTAAGAAATTGGCAAAGCAATGGGAATGTGAGATTCATGTTATCTCCAGCCAGAAGACGTGATCGACTACCCCAAGTTCTTCTCCCACTACTTCTGTCGTTCAAGCTTCAACGGTGAAGAGGTCGACCCTAGTTGGTCCAGCACTTAAAATCCACACTGTTAGGCTAGCACACACAATTTGACTTGTTCCTCAGGTCGTGGTCGAGCTGGTTGCTGCTCATTGGGTCGAAAATTCCGCAGCTCAAGGGTCGACTGATGCAACTGCCTCGAATGAGGTAACTTCTTTGGCTGGGTAGTCCTCCCAAAACATCCAAAACAAACAAAGGTCATCTTGGAAGAGATATGACTATGCCGTTAGTAAATCTCCTTAATTTACATTAAATTTATCACTGCTAACGGTCTCTATTTCAGGATGATGAGGATGACGAGACTCCGTGGTCGAGTCGCCTTCGACCTTCTTCCACCAATCATCCTCCTGTGGTCAAGGATGTCTAGGTCGATCCTCCTATTACCGATCATGGAAAAAGGCCTCTCAACAAGCCTAAAGCGACAGCGGAGACACCGATTCATCTGCAGGATGAAGACCTTGGAATCCCTCCCCAAGAAGCCACTTCGGGCTTCGTAAGTTCCTTTATTGATTTTCCTTTTTGCCAATCTTTCGCCTTAGGATTCTAAATTGGGAAAATATTAAATGTCAGGTGCTTACTTTCTCATTTCACAGACAATTCTATGTGTCGAAAGGCGTTATCTATATCTCTTGGCCACCTCAGTGGCCATCGAACATCGATAACCTCTATCGGCAGCGTGAATTGAAAGAGAGTCTTAAAAACTGGGCTCAGCCATTAAGCTCTCTAAGCTCGAGCAATGAGTTAGCAGACATGGCTGAAGTCTCTTCTCAGTAGGTTTAACTTTCTCTTTTCCTTAATTCTTTGTTTGTCATTTTGTTCTGAAAATTTTCTCTGCGTGCAGCCTTCATGGGAGGTCGAGCTCGATGCTCTGCTTTCCAACACTTTTGGCGCGGCCAGACCCTCAACTACTTTGGCCGAGCCTGCCTCTGCTGCGGCCAAATCCTCTGTCTTCGCCAAGCTGCAAGACCTCATTTCTCTCTCGGCCTCTCAAACCTTGGAGCGTAATGGCATAGACTCCGTTGGTGAATGTCTGAACATCCTTGCATCTGAAGGTCAATTGAGCAATGAATCCATTGTTCAATTGTCTTCTATCTTGGAGAGAACTCGAGAATACTTTATCATTTTCGAGAGGGCTCTTCGAGTAGAAGATGACTTGAAAACTGCAATGGTTCCCATGAAGCAATTCGACCAGAGCTTGAGGCAATCAAGGAATAGAAAAAGCAGCAAGCCATTCTCGATCACCAGATTGCAGAACTTCAAAGTCGGAGATCGGCCGCTGTTTCTGCATTTGAGGTGAATTTTGAATCGAACAAGGCTAGGTTAACAGAGTTTGCAGCCGGCACGAAACGGATTAAGCAAATGAAGTTGGACAAGAAGACTCGGCAGGTCGAAGTCACGCTAGGCGAAGTGAGGTGGCTAGAATTAAAGGCCTCTCTTGAAGCCTTCCTCCATTCAACCCCTTAGGAATGTAATTTGTAGACCATTTTAACTTCTTTGTAACATTTACAATTTTAATGAAACGGGCTATTATTCTTTCATTTCCCAAGTTATCGGGTAGTACTTCTTTAGGAATTTCCCGTTGATTGGCAATTTGTGAATTAAACCAGTTCGATCCTTGAGATGGTAAGCCCCATTGCCGAGAACCTTGTGAATGAAAAATTGTTCTTCCCAATTTGGTGACCATTTGCCGAACCTAGGGTCTTTAATTCCTATTGGTAACACTGTTTGCCATAGTAATTACCCTTCGCCAAACGTTTTTTGTCTGACTTGCTGATTGTACATTCACTCGACGATTTTCTTCTGTGCCATTAACAAGTTATAAACATCAAGTCGTGCTTCTTCTAGATCTTCTAACTTTTGCCTCATAGCCTGACCATACTCAATACTGAATAAACTACTTTGTTCAATCATCCTTAACGAATTTACGCTTAACTCGACTGGCAACATTGCATCATGCCCATAGGCTAATGCGTATAGAGTCATCCCAGTAGCTGTACAGAGTGAAGTTCAATAAGCCCATAATGCTTTGTTTAACTTCAAATACCACATACAGGGCCTCTTTCTTACCATTTTTTCAAGGATACTGATCAAAACCTTATTACTTGCTTCGACCTGCCCATTCGCTTGCGGGTAATACGGTGTAGACTGCTCGAGTCGAATTTTAAGATTCGTCGTATATTCCTTAAACCTATCGAATGTGAAGACTATACCACTATCTGTTATAATTGTTTCTGGTACACCGAACCTAGTCACGATGTTTTCTTCTACGAAGTCACAAACTTCTTTAGATGTCAACTCGACATACGATTTCGCTTTGACCCATTTGGTGAAGTAATCTATTGCAACGAGTATCTATGCATACTTTGTCGATCCGGAAGACAGTGTAATTTTTTCGATTATGTCCATGGCCTATCTTTTAAACGGCCATGGTTTAGTGACTGAATGCAGTGATTCGGCCGGGACTCTCTGTATAGGACCATGAATCTAGCACTGTACACATCCCCGCACAAACTCGATACAATCTTTTAGTATGCTCGGCCATAAATAATCGTGTCGGCGAAGCAACCATCGTATCTTTCGCCCGGACTAATGAGCTCTGCATATTCTTTCATAAACCTTGGTGATCACCTGGGCGGCCTCTTGCGGGCCGAGACATAATAATAATAGGCCATCCTTACCCTTTCTATACAACATGTTTTGGTTTAACACGTAATTTGTGGCATAAGCCCTTGTTTTACGGTCCTATTTGCCATTAGGTTTGTCGAGATATCGCATGACTAGCCTTCTCCAATCATCTGGTAATGCCTCGACTGTGCAAACCTTCACATGATCTTCTCGTTTTAACAACAAAGGTAAAGACATGGCTCGCGTTCGGATTTCATGATCCTGATGGAGAACTTGTTGATTAACTAGGGTCGGGTACGATCGTCGTAATATAGGTACAGTCCGGCCTATCTTGCTCCTCATGAGTTGCACGTCGGAGGCTGTTTGAGCTAGTTCATCTGCATCGGCGTTGCGTACTCGAGAGATATACTTAAACGTAATGCCATCGAATGACTCCGCCAAATAGCTGGCAACCATGTGATAGGGAGCCAGAGTGCAATTCATGCAACAAAAGGTATCATTGAGTTGGTTGAGCACAAGTTCTGAATCGTCAAAGATGAGGGTGCGAGTTGCCCGTAAGTCGTGAAAGATACCGAGGCCGATAATGAGGACCTCGTATTCGGCTTGGTTGTTCGAACAGTCAAAGTCAAGCTTGAGAGAAAAATACCATCGGCGGTGATCTGGGGATTGAATAATTATCCCAACACCAGCCGAAACGGAGGTGCTTGAATTGTTAAAATACATTGTCCAATAATTATCTCAGGTCGCCACTATGCCAATTTCGATGTTATTGCCCCCAAAGCCATATGTGGATAGATGTTGGGCCAAGAAATCGGCTAATGCCTGGCCCTTGACAGCTTTCTAGGGGACGTATTGCAAATTGGATTCAGACAGTGCCATTGTCCACTTCCCAATTTGCCTTTTGACTATCGGTCGAGTGAGCATGTAATGGATAACATCGGTTTGGGCGATGACCTGAGTGACGGATGAGAGCATATAATGCCTAAGTTTTGACACGACGAAAAACAAAGCTAGGCAGAGTTTTTCGACAGCCGAGTAGTTGATCTCAGGGGCAATTAAGGTTGCGGCTAAGGTAAAAGATTGCATGTTCACGCCCAGCGTCATTGTCTTGCGCCAAAAGGTAGCCGATGGACTCTTCAGCGGCAGAAATATACAACTTAAGAGGCTTGCCTCGTCGAGGTGGGATAAGGATATGTAGGGTCGAAAGAGTGACCTTGATTTGTGTAAAGGCCTCCTGATGCTCAGGTCTCCACTCGAAAGTGTCAAAGTCCTTGAGTTTCAACAATGTGGAAAAAGCTCACATTTTCCCTGTCGAATTTGCAAGGAATCAGCGGAGGAAGTTGATCTTCCCGAGTAACGACTGTAACTGCTTTTTAGTCATAAAGGGTGAAGCGTTGATAATTGTTTGAGCCTTGTTTTCGTCGAATTCAATACCTCGGTGATGTACAAGGAACCCTAAGAAGTTACCAGCTGATACGCCGAAAGCACACTTAGCAGGATTCATTTTGAGGTTATGCCGGCGTATACGCAAGAAAATTTATCGAAGATCATCCAAATATGTCTGCCGACGTTTTAATTTTATGGCAACATCGTTAATGTAGACTTCGACAGTAGTTCCATTTAAATCGTGGAATATAGTGTTCATCGCTTGTTGGTAAGTGGCGTCAACATTCTTGAGATTGATTGGCATCACGACCCACTCTATGTGCCAAGGGCATCTGAGCAACGAAAAATGATTTTGTGACCATCAGATTCGGCAATGAAAATCTGGTTGTAACTAGCATGTCCATCCATAAAGGATAGGATTTCATGGCTCGTTGCTGCATCGATTAACAAATCTGAAATCAGTATTGGGTATTCATCTTTGGGAGTTGCCAGATTTAGAGTTCAGAAATCGATACAAATTTGTAACGCGCCATTCTTCTTTAAAACCGGGACAATATTCGCCAACCATTCGACGTATCAAGCTGTCTGAATGAACCTGGCATTCAGGAGTTGAATGATTTCGTCTTTTATGCCGAGTTGTACTTCGGTTAGAAAACGTCGAGATGGTTGACAAAAAGGTTTACACCCCGGCTTAATGCGTAACTCATACTCAATGAGCTTTCGATCCAAACTGAGCATCTCATGGTAACTCCAAGCAAAATAATCTTTAAATTCCTTGAGTAAATTACAAAGCTCATATTTCATATGTTGGGGGTAACAAAGTACTAATAAACAAAGGCTGTTATTTCATTCGGCCAGAAATTCAATTATGTTTATGCCCAAGTTTGGCTGCTTAGAAATAGCATACCAATGGGCCAACAATTGTTCCATGGTGGATGAAACCGCGTCCTGGCGCTCTTCGTGTCTGGCATCAGTCATCGGCGTTGGCAAATAGGTTGGTCAGCCCGAGTCTCATCGAATCCTGATGCACAATTTTAGCAGCTAACTCGGCCTTCTGGACTGAGATTAGAGTCGGCCATCCTTCCTTATTGAAACCCTGCAGGGTAATGTAGCTGACGTGCTTGTCATAATAGCAGGCCTGAATCATATTGGCCTCGAACAGCTAGTTGTCGTTCGGATGAACTACGATTGATTTACCGTCCTAGAAGACAAGGACTTAGTATAGCGATGAAGGAATGCAACCTGTCTGATGAATTCAATCGCGGTCGAGCAGTGCATTGTACTCCATTTTGGAATCCACTATGAAAAATGCGATCATGTGATTGCGGCCAGCAACACTCACCTCTAGAGGAAGCACTCCTTTTGTCTCAGACTTGTCACCCACGAAGTTGCTCATGGTTATTCCTGACGAGATGACTATTTTGTTTGATTGTCGTAGAGCTTGAATGATGGACACGAACATCATGTTGACAGTTGCTTCACAATCAACGAATACCTTAGAGATTGGATATCATTCGACATGAGCTGTAACATACAACAGCTTCAGATGCTGCAGTTTGGTGGCAGGAGAATAGGGAAATAACTCGGCAAGAGCTGTTGTAAGCTTGTCTTGCTTGCTTTCTAGTCCATCTTCTTCAACAGTGACAAAGTCAACTTGTGTTGCTTCTTCGGCAACCACATCATCGTCTAGGGGATTTGGTTGGGGTGTAGTTGGTTGAAATTCGGTAGGTAGAATGTGAACCATGCTGGTCTCTATATTATCGAGGACTGAAGGGTCCATCAGGTCATGGTCATCTTCGTGCAGGCTATCGGCCGAAGTATCTTGCCCCTAAACATCATCGACTTGAACATCTTTTGTCTCAAAGACGGCATTTGGAACATCGTCTTATTCTTTGTCATTCTGGGTGTCTCTCCTGAGCTCGCTCAGCGTTGGAACTTGTGTCGCTTTGCGGGCTTGCTCCTGATAAGCGATTCGAGCGTTTCTTGTGTCGTAGTACGCATCTAGTAGTGCCACGCATTCCTTCTCATCGACTGTAAGGCCGAAGAGAGCTACTGTCGAGAAGACCTCAAATCGTATTGTAAATATTAAAGGTTTTCGAGGGAAAATGGGAGCTCAGCGGTATCTATATTGGTATATGGATCGACCTCAAAGCCGAAGACCCGAGCTTCACGTATGTGTGAGAACCTAGCCTTTATTGCTGGATCAGTGGTTTTTGGATAATTTGCTCAGTGTCAGGGCCCGAGCTTCGCGTATGTGTTAGAACCTGGCCTTCATTGCTGGATCAGTGGTTTTTAGATAATTTGCTCAGTGTAGGGCAAGTTAAGGCCAGGTCGAGGGCTTCTTGACACTCCTTTGGTAGACCGTATAAATTATTGGCAGAATGTGTCTTATGAAGTTCCCGTATGTATTCTAAGGCCTCACCAAGAAAATGAGGGTGGAGATTCCGTCGAATTTTGATTAGTGGCTCTGGTGACGGCAATAGAGGGAACTTGCTTTCTGCCTCTTTTCTGAATTGCTTAAAGCGAGATTTCATGTCTCCGAGTTGAAGAAGGAGTTTGATTCTCTTTTCAGATTCCTCGATGGTAGTTTCAAAATTGCAAACAATCACTTTTTTCCCTCGAAGTAATTTGGTCATGATTGTCGGGGGTTGTCGGTCATCTCCAGTATTCACTGTCTCTTTTGGCTGCAATTTAGGAGTCGAAGTAGCCTGTGTTGCCTGTCGTTGAGCCATGCAATCTATCCGCTGGTGACGACGTTTCTGAGATTTAGATAGTGCAGTATACACGCAGGTTAGAGAGTTGTAACTGTACTATCGTTGGTCGCGTGGTTCTGGCGGCTTGAATGTCTTTTGGCTCGCCGATGAGTTTGAACTGCTAGAATTTCATGGATAGTAGTTCTCATTGTAAAAAGGTGCGTCGAAGTCAAGTCGTTGCCTAACTGAGGATGATCCATCAGTTCGTGGCTAGGGCCGAGCCTATCGAACACCTTTTGGCGTTAGCCTGCACTGAGTATCGTTGAAAGTGTTGTTGCGACCGTGGATTGTTGCCGTGGTGTTAGAACTTGAGGTGGCTTCTCCTTTGGCTCATTTAAGACCACTTGTGCTTTACAACGACTGTACAAAACCATCGGCTTATCAGACTCTTCCTCGCTGAAACCTGACATAGCTTCGATTTTATTCAGTCCCGAAAATTCTGTAAGTGGCTCGTTGGAAAATAGGTCGATCTTGAGTCGCAGCCAAGAATTCTGTTTTACGACATGTTGCATTGGAACAAACTCAGCCTTCCCTTTCCCTTTGCTTTTGGACAAATGAGCATCCACTATACTGATTGTCGTCGAAGGGAAAAGATTAGCATCGACGACTATCTGTTTTTCAGGAAATTTCAACTTGCCTTTGTTGATGCAGCTCTGAATAGCATCACGGAATACAATGCAGTTATTGGTCGTATACTTATTCGAGTTGTGATATTTACAACATGTCTTGTCCTTCAATTCTTCGGCATTAGGAATGATATGTCCTGGCCGAAGCTTAATAATCTTTGCCAATAACAACTGGTCGAAAATTGTGTTGGCCTTGGTAATGTCAAAGGTATAGACTTTTTATGCTTTGACCATAGTTTCTTTAAAGGCCGAGCGAGTTTTGACATCTTTAGGATGAGTCAAAGCTTTGCAAATGTACGGCTTATCAATTACGATCTCAGCCACATCTATACTGGCATATTGGGTGTCTTCACCTTCGGCCGATGCATAACTAACCGAAGGGTTCTTGTAGATTGTTCCTCGGGTAGGAGATTTCGATATCTTTTCCTCTCAGATTAGATAGTTGTATTACTCAACATGCTGAGCCGGTTCGTACATATCCCGAAAGTTTGCCCCTAAGAACTTTTTTTCGTACTCTACGTCCAGACCATTCAAGGCGATCCTTATGAACTCGACTTCGGGGAAAGGTACTTGGCACCAATTTCTGGCCGACTTAAACCTCATTAAGTACTCCATCGGTGACTCATCAGATGCCTGAGCCATGCTGGCCATGAAGATACCGACATCTCTATTCTCAGCCGATAGAATTGTTCATGGAATTTTTCGACGAGTTCTTCCCAACTTTGGATGGAATTGGGCGGAGGATTGATGTACCATGCAAATGCCGAGCCCGTTAACGAGAAGTTGAATAGCCATAACTTATGAAAGTTGCTATTAATATCTCCGCATTGTGTGGTGAAATGAGCCACATGTTGTAAAGAAGATAGAGATGATTCCCTAACGAAAAGCTGAAATCTGGGATCTTAAAGCCTTTTGGATACTCAAAGTGCTCTACGTAAGCTGGGTATGGATGAATGAATTTTGAGAATTTCGGCCCCTTCTTCAAGGCTGAATCGATCATCTTTTGAACTTTGACTAAACCCACAACTGGTATTTTTGTCTCGAATTCATTTGTTTTGCTGCTTGATCCACATTTTTTCTCAAAGTCGATTGATTTAAGCTAAACAGATCCTGCTTTGGCCATTGACGCTGGAATTATGTTACTCTTTGGAACGAACTGTCTCAACCGATCAGCAAATCCCATGTTCTGGGTATTACTAACTAAGACCTCAAGCAGCCTGGTGTGTATGGCGATGTAATCGCATACTTTCTCTAGTATACCCTTTATTTCTCAGCCGATTGTTTGCTTAAACTACCGAGATTGCTCTTTAAGTCGTCTTCTGAGGAATGACCTGGTTAGTGGGTCAGAGGCTTCACCACCGTCCTCGTCGCAATCTTCTAATGCCCATTCGACAGAATATCATTTCGTAATCTTGGTAATGACTCTTGTATCAGAAAGTGGCTCGCTGAGAACAACTTTCTTTTCTTCGCTGTCACGGCAACAGTAGTCTGTGCTTGTGATAAGCATTCTAGACCCGTGTTTTGGGTCGTATGTGTAGTAGTCGATTTTCCCATGATGGTCTTCTTCTTTACTGACCGTGTTTTGACGCGCATGAACTTCGTAGTTTTAGCACCAAGGTCCCACTGGGCGTGCCAAAATGTTGACCCTAAAAAGTATTATGCCTACAAGGCACGCAAGCCGAGTAACTAATAAGCTAACTACGTCCTTCAGTTGAGTGCGGGGTGTGCCAACTTGTCGACCGAGCTCGGCCTAGGAGTAAAATGTGTTGATGTTGCGTTGAGTTATGCTGCTGACTTTTTCATTTTGCGATTGCGGCCAAGGAAGGAACATGTCTCGACCTTTAGATTCTAAAGCATGAAGACAAGGTTACTATTCCTGTGAAGTTCACAAATCGTAGTCGCCGGTTTCGGTTATAGTAATTATATTCGCGAATGTATAAGAACGCCGAATCGACACCAAGGTATAGGGGCACAGGTACTCGAAGTAGATATAAGTTTTGATGGTGAATGTGGTTTGGCCGTCTGAATGCCGAATTCTAAATCCCACTTGTGAGTATCCAATCATAAATCAACTCGACGTTCAATGTGCACAGCCTAATAACCAGTAACACCTCAAGGATTCGAAAACCCTTGTCGACCGAGACTTGGATAGTTAATCAGTCGGCCTCGACTTAGTGCTGTTTATCCAAACTGAAGGTGCTCCGAGGTCGGCTGATTCTACGGTGATAGTGTTGTTTATCCAAACTGAAGATATCACCGGTTGCCTTCACAGTGCTGTTTATCCAAACTGAAGATGTGTCGACGAAAAGGAAAATCAAAATCTCAAGGTTGTTGAGAGGTTTTGCAAAGACCGAGAGTTTGCGCAGGGCAATTTGTGTGTTGAATTGAAGGTCCTTTGAATGGTGCCATCATCCCTCTATTTATAGCAGCAAACCCTCATTTGATAGAATTACAACTTCACTCAGAGTAGGACTCCCTACTCCGATCCAATCTTATCTCAGCCATTCCTACCGCCATTAGGATTTTAAACCTAACCCTTTATTAAGCCATATTCATCTCCATATCTCAGCATCCCTATCTCGCCGGGACTCCTTATTATGTTAGAATTTCACTTCCCCAACCATCCGTCTCACAATAGGACTTCACCCACTTCATCACCATCGTGACGACTCCCTTTCCTGATAGGACTCGGTCGTCCTTATCTAAAAGGCCCACGACCTAAGCACCTTACCACATCCTTCAAGTTGGGCTTCCGGGCCGAGAAACTATTCTGGTTGGATGAACCAACTTGAGATGTTCAAATATTCCATCGGCATCCCTGGTATAGTGATAGATTAATATTAGGCACATCAAGCCTAACTAGGCTTGCTTCTATCTTTATAGATCGGTGTATGACAAAGATATATATGGTCTAACAGCTCCCTCAAGCTGAAGGGGAGGAACTACACGAAGCTTGGACCGAAAAGCACTCGGCCCAAACCATTATTTTGGACCCAAACATATACGAAGATATGAGTTAGAAATTTATAAATACTTTACCACTAATCTATAGCTTAAAAATATTAAGAGTCTCTACTATATAATGAAAAAGTTTTAGTTTTCCAAATTTTATAAGAAATTGTGTGAGAATAAATTTCATATAACCGATAGTATAATCATCTCTTCTTATTAGGGGTGGGCAAACGGACTTTGGCTCGCGGGTATGTGCGGGTCCATATTATTTATATATAGAACAGGGTGGGGCGGGTCGGTTCCAAGTAAACAGCAGGGTAAGGCAGATACAAATTTCTAAAGACACGGCCCCGGCTCGGACCATATCCATTGAACTTGTATGCTCAAATCTCACGCCTCACTCAGCGTACTTTCTCGAAGACTCTCCCAAACTCAGATCAAATGTTCTCTCCTCAGTCTTCCCTCTCATATCTTGATCTCCTCCCTCTCGATCTCTCTCTCCCAGAGTCCAAACTAACTCTCATCTTTCTTGATTCATAATCTCTCTCTATGTCGAACTTGAAGGGACGAACGACGAAGTCAATTTATCTCTGTGTCAAACTTGAAGGGATGAACGATGAAGTCAAACAACAAATCAGTCATCTTCTTCGTTTGAGAAAACGAAGATTACGAGGGGCCGTCCTTTTTTATTTCTTTGATTTTGAATTGTTGTCCAAGAAGAAAAAGATTTAAACCTTCAATCTGGCCCCAAAATTAACTTCAATATTCGTTTTCCAATATAGGAATACCCATATTTAGATTAAACTTATCATTATTATTCTTTCACCTATTTATCCTTGTTCAATTCTCCCTTAGAATCTCATCCATCAGGTATTTTTAATTTTTTATATTGTCTCTTTGATTGTTGAGAAATACAGAGGAAATGTTCTATTTTTATGGTAATGTGATTGTAAAGTTTGAATCTTTGATGGCGCTCTAAATCGAAGGAGAATGTGGGATCAAATAGATCGGCAAAGATGAAGGGGAACAACTCGCCTGATGTCCACCCAATCTGATCCGACTCAGCCGATTTTGTGGCGCTCTTGATTCGCGCGTCTTGAGGATAATGATCGAGGAAGACGATAACTATAACTAGAAAAATTTGTTCTCCCACGGCCGATTCCCTTTTGTTTTGAGGAAAACGACGCGAATGAGGTTGTCCCTTTTGTGTTGGCAAAAAAAAAAAAATTTAATTGGACTCATGGACCTAGTCGATTTCTGCCCATTTCAAACGATCCAGGTTAGGTTCGGTTCCAAATTCTGAAACGCCATTACCCGGCTCCACCTACCTCGTTACCATTTATAACAGGTAGGGTTCAGTTCCTCCAAATTTCAACCTAGCCCGGCCCGTGCCCACCCCTAATTCTAATTGAGAGTGTGACACACGGGCTAAAAAACAATTTTGAAAAAGTTATATATTTAAGTATAATCCGAGACTTAAGACTCAAATCTTATATTTGAGTTTGAATATGAGTCTAAGGTTCTCCAATGCACCAGAAACTTGAAACTCATCAAAATTATATATAAGTCTTTCGAGAAGTTGAGATCAAAATTTGGGGTTCAATATGCGATTTGAGTTCAGGGGAAGCCCATGCTAACTAGGAAAAATATTATTCAAATAAGAAAAATGAGATTTGCGTTTTGAATCCAATCATTCTAATGCACATAACTGAATTGTTAAAATTCAAATATGAGTTTTGAGAGTGTTTTTTTTTTTTTTTTAATTTTATATTTTTATAAGAGAAACAATAGTAGTAGATTGATTCTAATAGGGCTGGAAAAAATTCCCAAAAATCCTAAACCAAACCAAAATTTTTTTGATCCCAAACCAAAATTCTCAAAATTTTCGAGATGACATACCGAATTGATCCCGAAATTTTGGTATGGGAATTGGTATTGTCTTCTCAATATTTCGGTAATCCCATACCGAACCAAAAATGATATACATATTTAAACTTTTCTTTTTGCTTTTGGTTTGGAAATTATTTTATTTTGGAACGATAGTTTGTAACTTATTTTTTTTGCTTTTGGTTCTGTTACAACTTGTTTTATTTTGGTTGCAAGCATGTTGAAGTTGAATGTTGAATTCAAGTACTAAAAAAAAGGACATTTGAATTGTTTCAAACTACTAGTAGCAATATAATTGGTGAGGTATACAGGTAGTAACCATAGCCCTTTACTCCATTTGTTTAACGCTGCCATCCAACTCTTGAATTTCTAGAATTTTAACTCTGCCATTTGGTCTAAAGTTAGTAACCATAACCCTTTATCACCACAATTGCCGGTACAAACCTCCCACACACACTCACCATGCACTGCTACTTCTCAACCAAATGTGTCTATCTCTTCAACACGAAATCAAAAGATTGTATTGTTACTTTTCGAACATATTAGGTTTATAACTTATTTGTTTGCTTTTGGGTTTGTTACGTATTTTATTTTGGTTGCATGTTAATTTGATTTGGTATGAATGATTAGTATTTCAATTTGTATGAAATTTGGGGATACCGAACCATCTCGAAATATCGAAAATATTTTGAGAATCCCAAAAATTGGGAATACTGAAATTTCGGTCCGGGGTTGGTCTTCAAATTCCAATCCCGAAATTTTTTGATTTGGGATTCGAGATTCCGTTTTCTGTTTGAGATCTCATACCGAACCACCCTAGATTCTAAAGCCAAAGAAAGCCGAGAAGAACAGTAAAAATGGATTCCATAACATCCTCCGCAACGAGGTCAATAATGAAACTAAGAGGATGGTCAAGCCATTCAAAATGACTGCCAATATTTAGACTGAACCTAGCTATCCTATGAGCAACAGTATTGGCTTGAAAGAAAACACGGTTAGAAAGATCTTCAGTGATTGCGGCAAGCAAACTCTTCGAATCTTCAATAATATGCCGATTGGAGATACATTAGTTAACGAATGATTAAGAGCAGCCACAATCTGAAGAGAGTCACCTTCCATAATAAAATTTTGAAAGCCTTTTGACGCTGCCCAAACCACGTACTCATGAGCTGCCAAAGCTTTCGCCATTAGCGGAGGGGAGTCGTACCAATTCTGGCAATGAGCCCCGACTTTTCAAATTCATCCTAGCGATGATGCCAGCTCCTCCAACTAGAGAATCACAGTTCCAGGCTCCATCAAAATTTAATTTGAGACGACCAGACGGTGATAAAGACCATTTGCAAGGACCAAGATCCATAGAGCGGGATTGACTTGGGCAAGGTTGCACGCGCAGGTATTTCTACCACCAAGCAATCGAGTGAGCAACCCTAAGATCTGGGGCCCCAAAGGGAGCAAAGCCAAGCACACCGAGCAAAATGGCAGTTCTTAAGGAGATGGGATATTGACTCCGAAGCAGAGTGACATAGTACGCACGATAGATCCGTCGTAATATGCTTGATAGATAAGTTGTGTTTTGTGGGGACGATATTCTTGCATAGACGCCAACAAGTAATCTTCACTTTTGGGGGAACCTTTGCCTTCCAAAGTTTTGCCCATAAATCCACAACTTTTTTTGTACCTAATATAATAATATAGATTTAAATTTGAGTCTTTTGCATTAGAATGCTCTAATTAAGAAGAAAACCCTAAGTAGAAAGTTGGTCTGAAAAGTGTTCACAACTCACATGTATGTTTGATCATCTGGTGGATGATTATGAAGTCATTAGTCAGAGAAATGCAAATTCTATATCTGAATTGCAATTTTATTATTAGTGACTTTTTACGTTCAAAACTCTTAGTAAATAAATAAAAACAAGTGTTTTCGGTGTCATTTGGTTGAGAATCTGGAGATCAGACCAGGTGATCATATGGCTCACACACGCAAAATCATCCCTATCTCACTTCTAATTTTTTCATGTTCACCCGGTCTCATTTGTATTTCGCCTCCTTCCCCACAATAAGAAGGGGCCCACTACCAACGGTGACCGCATCCAAAATCTTCTCCATTTAGTGACTAGGTTTGTGCTTGAAGGAAAAATTAACTCAAATGGAACTATATGTAATATATATTAACCATAAGTGAAAAGGAAAATCTCAACCCGTAACTACATTAATTGACTATTTTTAACAGGTTTACCCTCTTTTAGATGTGTAATGGGATCCTTGGCAGTTTGGAACAACTTCTAGATCATGGTCATGTGCAATTTTCCAAACCAATGATGGTGATGTTGAATATAATACCACTTCTACCAATCATCATATAAATTCGTCGTAAATATTATGAAACAAATAATGAACAGTTAATTTGTTAACAAAATAAAAATAAATAATGAACAACTAATTCTTCGTTGTTATAAAATCGACGATATGTGTGTATTGGAATAAAGTAAAGAGAAATTTTATTTGAACCCAGCTATCCTATCTCTACATCCAACTAAAAAAATTTCTATACTAAACTTTCAAATTTGCCCTTAAATAAATAAAAATAAGAATATAAAAGAAAATAAACATTGGTGTTTTTATCTCTACACCCAATAACTCAAAAAAAGGGCACACATCTGCACTCCTCCATTATTTCATGCGAAACACACCCAAATGACAACAAAATTTTCTCCTGAGTTCATCAACAAGTAAGCTTGCTAGAAATCCTTGTTGCATGAAACCCTTAACAACCTAATTTATAATTTCAGCGGATAAAACTTCTTACCAATTCATTGGACATGAAACAAATTCCGGCAATATGAGAAAAAGCTTCCTTGTTAGTCAATGTCTATTTGGAAGCTTAAATAATTTATGCATTAGTTTTAATAGTTTATGCAAGTAGCCAACTCTTAGATAATGGTTCAAACAAGCAAACATATCAGCCGAAAACCTATGCTGAAATTATAAATGAGGGCTGATAAGGGTTTCTAGCAAGTTGACTCGTTGATGAACTCGAGAAAATATTTTGCTGTTATTTGGGTGGGTTTTGCCGGAAATAATGGAGGAATGCACTGGTATGCCAGTTTTGGAGTTATGGGGTGTAGAGATAAAAATAACAATGTTTATTTATTTTTAATTTTTTTCTTATTCTTATTTATTTAAGGGTAAACTTGGAAGTTTGGTAGATAAAACTAACAAGTTAGGTGTAGATATAAGATAATTGGGTCCAAATAAAATTTTCCTAAAGTAAATAAGACACACTATTTACAAAATTCGGCAAGTGTGCCTACATCCTCGAGGAAATATAGGAGTACAAAATAACTCTCACTATTTTCTCTTTTCTCTCTAGCTTGGCTCATTGGTAATTTCTTCCACATCTCTCTTCTTTCCTCTTCTTTTTCTTTTCCTCCATAACTCCTCTTTCTTTCCTCTGTATGTTTTTCTCTCATCTCTTTCTTCTTATTCTCACTTCTTCCTTCCTCCGTATGCTCTCATCTTATAGGCAAATGATTACTATAGTAACACTATTCACTTTACAAACTTTCCTCAAATGAATAGTGAAATATTATGCATGAATAGTAACCCATCCGTTTATCTTCATATGAATAATAATCCATCTTATTTTTCTTTGGATGAATAGTAATGAACTATTCATGTGGGTCATCCACATATTATATTACAACACTTCTCCTTGGATGGCCATATGTCAATTTTGGTTGTCTCGTTAAAACCTTGATATGTTTTGGATGCTCCCCCTGATTTCGAATTCTTTAATCTGACTGTTTACTATGTTGATGTAATCTGATACCATTCATGATAGTTGGAGTGTTTGCTTCTGAAGGTGGTTCACATGCACCCCAAATTTTAATAGCCACATGTTTTTAACCAAACTCCTGTATTTATGAGAGATATGAAGATGTAGCACTGAATGTTGCTTCCTTGATCGTTGTAGGATCAATTTATTTTCATATATAAATACAAATCATTTTTTAGAGTGATTTGTATGCAAGCTAGAGAGATATTCAGATTTTTGCTTGCCCAATAAGACCATGGCTATTAGTGAGTTCTTTGGAATAGAATAAGCACATGTCTATAATTTCATGGAGTTATCAAAAGATAAACTTTACTTCATTCTAATACCATATGTTGGTATTCTGCTTCACATGAAATGTAACATCTGACTCATTGTATTGTACTAAATACAGTAAGGCACATACCTCAATAAGATATGGTATTACTGGACTAAATATCAATTCATCATTTCCCTTATGAAGATGAACTATCTTTTTAAGTGTCTAAATATTGGTTAATCATTTGAGTATTCAACTCATAATCTTCAATCCATATGGTTTTTTAATACCATAAACATTTTGTATAAGATTTATGTTGGCATATTATTCGATCTGCAGCTCGAGACAATATTCATTTCAACACTTTATAATCTTTCTAGACTCTTCAGGAGTCCCATTCTAATATTATAAACTCTTGCAAGGGATTTAATATGTTGTAACAACATCATAAATATAGTACTCACTAAGGCAATTTATACCATCTATTGGTATTGGGTACATAATTTATACTTTACCTTTCCAAGGCTTTCTTCAAGCAGTCTGAATCCTTCAGGGATTTTCTACATTTCATGACACATTCTCCTTTGGAATTTATACAGAGCAACTTGCTTCCATGTACACTTGAGGGATTTACTTGTGGAGAAATGTTTCGGGCATGTATAATTCTCCACTGAACAAGCTTCACAATGAGAAATCATGTTTCCAGGAGTGTATTACAATTTCAGGTTTCAATTCGACACCTTGTGTCGTATCATGTTGAGCGTAATTCACTGTGTTATAAATGCCCATATGTAACCTTCTGGGTTCAACGTCATTTGGCGATTTGTACTACAGGTTCATTTTTCGACATTCTTAATCAATTGTAATGGAATTGCCTTCCTCCATTTTGGCCAATAATTTTTCTTTTTGTCAATGAACAAAGGAATGTAATTAGCCAAAATTAACATTGGTGATCATCAATTCTTGATCCTATAATTCTCATGTGCATGCGCATGCATATTTATAAGCATTTCATTACTCTGGATATCCTTGCCTCTTCAAGAGCTTTACATTGTCTCTTTTAGGATAGTCATCTCTTATTAGATGAATTGTTTGAGAATTTGGATCATAACATCCTCTAGAGCGTTATAGAGCTTGGATTTCTAATCTCCAATTGTGGGGAGTTGAATCATTGGAACCTACATATCGACTATGCTTCAGGCATGAGATATATTAAAATTGCCATGTCCATGGATTATCCTTTTGGAACTTGAATCCATACGGCGACTATCATGCTTCGGGCATGCAATAGTTTAGTAGTGCCAAGTCTATGGATAGTCTAACTAAGACTTCAATCCGTGCGACAACTCTGTAACTTGTAATCGATTAGTAATTTTCATTACCTTTTTGTACATCATGTGAATTATATAAAATGATAGTGTCTACTAGGGCTATGAGTAAGATTCCCATCATTGAACTTTGGTCTTCCATTCACTCAGTCAGCCACCAATTTTCTCCATTTGGACTTCTATGGGCTCATCATTAATCTTTCTACTTTAGTCTCTTGCACAGTAGAAGTGGTGCGCAACATTTTCCCTTCGATGGTCCATCACTTCTGGGTGGCTCATCTATGCTTGCCAGCTTCAGTGTAAAGAACCAACAACGTACCAATTATTATGCGGTGTTGGTGACTTGAGACCCAGCTCCAACAACAGTTGAAGATGACTACTCGAGAGCAATGGAAGGTAAGCAATTAGGGAAAGGTTCCAGGCAGTTGGTTCCTGGCTAGAAGTTTGGTTTCACGTTTTGACTAATTGCTTTATTTTTCGTTGTCTTGCAGGTAAGAGCAAGGGCAAAGGAAAAGATAGGAAAAGAGCATGATATGAGATACTCTTGCTCTCGACCCTGATGATATGTGATACTTTTGCTCTTGAAGGAAAAAGTATAAGATTTTGATGCTGGTGTAAACCTTTTTCGATCGAAAGGGGTTTCTTGCTGAGAAAATGAGTTTGGCATTTTGAGGGACTTAGTTGAAGAGATATTTGAGAGAAGGAAGACTAAATATGTTGAAAGGCTTGGTTGCAGATGCATTCTCGGCAAGGAAGATGAGTTAAGGGTTTCGGAGGTGTTCTTTGCCATGGAGGAAGAAGGCCGACATATATAGGGATTTCTCAATAGCAAGTAGTGGTGCGGTTGTGACCTTGTCACCCACACTTATTGGCAACAGTGGTGTAGTTGGAATAGTGAATTTTATGCATTTTAACTTTGCTAGAGATATTTTGACAGAGTTGTCCTTGATATCTATAAAGCTGAGATTACATCTGAGAAATGTTGACAAACTTTATTTAGGAAAATCCAGCTTTTGAAATTCAGAGAGCGGTGTCTCTTCAATTTTTTAACAGGTGGCTGTGTTGCCTATTCTTTTATGGAGGTATCAATTGTATTCAAAATGCACGCTTTGAAGGTTGCCTGCCTGTGAAAGTTATCTCTGTTGTATTTATGAGATTTCACTCTATCTAACCCTTTTCTTTCATGATTTCTGAAAATGGTTTGCCCATCCAACCTTTGATTAGATTTGAGTCTCGAAAAAGATACACACGAGACGCGTCAGGATAATACATGGCGCCCATCCTTTTTATCTTTTAATGGTCCTCTTACTGTTGGAGACTGTGACGAGGGATGATATAATGGTTACAGTAGTAGCTAGGAACCTTCTCACTCCTAGACAAGGTTCTGAAAGATGCTAGGTGCTAGTCGGGTGGCGGGCTAGGGCCTAGCGGCTAGGCGAGGTCTAGGCGGGCGCCTAGGCCGGACTAGGCACATTTAACTAAATCTATTATAATTCGTGTAAATAAGTATTTGTTTATACTTAAAAAATATATAATTTCATCATAAACTACAAAATAGAATGACATATATATTATGAAGTATTTGAACATAATGAAAACATGGGAATCAAGCATATAATGTGTGCTCATTTAAGTATTCAACAAATTTCTTATAATTTATTGAAAAAATAAAAGTTATCTATTCTCTGTCTAAGTGAGTTGCAACCTAGGTAGGTGCCTAGGTGGGTCTAGTCGGGCTAGGCGAGTGCTTTGGGGGTCTAGGCGGGCGCCTTAGCAGGTCTAGACGCCCTTTCTTAATTTTCAAATGCCTAGGCATTAATCAAGACGGTGGCCAGGCGCCTAGCGCCTAGGCAGGGCCTAGGCGGAGCTAGGCGAGGATTTTTAGAACAGTGCTCCTAGAAATAAAAGAATACTTTCAAAGAGGTCTGATGAATCAACTGTTAAAGACTTTTTGTTTTTTAGTGTTCAATGTGCACGGGCCAACATCTACTTGCTCGAACTCGCCAAGTCAAAAATTAATGGTTGAGGTGGCAAGTCTTAAATAAGAAATTAGAGGGGTTAAGCACGAGAATAAAGAGTTGCACAAACTTGCAAATATTTACTCAATAAGTATGAAAAGAAAGTTTGACCAGCTGTAGGAATTCAAAAGTTGGATTCAAAGTGATCACCAAAGATTCGTGGCTAGATTCTGAAGACATATGGTGTCTTCCCCTACTGGTGTTTTGCCAAGTACTGGGGCATTACATGATCAATCTCCAGTGCCTCTCCCTTTTAGGGTATTGCCAGGTGTTGAGTTTTCACGTGAGTAACCTTTGTGAAGGCCTTCCATTTGTTTGTTTTTGTAGTTGTAACTCATGTGTATGTATTAAAAAAATCTCCCATTTGATTTTATATATGTCAGAAAGCTTCTACTTTAGCTTGTTATATATGGGAACCCATGGAAACTTCTGGTTCCATAATTAATGAATTAATGAAGAGACGGAGGAAACTTCTGGTTCCATGAATATGATTCAATAGGCCTTTAAGTATAGATGTTTTCTAATATCATATGCTTACACATGAATTCTTGGGCATTATAAATTCATGAAAGTATCTCTTATGTAAGATGTCAATGGTCACAAAATCGGGTTTTGCTAAGTTCACCATTTTCTTATTTATAAAAGGAAGAAATTTAGGTAAGACAGAAATTTCAATAATTAACTCATACCACATATAACATATGTCTACAGAAAATGTTAGAACTTCAAGTTCTTAACATTATTCATATTTTGAACTTCAGGTCAAAACATTATTCATATGTACTCGAAATTTATTCTCAAAATCGACATCATTAGAACTTTTAGGTTCATATTTTGAAATTCATGCCCATACTTAATCTGTACATGGATTAAGGAACTTATGGTCCCAATTTACATGAATCAAGTAACTTATGGCCCTCATTTAATAGTTTTTTGCACTAAGGCACTTGTGGTTGTCATTTTAATTTAGTTGAGGAACTACTGCTCTCTCAGTTGATTCAAAAACTTCAGGTTTTGATTTGATCAAGGAACTTTGGGTCCGATCCTTTTTATATAATGATGATGTGGAACTTTAGGTCTGATCTTTTTTAATGGTGGAACTTCATGTCTAATCATTTTATATGATGAGGATCAAGAAACTTCGGGTTCTAATTTGATCAAGGAACTTCGGTCCTTTTATATACGCATCATAAAATGTAGTACACTAAATAAATTAAAACAATAGACGGTAATTCTAGCCATGTTAAATAAATTGCTTTTAAGTAAATAAAGCTTGTGATAAGAGCTTTGATTCAGCACCATTCACATAAATATCAAAACTTTAAAACAAACAGTAATAATTCCACCCACTGTAAATAAATAGAACTTGTGATAGGACTTTAAACCAGCACCATTCACATAAATATGTCAAAACAAAAAATGCAACAATTAAGTCTCCATCTTTTTTTTTCTTTTTCTGCCACTTTCTTTTGTTTCATCCTTTTTATTTTATTTTCATTTCACTGTTCTAAATCATTTTAGTTACCCAAGAAGTAATAGTACCAATAAGTCTCAATTGGTGTTCCTCCTCTGGTGAGTTTCGAAAAAATCGAAACTGTTCCCATAAGTTTTGGAGTTAAGAGTAGTGCTTACAACTTATGACAAGATCAAACCGTTAGATTTGCCTCAAATTTTAGTATGATATGGATAGAAGGATATTTAACAACATTCGTGAAGAAACAATTTCGACCTGAACTACTGAAAAAGGATTTTCGGTACTCATATGATGGTTGTCCAGTTTTCTACAAAATTAGAAACTGGGTTGGTGTTTTAAACATCTGCGACGATCACACCATTGAAATTTTCTGAAAATTTGATATGTTATAGGTATTGGGTGGAAGAACAAATTTCAGGAAGAAAGTATCTTAATCTAAGTTCATCAAGTTGGAGTTCAAAGGCTATTTACATGGCTATCAAATTTTCTACCAATAATAATGATTATAGTTGTATAACCAAATATATATTTACTTTAAGAAAATTAGTCATACAGAGATATGAAGATGAAATGAAAAGATTTTCTTATCTGTGAGATTCCAGCCAATAGAGATGAGAGGTAGGTAGTACCTCATCGAATTTATAGCGTGTGCTTTCCACTGACATGAGAGTTTCTTGTGCTGATAATGTGTTGTAAAATTGAAGATCTGTGTGCAGTGGAATAAAATAAATAAGACACAATATTTACGAAGTTCGGCAAGTGTGCCTATATCCTCAGGGCAGCAATAGTACTTTCTTTTATTATATGAGATAATAGGAGTACAAAATAACTCTCACTATTTTCTCTTTTCTCTCTAGCTTGGCTCACTGGTAATTTCTTCTCCATCTCTGTTCTTTCCTCTTCTCTTCCTTTTCCTCCATAACTCATCTTTCTTTCCTCTGTATGTTTTTCTCTCATCTCTTTCTTCTTCTTCTCACTTTTTCCTTTCTCAGTATGCTTTCATCTTATAGGCAAAAGATTATTATAGCAACACTATTCACTTCACAAACTTTCCTCATATGAATAGTGAAATACTGTGCATGAATAGTAACTGATCAGTTTTTCTTCATATGAATAATAATAATTAATCTGATTTTCTTTTGATGAATAGTAATGAACTATTCGTGTGGGCCATCCACATATTATATTACAACATTTGTCAATATTACGTCACTTAGTACTACAATGTAGTGATATTCTTCTTCACTTGTAAGTAAGAGGTCTTAGGTTAGATTCTCGCCAAAGACAAATTTGGACCACATTATTACTAGTTCATCATGAAGCTAAACATACCCCTTCTCCTTAGTGTAAATAATATCCTGTCTAAAAAATAAAAAACTGTAATTCAGACAACTCTTTTTTTACATAACAAATTAAGAAAAATAATTTTTGCCTTATAGGAAACAAGTCACTTCTCCTTTATTGATACTTGCACAGACAAGGGCGGAAATAGGATTTTTTGAGCTGGTGGGCTAGCTAAATTTACTACCATAAATAGTTAAAAACTAATTAGGGTTGCAGTCTTAATTATTTAGGGCTAAACTGTTAATTTGTCCCATGAACTATCACTTGACTTTCGGTTTTCTTCCTAAACTTTTTAATTGGAAAATTAAAGACTTACACTATTTTTTTTTGCCAATTTCCCACTTACCGTTAGTTTTTCATAGATTTTATCGAAATTAACGTGAACTCTTATCACGTGTACACTACATGACTCTCCTGGACAAAAGCGTCACTTCAGTAAACCTTTAGACACAAAAGCTATAGAAGCACACATATTTGCATAGGTTTATATTTTAGAAATCTAAGTTTTCAATTATTTTAAAGAGTGAAGCGACTAAACTACCCTTCCATGTTGTGCACCATGTAACAGAAATTTGGATGGAATGAATGAAAAATTAACAGCAGGAGGCAAATTGGCCAAATAAATTAGTTTAAGTCCTTAATTTTCCAATTAAAAAGTTTAGGGGAAAATCGACAGTTTACTCATTATTTAGAAATATGATCGTGTAAATCCTTATAAATCTTAAGATATTTTTTGTAGAATACTACTATAACTTATATTTAGATAGTGTCCTATTTCAGTTGTTTGATTAAGAAAACAAGGGTGGCACAAAGCTTAAAGAGGAGATCTCGCAAGAAAGGGATGAAATTACGAATGTTTGTCAATGAGAACGCGTAAGTAGCTTAGATTGTCAATGAAAATGAGTACTTTTGACGAAATTGCAATAAACAAAACCACAACAGTTTTGTTAGACTAATTGGCTACAAGTACTCGCTTCTTGTGCCCAAATTTAATTTCCTTCCTCAAAGTTTCAAATAGTTTAAAACATTGTATAGCAAAAAATTAACAAAATTATAAATCTCAAAGATGACACTGATAAACTTAATACAAGGATAAACTTAATACAACAGCATTGCTATGTCATTTATAGCAAACTAAATGTACCGATTGGTTGTCAATTCACTGTTGAAGAGTGCTAAAGAGAAAATTTGAGCAATGGTCTCTCAATTTTTGTTCAATTGAAGCTTTGGTTTATGAACTAAAAATCCGTGAGTATTGGTCCTTAAACTTGTAATGATGTGGAGTAATGGTCATTTTGCCTAACTTCGTTAGAACTTCCATCCACTTTTTGCCCTTTAAACCCTTTATTTTGTATGAAAGTTCTAATGGATTTATTGAAAAGGTATATTGCTCCACACTATAACAATTGAACCAACACTCACGGGTTTTTAGTTTAGAGACCAACACTCCAATTGAGCGAAAGTTTAGAGACTATTCTTCCAATTTCTCAAATTTAAATCTCACACTGAGAATTTAGTTTCCGGAAAAAAAAAATTAAATAAATAAATAAATAACTCCAGACTTGTTGAGCTAGATGCTTAAGCTGTGAAAAAAATGTGTTGAAAATTATGACCTGCTAGAACGCCTCTTCAAAATTGTATATGCATGTATAATTTATCGTTGGCCTTAGATCTACAAGATGCAACCTAGGTCTCAGGTCAAGCAAAGCCCGCAATATTCAAGATGCAAAAGAATCTCCGATATTTTCTCTTTCAAATTCTAACTTTGTCATCAAAGATTCTTCGGCCAAAGCCTTCCTCACCACGCCCCCCCCCCCCCCCCAAAAAAAAATCATCGTGGGCATATGAGACTTTTGACCGTAATCTTAGGTATTATTATTTTACAGGTGTATTTTCGTCAAAAGAGAAGAGTGAGAAAATTTGCATCTACAACATACATTACATACGGTTGGCATAAACCAGGACTTTTCCCAAATTACAGTTGATCAACTGTCACGACTCATAGCCCAGGATTGGAAAATGGGCCGCATCAGGATCGAGCGGCCATTTATCATTAAGCTTTGTTCAGGTCTTTCACATATTTAACCATGCAAATATAAAAGAAAGGCACTAAAATATAAAAGAAAGGCATTAAAAATTGAACGGAAATATTAGGATTAGTCGGGCACACGTAAATAAGTTCATTTTAGTCATTCGAGTGTGCGGGGATCAGTCGTGCATGAAAAGGAACTACTCAGGAGAGGTACTGAGTTGGGTCGAATACTTTTCAGTATTTATCCAAGGACAAACAAAAGACTTACAGATTATGTTCAATGTGTTCATCTTTATAATCTAGGTCTGTGATACAGACTGTGACATGTAATCTTTTTCTTTCTTTTATTCCGTTAAAAATTTATTTTTAAAAGAGCATGGGCCATCGTGTATTTGAATTTTGAAATGTTTGATGCTCTAAGTAAATTCGTCCACCCAATTTCTTTTAATATTTCTTTTAAAACTCTCTTTTCTAAGGAAAATTAATGAAAATGGCTTGAAAACTTTGAATTTTAACGATAAGGACAAAATAAAGAGTAAGTGAATAGTACCAGGTTTGACTTTTTAGTGTAAAAATGTGGTTTTTCGTTAAAGTGAACAGTACCGCAGGCTTTTCGTTAAAACTCCCTATTTTCTATGCCATTTCCCAGGTGAATGTGAACACAATTTCGAATTGGAAGGTGATTTTCACTCTTGTACACAAATCTTTTGCATTTTTTATCTTTAAATTGAATAAATTAAATAAAAACAACGTATATGATTAAGTATGAGTGTGTGAAAGATTAAAAATAGCTTATATATCATCTATCCGAAAGTGTTTTGCACTCAACTCTCAAAGACGATGAAAGTTATTATTCTTCCTAGCTCAAGTACAAAGAGTATTATCATATATAATATTATCCATTTGATTGACGCTGTGTTTATAGTATAAACTGCATATTTTTCTACAGAATTTGATCCCCTCTGAGGCTTTTTCTTGGGATCTTGCTGAGCAAACAACACGGACCATTGGATTTTGATCCAACAGCTACAATTATTATAACTTTAGAGGGCTCTCTATTTGTAGCCGTTGGATCAAAATCGAACGGCTTATATTGTTTGCTCAACAAGATCATGAGGAAAAGCATCAGTGGGGATCCAATTCCTTTTTCTACTTTCATTTAATGATATTTTCAGTATAATACACAATAGAACAAACAAGTTAGGGCAAATCACTAGTCCAAGCATGGGTTGACACATTTCACCATAACTCTATATTTGAAAAAATATTTGACATTACAATTAAGCAACGAAATAGAAGACAAAGGTACACATCAAATGGTTATACTTATTTCTCTATATCTCTTTTATCAGATGATCGAAGATAAAGAAAAATGAGTTTACCTCATGATTTAGGGGTTTTCATTTGAAAGTATACACTATATGATAAAATCTCAAAATAACCTTGACCTTTTCTTTTGAAATTCTCATCTTTTTTGCTTTATTTTTGCGTCATTTGTTAACTTTTATAGGTATATGACACTTGGTGACAGGATCTTTTTTTATAACATAAGATCAAACCTCAAAATCATTTGAATATTATTGGGAGGAAAATATAGTCAAGATGAAATTTTCATGATTTCCAAGTGTGACTCTATCAAGCAAAGCAATATTATTCTAAGGGGTGTGATATCCACACACCCCTTTTTACTTCTCACACACCCCTTGTTAATTTATGTCCGTTGATCTTTTTCATTTTCCTTTATTTTAGTGGAATAGTTGAAGTGGACGAAGTTGAAATTCAAGAAAAGAATGGCATGTCATTTCCCGTTTGGTCTACAATGCATGTCATGGCCCCCACCACTAAATCTTTTAAAACATACAAAATCAAATTCCATAAGCGAAATTTTGATATGCTCCTATGTATGTGTTTGGTTCCAAAATATTGAGCCTGGATCGAATGAGGTTATAAACATAATGTGGGTTGGGGATTCTCGGTCTAATTCTTAGTTCTTTAAATTGGATTGAGTCTAGTCAATAATATGACGATCAAGTTCTAAGAGAAAGGAGGACTCTTAAAATGATCAGGTTAAATAGTAATTCACCTGAGTCCTAATGAAAGTAAAATTATCAAGGATCAGGATGAGTTTTGATAAGATTCGTAATATTTCAAGAATCAAGGCACATGCTTCATCAATTTAGGAGTGAATCTATTTGAGCCCAAAATATTATTTTGGACCGAGCTTGGAGTTGTTTTCGGCCTAGTAGTCATTTTCTAGAATCATCGCGGGTCGTCCAGTTATCATGGACTGGCCAATCAAGACCAGTCGAGTCCTATTGCAAGACGAATTGATAGGGTAGTCAAGACTTAGTACAATAAGGAGTCTTATTAGGCTAAGAATGTTGAGTCTCGGGGAATGAACTTGGTTTGTTAAAGGAGGTTGGTTCAAAGTCCTAATGGAATTAGGACTAAACGAGACTTAATTAGATTAGGTTGAGGAGTTCTAATCTGGGTATGGTTCTAGATCGGCTATGACAAGTTTTGCTGTTATAAATACATAAAGGAATACATCATTCAAGCCTTCTCCAATTCAACACACAAATTGCCCTACGCCAAGCTTCTCAAAAACCCTTGAGATTTTATCCTTCTCCCATTTCTCGCCAACACATCTTCAATTTGGATAAAAGCATTGTGAAGGCAACTGGCCACATCTTCAGTTTGGATAAACAACACTACTCCGAGACTAACCGGTTATTTATCCAAGTCTTGGTACAAGAATTTTCTAATCCTTATTGGTAGAGATCATCTCATAAACCTTCTCGGCAAAGTGAGGTGTTATAGGTTATTAGGCTCGGCACATTGACTGTCGAGTTTGTTTTATAATTGGATATTCACAAGTATCTTTTAGAGTTCGGCATTCCGACGGCTAAACCATATATACAATCAAGACATGCATCTCTTTTGAGTACTTGTGCCCATATGGTCCGGTACCAGTTTGGCGTGCTTATACTCTTACGAATATAATGACCGAACTCCGCGCCGACAATTTGTGAACTTCGTATAATTAGCAGCCTTGCCTTCAATTTCTAGAACCCAAAGGCTGAGACATGTTCCTTCCTCGGTCGCAAACGTAAGATCAAGAAGTCAGCAACGCACTCAACGTAACATATTTTACTCCCCGATCGAGCTCGGCCGACGAGTAGGCACGCCTCGCACACAACCAAAGGGTGAAGTTAGCTTGTTAGTTACTCAACCTGTGCGCTATATAGATTTGGTAGTTTTTAGGGTCAACATTTTGGCACGCCCGGTGGGATTCAGTGCTAAAGCTACGAAGTTCATGACCATTGAGACACGATCAATAAAAAAGAAAATAACCATGGGTAAGTCGACGAGTTTACCACCTATAACCCAAAACCTAGGACAGGATGGTTTATCCCAGGCACAGAATCCTTCTGTTGCCGTAACACTAAAGCCACAAGTGCAATATACTAAGAAAACAAAAGTAATCTCGGCAGTCAGGTGCGCAATGTGGAGATCCCTACTAGAATGGCGAAAGGCATTTTCATCGAAGACCTAGTGAAGGATTGTGATGATGATAACAATGAGGCATGTGGTTTACTATCTAAATCTTACCTCCAGTGGCAATTTGAGGAACAATCCCAGCAGTTCAAGAAAGTGTTCAGTCGAGATATAAACAACCTACTTATAGAAATGCGTGATCAAGGAAATAGAATGCTCGAAATTCTGGTTAATAATTCTGTGGAGAATAGACCAGCTGATCAGCCCAGGCAGCCGCCCTTGCTAAAGAATAATTCATTCCCAACAATACAGGTCGAGACGGGATCCGCTCGGTTCAAGATGATTAACTTGGAAAAAAGTACCAGCAGATCGAACGGCTTCGATCAGAGAACAGAAACGGTATCTGTTGATATGGTCGAAGTCCAGAGAATGATTAATTCAACCTTCAAAAATGGACTGAAGTTCCCAAAATTCATTCACCCACATCTAGCGTATGTAGAAAAATTCGAGTACCCCAAGGGGTTCAAGATCCTGAACTTCAGCCTTTTCACTGCAGAATTATCTCTGTCGTCATTAGAACATGTGACTCGATTCACTGCTTAATGTTGGGATGTTAACAACGATTTCCATAAGCTGTGATTGTTCAATATTTCGTCAACAGGCTCAGTATTCGCATGGTATATCAACCTCACACCCAACTTTATTCAAAGCTGGGATAAGCTAGTCGAGAAATTTCACGAGCAATTTTATCGACCAAAGATAGACATGTCAGTATCCTCTTTGGCCAAGATTAGCTCAAGCATCTGATGAGTCACCAATGAAATACCTTACGAGGTTTAAGTCGACTAGAAACTGGTGCCGAGTACCTCTCCCTGAAGTCACGTTCGTTAGGCTCATTCTGAACGGCCTGGATGTGGAATATAAAAAAAATATTCTTGACGGCAAACTTCTAGGATATGTACGAACTAGCTTAACATGTCAAGTAATATGATTATTTTCTCTGAGAAGAAAAGATCTCAAAGTCCCCATCCCAAGGAACAATTTACAAGAACCCTACGGTCAGTTATGCATCGACTAAAGACGAAGAATGCAATATGCAAGTATTGATGCAGCTGAGATAGTAATAGACAAACCATACATATGCAAGGGCTGGCTCATGTTAACTCCAAGAGTGCCAAAACCCGCTCAGCCTCTGACAAAGCTACAATCAAAACATTGAAAGTCTATACTTTTGATATCACCAAGGCCGACGTAATTTTCAACCAGTTGTTGCTCATAAAAATTGTCAAACTTCAGCCAAGGCATAACATTCCTAAGGCCGAAGAGTTGAAAGGCAAAATATATTGCAAGTACCATAATTTGAACAATCATACAACAAAAAACTGCATTGTATTTCGTGATGCCATCCAAAGCTGGATTAACAGCGGCAAGCTCAAATTCCCCGAAAAACAGATGGGTGTTGACACCGATCCTTTTCCTACAGCGACAGTTAGTATGGTAAATGCTTATCTACCCAAAAACAAAGGAAAAAAGAAGGCTGAGTTCATTCCAATGCAACATGTCTTAAAGCAGAACTCTCGGCCATGGCTGAAGATTGAATTATTTTCAAATGAGTCGTCCAAAGACTTTTCGGGACCAGTTATCGTCCAATCTATGTCAGAATCCAGCGCAAAGAAAGTGGATGAGCTGATGTTTTGTGTAGTCAGTGCAAAGCAAACATTATCTTAACCGAACCCAAGGAGAAGCCATTTCGGGCTACAATACCACGACAGCCACCCACGGACACAACAATACCTCAAAAGGTGTTTGGCCCAGGCCAACGCCAGAGAGTGTTCAATAGAATCTGCCCTCAAACATGGATTGACGGGTCACCTTCAGCTAGACGACATCTTGATTTTGACACACCGTTTTATAATAAATATTATTATGAGCGTAACTCTAGCAACTCGAGTTTATCTGCTAACCAGAAAACCTTCAAGCCGCCTAAGCCACACGACCAACGGTGGTATAGTTATAACTCTCCTACCAGCATGTATATCGCATTATCTAAATCTAAAAAATGATGGCATCAGCGAATAAATTACATGGCTTATCGATAAGCAGCACAGGCTACTTTGGCTACCAAATGGCAGCCGAAGAAAACAACGGGTAACGAAGATAACCGACAACCTCCGGCAATCATAGCCGAGTTACTTCACGGAAAGAAGGTAATTCTTCGTGACTTTGAAACCACAATTGAAGAATCTGAGAAGCGTATGAAACTCTTCCTTCAGCCTAGGGAGATGAAAGCTCGTTTCAAGCACTTCAGAAAGGAAACTAAAAGTAAACTTCCTTCATTGCCCTCGCAAGAGCCATTAATAAAAGTCAGATGAAATCCACACCCTTCATTTCTCAGTGAAGCCTTAGAGTACGTGCGAGAGTTTCATAATAAATATTTCGCTAATGACCTGTCTGGCCTACCAAAGGTCTGTCAAGAAGCTCTTGACCTGGCACTAACTTGCCCCGATGCCAAACAGATTATTCAAAAGACCACTGATCCAGGGATGAAGGCTAGGTTCTAGCATATACATGAAGCTCGAGTTCTCGGCTTCGAGATTGAACCATATACTGATATATATACCATCGAGCTTCATTTCTCTCTTAATGACCTCCAATATTTGTAATCTTTTCAGCCTTATGACCAATGAAAAAAAGCGCGTGGCACATTTAGATGCTTACCTGGACACAAGGGACACCCGAATCTCCTATGAGGAGCGAGCCCGTAAAGCGCCACAGGCACAAGACCAAATCCCAATGTCGAGCGAGCTTAGGGATGATAATCAGAATGAAATAGGTCTGGTGGATATACCACATAAACAATTACTCGCTGGAGCAAAGGTGATCAGGCCGAGGACACTCAGGAGTATGATACTTCGCTCGATAGTCTAGAAGACGACAACCATGACCTAATGGGCCATTTAGTCCTCAAAAATATAGAAATTAGCATGGTCCAAGTTCTACTTGTTGAATTTCAGCCAACCACGTCCCAACCAAATTTCTTGGATGGTGACGTGGTTGCTGAAGAAGCTACACAAGTCGACTTCGTCGCCACTGAGGAGGACGGGCAAGTAAACGAAGAAGATAAACTTAAAGCAACTCTTACCAAATTGTTCCTCCGCTCTTCTTCTGTTAATCTTCAACATCTAAAGCCGTTGTATATTACGACTCATATTGACGGATACCCAATTTCCAAAGTTTTCGTCGATTATGGGGCGATAGTCAACATCATGCCTGTGTCTATCATGAAGGCACTACAACGCTCTAGCGACAAACTCATTCCATCAGGGATAACCATGACCAGCTTCTTCAGTGACAAGTCGCAGACAAATAGAGTGTTTCCTTTAGAGGTAAGTGTCGCAGAAAGCAATCACATAACCACTTTTTTTTTTATAATCGATTCAAAGACTGAGTATAATGCATTGCTCGGTCGTGACTGGATCCATAAAAAAAATTGCATCATTTCGTCGTTATATCAAGTTCTCATCTTTTGGGATGACAAATCGGTCGTGGTTCATTCGGCCGATAATCAGCTATTTGAAGCCAATATAATTCAGGCCCGCTATTATGACGATCACGTCAGCTACATTACCCTACAAGGTTTGAAAGAGGACGGACAATCAACTCCAATCTTTGTACAGAAAGCCATCGAGGTAAGTGCTGAGACTGTGCACCAAGTTTCAGTGAGACTCTACTTGGCCGACTTGATTGCTGACCCTAATGTCCGAAGCCAAACAAGACAGGCACTAGGCCGCAGTTTCATTTGCCACAAAACGACTGCTAGCCCATTAATATGCTATTTCCAAGAAAATAAATTATGGCATAAACCTAGTAAAGTTTCTTATTGAATGCGACAACGGTCTTGTTCTATCATTAGACAAAGTCCAGGCTGCCCCCGCTAAACTTGAATACAGTCGGCCCCAAGTCAATGACCATTTAGAGAAAATAAATGTTGGAATGGCCGAAGACCTACGTCCTTTATTTATTAGTGCTTTGTTACCCCAACATATGAAAACCAAGCTTTGTAATTTACTCAAGGAATTTAAAGATTGTTTTGCTTAGAGTTACCATGAGATGTCGGGTCTAGATCGAACATTCGTTCGACTTTTAAAAGTGGGGTTTATTCGAACAGCTTTATACATTGAATGGATGGCGAACATCGCCCCACTTTAAAAATAAATAAATAAAAACAGTGCTCTACTTATTTGTATCGATTTTTGAAATTTGAATCTGGCAACCCTTAAATCTGAATATCCAATGCCAATTTCATATTTGTTAATCGATGCGGCAGCAAACCATAAGATATTATCCTTCATGGATGGCCATGCTAGTTACAACCAAATTTTCATTGCCGAGGCTGACGTCCACAAAATCATTTTTCGTTGCATGGGCGCACTCGGAACGTACAAATGGGTCGTCATGCCATTCAACCTAAAAAACACTGGTGCCACATACCAACGAGCTATAAATACTATATTTCATGATTTAATTGGTACCATAATCGAAGTCTACATTGACGATGTTGTAGTCAAATCGAAACATCGCAGAACACGTTTGGATGATTTTCGCCAGGCTTTCCTTCGTATGCACCAACATAACCTTCAAATGAACCATGCCAAATGCGCCTTCGGCATATCAATCGGCAACTTTTGGGGTTTCCTTGTACATCATCGTGGTATCGAGCTGGACGATTATAAGGCTCAAGTAATCATCAACATTCCACCCTTCACGACCAAGAAGCAACTATAGTCCTTACTCGACAAAATTAATTTTCTCCGCCGCTTTATCGCTAATTCGGCGGAAAAAATGAAAGCATTTTCCACGCGCTTGAAACTCAAGGATTCTGAAAACTTTGAATGGTGAGACAACCATCAAGATGCTTTCACACAAATCAAGGTCTCTCTCACGACCCCACCCGTTCTTGTGCCACCTCAATGAGGAAAACCTCTCGAGCTGTATATCTTAGTGGCCGAGGAATCCATCAGTTGCCTTCTTATATAGGACAACGACACTGAGCGTGGGTAGGCTATTTTCTATCTTGGCCTGAATCTCAACCCACCTGAGATAAATTATTCCACTGTCGAGAAGCAATGTCTGGCCTTATTTTTCACAGCATCAAATCTCAGGCATTACATGCTTCCATCAGTTACTCAAGTCATCACCCAGACCGACATTATTCGCAACATGCTCACTCGGCCGATAGTAAAAGGCCGAATTGGGAAGTGGACAATGGCATTGTCCGAATTTAGTTTGCAATATGTGCCCCAGAAAGCCGTCAATGGCTAAGCATTGGCCGATTTCTTGGCCTAACACTTCTTTCCATACGGTTTTGGGGGCAATGACATCAAAATTGGCATGGTGGAAGCACATGATAATTATTGGACGATGTATTTTGATGGCTCTAGTACCTTAGTCTCGGCTGGTGTTGAAATTGTCATTCAAAATCTGG
The DNA here is from genome assembly GCA_963580275.1 of Crataegus laevigata. Lineage (NCBI taxonomy): Eukaryota > Viridiplantae > Streptophyta > Magnoliopsida > Rosales > Rosaceae > Crataegus > Crataegus laevigata. Next base: position 7,467,136 of record OY756938.1, read on the forward strand.
ATTAACACCGCTTGTATTTTTCTCTCAAGCTCGCTTTTGATTGTACAAATAATTAGGCTGAATACAAAGCCTTTATCGTCAGCTTTAACGTCCTTCACGACTTGCGAGCAACCCGCGTCCTCATCTTTGGCAAATCAAAACTTGTGATTAACCAACTTAATGGAACTCTTCGCTGCATGAGTTGTACTATGGTGCCCTATCACATGGTTGCCAGATATTTGGCCGTGTCATTCGATGATATCACATTTAAACACATCTTCAGAGTCTGAAACACCGACGCTGACGAACTAGCTCAAATAGCCTCCTAAGCACAACTCTTGGGGGCGAGCTAGGCCGGGTAATACCTATAGTACAACGATCACACCCAACCCTAGTTAATCAACAAGTTCTCCAACACGATTGTGTAATCCATACATGAGTCATGTATTTACCTTCGTTGTTAGAACGAGAAGATCCTATGGACGTTTGTACAGTCAAGGCATTACCAGATGACTGGAGAAGGTCAATCAGGCGATATCTCGATAACCCCAATGGCCAACAAAACTACAGGACAAGGATTCATGGCACGAATTACGTAATGTACTAAAATGAGTTGTATCGAAAGGGTGAAGACGGTCTATTTTTATTGTACCTTGGCTCGCTAAAGGCCTCCCAAACAATTATAGAGGTGCATAAAGGAATTTGCGGAGCTCATCAATCCAAACGCAAGATATGTTGGCTGCTTCATCGACACGACTATTTCTGGCCAAGTATATTGAAAGATTATATTGAGTACGCACGGGGATGTGTACAGTGTCAAATTCATGGGCCTATACAGAGAGTCCCAGCTGAATTACTTCACTCGATCACCAAACTATGGCCGTTCAGAGGATAGGGCATGGACCTAATCGGCAAATATACGCCGTCTTCCTGGTCAGCAAAGCATGCGTGGATACTTGTTGCGACAGACTACTTCACCAAATGGGTCGAAGTAAAGTCATACGCAGAGTTAGCGTCTAAAGAAGTATGTAATTTTGTGGAAGAAAATATTGTAACTAGATCATAACAAACAACGATATGATCTTTACAGCCAACAGATTCAAAAAGTGCACGACGAAATTGAAAATTCGACTCGAGCAATCGAACTTCACTCCGATTAGCAACCGAGTTGACCCTATATGCATTAACTTATATACACAACGCGATGCAACCAGTCGAGCTAAGTATAAACTCATTGCAAGTAATTGAACAAAGTAGTTTGTTCAATGTCGAGTACAATCAGGCCATGAGACAAGAGTTAGAAGACTTAGAGGAAGTAAGCTTGATACTTATAATTTATTGGTGGCGCATAAAAAGATTATCGAGCGAGCCTATAATCAACGAGTCAGACAAAAACGTTCGGCGAGGGAAAGTTAGTTTGGCAAACCGTGTTGCCCATGGGAATTAAAGACCCTAGATTTAGGAAATGGTCGCCGAATTGGGAAGGACCGTTCGTCGTCCATAAAGTTCTCGGCAAGGAGGCATACCACCTCAAGGATCGGACTGGTTTAATTCATAAGTTACGAATTAACGAAAAATTCTTAAAGAAATATTATCCGATCACTTAAGAGATGCAAGAATAAAAGGTTTATTACCTTAAATTTGAAAATGAGATACAAGCAAGGTAACAAAAATTGAAACGGCCTACAGCTACAGACAACATCTTAATGGGTCGAAGTAAGGAAAGCTTCAAGAGCGGCCTCCAGTTTCAACCACCTTACTTCACCTATTGTAACTTCGCCTTGTCTTATTCTTTTGTCAATCTAAAGTTGTTGTAGCCACTTCGCCATCGCCGCGTACTTTGTCAACCGAGCTTTCTTCGACTCAAAATCCTTCTCAAGCTCGGAAGCGACGGCCGACCATTGGCGTTGAAGTTTAGTAATTTGATGGTCAAGGTCGGCCAGTCGTTCTTTGCCCGCCTTTATAGCCTTGAGTTATGGCCGGATAGCTTCTTGAGCGGCCGTTGTAGCCTTAAGGTCGTTCTTTGCCCGAAGAACTCGCTCAAAATTAATAAAATATTTTCACGTTCTAAGACGTTGGATAAATTAATAACATTTTCACTGCTCAGTAAACCACCAACTGCAAGGTCGTTCAAGAACTCTCCTACGAAATAGAGGTCTTTGCGTTGAAGACCTTGTGAGGCCAAAAGGGATAGGAGTTCTTGCAACTTGACGAATGCATCAGATTTAGCCATAATTGCAGAAGGCTCGGTCGTGGTAGCAAAAGGCCTGGCTACTCCGAAAGTACTAAAGAATAGGGCATCCAGCTCGACCTCCCATGAAGGCTACACAATAAGGAAATTGTTAGGAAAAGGGAATGTGTTAGACCTGCCGAGAAGAAACTTTGGCCATGTCTGCTGGTTCATTGCTAGAACCCAGAGCGCTTAATGGCCGAGCCCAATGCTTAAGGTAGCCTTTTAGTTCATGTGGCAAATGGACCTTATTTATGTTTAATGACCATTGAGGCGGCCAAGAAATATAAATAACATCCTTCTTCATATAAATTTTTTGATAAAATGAGCAGCTGGGCACCTGGCATTTGATAGTTTTCTTGGTTTAGAGCTCTAAGGAAAAATTCATGAAAATAACAAATGAGTCTTACAAAAGCCAAAGTAGCTTCTTGAGGAGAAATGCCGAGATCTTGGTCATCGGGTTCAGCAAAAGGCACCATTCTCTGTCCCACGCCTTTTTCGACTGCAAGAGTATCGACCTGGCTAGATGCCTTAACCACTGGTTGAGGATTGGTGGATAGAATTTTAGCTGGTAGTGGACGTCTCATCAGTGGGATTCCAGTTAACAAAGATAAGAAAATTATTAGTGAGAATAAATCGTACTTGTTCCCCTAAAAAGATCACCGATTTCTTTTTTAGATTTTGAGAAGGGCCTCTCTCGGCTGTGATGGCCACCTTCTCCAAGACAGCAGCTACTAGGCCAGCTTGAGGAGCAACGACTGGCCCCGGAGCTACAGGTCCCTCGACTAATAGAGCAACGGTTCGACCATGACTTGAGTGACGGAACGAACGTCAGGCGCTTGATCCGTTTGAAGGTCTTATTGTACTCCCGTCGAGACCTGGATGGCATAAGTGGGGAGAGAGACAATGGGAGCAATTGCTCTTGTGGTTTGGCTAGAGATGACGTGAATCTCTCGTTCCCCTTTTTTTGCCAATTTCTTGACACGCTTTTTGAGCCCTCTAGTTTTTTCAAAGATCGGTGTCTTTGGTCTTACCCCATGCCAATTATGGGAGTTTGATGGAAGAATGGCACTCCTAAAGACGGCAGATCAGGAAATCATCGTCAGAAAGATCGTTTAGGCTGAAGAAATACTTGAAGACTTCTTCGACTGAGTGAGGATGAGCTTGTCTAAAGACCAATTGGAGGCCTAACACTTTAGAAGACTTGAAGCCGGGGATTTCTGGCCTGAGAGTTGTGAAGTAAACTTGCAGCCATAATTGGAAAACCCAGAGTGGGTCATTTTGGTGCAGGTCAATTTTATTGACGGTTGCTTTAACTAGGCGACGCGTAAGGTTGGCGATGATGGCCAAACTGAGAGCCAAGGTATGTCCACTAGCCAAAGCTTCGAACACTAGCATGTTTTCAATTAAACATTTATTCGACTTAGTACAAAAAATAAATTTATTGTACCAGTAAAATAGGAAGGTCTCATGTTCTCTTTTTCGTATGTTCTCCTCCCCCCCCCCCCCCCCGGCCGGCGAAGTAGTGGATGAGAGTGTTATAGTTGAAAAAGTTCTTATGCAGCTTCTGAACTTCTTCTTTTAGGGTTTATTATTCATTCATTTTTAGCGCTTCGGCGGCACATCAATCGAATAATGACTTGAGGTCTAAGTCAAATTGATATCTGGAAAAAGCGGTATCAACTGGAAGACCAGAAAAAGAAGTGCCAAGAATGGTTGATATGTCGAGCACAGTTGGGCCAATAGGGCCAATGGGAAGTACCATAGTATTGGTGGTCGAGCCCTAAAAACTCAGGGCTGCCATGAAAAGCTCCCAATCCATGGCAACCTCGATAGTTGAAAGTTTGATGGCATCAAAGATATTAAGAGATTTCCACTATGTGCTAAAGAATTTTTCCATCCATTCGACCCAAGTTGCCCAGGTTATAGGGGTCAAGGGTTAGGCTCTTTGAGACTTAGCCAAATCCCACTTCGACCAATTATACCCTTTAAGTAAGGGTTTCAAGTGGTGGGCTTTGAGCATCTCGGTGATGGTCTTTGGGATGTCCTTGAAAAGTGGTCCCAGGATCTGATGGGAGGCATTTGATTCACCTTCAAACCAAAGGGTTTTGATGATGTTCTGGTCGATAAAGTCCTAGCACTTGGTGCATTCCTCAAAAAGTTTAGTAACAAAGGTGTTGGAAGTCATTGTTGAAGACTTGAAGGATTTTCTGGGTTCTGGAGTTTGTTTTCTAGGTTAGGAGCAAATGGCAAGGAATTCTTGAAGATTTAATAAAAGTACGAATGAAGATTAACTGGGTGTTTATAGGCGTTTTGGGAGGAAGACTAACAGTTTGGTTTTAAAAGAAGTGGGGTAAAATTGATCGGAGAATGTTGTAATTATGATGGATATTCAGGGAATCCAAATGAAGAGATCGTAGAACTCACGGATTTAGGGTGCACGTTTGTGTATGACGGCGGCTTTAATGGTGAATGGACGTTTCGATGGTTGCACGCTACGAGGGTCATTATTGCAGTCAGACAGGTTAGCTGAGGAACTGCCATGTGGCAAAGCATCTGATGAAATTAAGAGCATGTGATCGTGCTTCATAAATGCACATAAGTGGTTGGGATATTCAAGACGTTTCAGTGCCTTTCAAGGATGCTAAGGGTTTTCTTTCGCTTCTTCAAGGTCAAAACTTAGCCAAGGATTGTAGGTCGAGGACCTTAGAAGCGAGGGGGCAATGTTTGGGCTCAAAATATTATTTTAGGCCTAGCTCGGCTATGAAAGGGTTTGCTGCTATAAATAGAGAATGGAGTACATCATTCAAGCCCTCTCCAAATCAACACACAAATTTCCCTGGGCAAAGCTTCTCAACAACCCTTGAGATTTTATCCTTCTCCCCTTTCTCACCAACACATCTTCAATTTGGATAAACAGCCCTGTGAAGGCAACCGGCGACATTTTCAGTTTGGATAAATAGCACTAGAGTCGTATAATCAGCTGATCAATGAGCACCTTCAATTTAGGTAAACACCACTACTTCGAGACCGACTGGTTATTTATCCAAGTCTTGGTCGACAAGGATTTTCGAGTCCTTATTGGTAGAGGTCATCTCATCAACTTTCTCGGCAAAGTGAGGTGTTACAAATTATTAGGCTCTGCATATTGAATGCCGAGTTTGTTTTATAATTGGATATTCACAAGTATCTTTTAGAGTTTGGCATTCCGACAGCCGAACCAGATTTACAATCAAGACGTACATCTTTTTTGAGTACTTGGATCAAGAGATATCGATGAGTTACAATCCAGGTAAGATTCTACTTCAGCGTGAGTGATCAGCACGGAATTCACCCCTATAAATAAAAGTGATTTTGCAACATTCAAGGGACCTTGAACTCTACATATAAAGGCCATGCACAAATTCTCAATCTACACGAAATCCTTTCAAACCTTTGAGAAAACACTAACTTCCTTAACTTCGTCAAAATACCTTCAGTTTGGATTAACAACATTGTGTTGACAACCAACGACATCTTCAATTTGGATTAGCAACACTGGAGCCGTAGAATCAAGCGATCGATGAGCATCTTTAATTTGGAGCAACAATATTGCTTCGAGTTCGATTGCTTATCTCTCAAAGTCTCTGTTAGTAAGGATTCTTCGGCCTTCTTATTTAAAGGGATCATCTTATTAGCCTCTCGACGAAGTGAGGTGTTATCAAGTTAATTAATGTTCAACATATTGAAAGCTGTACCTTATTCGAACCTCACAGTGACTAGCAGGCTTGTCTTTAGGCGCTATAACCCAATAGCCAAGACTTGCTCCTTCCTCGGTCGTGATCACTTAGATACAGAAGTCATAAGTGCATTTGACAAGCCAAAAATATTCATTATACTTGTCGGCCAAGCTCGGTAACGAGTTGGCACGCCCACATTCACCATAAAGGAGTAGTTTGTTTGTTAGCTATTTGAGTTGCGCATCACGTAGACTAACACTATGTTTGGATGAGGAAAATAAACTTGGAATTTGAATAAAAGTTAGAATTTATAAATTGACTTACACCAATTCCCTTGTTTGGATTCATAAACATAGAAATGTAGAATTTCCGCTTGGAAAAAAAAAACTTGGAATTTGAGACCTCCAATTCCCAAGTTTAAATTCCATGTAAATAGGTGTTATTTCCCAATTTCTATGATTGAAAGTTTAAAAATAACAAATTCGGTATTCAATTCTATTAATTTTTTTTAGGGTTAACCAAACAAAAAAATTAACAAATTCTAGAAAATAAAATCCCTTCATTTTAATTTCTGTCATTTTAAAATTCCTTAATAATCTTAAATTTTTTTATCCTAGTGTAAGAATTTTTTTTAAAGTCGACAATATAACATGCATAGAATAAATAAAGCATTCAACTGTACATACTAAGAGATTCGAGTCATAAGTTAGTTTTCCTGGACGGGACTGGAAATCCAACTTACTGTAGTTGTATGGTTGTAAAAATACGAAGCCATAAGTTAGTTTTCTTGGACTGGACTGGAATTCCAACTTACTGTTGTTGTTTGGTTAGAAAAATACAAATGGCTTCATAGTCAAAACGCAGAAGGCTCCACTCCCAATTCCCAAACGCAAGTATTTTATCCCACGTTTTGGAGTGCCGCTAAAGCCAACTTCATCATGCCTCCCACTCACGCTTATGTTTCTTTGTGTTCTCTATTTTTTTTTTTAAATTTGGGGGTTTTTTTTTTTTTTTTTGGTAAGAGAATCATAACATTCAACAGCAAGGCACACGACCAAGAAAACAAACAGAGGGCACGAAGCTCCTCCCGAGTAGAAACTAGCAGCAAGCAGGTTACACAAGGACGTTACCACACAAGTTACCAACGTCGACCCACCAACCTAATAACACAAAAACAAACCTCATTTACGGAGGGCACGGGAGACCATCTTTGTCCAAAATACCCATAAGCGAAGATGGAGGTGTTTCCACCCAGCCTGAGTCGCACATCTCCGGGGACAAATTCCTAGCGACAAAGTCCGCCGCCATATTTGCTGAACGTGGAGACCACGTCCAGGAGCATGATTGGAATCTCCTTCCAATCTCAAGCACACGTAAAAGGATTGGGATAAGTTCCCAAGCACAACTCAAAAGAGAGGAGTTAAGGTAGTGGATAAGAGTCTGAACATCAGATTCAAAAATCACCTTTTGTAAATGAAGGTCTTTTGCCAGTACACATCCTTCAAGAATTGCTAAGGCCTCCGCCATTGCAGCCGAGGAAGCATGCACCTTCACACACTTCACCGCCTTACAGGTTGAGGATCCGTCCCTGGCCACGATTCCGACCTGCCCAAGCACAAATTCCCGTTGCCAACAAACATCGACATTTAATTTAATCCAATTAGTAGGGGAAGAGACCACCGAGAGGGGTAGGACAGATTTACGCAGCAGATATTGGCCATGCCATCACCCGCCAAGGCCCGAGTGTCGTGAGCCTCTTGGTAGTATTTCCTAGCAGTGGCGATAGATCTCAAAGTTCTGAAGGCAGTCGGAATTACCCCATTAAAGACAGCATCACATCTAGCCCTCCAGATATACCAACATGAAAAGATTACGATCTCTAAGATACCATCTTTATCCTTCTTACATCCTTGTTGATTAACAATCGAGCTAAGCCAATCAAACAATGAGGTGAAGTGGCTATGGGAAATTTGGGATCGTAAGGACCCTTCGGTCCAAACTTGACTAGCCCACAGGCACCACAATAAAAGATGTTCCACAGTTTCTTCATCCTTTGCACATATGGGGCAAGTAGGAGATGGAGAGCATCGACGCTTGAAAAGGTTAAGCTTGGTGGCGCAAGCGTTCCTCAGAGCCCTCTACATGAAATTCTGCATTTTGGGGGGGGGGGGGGGGCGTTACTACCCTAAATCCATCCCCATATGTGGGAGCTCATAGACCTGTGGGAAGATAGGTCTCCATGTGTTGCATGGGAATTTCGATTCTGGCACCAAATGTATCCCAATTTTACCGTGTAGGACCCGTTCTTTACTAATGACCAGATCAATTTGTCCGGAATTGATATGGGCCCCACATGAATCTGAGAAATAGTCTCGCATACCGTCTCTGGTACAAGGTATGCAAATTGTTCGAGTTTCCACACCCGAGTAACCGGGTCCAAATACTCCGCCACCCTGCTATCATTATTGGCACTCGTATCCTCAGGAAGGGTGGGATGCCCTCCAAATAAGCCCGGGACCCAATTGTCATTCCAGAATCTCACTTCCTGACCACCCAAAATCTGCCATCTAGCACCCCCTAGGATGATATCTCTCCCTTCTAGGAGACTTGCCCAAGCCCAGGAAGCCCTACGACCCTTTTTTGCATCAAGGAAAGACTCATTAGGAAAGTACCTCCCTTTGAGCACCTGCGCCCATAAAGAATCTGGTTCATGTATCAGGCGCCAACATTGTTTGGCGAGCAGCGCAAGATTGAAGTCCTTAAAATTTCGAAACCCCATCCCACCATCAAACTTTGGCCGACCCAGCTCCGCCCATTTAATCCAGTGAATTCCTCGGTCTTTTTCAGCTCCTGCCCACCAGAATCTCGCCATAGTCGAGTCAATATCCTTACATAGCCCATCCGGGAGGCAGAACACACACATAGGGTACATAGGAACTGCCTGGGCAACCGCTTTGATGAGGATCTCCTTCCCAGCCTAAGTTAGGAAGTGTCTCTTCCATCCTGAAATTTTCCCCAACACCCGATCTTTAATATAGCTTAAGGAAGACTTCTTTGATCTCCCCCAGACCGTGGGTATGCCCAAATATTTCCCTGGGTCCTCTACCTTAGGCATATTTAAGATATTACATAACTTCGAAGCCAGGTAGGCCGGGACATTTGCTCCAAAATACACCACAGATTTCTGGCAGCTAATCTGTTGGCCTGACGCCCTGCAGAACACCTGAAGGAGAGTGAATAAGTTTCTGCAGTTAAGCTTGGATGCCTTTAGAAAGATTAGAGTGTCGTCGGCAAACAGTAAGTGTGAAAGCGTAGCCCCCAAGGTCGAAATTTGAATGCCCTCCAAATAGCCTTGTTGCATTGCTTTGTTAATCAGGAGGGAGAGAACTTCACTGATAATAAGAAACAAGTAGGGAGAAAGGGGGTCCCCCTGCCGCCAGCCCCTAGTGGGTTTAAAAGATCGTCCAGGTCATCCGTTGATGAGGATAGCAAACTCCACAGTTTTTACACACCGCATCCACTGACGGAGGCACATGAGGACTAGGGTAGTCCTAGGCCTACCCTAACTTGAAATAAAAAAGGATTACTATTACACCTATATCCATTGTTTTGCAGATTCACTTTTAATTAAAAAATCGTCTTTCACTCAAGCACAGGTAGAGCTATCCGTATTCTTCTTGAGTTTCATATATTTAGCCATTCCAAATTCCAAATATATTGAATAAAGAACAACAGGTTTATGAAACTTTATTATTCTCTATAAAATGTTTGTTTCTATTCTATCCTACCTCTTACTTGAGTTTTAGGGTTTGCAAAAATTTTAGTAATTCTATCTATTGAGTTTAATAATACTTCTAGTAGTATAGATGACATCATGCGATGGCTTCAAAATATGAAATTCATCGAGAATAATTATAATTACTATAAATAGATAAAATTTATCTATGCATATGTTAATTTTGACTACTTAATTATTTGGATATATGTTATGATGTTTTACATTAGTAAATATATATTCACTATTCATTTTGTCGTCTTCTATACTTGTGTAAGGCTCTTCCTCACAAGAAATCCTGGCTCCGCCACTGACCGCATCACCATATTAATCCACCTGTGTTGGAATCCCAGCTGCTTCATAACAGCCTCCAGAAAATCCCATTTCATCCGGTCATGGGCCTTGTTTGAAAAGATCCAACTTATAACCCAATGGGAAGGTTACATATTTTACGTGTTAGTTAAAATTCTGTTAAAATGGGGTTACTAACAATTATAAAAACGATCGTGTAAGACATACAAATTTGGGTTGGAGAAACCGACCAAAGTTATTAGCTATACCAAAGCGTATACATGGATGAGAGAAATTGGTACACTAATTTTGTTAGAATATCAAGTGCAAGATTGTTCATGTAAATTCTTGTTTTGAATACTATAATTCTTGATCATTTGGAAATATAAAAAAAAAAGGAAAGAGAACTGTATGACGAAAGAAACTTACAAATAATTTTGATTTGTTTCATTTGGCATGTTATTACGTGAGAACGCCTATTTTGATTGATTTAATATATGGTACTCACATTGTGAAATAAATTGTACTTTTTAACGGATCTGCTCCTTTGAATTCACTTTCACACAATGATTTCCTTCAACCAACTACACGCCTATGAAGATGACAAGCACCTAACCATGAGATAAATTTTTTAGTACACTGGGAACACGGCTTGTACATTGCGTGTTATAATATAAATAGTTAGAAATTTTATTTTAAGTATTTAACTACTTGTATTATGATATTTATTGTACGACCCATACATTGAAAAATCCCTCCAACCAGAGACTTAAAATCTTCATCCAACGCACAAGTTACGAGACACCAAAATTGTGTGAGACGTGGACATTCTTAGATAGCTAGTAACAATTTCAAAACATTTCTTCAAATTAGTGAAGCTATATTTATGCATCTTCCCTCTGTTAAATTTCATCAAATTTATTTTTTAACCAATGATATTATTTACATTAAGAGAGTGAGGATTCAAATTCATTTTTTACGAAAATCGAGTCTAAAATCTCTCACGTACAAATGAAGAGAAAGTTTCATACAATTTTTTCTTGAACATAATAAAAGGGTACCTACTAACGAGAGAATACCTCAAGACAAAAGGTCTCCTTTGTCCCTAAAATAAGGTGACTGAATTGATGAGCTACTCATAAAACACATAGCCGACTCTAATAAGTAAGTTGATGAATAATGATTAGGAGATGAATTACCTCGTTTTGTCACTATTCCGTACCTCCCTCATAAATTAAGTTACCCTCTCACCTCACGGTCTCACCGCCACCCCTTTATCCACCACTCATAGTCTCATACTATCATGTATATCATGTTGAAAATGTACAAACACAATTTATTACAATGTGATTGTCTCTGTCTCACCTATCATGCACACAACAAACATCTGGGTCCCAGCCTTCTTCTATCGATCCTATATCTTTGGATGGAGATGGTAGTACCATTATCACAACTTATGATTAAAGCGAGGTAAACTGACTTTTAAGATCATGTTTTTTTTTTAATTATTGACGTGTCATAAATAAAAATTAAATACGTTAATTAATATTTATATAATACTTTCATCACTAACAACACGCTATGTGATCTATTTATCATTATCCTACAATCATATTTGTTTGTTTGGACCGCTCTTGCTGTGTGATGATAAATGAAATAGTATTAGTTCTGAATAACATATTTGTTTGGAAGTTCAATTAATTTATGAGTGGGCTCCAAACCAATCCGTGACCGCTGCCGATAATGCTAGGGGAGTATCAAACAAAAGCAAAGAATTATGACCAAAAAAAAACAAAACAAAAGCAAAGAAAGATACCAAAGTAAGTAATTAAGATGCTGAAATGGAAGTGATAGCTGCAATTAAGATGCTGAAATGGAAGTGATGGCTGCATTTGTTTGTTTCAACCTTGAATTTTTATGGATGGTGGTTCGAAGAAAATATAACAAAAAAAAAAAAAAAAAAGAGGGGTGGTTGTGAACATTAGTCCTTGCAAAAGATTAAAATTTTAATTTTTTTTAAAAAAAAACTTAGTGCTAGATTACATATTCAATTTAGGGGTGTGATATCCACACACATCGTTTTCTTTTCACACACCTTTCTAATTTTCGGTCGTCGGATCGGATGAATTGAAGAAGATCAACGGACAGAAATTAACAAGGAATGTGTGAGAAGTAATTTGGGGTGTGTGAATAGCACACCCCTTCAATTTAATCCCTTAAAGTGTACTTTTATAAAAATTTACATTCAATTTTTGTTATTTAATGTGTATTTTTATTTAATATCTCCACCTTAAATTTTAATTTTGTTAATATGCACAAATTTAGTTTTCTAATTATAAATAAACGTAAATGAGAAAATATTAAAAGAAATTTGTGTTACAAAAATATATAAATACATAAGTGTACAAAAATAACTATGCCGAAATATATAAAATTGACTTTTTTGTACTGAAATATTTGTACCTACATGATTGTACCGAAATATATTATAATGAACCTAAATATATGTACCAAAATGTATTATATTGAATTAATATACCTAAATGTCAATACCGAAATGTCAATATCGAAATGTACGTACCTAAATGTCAATACTGAAATGTATGTACCTAAATGTCAATAACGAAATGTATGCACCAAAATGTACGTACCTAAATGTATGTACCAAAATATAATATATTGAATTAATGTACCTGAAAGTCAATACTCAAATGTGTGTACCAAAATGTACGTAACGAAATGCATTATATTGACCGAAATGTACCTATATGTTTGTACTGATGAATATACTGAAATATTCAAATGTATTAATATACCTAAATGAAGAACATACAAAAATTGTTATTAGAATATATATTATAAAAAAAATTAGTTGCCTAAATGTAGACATTAAAATATATTATGATGAATTAAATTTAAATTTAAATATAATTAATACATTAAAAAAAGATAAATAAAACATTAAAATATAATTAATAAATGATATGATTAAATATACTAAGAACTAAAATTAGATTTTAATTTTAAACAAGGTTATTGTCCAAAACTCATCTTTTTTAAAAAAAATTAAAATAAAATTTTCTATAAAAGAAAAAAAAAAAAAAAAAAAAAAAAAAGAAAGAAGGTAAGATGGATTATCAATCAAATCATTCGTAAAATCATAGAAAGGTTCTAGTTTCATAAACCTACCTACCAAATCAGACCATGACTGAATTTATTAAATGTAAACTGAAAAATGCATTTCAATCCTCCATGCTTTTTATTGGAATTCAAATTCTACCAACTACAAAATGGAGACTAGGCTTATATTTCCCAAGGCTTCTTGAAATTCGATTTTTCTTTCGTTTTTGAAAAGACTTGAAATGTTATTTTCACTGGTCTAAAAAGTCCTACTTAAGCATTAGGTGGTTAGGCAACGTTCAGATTAATCTCTAAAAATTTAAAATTTAAAAAATGCACCTAAATTTGTTTAGGTGTCAGCTTAACCTGTCTAAATCTGTATTAGCCGCAACTCTCACTTAGACAACAAATCTTATAGCTTTTGTTTTGCATTTTATTTTGTCAATAAGTTGTAATAGATTTGTTGAATATTTGGATAAACACTCATTATATGCTTATTTTCTATGTTTTCAATATGTTCTAATCCTTTATAATCTATGTATCAGTTTCTTTTACAGTTTCTTTTACAGTTTGTATATCACAATACAATTATATATTTCTTTAGAGTATTAATAAGCACTTATTTATATAATATATAATAAATTTATTTGAACTCTCCTATTCCACCTAAATCCCCGTCTCACCCCGCCTAATTGCAAGAACTCAATATGTCATCTGACTAACGCCTACCGTGTTTTAGAACCTTGATTATTTTTGTATCACTCTCCCCCAACGAAACTAAATTTGTTCCACTTTCCTCCTAAAACTTAATAATCTTCGTCTCACGTTGGATTCTATCAAGTTCGTTAATTGTTGCGATTACTATATTATTTCCACATAAGAAAAGTTATCATAAAGGAGAATTCAGATACTGTGAAACAAAAATTGAGTTCTATAACAATTTAAATTTTAAGGGAACTGAGACTAAGATCTAAGTTAATGTAACATGGCAACAATTAACATCAAATTTGAGTTCATCATCAGGTGTCTTTCAGAAAAGTAAATGAAGCAAAAAAGCATATCCCACAAGGCCCCAACTTCGAATTTTTTTTTTTATTGTGACGAAAATATAGATAGTACATCATGTGTTTTTATAAAAATTGTATTTTTTAAATTATTAACATTTTAACACACATATTCTATTATTGATATAATAATACGTGATATACCACTCCGTGTTCCATTACCTAACTTCTGCCTTTAAATAGTTAAAAGACCAACAACCCCAAGAAATTCCTCGCAAAGATGCACACTTTCGCATGTAAAAAAACCTAAAATAATAAAAACCCGCTTGCCAAAGGTTCAAAATTTGCACACTGCCTCTTTGAATTGCTTTCACATCTTCCCTTTCTACCCCAAAACCAAAAGCTGTAAAACACAATACCATAGTCAAAGACTTTAAGCACCGCAACCCCTTCCCTCTTTTGCACTAATGGCTTTTGGCGCTCTCCACCACCTCCTCCTTCTCCTCCCACCTTTACCTTTATCACCTCCCTCTCCTCCTCCCCACTACCTCGAAAAACCCACCAAAAGCGTAAGCCCATCATTCTTTGCCCCATCAGGTATTTGATTACTTGTCACTGAGAGATTAACAGCAAGCATGGGTTACCTCTCTTGCAATGCAGAGTCGGCAATCGCCACCTGCGATCCCTACAACTGGGACCGCAAGAGAAAACCCAGAACCCACAAAACCCGACACATCAATAAGCCCATTAAGATCAGACACTTTTACTACGACGACCTCGTCGCCGCCACCAATGGGTTCGCCGCTGACAGATTTCTGGGCAAAGGAAGCCATGGAAGTGTTTACAAGGCCATCCTAGACGGCGGCGGCCTCGTCGCCGCCGTTAAGAAGACGAAAACCACGAAGCCGTCCTCGTCGGCGAGTCTTCACAACGCGGAGAACGAGATCGAGATCCTCTCGAGAGTTCACCACCCCAGGCTCGTCAATCTAATCGGATTCTGCGCCGATGGAAGAAACGATTACAACACTAAGTTGCTCGTCGTTGAGTACATGCCCAACGGCTCCCTCTACGACCTCCTACACTTAAACTCCCAACCGCCCGGTTGGACCAGGCGAGTCCGGTTCTGTTTACATGTGGCGAGAGCAGTTCAGGCGCTCCACTCGTCGAACCCGCCCGTCATCCACCGCGACATTAAATCGTCCAACGTTTTGATCGACAAGGACTGGAACGCGCGGCTCGGCGACTTAGGGCTGGCGTTGAGGGGACACGTGGAGGACGTTCGGGTTAAGTGTACACCACCGGCGGGGACGTTAGGGTACCTCGACCCGGGCTATCTTGCGCCGGGAGATCTGAGCACCAAGAGCGACGTCTTCAGTTTCGGAATACTCCTGTTGGAGATTCTGAGTGGGAGAAACGCTATAGACGTGAACTACAGTCCGCCATCGGTGGTGGACTGGGCCATGCCGATCATAAAGCGCGGCGACTTCGCCGGAATCTTGGACCCCAGAATCGGACCGCCGTCGGACCTCGCCGTGATCCGCCGCGTGGCGGTGTTGGCTGGGAAGTGCGTGCGATCCTCGGCGGAAAGGCGGCCCACAATGGCGGAGGTGGTCGAGTGCCTCAAAACTGCGAGGAAGAGAGTGCACGCGCCGCCTATCTGGAGCAGCTTCAAACGGCGGGTGAACGCGAAGCGCGTGGAGAATAAAAACGATCGTCATGACCACCACTCCGGCGAATACGAAGAGGTTGTAAACGTGAAGAGCATGAGAGGAGGGAGTAGAAGGAAGTTGAACGGGAAGGTATCCAGTGTGCTGGGCGCAGAGTGCGAGGGTGAGGAGGACGCGATGATTGGTGGTCGCGTGGCGAGGTCAAAGTCAATTGGGTCGGTGAATGAGATTAAGGCGGGAGGAGGCGGGAATCGTGGGCGGAAGGGAGCAGGGGGTGGGGTGGCGGTGAGGGTGGCGCCGTCAGTGGTGAGGCTGAACAAGTCGAGGTCAACGGGGTTGTTGAATTTGAGAAGTCCGAGGGTGGTGCGTCATCACAAGAGAGGATTTGTGTTTGAATTTGGAGGGAGGGAGGTTGATTCGGTGGAACTGGATATGTCAAAGTGGGTGATTAGTTTGGATGATCATAACAGTGAGAAAATGCTTGAGAAACCACTGGTTTCTATCTGACTGATGATAGTTTATTAATTTTGGAGTTATTGTGTTGGAAATTGTAATGTTGTTCGAATTAAAAGTTAGGCTTTGTAAAATAAGTCTCAAGGGGTAATGTGGTTGTGGTATATGCTTTCATCATTTACTCAGCGTGTTGTATCTTTGTAGTTTATTCTCACGAAAAGAAAAGAAAAAAAACTGTTACAGGCTACTTTTAGAATAGATTATATTTTACTTTTTTAAGTTTGAGATCGATTTCAATTTTTTAAATATTTAAAAAAAATCTCAACTTCATAACTCAAATATGATGTAGTTGCAATTTTATACAATTCGTTATATAATCTGTTAGAATGACTGTTAAGTGATGATGTGGTAGATATGAGATCCAATTTTTAATGAGTGGATGTCACCTTTGCGCCACGTGGATAAAAAAATTATAAAATATAAAATATTATTATTATTTGAAATATTTAATAAATAATTAAAATGTCAACAACAAAAAAAAAATCAACCCCACCCCACCCATCTTCTCTCTGATCAACTCCTCATTCGCTCCTCCACCATCCCCACACCTCTTCTCCCTCTCAACCCCATCTTCCATAAACACCAAGAACACGACTCTCCGTCACCATTAACACTCGACACGACATCGCTACCTCCTTTCCCTCCGACCCGCCAACTGCTCCGATCACGTCGCTCTCTCCTTCACCGCCCTCAAATCCCTTTCCACCCTCCAATCCCTCCAGTTCCTCAATTGCCCCCATTGCTCTAATCTGCTTCCCCGCTGACCTCGTCGCCTCCTTCCACTCCTTCACCTACATCAACTCCTTTCGCCACCTCACCGGCGTTTGGCTCGCTCGCCTCCAAAACCTCACCGTCTCCAACGTCCAAGTCAAGGCCTCCATGTAACACCCCGACCTTGAAATATTTATTTTCGGAAATTAAATTTGTGGGTAGGCCCAAAATAGTTAATGTAATTTAGTTAACTATCGACCATTAAAAACTCTACTTAAGTTTCACTCATGCTCCATAATTATAATCCCATACCAAATGTACGATATTATTTGTATATTTTAACGTCATTTCCTTCTATGGACCAATTTCCATTTTAGCAATCTTTAACCTCAAATTTATTTAACTTCACATATTTTATGGCTGCATCTAACACCTCGTTAGACTGCCTACGTACCCTAGACAGGAATCAAGTCATTCGTAGTTCACAATTCACTTCCTAATTCGTTAACTTCAACATTTTAGTTCCTAACAAATACATATTCGGTCCAAACATTGGAATCACACCATATGAATATTATATATGAATTCAGAACATCGAAATTAGCATGAAGAAGGCAAATTCGACCCACTGGCCATGCGCCGCCACGGGTGGCTGTCAGTCGCCCTGACTCGCCGGAAAATTCAACTTTTTCCAAAAATTTCCAAATTTTACAGGTAAGTATATCTCAATTAGTAGAGTAACTTTCATACCTATGGCCAAGTCCAATTTGGCCTGGAAACTCCTGAAATCACCCTTGGACCGTCGGAAACCATAGAATTAGGTGTTCTCGATTCAACCTCAAAACACACTCTGACGCCCCAACCATTGCTTGGGCTTTGTTCCTGAAATTGAGGGGAGACTATTGGTGGTGGTAATAGTAGAAGTTAGCTTCGGGTTTTGGCGGATCGAAGCCAAAACCGCCGCACCCACCTTGGGGTTCCCCTTAAAATCAACTCATTTTCTTCAAATTTTGTGGTGTAATTAGGAGAGAGAACAATTGGGTTTGATGTAAGGATCATTTTGACACCGATCCCAGCGTCAAAGGTGGCCAGAATCGAAAGATCCAACCGGGTCGGGTCGGCGAGTTGAATGAAAATCCAATTCTCCCTTTTTACTTTCTTCCCTCATTTCTCTCTTTTCCCTTCTCCTCATTAGCCGGTCCCCCCTCCTTTCCCTCCTTTCTCTCATTTTTCTCCTTTCCTCTTCATCATAGCCACAAACGTGGCGTCACAAAAATTGCTCCAAAAATCTGGAGCATTCTAGAAATGGTAAATGTACAATTTTACTCTCGACTTTAAACGTTAATAACTTATTCGTTATAACTCCGTTTCACAAACGGTTTGCGCCCACGCGTTCGTGAGATCGAGTTCTATTCAAAAATACAAATTGTGACTTCGAATGGTTCATGGATTTTAAATAATTAATTTTCAAACTTCAACCTTCGTAAATAGTTTAATTTAAAACTAATCTCAAATAAATTAATATAATTTCTTGAAAAATAACATAAAATCTCAATAATACAATTACGTGAATTATAATAATTTCCCACTTCTATCTTCATAACAATAATTCGATTTATTTTCGATTTTCTCCACATATTCATAATTATGAATATATTTCATATATTTAAGTTTTCAGGGTATTACATTCACCCGCCGTTAAAATAAATCTTGTCCTCGAGATTTCAACCTCCGAGTTATGAAAAGAAAATAGAAATATTCCCACCATTCCTTTAGTAGTGAATAAAAATCGTAATCTCAGTTTACAATTTGATTCAGGCTCCAAAATAAGCACTAACGAATGTTAACTGTGATTTCCACTCACATTCTCATATTCTCATTGGCAAACCATTTACCATTATTCCTTCACGATTCTTTCTCAAAATTTCTATTCAAAATCACTAACAAATGTTAGCTATGATTCATGGATTTTAAATAATTAATTTCCAAACTTTAACATTCGTAAATAGTTTAATTTAAAATTAATCTCAAATAAATTAATATAATTTCTTGAAAAATAAAATAAAATCTCAATAATACAATTACGTGAATTATAATAATTTCCTAATTCTATCTTCATAACAGTAATTCGATTTATTTTCGATTTTCTCCACATAGTCATAATTATGAATATATTTAATAAGACATATCTCATTTTTTTACCCTAATGTTTAGTGGTTTTCAACATTTAGTACATCAAATTTTTTTCATCCCAGAGTCATACCTAAAGTGTAAATTTTGGAACAGTCTCATACATCCGTAGTCAAACTGTTAGTTCTCCTGTTAAGTGATGACGTGGCGCCCTGATTGGGCGCCACGTGTCATTAAAAATATTAAAATAATTATTTAAATAAAAATAATATTAAAAAATAATATTAAATTTTTTTTTTCTTCTCTCTTCTTCTTCTTCTTCCTTCTGGGTTCAGTTTCTCTCTTTTTTTCTTTTTTTTTTTCTTCCTCCTCCTCCTTCTCTTCCTCCTCCCTTCTCCTTCTTCTTCCCCCTCTCATGTGCACCCACCCAGATTCTAGATTTATTTTTTCTTCCTTATCCTCTTTCTCCTTCTTCTTTCTTCTTCTTCCTCCTCCATTCTCCTTCTTCTTCCCTACCACCCAAATCCCAGATTTTTTTTTCTTCCTCCTCCTCCTTCTCCTTCTTCTTCATCCTTCTTCTTCTCCTCCTTCTTCTTCTTCTTCCTTCTTCTTCCTCCTCCTCCTTCTTCTCCTTATCCTCCTTCTTCTTCTCCTTCTTCTTCTTGCTTTTTCCTTTTCTTTTCTAGGTTGGTTTTTTTTAAATATTATTTTTATTTAAATAATTATTTTAATATTTTTAATGACATGTGGCGCCCAATCAGGGCACCACGTCATCACTTAATGGGAGAACTAACAGTTTGACTAACGGATGTATAAGACTGTCCCAAAATTTACACTTTAGGTATGACTATAGGATGAAAAAAACTTGATGTACTAAATGTTGAAAACCACCAAACATGAGGGTAGTAAACTGTCCTTTACCCTATTTTATATATTTAAGTTTTCAGGGTATTACACTTCAGACCCTTCGTCATCCTTGGAAACTTGAAAAAACTCAGGTCAGTCACCATCTCCCACGCCAATTTAACCGTCAGCATTCCAAAACACATGAATTTAAACCTTACCCACATCAATTTTTCCAGCAATAAGCTTTGGGGGAAGATACCTAGTTCCCTCACACTCCTCAAAAACCTCGAAATCTTCAATCTTTCTTCCAATTCCATCAATGGTGAAATAGCCACTTTATTCGGGGACCTGATTTCACTAAAGAATGTGTCTTTGTCCTCAAATTCTTTATCCAGCGCCATCCTGGAGTCGATTTCAGCAATCCTGGACTTAGTTCATCTCGAGGCAGGGATTTACAGTGTGTTGGTGCGTGGTAAGGGAGGGAGGAAGTTCAGGGAGTCTCGTGCAATGTGTGAGATTTGCAAAGAGGGAGAAGGTAGCTTGAGGAAGAAGCGGTAGAAGTTTTATAGGGCGGCGAAAGAAGCTTCCCAAACCCTGATGGGATTATTGGTTGTAGACAAGCACAGAGGAGATGGGATGAAGTCGAGGAAGAGATGCGGTTATTAGGCTAAGCTTTGCCCAGATAGTTGGGGAGTGAGAGTGGTGAGAGAGAAAGAGTGTTGGGGTGGGGGAAGCGGTGGGTGGATGGGGTGGGAAGGTGGGGATTTTGGGGAAAAAGGGGATTTGTGTTTTTATTTTTTTATTTTTTTTTGTAAAGAAGTTTTCTTTAAATAATTATTTTAATATTTGAAAAAAAATATTATTAACTTTTTAGTCACATGGCACAAATGTGGCAGCCACGTTAACACAAATGGGGACCCTATATTTGCCACATCATCACTTAACGGTCATTCTAACAGATTATGTAACGGATTGTATGGAATTGTAACTAAATCATATTTGAGGTATGAAATTGAAATGTTTTAAAGATGTTGTAAGGAATTGAAATCAACCTCAAACCTGAGGGGGTAAAATGTAATTTACCTTTACTTTTTTGTATTTGGCTTGTATATATTAGAAGAAAAATGCTACGGAGATCTGAAAATGGATTAAGGGGTGGGAGAGTGAGCTAATTGTCAACATGCTAGCAATAACATGCTTTATATTCATCTTTGGCGAAATCAAACCTAAGATCTTTCACTTACAAGTGAAGAGAAATATCATTAGATCGTAATATCAAGTGGCAATTGAGGCTTTTTTTAATGATTTAAAAAATGAGTCCAATCATCAACCGTCACATCTAACCAAGGTCTAAAATATCGATGATATCGGAAATATCGGTAGTCCAAAAACACAGATATTTCGATGGAAATATCGGGATATTATCGATATCGATAAAAATTGAATAAAAACCATGGAAATTTTTATTGAAACTTTGCATGATGTTTATTTAGTCAATTATCTATTAGTTTATCACAAAAAAATTGGAAGGAAATGCATTGCATGATGGATTTAACTGATTTAAGTTGATTATATAGTGAGCTGGCAAACATTGTGAGTGTAGAAAATATGTAGTAATAAATGAAAGAAGTTTAAACACACAATAATCATTTATATATAATGAATTAATACAATGGGAGGGGTTCGAATATTTTCGCATATTTTCATATTTTCTCAAAACCATAATCATTTATATATAAAGAATTCAAAAAAACCATATATATAAATATTTTAGCATATTTTCACAAAAACACAAGTGATATGGTGGTCAAGGTGTTGAAGGAGTAAAATGGGAGGGGTTCAAATCCCCTTGGATGTGCAAGATTGAGACTTTTTAGCATTTTTCAAGTATTTTTGGGTTTCATCTCTCGATATATTGACGATAATTAAGTAGATAAGTGTGAAAATATCGTCTCACGAAAAAGATATTTTCGTCATTGGTTATTATGTAAGTGGTGAGAAATTTTATTTTTTAACACAAAAATCTTATCACTTGTATAGAGACGTGGTGTATAACTCCGTTTTCCAGGCACATTGAAAAACTTGACTACTATTGGAAAACAACACTACAAAAATAAAATTGAAAAAATGTAATTCAATTTGAAGTCTTTCTCTGATTCTAAGCAAGAAAACAAAAAAAAATGTCTTAATGATAACTAACAAAGGAGAAAAAACAGAGTGGGTTTTTTTTTGGGGGGGGGGGGGGATATGCGCAGCGCATGTGGTGCTTTTATGATATTTATTATTTTGTGTCTTATCATTAAATAAAGTTAGTGTATAGTTTTTGATTAAAATGCAAAGATTTGAAACCATTTTTATTAGTTTTCCTTTCTTTTATAACTTTAGGTACCAAACTGGGACGAAAAAAATTTCATGTACCAAATGTTGCAAACAAAAAAACTTTAAGGTAGTAAACTAAGATTAATTTAATTTAGAGACTATATGAGTAGTTTATATTATTTTAATAAATTAAATATTTTTTTTGAGAAAAATAAAATTTAATATTTTAAACAATACTAAATTATTATGTGTGAAAGTTAATTGTATTTGGTTAAACACAAAAAGTCAAGTGTGAAAGGTCGCACATGGGATGCAAACCGAAAAGGCACATCGATTGGATTGTGCTATTCTGGTGCGAATTATCGAAGCACAGACACGAATTTCCATTGTCGCAACCTGAAACACGATTGCCGTCCCGCTTTTCTTTTCGCTTCCTTTCTCAACAAACCCACCGGAGGTTTCAACTTTCGATCCCGAATTTGTACTTTTCGAGTCCGACCCACTTCTATATGTTTCGCTCGTCTTCTTCCTTGCAATTGTCATTTTCGGATCTACTTTATCGATATTATCCCGATATTATCAATATTATCCCGACATATTGACAAAAATAAAGTGGATACATGTGAAAATATCGCCCTCTCAAAAAAACGATATTATCCGCGAAATATCGCCGATAATATCGATATTTAATACCTTGCATCTAACATCACATCTTTATAAAAATTGTTGGAGTTGTGTTATCTTAACAACTAGTTTATGAAACTTTGAATTAATAGATACTTGTGTCTATAAGAAAACAACTAAATCATAGTTATAAGTAGGCTCTACACAATTATATAGTCAATATTCCAAGTCAAACTAAACAATGCAAGTAGGGAGACAAAGCTGCGCACAAGTTGACAAAGTATTGTGCGGACGGAGAACAAGATGCAATCTGTTTCAAGGAGTCCCCAAATGTCACAGCACACTTCTTATTAGGGGAAAGTTCTGGTGCTGCAATTTTTTCCCTTTTTCTTTTTACGAATTCGTTATCTTTACTAAATATCGTACATTTCTAAATGAAAAAATGGGTAAGCTACACATTTTAACTTTTTCTGTATTTTCTACACAAAAAAATAGAGAACGTTTCTTATATTCGTTAGGTTTGGAGTCGATTTCAATTCCTTACAACATCTTTAAAACATTTCACTTTTATACCTCAAGTACTATTTTATTTCAATACAGTACCTCCATTACATTTTCCATCCATTGATTCGTTAAGAGCTGACGTGGCTGCCACAGTTGTGCCACGTGGCTACTGGTGCCAAATTTGTGCCACATGGCAAAAAAATTATTTTTTTATTCATTTAAAAGTTATTAATTTAAATTTTAAAATTAAAATTAAAAAAAAATAAAAATTAAAAAAAACAAGAAGCCATCTTCTTCCCCGCCCCCCTTACCTGCAACCAGGGTCGGATCTATTAAGGGACCAGCTGAAGCTCAGAAAAATGGCTGTGAGGATCTTCAAGGACCACCCAAGTCTGGGCGATGATGGAGAAGAATAGCAGCCATGGCTGCTCCACGATGTGCATTTCAAGAGGAAAAAGAAGAAAGCCAATTTTTTTTTCAAAATAACTTGGCCAAAACGACGTCATTTTAGCCAAGTCATTAAAAAAAATTCAAACCTCACTCACATGTTACAGCAATCAGCCTTCATTTTACCAAATACCTAATCGTCTACCCTCTGCCGCTCGACCTGCTGGGCCGCTCCTCTTCCTTACGGCATCGATCAACTCTCTGCTGCACTCTAGTTTCAATTCACCGTCGACGACATCTCTGGTGAAAATCTATAAACCTTTTGCATTTTTTCTCCATGTAAAGCTTTGGCCTAGAGGCTAGTCGCTGCCTGCTGGTCCTCTTCTTCTTGGTAGAAGAGGTTTGTACTTTGTACTCTCTTTGACTCTGTCCATTAAATAATTTTTTCCATCCATCCACTCTCTTTGACTCCGAAGCTTGATAAACCTTTCACCTGCATTATGGTATTTTAAGTAGTACGCTTCTGTTGAGAAAGTCACAATGAATTGGTGAATTTGTATTAGCAGTTTTGTTATTTGTGAATGCAAACTGCAAAGCCAAATAGTAGCAGCAAACCTGAGAGCAAATACCCTAATTTCATTGCCATAATGAATGTGTAGGACAGTAGGTGGGTGCCGTGGGGAGGAGAGGAAATTTGTGCTTATGAAATGTTTGATCTTTGGTCTGAAAGAGAATAGATTAACTAAAGAAGTGGTAGTGTTAGTATATATGAATCATGAATGTGTAAGACAGTAGGTGTGACACACCCCGGCCCGGGGCGGATCACTTCCCGGGCCCGCTCCACCACCGTAGCACGATATTGTCCACTTTGGGCCCCGACTACGCCTTTACGGTTTTGTTTCTAAGAACTCACGAGCAACTTCCCAATGGGTCACCCATCATGGGAGTGCTCTAGCCTCTTCTCGCTTAACTTTGGAGTTCCTACAGAACCCGAAGCCAGTGAGCTTCCAAAAGGCCTCGTGCTAGGTAGGGATGGGAATATACATTTAAGAATCACTCCCATGGGCGATGTGGGATGTCACAATCCACCCCCCTTAAGGGCCTGACGTCTTCGTCGGCACACCACGGCCAGGGTTAGGCTCTGATACCAATCTGACACGCCCCAATCCTGATGTCCTGTAGACATCGGAATGGTCACGTGCTGGCCGACACTCGAGGGGGACGCAAGCCATTTAGAATGCATAAAAACGAGAAATAAGAATTTAATGCAACATTAAGAAGTATTTAAGGAACGTGCTCAGAGCATACAACTAATTAGAATACTAGGAAAGAAATGATATAAAAATTGAATAAACAAAATGAGTGGGTCCTGCACCGAGAGGACTTAAAGATGCTGATGCAGAAGTGTCTTGATGTCGGGATTGCATGACACACCCCGGCCTAGAAGTCAAAATGTGTTGGCCGTCACGTGTGAGTGACGTAGCCAAAACGTCAGCGGAAGGTAATTATGCATGAAGTGCAGCAGTAGGAATCAAAGTCAATAATGTACACGCGATAAAGGGTAATGTAAGACGAAAGTAAAGTAGTTAAGTGTCACAGAGCCAATCCTAGGTGCAGTCATTTTAAAACAAAACAATATAATCACAGAAGAAACCCTACATAGGTGGTGGTCTGTCAGAACTGCCTCGGTGCCTCGATAGCCGTCCACGTCGTCACTACCTAGAACCTGGAGGGGCGCAAAACAGAAAACGTGAGTGGGCAAAAACAAATACTTTCCAAAACCATTTTATAAAATCCATATAACCCCTCGCTGTAAATCCAGTATAATTTTCCCAGAAAATAATACGTATATAAACTTATATACAAAAACCTCGTCTAGGAATCAAAACTCATTATCAATCTCAAGAATAGGCCATGTCAATATACCAACTCAGAAAAATCATCATCATCAGGCAAGTAATATAAATCAAGGGGTGTCCCTAGTGTCATGTCAGCCGGAGTCACCCCTAGCGACCTGTACGGCTGAATCTATAGCTCATCAATCACAATCAATCACTATCAATCATTATCCTGCACACGAGTCGGAACCACCTATAGTGGTCTGTACGACAGGCTATGTGTATAATATTACGCTCAGTGCTACGATCACGTGAAGGTTGTGCGACGAATCGCGGGTCACCTACGAGTCGGAGCCACCTATAGTGGTCTGTACGACAGGCTAGGCACCTGCCTTGGATCCAAGGTGAGCGTACAGTGCGTGAGGTGAACGATCGCGTGAAGGCTAGGCCCTACTCTGGCAGAGCACAAACACCCGAGGTGTAGGTGATGAGCTAAATCACAATCCATCATCATCTCAACTACTAACTATCGTACTTACCTGACTTACCTGGCCGTCCTCAGCGTCGGAGCATAATAAATGCAATCATACTCATATTTATAAACTATAATTGGCATACGACATGGCAATTTAATTATAAAATCAACTCAGTTCATAAATCATGCAAATCGCGTTTCTGGGAAAACGTCAATTATATATATATATATATACTGAAAACAAAAGCCCACTCACTGATATGTCGACGGGTCGTATCCCCCGAGCCTAGCGTGGATGCACTCGTCCTCTGGATACGTCTCACCTATATGTGAAACAACTGTAAAACCGTCATTTACAGCACATAACGAACTACGTAAATAACTTTTCATACGAAGGTCAATTTTGGTATATAAATATACCAACGCGACCTACACGACGTCACGAACGTCGTGATATTTTAAAAATAATTTTGGAGTGTCGCACGCGCCCCCACGTGCCGGGGAGCCCACGGGCAGACGCGCCCCCACGCGCATCATCCCTTACCTCGCGTCGCCGGACTGGTTTTTTCGGCGACCGGATTCTGGCGAGTTTTCCAACCTCCATATCTCACTCGTTTTTCATCATTTTTCTTCCTACATGCTCTAAATTTAGTGTAGAACAAGTATATACCTTCAAAAGTCTCGAAAAACACCTGGAAATTCCTCGGGGAATTCCTCCAAAACCGGCCACACTCGAAACCACCTACTCCGACGTCCAAAACTTGCAAACGACACACTCCGCGACTCGTGGGACGATTCTAAGACGAATGGTGATCTTGTTTTCACCTAGAACATCCTGAAACAAAAGTACATGAACAGTACCTTAAGATTAACTTACGGGTTTGGTGTGGTTTCGGTGGTTTCTGTTCCCAAAACCATCATATAAGTATTCAACTAATCTCAAGGGTCATAAATAGCCTTACCTTAGGTTCGATCCGCGTCGAGGGAGTGGTGAATGTGTGTGTCCGTACAAGGAAAGGTAAGGGGAAGACGAGAGCGTTCGAGAGAGAGAGGAAAGAAAGAATCAGAGGCAGTGCACGTGTGTGCATGGTGCGTGTGTGAGTGTTCATAGTTATCCACCATCACAGCCCAAACTATTGAGCTTAATTGCTTAGGACACCCATAGCCCAAAATCAAGCCCAAAACGCACCCGTCCACGTGTAATCAAGGGTAAAATCGTCATTTCATGTCGCTAAAATATAAAAATCGAGACGGGATGTTACATTGCATGCCTCGATTCTAAACCCTGAAGGGGGCGCAAAACAAATGTGAGTGGACCCCTTCTAAAAATGCATGTTTTATTAGTAGAAATGCATACATGAGAAGCATGAGTTTATGAGAATGTTTATGAGATGTATGTGCAATGGTTCTGTATTACCTAGTGGTCCCAATTTTGGCTACGGGATGAAGGGATAGATTGTGGTCCATCCCGGGCGACGATGGAGTTGGCATAGGGCCTGGAGTGTGTTTTCTTGTGGCTATTTAGCACAGGGACGGGAAGCTAGCATAGGGCCTGAAGCGATATTTTCCTTTGACTGTATGCTCAAGGACGGGGAAATGGCATAAGGCCTGGAGGAATACGTGGACATTTGACACTAGTAATTATGATATGCGAGTTGTGAATTAAGATATTGCACAGTGATTATGATATGTTATGCGAGTTATAAATTGAGAAAGTTACTTAATTATCTAATATTTACTTCAAATATCAAAAATCAAAAAATCAAAAAATTGTTAATGGTCCAATCAAGAAAGTTACTTAATTATCTAATATTTGATTAAATCTCTAGATCTGAAATTACTCTTTCTAATATGACTTATGAATTTACAAAGACAACTCTCAAGTGAACATAGCAAACATAGCATTACCCAGCCCCAGCCCCATGCATTGTATTAGACCTGGCATTCGTGTCGTTTTCGTGTCATACCCGATAACTTAACGGGTCATGTCGTGTAACACCTGTTAAAATAAACGGGTAATATGACCCAACTCGAAATCGACCCTTTAATATTATCAAGTAATATGACCCGACCCATTACCTATTAAGAAAAATATATTTTAAATCAATAAATATTGAAAATGAAAAATATAATTTGACCCCAACAAATGTAAAACATAATACTAAATTAGTATATACATACCACATTGTCACGTAAATACTTCTTCAAAAAATCACTTTTTAAAAAATAAAATCTAAAAAATAAAATTTGGTGAGTAGAATAAAGTGTAAACGACAATGGATGGTTAAATTTAAATCTAAGATTTATGGATTATGGTGTCAAATTTCGGAGTTGACCCCTTCACGAAAGTTGTAAAACTTGTCAGCATATATTTTTATTACACTTCTACAATATTATTAATTTTGCACTAAAAAAACATTATCCATGAGATTTGGAGGGTTTTAAAAATCTAAACGACCATGTAACCATTGCCTAAGCGTAGCAGATGCAATCATGAGCATTTATATATGCTTTCACCTTTTTTCATACTCATACAATAATGATTATGAATTTTATTTATTTTAAACTCCCTTAAAAATACATGAGGGTTTGTATGGTTTTAAAAATTCATGTACCACCTTTAAAGCGTAGAGGATGCGATTACGATTATTTGCATATTTTTTTTCACATTTTTTGCACTTGTTAATTAATTATTATAATTTTTAACATGTATTTGGTATTTTTAAATTACTTGATTGTGACATCCCACTTCGCCCAGGGAGTGATCCTTAAATGTATATTCCCATCCCTACCTAGCACGAGGCCTTTTGGGAGCTCACTGGCTTCGGGTTTCGTAGGAACTCCGAAGTTAAGTGAGAAGGGGGCTAGAGCACTCCTATTATGGGTGACCCACTGGAAAGTTGCTCGTGAGTTCCCAAAAACAAAACCGTGAGGGCGTGGTCGGGGCCCAAAGCAGACAATATCATGCTACGGTGGTGGAGTGATAGTATTAAATTGCACACCACAAAGTAGCACACAATTATCCTATTGATTTTCCTTATTAACACTAAAATTTGTCGATTGTAGCATATGAAAATAAGGGTCTTTCCCGCAAAAGATTGTTTTATCCAACTACTTAAAATGTCACACAAACTGGGCTGCTGTCTCTATTGACCAGCCACCGAACAATAATTACAAGACTATCTTACACTGATCCAAAGGCAACGAAATTTTATACAGATATACTAGACACGTGGAACTACACTCACACAAATGTTTGGGATTTTTGGAGTTGATTTGCTATTTAAATTAAATCGGACAAAACAGGGCAGAAACAAGTTTAAATAATACCAATAGATTTTAATTCACAAGTTAAGAAAACGAGTTAGGGGAAATGCTATCCACCACCAAATAATCATGCAAACATGTTATGTTTCATTCAAATTCCTTTTATTTCCGGATGAAGATGCTCAAGTTGGCTCAATGTTAGAACTCAACCTATTACTCTTTCTTACGTAGTATGTTAAAATCATGGCGTTTTCAACTTAACTTAGTCCCTAACATGCAATCTAGAATGGTGTGTTCATAGATTTAACAAGTAGAAATCATTAAGAATGAAAAGAGTTTGAGTCATCACAAGGCATCGTAAGTACTGGCGTTGTCTTACTTATCCTAGAAATCGGTTCACATGTTAACCACAATTAACAAGAGCTACTCTAGAACATATGTAGGTCCTCATTCAACAAGGGCAAGCACACATATATTCATAGCATTAAAATCCTTAATATGCTTACTAAGTATGCAACCATAGAAACACAAAAAGAATTCATCAATGACATAAGTAGTGAAGCAATGTTCATCCTTTCATAAAAGTCATTCAAACGAAATATCACAACAAATTTACAATCATATTCGGGGCTTCAAAGCAGCCCCTAACTACTAAAAATTAGTTACACATTATTCTCAAATTAAACCAAAAATTAAACATGAGTTTGAGAAGATAAAACCGAAAGAGGAGAGTCCAAAGATTGTTTTCTTCCTTCCTATGCGCTGCAACCTTTCCTTCTCGAGCTCTCTGTGCTTCTAGCTCTGTCTTGCACTTCTCCTAATTGATCCGTGTATTGCTCTCTGTGCTCAGTCTTTCTCTTATTTTTCTGCCTCTCTCTCTATTTTTTTTCTAAAATGTTACTGCTCTATTCCCCTCAAACTTGCTGACTTGATTCACTGCCCTCTGATTTTATCTGCACTCCCTTTCTATGCCGTGTATTGCTTTCTCTCTCTGTCTAATTGTTGCTGTGCAGCTGTCCACTTCACCTAATCTTTCCCATGCTGATTAATCATTCCTTTCTGTCCATCTGCCTCTGCATCCGTGTGTTTTTCTAATTCCCTCTGCCCATGTCTTGCTTTTGTGCAGCTATCCACTCCTTTTGCTGCCCTTTTATTTCTTTTAAATTTTTTTTATTCTCAACCATGCTACATTTGTCAGTACATCCCATCTTCTTATTCTTGCTGGCTCCTTTCTTTTTCTGCTTCTTGCGTTGCTCTCTCTTTTGCTGCCTCTTGCCTTTAGCCAAAGGGCATACACAGTTTTTATTTTAAAAACTTGCAGCGACCTTCCCTTACAAAATTGCCCATAACTTCTTCTAGAAAAATGATATTAACAATCTGTAAAATGTTCTAGAAAATAGACATCTGTAGCTTTCCAAGAATACAAGGCTCATTCTCTAATTCATTCTGAGCTGTTCGCAAATTGCTTCCAAAGTTAGCTGATCTGCACAGGCAGTTTTGACGAATTTATTACTTATACTTTCACTAATTCTATTTTTATTTTCTTTGCTTGACAAATTATAAAAAACACAAAAACAAAGTAAATAGCTCAAAAATATAAGGAACTAATTAAAAAAAGACAAGTGAATTTGATGTAAAATATATATAAATATGAGCTTATCAAATACCCCCACACTTAGCTTTTGCTAGTCCTCGAGCAAACAAAGAAAACATGAAAAAGTAGTAACATGAAAAACATTAGCTTCCCCCTATGTGACCCTCATAGAATTTCATTCAAGAAAACAAATCATCAAGAACCTTAGCTAGCACCAAACAAGCTAATCCAAGTTCATCTTCCTTATTCAAATATTAGCAGTAACCTTTTAATCATCCTTGAAGTGTAGTGTGTGAGATAGCCATGCTAATGCAATTTCAAGTTTTTTTTTATAAAAATCACCACATGCAAACTAGCGACCTTCTCACGGGACATACACTCAATCACACATATGTTTAGTTTTAATGTGTTTTGCTCAAAGAATCAAATGTGAAAGTTCTACCATAAGCTTGCATAAAGATCACTTTTCCACAATCATAATTGCAAAACTTAAATCAAGAGGACTTTTATTGGATGTAATGAGGCTTAGAGAGAGGGTTATTGAAATGAAAGAATAGGTAAACACAAGTTTTAAGCTACATTGCAAGCAATTCTTTTGTTGATATTTATAAGAACTCAAGCTCTCTCGCGATTCTGCTAATACCTCCAACCACACCCTTAAACTGAAACTTTAAAAACTTTTTATTTGCTTTGTATACAATCTTTCTTTTTCTTTAAATTTTTCTTTTTCTTTTTCTTTTTTTTTAAATTTAGCACATACTAAATACAACACATGAAACACCCCCACACTTATTCTTTTGCCAGACTCCTTCAAAGTACTTCACAAACATTTCTCATAACTCTCACATTGCTCACTAGCTAGCTTGGAAAGGGTAAGGAAAAATGTTTGAGGTATAAGGGTAGACATATCTGGTGATAAGAAATAAAAGGCTCAACATATACGGCTCAAATTGGCAATCTAATGATATCATTTTTCTTTGGGAAACATGCTTATTTGGGCCATGGTGATAACCCTAATGCCTCTATCATTTTCAAGTTCATGCAATCAATGACAAATATTTCGAAAGATCGTCACGCAAGGTCTAGAGATGTATCTCACATAATTTCATCACACATGAAAGAATGAGAGTGTATGAAAAATGCACACACTTTCAATAGGCTCAAAAACTCACATAGGATGTATATGGTCACTAAATTCACGTATGAAGCTTTAAGTCATGCTTTAGTTTCACATCAACAAGGCTATGTGCATTTGGTTTTTCAAGCATGATCAAACATGTACAATACTAACAAGAGAATTAGGAATTTCACACAGCACATGTTAACTAAGTTCTTGATTACTATGGTTCAAATTTGATCCAATTATATCATTGGGTCGGGAAACTAACAAAAATCTAATTCAAAACAATAAGGAAAATAAGACAATATTTTTGGATTTTTAAATCTTCCGATTTTTTTTAAATTTTGTTTTTTTTAAAAAAAACAAAACTAATTAAGAAAACAAAAAGCAACAACACGGAAACAAATGAAACCAGTTCATAGTCGAAGGTACAAAAGTTTTCAATTTGGTCATTTTTTATACTCTTTACCCCCAAACTTAAACTGGACATTGTCCCCAATGTCAGAAAACACTATAATGCAAAATAAACATAAAAATAAAATGACTAAATGAAAAGAAACAAAATAAAGCATTAGGACTGAAAACTTCCCTAATTTGCAGTAAAATCAAGTGATGACCCCCAAGCTTAAATTCTGCAATCAACTTCAAGGGTGGAAATAACCAAAAGTTCCTACAAAGAAAAGAAATAATTCAGTTAAGCACACAAGAAAATGTAGAAAATGCAAACGAAAAATTGAAAATGACAATAAAAGACAATGAATAGAAATATTAGGTGATCTTTGGTCATGCTTGTTAACTTTCCACAGCTTTGATCTTGAACTGGATAGGACTTCTGAGAAAGGAACAAGGAGAGTTCCTTGGTGGGCAGGCAAGAACAAGGGTAAAGGAAAGTCATGCAGAAGTATCTAATGGCATCTCCTCGAGTTCTTGGATCAACGCAGACTCCTTCGGCTCTTCGATGCAACTCAAACTTCTCTTGCATCGTCTGTGAGATACTTTTGCTTTTGAAGAAGTATCTTCCCACAGGTTTATTCTTGAACTGGGCTGGAGGGGCTCGAAGATGAGTACTCGAGAGCAAGACTAGGTAAGCAATCAAGATCTCTCTTTCTCCCTGTTCTTCAGATGAAGGTGAGGAGAAAGCATGATATGAGATACTTTTGCTTTTAATCTTCATGATATGAAATACTTTTGCTCTTGATGACTTGTTTGCAGAGGTACTCCAGGGGATGAGGAACACTGAGTAACTCGAGAGGTTTCTTTGGGAATACATTCTCAGAGATGAAGAAATGTTGAGTGAGTCTGTCTTTGCTATGGAGGGCGAAGGTAGACACTTATAGGAATTTCTTCACAACCGGTACTATTCTCTTACTCTTGTCGGCACCCGGTGGATTATTGAACAGTAAGATTGACGCGCTTTCTGACAAAGTTGCCCGTAATTTCCGCAAAGCTGAGGTTGCGTGTGAACGATGCTGACACGTCCGGAAAAGTCGATCTCTTGAAATTTGGGGATCAGCTCGTGGTCTCTGAGCAGGTCCAGCTTTTGAGAAAGGAGTCCGATTTTTTAGAAATGAGCGTCTCTTCGATTTGCGAGCAAGCGCCTCTTCGATTTCTGAGTAGCGCCTCTTCGATTTCTTATTTTTATGGAGGCACGAATTTTGTTCCACAGCACACTTGAATTGCCTTCTGTAAAAACTCCCTTCTTGCACTTCTTTAATCTTGATCAGTCCAATCTCTTCTTTTTCAACACCTTCAGAAAATGTCTTGCCCCTCTGACCGTCGCCTTAACTTGAATGTCGGGGAAGATGATGACTTGTCTTCTCCAAACAATATTTGGCATCCGTCCTTCATATCCCCCAATGGTCCTCTTACAGTTGGGGACTCTATGATGAGAAACGAGACAACCGCTACGGTGGTTGCTAGAAATCTTCTTACTCCAAGAGACAGTAGGATGCTATCCAAGCGGTCAGACGAGCTGGCTGTTCAGGACTCTCTGGCGCTCAGCGTCCAGTGTGCAGGCTCAGTCTCAAACATGGGCCAACGCCTTCTTGCACGATCTCGTCAGGTTGAGTCTCTGATGGCTTAGATGGCTAGTCTTCGGCAAGAGGTCAGAGAACTCAGGCACGAGAATAAAGAGTTTCACATGCTCGCAACTAGTTACTCAACAAGTATGAAGAGAAAGCTTGACCAGCTGCAGGAGTCTGAAGTGCGGATTCAGAGTGATCATCAAAGGTTTGTGGCGTTACTGCAAAGGCATCTTCTGCCTTCGTCGTCTAGAGTTGCACCAAGTGTTGAGGTTCCGGAGGATCAAACTCTAGCGCTTCGTCTTTCTGGAGCTCCGTCGATTGCTGAGGCACCACCTGACCAATGAATGCTATTAGTTTACACATTATTGTAAAATATTTCTGCTTTTATTTGTATTTTATTTGATTTTTTTTTTAAATAAAATCAATGTAAAATATGTAAATCAATGTAAAAAGACTTTGTTTACCCTCCCCCACACTTAAACTAAACATTGCCCTCAATATTTTAAACATAGGTTCACACTTAAGCAAACAAACAATTAATGAACTAAGCAAGGCAAGATAAATCCAGTAAAGAGAAGGGTTTAGGAGTGCAAATCTGATTTGGTTAGTAATTCCAAAGTCTCCCTTCGTTGAATGCATGGGTTGCCTCCCAAGAAGCGCTTGCTTTAACGTCTTACAGCCGGACGAGACCTTCAATTAAACTCCCCTAGGTTCCACAACATGGAATTTATCTTCGAATGGGAGGTGATACTTGAAATGATCCAGCAATGGTTTAAATTCAAGAGCGGGTGCCTGAATCATCAAAATCAGCATGTTAGTATAAAACAAAATTAAAATTGGAGAAGATGGCTTACTTTCTTTCTCCGACACAAACTCAATAACAAACACTACATCCTTGAACGTTTCAGGGACTTTGAACTTGGCCAGATTCACTATGATGGTTGTGGCTTGTCCCGTGTCATCAAACTCAACTTCTTTGGCCTTTGTTTCCTCAAATACATCCTCTTTGATGCATTCTACATATTCTCCAGCCACTTCATTATCTTGATTCCTTCTTCTTGGTGTACAACTCTCTTCAAACAATTCAACACAATATGGAACTTGATTTGGTACACCAAGAATTGGGATCTCACTTTGTACCTTCGGCTGCTCAAAAACTTCTTTTCCACTCCTTAAAGTCACAGCATTCATCTGCTCCGCATTTGGATTCTCCACAGTTTGACTAGACAACCTTCCTGGTTGGTGTTGTTGCCCCATCAAACTTGCTAATTGACTCATTTGGCGCTCAAGGCTTTCAATTGATTTGTCTGTTTTCTGTTGATGAGATAGAGTAGAGTTAGCTAAAGAAGCAATTAAATCCTCAAGAGACTTACTTGGAGCTTGTTGTTGTTGAGGTTCCTCCCACATATAATCTGAATAATCTCTCCAATCCGAATTGTAAGCGTTGGAAAACATGTTGTTGCTTGGTTGATCATAGCCTTGATAACCCCAAGCATCTCCATTTGCAGTGAATTGAGAACGTTGATGAAGTTGAAATCCTTGCCCATAAGGCACATCGAATCTAGGGACACTTGGCATTGTGGTCCTTTCGGCATAATGAATCAATTGAGAAGTGAGATGCGCCAATTGAGCTTGAATGGTCGCAAGTACCATGTCTTGCTCCATTTGTACCTTCGAGTATGCATATACTACAAAGAGTACCTGAAATAAAACCAAAAACAAAAACACTAAATAGACAAGAAATAGAAAATAATTATAATAAAAAACAAATAAGCAATTAGAAATAACAATCCCCAGCGACACGGCGCCAAAAAAATTGATCCGTGTATTGCTCTTTGTGCTCAGTCTTTCTCTTATTTTTCTGCCCCTCTCTCTATTTTTTTTTCTAAAATGTTGCTGCTCTATTCCCCCCAAACTTGCAGACTTGATTCGCTGCCCTCTGATTTTCTTTGCACTCCCTTTCTATGCCGTGTATTGCTCTCTCTCTCTCTGTCTAATTGTTGCTGTGCAGCTGTCCACTTCACCTAATCTTTCCCATGCTGATTAATCATTCATTTCTGTCCATCTGCCTCTGCATCCGTGTGTTTTTCTAATTCCCTCTGCCCATGTCTTGCTTTTGTGCAGCTGTCCACTCCTTTTGCTGCCCTTTTATTTCTTTTAATTTTTTTTTATTCTCAACCATGCTGCCTTTGTCAGTACATCCCATCTTTTTATTCTTGCTGACTCCTTTCTTTTTCTGCTTCTTGCGTTGCTCTCTCTTTTGCTGCCTCTTGCCTTTAGCCAAAGGGCATACACAATTTTTATTTTAAAAACTTGCAGCGACCTTCCCTTACAAAAATGCCCATAACTTCTTCTAGAAAAATGATATTAACAATCTGTAAAATGTTCTAGAAAATAGACATATGTAGCTTTCCAAGAATATAAGGCTCATTCTCTAATTCATTCTGAGCTGTTCGTAAATTGCTTCCAAAGTTAGCTGATCTGCACAGGCAGTTTTGACGAATTTATTACTTATACTTTCACTAATTCTATTTTTATTTTCTTTGCTTGACAAATTCTAAAAAACACAAAAACAAAGTAAATAGCTCAAAAATATAAGGAACTAACTAAGAAGAGACAAGTGAATTTGATGTAAAATATGTATAAATATGAGCTTATCATGGAGCGGGCCCGGGAAGTGGTCCCACCCGGGCCGAGATGTGACAATTGGTATCAGAGCCCATCCCTGGCCGGAAGTGTTCCGACGAGGACGTCGAGCCCCTAAGGGGGGTGGATTGTGACATCCCACATCGCCCAGGGAGTGATCCTTAAATGTATATTCCCATCCCTACCTAGCACGAGGCTTTTTGGGAGCTCTCTGGCTTCGGGTTCCGTAGAAACTCCGAAGTTAAGCGAGAAGGGGGCTAGAGCACTCCCATGATGGGTGACCCACTGGGAAGTTGCTCGTAATTTCCCAGAAACAAAATCGTGAGGGCGTGGTCGGGGCCCTAAGCGGACAATATCGTGCTATGGTGGTGGAGCGGACTCGGGAAATGGTCCCACCCGGGCCGGGATGTGACATTGATGTTTTTATTTTTAATGTGTCTTATAATTTTCTAATCTCATTCTTTGCTCATAGTATTTTATAAAAATAAATAAATAAAACTGAAATTTTTAAAATTTATTTAGAATAATAATTAATAAACAATATATATATATATATATATCTATTATATCTATTGTATTTTATATTACGTTTTTTTATAGTAGCTAAAAAAATTAAAATCATAAAAATAACTTTTTTTTTCTTTTCGTTTCGAAACAAGTTACCCACGTGTCACTCTCGTGTAAACCTGTTAAGGACCTGTTATTAACGGGTTCTTATCGTGTGACCCGATAACGACCCGATAAGTTGTCGTGTTGACCCGAAACTCGTTATTTTCGTGTCGTGTTAACGGGTCGTGTAAGAAATTGTCAGGTCTACATTGTATGCATAAATTAATCAGCAGCATTGTGCAGAACCAAGAAGAATGACTGACTGTTTGGTAACTGGAGTAGGTCAGTCTCTGAAAATATAAAACCAGGCAATACCGCAATAGCTTGAGGGCGCGTTTAGTAATCCATAATTAAATTGATGGGAATTAAATTGAGGATGAATTGAATTGAGGGGGAATTAGAATGAGCTGGAATTAGAATTAGATTCTTGTTGAAGTTGTTTACCAAACTGTCTGGAATCGGAGTAGAAATGACATTGATCTATGTAAACTGTTCAGTAATTCATATGAATCGGAATAAAATCTAATATAATTACTAAAATACCTATGCTTAACAAATTTATTTTATGTGCTAATTATTTTTGGTAAAACTTTTACTCTTTCATTTTTTTTAGAGAGAATTTTTTTGAAATCAAGTACAATATTCATTTCAAGAGGGAACAACGTACAAACAAAGAATATTTTTTATTCGCTTCTACATATTTGAGAAGATTCTTAATCACCTTAATTTATTTCCTCTTTTCTCTCTCTCCCCTTCTCCCCAGTCTTTCTCAGCAGTTGCTCTCGCTTAACCAAAATGCTCTCACCCACACCATCCTCACCAATACCCACCACCACCACCGTCTCTCCTCCCCCATTCTCTTCTCTCTCACCCTCCACCGCCTTAACTCACTCTCCCCATCCACAAGACTCCTCATTGCCAACCAGGTTCTCTCTCATCCTTCTTTCCTGCCTTTCGTGGTTGTTCACCAAATCTTCATTGACAAACACCTTGGGGAATAAGGGTTTGCCGTTCACACCAATCCAAGTGATCAATTTTTGACTCGCAGCCCCAAATTGGTCTGCAACATTCGCATAAAGAAGGGTATGCCGTTCCAAGACTCGTTTCGGAAGAACATGACTCTGCCCTGTGCTCCACCCAGGTCTGCAGTGTGTAAGGGCAATGTAGTGGTGGTGGTCAAGGTGTAAGGAGTCGGCAGAGGAGAAACGAAGGAGAGGGTGCACTACTGGTGGAAGGTACACAGGTATTTTGGGTAGAAATATTTGATTCCAGAAGGAGGCTTCCTTCGGGAATTCAATTACCTACACCCACCTCCATGTAAGTAATTGAATTCCGGAAGATTAAGGAATTAGATTCTAGATTTTAAGTGGGTCTTACTTACTTTTGCATTTCTACATGTTAGTAAACGCCAGAATACTTCGAGAGGAATGCAAGTCTGTTTATTTCCATTCCATTCTCATTTGGTAAACACGCCTGAAAGTTTTCCCGATTTGTGGCTGCTATCATGCGTTTGCCTACTCAGTAATCACTTGCTAAATGGTCCATCAAGGCATCGACGGCCTTGCGCACGCAACGGTCGCATCCAAAAGCGTTGGCTCCACTCCAAAAACTATTTAATGCAATGCCCGTCAGCCATGTCTATGGTAAGATTCTGTTTTTGTCAGTTGGATTTGATCGCAATTAATGCTTCTTCTTCCGCATTGGATGCTTGCTAATGCCTGCCAATATGGAAAATCGGTTTCTGGCTTTCTTCTCTTTCCTTTATTTCTCATGTTTTTCTAGCCAAATGCAGATCGATGTCTACTCGACGCCGACGGTCCACGAAAATTAAAAATAACCAATTGAAAATACGAAAATGTACGTAGGATTCTATTTTCGAGATACTTTTAATCAAGACCTCACTTTTTAGGAGCCAATTTGTTCTATAATCGCAAGTACATCTTATTGTATTTACCGGTCCTTCGTATCATTCCATCATTTCACAGATGAAGCTTTTCAAGGAAGAGATTTTTATTTTTATTTTTTAAAATGGGAATTAGTTGTGAGACTCACACCAAATCAATTTTTACAATTCGAACCGTCTATTTTTAAGTTGCACCTCTTGTATCATTCTGACAAAATATTAATCAAATCGGAAATATTTGAAACATCTAATTGAGTTTAAAAAAATTGAAGAAAACTTTGTTCTTTAAAGAAACAATGAAATTTCATTGTGGCAATTAAATGGGCAAATGGTTTCGGATTGAATTGAATTTTTGCAATAATGATTTATGAATCAAAAATAGATAAATTTAAATTTTGAAACTTGTGTCTATTCACAAATGTCGAAATTTAAACTCGTTTAACAATGATTGTTGAGCAAAAATTGTACACAATATGTAAACAAATAATTCACTCGACAAAATTGCACTCTCGTTCATTTTTCCGAAGAGGATTTTATTAACTTGAGTTCGACCCATTCTAGGCTACGCGCCTATTAATTACAACCTTTCTTCAGGGAAAGGAATACCCTTTGATTCCAATATGAATGAATCATAACTTGGAGATTTTGGTGTTTATTTGATTTTGTGACTGTACCTAGGTAGAACCCTAGATTGCCTACGTACCCTCGTCGAGGGATCAAGTCACTCGCAGTTCTTTGTATTCATTGGGGTTTAATGTCCTGTGCAGTTTTAGCTCGTGCGGGCGAGGACTTTGAGCCCTTGGAGCATTTGATGCCTTGTGCAGTTTAGGCTCTTGCAGGCGAGGACTTTAGGCCTTTAGAGCTTTGGATTTGATGCCTTGTGCAGTTTTAGCTCATGCGGGCGAGAAGCATCAGCCTTATGCAGTTTTAGCTCGTGCGGGCGAGGACTTTAAGCCATTGGAGCTTTTTGACATGGCTTTGTGCCATTTGGATTCTGACAAGGCTTCATGCCGTTTGAGACTTTTCTTCCGCTTCGTGCCATTTGATATTTGACTTTTCCTTCGGCTTTGCGCCTTTCGAATTTTGACATGGCTTCCCGTCATTTGTAAAGGCTTTGTGCCATTTAAACACTTCGGTAATTAAAGGGAATTTTATCCATGGCGTGAGTTTCACCAATTTGAAGTGGGGAGTCCATCAAGTTTCGTACTTTGAGATGGTTTGCGTTCACTACAGTTAAAATGGTTTGTAATCCGCAGTTCAAAGTTGTCTCAAATATTTTTTTTCTTAACCGTTTGAACTCGGTGCCTCCTTAATAGAGTAGTGAACTCTTGTTTGGCACACATGTTTGCCAAAGTAAAAATGCCCACATGAATAATATGGAAAAGCTACTCTCCTTTTCTCTCCAAGTTTCACGTGGATAGTATTCCCATTTAATTTGGGAAAAATTGTATTGCGGCAAAAAAAAAAAAAAAAAAAAAAAAACCAGTCCTAATCATGACTACAAGCCACGGCTCACCCATTTGATTTTTGATGGTGCTTTTGACTTGTCTTGCTGCACATCCTTTCTCTCTCTTTTTTAATGTTTGGTGCCCATTTTTCTTCCTTTCCTTTCCCTTGTTTTGGTAATATGTTAGTTTGTCCCATAATTTAGATGGGGAATCATGACTTTCTTTCATCATCCCTATGAGTGGCTTTCGTGTTATCAAGGAGAAGAAGACCACATCAACATTTTTTAATTTTACTTCTGATGTGACAAATGCTTTTGACTGCATCTCTTCTTCTCTTCTTTATGAGTTTCTAACTCCTTTTTTTTCCTTTGTCTATAACCTTGGTTTTAACTCTAGCCTAACATTTGACAAAAGCTTGCTTCATTTTTGAGGTGCCACGTGCTAAACTTTTTTCAAAAACAAGCATGGATTTGTCCTTCTGAGGTTACCACTTCCTGCATGGATTTATCCTCCATGGATTTGTCGGGCATGGATTTGAGGTGCCACCTGCTCATTCTCGCTCGAGGTTACCACTTCCTGCGTGGATTTGTCTTCACAGGGGGTAAAACCAATCTTCGACTAAAGTCTCGAATCTCTTTCTTTTTTTGCAATCTCGGTCAGTGACAACCAGTGCCCATTCTTCTTTGGCTGGGCTTTCTTTCGGGTTTCTATCTTAATGAAGAACACCAAAAGCTTTTGAAGACGACCTTGATCTATCGTCTGACTTGGAGGTCTTCCTTTCTTGTTACTGGTGCAAAACTTACGCATGATTGAGAGTGCTGCAGTGGCTTAGTGCATGGCTTCCTGTTGAGTCTTCAACAATTTTGAGATGGCGCCGACTCAGAATTTGTTTGTCCGGCCCTCGGATCCTTCTATATTTTCTGCAAGTAACCTTATTTTCTGTTGACATCTCGAACCACGGATGCACCTTCTTCTACTTCAATAACCAAGGGTCTTCTTTTTCGTGGATGAGAGGCATCATTTTGGGTGGACTTTGCATTATCCTGTACTTGGCAGCGGAGATATGCTGCTTGTAGCCTTTGTTCGAAATCATCCTTTGTTTCGTCGAGAAACTTCGAGACCAGAGCTAGGCACGGTGGATCATTCTTCTCCACTTGTTCAAACGTGCAGACACCCAAGAGAAAGAAAGGTGTTGAAATCCTCTTTAGACACCCAAGAGGCTGCAAGAGGCCGTGGGAAAACGGTTTGCTGCTATGTTTTGGTGAAATCTCCGTTGGGCATCACAAGTTGCAGTGTGCTTGATGACGGCGAAGACATGGCACAGCTGTTCCTTCTGTCTGACGCCAACAGTTATTGTAGCGTTGCCTTCTTTAGCTATTTCACACTGCTGCCATCTTCATGTTCAAACCTCTGTCAAATTTGTTGATGGTCTGGACTGGCGTGCCAAACTGCATCGCCTGATTCATCACCTTCGAATCACGGATTGCACTGCCCTTTGGGCTTCTTCCGGAGGACTGACGGAGATGACGGTTGAAGAATAATGGTGTTGCGATTTGGTTGCTACAACTTGGGAGGACGTTGGGGAATGGAAAAGGTTGAAGAAGCAAAGTGCTTCTTTTCCTTCTACAAAGCAAAAGAAAGAACCAACCCCAAATTTTTTTTTTTAAAAAGAATGAAATGGCTATACCTTTGAATGCTTTGTAGCTTTTACTGCTCCATGTTCTTGCGTGTGGCACTTGATCTCTTTTTCTTCTTTTCTTCTTTGTTTCTCTTTTGCTTTTGCTCTCCTCCTTTGTTCTTCTTCGTGTGCTTTTCAATTTCTACAGCGTTTCTCTTCTTCTTTTTTGTTTTGTCCTATTTGCTTTGGTTCAATGCCTTTTTATTGGCGAACAGTGGACATGGCGGTTGAAGTTAGTGGGATGCTACTTTTCTGGGGGTGTGGGGATGCTGAGAGAAAACCATCGCTGAAGTGGAGAACATGGGAGTCTTGGAGAGTTCTAGACACACACAACCTCTATATTCGGTTGCCATATAAACTCTATCAGACTCGGCACATGTTGAGGTCCACGTGTGCAGCTGTTTTTATTTTTATTTTTTAATTTTTTTAATTCTTATATATATTATAAAAATATAGTGTATATAAGAATATATACACACACATAATGTGAGCCTCATTTCTAATCAGTCTGCATTCTGAACTCTATTATGACTTTTATTTTTTTGAAGTCTCCCTGTTTTTTTATTAAGGCTTGCTAATATATTTTGTTTGTGAAAATATATGTCTCAACAATGATAAATAGGGTGGTGAGTTTTACTATCACTTGAGGGTGGTAAGCAAAAATATTCTCTGTGAAATATGAACTTTGACTTACGATCAAGCTAAA
This sequence comes from Crataegus laevigata, assembly GCA_963580275.1. Classification (NCBI taxonomy): domain Eukaryota; kingdom Viridiplantae; phylum Streptophyta; class Magnoliopsida; order Rosales; family Rosaceae; genus Crataegus; species Crataegus laevigata. The sequence goes on from OY756938.1 coordinate 7,510,263, forward strand.
TGTCACAACACATGTGAGATCCCACATCGACCAACGGATAAGGGGTGATATGCCTTATATGTACATGTTCCCCTCCCTATAGCACGATGCCTTTTGGGAACTCACTGGCTTCGAATTCAGTGGGAACTCCGAAGTTAAGCGAGTTCAAGCGAGAGCATTCCTAGGATAGGTGACCCATTGGGAAGTTCTTGTGTGAGTTCCCAGAAACAAAACCGTGAGGGCATGGCCTAAAGCGGACAATATCATGCTACAGCGGAGCCGGTCTGGGATGTGATAGAATGGTATCAGAGCCATTCTGTCATTAGGTGCAAGTGTTTCAATGAGGACGTGAGGGGTGGATTGTGAGATCCCACATCAACCAACAGAGAGGGGGTAATGTGCCTTATATGTACATGTTCCCCTCCCTATAGCACGAGGCCTTTTGGGGACTCACTGGCTTCAGATTCCGTGGGAATTCCAAAGTTAAGCGAGTTTAGGCGAGATCATTCTTAGGATAGGTGACCCAGTGGGAAGTTCTCATGCCGAGTCCCTAGAAATAAAACCGTGCGGGCCGAGCCCTAAGCGAACAATATCGTGTTATGGCGAAGCCGATCTGGGATGTGACAACACATTTCTCCATAGTTTAGCATTACAAAACAATTTGAACATAACCTTTCTAGGATAAGGAGTGCTTATGCCACCCTCGGACTCGAGGTCAATAGAAAATCTCGAATCCAAAATGCGAACCTGTGAACAGCAAAGTTGGCTTAATAGCGAATATGGGTAAAAGGCACTTCAATGACTGAGGAAGCTAGAACTTGATGTTTTCCACAACTTGGCCAATATAGGATAAGTTAGTAGAAGAATCGCACAAAGCTTCCACAATCTGAAGCGAATTGCTCTCACAAAAGAAGTTTGTAAAACCCATATTCATTGCCTATATCAAACCAGACCTGACAGCCACCATTTCCGCTTGTAAGGATGCGAAAATATCTGGGTCATTTCCACACGACATTGTTACAAAAACGCTTGAATCATCTCTGATAATCAGGCCAAGACAACCCAATTTCCTCTCGTCATTCCTGTTGTCGTCAAAATTTAATTTCAGGCGGCCAAATGGTGGAGTTTTCCATGTCGGTGTGATGCGTATAGATGGGTTGGTGGGGTGAATATCTGTATTAACAGTTACGAAACTCCACTACCAGTGAAGAGCATGCGCCACCACGACATCAGGAAATTCACCTTCTCTGGTCCAAAGTTTTCCATTTCGAGTGCCCTAAAATTGCCTAATAAATCATCATTGTAGATTTGAAGTGAGCAGAATGGAGTATATCAGCGATTTTCATAGCGCAATCCAAAAATGATGCAAAGGATGAACCTCGTAACAAAATCCCTAAATGAGATTACATCCATGTGCACTTAGTAAACAGACAGCCCTTCAAAAGATGAATTGGTTTTGTATGATGGTTGCACAACACACATGCCAAGTCTGTAGGAATATGCCACTTCCCCAGATTTTCCTTAGTAGGTATAATTTTTTTACAAAGCTTCCAGAAGTAAATCCTCACCTTAGGGGAACATAAGCCTGCCAAAACTTAGCCCAAAATTTAGAGTTGTAACCCGAGGTTGTGGATGAAGAAGCCTCATTGTTGATAGGATTCAACCATTCTCGAACGATGTGGTAAGCACTTCTCACCGAGGTATTGCACGAATTGCTTCTACTTTAGTCTCGAAAAAAGGGACCTCAACAATTCCTCGTTCTATACTTTTACTATATGAGAGATGAGTTGGTAGACATTTTGGAGAAAGCAATCGGTGGGTTTTAGGGAAAAGATACAAAAGATGGACAAAAGAGGGATCCAAATGTCCTCCCAAATATTGATTGATTCTCCACTCCCCACTTACCATCGAGAGCCCAAGCCAATAATTGTTAGAGCAATGCACAAACTCTTCTAGCAATACGAAAAGTCCAAAGATGCAGATGCATTTAGGAAGTTGGAATTGGGAAAGTACTTTGCTTTGAACATATAGGCCACTAAAGAATGCGGATCCAAAATGAGTCTCCATCCCTGTTTAGCAAGTAAATCAAGATTGAAGGCATAAAGGTTCTTCAAAACCAACCCACCCTCAGATTTAGGGAAACATATTTTATGCCAAGAGTACCAATGAATGTGTTTCCCACCATCACAGTCATTTCACCAAAAGGAGGCGACTAAACGGTTCAAACTATCACAAAAATATAAAGAGCAGTTCATAACATATGTAGGAATAGCTTAAGCAATAGCTTTGACAAGAAGTTCCTTTCTAGCCACACTTAAAAGCTTCACATTCCAACTCTGTAACCGTTTCCAAATACGCTCCTTAATATAAGCGAGAGTTGTTATATTATTTGTGCAAGAGAAGTTTTTTTATTTCCTTTTATTTTAAAACCCATATTTTGGTTTTTATTTTATTTTATTTATTTATTTCACACACTGAGTGCAGTGTTATATTTTTTTCAACTCCGAGTTTGAGTGTGACAGCTTTGGCCTCATTTGAAATTGGGAGAAGTCAATTTTTTCTAGTGCTAATTAATATAAGTTCATCCACTGAGTGTGAACTAGCCTATTCTTCCCAACTAAAAATTAGCCATTCCACCTTAACAACTCTTAAGACAAAGTTAATTAGATTTTTTTTTATGGGTCAAGTGATAGCGTTAGTAAGTTAGCTGTTAGATTAGACATCGACGGGGGCTATCATGTAAGGGTGCAACACCTTTCCACCACTGTGGTAAAGGGTCACTTGCCAAATTTAATCAGACATAATAAAAGGAAAATGAGAATTATAGCTCACTCTTGTAGAAACTCCTGACTCCACTATTGCTTAGCAATTAACAACATTAATTAGCCGTTCCCTTAATAACGGAATAAGATTGAAACGTAAACCTTTTACAAAATTGAAACGAACAATCTTACTAGGATGGTAGATGTCAAGCCCGTTTGTGAAGTCAAGACTTATAGGTTTGGCTTTCCTTGCGACTGGTTATGTTGTCTGGGTCAAAATTCCTCATTGATGTCCAGCTGGCTGGGCACACAATTTAAGATAACCCAAATGAGTTGACTGACAGCTTTTATACGAGATTGAATTTTCAACCTTTGATCTGCAAAGATTGTTCTCTGTGTTGACAAGTGTTCCTTGTCCTTATTGCTGAAAATAAACATTCCTTTTTTGCTTTAAACCCCTAGCTTCTCTCATTTTGTCTTTTGGAAAGAAAGTTTATAATTTTGAGAGGGTTTGTTTTTCCTCGCCAACTAAGATCTCCCTAGGAGCATCAAGCCTTTTCTCTGGGTAATATTCTTCTTTGAATTTTTGTATATCTTCAAAATTGCTTGTTTAAATCTTCTTATATGCTCAATTGTTTAGGAAATTTTACATTTTCAAATAGTGTTTTTTAAACCTTGGGTTGCCTCTTGTGTTCTTCATTAGAAACCCTATCCATAAAACCATGTTCATACATTAAATATCCACTCATTGTAGAATAGGGTTGCATTGTTCTTCATGGTTTTGTTTTAATTTTGTAGTCAAGTTCTTCAAGTTTCAAATCTTTAAACTGGCCCGTTTTGGATTCTCATCAATTTCTTCCTTCAAGTATTTGTCTGGAGAAACTAATTGGTCATTGAATCCAGATTTTTTATAACCATCATTTGCATTGGTTATGTTGATATCGGTGCCACAAGGTGGAGCTCAGGAAAAGATGCCATTTCGTGAAGACCGAAGGAGTTCATCTCGTGTAAGGCAAGGTTGCACAAAGGTAAAACTACTCCATAAATAGGGATCTAGGAATTGAGCTTGTGTGGTATTTGTATAAACCTTGTTTACACTAGGGGATTGGACTCAATGGAGAGTCCTCGGTTTTTGAAACCAGAGATGGGTTTTTCCGGCCAAAAACTTATTGCACTCGAAGTCTCTTAAACTTGTCCATATATCTTACTTACTTGCATATGTTTCATGCATCCTTTGAGTTGTTCTTTGATATGTTTTAGCTACCGAGTTTACACTGCATATTATGAGCAATGAACTAAATTGTGGTTGACTATGATAACTTGTGGTGAACTAAGCTTGATTCATAGGTTTGGATTTGATTAACTAACGAATCTGTACTTAGTTGACTGGTGAGCTTGACTAGTTAATCCAGCATACTTTGTTTCATAATTGCTTTGTCATTGTTGTTTGCATAATGAACTGATATGTAAATGTGTTCAAGTTTCGCAATTATTATTGTGAAACTAATTTGGGGCATACTCTAATTAGTTGGACATATTAGTCAGTTGGGATTTGTTATTGCAACTACTTTTTATATTACCAGGTAACTAGTTGGTTAACTCATTTGACTAGTCTATTGTGCAAAGTTAATTTTTTATTTGCAAGGTATTCTGCCTGTACCAATTTCACCGTCCTAATCTTAAATAATCCACCATATCCTTAACACAGAAAACATGACCAATGAACTCTTTTTCTCACATAATGCGAACTTTTAACCAAAACTGGATGAGGTTGGTGTCTTTGTGTGGCCCTTTAAGGAAGCTCAATTTTTTTCTAGGTTTAGCTTACGTTTGGGAAGAAGTAGGGTTCTAAAACCCTGAACGGGCTAAACCCAAAATCTTTTTTAGGATAAAGAGGAACATAATCGAACCCAATAGCAAGGCCCAATTGTGTAGGAGTGGAAAGACGAATGGGCTGACATACATACAAAAGCTAACCAATTTTTGATCTGTCATTGAGTTTTTAACGTGTTTGTGTTGTGTCAAGTTATCTCAAACCGACTTGTAACGCCCGATAATACACAAAAGATAAAGTGTTTTGTTCAATGCACATCAAAACTGTACATTTAATTCAATTAAACAACAAAACAAAAGTAGTTTCATCCATGTTAGATCAAATAATCGGACGAATCTCATTTTATTGTGTAACTGAATTAAATGTGCACTTTTGATGTGCATTAGAGAAAGTCTCCTTATGATGTCATTCCAATTTACTTTGACACATTGGATATGAGATTCAAACCAAACTTATGATACTCTGAAATCTTGTATAGTAAATCAGTCGTCAACTATGCATCGCTAGTTTTTGTTTTACAAAGAACAAACAAATCACCTGAGACAAATTAATGTTATGATTAATTATGGTACAACATATTTGAGACATATTAATGTTAAGATGATTAATAATGATTAATTGGTAAGCTAATGTTAAACTGACGTGACGAAACCGTCAACTAATTTCTATATAAAAAAAAAGATGATTAATTGGTAAACGCATTGTTCTTAGTTATGGATCAAAATTTGATAAAAATTTGACAATGAAATGAGGGAGGGGGAGGGCCCTCTCAGAGAGAGTTGGGACTTGGGAGGGGCACATTGGGCTTGACAAACGGGTCGTGTCTGTTGTGTTTGTGTCGTCTTTAGTGTAACACTTGTTATCTTACTGGATCGTGTCGTGTCACACCCGTTATCTTAACGGGCCCTTAACATGTCCGGTAAAGTGACCCAATCCATTATGACCCTTTAAGAAAGGAAAAAAATTTCTTAAATTTGCACATACCACACATTGCCACATAAATATTACTTCAAAACATTAAAACACATTTGTCGTTTAAGTACTACATCTACACTAAAAAATAAGAGCCTAATAAACAAGTATCCGTACACTACTAGTCTATTACAAAATATTAAATGTGCAAGGATATGCAAAATGAAAGAGTTTTTGTTTTCAAAGTTGTGAAGCCTTCCTCAAAAGTTTAAACCTTGCCAATGGAACTCAAAGCTTGCATGTTATTTGATGAGTCAATTTCATATTATATATTATTCCCTATTCTTGGTATATTTTGGTTATTATTTTGGTGAGATTTTGATGCTTTGTTATATGTTTTTAACTTAGGACGTGCGGACTTGTTCGGACATAAAGTAATCAAACGGTGGAATTTTTGAGCAATTCTAATTGGAGCTGGTTCGTGCGTTAGTCAAGAAGGCGGTGTCAAAATTTCATAATTTGTCCCGAAGCATCTGATCCTGGCGAATTAATTTATGGTCAGCGCGCAGTGCTGGCAGATTGGGCTACAGAGCTTGTGAGCGACTTTTGGGCTGGAAGATGATGGATTTTGGATTTAGATTGTTCTTGGAACTTGAAGAGGAGGTCCTGATCTTTAATTTGACTCGTTTTGGGCCTGTTTTGAAGCCCTGAAGTCCAGAAACGTGGGTTCTCCTTTGATAGGCAGATTTCCTAGTCATGATAGGAATGTAATTTTTAGTTATCCTTTTATTATTTTGTTTCCTAGTTTTTAGAAAGCCTTTTCCTATGAGGGTTTTAATTAGTAGTAGTATAAATAAGGCTTTTTAGCCAATAGGTTAGGGGGGGCACAACATTAGAGAACTTAACAAGGCTTTGGAGAATTTTAGACTTTTTACCTACAAGGTGTTTTCAATCTTTTTCTAGTTAATGATATCCTTTTTAATTATTATTATGAATATGCATAACTAATTTTATTTTTGCTAGGGTGAGGCCATGATCCTTAGCAAGAATATGTAGTTTCTTTTAATTTGCTTATGAATTTATGCATGCTAGTTTTGAATTATTAATCACTGGGTTAAACTGTCTAGTTGTCTTAGTGATTCGCGACCATTAGGATATCTAGGAAAGTAATTTGATGCAATTTTGGCGGAGGGTTGTCCCTAAAAATGGCTAAGGCTTCTTGTGGCTAATATGTGTAACCTCTTAGGATGGACGACACATTTTAAGGGTTATATGGTTTTTCAAAGGCTTTTCATAAAGCTTAATGAGTCTTGCATGTTCACATTCGATTTGGACACCACGGACGGGTTGCATGTTAGATATACGTTCTATGTTGGAAGTTCCAAGTAGGGCATACTTTAGGAAAACCTAACCTTCAAAATGTGCATGTGTAAGTCATAAGTAATTGAAAGAACTACCTAGGATTGTTAAGGTGACGGCGGAACCCTAGTGCTCAAATAGATTTTCAAAACTATTTTCTTTGGTTTGATTTACTTTCCCAAGTTATTTAGTTATTTTTAATTAAATTCGTTTTTAATATTTTAGGTCATTAAATCACTCTTTTCCAAACTTTGTTTTCAAATAATTAATTAAGATTTGGTTAACATAAAACTATTCATTCAATCCATGTGGAGAACGACAACCTTGTACTTTTGCAAGTATTTTGAGTGTTTTTATCCCTTTTACACAAGTGGTAAAAATACCTATCATTATTCCTTTTACAAAATCCTCAATTTTCATCGATCATAATGATACTATTCACTTTACACTAAAAAGTTAATCATGATACTATTCACTTTACCCTTTATTTTGTCATTATCGTTAAAACTCAAAGTTTTTAAGTTATTTTCATTAGTTTTCCTTTTATTTAGGGGTGTGATATCTACACACCCAATTTTACTTCTCACACACCTTTTTAATTTTCGGCTGTCGGATCGGATGAATTGAAGAAGATCAACGGATAAAAATTATTAAGGGGTGTGTGAGAAGTAAAATGGGGTGTGTGGATAGCACACCCCTTTATTTATACTTTCATTAAGTATAACATAAGATTTTGTGGTATCCACTAGTGTAAATATTTTAAATTGAAGATCGAGTTCATTCATTGTATTCATATACGGTCAAGGAGTGTAGCTGCAAAAAATCATCAAAATCGGAGTTAAAATAATCGTGATTTTTCATTGATAATCGTCGAAAAGTTTTGTTCCGTTACTTGATCTCTGAATGTTTGTTTTTTGCGATTTTGACATATGCGATCTCGAAACATATACAAACAAGTTTGACAGTTGGATCATTCAAATTAGTTTTGTAAGACGCGTATCCCATCAAAACGATATATTCACTAACACTTAGAGTTTATTTATACTTTCATTAAGTATAACATAAGATCACTAGTGTAAATATTTTTAATTGAAGATTGAATTTATTCATTGTATTCATATATAGTCAAGGAGTGTAGCTGTAAAAAAATCATCAAAATCGGAGTTAAAATAACCGTTAAATTGTAATTTTTCGTTTATAACCGTCGAAAAGTTTTGTCCTGTTACTTGATTTCTGAATGTTTGTTTTTTTGCAATTTTTTGCTGATGCGATCTTGAAGCATATACAAACAAATTTGACAATTTGATCGTTGAAATTAGTTACGTAGAATTTGTATCCCATCAAGTTCTATGGTATATATATTTTTATTAAATATATTTATATTTATTTATTTTGTACGTATAACCCTTAAGAAATTGAATGGTATGTATATTTAAGCTGATCCAATGGTCACCAATTTTTAAAATTTAATATATATATAAATAATTATTATAGTTTTTAGGGGTATAAAATTGTTAAATTAATATATATAATTATTATAGTATTTTTTTAGGATTATAAAATTAATATTTTGCTTATCATGTGTCGTGTTACCTAAGTGTATATCCGAACCAACTCATTATCTTAACAGGTGCTTACCGGATTATCCGATAACGACTTGATTTGTTATCGTGTCGATCCGAATACCTATTAATTTCGTATCGTGTCGTATCAGAAATTACCAAGCACAGGGCACATAGAGAGGGGAGAGGGGAGTGTGAGAGTGACATTTAATATTAATAGGAATTAGGAAAAAAAAGACGAAAAAAAAAAGATGTGGCAATGTTTCTCTTGGATTTGATTAGAGAAGGAAAATATCAAAAGGCTGCCAAAAAGTATGGAAATGAAAATGAAGACCGTAACCCCTCCACTCCTTTTCTCTATCTTGTCTTTGTCACCGTTCCTCAAGACATCCTTTCTCTCTTTCATTCTCTCGAAAAATTATACTATCGCCTGATGTGTCATATATGTTGAAATTTTGACCGTACGATTTGATCACTGAATATTTAATCAAAGATTTAATGGTATAAAACTCTCATTTATTCTATCTTTGTACATTCAAATATTTCTCACCCACCTATCACGCACACAATTACACTTTAAAATGGTTGGTGTGACCCAAACACTACCCTACCTTGCATTACACTATGTTTAGAATTAATGAGTTTCCTCTGTCGTTAGGTTCATAACGTGATATACAAATAACTAATTGTTAAAATCAATCGTCCACACAAACAATTGCTTTTAAACATGCATATAAGTCAGTGCATTCAAGTGCACATGCATCAAAATAGACAAATGCTGACCAGACTCTAGCATTCTCTCCTCCATCATACATATTCACCTAATGTTTTGCATAATTAACACACACACACACTCTCTCTCTCTCTAAAGTGTCCAAAAGTTCAAAAGTAGTGAAAGGTGTGGGAGGGTGTTTCCTGGTGGCTGACAGGCATTGCATCAGATATTCGCGCACAAGCAAACTAGCAACCAGCAAAGCACGCTTCGGCCTTGGCTTTCAGGGGGCCGGGAGGGAATCACATGACGCTCCGATTGCGTCACCTAAAGCTAGGAATTCATCTTATTTACATTTAAGTCTCTTTTCATTTCATTTGGAGTAAGTCGTTTAAAGTTTGATTTTTATAAATTACGAATTCGATACTTAATTATGTTTTGAAAGCTTTCACAACCTTTAAATATATTAATCCACGTACAGGGTTTGCATGCTCAACAGTATTTATCATAGTTCTACTTGAAATGATTTTATTGTTCCCTTGTTGGGGGATTAATAGTTTGAACTTTGCAAGGTCTTAGACGGTAGATTACAGATTTGAAAGCAATTTAACCTAAAATGTTTAAGCTTAATAAGTTCATAAATAAATGTATGAAGTATTAGAATATATTCTCATATGTGTATGGACCCTCGAGAAATGTTTGCGTCGCGTGTGAGACTTCCCATGCTGAGAGTATGTCGGAAAGTCGAAGAGTCCAATCCTGCAGAAACCAATCCAATGCAATCCAATTATTCAGACTCCAAAGTTGTGTCTTTCTTATCCTGCTAAACTGCGCAATGATCGACAATCTTGAATTATACATATTCATACATATATTATTGAGAATGGATCTCACATTGATGGGAGAAAGAATCTTGTATGGGCTTATAAGAGGTTGGTTACTTTATATATTGCTAATTGGTTTTATAGTAGAACCTCAACTTTCTTCATGGTATCAGAACAAGTTGTCTCACATGTGAAGCCAAACAACCACACACACTCATTCTCATCCCGTTGTGTTGTCGACATGTTAGACTTAAAAATTTGCCACATATGAGGTGCGTGTTGAAAATGAGTCACACATTAATGGGAGGAGAGATCTTGCATGAACTTATAAAAAATTGTACTAGTTACTTCTCATATGACCAATTAATTTTATAGTGAAATTCCAATTTTCTTCACATATAACATGCATTGCATGCCTGTGAGTAACAGTTAAGAGCAACTCACTTCATAACATGATTTGAACACCACTTAGGCTGATGGTTGTCATTTTCATTTTTAGTTGGAATCTCATCGGGATCGGTGTGAAAACTTCGCGGGATTGTTTATCTCATAAGAATTCTCTTTGATCTTGAAGAAATGCCGAGTAACTGTGTGTGTGTGTGAGAGAGAGAGAGAGACAGAGAGGAAACAGAAGATGGTTATATAGTACATTGAATTATTTTGAGCAAAATCTAATGGATTGCGCTTATAAATACTCATTGCTCTAGTTATCTACACTGTAAGCTAAATATTTTACAGTACTTTTGGAAAAGAAAAAAAAACTACAGAAATTCGAATCTTATATATGAGCGTTAATATATGATTAGCCAATATTATTTGTAGATTTCCAATAATATGAGTCGATTGATGTTACTGCATCTAGTGTGAGTTCAATGAATTAATAAGACCAGTGTAAAAGGAATCTTAATATTGGAACAGATTACCACAGGAAAAACACTAGTAGTATGACTCAACCTCAATAACAGCTTTTGGCAAATCTATTTAGCTTTGACTTTGGAGGAAACTAACAAAAACATGAGGGATGGAAACTAGGCCAAAGCTAACAGAGGAATACAGAAAATTAGCAAAGACAACCCAAGGGTTGTCTTCAACTTTATAGTTTATATACTGCATTAATATGCAAAAGGAAATGGGAAGGAGTTTTTTTAAAGGAAGAAAAGGGTTTGAAAATTTTGTGTGAGATTTCACATCGACTAATGGAGAGGGGGTGATATGTCTTATATGTACATGCTCCCCTCCCTATAGCACAAGGCTTTTTGGGGATTCACTGGCTTCATATTCTGTGAGAACTCCGAAGTTAAGCGAGTTTGGGCGAGAGCATTCCTAGGATGGGTGACCCATTGGGAAGTTCTTGTATCGAGTACCTAGAAACAAAACCATGTGGGCTGGGCCCAAAGCGGACAATATAGTGCTACAGAGGAGCCGATCTAGGATGTGACAGAATGGTATCAAAGCCACTTTGTCGTTCGGTGCGAGTGTGATGACGAGGACGTCGAGCCCCTAAGGAGGTGGATTGTGAGATCCCACATCGACCAACGAAGAGGGGGTGATGTGCCTTATATCTTCATGCTCCCCTCCCTATAGCATGATGCCTTTTGAGGACTCACTGACTTCGAATTCCGTGGGAACTCCGAAGTTAAGCGAGTTTAGGCGAGAGCATTCCTAGGATGGGTGACCCACTAGGAAGTTCTCATGCCATGTCCCTAGAAACAAAACCGTGCGGACCGAGCCCAAAGTGGACAATATCGTGTTGCAGCAAAGACAGTCTAGGATGTGACAGAATAGTACCAAAGGCACTCTGCCGTTCGGTGCTAGTGTGCCGACGAGGACATCAAGCCCTTAAGGGAGGTGGATTGTGAGATCCCACATCAACCAACAGAGAGGGGGTGATGTGCCTTATATGTTCATACTCCCCTCCTATAGTACGAGGCCTTTCGGAGACTCACTGGCTTCAGATTCCATGGGAACTCCAAAGTTAAGCGAGTTTGGGCGAGAGGATTCTTAGGATGGGTGACCCATTGGGAAGTTCTCGTGTCGAGTCTCTAGAAACAAAATCGTGCGAGCCGGGCCCAAAGCTGACAATATCGTGCTACGGCAAAGCCAGTATGGGATGTGACACTTTGAGTTTTAACAGTAAGGATAAAATAAAGGGTAAAGTGAATTGTACTAGAACTGACTTTGTAGTGTAAAATTGTAATTTTTCGTTAAAGTGAACAATACCATAAACATTTCGTTAAAATTCTTTTTTTTAAAACTTTGGGAAAGTCTATTTTCTTTTTAGTTTGGTGGGTCTATGTATGTGTTTCCTTCCATTCTATTGGTCCTATCTAATTTTTTTTAAAATAATATTTGCGTTTTCTTTGGGGAATGTGCAAATATTCTTCTTCTTTGAGTTACGTATATTAACCATATAAATTTTATAATTCGAATAATTTAATTTCTTAACCTATATTTGAAAATTATTTTTACAAAAAATCATTCGACAAATGTATGGAACAAATCAACAGTGTGAGTACCAACTACTAAGTAACATATTCATGATCAACTGTCCATTTATTTGATCATTTGAATGATTAAACGATCTCTGCTTCAAATAATTTTTTTGTATGAATAATTTTTTAGATGAAGATTAAAAATTTGAAAAATCCTAATTATGAAGTTTATACAGCGAAGATACGTTATTGTAAAAGATAAAATGTGTGCATTCCCCATGTCGGAAACGCAAGTATTATTCAATTTTTTTTATATGAGCATTTGAGAAATTTGCAGGGGCCATGGCCAATGTTGGACAGCTAAACAAGTCTGGACAGTAATTGGGTCTCACCCTCTTCTCCAGAGACCCTACAAATATATATTCTCCACTCTTATCCTTCTCCTAATCAAATTATGTTGCACCGCTAAAGCTCCTTTGCAGCACCGCCACACAAAGTGTTATGATTTGTTAGGGACGTTCAGCTGCCATACACTCCTCCGCCACGAGCAGACTCCATGGAAGAACTTTGGCTCAACTTAACTACGAACTGTTAATTGACTTGAAATTTGCAGGGGCCATGTGACCATGGACAGCAAGAATTATTCAATTTAGTTCTCAAGCTCACTTTAATTACTTCAAAAAGAAATTATAAACCCTAAACCCAGCCATGCATGCCGAAAAATTCCAAATTCGAGAGTACAGTACTGTAAATAAAGTCCGTGAGAAATCAAAGCTGGATCAAATAAATTTTAAAAGTTGGTGGGAGAAGAAGACGTCACATGAATATAATGTCTGAAAATGGAGGGCACGTAGGCAGCTCCCAAAAATGCCGACAATTTAAATCTTCCCATGTAAAATCAGTGTCCTCAGCAAATCACACCAGCCTCTGTAGCCAATCTTTAAAGCAGTAAGTATTGTAGGAGCAACCCCACCTCTCCCTTGGTTCTTGATCCACATCCAGCCTATCTGGATCACTTATTTGATTTGCCTCATCTTCCGTTATATTTCAATTCATTGATTAACTTTATATATATTTTGGAAAATTTAGATAAAAGTGTTTAGGGTTTGAATTGTATGTTTATTCTTCTCTCTAGGAGGTCAATATATAGTTGTACAATATCCTACATAATAGGAAATAAGAATCTTAATTATACAAAGAATAAATTATAGGATTACATTCCTAAACTAAATGGTTGACTCACGCCAACACTCCTCCTCAAGTTGGCGCATAGATATCTCTCAAGCCCAACTTGTCAAGTGAGTCTTGAAACACCCTTGCTAAAACTGCATGAGTTAACACATCCGCTAATTGTTCTTTTAGACCTCATGTATGGAATATGAATCAATTTGACATCTAACTTCTCTTTGATGAAGTGTCTATCTATCTCCACAGGCTTTGTACGATCACGCTGAACGGAATTATTGGCTATTTCTCTCGTAGCTTGCTTATCGCAGTATAATAACATAGCTCCCTAAGGCTTGAACCCAATCTCAGTGAGAAGAATGCGAAGCCATAACAATTCACAAATTCCATGTGCCATCCCTCTGTACTCTGCCTCGGACGTGGATCTAGCCACTACATTTTGCTTCTTGCTTCTCCAAGTTACCAGATTTCCTGCTATGAATGTGAAGTAGCCTGATGTGGAGCGACGATCAATAATGTCTCCCGCCCAATCAACATCAGTATACCTATTTACCTCCATATGTCCATGCTTCCTTAAGATTAGTCATCTACCTGATGCACCTTTAAGATAACTTAGTATACGCATCACTGCTGCCATATGATCCTTATTAGGAGCATGCATGAACTGACTTACAACACTAACTGCATACACAATACCTGAACGTGTAAGTGATAGGTAAATCAACCGTCCTACCAATCTCTGATATCTTTCTTTATTGGTAGGAACTTGATCCTAGTATATCGCCAGGTGATGATTCTGCACAATAGGAGTTTCAACTGGTTTACAAGCCAACATTCCAGTTTCAGAGAGAAGATCAAAAACATACTTCCGCTGAGACAAGTTAATACCATCACGAGAACGAGCAACTTCAATGCCCAATAAGTATTTCAAGCCTCCTTGATCCTTTATCTCAAATTTTGATGAAAGATACCCCTGTAACCTTTTTATCTCTTCTATGTCATCACCAGTAACTACCATATCATTGACATAGATAATCAACAAAATAACTTTACCTCCCATTTGTTTGATGAACAAGGTGTGGTCCGCATTTCCCTGTATATAGCCGTACTTTTTCATTACTTCAATGACCCTTCCAAATCATACTTTGGGTGATTGTTTGAGTCCGTAGAAAGCCTTTCGAAGTCTACTTACTTTCCCTGCTTCATTCGGTGCTTCATATCCTGGTGGAAGATCCATGTATACTTCTTATTCCAGATCTCTATGTAAGAAATCATTCTTCACATCGAACCGTTTCAAAGGCCAGTCCAAGTTAGTTGCTAAAGATAAAATGACTCGAATAGTATTCATTTTTGTGACCGGAGCAAACGTTTCTTGGTAGTCAACTCCAAATGTCTGTGTGTACCCTTTAGTTACCAATCTTGCCTTGTATCTGTTAATAGATCCATCCGCCTTGTGCTTTATGGTGAACACCCACTTACATCCCACTAGTCTCTTCCCTTGTGGTAATGACACTACATTCCACGTTCTGTTTCTTTGTAAGGCTTCCATTTCTACTCCCATAGCTTCAACCCAACGGGGATCTCGTAAAGCATCTTCCACTTTTGTTGGAATTTTAATCCCAGCCATTTGATTCATCATGGCTTGGTATTTGGGTGATAGTCGATGAGTAAACACATACTGTGCAATTGCATCTCTCACTTTTCCTTCCAGAGAAACCCTATCAGGTGGCTTCCCACGGTTTTGCCTAGGAGGTAAAATATAAGAATTTTCAACAATATCTGAAGTATGAGAATGTACCTCTTAGATATCCGCGGGGACATGAGCGTGTACTAGTGGATGAGAATAAGGTTTATTTTATGTTTGCACAGTCTCGATATCAGTCGCAGACCCATTACTTTCAACTGAATCCATAAATGGTGTAGACCTACTATTCAATGTTGCATGAGTTATCTCTCGGTTAAGGGTTTCACGGTCAAGATCCACTAGGTTTTGGCTTGTTGTGTCGTTGGCCACTACCGGGTTTTGAACTGTTATGTCATGGCCGACTGTTAGGCTTTGAATTGATGTGTCACGACCCTTTGGTAAGGTGCGGTCAGGTGAGTTGCTCATAACACTTAAGTCTTCAGTCTCGATCTCGCCTGTACTACTGAGACCCTGCCAACTATCTCGTTCATGTGGAACATCAAACCAACTGTAGTCTTCGTCTTTACTATTCAACTCCTCCTAAAGAGTACAATGGGTTTGATCAGAGATGAAAAACATATCGGTTTCAGAAAACGTGACATTCATGGTGACATAGAAATACTTATTAGGTGGATGGTAACATCGATATCTCTTTTGTTGGCTATTAAATCCCAGAAATACACAACGAATAGCACAGCACAGATCCAATTTAGTCTGTTGATTCTTGTGAAGATGCACATAAGGTACACATCCAAACATGTGAGGTGATAATTGAAGAGAAGATGGTAGAGTGACATAATCCGTCAAGACTTCCATGGGAGTTTGGAAGTTGTGAACTCGAGAGGGCATTCGATTAAGAAGATAAACAGAATACATAACTGCATCCACCCAACAGGCATGAGGAGCATGAGCCCCAATTAGAAGAACCCATGTAGTTTCCAAGATATGTCTGTTCTTACATTCTGCCACACCATTTTGTTGAGGAGTTTGAGGACAAATAGTCTCGTGAAGTATGCCGTGCTCTGCAAAAAATTGTGATAGTTCAAAATTAAGATATTATCCACCATTATTGGATCTTAGGACTTTGATAGAAAAAGAAAATTGATTTCCAATCATCCGATAAAACTGTTAAAAATTTTGCCCAACATCACTCTTCTGTTTCATGGTATAGAGTCAAGTCATTCTGGTGCAATCATCTATAAAGGTAACAAACCATTGAATACCGTGGTGCGTCGTTATTGATGAGAGACCCCCTACATTAGAGTGAATTAACTCAAAGGGCACTGATCTTTTATTGAGACTCAAGTGGTAAGAAGTACAATAACTTTTTGCAAGAATGCAATCCTGACACTAAAAACCAAAGTCTGAAACGCCATTAAATAAAGACGGAAGTAATTTTCTTAACAACCAAAGATGCATGTCCTAGTCGATGATGCCATAACCAGATTTCTGGGTTCTAGATCTTTTCAAACACCAGGATTTGTGATGTCACGGCTTTGAGTGTTTCTAGGGTTTTTGGGAAGAGATAGGTCGGAACCTGCTCTGATACCAAGATAAAAGTGTTTAGTGTTTTATTTGTATGTTTATTCTTCACTGAGGTAAATATATAGTTGTACAATATCCCACATAACAAGAAAAAAGAATCTCAATTATACAAGAAATAAATTATAAGATTACATTCTTAAATGAAATGGTTGACTCACGCCAACAAATTTAACTAAGTACATCATATACATAATTAATGTGGCTTTTTTCCCACTCTTTTTTTTTAATTTATTTATTTATTTATTTATTTATGGTTAGTGCTCTTTATATTGTGGTTGGTCAAGTTGTAATAGATATTGAGGGGCTAACCCATTATACTCAATTCGAATTAGGATCCAATTTGATCTTGATCGGATTCAACCTTTGTAACATGAAGATTGAATTAGTTCAGATTTAAATGAGTAGCATAATAAACCGTAGTTGCTAACTAGCTAGGATCGAATTTGGTCTCTTCCCCCTCCTTGCTTGTCCTATCTTGAAACCATTTTCAATTTTTCATCTTTCGGCTGTGGTCGCTCATTAGCTTTGGCAAAAAGAGTCTTTGTAGTTGTCTCTCTCCCAATATGTCAATAAGAGATTTAATTTGTAGCATTTACGACTTATATACGAGTCAAACTCGAATCTTTTAGCAGCGACTGTTGTTCAAAGTTATAAGGTGGTCGTTTTCATTTTTCTTTTGAGTTTGTGTGTAATTTTTTTTAAATTTTAATTTATTATTAAGGGAAGTGGGGAGGGGTTTGAAATTATTACAATAATTTGGAGGGGGAATGTAATTTCAAACCTAAGACGTATGTGTGAGAACCTAATACCATATCCACTACGATATTGGACCACAAGTATTTGTGTATGTTGGCATGGAAAGAACTATGAGGAGGAAGCTACATTTGTTGGTGGTGACTCATAGAAGTGCTTCTTTGTTGACAATTGCAAGACCAACAGTGGGTGGTGTGGTGTTTTTCTCGTGATGCCTTTACGATGGTTCTACAACTTGCAAGGTTTAGCACTCATGAGTATTATCTTTCTTGTTATCTTTCATAGTTTAAAAATTGTATTGTATTTGTAATGAGTTTGTAATTGAAAATTTGTGGTGTTTCTTTTAGCCTGTGTAAAGCCTTGGTTATATTGACATGTCCTATGTACGTTTATAATCATTTCTTAATCAACCCCAACTAATTCATTGGTGATTACTTTAGTTCGGTTAAGATTGTTTCCGTCATTTTTTGAGTGAAAGAGATCCTCTTCGGATCTCTCACCAAAACTACCAAATCAAGTGATTCGGATTTTTGAAATTTGATCCAACAGCTAAAAACAGGGGCATCCTTTAAAAGTTATAATAACTTTAACTATTGAATCAAATTTCAAGGACCTTTATCACTTGATTTAGTGGCTTTGTTGGAAGAGATCCAGAAGCTTAGCGTAGTCATGTGATGTCATGCACTGGATTTGTTTTTATTTTCTTATTAAATTAAAAGTAATATCTTTTGGTGCTTTCTCAATTTTGAAAAAATAATTGTATATATGTATGTAACGGCAATATATCGTGATATATACACGTGGTGTTATACGTCCACACATATTACAACACGCATAGTGGACCACATCTTCGTTCTAGTCAATCTTTTACATTTTGTTAATCGATTTATCTTTCTTCTTTTGTTAGGTAATTTATATTTTTTTTTCTTATTTAGTTGTAATTTGAAAATAACGAATAAATTTATTTATCGGTGAGAAGGTAATAACCAAACAGTTACTGAGACTATATTAGAAGAATGTGCAAAGTCTCACTAATTTGTTGTTGCCATTTAGCACTACAGTCTAGTAGTATTCCTCTTCACTTGAGTGAGAGGTCTAAAATTCGATTTTCGCTAAAGACAAATTTAAACCACATTATTATTAGGTCATTGTGAAGCTTAGCCATCTCCCTCAACTTAGTGTAGATAATGTCCTTTGTTCGGAAAAAAAATAAAATAAAATAAAAGCTAACCTTCTTTTCTTTTTTTTTCATTACACTTGCAAACTCAATACCTTCCAAAAAAAGTGGAGAGAACTGCCATTAGGGTTGAATTTGAATTGAATCCCTTCAAATATCTTATCCCTGTTTCCAAACATTTGCTCCCTCACTCTCTAGTCTCTGCCATGAGAGAATACTGGTTAATGAGTGGGTATTCCCCACTCTCTGCCATTTCCTTTTTCTATTTTCATGCTAATACTGAGAAAGTGATTCCTAATCTCACTTTTACCACAAAGATAAAAAAGAACAAAACAAAAGACTGTTTCCACATAAAAGGAAAACGCAAAAACCCAGAACAACCAATCAAACTCCATGCTCCTACCAATACAATTACCCAAGGAATAAATGAAAAGAAAAAAAAAAAAAAAAAAGAGGCTACCAAACAAAGCCCAAAGAAAATAACCTGGGGAAAGGTTTAAAGAGTTAAGGCCTTCCATAGTAACTGTAAAACTGAATGTGATGTGAATGATGTAAAAATCACAATCATACAATAGATCAAAATATACGAGTGTGTGATTCTTATTTTTGGTTCAATATATCAAACACATGAATAGTGTGATTTATTTGTAATAAATGACACATATTTGAGAAATAAAAAAGAGAACAACCAATCATAAATTTAAAAAAAAAAAGAAAAAAAAATTAGTCCCACGATCATTATATAGAATTCATATATACCAAACTCGCATCACTCTGACAATAATGTTATAGAAAATAAACTCAAATTATCTGATTCTTATATATAAAAATCAAATCACTTAAACTATTGTGGAACGCCTAACCACTAGTTAGGATAAAATGAAAGCAACTTAAAGTAAATGAAAGAGACAATTTTGAGTTTTGTCAAGTTAATTAAAACAGTGTGCTTCATTTTCTCCACTTACTTTTAAATTCTCTTTTACGTAAATTAAATATAACTATTATATCATTTTATAAAAAAGAAAAAGAAAGTAAAGTAAAAGAAAGGGAAATGTTTGGAGTAAGACTGGGGAATTGATGGCCACACTCTCCACCTTTCTCTTATCTTCGAGAGATTTTTCAGTGTGACCGGCATACGAGGTGATACACCTCATGTCACTATACAAATGGTGAGATATATGTGTTATAAAGTTAATAACTTAAAAATAAAATTTCTCACCACTTACATAAAAACACATAGTGTACAACCCATGTTCTCGTCACAATGAAAAATTTCTCCTTCTCCTCTCTAAAAAAGTATCCATTTTACAAGATAACAAAAAAGAGATAAAAAAAATTAACAGTTATTTGAAATTAAAAAAAAAACTAAATAATTATTTACTGTTATGTAATACATAGTGCACTTGGATGTAATACAAACCAACATTTAGCAGTAGTCATGTACTTTTGTCTGTCTCCGGTTGAGGAAGCTTTTTTGTTGTTGGTGTTGATCGTCATCTTTATCAGTTCATTGGGTTCACCAGCAACCATGTCGATCTTCACTTCTCCTTAAGAATTCAGAGAGAGTGAGGGAGTGAGAGAGAGAGGACATAGAGAGAGAGAGAATGGAATTTGACGAGCACGAAGAGCAAGACGAGGAGATGGAGTTGCAGGCGGCGCCACCAGGGTACGCCTCTGTTGCGGCGAGTTCCAGGCCAAAAATGGGGCCCACCTGCGAGGGGGCTGCCTCCAGCGCTCGAAAAAGGGGAACCGCCGCAACACCCAACTCCACCACGACCACCACTGCCGTATCCACCATGGTCAGGTACAGACAGTGCCTCAAGAACCACGCTATCGGCATCGGCGGCCACGCCCTCGACGGCTGCGGGGAGTTTCTCGCTGCGGGAGACGAGGGCACCCTCGATGCCTTAAAATGCGCCGCCTGCAATTGCCACCGCAACTTCCACCGCAAGGAGCCCGATGCCGAGTTAATTCATCACCAACAGGGTGCCGGTGGGTCCCACCACCACCACCACCACCATCCGCACCAATTCTCGTCAGGCTACTATCGCCCGCCGCCGCCACCTTCTGGATATCTGATCGCCTCGCCGCACGCAAGGCCGACACTGGCCTTGCCTGCTGCATCAGGCGGCGGTGGAGGGTCTCATAGTAGGGAAGAGGGAGAGGACGTGTCGAATCCGAGTTCGAGCGGCGGTGGAGGCGGAGGAGGATTCGGGATGAGCAAGAAGAGACACCGGACAAAGTTCACGCAGGAGCAGAAGGAGAAGATGCTGGAGTTCGCGGAGAAAGTTGGGTGGAGAATTCAGAAACAAGACGAAGCAGCGATTGAGGAGTTTTGCGCAGAGACGGAAGTGAAGCGCCATGTGTTCAAGGTTTGGATGCACAACAACAAGCACACTCTTGGTAAGAAATTAGTGCCCTAATTAACCAAATTTTATTCTATTTAATGCCTACTTAGCTTAGCTAGGTAGCTAGCTCAGAGAGAAGAGAGGCCTTGCAGTGTACTAATTACCCGGTTAATTAATTAAATTATGATCGTGTTATGATTAATCTTTAGCTTTAGTTTTAGTATCCTTAATTCATGATCATGCAATGATGATTTTCTTTACTTTAGTGCTGATTATCAACGATGATTTAATTAACAGGCTAAGCATTTTGTTTTTGTTTTTGTTTTTTGAAATAATTAACATGGTAAGCTTGGTTAGCTAGGGTTTCATCACTTAGTTTCAACAAAAAAAAAGAAAAAAAAACAGTTTCGTCACTTGGTTCTAACTAAATTTCCTTTCGTCTAACTAAATAGTGTTATTAGTATCTGGATTTGGTGCTAATTAGCTAATATATACACTGATTAAGACCAACATTAACTTGTTCTGACATGTTTTACTCAGTGCACGCGTTCTTACTGAGATATAACATTTGCCCTAAAAATCCAAAACTGGAAATGCCGTTTAGGGCAGTTTTCAATTTCTAGTAAAACAATAGAAAAAAGAAGAGGAGAAAACCAACATGAGAGGGAAGCTTACATAACTTAATCTGAACTGGGTTGTGATTAATTAATGAACTCTCATTAATCACATGATTAAAGACCAGAGAATTCCTAAAACTGCAGTCGAAACGTGTAATACTAATAAGCATGCAAAGCAAAGCTGAAAGCTGCTCTCTGTTTTTGTTTTGTTTTTTAAATTTAATTTATTGTTCTGGATTACTTCTGCGGTTTGGGTTTTTGGAAGTTCATCCACATTTGTCATCTTATCCTTATTTTCTTCCATGATCACCGCCTTATCTTAGCTTGACCCTCTCTCTCTCTCTCTCTCTCTCTCTCTCTCTCTCTCTCTCTCTCTCTTCACTTTCTCTCTCTTAGTAATTTTGGCTCAACCTTCATACTGCATTAATCTCTGGACGCTTCCAGCTGAAAACTGAAAGAAGCTGATAAAATTTCACCGATTTCTGAGCTTCCGGACACATGTGATCTCATGCATTGGATTTGTTTTAATATCTCTATTTTCATTTTTGACAAAAGAAAAAGGAATTTCTTTTGGTGCTTTTGTAATTTCCAAAAATTAATTAAGTGCATGTAACGGCAACATGACGTAGTGAAGTGCGAGGTGGTGTTACAAGTCTACGTTACTAGAACATGCGTAGTCGACTACATTTTTGTTCTAGCGATCTTTTGCACTTGTTAGTTTATTTAGCTTATCTTTTACGCGTAGTGTTATAATTTTCTTCTTTTTTTTCTAATCATAAATGATCAATATATTTATTTATTGGTGAGAAGATACATTACATATTCTTATGTAGGCCAGTATAAATTAGCGTGGAATATCGCTAATACTAAAATTCATATTTCTCTTGTCCCGATTAATTATCAAAATTCTCTTTAGCTAGTAACTTAGACAAAAGTTTTTTTTACAAGTCTTTGGACTACGCCCGAACAAGTATAATCAATTAAATATTAAAAAAAAACCAACTAATTATTGATCTAGTGATTATTTTCTTCCATTGTTAGAAGAAGTATGTAGTTTAAATACCCCACTCGCATTGATAAAAAAAAAAATTGAAGGAACTGAGCCATAAATTATTTTGGTTTTTACTTTAAGAGGGCAAAAGTTCTTTACCAATTAAAAGAGAAAAGGGTTGATCGTGGAAAGCCTTAATTTTAGCAGCTATGGAATTGGAATATATGAAGGATGGATGATTTTTTTTTATTTAATATTTTATGTTTTCTCTGATTAATTTTAGCAGTTCAATCTCAAGTTCCTAATTGATATGTTCACGCTGACCAAGAATCTGGTGGACGAAATTAAGTTGCATGAACAACTGAACGACTACGCTGTCTACAATATAAGTTTCCAAGACCTAATTAGTTTCTTGACAGTTAATTAACACGACAAGAATAAATCTTTCAAAAATTTTATGAACTAGCAAATTCTTAATTCCAAATTTTTTTTATATTATTTATATATAGAAATCACAGAAACAATTACGTTCTATAATACTCTAAATTTTAGTTAATCACAGAAACAATTACGTTCAACGTTATATTATTTATATATAGAAATCACAGAAACAATTACGTTCTAGAATTGGTCGATTTCTTGACAGTTTTCACTGCAAGCTCTCTTCCAGTTTGGAGTACTTAACCAAAGAGAGTACTGTTTGTATAAATGTAGGGCACCACCATCCTCAAGAGCCAGCATAATCATTAGGTCATATTCACAATATAGCATTACGTTGAACGATATCGTGGAATAGTTGCACACTTCCAATATCTGCATATATATATATACCTTTAAATAAGATATACATCGTTAGTAGACAAACAGGTATTGAATTTTCTTTATAGGCGGATTTGTCATTGATATTGTTGATCCTACGAACGTAAAACTGTCAGTACGTGGTGGATATGGTTGTCGATATTTCGTCGATATTGTGTCTGCAAATAAAGTTAACTGCAATGTAGAAGAATCATTTATATAGGATAAGACACACATACATACATGATATATTGAAATATCTTTGAAGTTGTATCTAAGAAATAAATGATTTGGACCAGAAAATCACATTCTCGACAAACCCTAACAATATATATCCTCTATATTTCCAACATATCAAACATGCAAGCATGTCGTATTGATGTATAAAAATACAATGGTGAAAATATATGTTAATTAAAGAAATAAATAGTTACGTAAGTGGCGGAGTGGAGGGTTGAAGGTGTTGGAAAAATTGTGTGAGCTCGTGTTACTTGCTGCTGCTGCTTTATTCTAAACAGGTGGGCTCTCCATCTGTGTGCGTCTCTATCCAAGGATCTGATCACAAAATACAAATGGGACTGACATTACAGCTAATATATATTTGTTTATATCGGTTTTACATATAAACGAGAAACATCATTGTATGTATTTTTGTTTGTGGTAAAAGAAGAAAAGTGTTCCAGTAACTATAGTGCGCATCCACGAACGACTGATTATGATTCCTGATTGCTGATATATGCAGGCTCGATGGGGAGACTTTGCATGCATTTACTGTTAAAAATGAGTTTAAACAATTCCTCTTTTTATCGTAAGAAATGGACATATTTTCAATAAAGTAACTTCTTAATATCTGTAAAAAAAAAAGGTCATACTTAAGCCTCGTTTGGTATTACTTTTACCGCCATCATTTGTCACTGCAGGCCTTGTCACAACCCCTGTTGTCGCTCTCACCATTATTATTATCATCACCACCACCTCTATCAATATGTCCATTGTTATCATATACATAGTTATAGCATTTTTATATTAAAATTTATCAAATACTTTTACACTGCTATTCATACCCTCATTGTTTTTAAAATACAGTTTATCAAACCGTTGACTGGTATATTTTATAGTTGATTATTCTAAAAGCATAATAAAAATAGTTTTTATTTAAGTGATCAATGAAATGTATTGTATATATACATTATCTAAATTGAATCATACCTATATTATATACACACTTCTTCCCAAAAGATACAAACCGGATTTAGAACATCGAGCTTAAAGACAAATACTCACAACCACTTAAATATCAAGCTTGGTGTTTTCTTGTGCATTTCAAAGGGCCTCAATCGTGATTTGATTGTTAAGTGATCAATGATCATATGCACACATACCACTCCTAATTATCTTTTTCCTCAGAAGAAAAGAGAGACAAATAAAGCCGGAGATAGAGAGAAGTGGAGTAAGTTGTTGGGGAAGGGAAAGTAGAAGTAGAGTGGCCCATATTTGCTTGCATTGCATTTGGTTTGATTAAATTGAGGGCAAAACAAAAGAAAGAAAGTAACTTGGGTTTCAAGTGACTTCAAATTTGAAAGACTAAAAAAAGAGAGTGTGTCCATTTGTCCAATCACTTATTATTTCCCCATTTGGACTGACAACTTAACATGCCTCCATAATCCGTGACTGTCGGTGCTTAGAAGAGATCAGTGACCCACCCTCACTCACTCACTCTCTCCTTTTTCTTTTCATTTTTCTAAATAATGTCAACTCAAGGCTTGTTTTTTCCTGCTGCCTTGGGCGTGGTTGCTCCTTCCATAACCACACAATTCCACGATGCCTCAGTCTTCAGAGAATCAGAGCAGTTTATGCAGTTGTGGAAATGCATTATCTCATGGGCAATGATTTCAGCACGCCATTTTTTACACTGCATATTCCCTGTTAATTTTATTTTAATTGCTCAATTTTACGGTTATAAAAATAGAAAAGTGCGTATGAAGTGAAATTATTTCCTTCTGATTATCTTATCCCCTATTAGTATTACTGATCTCTGTACTTGTAATGTCAGGTTCATAATGTGGTAGCGAAGCTATCTTCAGTAAAAAAATGAGAAAATTTAAATTTAAAAAAAAATAGAGTTTGTTTGGTGGTGTTTTTGAAATGTTTAAAAGGAGTGTTTGACAAAAACACTTTAAAAGTTTCTCGATTATAAACATGACACCGTGGCGATCTCTGATTCCCTGCCAATAATATAACATTGTGTAAAAAGAAACCTACACTTAGAGAATACCTTTGACACAAGACGTTACTTCAAGTGTAATGACACCGTGGCAATCCATGCCAATTATATAACACCATATAAAAAGAACAATAACATTATATTGTTGATACAAAATGTTATACAACAGTGAACTCGCACAATGAAAGTTCTCGAATTGACCAAATGGTGGACCCTACTAGGTGGTACATTGGTCAACCTTTAAGGAAAAATTGTGGGCAAGCTATGGGCTAAAGCTTGACCCCAAGTCTAAGTGTATGTATTGCAGGTGCAGGTGTAGGCCTGGACCTCATGGACCACAGTCCAGACTAGGTCTAGGAGCGACCCCCACAATTTTTTTGCCATGGCTAGTAGATCGCAAACTCAATCCAGCATTCACCTCCACCCATTTCTTCAACATTTAACATTTCTTCAAGTCATGGTTGATGGAGCCTTGGCAACCGCCGTGTCGGTTCTAGCCCCAAATCCAAATCCAAATCCATGACAGTTACCATTCACAATGGATGGAGAGTAACAACCACGGTAACATAATCATATCAACATATTCTAAATTAATCTCGTCCATTAAATAATTAGTAAATCATAACCGTCACGCTAATCACAATTGGTAGAGAGCGGTAAAGGAAAGCCATTACAATTTACTATTTAAGTGAATAATAACTGCCACAGGTCTACTCTTACACCTAAATCCACCAAATGGTGGAAATGCCAAGCTACGGTCATCTTCCTCACTTGGTTGTTCTATAGAAAACAAAATTGCTTACATTCACAACATGCAAGTTGTCATTCATTCAAACCGATTTCTCAACAAAACAATAGTCTGAAAATATCATGTAGATAATCACAATGTCATTTACAACAAACAGACTCGACCAAAACCTCCAACGTCCCAAATTCCGTCACTCGCTATA
Source organism: Crataegus laevigata (assembly GCA_963580275.1). NCBI lineage: Eukaryota > Viridiplantae > Streptophyta > Magnoliopsida > Rosales > Rosaceae > Crataegus > Crataegus laevigata. Next base: position 7,536,911 of record OY756938.1, read on the forward strand.
ACGGAAAAGTAAAGCTGTAATCTGTGGGTTCCGACAAGAAACATAGCACAACAATTCCACGAACAGAACAAAAATACATACAACATTATGCCTCTTCCGTGACATGGCAAATAATTGGGCTTACATTCGTTATGCACTCTGGGGCTGACTCTGAGGGTGCGGCTGCACTACTTCTTGAAGATGTTTCACAGCACTATCGTAGTGCACAAAGCTCATGAACCAAAACTCATGGTTGTCAACAGAGACCACCTGGATGTACTTTTCAGCAGCTTTCACTTTGCTCGTTGATGGATTGACTGCCTTTAGCTGATGTAACGGAATAATCACCTACATATGACAGGGAATCATACCAGATTATGTTATACCTAACAAAAATCACTTTAAAATGATGAAAACATATAAAGCTTTGATTTCACCCTTAAATAAGAAAGCATGGCATTTTACGTACAGTTTGGCTTTATAATGATACGTAGATGACAGAAATGTAGGGACGTGGGCATGCAAGGTTGAATTGACGCTGAAAAATGTGTCAAAAAAAATAGCTGGCTTGTTAAAAGCATATTTGGAAAAAAGATTTGTGTTGAAAAAAGCAGATCCACTCTCTTACAAGGATTGTCAAAGTGCAACATCTACATTAACAATGACAATAACCAGATTTTGATTGTTAACCAAAACACGCACGGGTTCAGCAGCAATTAGACAACTAAAGGGAAGAAATCAAAATATAGGATCGTTCCCAAATCCCAGTAAATGATTTTCAAGATGCTCTATTCACCCATTAACTTGATTGGCCAATACTTTCAAATTTCAATTAATATAAATCCTTTCACCCTCTGTTCAACCTAAAAGAAGAATTCAATCACCAAACGCTTTAAGCCTTTCCACCGACTAATATCACTCAAAGTTTAACCTAAAAAGGAAGGATCCTTTTAGTTGTATTCCTATTGCTTTTCATTATTACATCATTCTCGAGCAGCAGCCTTCCCACCTCAAAAAAAAAAAAATTATGCACTCAAGTATCAACATATAAGTTATAACTAGGTATCTCACAACTAAGTTTTCAATGTAATAAAAAAGAAAGATCATCCAACATATCATACTCCTAAACTAATGTTAGAGTTCCTATAATATATAGCTAAAAAATTCGTAGCCCTCGCCAAGATTGACCCATTAAAGTCCAGCACCACACCAAAACCATCACACAATAGCTACACCTACACGTTTCAAAAGAATCATTCAATTCCAACCCACAAATAATATCCAAAAGAATGGATGCAATCAGGCTTTTAACGACCACAAAGCAATATAAGGGAGTGATAGAATACAACCTGACAATATGTATTGTGACAGCAATACTAACCAAAATCTAGCAAAGATTAGAGTTGGAACAGAAAACGACAAATTAACGTAAAGTGACATCATACAAATAGCATGTTTCTTTTAATAACTGTTCATACAAAGCAACACAAGGTTGAGTTACCTAACCCAGGATTTTGATTGTCATGGTAAAAGGTTGTGTGAGATCCTTATTACTTCATGAAACATGATTTCCTTTTCAGGTAAAACCAACAACTGAATTGTATTGACACCTATAGGTTGGGGGCAAAATATTAACAATGGGATATATTGCTCACAAGGTCATAGTTACACAAGCACTAAGCTAAAATATGGGTGGGGGAATGGCCTGGCTATGTTAATGTGTGTGTGACACTACCTCCCTGTGTGTAACACGTGGTCGACACTACTTGAAATGTAATGACACCTCTTGGAACTTATTATAAACAGAAGAAATACCAAGTCACTCAACTTGAAATCATTTCTGGCACATCGACATACACCATTGAATCAGAAGGTGAAGTCATTGATTGAACCAAATCACCACAAAATTCAAAACCTAAAAAGTGCTTTGTTTATGTTTTCCTTCTTTTGACTCAACTAGGTCCTAACTGGAATACATAATTGGAGGCAATTACTACAACATAACAAGAAACCTATAGACTACATGCACCTCTCCCTGAGGTTAGGTGGAATTACAGAAACCTCCTCCTTACTTTGAAATTAAATTAATCTCCCTTAGGGATTTATGGAAAAAGCTCATCACTTGTATGTTTATCATCACCTCTATATCTTTCAGATTAAACTCAACAGGGAAGTGAAATCTCTATTTTCAATTATAACCTACCTCAGCAGTAAAATTTATTTCAGACCTACCAAAACACGAGATTAGTATAACTTCTCCAACAGAGCAGAAGTTTCTTTAATATCACTAACGTCAAGAAGTAAGGTAACTTCCTCTATATTATAAGGGAATTGTTATTGGTACTTCAAAATTCTCATTTTGCACTCCAAACTTTCTATATTTAGAAAGAAGTATACTCTTGTTAGGAGTACAAAATGAGAATTTTGGCATGCCAATAATAGTTCCCTATTATAAATAACAAATAATGTATTATGCAAGGGAAAAATCTGAGAGGAATTCAAACTGCCCTATCACCGTTGGGAAGCATAAATGGCTTCTAAGTCGTAACTCCAAAAAGGTGACAATCGGTGCAATAAGCAATGAGCAAAAAAAGTAATCCACTATACCTTATAATAGCTCCATTCAGTCCGGTCACCTACTTTGTATGAAAGAGGATCGTCACTGCAAAATGCAAGCTTCGCTGATGACAAAAATAGAGTTCCCATTACTGGACCAGCAGATGTAGATAAGTAGCAAGCAAATGTCTTTCGAAGTTGCTCCTCTGGGACAGTCTCAAAATTTTGTCGAAAGATCTTCTCATAACCACCTTCTGCCAGTACTTTAGTGCTCTGAGCAATTCTTGTCACAGCAGCATCAGCAAAACTTGGTCCTGTCTTCACTAGTGCAGGGAAACAGCAGTACATCCATTATTTCTCACTAAAAAAACAGTAGTAAACTACTATGAAACCCATAAATCAAAAGAGATTCATGGTTCCTGCCACTGTTCTAAAAATCCCCGCCTAGCAACCGCTCCGATTAATCCGTAGGCATTTGAAAATTAAAAAAAGGTGCCTAGACGTACTTAGGCGCCCGACTAGGCACCCACTTATGTCGCAACTCTCACTTAAACAGAAAACAGATAACTTCCATTTTGCATTTTTTTTTAATAAATTGTAAGAGACTTGTTGAATACTTGAATGAACCCACATTATATTCTGGTTTCCATGTTTTCAATTGGTTCTAATGCTTTCTAATCTATATGTCATTCTATTTTTCAACTTATTATTTTTTAAGTATAAATAAGCACTTATTTATACGATATATAATAAGTTTGCTTAAATCTGCCTAGGCCCTGCCTAGCCGCTAGGCTCCAGTCCGCCGCCCGACTAGCGCCTAGCGTTTTTTAGAAAACCTTGGTTCCTACTATAATTAGAACTAAATGTCCGATTAAGAAGATTCACAAAAAATTAAGACTCGTGATGATAATGTAGCAATCAAGAAGTCAGTGAAAACGTAATCTAGAGGCAAATTCCTAACTCTAACATCCACTCAACTTAAAACACCATTCCTGATTCCCTACTCCCAACATGCAATATTGACACCATTCCCTCTTCTATGCACAAACCAGAGTGCTACGCTTAGAATGTTATGTAATTGCTTAATCGTTTCATAAAAACACAAGGACCGCAATTTAACAGCCTAGACATAACCTCCGGTCGTGGCAATCAATCACATTGGCTAATGCAGATTCTAGTGCATGCACAAAACAATTATCATTGCAAATTCACATTAAAAACACAACACTCAAAATAACCAGTTAATTAAACAGGAGTTGAATACTTACAGTGTTGCCACATGTTGCCGGCAAGATCCTCAGCCTTCTTGGTGGCCTCCGCAGCCTTCTTTCCCCATTTTCCAAGCGCATCTTTCACTGAATCCATCGATTCTAATAACCACAACAAGCGATACAATACAATACGATACAAACCAATCGTCATTTTCCAACCGGTAACACTCACGAATTCATCATTTCTTCAACAAAAACCCTAACATATCAAAGAATCGAACACACAAGTGTTGGTTGGTTACTCACTCTTGACGGAGGAGGGGGGAGGCGGCGCAGGAGTGGCAACGTAGGGATTGGACTCCGCCGGCATGGAGGTGGCGGCGTCGCCGGGGATCGGACCGCGAGCCTCGGTGTGAACCACCGGATCGGACACCGGTGGAGACACAGGCGGCGGCACAGGCGGCTGCACCGGCGGACCCTCGGATTTCGGTGGTTCAGAGGCGATGGAGACGGAGGTCCAAGTTTCGGAGTGGGGAGGCGAAGCGACGTCATTGAGGTCAAGCTTAGGGTATGGAGCGTAGTCTTGGGAGTGAGACGGTGGTGGTGGGTGATCAGGTGCAGGTGGTGCAGGTGGTGCAGCTGCCGCCTTGTTGTCGCTCATATTGTAGTGATTGGGAAAATGGAATCTTTGTCTTGTTTGGGAATTCAAACGGCTTGTTCGTCCGCGAGAAGACAACTGGTGCGACCAGATTTGGTTTTGACGGGGAGGAGCGTCTTATTTGGGATCTTGGATTTGGACAGTGTCTGTCATAAGACGGAATTTTGACAGTCCATTTGTGTGGTCAAATAGTCAATAGATCTTGGGCTTTATATCTCAAGGCCCAATCTTCCATGCATATGGTTTTACTCTTGGGCATCAACTTTTTTGCCACAACCAGAAATGTCGCCTGAAAACGCTTTTAGTTTTTGTAGAGACAATCTCCATTAGGAGAAATTCTAGTGTTAGAAAATCGGATCACGTCAATCTTACGACCTAGACACAGAAAAATTATACATGTCTGATAGGAACATATTTATGTAATTTTATTAGTTTGTTTCCTTACATTTACTTAATTAGTTTCATCTTATTAGAATGTTTTAAGCTATTTTCGTGTGTTTGTAGGTTCTAATAACAAAGTTAGCAAAGAAGTGCATTTTGGTGCAATTTAGAGCTGTTTTGGGGTGGAATGGATTGCATGCATAAGGATGGACGTTTTTGTGCATGAAAGGGCTTCAAACATATGCTAAAATATGGACACACTTCACCTACAACATCCACCCACTTCACCTACAACATCCACGTACTTAACCTACAACATCCACCCACTTCACCAAGAAATTTTGTGGTGGTGATTCATTTTCAAAGTCTATAAATAGGCTTGTCCATCACAAGACAAAGGGGGAATTCACACAACACATTCACAACACAATTTCTGCCACAAGTTTTCTCTCTTCCTCCATCCATTCCATCCACCTCGCTTCCTATCCATCCCCTATCACCCTTCCATATTCTCTAAACCTATTCAACCCCTTTGTCGCACCAGCCATCAACCATCATCACCATCCCTTGTGCTGCAGCTTTACAAAGGAAGAATGAGAGGATTACCTTGGAGCCATGCCTAGCCATTCAAGACGTTGGATTGTTGGAGCGTTTCTAGGTGTAATCTATCTTTGTTTTAAATGTTTAAATTTGATTATCTTTGTTTAATTGCGACTATGAGGAAATAAATTCGCCTTGGCTAGAGGTTGATTCAATACCATGAATATGTTTGCAATATGAATTGATTACCTTCATTTGTAATTTCATAAATTGTGAATGCAATTTGCTTAACTGTTTGATTGATAACTTATTCTTGTATGTTGATTAAGGATGCATACTTAGTTTGCATGCATGAATTTGATGCTAGAATATAAGGGAGTTTCACCTAATCGTTATGCACTTATATTCACAAGTAGTAGAGGTTGCTAGTCACAATCGCGTTAAGTGAATTATTGGCAGGAGTATCATGCTGTTCATAGTTACGAATGCCTCGTCAATGCTTATAGTTTTCACAAAGCTTAATGATCTTTGATTGTATCTCTATTGTGCTGTTCACGTAGGGGACTTTTGAAAAATGTTTTGAATTGTTGTATGCGCTTTTCCGTCCAATTCAATAATTTAAGGAAAACTTGAAGGTTAAAAAAGTGATGTTCACGGTTAATCTGGGGTGTTGAGATTCATGGTTTATTGAAAGAACAACTGAAAATTGGTTTGTATGCAAGTGTGTCATGTGTGGAGAAGAACCCTCTAGCCATCTATTCATCCATTGATTTACTCAAATCTGTCTTAAAATCTGTTTTACAAAGTTTACTTAGTTTTTGTTTAAATTCGTCCAAAACCAAACCCCCCATTGTTAAGTTGTATTCTTTAGTTATAATCTGTACAATTTGATGTCTTTTGAGTATTTTGAGTCTTTGTAATCCCAAATTCGTTTAAATCCATCCCTAGTATATGTTTTTATTCAATTTGCTAGTTTTGTGTTGTTTTGACTATTCTAGTGTGTTTTAAGTTATTATAGTTTAGCTTTCTGTTTTAGAGTTTTGTTTTGTGTTTTTGAGTCTTATTTAATATTTTTAAGTCAGTTAGGTGCATTAGCAATCCCTCCTAATCCCCGGTCTAGAACGATACCCTACTTACATCTTTACTACAATTGTCAAAAAGAGGGTTTAATTTGTGTGTTGTTTACAATGCATCAATGCCTAGCCCCATTGATTTTCAAGTCCACTGAATCTCTAACGCCACCCTCGTCTTTTTATTTTTTTAAGTGAATATGTTGTCGATTTTGTTGATTTAGAAATTTTTAAATTCTAATTGTTTATAATAATATATTGTCGATATGTCGAAAACAAACTTGAGCTCACTTTTAGACAAGTGTACTTAAATTAAATTACGAAGGAGGAACTTCAAAACTTGATAACTCTTCCGACATTGAGAATATAAATACCAATAGAGCTATCTAGTTTTTTTTGTTTTTGTTTATCGAGATGAACAAATGCAGGCCAAAGCTAGATAGCAATGGAAGCATTTGTTCCTGATATCCGGAAGTGGACGTACGGCATGCAATGCATAGACCTATCTCCTTCCTCCTCACCGTCACAGACCCCATACATATGCATAGCTTAGCTTCTGTCATTTTCGTAGCCATGCACACCTAAAAGCCTGCCCATCCAAAAGCTGATTGTCCGATTAACATGACATTTAACTCCATGTAAATCCAAGTAATCACAGATCAGTAAAAGTTAAACCAATAAGAGAAAAAGCTAGCCTCTGCTTTTGACAATGCTTCCCAGCCAACGTTTGCAGATGAGCAGTAGAAAAATTAGCTGTCTTGTTACAACCTCAATTTTCGAAAAATAAAATATAAAATTGGTGCTTCAATAATTCTCAGAGATTAGGGTTTCGTTTATTGGTTTTGTGACTTTCGTCCAGTGCAATAATCAGTATTCAGTAGCAGCAGCAACTACTGTAATGTTTTTAGAACCGTATGGTATACAGAAAAATACTCGCGTGCTAGTAATCTCATTGCAATAGCAAGTAGTTAATTGTCTTAGTGATCTAGAGTTCGTGTTTGGTGTAGGATTCTTCTTTGGCTAGGTGAAAATAATAATAATAATAGTCCTATTGAAACAACTATATATATACAGAAGCTTGTCTGCCATGTCCACACCAGAAAACAAAAAAAATGAAGTTTTTGGGAAAAAGGAAACCTGCTAGTTGATAAGATCTTCTCCCAGAAGATCTACCAGGAGATAAAACCTACGATGCTACTTTGTGCTATTATAATTTCTACTTGTTCGTAGACTTTTACATCGGTGCATGGTTTCAACCAAATTACAGTTTATGTAGCAAGTTATATTGCCTACATATACGTAATTAGAAGTTTGTCTATAATTACTTATATACATAACCTCAACGGAACGTTTACAAATCCAGAATCGGAATGAGAATGATTGGAAATGAAACTGAAATTTACGGGGTTCCATTAAAATGAGTATGAAGTTAATTCCCATTGAAATGTATAAGAACTTTCAAGAATCGAAATCGGTAATACCAAAAAATAATAATTAAGGATATGGTTGGTGAGAAAATATTTGATTATCATTACTCAATTTCATTCCAAAAATCCTTACCTGAATCCGAGTTGTACAATGGAATCGTTGGAATTACGAGTCAGCAGTTCATATTTCAAGTACATAAGCGTATAATTTTTCAGATGTACACTATTGATGATTTACAGTTGGAAGTAGATCATGCATGTCAGAAAGTAATGTGTTTCTGTTCCTAATCAGGACAAAAGATAGAAAGTAAAAATAATGTGTTTGTTATGTAAGCTTGCAGATTTACTTATCAATACCGTAAATCCTCTAAGTTGACCAAAAAGAATTACTAATCATGTAAAATTCAGTTGTGGTCAAGGGTGGATGTACATAGGTACCTGAGCGGTTCCGATACCTACTTGTAAAAAGCGCATGTGAAATTTTTTTGGGATCTTTTGAATGTTTGATGCTAGATTTATTTGTGCTGATTATTAGAGCAATTTCACCTTTAAAGACTTTGCGCCAGCACCCAGTTCATTTATCTACTCAGTGAATAGTAATAGACCCTAATGAACAGTAATAGACTAAATGCATATTCACTCCTAACAAAAAATAGCCTAGTCAATTTTATTAAAATATTATTATTTTTTATTATAAAATAATAAAAATAAACATTTTATTAAAAAAAATGATAAGTTTGGAACCTCCCCGCATTTCTCTCTCCATCTCTCTCTCTCTCTCTCTCTCTCTCTCTCTCTCTCCATTTGGATTTGGAGGAGCTTTGCACCAAGAACCCGGAAATCTCCCTCCGCCCCGGAATCAACCTCAGCCCCGAGGAGCTCTGCACCAAGAACCCGAAATCAACCTCCCTATTCGGATTTGGAGGAGCTTTGCACCAAGAACTTGGAAAATTCCCTCTACCCCAGAATCAACCTCAGCCCCAAGGATCTCTGCACTAAGAACCCGGAATCAACCTCAACCTCGAGGAGCTCTGCACCAAGATCTCTCTACGACGCGTTGATCGTGCGGGAGGTTGATGGTCCGGCTAACGTCAAATGGCTTGGCATCTGGGTCTGTCAATTTTCGGTCGGTCTCTTGCCTGGCTTGGGCTGGGTACCGATCAAAATGCTGGGCTGGAGTGGATAGCCTGGGTGCCGGGCTAGTTTTTTGGCTGGATGCTGGCCTATCAGTTTTTCGATGGAATTGCTCTTAAGTGTTCAATAATATGCTTACTTGTCAGAGTTTAGCAAGCTACATCAACATTGTTAACTAAATGTGTCGACACCGTTTAGCATGGAGTCTCAAAATTATTTAGCAATTGTACTCAATAGAACTCATCAGAGATTCTCAACAGCACTCGACAAATGTCAACATTCCGCACATTAAGTGCTTGATCAAATATCTAACTGGAAAAAAACATGTTAATAATTCTGGATTCACCATGTTTACCAAAAGCAGCTGCTGGAGTGCTTTATCTACACATGGGCTGTTTAGTGGTTTGCCTGTTTCGTCTTTTGCAGTTCGATAAGTTTCATGATCCTTCATTGTAATTTTCAGCACAAAATTCAATGAATTTATAGATCCAAAAATGATGTGGTCTTATTTAATTTTATACAGATGTCCCAAAATTCGAACACTTGTAATTTAATGAATAAATGTACTAAAAACAGTACTTTGAGCAGGGTCCCTACTCACATGGAATTGGGGGAAGTAGCTATAGCCTATAGGAGCCTTGTGAAATCAAATTAACAATTAAGCAGGTTGTAAATGGAAATGTATTCCTCCTGAGCAAATGGTGGGGATCATTATGATCTACTAACACGAGTCGTTAGATTTTAATTCAATGGCTGCAAATAGAAAGATTTTTTTTAAAAATTATAATAATTGTAGTCGTTGAATCAGAATCCAACGGTCCATATTAGTTGGTCATGAAGATTCCCACCATTTGCTCAAGATGGGATTCAATTCCGTTCTAAATGATAATTGTTTTTGCTTTTTTTTAGACCATCTTTAATTAATGGAATAAAACTTAAAATATAAGCTTTAAATTTCCCCAAGTCGTCTCCAACCATGGGCTAAAATAAGTTATGGGGAGAAAATATATCTTTAGGCTGGATTCCGTCCAAGATTTAAGCCTGACTTAAATTATTCTGGACCTACCAAACTGTCATATTTCAAACCTTTTTTTTTTGTTTTTAACATATAATCTAACGGCTATGATCAAATGAGATCAAATTTAATGGTAAAAAAAGATTTGACGAGCCAAAATTAAATCTAACGTCTAAAATTATTTAAGAAATTATTTAAATCAAACTTAACTTAAAACTTTATAAATACCTATGTCTTTGTATAATTTTTAATTACTTATCGGTATTTAAATATTTTTATATTATAATATTCATAATAATAAATTAGGATAATCTACATAAATTTTATTTTCAAAAAAGTTACCGAACAAATAAAGTTAGGCTAAAATCATTGTTTAATAATATCGGGCTAAAATTTTAAGCCATAAGGGTTGATAGAGGTTTATGATTTATCACTTAAAATTTTCTGACTTAAATTTTGAAACTTTATCCCCGAGAATTGGAAATAGTCTTAATATAAATTAGAATAGTGATATAGCTTGTGTACAACATCCTACATCGCCTAGGAGATAGGATCATGTAAGCCTTATATGTATATTCACATCTCTACCTAGCACAAGGCCTTTTGGGAACTCACTAGCTTCGGGTTCCGTATGAACTCCGAAGTTAAGTGAGTTTGGGCTAGAGCAATTCCAGGATGGGTGACCCCCTGGGAAGTTGCTCGTGAGTTCCTAGAAACAAAACCGTGAGGGCGTGATCGGGGCCCAAAGCAAACAATATCGTGTTACGGTGGAGTCGAGCTAGGGATGTAGTGGCGGCCAGGCCAGGATGTGATATTGTGACATTTCTTCAAGGATCAAATGAGAAATGTATACTGTCTAGCCAATTATTGATGAGGCTCTTGTATCCCCTGTAAGAAAATGAGTGCAATAATCACCTCCTAGGTTCCAAGAGTCACCATATTTTTTTCCCCTTTATCACATGTGTAAATATACATACTAATATCTTACTTGTTAGAAATAAAATGACAATTAGAGCGAGCTTATACTTTAAAAGGGTGATGCTATCTAAACATCATTTTTACTTCTCACCACTGTTTTAATTTTCGATCGTTGGATATAATAAATTAAAGAAGATGAATGGACAAAAGTTAATAAGAGTTTGTGAGAAATAAAAAGTGTGTGAATAACATTACCCTTAAAAAAAAGGCTTATTAATTGATGCTCCTTGAAATTGCCATTTAGTCTCAATTTACTCCTAAAATTAGTTTTGTGTCACTTTGTCTCCTGAAACTAAGATTTTCAACTATTTTGGTCTCACTGTACCATATTCCGTTAAAGAACTTTAAATCTAAGGTTATTTTAGACAATTTTAGTTTTAATACATCTGTTTACCTCGAGCCTACACACTAAACCAATCTTAATTCCATTTTTTTAGTACAACAATATATTTTATACTAAAGGGATGAGAGAGTTTGGCTAAACCATACAATGAGCAACCTAATTTGGTATCGAATTCACCATTTACGAGATTCGAACTTAAGGCCTCTCATTTCTAAGTAAAGAGGAGTACCACTAAACCGTAATACTGAGTAATTTTAATGCTTTTGTTTTAAAGCAGTAAATAAAGCCCACAACTAAGCACCACCACCCAGCCTCCTTTGCACGACTCCATGTTCCTCCTCTCCCCATCCAACGACCAACTAGCTCATGGGATATATGACGCCTCCAACCTCCCAGTCCCCACCACTCAAACTTTTTTATAACCAGTTTGAGCTTTTAGTTTGATTAGTGTGATTCGAGTGGGTAGATTGTTTAATTTTGAGAAGAAAAATATGAGTTTCGAGACTGGTTTCATTTTCTGCAATTTTTAACAACTCTAACTCAAACCCATGAGTTTTGGGTAATTTTTAAAAATAATTATTCAATCAATTTTCGAACAACAAAATCATTATAACTGGCCTAAATTGAGACCAAATTTTTTTTATGACTATGAGGAGGTTATTTCCTTATAGAGTGTCACTAGAGATGTTTTAGTGTATATGCATTTGCAAGTTACAATAAATAACTGCTCAAGACGGAAAGATTTTCAAGTATGATAGACACATCTTCATGTGGTGACAGATCTCAATAATCGTATTACTAGTTTCATAATCCCAACAATGATTTATATCCCATTACTGGTCTCAAATCTACAAACCAACGGACTTTAGTGAAGAAAAGGTTTGAACTTTTGAACTTCCTTTTTAGAATACAAATATAACTAACAACTAAATGTTCAAATTTTCTTGGTACGATCCATTCATCTTAACTAAGAAATCATGCCGGGAAGTCAGATTTGGCTGCTAAAATCACATGCTTCCTCTCAATTTTTTTCCAAAAAAACAAAAAAAAAAAAATGATAGAACAAGATTTATGCAATGACTTTATCGTTGCATCGATTAAATGTAAAACGACACGACTTTGTTTTTTCCTTTTTGTCAAGTATTAATAGTAATTAGATAATTATCAACATGCAAATTGCAAAGGCTTAAAGTTGTGTGTTGATAAGGATAATACGTACGACCATTGACATTTACATTTCAACCCCAAATCGAAAACATGGATCTTCAAACACGCTCCTCTTGTACTCATACGCGGCCATTGTCTAGATGGCCCAATAAGAAATTTGCACTTGCTTTATATCAACATCACAACAAAAATTATCGGGTTTTTTCTTCTTCTTAAAACTCGTTTGAAAGTGTTTTTAAAATTATTAAATTTATGAAAGTGTTTTTGGATTCTATGAGCACTTAAAGTACTGTGTCATGATTCACTTGTATTTTTACTAATGATTGATTCTAAAAGCACTTAAAGTAAGTTCTGCTTTTTGGTGAATAAGTTTTTAGATTTCAAAAACACTTAAAAGTAACTTATATTTTTTGCTGGAAGCACTGCAATTACTTTTACAGGATCAATTTGTATTTCTACTAATGATTGGTTTTAAAAGCACTTAAAGTAACTGATGCTTTTTGGTAAAAGTTTTTTGGAATCCAAAAGCACTTAAAATGACTGATACTTTTTGCAAGAAGCACTTCAAATGTTTTTCAATAATTCACTTGTATTTCTACTGATGATTGATTTTAAAAGAACTTAAAGTAACTGATGCTTTTTGGTGAATTGTTTTTGGATTCCAAAAACATTTAAAGTAATTGATGTTTTTTTGCAAGAAACAATTCAAATGCTTTTTCAAGATTTATTTATATTTTTACTAATAATTTATTTTAAAAATCACTCTCATCAAAAGCATTTTCATTTATTTTAAAAATATATCAAACGAGCTCTAAGAAAATTGACGTGCATAACAAGTTCAATACTGGTTAAAAACTCATCTAAAAAATATTTTTAAATGACTGAAAACGATTTTACGTTGTCAAATAACATTATAAAATATAAAATATTGGAAGAAAAAGAGAGAAAAAAGACAAGGGTCTGTAAAGGGGAAAACCCCCAAATAATGGAGAAGTATGGAGAGCCATTGGATGGGAAGGATATTACAGATAAAAGAGAGAGAAAAGAAGAGGGATATAGAGAGAAGGAGAGAGGAGAGAGAGAGAGCATGGAGAATCCCAAAGCTCAGATAGACACTGAGACACAGACAGCAAAACCCTACTGTTCGCTCTCGCCTGTGACCAATTAAACTAATCCCAACCCACCATCTCCATTTCTACATATCACCCACCTCCCCCCCTCTCTCTCTCTCTCTCTCTCATCAAATCAAAACCCCCAAATCCAATTCACTTCCTCATGAAAGCCCATAACATGATCTGAATTAAAAAATTCACCAAAAAAAAGGAAGAAAAAGATTCGATTTTTGATATTTTTATCTGATCAAAAACCCAAAACTCAGATCACCATCCCAGTTTCAGAGACTGTTAAGAGAGAGAGAGGAGAGAGAAGTGAGAAGGAAGGGCTTAATGAGTGAGGGCCCATCAATCCCTTCATCCTCCTCATCCCAAATGTCCGAGGATGACGACCGATCTCCCCCCTTGGATCTCATCGACGGTCCAATCCCCTCCAGCAAGTCCCGCAACTGCTCCGGAGTATCCGGCTCCGGCGTAGGTACCTCTGTCGAGTATACAGTCCCCTACCCGGACCAAGTCCTCGAGAACGTTCTGGAAAACGTCCTCTGCTTCCTCACCTCCCGCCGCGACCGCAGTAACGCCTCATTGGTCTGCAAGTCCTGGTACCGCGCAGAGGCCCTCACCCGATCCGAGCTCTTCATCGGCAACTGCTACGCTGTCTCTCCTCGCCGGGCCACGGCCCGGTTCACCAGGGTCCGGGCCGTGACCATCAAGGGCAAGCCCCGGTTCGCCGATTTCAACCTCATGCCGGCCAATTGGGGGGCCCACTTGGCACCGTGGGTGTCCTCCATGGCCAAGGCGTACCCTTGGCTCGAGAAGCTCTGCCTGAAGCGGATGTCCGTGACGGATGACGATCTTGCCCTCTTGGCTGAGTCGTTTGCTGGGTTCAAGGAGCTGGTCCTAGTTTGCTGCGATGGGTTCGGGACTAGTGGGCTCGCCGTCCTCGCTAGCAAGTGCAGGTACTTTGCTAATTTCTTAATTAGTTTCAGATCAATATTTTAATTAAGTTTTGATTAGTGTAAACAATGGTGGGTTAGATCGGTGAAATGGGTTTTAAAGTAGAAGGGTTGAAGCTTTAATGGGTTTTATTGTTTGGATCTGATTAGTGCTTTTAGATCTATTTCGGGTTTCGGGGTTTGTTTGGATACTATGCTTTGTCTCTGTTCCATATGAAGTATTTGAATCAATGAAGTGGAATAATGTGAAATTGCAGTGGGGAATCGAATAGTGAGGTTAATGTGTGTGTATTTTGCAGACAGCTTAGAGTGCTCGATCTGACTGAAACCGAGGTTATGGACGATGAAGTAGATTGGATATCTTGTTTTCCGGAGAGTCAAACTTGTCTCGAATCTCTGATGTTCGATTGTGTGGAATGCCACGTAAATTTTGAGGCATTGGAGAAGCTAGTGGCTAGGTCACCTTCCCTGAAGAAACTGAGGTTGAACCGGTATGTTTCAATTGGGCAGCTTTACCGCCTGATGGTTCGAGCTCCTCAACTGACACACTTAGGAACGGGCTCATTCAATTTAGCTGAGGGCATGGCTCAGGGTGATCAAGAACTGGATCAGGGTGATCAAGAACTGGATTATGTCTCTGCTTTTGCTGCTTGCAAATCGATAGTTTGTCTATCTGGGTTTCGGGAGATCTTGCTGGATTACATTCCTGTAATTTACCCTGTCTGTAGTAATCTCACCGCTCTGAACTTCAGCTATGCAAACATCACAGCGGAACAACTTAAACCAGTCATATCCCAATGCCACAAACTCCAGTCTTTCTGGGTACGCGTTCTGTGTAATAGTATGTAAACACTCTGGAGACAATTGACTTTTGAATTTTAATATTGATATCTTTGTGCAGGTACTCGATTCAATATGTGATGAAGGACTTAAGGCAGTGGCTGCAACTTGCAAGGAACTGCGTGAGCTTCGGGTTTTTCCTGTTAATGCTCAGGAGGATGCAGAAGGCCCTGTTTCTGAGGTGGGTCTCGAAGCAATTTCTGAGGGTTGTAGAAAACTGCGGTCTATTTTGTATTTCTGTCAGCGAATGACAAATGCAGCTGTAATAGCAATGTCAAAGAATTGCTCAGAACTTGTGGTGTTTCGTCTTTGTATAATGGGGCGCCGCCGGCCCGATCATGTTACTGGTGAATCTATGGATGAAGGTTTCGGAGCAATTGTTATGAACTGTAAGAAGCTCACCCGCCTTGCTGTGTCTGGTTTATTGACCGATCGAGCATTCAGCTACATTGGACAGTATGGAAAGTTGGTTCGAACTCTTTCAGTTGCCTTTGCTGGCGATAGTGACTCAGGGCTGAAATACGTGCTTGAGGGCTGCCCTAAATTGCAAAAGCTTGAAATAAGGGACAGCCCATTTGGGGATACAGCACTGCGTTCTGGCTTGCATCACTATTACAATATGAGATTCCTTTGGATGTCTTCGTGTTCTTTAACACGTCAAGGTTGTTGGGCGATTGCTCGAGAACTGCCTCGTGTTGTGGTGGAAGTGATGAAGAGTGAAGAAGTGGGGGAAATGGGTGATAATTTTGATATACTATACATGTATCGATCCCTCGAGGGTCCCAGGGATGATATTCCGCAATTTGTTGATATCCTGAGACCTGGCATTTAGCTTGAAGCTGTTTCATCTCTTACTGTGGTGGCTTCTGCGCAAGTTAAACAGTTGTTTGTTGGGGGAAAAATGTTCTGCGGGTGACTTTTATATAACCCGCTAGATGGTTCCTGCAGTGGCTATTGAACGAAGATGAGTAAACAACTTATGGTCCTGGGCTGGGGCTGTTGCAATGACGATCAGGTGCCACAATTGCAATGGCATTCAAAGCACTGTCGACCACATATCTTCTCCGCTTTGGTTCTTCCAGAGAACTCGGAGGAGGGGTGCTGATGCTGAGGATCAATGGCTCTGCAGGGTATTGGATTACCCAAATGTTGTATTGGTACGCTTCTAAATTTCATGTTTGTTTTTGCTTCCATATTCATTTGATCATAAACAAAGGCTGCCGGAGGGGCGAAGGGAGGGTTTTCAAGCTGATTAGAGACTGACAAGCCTATCCATCTTCAGAGGAACAATATTGTTTATCTTTTGTTGAGGAAATGGAGATAGGTCTCGAAGCGGACGACTGGAAAGATTGAATTTTCGTGCTCCTCTCCGGTGCCCCGCCTGTAGAGAAGTAAAGGATAGAGAGCTTAGTCTGTTTATTTTGATTCAGACGGTAGATTAGTTTTTAAGCTGTAGACTGATGCAATCTCATCTCATTCTCTCTCTTGCCCCCCCCCTCTCTCTCTCTCTCTCTCTCTAAGTTTCAAAGTGTTAGTTTCTTTCAGATGTGTTGTAGCACCTGACTGTTGAATTTATTATTGTTATTGTTAGCAAATGTCGATCATCTGGTTAATAAATGCCAAAATATGCATGGACCATATCTTGCCTATTCTTTTTTCCTTGGATGTGTGTAATGATCAATTGACAGGGCAATCCTTAATGATTTGTGTATCGATGGAACTCGCCGCGGTGTGGGAGTTTCCGGCTAAAACCCCTCCCCCGGATAGAGTGATATCAGGTGGCTACCGTCGGTCGGGAACCTGGTCCTGAGATCTCAGGTGCAAAGAAAAACCCCTAATCCGTATAAATTGCCGTACAAGAAACTTTTACCTTCTCTTTGCTCCAATTTGCTTGAGGAATAAGTTTTGCGCTGACCTGTATATAGTTAAGAGCGGGGCCCTCTATCTGATGACTTGTCACACCCCAGTGATTGCGTTACAAAGCAGCCAACTCTAATTACTCACCAACTCTTCTCTAATTTCTCCATCTCATAGTTAAAAGAAAAAAAGGAAAAAAAAAGAATACAAATCCATGTGCCTTCTTTGTTGGTATTCCATCTAGCAAGATGGTAAAAGCAAAGTTGGAATTTGACTCTGCAATTGAACAAGTGACTGGTAATTAAATCGTTAACTTTGAGAAATTAAACGGTGAAGATTGTTGAAAAAGTGATAATTCGGACTATCAAAGACAAACCTATAGTAAAAATTAGTTAAATGTGATGCCAAGCAAAGCTTGTTTTACTTTCGGGTGCGTTTGGTACGCGGGACGGGACGGGACGAGGGGTTCCGTCCCGCGTTTGGTGCGCCTAAAACGAGTGGGACGAGGCGTTCCACGGGACAAGTTTTGGATGATTTTTGGTTCCACCTCCCCCCCATGGAACGGGATTGTTCCACGTCTGTGGGACATAAATTTTTAACATTTTAGGACAACAATGCCCCTTGTCTTTTTCAAAATTTACAACATCCGTCCCATTCTGTTCCGTCCCGTCCCGTCTGCGTACCAAACGCACCCTTCGTGTCAAGGCGTCACTTATTTTAGGGTTCATACAAAAGGCAATTGGTTTCTCGATTTTATTGATTGTCATCCTGGTAGATCACAATAATATATGATGGTCAGTTGGGATCAGATTGCTCAGGATAAACAAATTTCATGGATATGCGCTTTTCGCTCCGTACAAACGATAAAAGAAGATCGAGTTTGCGTACATTGGGTTATCCACAAGACAATGCAGCATATGGTGGGAATAGTGACTGCCAAAGAATGAAAGAATGATAACCTTTGCTTTTTGATTGTATCATTCGTTCTAAGTTTGCTTTTATCTTTCCTTTTTCCATCAACCATCCTTTTCCCCAGAGAAAAAGTGAACACCCCAAAAAATACAAACAAGAAAAAGAAAAGAAAAAAAAAACTGATAGGTACCTTACACAAGGACGAGGAGTGACACATCAATCAATCTCAGCCGTCCATTGCATTAAACGACCCCTTGTGATTGACCCATCTCACCTACTTGCACACATCAAGCCCCATCACCTTTTTAGACACAAAACTTCACCAAATTAAATGGCCCTCGATCAAATAAGCACACAAACCCATTTGCTTACCACACCCACACATTATTAACAAACAAAAATAAATAAATAAATAATAATACGGGTTGGCAACGAGGACAACTGAGACTTGTCGTTTCTTTTTTAAGAATATTTACATAGAACTAGTTTATCGTTAAGTAGCTAATAACGCTTTGTTATGTAACTATTTTATAATTTATTGTTACGTAGCGTTTGAATTTGATAATGCATTGTTATGTATAAGTTTTATTCACATTACAATGCATTCGCAGCCCCAAAATGCCGCAATATTGTGAGGCCATCTCCAGTTATAGAGGGGTAAAGAATACTACAGGGCTGAATTTTTTCATCTCCAACCATGTAGGCCTACATCTTTCCATCTTAGTTTGAATGCACATGTTAGGGTCCCTAATTTTTTTTATGAGATTCATTTTCGTCATTGGCTGGAACAAGGTTTTCCACAAATTTAGATTAAAAGTGGCCTATAGCCTCTGACTAAAAATGACTTAAAATTGTTTTATGTAAGTTTTCTCGACTCTTTGAGGCTGATTAGTAAGAAAATCACTTATACAAGAGGGTGGCCCACAAAATGGGTCGCGTGTACGGCATGAGAGTTTGCTGGGATCCCATTTATTAATGTTTTTACCAATTAATAAAACAATAAATAATGAAAGTTACAAGTTATGAATATAATCATGCATTTATTAACAATAATATCATTGTTGTTGTTATTAAGGGAGTGGTCGGAACTCGGAAGGCAGAGAAGAAGCTACCGCACAAAACAACTAATTGTAATTGGCAGGTGTTGGAATCCAGTGTGTGACACTCCACACTCGTGTGATTGTGGGTGTGCTCTTGATCTGTTTGTGATGGAAAAAAGAAAAAAGAACAAAATATATAGAAGTCGGTGAAGCCAAAAGAATTAGGGTTTTTCTTAGTTTTTAATTTTTTTTGTTGATAATTTTATGTTTAAGTAAGAGGTCTTAGATTCGATTCTCGTTAAAGCTGAATTTGAATTACATTGTTGTTACTTCATTATGAGAACAAACTTTAAATCACACTCTTATCTTTGTTAAAGCACACTCTTATCTTTGTTAGTGTAGATAATATCGTTTGTTTAAAAAAAAAAACTTTATTTGTGTTAAGCACATTCATTGCTGAACTAAGCACGAGATCAACCACTAAAGTTCTTTTTGCACCACTTGATTAAGTTTTGCCCTATACTTTCGAACCAATCTTACTTTATTTTTGCATTTATGGTTTGCCCACCATGCTCTTCTTGATCGGACCTCTTCCATAACCCTAATTAGTAAAGCTCTTAAGAACAATCAATTAAAGGTTATAGTTTTACACCGTCGATGACGCTTAGTCTTATAAGCACATGTAGAGAAACTCACTGATATGAAATTCAGTCTCAACACTACTAATATGGACATATGTATATATGTGCGGGGTGAATAAAAAAATAATCTCAAAAAATTTAGAGCGACACATAGAATTTTGGACAAGAAAGACAAGATTACTCTCGAAGCAAACCGAATTTTCCACGCGCATGTAATGGACAATAACAGCTTATCAAGGAAGAGTCAAAGGTGATCTTTATGAAATTTATTCAAATTCCCCTCATCACTCCATCGTTGATTTTATTCAATAAGGTAATCTCCAAAACTTCCTATTTAATTAGGGAATAATTACCATGATAATTGCAAGATTCATATAATATCTTGCAATAATTCACCCGATTCCACCATATATGTCCGGCCATTCTCCATCCAAAGGGCCCGCCACTCTCTTATAAATACCCTAATTATCTCACTAAAATGCTAAGTTATATGCCACCCACAAACTCCTAAATGCATTATTTTTAGAATTCTAACTTTGTCATCGGAGATTCTTCGGCCAAAGCCATTCTCCCCCTCCCCTCAATTCATCGTGACCGCGTAAGGCTTTTGACCATAATAAAATGTGTTATTATTTTGCATGTGCATTTTCGTCAAAAAAAAGAGATAGTAAAAATTTACATTCATATGCGATGCGTTGGCTAATAGGAATTATAAGACGGAGTCTAGAACCAAATAGAGTATTATATTAAATATCCGACTGCTGCTTTTGCAATACCTTCGTGGAGTTGGTACTATACCAAGTTTATCAAACGTGAATTAGATGAGTTTGTGACTAATATTAAAGATCCAAAGTACTAAGTAAAAGTATGGCAATCTAATTTTTGAGCATCATGTCTGCTAGGGGTTTACTAAGATAACTTAAGCTGTCCAACTAGGAGTGTTCCCGAGAGGCTTCCAGTTGTAAATTACTTTCAATATAATAAGACTTGAACTCCGGATCCGATCATGGAGTTGATGGGTTAATTTTAAATATAACATTTTAATAATATTAAAGGGTATGCTCCTTTGGAATATTTAACAATGCGTTTGCCGACATCTTACCTGAACAACAACTAGGTTATTTATTGATTTGAATGACAGTTAAACGAATATTTATATATTATTAAAATTAATAGGGGTTGGTACAAAATTTAAACTTATAATGCTTGAATTTACGGCTGGCTCATTGTGATATTTTTTTAAATGGTGAATTTCAGTTTATTATTTTTAAGTTTTATAGTGTTTAATATTTAGTACATAAAGTTTTTTTTGTCGTATAATTATACTTAAAAATGTTAATTTTGAAATAATTTCATATATTAATTAGTTTGGCTATTAAATTTCTCGTTAACTGATGACGTAGCGTTTACGTGGACAATAATTAGACACCTCGAGAGAGGCCCATGTGAAAATTCAAAATTCAAACTCCCCGACCTTCCTCCCTTATCCCTCCATTCTCTCCTCTACACTAACCCACCAAACCCTTTTCTCCTCTCCCCTTCGACTCGTCATACATCCACCCTTCCCCCTCCGTCTTCGACTCCACTCATCCACCAAACCCTCCTCTTCTCTTCAACTGCCTTCATGAGCTTGAACCTCCGATCCCCATCTACTTGATTTGACAGCGGTGGAGAGCCACGGGGTGCTAACCAAAACTACAACCCCTTCGCCGCCGATCTTCTGGATCCCGGAGCTCCTCCGATTGCAAGTGGTTCCGGTGTCTTCTCCAAAAAACCCAAGAACCACCTCACCTCCTCTTACGAACCCTTCGATCTCTTCATCTCCTCCGCCAGAAACATCCAAATCAACAACACCACCTTTTTCCGTTCCGTCTTGTCGACGTCACAGACTCTCGACGGTTACCAAGAACAACATCTCCCCTCTCATCCCGTACGGAAGTCCCATTTCCCCAAATCCAATTGATTTACAATTTCCCAAAATTTCAAATTGAATTAAAAAAATAAAAAAATAAAAAATTTTGAGTTGCTTGAGCTGCTTTAATGGCGTCGTTGGAAAACATGGCGAGCATGATGGCGTTGGCTTACCGACCCAACACCTTTGCCTACTCCTGGATCTCCGACGCCTTTGCTCGGGACACCAAAACCCTCACCAAGACCCTCCAAAAGCCCTCTCCAGCAACACGAAATATTTGACCCACAAGACATTAGAGTCCGGAAGCGATGAAAGAAACAGATTTATTGAGAGAGAGGAAGTGGGTTTTGGTGAGGTTCTGGAGAAGCAGCGGCGGTGGGGGGGGGGGGGGGGGAGGGGTGGCAGCCGCGAATAACAAGGAGGTTGGAGATCTCAGAGAGCCTTGGAAAGTATTGGGTCTTGATGAAGGTTCCAGCTCCAAAAATGGCAATCTGGGTGCCATTTTTCAGAACTCAAATGCAGCTTTTCTTGAAAATCTAGCAAATGGGATAGAGCGAAATTTTTTGTCTTTGGCGATAAGGAAATTGGCCGTGATGATTTTGGGAAGATGGTAAGGAGTTAGGGTTGGGTGGGTGGGTGGATGGGTGGAGTCGAAGATGGAGTAGGAAGGGTGGATGTATGACGAGTCGAAGAGGAAAGGAGAGGAGGGTTTGGTGGGTTGGTGCAAGGGAGAGAATGGAGGGATAAGGGAGGAAGGGAAGGTCGGAGGAGGTAGAAGATGACTAAATTTTTTTTTTTTGAATTTTTAATTTTCACGTGGACCTCTTAATGACACTTGGTGCCTACTCATTGTCTACATGCGCGTCACGTCATCAGTTAACGGGAGACTTAACAGCTAGACTAACAGATGTATGAGACTGTCCTAAAATTAACACTTTAGATATGACTCTGAGATAAAAAAAACTTAACAAATGTTGAAAACCACAAAACTTGAAGTAATAAACTCAGATTTACTCTTTTAAAATTGTCTCTATCTAATCAGTAGTTAAGAGCTCCTTATTGGTATGTTGAAGTTTTAGTACCAAAGTATGCATGCATGGCTGCATGCAAGCAGTTAATGCAAAACGTTCTAATTACAGATATATGATTGTATCTAAAAAATTACATATAATTAATGATTAAAATCCAGAAGAAAGCTATCAAGTCATTTATATACTTTCTCTATAGTTAATCTATATCCAAGTGAAGACTTAAGACCTCAGCCAGAAATTAGGTTTACATCAAAACATAAAATTTGCTTGTATTTGATTGTTGTGTGCCCACACAATTTAAAAGAGAATTGGTTAAACATCTATTCCTTCACTTGGAGTTTGGATTTGGCTTCCACATCTTACTATTTAGCAGCAGCATATGTCATGTTTGGTTTGGACACTGTTTGTCACTTAGAGGTTACTATTTTATACAAAAACGTTACGTGAATAGGAAAAACTCTGAGACATCTATCTCTATTCACGTGCAACATGTATATATAAAAAGGTGAACGCTACACAGACAGTGGCCAAACATGGTGGAGGCCAAATCCAAACTCCGAAGGAATGGATGTTTATCCAATTCTCTTTGAAATTCTGTGGGCATATATAACAATCAAATACAAACTATGTTTTGATGTAAACCTAATTTCTGGCTGAGGTCTTCAGTCTGCACTTGGATGTAGATTAATTATAGAGAGTATATAAGTGACTTGATTTCAGACAAACAAAATATAAATGACTTGATAGTTTTTTTTTTTTTTACTTGATTTCAGACAAACAAAATATAAACGACTTGATATTTTCTTCTTTTTATTTTTTCACTTGATAGTTTTCTTCTGCCTTTTAATTAAGGGAACTTTAACGAAAAACTACCAATAATGTTCACTTTAACGAAAAACTTCCAATAATGTTCACTTTAACGAAAAACCATATTTTTACACTAAAAAGTCAATCATAGTACTATTCATTTTGCCATTTATTTTGTCCCTATCGTTAAAACTCAAAATTTTCAAGTCATTTTCATTAGTTTTCATTTTAATTAATTTGCAAGAATTAATCATATGTAACTTTTTTAGAGAACATATTGCATTTCTTGCAAGCACCCATGCATACACTTTGATACTAAAACTTCAATATACGGAGGAGCTCTTACTACTGATTAGATCGAGATACTTCAAACGTTATAAGTTTAAATTTATCTCATGAATATGTACACAGAGACTAATTGTAGATCTCTCTTTTTGGGAGATTATATTCACACACCCCAAATTACTTCTCCCACACCCTTTTAATTTTTTAATATTTTTCTATCAAGTGTTAGTGTTGTGTAAAAAATATTAAAAAATTAAAAGGGTGTGGGAGAAGTAATTTGGGGTGTGTGAATATAATCTCTTTTTTTTTTTAGGTTAATGACAAAAAGAGAATTGAGTTGAAAGTATGTCGAGAGTTCTTTGAACGGTATATCAACCTATTGAATGTGAACATAAAATATCAGCATCGTCGCCCAGTGAGTGCATTTTTGACCCAATGAGTGGTACATAATTATTTCGAGAGTCCACTAAACAATGTGATTAGTCTAAATATGCATTTGATAAGTCATTTGTGGGTATTTGTACTCAATAATGTACTTTTGAAGGAGGTTCAAGCACCAAATTTAAAGTAGGGATTTTCCAAAAAGCAAAAGGGTTAGTAACCATTAGGGGTTAAACTTCAGTTATATTTCTCTCACAAGAGATTGTGGAAGAAGCACGAAAGTGTGGAGTGACATCCTGCAATAATTCACAAGCATTTGTACACATTAATTGTCACTAAATATAATTCCAAAAAAGACTAAGCCAAGTCAAATTGTTCACTGTTAATATTCCTATATTGGTCATCAAAAAGGTCATAATATATGGGAAAATAAACAATATATATATATATATATGTGTGTGTGTGTTTAATTATATATATAGTGATCATTTTTGTGAACAAATGATATATTTACATTAAGGGGAAGGAGTAGGTTTAGCCTCACAATGTGATAGTAATAATGTAGTTCAAATTCGCTTTTAGCGAAAATCGAACTCAAGACCTCTCACTTACAAGTGAAGATGAATACTCATTGGAGTAGAGAAAGTCGGGGTACGTAGCAATCTCTCATATATTCTAGAAATAATAGGGGGTCGGGGGTCCTCCCCTCCCCTCCTCTCTCTTCAATTCTTTTGTTTTGTGTTTGATGAGGGGCACCCTCATATAATTTGGTTTTGGAGATAAGATTGAACCCCACTTTGGATGTCATGTTTTGTACATTCAAAAAGGTATTTGAAAGGAAAAGTTTCAACTCCCTTGAAAGCTCAAGAAATGGTAGTACCTATCCACAAAATCCACACATTCCACAACCCATCAATCATGATTTAAGCTATTGGCCACTACCATCCATCTCGATTCTATTTGGCTTTCCATATATTAATCATAAAAACCATTCACTTCTCATTAATTTTTACTGCGGTAAATCTTACTAAGTTTGAAAATTTGGTATAAATATGTGGTGAAATTATTATAATACTTGTGTTCAAGGCTCCAATATATTTTTTTTTATCAAAAGGGGAGAAGGGGTTTCAATTTAGATAATTTTTTTTTTACGGCTCAAAGAAGGAATACCACCAAACTAAGAGTGAGTTCATATTAAGACTAGGTTGTTCGGGATTGGCAGAGGAAACACTTTTATTCACAAGTGCTTTTACTTGAAGTTCTTTTATTAAGAATACGTCAAAAATTTTTTTTATATTGAAAGTCCAAGTTATTCATGAAAGAAAATACTTTTTATGACCATAGGCACATTTCAGTTTTTACGGTCAAATGTAACATAAGCACTTTCAATTGTTAGAAAGCATTTTTAGTTTTTCTAAAAATAAGATTGGCCATTGTTGATTGATTCACTTTTGTCTAATAACAATTCTTATAGTTGTTTGGGCCGAGCGAGAAGTGATTCTCGGCCCAAAGGCTTAGTTTGGAAGATGCCATGGGAAATCCAATTTGTGGGTCGACTAATTGGGGTCGGCCAAGTCCTATTAAGAAAAGGAGTCGTTCGGATAGAGATAAAGGAGGGAGTTCTATTGTTAAATGGATAAGGAAGTACGGTCCTAGTGCAGCAAGGAGTCTTGCCGAGACTGAGATACGGGAACTTGAAGGGACGTGGTCGGATAGAAGGCTAGATTAAGAATCCTGGTGGAAGTAGGAGTGGCTGAGATAAGGTTGGATCAGGGTAAGGAGTCCTGATCCAGATGGAGTTCCAATTCGATCAGAGGGAAAAAGCTACTATAAATACAAACGCAATGGCAACATTCAGAGGACTTCCAATTCAACACACAAATCTGCCTTGCACAAATTCTCGCTCAACACAAAACCTCTCAACACCTTGAGATTTTTGTTTTCTTTTTCCGCCTTCACATCTTCAGTTTGGATAAACAGCACTGTGAAGGCAACCGGTGACACCTTCAGTTTGGATAAACAGCATTGTTGCCGTAGAATCAGCTGACCTTGGAGCACATTCAGTTTGGATAATCAGCACTACGACGAGGCTAACGGGTTATCTATCCAAGTCTCAGTCGACAAGGATTCGGATTCCTGTCGATAGAGGTCATCTCATCAACCTTCTCGGCGAAGTGAGGTGTTACTAATTGTTGGGCTTGGCGCGTCAAACATCGAGTTATTTTATAATCGCATACTCACAAGTGGGATTTAGAGTTTGGCATTCGAACGGCCAAACCACATTCACCATCAAAACATTCATCCGCTTTGAGTATCTATGCCCTTGTACTCTGGTGTCAATTTGGCGAGAGTTGACTCTGACGAATACTGTCATCGTGACCGAAGTCAACGACGACGACTTTTGAACTTTGTAATTAGTAGCCTTGTCTTCAGGCTTGAGAATCCAGAGGCCAAGACGTATTCCTTCCTCAGCTGCAATCGCAGGACATAGAGGTCAGCCGCCCGCATCAACGAAGCGCATCAGCATATTTTTACTCCTTGGCCGAGCTCAGCCGACAAGTTGGCACGCCCCGCACACATTTGAAGGACGTAGTTAGCTTATTAATTACTCGGCCTGCGCACCGTGTAGGCTATGTAGTTTTTAGAGTCAACAGAAGTATATAGCAAAAACTCTTCAAAATACAAGTGCTTGCATATTGATTTGGCTAACATCTTTTTTGAAAATAACAAATGAGAAATAGATGTTTTAAAGAACACACTAAAGACTATGTTTGGGGGTGATGGATTCTAAAAGCACTGAGACCAACACAGTATGGCATGGACTATAAAATATTAGACAGAGGAGATTAAAAACGTCCTTCATGAGCATTGAACATTGCAAGAACATGTGAGAGAGATTTGGGAATGACTATTTGAAATCAGTCGTTTACAAGTCATCATACATGTCTTCTATTCATTATATAATACATTTCTAATCTCTTTTCGTGTTTCATTTTGTACGCGGAAAATAATTCGTGGAATCATTTCCCATGTTCCTCAATCAAACATGGGCTAAAACAATTCTTTTTGCCCCAAAAGGCACTGAAAAATGCTTAAAAAACGCTTCATAAAGTTTATAAAAATTCCCAACTAGATAAAAGGGATTAACCATATCCCGGAGGTGCTTGCTTACACACAATTATCATTCTCAGGAATTCGAATTCCAATCAACTTGTTAAGAACATGGCCACTGGCATTGCAAATGGACCAATTGGGTCGACGTAAATGGGTCTCTTTATGGAGGGATTCTCTCTTATAACCGGTAACATTGCGCGACAACTTTTTAACGGAACGATTGATATACTATTTGAATACATAACCATTATGTATGTCATCGGTAATGTTACTAAAACAACATATTAATTGCAAGACAGTTTCTCTCCTCCCTAGGGATGGGCAAATACCCATTGGTTATGGGTAACCACGGTTACCCACCCATTTAAATTAAACGGTTACGGTTATGGGTAACCGTTTAGATAAATAAACGGTTATGGGTATAACCGTTTACCCGTGAAATTTAAATGGGCGGTTATGGGTATTAACCGCGATTATAAACGGGTAACCGTTTACCCATTTATTTTATATATGTAAAATTAACACAAACCTATAACGGTGTTAAATTGTAAATTTAAAACTTACAGTTATAACCATAACATTTCAAAATCTATAGACTTCAAAGAGTTTAAATTTGCTCTTTCAATTTAAACCTTTCGACTTCCGAGGTGATATTGTCTAAAACTTACAGTTATGGTGGTGCTTTTTCTAATTAAGAAGAAATTTCATAGTCTTACAGTTATGATGGTTATAAACTTACAGTT